>OX402592.1:22886124-24224883 GCA_948098905.1 Tiliacea aurago | reverse complement strand
ATTAGTTTATGTGACCCCAATAAATTCAGTCGAAGAACTTCGACAGCGAATAATAAACGCGGCGCAACAGATGAGAACAACGTTCACATCAAGAGTGACGAAAACCAAAGTTAGGAAGAGAATTCGAACCTGCATTCGTAATCGAGGGGCTCATTTTGAACAAGATGTGTAAAATTTGTAATAAAATTTGATGTACATTTTTTTATGCATTTTATTTCATACAAATACAAATACATATGGAATGCAATAAAGAATTGAGAATTGAATTGAATTGAATGACCCTTTCTCTCCCCGCGCCGATTCAAACACATGCCTTGGCACGAATTATGTATTTTAAAATTGAGTTTTATAGCTTTCTGGAAAGCTTACAGAATAAGCAAGTTGTTTTAGTTATTTGTACGATTAATGTCATATAAATTTTTGTGACGAGACAACATTTTTGAAGCGTAAAATGAAAATATTGGTAAGATATTATTCTTATATCGCTCATTATTTTCATTATTTTGTTAAATTAAGTAGTTTTAATTATGTCCATAGCTTAATTGAAGTGCCAGCTACAACATCATTTTTAATGGTACCCATTCAAATATGTAGTTTTTTTTTTATTTGGAATGAAATGTCAAATTTTGAGTAAATATCGAAAAACCCTTAAAATTCTAATATCTCGAAAACTATTGAATTTCGGCCATACATATTGGGGGTTCAATTTGTTGCATTTTGGCCCCCTTATCAGCCCCTGACGGATATACGTCGAATTACCAGTAACCCTGTATACAATAGATCACGCAACTATTACCACTACTTAGTTGTACGGTACTAATGAGATAAACAAAAAAATACAAAAAAAAGACACAGGTATGTGTCGATGCACCTACTCGTCCGCATCGCTGTCATCCGGAAACGTGCCCAGAAGACTGGCAGCATTGCCACGTTAAATGGCAATATTATGCCAATTAAATATGCCAAAAAATAGAGCCAGCCCTCTGGTCACGTGCAGTGTCGATCATAAAAAGACATGCGCACTCGGGCCCCATGACCCGAGCGTTTCGACCCCGAACGGCTCAAAACTGTAGTGACCCATAAGATTACACAGTATTTGCGCCGCAGCAGCGGGGCCAGCACAGCCAGCCGTGCTAGGAACATGAGATGGCGCAAGGGTGTCGACACAGGTTGCGTCGCACACCAGAGGCCTACCCAACTTCCAAGGCAATAGCGTCATGCCGTCTGGTCTCTTTCTTCTTTTCCGAACGAACTGACGAAGATGCGAATAACGCGTCACACTGACGTCACGCAAAATCCTGCATCGCGCAAGCAGAGTTTACCGCGCGACTAGCATATACAGGGTTATTTTTAAAACGTCAATAACCTCTTAAGGGGTCATTGTACTCATCATTATGAACAACTTTTACTATGGGACAAAACCTGAAATCGCGAAAAAAATATTTGCTGTTCCCTACATTTTAACGAATTTTTCGAACATAAATGTAGGGAACAGCTGGTTTTTTTTTCGCGATTTCAATTTTGGTCCCATAGTAAAAGTTGTTCATAATGATGAGTAAAATGGCCCCTTAAGAGGTTATTGACGTTTTAAAAATAACCCTGTATACAACATCCCGACATCAACCGTCGGGCAGCAGCCCACCAGACACAACACCTGTCTGGTCGGAGGATCCTCCCTTTTCTTTAGAGTATGAGTAAACTTTACACCCTGTTCCTGATACCTCTAAAACACTTTACAAATTTTTCACAGAAGTTTTCATTATTACAGAAGACACGTGTCTCAGTAGATATGCCTAGTTTATATACACGTAGATGGAGATACTTTATATTTGAGAGGTCACAAAGCGCACTTATTTGAGGTTATCCTGTGAATGCATCCAAATCCCGCAGGTGTCTTTTTAGCCAGTTATTAATCGGTTGAAGGACACTGAACGAGACAAAATAGAAGTTTTATTGTTATTACGTCTGGAGGCGTTTAGTGTGCAGTGTTAAGGCTTCTACATACCGGCGCGACTTGTCGCGCGACGCGACACGGCACAAAGGCCCCGCGTATCGCAGGACGAGCGGTGCCTTTGTGTCGCGTCGCGTAATAATGAAAGATAATTTAATTATTGATCTTTTAGTATAGGTACGCGTTTTATTAAAATATCTTTTGTTTTGTGTATAATAAATTAATAATGCGTCAAATTGGGGACAGCGCTCCTTGATGGGCGAGTTCTATTACTGGCTGAACGTACGACGCGTTGCGTGAGCTCAGTACAGAACACGCAAGCTAACCACTCAAGGTCACTGGCATATATCTGCCTCTTAAGGGGCCGGGCACGAAATCGTCAGAGTTTGATAAAGTAGTTTGTGAGAAAGCGAAAAAGAATTTCAACAAAATTATTTGTGATTTGAAAAGGCGAGTTATTTGTTTTGCATGTGGCTAGAAGGGATTATTCCAATAAATTAAGTCATCATCATCATCATTTCAGCCGAAAGACGTCTACTGTTGGAAATAGCCCTCCCCTAAAGGTATTGCCATAATCCCCACGCTTGGCAGGCAGGTTGGCGATCGCAGTATGGTGTTAAAATGCATAGCGAACGCTACTGCCCATTCTCTAGTAAGTCCCTTAGTCGCCTTTTACGACACCCACGGGAAGAAATGGGATGGTGCTATTCTTTGCGTCCGGCACCAAACGACCGAATAAATTAAGTGTTTCTGGAAATTTGATTTTGAACAGTAAAAATATCATAAAAATCATTATATGGTTTACTTGCACGTGTCTGGAACACTTTTTCAACTTTGGTACAAAATACAGCACAAAAAATTATGTTAGAAAACCAATTTTTCGAAAAAAATAACCAGTCAGTAACGTATTTTTTCCTATTATTTAGCAAACCATTTCAATAAATTTAAAAATTACTCATTAGTCTTCAGATTCCTTGTAATAAAATTAAAATTCTATTTTATGATAAAACAATATCTTCATAAATCAATGGCGAAATAAACTACATTTTCAACAGCGCAGAAGTGATACAATTATTAACAGGTGCTGTAACTGACACGAATGGTTGAGCACCACAAAAACTGTACTTTTATAATAATATGTAGTCACACAGATTTTAGTGTTAATTTTTTTTAAGCTATCTATCTTTTAAGATATCTATCACTACTAATTAAGAAATTGACATCGTAAAAAAATATCACGGCTTCAAAAACCCAACTTGAACAGTACCACTTATCGGATACGATAAGTGGTACTGTTACACTTACCACTAATCGTTGTTATTATTTACTTCCTTTCCTTGGGTTAACACTGAACTAAGTTTTCCTTAAAGTATCATAACTTTCCTTGATAAAAAAATAATATTTCCAAGTTTTTTAAACAGTACGTGCCTGAACTACTGAACGGTAAAATGGTAAACATTCTTTTGATACACATTCTGGGCCCATGTAGGTATCTACACCCCCTAATATCTGAAGCAATATTTTTTACACCCACATGTAATTTAGCTGAGAGATTTATACGTTCATATATTGTGCGCAGACACATTAATCTTCCGCTGCGCCACAGAGGGTTAATATTATTTCATGTGGAGGTACGGGTTCTTTATTTAACTGTAGCTGAGCCCGCGACTCTACTCACGTGCTATGAAATATTCCAAACAATTACCATACAACATTATACAGCGTGGCGCTTTAGTAGCTACATTAATTTAACACACATAAACAGTTTCGCCTTTACGTTTTATGAAAATATTTTAATTTCATTAAACGTTATTATTTATTGATTTATTACCAATTTTCTAAAATAGCATCTTGGAGCAACCTGTAGAGCGCAGAGAGATTATGATTCCTTGAATCAATGAAATTAAAACAAATAACGTGCCAGGAGTAGGTGAATTGACGTCACGGTTGGCGTAGTGGTTAAGCGATTGACTGCTGCGCTGCGGGTCGCGGGTTCGATTCCCGCACGGAATAAATATTTGTATGACCTACAAGTAGTTGTTCCGGGTCTGGCTGTTTGTGTATGTGAGTTTAAATGTTTGTAAACGCACCCACGATACAGGAGAAATTTCTAGTGTGGGGCAATGTTTTTTAAAAATAAAAACAATAATAAAACAGAATTGAAGGAAAGAGAGAGCTCTATTAGTTTGTTTGGTTTTTTTTTATTTTTCAATTTGTAATTATTTATCTCAATTATTGATACATTATATTATTATTATATAATAAATTATATATATATTTTTAAAGTATTTTTAGTTAAAATATTTCAAAGCATTTTTTTATGATTACTGGCCACTGGGCTAGTGGCCAGTAATCATAAAAAATATGTAGTACCAGTGTGTCAAATTAATGTCGCGACTGTAGCGGCACGCTTTAAGGCTTCTACATACCAGCGCGACTTGTCGCGCGACGCGACACGGCACAAAGGCCCCGCGTGTCGCGGGATGACCGGTGCCTTTGTGTCGTGTCGCGTCGCGCGACAAGTCGCCCCGGTATGTAGAAGCCTTTATATTAAAAAAAATATTTAAAATATTATGAATAAAAAAAAAACATTTATAACGGTACACGGATCCTGTTCCCAAATATTATTTTAACACCATGCAATTCTATTGTATAAGTACTCATGTTTTTACAAAAAATAAATATTTTATCTCTTACAAGGATCCATTTGCCAGTGGCTAAAATCGGAACTAACATAGTCATCTTTTTGTTTCAAGTGATTACTCCTTTAGGCGCGTATTAAGCGATTTTTGGTAGGGTAAAACTTATGCGTTCGCGTCACCGACATGCTACTGTGACCGCGTCACCGTCATGATGTAGTAGCAGTAAGTGCAGTTTAATTGACGACATGAAATGATTAATTGGTGAATGCTGTTCATTGTTTAAATTGTATTTTATATAATAATTTTTTTTAAGTGATAAGTTCTATAGGCGCGTGGAACGATTTTTGGTAGGGAAAAATTGTATTGGTTCGTGTCACCGACATGCTGATGTTAATACTTTAACAGTATAACTGTAGCTATGCATAGTTCTAAGTTTTCAGTACTGTTGGCAGTCCCGATGACTGCCTCTTTTTAACCGACAACCAAAAAGGAGGAGATTAATGTGCGGCTGTGTTTTTTTTTTATGTTTGATCACCGAAACCCTCAAACTCAAATTTTATATGCAAACCTATAGCGATTTGGGTATTTTTTATAGTAACTCGTGCATTTGCTCTCGGAAAGCACCATTTGGTGAAGTGGAACTAATGTTGGAGACCACAGATGGCCACCGGAACAATATAATAATGAGTACCTATTTAACGGGTTGCGATTAAGCAATTTATGCTCGTCACTATTGGTGAGTGGCAGTTCTCCTGGTTCTTCCCTGGAGAACTCCTCAACAATCAACGTTCCAGCATCGGGAAAAGCAATATTTTGTAAAAGGTGATGAGCAGTTAACATTAAGCTATTGTAACTTAGATAAATTCAAAACTGACCCATTAAAAAGTGGAAAATAAAAAACTTTTTACAAAAAAATTATAACCGACTACCAAAAATAACACTACACAAAGTGAAAAATAACTTTAATTTCGGAAGTCGGTGGCAAAAAACTCAAATACAGATCCAAAGACACTGACTTCCGAAATTAAAGTTATTTTTCACTTTGTAGTGTTATTTTTGGTAGTCGGTTATTATTTTTTTGTAAAAAGTTTTTTATGTTTAATACACTTTCTGTGACCATTTCACAAAATGTTTACCAACAAAGCCGCGGGGCCTTGTCAATGTCAATCAGGCTCCAATTCATCTGAAGAATAACTATGGCGGTTTGACATATTTTCTATTAAAAACCTGTCAAGCTGCAATTTTTAATCCTCGGATTAATGTCATTGGAAGATTGAAAAACCGGCCCTAAAGCAAATAGTGGTCCTCGAAGTATACAGGGTTATTTTTAAAACGTCAATAACCTGTTAAGGGGTCATTGTACTCATCATTATGAACAACTTTTACTATGGGACCAAACCTGAAATCGCGAAAAAAAAGTCAGCTGTTCCCTACATTTTAACGAATTATTCGAACATAAATGTAGGGAACAGCTGGTTTTTTTTCGCGATTTCAGTTTTGGTCCCATAGTAAAAGTTGTTCATAATGATGAGTACAATGACCCCTTAAGAGGTTATTGACGTTTTAAAAATAACCCTGTATGCTCACTAACGGACAGACAGACAATGTGACGTTGCGTATAGTAATAATTGTGTACGGATAAAAGGTGAGGCACAAAATTATTAGTTGGAGGAACGTTTACCGATTATGTACCGCTTTTGGTTAACATAATACGAGTAGATAAGCGTGTTAACCATTGTAATTTATGGCAAATAATTTTCGTAATTACTTTCCATCTTTTTTTTGTTCCTTCAATTGGGCTTTTTGTTCAGCATAATTAATAATTCTTAGAATTTCTTACTAAATACCGTTGGCTCGTGAACCTAATCGTGTCGTAGGCCGCACGTCAGTGGTAACTAAACCAGTATAAATTTGCCTCTTATTCTGTAGAAACTACGCTAGGACAACTCAAGGTCATCGTGTAACCACCAAACTGCGGTCGAATGTACCTTTCGTGCCTGTAATAAAAGAATCATGTCTGACTAGGAACCAAAAAATCTATTTGTGTTTCTTTTTTTCTTATTGACTGTACTTATTGTTTTTAGGGTTCCGTACCAAAATGGTAAAAAGGAACCCTTATGGTGAGACTAAGTCTGTCAGTCTGCCACACCTGAATATCTCAAGAACTACTAATGCTATCAACTTGAAATTCAGAATAGTTTTAGATGACGTTTGCCCAACAATTTTGCATACAAGAAAGAAATTAAAAAAAAACTTTTTTGCAAAAGGGACTGAAATGGGGTCTTAAAAATTTGAAGTAGGGCTACTAGAGCATGTGGGGTATCATATGAAAGAACGCTGTTTGCAAATTCTCAAAAAAAAAAATCTTACTATTTTGGCAGCATAGTTTCCGACTTTTGACGAAAAATGTAAAAAAAAGATACCGTTCTCCCCCCCCTTATATCCGAAGTTTGCATAGATAAAAATCTGAAATTATTCTAAGTGATAGAAGTGTATGTAAAGATTACAGGAAAAATGATAATCATAATCTTTATAAAATAAAACGATGTGTCTAAATAGCAGTTTTTCAGAAATCATCAACATCATAACGGAACCCTCGGTGTGCGAGTCCGACTCGCTCTTGACCGGTTTTTTTATGATTAAAAGCATTACAAATGTAAATGTTAAAGCTAGTCATTCCTCTAGGTGCGATGCATACAGAGGCAAACGGGATGGGGCAACGTAAAGGGACAATCTACATACGCTTGTCATTTGTTCGTCACTTGCATGTTAATAAACGCAGTGTGGACAAAGGTACGGATACGGACTTAGGCTTGTAGAAAAAATACCGATGTATCGATATATTGATATTTTTTGTTCATCATCATCATCATTCATCATTTCAGCCGAAAGACGTCCACTGCTGGACATAGGCCTCCCCCAAGCATCGCCACTTCGACCGGTTCTGTGCTTCCCGCATCCAGCCGATACCTTACTAGAGAATGGGCAGCAGCGTTCTCTATGATTTTTTAACACCATACTGCGATCGCCAACCCAGGCGGGTAGGCCAAGCGTGGCGATTATGGCAACCCCCCCCCCCCCCCTAAATGACAAGCACTAACAATTTTTTTGTTCAATATATCGATATTTTTCGGCGATATCTATTATGTCGATACATTGATATATCGATATATAAAATATCAAGTATCGAAAATGTAATAAAAACGATATATTTCCAATAGCAAAACCGTTGTCTCGCTAGAATTCGGAGCCGTAAAAAAGTAAACTTATTTTTATGATTTCTTTATTAGGTAGTATAAGATTTTACATCAGAAATGATGTTTCTAGTTTGGTATTCCCATGAATAAAAAACAAACAATAGAATTTCACAAAGTACTTAAACTTTTTAGAAATTTCACCGATGTATCGATTTAACTAAATCGATATCAATATTTTTTTTAAATATCTATCAGATATTATATCGATACTTTTTGGCACTTCTTCCATCACTACATGGACTGCAGGAGATGCAGATGTGTATTGACGTAGCAAGCGTATAGTACACGGTATTGAAGCGATGGCTCCGTTCAAAATCGTTGTGTAACCGTAGGTACAGTTTCTGGGTGTATTGTATGTATCCTCCGAGACAGGCGCCGGCGCCGTGCCGCAGCCCTGGAATGAGGTCGGCAGGCGACAAACCAAGCGCGACCAACCGACTGCATTATGTATCGATAAATGCACAATCCCTACAAATAACTATGAATATTTAATGGCTTTATCGCGTCAAATGCATGTCACATTATTTCTCTTTCTATTTAATGTTTCTATTCAACTAAGAATTTCATGATCTACTTTGAAAACAACGCCATCGCCAGCTGCCATTTAACTTTGAACACATAACATAAACAGTACATGCTACCCCATATGTCAATAATATTGTCACCGAAACTAGCAACAAGGTATTGTGTGCAGTCGAAATAGTTCGATTATTATGACTGACGGGCTTATCGACACAATATGGAACGTCACTAGCGGATGCGCGGCGCCTCGTGCCTGGCATACGATTTCATACTTGGATCAGTAGCCTATAGAGTCGGGTTCTGTGAAATAACTGAAAACCTTTTTAGGGGTGATTGTACTTGTGGCTTTTTAGTCCTGCATCGCGCAAGCATAATTTACCGTGCAAATAGCATATAAACAACGTCCCGAGAACAATCATCAAACAGTAGCCCACCAGACACAACACCCGTCTGGTCGGAGTATCCTCCCTTTTCTATGGAGGATGAGTGAACATTACTCAAACTGAAACAAAACATTTATTTCAATTAAACCTATTACAGGCACTTTTGAATTGTCAAAGAGTCGGTCAGTTAGTCAGAAAGTTGAAGCTATTTGCCCATTCCAAAACGTAGATCTCTATGGAGAAGAACAGGCAAGAAACTCCAAGGACACTCTTTTAAATCAAGATATTACAAAATCCTGGGTACATTATTCTTGTTGCTTCTATATGTGAGAACAATGTTAAAAAAATAATTACTTATTTAAAAAACCATACAAAATATAAGATTAAAAGATTACAAATAAGCCCTGGCAGTTAAGAGAAGACCAGTCTCACTCTGTACTCCCCCGTCCTCCTACTTTTATATGCGTACTCATCATTATGAATAAATTTTACTATGGAACCCACCCTTGTCGCACCCGTGATATCGCACCAGTCTGTACGAGCCTTTATTTATTTTTGAGAAGTAACAATATTAAAATTGATGCTTCATAAATCAAAGACCTTTAAGAACTGATGACATTGTGTAACCTACTTAGAGCCAGTCCACACGGCGCGTTGCGTTGCGTTGCGTCGTCGCAACGCAAATATTTTGACACATAGCCGGCCACACAGGCGCTGCGCCATCGCAGCGTTACTATGACCTGTTCCGTCGGCGCAGCGGCGACGCACAGTTGCGGAAAATACAAAAGTACGTAAAATAATGAGAAGAGCTTGCGTGTATCCTCCCTATCAACGCACAAGCAACTGAGCGCTGCCGCTCCGACGTCGCAATAAGTACACCCCTCCCGCTTCGTCTCGGGGGTTGCTGTCCGTCATGTGTGCGTTGCCACGACGCAGCGCACCGTGTGTACACTTTGGTTATTTCTATGTAAAACAACGAAACGGCAGCGCTGCGTCTACGCAACGCTGACGCAACGCGCCGTGTGGACTGGCTCTTACTTACTATGAAAATTAAACTGTCTAATTTTTAGGATTCCGTAAGTTAAGTTGCAGCAGCACAAACTTGTAAACATGGTCAAAATAGCAACATACGTGTTCTCCGACCTTGAAACGACAGGATTACCGGTACACATATGAATTTATGTGACCCAAACACGGACGAGTAAAGGAAATAAATGCATATTGGATATGGGGGGCAAATTAGAAAATTTAAAAAAAAAAAACGTTTTGCGACTGTGTGACATATCAAATTAAATAAATGAAACATCTCATGGCTTGTTGTAAGGATTTCAGATATTTTTTTACAAAATTAAAATATAGTAGATTATTAACAAAGGGGATAAAGCAGTGTCTTCTGTCGCGGATGACGATTTAAGTTCACCCAAGACTAAGACAGCTTTATCACCGAGGAAAATATTCTACTTTTCGTACCATTTGCGAAAAAATTAACACGATAATAATATGAGATAAGCATTTTAGAGCATTAACTTATTTATAAAAATAAATTAAAATAAACTTAACGTTTATGTATTTGAAGAAAACAAAAACGCGGCAATTTCCTAGACTAATATTTTTTTGTCGGAAAAGCAAAGGCATCAAGCTCATACGGCCTCGTCGGTTTTCGTAATTTTATTTAATAATCATAACTGCATAATAAATGCGTATTCCTTTTTCAAAAAGATGTATAATGCTTTATATACAAACTCAATGGTGTAAACACAGATGTAGTTCAATATAAATTTCAGTAAGTATTCCAAATTTAAATCACATTCTCCCCCTAGAGGATGAATCAAATTCAGTACAATTTTTTTACTCTGTTTTTAACAGATTAAAAATGACTATTGTTATGTTCGCTTTTTGTGGCATAGAATGAGTGGTACGAAAAATAATTTTAAAGTTATTTAAGAAAATAGATGAATTTTCACATCCTTATCTCCGAAACTACTGAGCCAACGATTTTGAAAAAAAAATACAACATAAAATAGTTCTTTACTTATAGATTACAGGAAAACCTAAAATAACATGGTACATCTCTCGATATTGTACGTACAAACTGACATTTGCAGTTGGAATGTATGAGTTTTTTCAACTACAATGTTAACCCCTTCAAGACAAAGACAAAAACATTTATTCGTCGGATATGGTAGGTACAGAGTTGGATAATTTGGGTTATGTTCAGGACACATCCACCGCTACAAGCGGCATACGAATATTAAATATTGCGCATAGTCATAAAACCTAACTTATATACTACTTTGACTCTATTTTACAATACAAAACACTTCAGACTATAGACATGACGACGTCAGCGACGGCGGAGCGATAGGGTCGTCACCATCTTGATTCAGTGGTAAAGGGTCCATTTCGTTAATGTCGTTGAATTATAACACGAAGTGTAAATATAACCTCACTTTTAACCAGAAAAACTAGATAGATAATAACAAGTGATAATAATTTAACTAGGCAAACCATTAATTTCGTTTTGGAGAAGTGACTTGGTCCGCGTCTCGATGCGAAGTGCCCGTTCGACAATCCCCACCTTCCAAAACGACTCTGTCCACGTGCCGCCATTACAAAATAACGTCACGGCGCTTGCCCCACTACTACATTAATCAATTGAGCAACTTTTCAACAATATAAAAACACAACAACAACAACATTTGTATTACAAAAACTAAATAAATCTAATTTTTATTACTCTTTTAATCTAGGAATTCTTTTACTGTGTAAAAATAATTTTGAAGAAACCACGTTTTTAGACTATTTCTATAGAAATTAAATGGTAGTTCTCATATTCGTTTTGGAATATGGTTGTACATTTTTATGGACATAAGGTAGCTGTTTCTGTAGTGAAGAGTGCTGTTACAAAATTGTTTTTTTAATTTGGTGGGGTTTGGGGGTTCCCTTTTTGTAAATCTATTGTTCTCAGCTACTGTGGAGAGGAAGTGTGAATTTTTCCTAACAAATATGCCTATTTCTAAGATATAAATAGAAGCTAGGGTTAAAACCTTTAGCTTTTTAAAAATTGGTCTACAGCTCTCATAAGAACCCCCAGTTATTGCTCTCAAACATTTTTTTTTTGCGCTATGAAAGCTCTTTTAGCTCTTCTTTTTTTTCATTGTGCGTGGTCCGACACGCACTTGGCCGGTTTTATTAAATAACTAACAACCCCCAAGGGGGGTTCAGAACCATGTACTGAATGCATGTTACACGCATTGAGGTTTCGCGAAGATGTCCCAGCCACCCTGTATAGAACCCATCCAATGAAACACGTCGATATCTGCCGTAACCTATCCATAGATACCCCATTCGTATGGGTTTGATGAAAAAAAATTGTTTGTAAAAAAAATTTGTAAAAAAATTTATGGTTATTTTTCAATTTTGTGTGAAAATCTTAATTCGGTTCACAGAATAGCATCTACTTACCAAGTTTCAACAGTATAGTTCTTATAGTTTCGGAAAAAAGTAGCTGTGACATACGGATGGACAGACAGACAGACATGACGAATCCATAAGGGTTCCGTTTTTTGCCATTTGGCTACGGAACCCTAAAAATAGCCTAGGGACTGTGAGTGTTTGTTAACGTTTTCAAAAACATTAATTCGGCGTGCGTGTTTGTCAAATATCAATCCTGATAGAATACTAGTTCTTCGAAGAGTAGACCTCGCGAGCATAAACTTTTTTGCTCTAACTGACTTATTTTTTCCTATCAAAAAAACATGACAACGTTCAATAAGTCAAACTCAATTATAAAAACCAGAAAAAATATGAGTAAAAGTTTGTAGGCCAACTAGAAAAATTAACTAATAGGTTTTAATTGGCAGAGGGTTCGCTGTAGCCTAGTTTTGTGATGAGAAGGTGGTCCCAGGTGCTTCATAAATCCCTATATACCTAGTAGTTAAAGGGCCGATTCCGCTGGTAGAAATCTAAAAGTGAGCAGCAATTTACTGCATTTTAAGGAGCTATTCTGCTCATCACGCTGAAAGTCCTCATTAGATTTTCACCAAATTTCTATGAGACCAATTTAAAGTTAATACCTTTCAAATAAAAAAAAACATCGACATCGGATCTCACAAGGTGGAGATATCCAGTATCCCCCTTTTTACCCTTTTTTGGAGGAAGTACCCCTCCAATTAAAAATCCCCGACGGCATAAAAAATCTATAAAGTTGTAAAACCTGTATACCAAGTTTCGTTCAGATTGGTTGTAAAATACGACCTGGAGGCATAGAATGGACGCTTTGGCAGAATCATATTCGTATCCCGCAATTCATCTGTTTGACAGTTTTGTATGGAGTTTCATAAAATGGTCCACAAATTACGAATTGCTATACTGAAGTCTAATGTCAAATAGCAGCTGTCAAACAGATGAATTGTGGGATGTATGAATTGTACGCAGATCTTATTATGATTCTGCTATAGCGTCCATTTTAGGCCCCCTGCAGAGGAGTAGCAACAGACTGACAAAGGTAAGCAAATTTTGCTGGACTCGAAGCAGAGACGCTTCGCTCGCTTGGACAATTATTTTTCCACGTAACAACCACGTTTTGAAATGAAATTGCAAAACTGCAACTCCACGATACAATATCGTGGTGAGGGTCCTCAAGACTATGTCGGAGTGGGCGAAAGCATTTCGCATTGCACGTTATTATTCCTCGCAGGTAGGACAAGGGATGTTGCTGAATTAATGAAAGACTTAATCACGTGCTCGTACCTAAGATAACAACCGATCAGCCCACGAATTTAATCAGTTGTAAAAATAACCCCAATAGTCAAATGAAAAACATCTGTAAGAATTTCGCTTTTTAACCTACAGACATGAGTTGAGCTGCACGATTACTGACAAATGCTTGCACTGATTGGACAGGTCCACTCAAATTTATGTGGTTCTTTCCTCAAAAGACCATTTCAGACACGGATCTACATGGTCCTCACATGATCTGACCAAGATTATGTCTGGATTTTAAAAGAGACTTTGACCCCTGAGATTGTTTCGCCATTTCTTCTCATGGTAGTCAGATAGGAAATGTCGACTACATCTATACTCCGTTTGAAATAAGATCAGACATTTAAATAAACCTTTTTTACAGTCCGTTCAACCGATTTTGACTTTTATTGCGTTGATGGCATGACAAATGGCAGCTGTAATAAACAGTTGGTATTTTAACTACGTTTTTGCTTTTAATGCCATTCTTATGCCTAAGGAATAGAACTCAAAATTGGTTGAATGGACTGTAAATAAGTTTATTTAAATATCTAATCTTATTTCAAATGGAGTATAGTACATACATAAACTCACGCCTTTTTGCCATGGGGGTAGGCAGAAACTACAGAACACCATCTACTACGATCCTTACATACTCCTTTTGCTTCGCTTACGTTCATACATCTGGTCATACACGCACGCCAGATGCGCTACTACGCCCTGACCTTTCTGATGAAAAATGTCCTTCTAGACCGTCCCCTTCCGGCCTTTCCACTCACATTGTAACTGGTAGGTAAGCTGAAAAGTCTATCAAACTGTCTATGGACTCTATGTTTAAAAGACAGGCTAGACTGATAATCCCTTACACACCTATATGGAAGGTCGTGAGGTCGGGGGAGCGGCCGCACTTGGTGGTGGGGCCCGCTAGGCATGGTGTAGGAAATTAGGTTACGGGCGCGAATTAAAAAGCAGTACTTTGAATTTGAATAACGTTCATTATATTTGACGTTTCACAGGGAAGGAATTATGTCTGTCTTCAATCGCAGTAAATATGAAAAACCGGCCAAGTGCGAGTCGGACTCGCGCACGAAGGGTGCCGTACCATTGTCTATAAAAACGGCCAAAAAATCACGTTTGTTGTATGGGAGCCCCTCTCAAATATTTGTTTTATTTTAATTGAATTATTTATGTTTAAAGTTAATATATAACTAAAGATCCTGTCAATTTTTCAAGCGTCTACCTGTTGCCGTTATCAATATCGAGCAAAAACGAGCAAAAAAAAAACACGTTTGTTGTATGTAAGCCCCCTTAAATATTTATTTTATTCTTTTTTTTTGTATTTGTTGTTATAGCGCCAACAGAAATACATCATCAGTGAAAATTTCAACTGTTTCACTATCACGGTTCATGAGATATAAATTGGTGACAGACGGACTGACAGACGGCGGAGCCTTAATAATAATAAATTCATTTATTTCAGGTAAATGACACCCATTGCCAAACAAAAATTAATAAATATAGACCATACAAACTATCCAAACAGACAAAAACCCAAAATAACATTAACAACCAAATAAATTTAAACATTATACAACTCATTAAGTAAAAATAATCAATCATTAAAAAATTACCACAATAAAATGTCTGACTCTACAAAAATTAAAATGTCAAATATAAAAAATAAAAGTAAACTGTAGAAAATGTAATAAAAATATCACGCCATTAAAAATAAAAATATTTATAAAAGTCTATGCAAGCAAGTATAAGCAATCACTTCAAATTTCTACCTGCCCCAAGCCCGATATACGGGTGCATGTAAGGCCTGCCAGTGCCGGAAGAACGGCCCATCCAACCTGTTGGCCACAACGGTAAGAAGGCCGTTGCCGCTGCCCCGCACTCTACTCGCCATCGCGGCCGCCCTCTTGCGCATGCTGGCATAAAAACAGTCAATGCGGACGCTCGCGAACATTCCCGATGCACTGCAGAAGCGAGGCAGCCGCAGCAGCGCCCTCAGCGCGTTATTATATTGAACGCGGAGAGCACTGTAAGGTTTCTGCAAATATGACACCCACAGACTACTCGTATAAAAAGATGTGCAGTAGGCTCGAAACAAGGTGATCTTCACATCCTTGGAGCTACGAGCAAACCTGCGGGCAATCATATTCGCCCTCACCGACAGCGCCCTCCTTTCTCGCTCAATATCAGCGTCGTCCTTCAGGTCGGACGTCACAATATGGCCCAGATATTTAAAATTATGCACCCGCTTCAAGGGTACCCCAGCCAGCCTTACTGGTGGAACCTCCTTAGTAATAGGGTTACCGTTTTCCCCTTTGGGTACGGAACCCTAAAATGGAACAAATATAAGAAGGAACTAACTGAGGACAGTTGTCAGTTTTATAATAAAGTTGTCTAAACTCGAATCTCCTTTGTATTATAATATAATTGCATATCACAGGTGTGAGTACTATGTACAATAGAGCTACCATTTATGTCTTTCATTGACTTAAATGTGCCCTGGCGGCTGAGAGTATGTCATGCTCACTCAGATGTCTCGCTGATGGTGGCGTGTGTGTTGGATCATTTAGCTCCCTTCAAAATGGTTAAGCTGAATGGTGCTGATCCATGCGTCATGTTCGTGAACGGGCGCTGTCAGTTGGGACTGGTCATCTCTTAGCTGCCACGGCTTATTTTTAATTATTTTAGTTTTGAATTGTTATCTTTTTATCACGGACGCTTTTGACGTATTGCATCGTTCTCACATGTTTAACTTCAATATGAATGATGTAACCAATATTTTGTATCAATATTTTAATTTAAAAGAGTGTCCGTGGAGTTTCTTGCCCGTTCTTCTCCATAGGAACCTACTATTTGGAATGGGCAACTAGCTTCATATTTGTAACTGACCGACTTCTTGACAATTCAAAAGTGCCTGTCAATAGTAAAGTAAAGTAAAAAAGTTTATTGATAAATTATAAGAACAAACCTTACACACAAATCCCAACAATCCTGTGATTTGTGTCTACTAGTACAAACATAAATTACATTACATAAGTCTAATAAATACCTGTGTTTCTGCGGTTGTTTGAGCTTAATTCACACCGACCTCCGTACTAGTTAAAACTGTATCACGGCAGGTCGGTCTTCCTCGTTCACAAACACAAACTTCCACACAATTAAAACGATGATTTGCATTAGACTGCTAAATAAAACACTGAATGATGAATATGGCTATAAGAATACAGATACTAAGTGGGTATTTTTGAACATTCGATGATTGGATGACAATAATAACGAGGGTAACTAAAAAATATTAAAAGTATATGCAAAAATTTCAGATAAAAAGAGAAAAAAAAAAAAGTTTGGTTCGTATGAGACGGTTATGGACTTGATAAAAATAAAACGTGTGTCAATAATAACTAATTCAGCAAAATAATCAAAAAAGGAGATTATAAACATAAAGAAGAACTGATCTATTTGTGTGAGATGTAGGTTAATGAATGCGTGTGTAGATGTGATGATGTGGCGTGTGTGTGATGTATTTGCATGGAATAAGCATGTGTATGTATTTTTGTAAATCTATTTATGATATGGATGTTAATAGGTTTTCTGTGTTAATATAGTTCATTTCGATGAGATATTTATTTAAAGTTTTTTTGCAAACAGAGAGAGTCGAATCGCGTAAATTGATGGACTTCGATAACTGGTTATATAAATGGGTTAATTGAAATAAATGCTTTGAGTTTGAGTTTGAGTTTAAAAATAATAGGCCAAACCGGCCTATCATTAAAAAAAAATCAGCTGTTCTCTACATTTATGTTCTCGTATTTCGTCAAAATGTAGGGAACAGCTGATTTGTTTTTCGCAATTTCAGGTTTGGTCCCATAGTAAAAGTTGTTCATAATGAAGAGTACAATAGTCCCATACAAGGTTGTGCATTAATTCTGGGACATGTTGTATATGATGCGGTGCGTGTCTCGAATTTACATATAAGTCCGATCTCCCAAGATGGAGGGTATCCATGATTTACATACACAAAAAAGTGTAGACTGTTATTAATAACACTTATTATAATGCTTTACATACTGAAGAAATCCTTTCATTAATTGCTCCATTCACTGGTCCGCAAATCCTGTAGTGGAAAGAATTTGGCTTCGGGCGTCAAAATCACATTTTTATAGAATGATGCATAAAACCAAAGGTAAGAATGACTTTTGGTACTATTTAAATACCTATTCGTACTTAAGTCTCAGTACTTATTTTTTATGTTGTCGAGGCATTTATTTTCAACAAAGATATTTAAATAATTTATAAGTCTGAAAATAATAATAGTAATTTGAACATGTATATAAAAGGGAGGAAGGAATCACAGGGAATTAAAAATTCGTCCACATCGCAGTAAACAGGAAAAGTCCCCAAAAGGCAGAGTTGCCACCTTGAATGGCGATGCTTTATTTAGCCATGAAATAGACCATGAGCACTCGGACTTTTGACGGACAATTGCCTGCGACAGGTCCATGGGGGGATCTGTCGCAGGCAATTTGTATGATTCAGCCTTTTACAAACGCCGTCATCTTTAAAAAAAAACCGGTCAAGAGCGAGTCGGACTCGCACACCGAGGGTTTCGTACGTATATATGATGTTGGTGATTTCTGAAAAACCGTGCTATTTAGAGACATCGTTTTATTTTTCCTATAATATTTACATAAACTTCTATCACATAGAATAATTTCAGATTTTTATCTATGCAAACTTCGGAGATAAGGGGGGGGGGGGACGGTATTTTTTTTACATTTTTCATCAAAAGTCGGAAACAATGCTGCCTAAAAAAAAAATTAGAGAATGTGCAAACAGCGCTCTTTCATAAGATACCCCACATGCCCTAGTAGCCCCACATCAAATTTTTAAGACCCCCTTTCGAATAGAATAGAATACTCTTTATTATGTACACGATAATAAAGAGTATTCTATCATACACTGATGATTCGAGCAGTGCCATCTATATACGTAAAAATTAGCTCCGTGTTTTATTATTAATTAAAAATAGAAAGAGTACTTTTTTTGACTTGCTAATAATATAAAATAACCCAAAAGGGGTCAATAAATAAGTGATAGTGTTATACGGACGAAAAGTTTATGCATCGGTATCGTCTGCATGTTACGCTCTGAGAGCCCTGAGAAATGAAATCAGCATAGAACAGCTAAAAATGGTATATTTTGCGCTAGTGGAGTCAAAAATTAGATATAGCATACTTTTTTGGGGAAATAGCTATGAATATAATAGTAGAAGAGCTTTCGTACTACAAAAACGTGCAATTCGTACCATGGTCCGCATCTCACAAAGAGAAAGTTGCCGTCAACACTTTAACAATTTAGGCATACTTACAGTACCAAGTCTTTATGTACTGGTAGTTTTAAGTAATCAATCTAGCCAAATACATACAAGACTATGAAACATTAGAAGAACGGCAGATAAGGGAAGGTACCCGTAGACTGGACTTGAAGAATAAACATTTTAATAACCATAACTTAAGAATTGTTAAACATAGTCCACGATACCAGTCTGTAAAATTATTTAACAGGTTGCCTTTAGACATAAAAAGTGCTGTCTACAGTAGCGCTTTCAAAATAAAACTTAAAAAATTCCTATTGAATAAGTGTCTATATGCTGTAGAAGAACTGTAATTTTATTGAATTGTAATTTTTATTGAATTGTAATTTTATTGATAATTTTTTTATGTTCATGGGTTGTGAAATTGTATTGAATTTTGTTCATTCGGATTTATTGATCTAACTATTGTCTTATTATTAATTAATTATATCAATCATTGCCAATTTATCTTTAATTCATTATTTTTATTGTTACTATTTTAAATTTTAATGTGTTGGCCATCATATTGTTTAATTTAAATGTAAATTTATTGTGTGTATTTTTTGTTGTGTGTATAAATTCTGTAATTTGTGTAAATTCAGATACACAAATTACAAATATACTTTGTTTATGAATAAATGACTATGACTATGACTATGACATAAAAGTTATAGATATAAATGTTTCCCCTTTCAGTCCCTTTTGCAACAAGTTAGGTTTTTTTTAAATTTCTTTCTTGTTTGCAAAATAGTTGGACAAACGTCATCTAAAACTATTCTAAATTTCAAGTTGATAGCATTAGTAGTTCTTGAGATATCCATGTGTGACAGACAGACAGACTTAGTCTCACCATAAGGGTTCCTTTTTACCATTTTGGTACGGTACCCTAAAAAGTTAGGAAATATGCCGCCGAAGGCAAAATGTAAATTGCCTTGTCACTGTATATGATGTATTGACAAGGCAATTTACATTTGTCCAGCATAATAATATTATGCCACAACATTTAATCATCAGGGATGTTCGCCGAGTCGCAAGTATAGACTGTTTCTGTGTTACTTTGCGAAAACGATGCACATCCCTGGTGCGCAGGGTTTGGGCTGGCTCCAGCGGCATCCTGAGGGCTTCGCGCAGTTCGATGGTCAGTACCTGAACCATTGCTTTATGGTTCACGTACTGAGCAATCAACGTTTTAATATGTTTACGTATGTATAAGTACGTTTTTAATTTTGTACTTACTATCCCTTGTTGGTCGAAATCATGTCGAAATAAACGTTTATTATTATTACAAGTAAATATCTCCGAAAACTTAAGACTATTACTATTATTGTACCTGAATGTACACGTGCAGCCTTTTTTTTTTTGGGTAGGAAATTATCAAATTCTTTTCTCCCGCTCTGGGCGAAGCGGGAGGGCGTATCAGACTTTTACTGACTAAGCCCCACCCATGTTCCTTCCGTTGCCTGTGTGCCAGGGCCACAATATCCCTTTCGGACAAACTCGCAACGCTGGCAGGCATTGGTCCTAACATAGGTACCCCGTCAGTTGGTGCTGACATCTCTTTGAGGTGCGCGTGGAACACAACGCACCGACGACTCGGGCCTGGTCCTAATCGGACGCAGCGGTGCAGCCTGTGGCTGAATTACACACAAAAAGCATACGAACCCCTCCATGTCCAATACGCCTTCAGAGCGCTGATGGGGCTGTCGCGACACTGTAATGCCTCGGGCATGTTTGCCGAAGCTAGCGTCGACTGCTTCTATGCAACGATGCGTAAACGGAGCGCGTCTTTGGTGCGTAGGGTGCGTGGCAGCCCCAACTGCGTGCTGATGATGATAGCGGACAGGCTTGACAATCCATACATGAGACACTGCAGTGACTTGCACGTCACCTACAGTCGTCGGTAATGTAAGTGTTGATAGTGAGATGGTTGATTGGTTGTTTTGTAATGTTAATGTATTGTCTGTAGTGTGTTTAATGTATTAAATATTGTACGTATATGAGTCATGTAACTTGAGAGAATAAATGAATAATAATAATTATCATTAAGTTCGGTGCTAATTACAAGAGTATTAAGTGATTTGAGTCAAGAGCGGACTCATCGTTTAGTTTGTACTCGTGTATTGTATTTTGATATATTTTAATTAATTTGTACTTGTCAAACGTAGTGCCTACCTAGTATCACTTATAGTGAACGATGTGGACTTCTATAATAAAATTGGAAGCGCACGCCAATATTAATTTTTGAATATGTTATTCTCAAGCGTAATGACTAATGATAGAAAAAGTTAAATAATTATAATAAATATCAAAGTATTCGTAATTTTTAGACAAGCAATTTATGACAATTTATTTGTTAAGTTTTCTTTTGCATTAAATAATTATTGCGTTTTCTAGTTGTATCGAAACTCAGAATTCTTTATTAATTTTCATCTGATGTCAGCAATATTCTAATAATTACTTCACAGCATTAGACTAAAATAAGAGTAAAATAAATTATTGTAGCTAGAGAAGTATTAAATGAATTTTCAGTGATAAGTATGCATTGTATGCACGATTACAAATTTTGAAGCATTTGATACATTATAAGCATGAATAGACTCCATACTCATACTATTAAAATGTGTAATGAGTATCGGTTTTGCATTAATAGAAAACCAGCTAAAACACAATAATTATAATAATCTGATGTACATTATATTAAAATTTAATTTCGGATGAACCTCAATTTAAATTATTTTTCAACACGCTTGTAAATTGACGCTTATGGCAACGCATTTTGGTTCATAATTCATCTCTCGAGTTTTTTTTTTCAAAGTTTTCAAAAAGTTTTAAGACAAAACTCAACAGTTGGGATTGAGCTGCTCGCACTGCTAAGCATTGTGATGAAACCGTATAACATGACATTTTAATTAATAGGGCAGCGCCACCCTTGTCGCGCCCACGATGTCGCACCAGTCTGTACGAGCCTTTATGCAAAATCATAATTAATTAATTAAAGGTTCTTCTAAAGTACAATCAAATTGTTCTATCGTCGCTTTTCTACCATCCGTGAGCTACTCTTATCGGTGCAACCTTCTAGTTTCTACTTACAGCTCCTTGATCTTTAGGTAGGTAATTTCATTGATGTTTAAAAAAAAATAAAAATGTTTTTTTTTTTTTTTTGATGCGATGTTATGATCCGTGACCCCGGCAGGATGACCTCTGCGCTACAGTTCTTTAAGTACAGGTTGCTCCAAAATGCTCTTTTAGAAAGTGGTTAATAAATCAATAAGTAATAACGGTTAATTAAATTAAAAAATATCTTCATAAACCTTCACCTTCCTCGGGATCCTTCCTTCTTTCTTCCTTCACCTTTGTACGTATTTTTCTGTTCCTTTCTTCTTGTCTGTATACAGGGTCAAATTAAATTAGCTAGCAAAACTCCGCAGACGTGATGGGTTTCAGGGTATGATATCTACACACGCTAAAACAAAAAACAAAAAGTGTGGTCAACGACCGTTTCGCGCTGGTAGTGTTTTTACTTGAAGTATTCCTTGATTCCTGTTTATTGTTTTTGTTTTAGCGTGTGTAGATATCGATACCCTGATACCCATCACGTCTGAAGATTACACAAAGAAAACTGATATTTCAAGTGAGTACCTGCGGTTGATGACCCCGAAAATAACTCATTAAATTAATTTATTTTTTGTTTGATCATGTCGATACCCATCACGTCTGCGGAGTTTCGCTAGCTAATTTAATATGACCCTGTATATGTGTGTACATAAACTGTTAAATAAATAAAAAAAAAACGCGAAACTATGGGTGTATTAAATTAATGTCGCCATTAAATAAAGACGTGTTCAATTTTATAAAAAAAAGTGTATTTGAATTTTTTAATTAATCAATTTTTAATGTATTGTATTTTAATGGTATAATGATGTTTGTTTTAATTTTATGTTATTTTAATGTTATGTACTATGTGTTGTAATTGGGACTTAGTGCCTTGATAAATAAATAGATTAAAGCGGGATCATTAACATATTTCAAGTAACAAAGGATTTTTTATATTTAATTGGGGCTTGTGGCTAAATAAACAGACGCAATGGTCGATCTTCAAGGTTAAAAAGGTTAAAACAACGTTTGCCGAGCTCGGTCCGTGGATGGGTGATCATCAATTTCATACCGAGACCCCTCCGTGCCTCGGAAAGCACGTTAAGCTGTTGGTACCGGTTGTCATTTGTAATATTTCACAGTGGTTACGGGTATTCAGAAACCCAAAAGTCTGACAACCAGTCTTACCAAGGTATATCATGTTCCCCAGTAACTGGGTTCTGGAGGTCAGTTAGGCAGTCGCACCATGTAAAATATTGTTATTCAGCATCGTTCGAATGGAAGCCGACCCCAACATTATTATGTAGTTGGAAAAAGCGATTTATTCCAGAAATCCCCACCTACAAATCCCCACTGGTGGGGATTGTTACTTTTTTTTCCAAAAATCCCCACTGGTTAAATAAACTCAGCCTAGTGGGGATTTTTGGAAAAATGAGTAACTATCCCCACCAGGTGTTGTTGTTTGTAAATAATTAAAACAAAAAATGCGTTAATCAATACCTACGATAAGTAACTAATTATGTCAATATTATAATAACCAACTTCCATTATAAATTGTTTGCATTGAAACGAAACTCAATTGACTAGATTCAAACAAAAAATATTTAAACATTATAGGATCACGTAAATCGTGGTTGAGAATTTATCTCATTCTTTCCAAAAAAAATGGCACTGTAATGCTGCCACGCATTAACTCTAGTTGAGCATCTAAGATGAACTGATCTTTTTCTTTGCTTCTTTGTGATCGCGGGTTCCGACGGTGACTTTCGTTAGCACTTCTTTCATAAAACAAAGCGTCTTCATGCAAAAAATGTAGGAGTTTCAGTAAACTGCTACCGAGATTACCATGTACTGTATAAAGTTGATAAAATGGATTTGAATGTCGATTTTAATTCAATTCCTTTTGAATGTCCTATTTCCAAAAAAAACGTTTATCGTTTTCATGCGACTACGAGCGTTTTTGGTAGCTAATAATAATATGCGAGTTTTATAATCATTAAAATCTGCTATGAGCAATGATTTAAATTTTAGAGGAACTGTAACTTCTGCGAGGTTCCTGACTTAATTTTTTTTTAACTGGTGCCGTTTTATTTCGGTGGATAAACAAAAAAAGAGGAAATTGTGACTCACTCAACTGAAAACCTGAATCATTGTACGATGCTGCTGCCGAATTATATGCTGTCGAATTGAAGGCTGGTTCTATGTTGCCAGCCAAAGCCCAGACAATCAAAACAGTGACAGTTTTCGCCAGTATATGTTAAGCCAATGGATAAAAGAAGATTTCATAAAAGTATTATGTGTTTACGGAGAGAGGCACAGAACGACAAACATTTTGGAAGGGTGGCATAATAAACGTAATGCAGCTATATCGAAAAAAAGACCAAGTTTACTGAAACTCCTACATTTTTTGCATGAAGACGCTTTGTTTTATGAAAGAAGTGCTAACGAAAGTCACCGTCGGAAACCGCGATCACAAAGAAGCAAAGAAAAAGACCAGTTCATCTTAGATGCTCAACTAGAGTTAATGCGTGGCAGCATTACAGTGCCATTTTTTTTAGAAAGAATGAGATAAATTCTCAACCACGATTTACGTGATCCTATAATGTTTAAATAATTTTTGTTTGAATCTAGTCAATTGAGTTTCGTTTCAATGCAAACAATTTATAATGGAAGTTGGTTATTATAATATTGACATAATTAGTTACTTATCGTAGGTATTGATTAACGCATTTTTTGTTTTAATTATTTAGAAACAACAACACCTTGTGGGGATAGTTACTTATTTTTCCAAAAATCCCCACTAGGCTGAGTTTATTTAACCAGTGGGGATTTTTGGAAAAAAAAGTAACAATCCCCACCAGTGGGGATTTGTGGGTGGGGATTTTTGGAATAAACCGAAAAAGCTAGGCTGTGTAATAAATTCGTGAACCTTACCTGCTCTCCGGCCCACTGCTTCACGTTTCTTGGGATCGGCGGGGTGGCTAGGTCTGAATCCAGGTTAAACCACATTACACATATTGCCCACAGGAGCTGGTTATGTTAATTTCTAGTGTCTTGCGGGGATTGTAGCATTAAATCACTGAAGGACCAATTCTTTTCAGAAAATTGTTTTTGTTAGCGCGGAGCGCGTCGGGAGATTTTAACACGTTGATACCGTGAGAAAGTGCGCGGGAACGCGGCGCTAGTGTGCCCATCAGTAGGCCAATATTGCTCAGCGAGTGGACTAATGAGAAGCCGATAGCTTCATCGAATCAGCAAAGCATACCCCTTGACAGGTGCATCCACTGATTCAGTGGAACGTCAAATACTGCGCATCGGGCAGTCGACTGATTCCGTCGACGAATTCAGAGTCAAACAAAGCGCACCTTTTTACTGTCTAAACTATACCATTTAGACAAGGAAAGGCGTTTATAACATCACATGTTGAACATTTCGAGAGAGATTTTGCTCCGGAATGATTTATTCTCAATAGTCTATGAGGACGCTTGCATTAGGTTTTTTCATGTCATTGTTTATATTAGCTTGTGGTATGAAAAAATTGTATGGGATGGTGGGGTATTTTAATTGATTAGTGTAAAAGAATGTAAGTATCTTTATGTTATTAACATAAAGACCGACAGCTAAATTTTGTTTACTTTTTTTTTTGTTTATTATTTTTTGCGGAAATCTGGTAAAATTAGCATTCCCTGATTTCGCTGATTTTTGATAATAAATTGCAGGGCAAAATTGTGCTAATCCATTTTTGAAGTGATAGCTTATTTCATAGAGATTCCAACGACGTACGTTTTTTATACAGCTCCCATACAAAACTTTAGAGATATCGACATTTTAATCACACGTTTCCGATTCTGCAAGACCACCCACGCTAGTTGTGGGGTGAAAAAACTATCCTAAAATTAAAAAAAAGAACGGTAAAAAAAGAAAAAAGAAAGAAAGAAAAATTGTATTGTTGTTATGTTTTTTATTGTTGTATTGTTGTTGTTGTTGTATTGGTTTCGTCGTGTTGTTGTGTTTGTACTTACCAGGCTAGGCTTATTGTTTTTTATTTGGCGCCCAAAGAGACAGTCGACATTATTATCAAAGTCTGTACGCCTAGCTAGAGGGTACCTACATAAATTAGGATCTATGTAACTTTTTAGTAAAGTTTTTATCGCGAACCAATCCAATCCATTGTTTACTAAAATCCAAAATCATAATCATATGTCATTATGTCATTATTGATTTAACATTTTGCAGTCATGTGGGTGGTGGTTCTGTTCGTTAGTCGCCATTTTGAACTCTATTGGTATTGAAACTAAGACTGCAAATTTCATTGCTACCAATCGCGTCACGCATCAAGTTATTGTGATCGCACTTTACAGGAAACTCACGATAAAGACATGAAAAAATAACAAAAGACTGAAGTCACACGCTTGTAGAACCAGCATGCCATCTAGTGCAAACCTCAAACGTCAGCAATCCAACATGTCTGCCGGAATGTCTTTGAAGACGAGGGTAACATAATTTCCTTAGGGATACGTGAAACAAACACTGATATTATTTGTTCAAGTTTGGGCAAAACAACGTGAGAACTAAAATTAAATTAATGGCATTTGAGAGCTTCAGTAGGGTTTCAGGAAAGTGAATAATATTCTAGGAATCCATTATCATAATAATGTTTTGCGGTTTACCAACAAAATGTGAACTTTCATTAAATCACTAATAACATTTGTTTAATAATAATTGGTTTATAACTCTTCCACAAAGGTGACTAATTAAAATTTAATGTAAATAATAATTGGACTAAATCTATAATCCTTTACTGACTGATATTTCAACTATGTCACCTTTTCACACGTGATAAGGGATAACCAGCTGACTGCAGTGCTATTCTGTAACCACCTCACCGTGAAAACATACTCGTTTATCCCACCTGATGCTAGGGATGGACCAAGGATTATTATTAATCACAATCGAGATTTAGAACAGACACTCAATTTTGCTATTTTATTTAAAATCTCCCTAAATAGTAATGTTAAGGCACATAAATACTAGCTTTGAAATAATATAAAGTGATCAATAGAATTAGCATACAAATATTATTAAAATCTCGATTATGATTGTAAATGTAATCCTTGGTCAATCCCTAGCATCAGTGGAATGACACTGACAGCGTAAAGGCTTCTACATACCAGCGCGACTTGTCGCACGACGCGGCACGGCACAAAGGCCCCGCGTGTCGCGGGACGGGCGGTGCCTTTGTGTCGCGTCGCGTCGCGCGACAAGTCGCCCCGGTATGTAGAAGCCTTGACAGCTGACTCCACGCAAGAATTCACGGTGAGTTTTTTACAGAATCGACATGCAGGCCCCCCCTCGAACATTATATTTTTGTAAAGATTTTAATACTTCGTACTTATTTTTGAGAAATGGCAACACTGTTCAACCGTTTTTATAGGAGAAGGGATAATTTTTAAACGAGGGAACTTGACCGAGTGGGGTTATTTTGGTAAGAAGTACCTACTTACATAATGTGGTGTCTGTATGTGTGAAGGAGAGAAGAGAATAATAAAGTATCAGTACATACTACATTTTGTGAGTTTTATTACATAAGTAAAAGCAATAATTATAAACCTCTGTGAAACTAAAACATAACATTTGTAATTACTTTAAAGGTTCCTATTATTATAGGACGATCAAATTGTTCTAGCGTCGCTTTTCTACCATCCGTGAGCTACTCTTTTATTGGTGCAACCTTCTAGCTTCTAGTTTATACAGCTCCTTGATCTTTACATTTCTTCTTAATATAAGGATTTTTTAAACACATAAACATAACAAACATCACGCCTGTTTTCCCCGTAGGGTTAGACAGTGTGTACCTATAGTTGGTACACCCCACATTCCGCTAGTTAAAGTCCATTTCACGAAAGAAGTCCCGCGGAAATAAGTGGAACTAATTATTATTATACGCTAAGTTAGCAACATTCCTAAAATAACTCATGCCTGCAGCGCCACGTCTGCGGGACTTCTTTCGTGAAATGGACTTTATATAGTAGGCCATCCATAGATTATATTTATTATTTTAATTTATTGTGAATGTGGTACTATATATATGGATTTTTTTTTTAATAATTTCCTTTTTTTATTCTTTTTCTCAGTTAGTTTTAATGATCGTCTGGCATTTTGAGCACTTTATGCGGCCTACCCAAATGTCCTTTCTTTGATATTGTTCGTCGAGTCATTGAGCTCCTTAAGTCTTAGTT
The DNA here is from genome assembly GCA_948098905.1 of Tiliacea aurago. Lineage (NCBI taxonomy): Eukaryota > Metazoa > Arthropoda > Insecta > Lepidoptera > Noctuidae > Tiliacea > Tiliacea aurago. The sequence goes on along the minus strand of OX402592.1, from coordinate 24,196,685 downwards.
GAGCTGCACGATTACTGACAAATGTTTGCATTGATTGGACAGGTCCACTCAAATTTGTGAGGTTCTTTCCTCAAAAGACCATTTCAGACATGGATCTACATGGTCCTCACATAATCTGTCCAAGATTATGTCTGGACTTTAAAAGAGACTGAACCCTGAGTTTGTTTCGCCATTTCTTCTCAGATAGGAAATGTCGACTACATCTAGCTTATTTTTTATTTTCTTAGAATTGCGTGTAAAAGTGATTCCGATATCCTATTTACAGAATAAACGATTTCATTTTATTTCATTTCATTCCAAACTCCGGGCTGCTGTTGTGAAAAATTCCTGATGGAAAAACTTAATAACTCTTTTCTTCACCAAGGAATCGAACCCACGACCTCATGCTCAGCAGTAGCGCTTATTTAGACACTTTTTGAACAACACATATCTCTCTCAACACTTTTCTTCTAATTCTACCTTCTCTTTGTCAACAGAGCATAGTCTTCCGAGTCAAACGTCACCCACAAGTGGCCGGCTTTGAGCAATGCGTGTCCTTTGGAGCCTTCAACTCGGAGCAACAAGAAGTAGTCTACAATATCTTCTGTCTCTGCGCGATGTACTTCTTACCACTGGTCGTCATCACTGTGTGTTATGTGTGTATCTTCTGCGAGATACACAGAAGCAGTAAGGAATTGGATGGTAAGGGAGAATAATTATCTAACTGCGGTTCATCATTTTTTGTCTCAGTGCGATGTACTTCTTACTGCTAGTCGTCATCACTGTGTGTTGTATGTAGGTATCTTCTGCGAGACACACAGAAGCAGCATGGAATTAGGTGGTAAGAAGAGACTATGTTTTAGTAATTCATGTGTTCAAACTGATCACTATTCTTCATAGATATAAATAGGCTTTAACGTAACAATAATGATAAAATCTTTTGGAAAAAAAACATGTTTTCATTGTACTTTTGTCAAATGATCACCGACCATTTTCATTTCGCCTATTGATATCGCCAACTAATAAATAGATAAGTTGATTGAAAACCAATATAATTATGTCAGCAATATCTATTTAACTTTCTTTTTAATTAACTATTCAATTTAAATTTGACTATTTGTCCATTAATAACGAACAATTTGCTGAATAAAGTAAATAAATCATTGCTTTTATTTGAAACAGTATTTTCCATCTGTAAAATATTACACGTTTACATATAACTTCCGTTTTATAACAAGGTATAAAGCAGGAATAAGTTCCTACTATGCTTCAGAGAGGAGGCATTCAAATTTAAATACTTACGAAATTTGCCAACAAAACCACAATTCCGTGTGCTGTCAGGCGTAAATAATATTATAGCGTTTGTCTACAGGGTTAATTTTAAAACGTCAATAACCTCTTAAGGGGTCATTGTACCTACTCATCATTATGAACAACTTTTACTATGGGACCAAAACTGAAATTGCAAAAAAAAATCATCCCTACATTTTAACGAATTATTCGAACATAAATGTAGGGAAAAGCTGTTTTTTTTTTCGCGATTTCAGGTTTGGTCCCATAGTAAAAGTTATACATAATGATGAGTACAATGATCCCCTATGAGGTTATTTACGTTTTAAAAATAACCCTGTATATGCATCTCTTTCTCTAATATGTGTATAAGTAGCATAGTCACCAAAAAAACAAACTTTACCTCAAAATAGTAAAAAAAAAAATTACCCTTTAATCTGTTTTTAATTTAATTTGAAAGGTTCATAAAACATGATTGTAGGGTGTGTACAGTAATCTAATTTACATTTTTATTTTTTTAGTGTATTTTTTAGTAAATGACCTTCGTATTTTATTACTTGAAAGGCAGGCAATTGTAGAGCATGCTTCTTGCATGCAATAAAAACAAAACAGATCTATAATCACGGGCACAGAACAGAAATAGTCGAAAACTGCACGTAGTGCTGTGACAAGAAGGCTTCCCACACAGCCTGAAGCTGGAATAGGGGAGATCCGGGACAGTACAAGACGCCGGCTGTCACTGAAAACCAGCGCTGGGACTCTGTCTCGCATAGGGTCGCAGCATTATGCTGAGCGATGGCCGTTTTGCGTGAATGTGACGCATATTTTCCCTCAACTTGTTCTTTCGTGTTTGTGTTTTTTTCTTTGCGTTATATTTACCGCAAATAAACGTATTTGCTTTCTTCTATTCTTTCTTATAGCAATGATTTCAATGGTCCATGAATATATTTTTATTTATTACCGTAACATGCACATAATATTTGTTTCTTATTTTAATTGTGCAAACTTCGTCAGTTCACAACAAAACTTAGCTATAAATATCAACAAAACAAAAAACAAACAAAACAATAAATAAAAACAAATAACAAATTAAAACTGAAACACTACACTACTACTAATTTTTAATTTAAACATTTCAATCTCAATCTCAATCTTTGTCCACTTTTAAGTTTCAGGTAAAAAAACACTTCCTCTCTCCTTAAACATCATCATTACATAATACAGTTCCCTGCTTTTGTTTCATGTGTATTATTGTATATATTTATTAGATAAGTGTATGCTTTGTGTATGTATGTATTTATTGTATATGTTAATGGTACACCACTGACTACCTGCAGTATTGTCACTCCTGCTCCCTTTAATCCATCCAAAGGTTGTCTGTAAAAGATCGCTTTTAGCGATAAGACCGCCCATTGTGTCACCCTATGTAAAATTTAAACATTTTTATCTGTAACTTTTATGGTGTACATAATAAAGAGTATTCTATTCTATTCTATTCTTATATCTGTAACTATAATAAAGAGTATTCTATTCTATTCTAATATCCAATAGCCTCTAATAACCTACTCAAATATTGGGGTTGTACTATGTAGACGAGCGATAACAAGCTATTTCACTTACCGGACACCCCCCCGCAAAAGAGTGGTAACAATTTGACATTGACAGCGTCTTCATCGTAACAAGAAACCAAGTGAATTTCGTAGTGCAAGTGTAACCCGTAATTTGCGGCTGACTGTACAACGCCAACATCTACATTATGACAGCAATTAAGGCCATTCTATTATCGTTTAGATACTATCTGTAAAATAGCCAAAACACTGTTACACAACGCTTCCTTTTACCGAATAGCGTAGCTATTAATTATAACGATATTTTTTGCGATAATTTTATTTAAAACCTACCAGTTTTGATTTGATAGGATTATGTTTTAACACGACAGAAGCTCTGAACTTTTTACATAAACCTTTTTTATTATCTGTGTTGGGCTTTTCTCACAAATTGCTGGATGAATAAAATATTTCTCGGTATTCGAGAATTGGTATCTACACACTGCCGCATGAACGGTTACTTTCTAGGACAGCACCTCCACTTACCACTAAGTACCACTTTGCAATTCAGTAAATCTTATATACCTACGTTTTTTTATATTTCTACCTATCTTTTTAGATTTTCTTTTCTTTATTTGACACTAGCTGCGCCCCGCGGTTTCACCCGCGTAAGTCTCGATCCTGTGGGAATATAGGGATAAAAAGTAGCCTATATGTTAATCCGGGGTGTCAGCTTATTTGTAATCTTTTATTTTGAATTGTTTTTTAAATAAACAATTTAATTTTTTTACATTGTTCTCACTTATAGAAGCAACAAGAATAATGTACCCAGGATTTTGTAATAGCTTGATTTAAAAGAGTGTCCTTGGAGTTTCTTGCCTATTCTTCTCCATAGAGATCTACGTTTTGGAATGGGCAAATAGCTTCAACTTTCTGATTAACTGACCGACTCTTTGACAATTCAAAAGTGCCTGTAATAGGTTTAATTGAAATAAATGGTTTATTCCAAAAATCCCCACCCACAAATCCCCACTGGTGGGGATTGTTACTTTTTTTTCCAAAAATCCCCATGTTTTGAGTTTGAGTTTGCTACCTCGAAATTTTATCAAAATTGGTCCAGCCGTTTTTACGTGAAAGAGTAACAAACATCCATCCATCCATACTTACTTACAAACTTTCACGTTTATAATATTATACTTACCTACGATTTTAATTTCAAAAAGGTTTTTACTTTTATTATTTTAATAATATTTTATATCGATATTATTTTTTTTTTTGTGCCAGTGAGAATGTTGTAGTAGGCTTAATAGATTGTACATTTGTAAACCATTTTCTATTTTGTTAAGTACCTGGTACTTGTTGACAGCACTACACTGTGTTCCCATACCTATTAACACTGTAATTTGAAAACGTTGTAAAAGCCAATTATTTTTTTAAAGAGTAACTATGGAGTTTCTTGCCGGCTCTTCTCCATAGGAAACGACCAATTGGAACCGTGCATCTATACAACGTGTTTTTTTTTATATCCCATAACGCTAGGGTATGATTGAGGCCATATCAAAGAATCAACTGGCATATGAGTTATGTTCCAATCCTTCGTAATTTTTTTTTTCATTTTTTATACAAAATAATTCGGCAAAGTCACGATTATTAATGTAAAACACCCTTACGTGAAATATGACAACGTCGCATTTTAGCTTTCCCTTCACTAGCTGCCGCCGGGAAGCCCCGATACCAACATACCTACATATTTTATTTTACTATTTATTTTACTACACTACTACGAAGTTTGGCAACCTCGCAAAAGTAAAGATTCGTCATACTGGTGACAATTTTTGACCTAATTTAATTATGATTGATGATATCTCCGAAACGATGCATTTTTGGACCACCTATTCTAGGAGTTTTAGTATTATTTTTACCTACAGAATATAACCCTAGAGGGATTATGGGATATAAAAAAAACAGGTTGTATAGCTTCTGACGTTTCATAAGTGCCCATTAGGCGTAAGATATTTTTTTTCTGATGATCTTTTTGTGCGTGACCAAGATTTCAACTAACGTCGCCATCTTGTTTTTGATGTGAAACATTTAAAGCCACACGCACGTAAAACCGATTGCTGGCGGCGCGACGCATGTTGCGTGGCGATTCTTAGCCCAGCAATCGGGAAATATCTTACGCCTAATGGGCACTTATGAAACGTCAGACACACTACTACAAGACTGTATAGTAGCGACTATACAGTCTTGTAGTAGTGTGTAAATAATTTAGTTGTTTCACATTTGCCAGGCGTCCCATGACGGCTCAATTTTTTTTTCAATATATTTCACAAACGTGGTCCGGTGTTGGTGCCGGACGTAAAGAATAGCACCATCCTATTTCTTCCCGTGGGTAGCGTAAAAGGCGACTAAGGGACTTACTAGAGGATGGGCAGCAGCGTTCTCTATGCATTTTAACACCACACTGCGATCGCCAACCCGCCTGCCAAGCGTGGCGATTATGGCACCCCCCCCCCCTTTGAGGGAGGTCTATGTCCAGCAGTGGACGTCTTTTGGCTGAAATGATGATGATGAATGGCTTAGGTAACACTGTCGTGACTACATTACCTTTTATTTGAATAAATAACCATAATTCAAAGATTTTTTCAAGCAATGGATATTGTTGACTTTGGGGGAGGCCTATGTCCAGCAGTGGACGTCTTTCGGCTGAAATAATGATGAATGATCTAGCTTCTGGCGTTTCATAAGTGCCCTACATGAGCACATGAAACATCAGAAGCTAGATGCACGGTTCTTGTTATGGCTTAAGATATTTGTTTTTTTTAAGCGTTTGCAGTATCCTGTCAACGTCATTCAACCCCCAAAAAATCCTAGAGGCACTCTACATTATTTTATTGTAACTCAGTCTTTTCTTCCTCAGAAAAACGTGAAAATCGCAGCACTGTGGGCCACGTGCGCCTGCGCCGATCCGATCGACGCGTGTTAGAGCGCGCACGACGTCGCACGTTACGCATGACTGTCACTATAGTTGCCGTGTTTGCGCTCTGCTGGCTGCCGTACGCTACTATCACCATGTGGTCAGTATGTGTGAACACTGTACCAGTGTGACGTGTTAGTTAGGGCCACGTCGCAGGCTACGCATGAACGTCACTATATTACTCAATACTCAATATATCTATTGCTTCCACATGTGAACTTAGGTGGTAGGTTTTACAAATATGATCGTTGTGGACCCTGTCGGGCACAGCAAAAAGTAGGAGAGAGGAAGAAGCTTTTATTTGACTACTTAGTTGTTGTAATAAATATTGTAATTATTTTATAAGAATCTAAGTAATTTAAAATTTGTCATTGAAATATTCATTTATATTATAATAGCATTTATTTATTAGAAAATGTTTTATTTTTAATTATAGTCAGTGAAGGCGTAATATAAGTATGACATTGCCAATCCGTCTTGAGCAAGCGTGGTGATCAATACTCATGCCGTTTGTGTATGAGAAGCGGCTTTTGCCCTGCAGTAGAACAATATAAGCTGTTTTTTATAAAGATTCCAAAATTTGTTAGAAATCACAGATGACTTTAACTATCAATATCAGGCCACAAAATCATCATTATATACAACATTAGTTTCTGATTATACTAAACCTGACAAGGGGTCATTGTACTCATCATTTTGAAAAAAAAAATCTATGGGACCAACCGAGACGGCACGGTTGGCGCAGTTAGTTAACCGATTGACTGCTGCGCTGCGTGTCGCGGGTTCGATTCCCGCACGGAACAAATATTTGTATGACGTACAAGTAGTTGTTCCGGGTCTGGCTGTTTGTGTATGTGAGTTTAAATGTTTGTAAACGCACCCACAATACAGGAGAAATTCCTAGTGTGGGGAAAAACCTTGAAATCGCTAAATAAAAATCAGCTGTTCCATACATTTTGTCGATTTAAGTGAACACAAATATATGGAACACCTGATTTTTTTTCGCGATTTTAAGGTTGGTCCCATAGAAAAAAACATTCAATATGATTCGTACAAAGCCCCCTTTTCGGGTTTATTATAAACAAAAACGAATGTTGTATAATTTTATATACTTATTGACATTGCTGAATATTATATATACATATATTTTTCACTTAATACGGCCTACCCAAATGTCCTTTCTTTGGTATTGTTCGTCGAGTCGTTGAGCTCCTTAAGTCTTGATTTGAGCTTACTGACAAATTCTTGCACTGATTGGACAGGTCTATTCAAATTTGTGTGGTGGATTTTAAGGAAAGAATCCTCAAAATCCAACCATTTCAGACACGGTTCTACATGGCCCTCACATGATCTGACCAAGATTATGTCTGGACTTTAAAAGAGACTTTGATCCCTGAGTTTTTTTCGCCATTTCTTCTGAGAGGTAGTCGGATAGGAAATGTCGACCACATCTAGCTTATTTATTTATTGTTTAATAAGTATGACGTGTAAAGTGATTCCGATATCCTACTTACAGAATAAACGATTTCATTTAATTTAATTTCAAAGAAGACCATATTTCCTTAATCAGATTTCGTAATCCAGTTTAAAAAATCAAGGTATTTCCAGGTACATGGTGGACCGTGAATCAGCAGCCCGCTTATCTCCAAGGGTTCAAGACCTACTGTTCGTGATGGCAGTCTCCAACTCCTGTATGAATCCTCTGGTGTACGGCTCCTACACCCTGGACATCAAGGGTCTACTGCGGAGGTTGATGAAGAAGACCTGCTGTCACTCATCAGCTGCGTCTGATACGATAGGTAATAGAATAAAATACAGGTAAACCAGAAAAGGTGTAAGCTTCGGGAATCTTCGTGATTCGCCACTGAGCCACTTAAAAACTTCGCCTCTGTGCCTTATTTGACAAATATGATTTCTTATCTGTCAAATTCTATGATGATAGTTAAATGATGCTGTTCCTTATTTTTACGTATTACACTTAAGATCATTAAATGTAATACCTAATCAATATGGATAACGATTTAGCCGTGTTTTCCGTTGCTATGAGTGAAATTTAATTACTTGTATTAAAAAAGAAGTTAAAACGGTTAAAAATTTGTACAAATTCCTCTTATAATTTCCTCGTAAAGATTTATTACTATTTTTGTTGTTTCGATATGCCAGCATAGGTTCTTCATTTATAAATGACATATATACATCTCTGATCATATTTTTATGATAGTCATAAATGGCACTAATACAAAATCAAGGCAATACAAAATAAGCAAGTGCTTCCATGGTTGTAACAGCCTGTCGATTCTGTAAACAACTCACCACAAACCGAAGTGAGTTTGAAGGGAGTTGTCATTCCTTCTGATGCTAGAGGGATTGGCAGCTTACTTCGCTTATATTTTCATGGTGAAATTTTACAGAATCGACCGGCAGTTCTATATTTACATCTTTATTAGATTTCATCATCGCGCGTTCGTGTTGCCGAAGATAGACGATGATTGCCGAAGTGCATGCTTTTCTGGAAGATCTGTATGTAGATTTGATTATTAATCAAGCCGTGGTTTCTGTATGAATCGCAGGAGAAGTCAAGTACTTTGAATTGTCCATTCGCAACACTAATTGGTGCTCGAATATTAATAGGTAGCGGTAAATGGTATTGCAATATGCTCGCTCCCAGTTACATGGGACTTACAAATATCACGTTAAATGTCGTTGTGATATACCTATCTGCCTACCCTTTCAAATGCAGGCGTGATATACTGTGTGATGCTTTGTACCTATCTAAATTCTAAACAAATAATTAAGCTCTATTTTTGCATAGGTATACCTACTCACATTAAAAGTCATAATTTACAACATTCGTTTTTGTTAACACTAAACCCGAAAAGGGGTCATTGTACTCATAATTGTGTGTTCAATTCATACATTTGTGTTCACTTAAATCGACTAAATATATGGAACAGCAGATTTTTTTGTCCTGATTTCAAGGTTGGTCCCATAGAAAAAGTTGTTCAAAATGATGAGTACAATGACCCCTTTTCGGGTTTAGTATAAACAAAAGCTAATGTTGTTTATGTCGCAGGCAGGTTGTATGATTCATCATTATACATATTGCGCCGTCCGTTTAAAAACGCTCGCAGTTATGAAATATGGTAAGGTAAATTGGCAACTCGTGCAACTGTTATAATTTTGACATCCAGGGCGCTCCGAACAAATATGTTATGTTAGAACTGTGACTAGCCGGGGATCACGGAAGTAATACTAGCTCCCAAGATCCCCGGTGCAAGTGTGGGAAAAGAACACTGGGGTGGTTTTTAGTTAGTAAGAGTCTGACCCCTCCGCCCGCCCCAGGGCGGAGGACATCCATGACGCTTTTCCACCCTGTGAACAAAAAAAAAGGATTAGAACTGTGACTAACCGCGAGGGAGCCGAGCGAGAAAAGCGAGCGGTGCCGCGGCAGCGGCCCGCGAATGCCTTTAAAAATAGATTTACATTTTGCCTTCGGCATGATTCATTACTGCGAGCGTTTTTAAACGGAACACGCCGTTTGTAAAAAGCTGAATCATACAAATTGCCTGCAACTTAAATACTAATATTATAAAGAGGTAAAATTTTTTTGTTTGAAAGTTTGTATGTAGGGGGGCAATCTCTGAAACTCCCAGTCGGATTAGATTATTTTTTTTGCATTTGATAGCCCAATTCATGAGGAAGGTTATAGGCTAAGTTTAACATCACGCTTTGACCCGTAGGAGCCGAGCAAAACGAAAAAAGCGTTTAAAAGCGAAAACAAAGTAGTTAATAGCACGGGCGGCGATGCTATGTTCGGAGGAACAAGAAATTTCACGCGGACGAAGTCGCGGGCAGAAGCTAGTTATTTAAGAAACTATTTTTTGCGTGTAAATTGTAATACAATTTTATTCCGAAGCAATTCTAAAAAACAATAATCTATTCTGTTTACGAAGAAGATTGCTCAAAGCCGAATTAATATGATGATGGGTTGCGGGATTTACAAACGATAATCAAACGGTTTACAAAGAGACAAAAATTGCTTTACCCGTCTTCAAAGAAGGGTTACGTTTAATACTACCAGCAACTCAAATCTTATTACATTTTAATGACCTAGTTACAAGACGCCTGTATTATCCCAATAACCAGGCTGATTGGCAGATACGGGGGGCGGGACATGGCGGCCATGCCCCTTAAAGGCCCAGGAATTCCATACTTTCGACTCAACTTTTCGATTCAATTCAGGTGCACTTTAACAGCATATTTATAGGTAGTTATATCAGAAAACAGAAATATATTTTTACAACAGGTGAATTTCTACTTCTCAGTTAATATTTCTACTAAGATATACCTAACAAGCATGCACATACTTAGCATCACTAGCAAACACCCCACTTCGTAACCACGTCTACTTGGAAGCTTGAAATTAACATTAAGGCTTCTACAGACCAGCGTGACTCGCGACGCGACACAAAGGCACCGCTCGTCGCGCGACACGCGGGGCCTTTGTGTCGCGTCGCGTGTTGCGCCGGTTTGTAGAAGCCTTTATGTTCTATTATTATTTTTTTTTTTTTTTAGTCTTTATAATCCTTAAAAATGCAAATTTTTACACTCTTGGATTGAATTTCTAAAAACGCTGAACACGTAATTTTCCACCAAGCATATCAAATTTCATGGATTGAACTTGAAGCTAAAGCTGAAAATTACCGAATTATATTACAGTCATGTTTTGCCTTAACAGCGTACAAATATGGCAGCGTAAGGAAGCGTTGGAACACTCGTCGAACGGCAAAACGACTCAAGTTCAGTTGCCGAGCAACATCACATTGCCGCATCCCTGATTGCAGTAGTGCAATGACTTGAGCGGCTTCATCTGCAGTGGTATCCATCTTCTGGGGTATTTTTCTTGCTGTAGCTGTTCACGTGTGTTCACTTTAAAGGTTGAATAGCGAATGACTCACATTTAACCCGGGTCGCCCGTTTTATACCCTTGTATTTTCGAAGAGGTGCGATTTTTGTGACGCCGAGTGTAGATAGGTAATTAACATCAAATAATTGAAAATTTACCCACTATTCAAAAAAAAATTACAATCCAAATTATAATAAAATTTTAAAAAATTAATGTACCTACTACAGAACAGTGTCATCAACTCGTCATAGATAGTCAAATTAGTAAATTAAATTAAATGTCAAAATAATTAGGAATACACAAATTGGATTATTTTGTATTCGTTTTTTTTATTTTTTCTTCTGCCTGCCTTTTCCTATGTTGGGATCGGCTTCCAGGATAGCTGACTACCAGTATTTTTCATGGAGCTACTGCCTATATGACCTCCACAACCCATTAACTGGGTAATACTGAATGTCAAACTTTCGGACTTCTAACGACCTGTAACCTGTCACAGATCCACGAATGACAGTCGGAACTTAACGTGCTTTCCAAGGCACGGGGGAGTCTCGGTAAGTAAAGATGGTCACCCATCCACGGACCAACCCCGGCAACCGTAGCTTAACTTTGTGGATCGACCCTTGCGGCGGTTACTACTTAGCCACGGGCTCCTATATTCAAACTATTTAACATTCGGAATTACTTTTCTATACGAAATGAGTAATTCCAAATTTTAAATAGTTTTAAGACTTTATTCATAACTATGTGTACTAATAAAATTGTGTTTGCCGCATTTAGAATAAAGTGCTAAAAGGTCATTGTATTTTCGATTCGTCGTATTGAAAACAAAATATAAAATTAATTATGCATTTTTTTTTTTTAATAAATCAAAAGTCATTTTTTACTCAAACTAGGTTGAGAATCAGCACTTTTCCAGCGTCAAAATTACATAAGACAGCCCCCAAAACGCCCGCCTCTTTCAACATTATAATTACCAAGACCTCGATTTATCAAAAAACCACGAAAGATATACCATATCTGACAATTTAAGTGTGGGTAAAAGGAATTACTTACCAGCGTGTTTTCATTCACAAAACATTTAACCCACTTTAACAATTTCTACTTTTGCAAACAGTTTCGTGAGGAATCCTAACTGGATTTCAAACTAGAATTTCTAACTACATAGTTGCTAAAGTTAGTAGTTAGAAATTCAAGTTTAATCAATGTGTGTGTCCGTGTTTGTGTTTGTTGCTATTCCATTTGTTTACAGGGATCTAAACAGGAAACTTGTACATTCATGTTTGTTAAGCTAAATAATTATTCTGCATAATTGGTAAGGTTTCCAACTACATAGTACATTTTCCAGGAAATTGAGATAATCTCTGTTGGAACTAAACTCCATTTGAAATAAGATTAGACATTTACATAAACTTTTTTACAGTCCATTCAACCGATTTTGACTTCTATTCTGTAGTTTTTGTGTTTCTGGCGTCAATTATGGGTAGATTGCGCGGAAGCTCCAACAGCATCCTAAAAACATTATGTGATAAGGTGGACAGCCCCTTTATTAGGCACTGGGTGCGGAGGCACGTGCCAACATGTGTTGAGCCATGTAAGTATTAGTTGTTAGGTTAGTTTGTAAGTTTTACTAACATAGTTTTGAAGTTGTCGTTACTAATTATATGGAACGTGTGTATTTTATGTGTGTTGTATAATTATTCTCATTTATTTCAGATCGAAATAAATGAGAATAATTATACAACATTAGTTTTTGTTTATACTAAACCTCTTAAGGGGTCATTGTATTCATCATTATGAACAACTATTACTATGGGACCAAAGTTGAAATCGCGAAAAAAATATCAGCCGTTCCCTACATTTTGACGAGTTCAGCGAACTTAAAAGTAGGGAACAGCTGATTTTTTTTTCGCGATTTCAAGGTTGGTCCCATAGTAAAAGTTGTTCATAATGATGAGTACAATGACCCCTTAAGAGGTTTAGTATAAACAAAAACTAATGTTGTATATATACAGGGTGGAAGGGACATCGACGCGAATCCGTTTACCATGGATTTAGTACATCATTCTTGACCCCACTGCGTTAAAAATTTTCATCGGTTATTAAAAAAAAATTTCGCTGTTCCATACATTTTGACCGAGGAGGTATTGCACTTCTGTAGGAAACAGCTGTTCTTTTTTTAAATTACTGACGGTAAATTTTAACGCAGGGGGGTCAAGAATGATGTTCTGAATCTATGGTAAACGGATTCGCGTCGATGTCCCTTCCACCATGTATACAGGGTGGATTTTTGAGATGGGGCAGTAAGGGCAGCTACCTTAACCGTTGTAGCTACAGGAAAACGATCTTAGAAGACTGTCCTTAACTTTTTGAGAAATTAAGATCTGCATTCACAGATTTTGAAAAAAATGTACAGTCAGCAGGAAAATGGGCAGTTTTCACTAAAACTTTTTTTATGCCAATCGATTTAGTTTCTTATACTTAAGGATCAAAAACCTCTATTGGACCAACTGAGGTTTGAGTACTAGAAAAGTCTGAATTCGCAAAAACTATTCCCATACATTTCGTGGGAAATGAGACGCCAACTTAATTTTTTTACCATCGATAAACTGGCCGCTACAAAAAAGACTGATCGAAAAACAAATAAAAAACAATAACTTTTACTTTGGGTTTAACTTAAAACTAAAAACTTGAAACTTTACATTTGGACTCACCTAGAAATTTTACTTTTGCTCTAACTTAGGAGGTGGTGGTGGTGGTTAGGAATAATTTATAATAATAATGAATTGCTTGAATTTTATTGTTACTTTAGCCCTCTTCCTCTCTCCTAATGTTTGCTGTGCCCGACAGGGTCCATATTGATCTTTTACTTTTTTTTTATACCATCTATAAATACATATGGAATGCAATAAAGAATTGAGAATTGAATTGTGTTCAAAATGGTAGCCGTTTTGACGTAGGCACAGGATTACTCTCTTTACTACAGAGTGGGTACCAGCTGATAATGTGCTAGGATTAATAAATAATGGTTTTTTTTTTGTTTATTTTCGATCAGTCTTCATTGTAGCGGTCCATCATAAAAAACTAACTGGGAGTCTCATTTCCTACGAAATGTATGGGAAAAGTTTTTTTGCTATTTCTGACTTTTCTAGTAAATACTCAAACCTCAGTTGGTATAATAAAGGTTTTTAATCCTTATAAGAAACAGGATCGATTGGCATAAAAAAAAGTTTTTGTGAAAACTGCCCATTTTCCTGCTGACTGTACATTTTTTTCAAAAGCTGTGAATGCAGATCTTAACTTCTCAAAAAGTTAAGGACAGTCTCCTAATACCGTTTTCCTGTAGCTACAACGGTTAAGGTAGCTGCCCTTACTGCCCCATCTCAAAAGTCCACCCTGTATATAAGGATGGCATTAAAAGCAAAAACTTGGTTACAATACTAACTGTTTATTACAGCTGCCATTTGTCATGCTACCAACGCAATAGAAGCCAAAATCGGTTGAACGGACTGTACAAAAGGTTTGTTTAAATGGCTCATCTTATTTCAAATCGAGTAAAGTGTTGTGGCTATTATATGCACACTTCAGGCTACATATGCCTCATTGCTCTAGTGGTTGCTAGCGCTACTTCTGAGCGTAAGGCCCTGGATTCCCAAGACGGGCAAAGTGTTATTGGTATTTTACCACCAGGAATTTCTCAGTAGCAGCCCGAAGTCTGGATCTGTGCCCGGTTGAAGGCAATAGGCTCGCCCTCTATTACAAGCTAACTTAAACATGACTGGTGAAATGTAGGTGTATTAGGCAAACCTCTGCGAACCCCTTCGGGGATTACAGGCGTAATGTTATTTTATATGATTTTCACGCTACGTACACACGGTGTTGTATTGTCGGGAAATTTTGAGCTCACGACATTTCGCAAAGTGTTTTTGTATGAACAGTGGGATTATACTGCCTCGAATAATAGTAGTTTATGAAACTGTTGCATAATGAGGGGTATAAAACACGAGTGTGTGTTTAATAGTATCACACGAGCGTTTTAATAAATTTAGTTAAGTGCAGTTTCTTACACTACTTTATCTAAGTATTCTCTTATATTGGGATTGAACCTACTAAATAAAAGATCGACTACTAAACGAAAGAATAGTTTTTATCATTTTAATGAACGTGATTTTATTTATTTATTTATGATTTCAAACACAATGTGAATAAAATTGTTCCTGAATAAATTGTTTTCTTATTTAATATCAATTTTAAAAGAGTAAGAAATAGTTTATTGCACCGCGCATGCGGTAAAGCACTGCCACATACAAGTCAAAATTGGAATCAAAACTTTTTTGTAATGCTATAAAAATGGCGCGCCCCGGATATTATGCGTTCCATTCTTTGCTCTTTTTTTTTTTTTTGGGTGGGAAATTATCAAATAACTTCTCCCGCTCTGGGCGGAGGCGGGAGGGTGTCAGACTTTTACTGACTAAAACCCACCCGTATTCCTTCATTTGCCTGTGTGCCAGGGCCACGATATCCCTTTCGGACAAACTCGCAACCCTGGCAGGCATTGGCCCTAGCGGACGCCGTCAGTTGGTGCTGACAACTCTTTGAGGCGCGCGTGGAATACGACGCGCCGTCGACCCGGGCCTGGTCCTTATCGGACGGTGAGCAACCCATCGCTCACCGTCCGCAGGCCCGCGCCTACGGTGGCCGGAAATCGGCTTGCGACTCCCGACGCCCGGGACGTCTCCTGCGGCGACTAGGGGCGCGAGGCCGCGAACCTTGCCTCTCCCTCACGCGTTCCGCCTCCTCCTTCGCAAGCATTACTGCTTCGCAGAAGGAGGTGACGGCCTCCCATGCACTCTCGCTCCGAACCATGGCCTGAACCAGGGCCGGACGCGAGAGATCGCCGCCGCCGAGAAAAAGTGTTAATTTTATATGTCGGTATTGTGTTTATAAAGTATGTCAATATAAACTCATTTTGAAGTTTATATAATTCGAATTTTGCTATATGAGAGTAGACAAAAATAATAATTTACAGTACAATACAACGTTGTGTAAACGTAGCCTGATAGTGCTACTATTCAACAATATCCGAACTTTACTCGTAGAGAGAGTATTCAGAATTTGTGTTGTTTGTAAAACTAAATGAGGATTTTACGTGATAGTTGACAGGATACACGGAGAATAGTTTTTAGTTATTTATTGTGGAAATAAAATGTTTCCCTTTGTATCGAATTTACGGTCAAAGAAAAACAAATCCATTGCAGGAGCGTTTTTTGAAGTTGGAACATTACAACGCTCCAGTAATGTTGTATGAAACGGCGTGCTGGGGTTATTAAATACTCTTTTACTCCGAAACATCCAAGGAGGTAACTTATCAAATGTTTTATTTAAATTTCGAACTGGCTTGCAAATAGAAAGCTGTATGGAAAGCTGTTTATTGAAAAAAAAAAACAAATGAACCCATTGGCGCGTGAAAAATTATCGTTGTTCGTCTTGTGTTCGTCATTGAATCTGGAATTTATAAATAATTTACTTTCCCTGCATTCTTTTGAGAAAAGCACTATATATGCCTCGGCGGAAATGGCTATTGCCTATTTCACGGCCTTTGCAATAATGTACTATTCATTCTACGGGTATTGGCTAAGTTAAGTTTTTTGTTTTTGGCCATTAATAATCGCTTGCATTGCATTGCGTGTCAGCCACACACTGTGTTATTAAATTAAATATTTGTTATTCTTTGCACAGGTATCGACGGCTCTGGATCGAGTTCAATGAAGAACAGAAATATAAACTTGGAGACGCCGCTGATGAAATCTGTCAAGGTAAATATTTGTTTGAATATCTTTTTAGGGTTCCTTATCTCAAAAGGAAAAAACGGAAGTCGTGTGTCTGTCCAATTTGCTCCGAATGTACACGACCGATTAAGTTGAAATTTGGTAGGTACACTTAGGAATTTCTGTGCCCAAACACGAAAGTGTAACGTCAATAAATTAATATTGAATATGGAGACTTTTGGGGAACAAAAATTACAAAATTTAAAAAAAAGTTTTTCAAACTGTACCGTGTGACATATCCAATCAAAGGACTTGTTATGAGAATTTCAATTAATATATTTATAATTTTAAAATAATTAGTATAAAGTTATTCAAATTTACCACCGACCCCATAACTCTTCCAGCTTAAAATTCACAGAGAATAGTTCTATACTTATAGATTACAGGGAAATCTATAAGAAGTCATTATGTCTTAAAAAAAATTGGTGAATCCCTCATTGTTCACACAATCGCATATTGTTCGTACAAACTTACATTCGTAGTTGGAATGAATGAACATGTTTTTCAACTACAATGTTAAGTTTGTTTTTGTGATAATTTCATCCCAACTACGGAACCCCTCATTGTGCGTGATCCACCACGTACTTGGCCGGTTTTTTATAATATAAATCATCGCGAGATACACGGTTCATAACAAACCCTTGTATTTTGAAAAGTCAACAATATCCATTGCTTGAAAAAATCTGTGAATTATGAAAATAAAAGGTAATGTAGGCACGACAGTGTTACCTAAGCCATTCATCATCATTATCATCATCATTTCAGCCAAAATACATTCACGCTGCTGCTGGACATAGGCCTCCCCCAAAGGGGGGGTTTGCCATAATCGCCACGCTTGGCAGGCGGGTTGGCGATCGCAGTATGGTGTTAAAATGCATAGAGAACAAAAATCAAAATCAAAAGTTATTTATTCAAACTAGGCTGAGAATCAGCACTTTTCGAACGTCAAAAATTACATGAGACAGTCCCCCAAAAACGCCCACCCTTCACCACTTCCTAGTGCTTTAGTTGGGAAGAAGAAGTGGCTCAACAAACTTCCCAGCAGCACAGCTGTCTGTTCATATATAAAACTTGAATCTATATAATAAAATGTAAAATACAACACAAAACATTAAATTAAATTATTTGCCTTATGTTAGCTAGCACACACCAAATACAAAAAAAAAAATATAATAATATAATAATCGTCGAAAACTATACTCAAGCAGAAATAACTAAAACAAAACGTATCTAAATAAAAACCTCCAGGCATAATGGGCGTGCCCGCTTAAAGCTATATCTATAAACGAACGCTGCTGCCCATTCTCTAGTAAGTCCCTTAGTCGCCATTTACGACACCCACGGGAAGAAATAAGGCGGTGGTGCTATTCTTTACGTCTGGCACCACACAGACATTCCAGTTTTCAATAGAAGGCACATTATACTCCATATTCTGGCGAAAAGTACCAACTGCCACGTGTGTGCCTGATACTTCACTACATATTATAAAACAAAGCCCCCCCCCCCCCCACCGCGTCTGTCTGTTTGAAGGCGATAAACTCAAAACTACCGAACGGGTAGGGAAATTCCAAGCATAGCCCTCTCCATTGCCCTTTCGGTGACTTTTAGCCTTCTGATAAGGCCCATTGTGAGCGACCACGTTTCAGTGCCATAGGTCATCACTGGCAACACGCACTGGTCAAAGACTTTCGTCTTGAGACACTGCGGTATGTGGTACGAGAAGATATTGCGTAGCTTCCCGAACACTGCCCAGCCGAGTCGGATTCGACGAACTCGAATAAATATATTGTGTACCTGGATTAAGACATACCGTCTTATTACAAAACAAGATTTATCGTGAGACCCAAGTTTAAACCATGGAGCCATTATTGAATTTCGAACTTTATTCCGTCTACGGTAAAGTTCCTAATACAAAACTGACAAATATGTACCGAACTAAGTATTCAGCTTTGTAGAACGCTATTTCAACCACAGTTACGTTCTTATTACAAAAACTGGCTCCATGGTTTAAGCCATGTCAAAATATAAATCTTGTTTTGTCATAAGACGGATAGGGTTCTTTTAATCCCGGTAGTACATTCCCGTGGAATATTTTCCGACATTCACGCGACCGCAGCCGCGGGCATAAGTTAGTCCATAATTTTAACTTTAATGAACCATATGTAAATTTATCTATGGAAATATCTTCCTTTGACTCACTTGGAATTGATGTGTGATATTCAATAACAGACATAATGAGGAAGATATCTCATTATTGTAGAATCGCCTACGCAAGGGAACAGTAATCAAGTTTGTCACAAACAATATAATTATTTATTTTTTATTTATTTAACAGTTTATGTACACACATACACAACATTATTTTTAGTATATGGGTGAATTGCCCAAGCAAAAAAAATACAAGGCAAACCTGAGAACGGTAGTGCAATGTGCTGATTTTTAATTTTATATATATTTTCGCAACAACGTAAGTACTTCTCTACCTTGACAAAAAAAAACATTGATTTCTACCCTCTAATATACCAAAAAAAAAATTACAAAGTGTTATTTTATCATCACGGTGGCCTGTCCTGAACCCAATTCCGCTCATAAAATACCTTCCCCTGCAAATACATTCGTAATATGGATTTAAATCGATTTTGTTATCATTAAATTATAATATATTCGATCAAATAAAACTATTTTTGTTTGTTTATCTTCCTTCTCATGGATTTGACAGGCAGTCAACTTTTGTCTGGAAAAAAGTTATAATTTCAGAGGACAGTAAGTTTTAATAGAATAGCCATGTCAACATTGCGTTGTTACGCCCCTCTCACCTTTCCTCACTTCGGATCAGTCCGGCTCAAGCTCTCGGCGCGAACGCACCGGTCCCAACGTCTTGCGGTTTCCCCCCAAAACAGTAAGTTTATCATTTCAGTAATATGGGGACAAAAATAGTTTCATTTCGGTGGCTGTTATAACTCGTGCTAGGTTCGTTTAATTTGTTTCAAAATTGTGTATTAAATTCGCCGTAAGTACTGATTTGTTTGAGTAGTGCTTATATTTTTTTAATAATTTTATTTCGGAATTAAATGTAGAACTAACCTCTATTTTATCATCCCAGTGTTATCATTTCAGTGGATTCGGTGGACTGTTATACCAATTACAGTCCACCGGAATGAAATGTATCTCCGAACTTATAAAACCATAAAGTTTTAGAGATCCTTGTGTCAAATACAAAGTCATCATTTTGTAATGTACTTTTACCTAGAGTGTAAATTAGATTATCGGGTTGTCCGTACAAAAACAAGCTAACGGCGCCCCGCGCCTCCAGGGTCGTCTTGCGCTCATTGATAATAATTTAGCAGTAGATGATTAATCGTACGGCGATTGTATTGTATGTAATTAAAGGGTAATAATATTTTCATTTCAAGTCTTACAAAATAATAAACTAATACATATTGTCTACAACTACACAGGACAGCTCACGTAGATACACAGTGGAACTACCACTACAGGTTGATAGAATAGACATTAGCCGCCTTATTACAAAACAAGATTTATATTTTGACATGGCTTAAACCATGGAGCCAGTTTTTGTAATAAGAACGTAACAGTGATTGAAATACCGTTCTTTATACAAAACTGAAAACTTAATTCGGTACTAAGTTGTCAGTTTTGTGTTTAGGAACTTTACCATAGTCGGGATAAAGTTCGAAATTCAATAATGGCTCCATGTTTTAAACCGGGGTCTGAAGATAAACCTTGTCTTGTAATAAGGGGGAGAGGGTCTATAGGTAATTCTTTCAACACAGCTTACTTAAACTTGAATTTAAAATGCAAAGATATTCAAATCTCTACATACAGTTTAAAACATTCATACATGAGTTTATACAGTTGTGACATGCTCACTTCTTAAAGGATGTCTCACCCACAGATACGTGTCTCTTGCCACATTAAATGGAATTAAATAATTTCAAAATTTGAATAACCTTGTGACTAGTACTAGTGTAAAACAGTGTTCTTATTACCCGACTGCGGCGAAGCCAAAAAAGGAGGGTAATATGTATGTAGGTATGTCCGTCCCTATGTTCCCTCGTAACTACTAAACGGCTGAACAGATTTTGATGAATTTTATGTCGTTAGATTGCGGAATTTTTATGATTTGCGAGTTTTTTTGTTTACGCAGTCGGGTTTTTTAATTTACTTTTTATTTTACACTTTTTAGTTAGAATTAAACGATGGTAAATTAGGTTATTTACTCACTTATAATCGGGTAATAACGGCCTCTTACTCACTTCAAAAGTTCGGGATAGTTTTTTTAGGGTTCCGTACCCAAAGGGTAAAACGGGAACCCTATTACTAAGGCTCCGCCGTCTATCTGTCTGTCTGTCCGTCTGTCTGTCCGTCTGCCACCAGGCTGTATCTCATGAACCGTGATAGCTAGACAGTTGAAATTTTCACAGATGATGTATTTCTGTTGCCGCTATAACAACAAATACTAAAAAAATGAATAAAATAAATATTTAAGGGGACTCCCATACAACAAACGTGTACAATTTTTTTAGTATTTGTTGTTATAGCGGCAACAGAAATACATCATCTGTGAAAATTTCACGTGCACTATATTGATAACGGCAACAGGTAGACGCTTGAAATATTCACAGAATATGTAGATATATATTGACTTTAAAAATAAATAATTAAATTAAAATAAAACAAATATTTAAGGGGGGCTCCCATACAACAAACATGTTTTTTTGCCATTTTTATAGATAGGGTACGGAACCCTTCGTGTGCGAGTCCGACTCGCACTTGGCCGGTTTTTTATTATTTCTTATTTAATTACATTTAATCATATAATATGTACTTATATATTTTTGTAATCACCATTTAAATCACCTTTCATTTTGATACACCTCTCGATAGGCTTGAGAGTAATATTTTTTTCGAAAACACTCCTTTTGGCGCCTAAAATCCGTCATTTTAAATTTTAATATACCCAGTGACACTCGCGCAATAAAGACAAATCTAATGACATATAATTTATCAAAATCAGTTCAGCCATTTTGTAGTTACGAGGGAACATAGGGACGAACCTACATACATACAGGTCAAACACATAACCCTCCTTTTTTGGCTTCGCCGCAGTCGGATAAATACATACATACATGAAACATATTAAACTTATCTATATTCAAATTCAAATTCAAATCTTTATTGCTTATCACATGTGTGTACAAGATCTTAAAAATAATTTTAAAGTTCACATGGACCCTGTCGGGCACAACAATTTTACACAATAATACACAATATGAAAGTAGCATGCTTTAAAATCATTAAGTAAATGGAAATAAATTTGTACGTGCGTCATAATAAAATAATAGGTTATAAGTATTTGGCTAACGTTTAAAACTTAATCAATTCAAATAAATAAATAATAACACATTGTAGTAATATACGTCATTACAAATTGTAGAATTACATAGAAAGAAAGTTATAGTGGCAACTTTCAAAACGTTTTAGTTTAACATCAATCAACAGCATCGAGTGGCTGGAGTCAGGCCCAGCCCTAACAGGGTTCTGAAAATGATTGCTGACAGAGTGGACTGTCCGTATGTAATTCACTGCTGTCAGTAACGTGTGCCATCGTATCGTGTTGTTTACTAACAATTAGTTTTGAGGACAATAGGACAATTTAAGGTGATACGTAAAAAATATATCATAGCGAACTGGGCGGGCATAAGAAAGTGACAGACTCTGTCACTTTCTTATACCCGCCCAGTTCTCTCTTTTACGCATGGGGAAGTAATTGAGTCTTGAGTAAATTACTTCCCCTTGCGAAAAAGAGAGCGCAACAATGCGCTGGAACCAAAATAAAACAACGTAAGAGCGCCAAACCAAATAAAAATAGTTTAAATAGTACATTGTGATACAAGGGTGGAAAGTAGGTTATTGCAAACGAGCTGTCACATTGTGACACGAGTTTACCTGTTTACCTACTAATTCAATTTTGCACTGAAATTACTTAGGATTTTAGAATTACAGAAAAAAAATATAAAAAAGTAGAGGTCGTTTGCCTTCATTCAGTCAGAGTATTAATCAAATACTTAGTCAAAAAAAAAATATCCAAAAATTTAATCCATACATGCTGTAGGTAATAGTGAAATAAATGGTTACGAAAAGTCCCAATTTATTTTGGTATCCCCTTAACCTTTAAGGCTTCTACAAACCGGCGCGACACGCGACGCGACACAAGGCCCCGCGTGTCGCGCGACGTGCGGTGCCTTTGTGTCGCGTCGCGAGTCGCGCCGGTTTGTAGAAGCCTTTATGAGTTACATTCTGTAATCCAAACCAATAAGCCGAGTATTTTTATTTCAATGTCGACCCTACAATCAAGGTCTCTGTGTAAACGAACAAACTTTTAATCAAAATCGACTTTCAAGACGAGATCCAATCTGATGTTTTTAAACTTCTATTAAAGACTTCCGTCCGATAATAACGGTCTAAGTACATAAAACAAGTTCTTACTTTTGTCCAAGCGTAAACCTTCGAACCAGTTATGGTATTTTGAAATTTACGGCCGTCGGAATAGAGTTAAAAATAACATAACTGTCTCGATGATTTAACCGACTTCAAAAATAGGAGGTTGTGCTTTCGGCGGTGTCGATGATGTTATTAAAAGTTCCTGTCTCTGTTTACATAGCAAGCAGTGGTTTACAAAATAACTAAAATGTGAAAAAAATAACTTTTTACAAACAAACTAACCGACTTCCAAAAAACACTACAAAGTGAAAAATATCTTTAATTTTGGAAGTCGGTGGCAATAAACGAACATACGAAATCAAAGACAAAAATAGTAACAACTTTACCTAACTTTGGAAGTGGGTAATTCAGAAGTTAAAGTTGTTACTATTATAGCTACCAGAAATAGTAGGTACTTATAAATCAAACTGCAATCAGAGTCATTCCGTTCATTCAAACAAAGCGCTTTCGTTTGATTTGCTAAAAATAAAATCCGTTCTCATCAAAGATCTCGTCAAAGGATTTAACGCATAGCTGCATTTAATTCTGAACTCGTGAGGTTCAAGGCTTCTACATACCAGCGGTGCCTGTGTGTCGCGTCGCGTCGCGCGACAAGTCGCCCCGGTATGTAGAAGCCTTCACAAATGAATAGTGAACTCTACCAAGCTATACTAAACTACACGATCATAAATTGATTTTATGAGATATTGCAGCGTTATCATATTTATATACAGGGTTATTTTTAAAACGTCAATAACCTCTTAAGGGGTCATTGTAGGGAACAACTGGTTTTTTTTTCACGATTTCAGTTTTGCGCCCATAGTAAAAGTTGTTTATAATGATGAGTACAATTTATTTATTTATTTGTTGTTTATTCATCATCAAAAAACACATACAGATAGTTACAGAAACAATCAGTGGGTAGAAAGTTATACATATAATTATGTTTGTTGTAAAATCTGTTCAAATATTTTTAACACCCTGCCCCTCAAACTAGGTTATAACCTGTATTTTGAGAAACAGTGTACGGCCACTAAATTCTTATACACTATAACTGTTACAACATTTATTAACGAACGGTGTCGTTCTACCGCTGCAGTAATTTATGTGATTGTGTGTATATGTGTGTGATGTATATGCATGTAGTGAAAGGTAAGTATTGTGCGGGAGTGTGTGTATGTGTGATAAGGTGGGGTGGGAGGAGGGTGCGTGCGCTTATATTGTGTGTATGTTAAAGAAATCAGGGTGCGTGAAAGATTAGGTGATGTATGTAAGTAGAGACTCCGTATAGGCATAATCCCTCTCTAGTAGCCACTCTGTTACTTTAGTTTTTACCTCGTGAGTTTTGAGATTTAGGATTTTTAAATTTGTATTAATTTTATTGTAAATGTTACTACTAAGTATATAAAATTGATGCGTTGCGAAAGTGGTTTTATGTAGAGATCCAGTGATGAGTTGTAATCGCTTATTTAGATTTGGCGGCGGCAGCTTAGCATGAGTTCTTAAAGTCGATCGAAGCACAAAAAGCTGACGTACCGTAAGGACTTTGCAGTTAGAGTATAGTTCAGTTGTTAGGAATCTGTAGGGTTTTCTAGTCATTACTTTAAGTATTGCTCTTTGTGCTCTTTCTACTCTTAACATTTTGACCCCTAAGAGGTTATTGACGTTTTAAAAATAACCCTGTATATCGTACTATTTTGAGTAGAAAATTATCCTCTTCTTTTCGAGAAGATGTAATTTTATAAACAGTATTTATTACACTTTTTGAGGGAAACAAAAGGTCTTCGCCCCAATCCAATATTTTTGTCGTACACTCATAACGACGACTACATACATACGAGTAGCTTTGATGCGTGTATCTGTAAATGTACCAAAAATAAACAAGCTATTTTATAACGATGAGACGAAGCGGAGGTCTTTGAGTGTGCGTTGCAATATGTTGGCCCGCAGATTTGCACGTTGTATAAGCTGATAAGCAAGTTAAGCTGACGCTTTTTAAAGCGTATTGTCAGTCCTTCTACACATGTAGTGTATTGGTCAACTACACGCAGCGAGAGTACGGGACTCTACGTATACAATACAACAACGCGTTTAGGGTGTTGTTTGGGCTGCCTCGTTTTTGCTGCGCATCGACTATGTTTGCTGAGGCGCACACTGACTGCTTTTATGCTATCATCCGTAAGCGAAGCGCTTCGCCGCTCACGCGTGCGTGGCACTGCAAACGGCATCCTGGACGCGTTGGCAAACAGGTGCGATCTCTCCACTGTTCAAGCAGTGGATGAGTGCTCATGCGATGGGCGCACAGCCAGCATGCTTAAATTAAATAGCATGAATAAACTGTACTAAAAGCTTCTACAGACCAGCGCGATTCATGACGCGACACAAAGGTACCGCTCGTCGCGCGACACGCGGGGCCTTCCTATCTTTTAGAATCCGAAATAAATATATTTGATTTGATATGATTTGATAACGATCAAAACTTGTCTGTAAACCAAATCACAGAATCTGATTCATGATCATAATCAGCCTACAACGTTCCCACTCTGCTGGGACACAAGTCTCCTCTCAGTGAGAGGGAGTGGGCTGTAATCCACCACGCGGGCCCAGTGCGGGTTGGTAAATGTCACATGTAATTGCCTTCGAATTTTTGTTTCTAGGACATGCCGGTTTCATCACGATGTTTTATTTCATAATTTTGAGAGCAGTGGTGATGAAATCGGGCCTTAATCAGGATTCACAGATTTTCTTAGTTTGAAGACTTTACTTAAGTCGTAATTGAACCATTTATTAGGCGTTCTCATATTATTTTACTTTACTTAGTAATTATACCTGGTTTCATCGTGTCTCGTCTTTCCCATCAAAGGACGTTGACTGAATAAGTTTATTAGTTTTTTTATGATTTGAGCAAAAAGTGTATTTTTTTAATTCATTGTAGGTATAGTTTTAGGTTTATAGGTCTGTGTGGTGCCGGACTTATAGAATAGCATTCCCCTATTTCTTCCCGTGTCGTAAAAGTTGACTAAGGGACTAACTAGAGAATGGACAGCAGCGTTCTCTATGCATTTTAACACCATACTGCGATCGCCTGCGAGGCCTGTGTCCAGCTGTGGACGTCTTTCGGCTGAAATGATGATAGTTTATTACTACCTTAACTCACACACTGACTTATTATTTTAAAATTATAAGGAAAACATATTATTTTACGTCTCATAATTAAATTATCTGTCATTGCTTCATTTTTAATTATTTTTACGTATTGTGGTATAGTCATTTTATTCTAGGTGATCGTCTTCACATTTATAATCATATAATTAATGTACCTACTTAAACAAAATATTGTAAAACATTTTTATAAGAGTAACGGTGGAGTTTCTGTCCATTCTTCTCCATACGAAACTACCTTTTGGAAGGGGCAACTAGAATCAATTCTATTTTTTTGTAAATATTGACATCCAAAAGTGTCTCTTAAGTGCGTATTTGAAATAAATAATTTGACTTTGTTTAATTCTATAAAATATAAAAAAGGTAAAATAATGACTTAATTTATCGTATCAGAATAACCCTCTATTCAGGCACTTTATTTACAAAAAATATTTAGTAGTATTTCCTTTATATACGTTTTAGAGATAATAAATAATATTGCACATTATGCATAGGAACAACATGGCGGACACATCAAGGACGTGGAGGCTAATCCGTTTGAATCTGCGACATATAGTTCATCATAATTTTTTACTTCAAGAGTAGTAGAAAACGGAATTACAAAGAAACGGATGGATCGTGTGAAAGTCAAAATGCTAGAAAGGAGACTTCACCCCGAAGGGAGATGAAGCCTGACAGAGGTCTAGACAAGTATGTCTTGTTCTTCCTTGTAAATTTAAAAAACCTCTTGTAAATTTATGTAGGTAGGGTCGGAGCTACTGCTCCGACCCTACCTACATAAATTTATGATAAAGGCAGGCGCATGATTGTAACGTAACGACTTTATAAATAACTCTTTAAACTAATATTATAAAGGGGTAAAATTGTTTGTTTGTATGTAATAATTTATATCCAGAAGTACTGATACGATTATAAAAAGTCAAAGTCAAATTATTTATTTCAAATAAGCATGTAGGCACTTTTGAACGTCAAAATTTACAAAAAAATAGAATTGATTCTAGTCGTCCCTTCCAAAAGGTAGTTTCGTATGGAAATGAAACTCCACCGTTACTCTTTTAGAATGCTTTACAATATTTTGCATAGGTACATTAATTATATATTTTTTTATGTGAAGACGATGTACCTGTTACCTGATGTTTAAGTATAATAAAATTACTAAAGGTAAGTACCACAATAATAAATTAATTATGTGATAGATACATGGTGCTCACACATGGTTTACAAACATTGCATTCTATGATTGATGGAAAGCTACATTAGTGCCATAGAATTTTTTTTTTTTAAGACGGAAGTCGCGGGCAGAAGCCCGGAGGATATTTCTCTTATAACCGACAACCACATCAACCATATTATCAATATGTTCAGTCTCTAAGCACAATCCATTACCTATAAGCCGCTAGATTACTAGTTGATTAAGCCCCTCGAGTATTTCCACATCGCCACACGTGTTGATAGACCAAAAAGAAACATTCGACCACCATATTATTCTTAAGTAAACAAGTACAAATGGGCTTCATTCACACGCCTCACGCAATCTTCGTAAAAAAATCTATTTGTAGAAAAAAAAAAATTGTTTCTCATACAATTGTTCTACAGCACAAAATTGAGGTCCCCGGTCGAAACTATAGAATGGAATAGAATATAATTTATTTCTGAGTACATCACTATGTACTTACTCAGAAATAAATTGAGAACGGCTAAACAGATTTTTTATTTTGTTATGCTTTTGATAGTCCAGATCGGCTGCTTACAGAAACCGAAATTTGAAAAGTTGCCGGGAAAATTGAAAAATTCGAGAAATGCATTTTCTATGGGAATTTTGTATGAACTATAGAAATTTGGACAGGACAACGTCAGCTAGTTATCTCTAATGCTAATTAAATAATAATTAAAATATAAATTTTACTTATCTCTAATCCTGCAGCTTGGGCGAAACGTTTACGTTTCAATAAGATTAAAATTTTACCACATATTCTTACAATGTACCCATATTCTGGCAAATAAAGAATTCATTCATTAATTCATTAAAAACCGCCCAAGTGCGTTTCGAACCACGCACAACGAAGGGTTCCGTAGTTGGGATGAATTTATCCCAAGAACAAACTTAACATTGTAGTTGAAAAACATGTTCTCCCATACATTACAACTGCAAATAAAAGTTGGCCGACTATTACTCGTTTTCCTTTTAACTTCGATATTATACCACTGCCGTGATTTTTTCTTTCCTTTTTTGCTTTATTTAAATTATTTAGTTTGGATAACTTGGTTACAATGGCTGCAAGCCTAAGTGTTTTATCGTTGAAAAACGTAATAGTATGTTTTTTTTTTTACGCTCGTTTGTAACCCCCAATCAGGTGGCGGTCCGCCCCCGATGCCCCTTTCCTAGCTTCGCCACTGCTATTATCATCTGGATATATTACCACAGTATCCGCCGCGTAAGCTTGGCTGTGTTCCGGAGTAGGGATGTAGGAAGTACAGGCACAGGAAACATTAAAATTTCAGCTTTATGTCTGGAATGGGTACGAGGAGCTCATGGCTAAGTAATAACGGCTGATCACAGGTCGATCCATCAGGTTAAGCTACGCTTGGTGATCGTGATGGGTGACCATCTTTACATACCGAGACTCCTCCATGCCTCGGAAAGCACGTTAAGCCGTTGGTCCCGGCTGTCATTTGTGGATCTTTGACAGTCGTTACGGGTCGTCAGAAGCCCGAAAGTCTGACAACCAGTCTTACCAAGGGGTATCGTGTTACCCAGTTACTGGGTTGTGGAGGTCAGATAGGCAGACGGTCCACGTAATTTAAGTTACGCGGATGACATGGTGCTGCTGAGCGTGTCAGTCGGCGGTATCAGGACACTGTTGACCACATGTGAGCGTTATGCAATATTGAACATGGGCTACTTTATAATGTTCAGAAAAGTCAGTACATTGTTTTTGAGGCGGGGACCAAATACCATCTCGATGTGCCTCCCATACGGCTGAACGGTGTTCCTCTTGAGCGAGTGGAGCAGTTTAAGTATCTAAGTCACTTGGTCACCACTGAGCTTCGAGACAATGCTGACATTGAAAGGGAACGGAGGGCTCTTTCTGTGCGTGTGAATATGATAGCTCGCAGGTTTGCATGGTGTACTGCAGACGTAAAGGTGACGCTATTTAGAGCATTCTGTACCACCTTCTACACATGCAGCTTGTGGGGTACATATTCAGGGGCTGCGATAGCTACTACGCAAGGGTTTCGCTACTCCCCAAGCTCCTCATCTTTTTGTGCTTACTTCTACAGCAAATTCTACACCATTTAACCTAACCTCACCATTTTTCCACAGAGCAACAAAGTACGCACCCGTCTCGGGGTCCGCTTCGCAGAGACCTCACTGACGGCCGTCCCCTCTCGTCTCGAGGTCCCGAAGGTGGTGCGAGGTCCCGCCTGACACCCGCCCCCCCGCCTCCGCTGCGCTGAGCACGAGCGCTGTCGAGTGCTTGATCAGTATTACAGCGATAAAATTGCCACTGTTTAAAGTTAAGATTACAGTACTCATGAGTAGCCTCAAGATCATGGGAAACAAAATTAGCACACATTTGTTATTGTTTGAATAACATTAACGTAATCAGTTAACTGATATCGCGAAAAAAATACCAGTTGTTCCCTACATTTATGTTCGAATAATTCATTAAAATGTAGGGAACAGCTGATTTTTTTTCGCGATTTCAGGTTTAATCCCATAGTAAAAGTTGTTCATAATGATGAGTACAATGACCCCTTAAGAGGTTATTGGCGTTTTAAAAATAACCCTGTATACTTTTTTGTGTTTTATTTAGAACGGTCATAAGGTCTATTATATACTATTTTAAGGTTGTTCATTCTTTACTGGACACCCTATATATATATATGTATACAGTTTGATTGTCAAAGAAACATAATTATGTTGCCAGCAACATATAATGATATTGCTCAAACAATGAAGCGCAACTTTTGTTTCCGGGGCATTGTGACACAAATCGAGCTTAAGGCACCTATCTCAGCGCCGCGGCCGCAATAGGGCTAGCGGGCTACTAAAACGAGTTGGCGAGCAACCAGCAGGGAACAGAGACGAGCGCTTACTCGCTGATATGCGTAAGTACCAAGCGTGAGTTTCGCAAAGTGTTCTGCCCGCCAAGCGAGCGTCGCTGAGCGAGGAGGAGCACCTCTCTTTGATTGCTTTTGTCTCTGCGACAAACGAGTACTCGCAGGCCGTGTGAACAGTCAGTAATCAATTATGAATCTTTTACTTCCACGAAAATCGTTGATAGTTATACTCCATTTGAAATAAGATTACAAATTTAAATAAACTTTATTACAGTCCGTTCAACCGTTTTTTATTTCTATTCCGTAGGCATAAGGATGGCATTAAAAGCAAAAACGTAGTTACAATACCAACTGTTTATTACAGCTGCCATTGGTCATGCCACCAACGCAATAGAAGTAATCGGTTGAACTGACTGTAAAAAAGGTTTATTTAAATGTCTAATCTTATTTCAAATGCAATAGGTATACAACATTAGTTTTTGATTATTTGGTTGGGCCCATAGAACAAGTTGTTCAAAATGATGAGTACAATGACCCCTTTTCGGGTTTAGTGTAAACAAAAGCTAATGTTGTATAGTCGCTTCCTCTCCTCTTCCTCTTCTTACTAGAGAATGTGCAGCAGCGTTATCTATGCATTTTATCACCATTCTGCGATTGCTAACCCGCCTGCCAAGCGTGCGACTATGACCCAATTTGGGGGAGGCCCATATTGCTGTTGTTGCTTCCTCGGCGGTGCTGGAATAGGTGCCTTAGAATGAGAATCTCACACAGCTTATGAGTGACAAAGACGACTCTTTAAAAAGCCATGTGAATTTCTTTCTAAAACTATATGTACCAAGGGAGGCTATTACAGAGAATGGGGGATAAAATATGTAATGGCACAGGAAGCTTTAAATGTGTAGTTACCAAATGGCCTAAAGCCAATGTGGAAGTTGTACCCAGTACCAGTGAGTGAACTAATGAATTGAACTTGTGTTGAATTGTTGATGCAACGAAAGGATATTACTATACATAGGATTTTTATTCAAATTGTGAAATGTATGGATATGGTAAAGGAAGATATTGAAGAAAGAATTTTGTATTTATTGGTTATTAATATTCTTATCTTCTACATATAAATATTTTTAACATATTTTTGTGTATTTATGTTTGGAAGGCTCAAAATAGTGTTTCGTAAAATTATCGTAGCTCGACACAATACTCATCCGGCCTAACAATTAATGAGAACTATACGGTTACCAATCTAGCCATTTTATTATCAACCCTGGTCTAAAGTAGTGCTAAGTGTGTAGTACCTAGTCAAAATAAAAGATCATGGTCTTCTAAGGGCCTGTGGACACCACGTTTTTTAAACGCGCCGTTGACGCGCGTTTTAGAAACGTGCGTCGACGGCGCGCTTTTATCCTACAAAATAGACTCATGACTTGCGTGCGTATCGCGTCTGTATCGCTACAAACGCGCCGTCAATAAGCTCCTCATCTAAGGAGATGAGGAGCTTATTGAACATGTATTCACTGACAATGCGAAATATTTGTCAAAAAGTGACAAAATTGGCACATTTTCACGGGCAGGAAAATGTAAAATTGGAAAATTGGAGGATTATCTTGCCTGTCACCCGTCGCTTGTCTGTTTTATTAAATGGGTCCATGGTTTTAACTCGGGTTTAACATAATATGGGACTGACTATTTATCTAACCGAATCGAACGATATTATCGGTTCTGAATTGAAAGATTGTATTATTTCCGGTGCGATGAGGCAGTTCCTCAGTAATTGCACGACATTACTCCAACGTTTGTTTACGATAATTGTTTATTATTGTAGAACAGTGTTTGTTCTAATAATTATCCATGTGAGTTATTGTACAATTAAGTGTGTTACAGTATGCTTAGCCTAAGAGACAAGAATGATTATCAAGAGTTCATAATATTAAGAACAAAAGGAAATTTATATATTTTATCCTTTAAACACAGCATACTTGGTTATTATAACTTCATAACGTTATTTTTTCTACTTGATTGTAATAATAAATGTGCGAAAGTGTTAAGCAAATTCGAAACAAAGTACTTTTCATTTCTCGTACTCGGAAAGCAGTGTTTGTTTGATCCGAGTAGCGGGTGGAAGACGCTGCTCCTCACCCTTGGGCGGAAAAGCCTCATAGTAATTGCTTCCCTCTCTAGGGCGGGAATGATTTAAAAAATAGAACTTTTGGTTAGGTAGTCGGCTACGAAAAGTTTTGCATGGTAATTAAAACAAAAATATAGATAAAAAAAATTAAAAATGCTGCGGTCTTGTGAGTGTGAATTAAAAAAAAAATCTATTAAGCGGGACGGCCCACAGTGGTGACGCGGTGTATTAAATGTTTAAAATTAAAAAAAGACTATTATTTGGCGGTTTACTAACTCTGTAAGCTGCACCGAAATTCAAAATCTCGGTTATAAACACTAATATTTGATTACTTAATAAAAATTATTTCAAGCGATTCTGAAATGTTGACCCCAGATTCGGTTCAAGCAAGACGAGGCAAATACCTAGAGTAATCGAAAAACTTTTGCCAGAAATTTAAAAGGAAAGATATTTAAATACCTACATAAATGGTCTTATGAAGTGGCGAGCAAAGAATAAAACAAAATATTTTACTTTTCTTATATTCGAAATGAAAAGTACAGTATTTAACACGGGTGAAAGTCACCAATTCCTTTCGACCCTTGTGTAACAATCTACTATTCCCACATAGCCGGCATCTTACCGTTTCGAACTGTAATTTTCATTTATTAAAAATGTCGACTTAAACAATAGTCAGAAAAACAGGTGCAACTGAAAATTCCTCGACTGTACCTAACTTAGTATTTTATATTAACCAAAATACGGTTGAATTGAGTAGGTACTTAATCAAATACGAATTCTGTTGCAACCACTCCACAAAAAAATGCGTCATGGTATATTAGTAAGTATTCTATAATTACAGCATTTCGACTAAAGGCTTGTGCAGACTGTGGCGATATCGCGGGTGCAACTGGCAGTGCAGCGTAACACTTTCCAATAAGTTTTCATAGAAATTGTGCTACTAGTGCCGCGTCGCACTGTCGCCTCTCGGCAAGAACCTTAACGAGTTAATTAAATGAAATATTTGCTAGGAAACCTAACGAGCGTGACACTGAACGATCAATTATAAGGTATTATAATGGAAAAAGACTGAATAATGATTGTTCCGAGAAGTAGATAGTGTTGAAAATAACTTGTAAATATGAAATTAAATGTTTATAAAAAGGATTAAACCCGTGGCCTAATATAACCTGTGCCGCACTCGTCGCGTTATTTTTGTTCGCGAACCCGAACGCATCGTTGTGCTGAGAACATACGCATTTTCCGAACAATTAATGAGTTACAAAATGATCGCGTATTCGACGATCACTTTTGGTTAGGACGCGGGGTTAGTGAGTGACAAAATGATCAAGAAGATTGCGTATTCGCGCGACGATCCCTTTTATTAGGTTACGGCCTTAGAGCCGATTCTCAATAAATTTTCAATACAAATCTATTTAATATAATTTCAAACAATGGTATGAAAGTTTTATCAATGTTCAACATTAGATGCTTTTATTCTCAAGGCATTTCATAAATTACCGGTATTTAAACCGAACCTTGATGATGTCGTCAGAAGTATTAAGTGCGGGTTCCTCAGTTAAGCCCGCTCCACACTCGCGGCGCGAACGCCCGCAAATTACCTCCCTAGAAAGCCGTGAAACACGAACATAGATGGTTTCGCGCCTTCGCGTTCGCGTTTCGCGTCGCCGCGCCGTTCCCCGATCGGTGTCGGTGTTTTATCCCATGACAAAGGGTTAAATTCGCGCTTGGTGCACGGCGCGCAAACGCAAACGCATCTACACTCCCAGATTTTCACAGTAGCGGGTCGCAGTTTGGATTTAAAAATAATAAATTATTATTAATTTATCTGGTTCTACTGCGATGGATTTTGGTATTCCACCATATTTTCTTTCCCCCATCTCTTTTATAATAAAGATAATTGTAGTGCGCTACAGCACATAGCGTCACAACAGCAGCAACAGCCACATCGTCGTCCATTTTATTTGAAATCGCGAACGAAACTGCGAAACTGGAGGGACACATTTTTACGCGAAATTCACGGCGCGAACCGCGGCGTCAATTCACACTAATGGCGGCTCCACATTAGTGCCGTGAAGCTCCATGAACAGGCGTGAACGAGAATGTGGACGGTTTTCGCGGGGTTCACGCGCATTCACGCCTGTTTCGAGTCGGTATTTAGTCCCGCGACAAAGGGCACGCGCTCCGTTCGCGCGGCGTTCACGCGTACTCATCCACTTTCACGGCCGAGCCAGTTTACTTTTTACATACGAGTAAATTTTTTAAATTCGCCACTGGGTTCAGAATGTAATTCGATAACTATTTCTCCATAGAAAGTCTGAAATGAATTTTATATAATTAATAAAGACTGTTCTAATCATCAATTCAAAAATTCACTACACAAGTACACAAGCAAACATACCTTGATCGGTTACGATGTATTTCAGTCATGCATCATCTTTATTCCAACGCTTTTTAATAACTTTCTTGTTTTGGAAGTCTAAATAGTGATATGTTGCTACAGTTACAAAGTTATTGCAGCAGCAGCTTCTACGCCCATTTCGCACATCACGTGAATGTGGAGGGAACAACTTCTGCCGTGATTCATGGCGTGAATTCACGGCACTAATGTGGAGTCGCCATAAGATTCGCGCGCGAGTGTAGAGCGGGCATTACAATTGTTTATACAGAAACCAAGTAAATGCGTATCCAAGAACATTTTGTGTACCTAAGTGTTTATTAATGCACAAACTTCGACACTTAAATTCAAGCTAAATGTTGTAGGTATAAATTATTTGTAATGAATAAATGTTTTTTATTAGAAGTTTAGAGATCCTGGGTTCTATTCCCAGGTCGGGCGAAGTGTTATTGGGTATCTGTAATTTCCCAGTAGCAGCCCGGAGTCCGGACTGTGCCCGGTTGATGGGATTTATTCCGTTCTAATACCAACAACTAATACCACTGGTATATGTTTCAACTCATATTTATTTTCTATTCCGAACGGATACCACTCTTTAAATAATTAAATGTAATGTGCGAACGAATACTAACAACTTGAATTTGGTACAGTCAGCTCAGTCAAAACTAGACAAATTAAATTGACTGCTGCGCTGCGTGTCGCGGGTTCGATTCCCGCACGGAACAAATATTTGTATGACCTACAAGTAGGTTCAAAAGTTTAAGGTACAGTCATTAAAAATCCTTTATATGTAATTATAAGACCTTTAATTGAAAAATAAATCAGTTAAATCATCAAAATACATTTTTTTTTGTTTATTAAAACGTTGCCCTACACTAGGAATTTCCCAGGAACCAATTAAATTTGTTTTTTAATATTTTTATGTTATGACTAAACGGTTGGTGTAGTGGTTAAGCGATTGACTGCTGCGCTGCGTGTCGCGGGTTCGATTCCGGCACGGAACAAATATTTGTATGACCTACAAGTAGTTGTTCCGGGTCTGGCTGTTTGTGTATGTGAGTTTAAATGTTTGTAAACGCACCCACAATACAGGAGAAATTCCTAGTGTAGGGCAACGTTTTATAAACAAAAAAAAATGTATTTTGATGATTTAACTGATTTATTTTTCAATTAAAGGTCTTATAATTACATATAAAGGATTTTTAATGACTGTACCTTAAACTTTTGAACCTACTTGTAGGTCATACAAATATTTGTTCCGTGCGGGAATCGAACCCGCGAAAAGCAGCGCAGCAGTCAATTTAATTTGTCTAGTTTTGACTGGGCTGACTGTACCAAATTCAAGTTGTTAGTATTCGTTCGCACATTACATTTAATTATTTAAACAATGGTATCCGTTCGGAATAGAAAATAGTTATATGAGTTGAAACAAATACCAGTGGTATTAGTTATTGGTATTAGAACGGAATAAATCGTTGATGGCAATAGGGTCGCCCCCTATTACATGGGACTTAAACATAACTGGCGAAATGTGGGTGGACTATATAGTTAAGGCTAACATTAAGCCCTTTATTTATAAACGTTGCTTAAACTTATGAGATGTATAAACGTCAAAAATGTATAATTAAATAGTGGCTACTCCATAACTTTAAGCAACTTTTATAAATAATTCCCTATTGTTTAATCAGTAGATTTTTTGTAAACAGTTTTTTACTGGGATGTATTTAGTTTAAGTTCTAGTTGCCTAATTCTTAAATGTCAGAATGTTGCTTGCAAGCAAATTAAAATACATGTTCAATGTTGTGCAACTTGTTATTCAATCTCAAAGAAAACAAGGAAATAAAGTTGACGTCAAACCAGAAACTTGGTAATTTTATTTAGAATATTTCTTCCCGGCGGGTAGTGTCTGCAGCAAACATCTTAAAAATAACTAATGATTTTTTACTATGAGAAAGCGCGAAAAAAAACATCTATTTCGTACATTTTGACGAGTTATGAGAACATAAATGTAGGGAACAGCTATTTTATTTCGCGTTTTCTTGTTTTTTCCCATAGTAAAAATTGTTCTAAATGATGAGTACAATGAACCCTTAAGAGGTTGTGTGTTATTTATGTTACATCTTATATACTTACTCCATTTGAAATAAGATTAGAAATTTAATGAAACCTTTATTACAGTCCGTTCAACCGATTTTGACTTCTATTCCGTACGCATAAGGATGGCATTGAAAGCAAAAACGTGGTTACAATACCAACTGTTTATTTTACAGCTGCCATTTGTCATGTTATCAACGCAATAGAAGTCAAAAAGGTTTTTTTTCAATTTCTAATCTTCTTTCAAATGTAGTACCTATAGTCGCTTCGCGTAAGAAGAGGAAGAGGAGACTCTTCCTCTTCTTACTAGAGAACGGGCAGCAGCGTTCTTTATGCATTTTAACACCATACTGCGATTGCCAACCCGCCTGCCAATCGTGGCGACTTTGGCAACCCCCCCCCCCCCCCCAAGTCACTAAACTCGATGCTTCTCCAGAATTATACGTCGCTTGTTGTAATTGCCGAAGTCACGCTAATCTGTCTAATTCCCGGTAGGGCCTCAAACAAACTTGTCATCATCATCTGCGTAGCCTTGACCCAACAATACTACGTGCTCAAAGCTGCAACAAAGCTACGTGTTCCGTGTGGTGCCGGACGTAAAGAATAGCACCATCCTATATCTTCCCGTGGGTTGTCGTAAAAGGCGACTTTACTAGAGAATGGGCAGCAGCGTTCTCGATGCATTTTAACACCATACTGCGATCGCCAACCCGCCTGCCAAGCGTGGCGATTATGGCATCCTTTTAGGAGAGGCCTATGTCCAGCAGTGGACGTCTTTCGGCTGAAATGATGATGATGATGACCAGCTACGTTGGGGTCGTCTTCCAGCATAATATATAAGAACGAACCGGATGCAGCTAAATGCCCTCCCTCCTTTTAATATATCAATGCCTCAGACTTAATTGTTCATTATTTACGAGGGGTCC
This sequence comes from Tiliacea aurago, assembly GCA_948098905.1. Taxonomy (NCBI): domain Eukaryota; kingdom Metazoa; phylum Arthropoda; class Insecta; order Lepidoptera; family Noctuidae; genus Tiliacea; species Tiliacea aurago. Next base: position 24,158,887 of record OX402592.1, on the reverse strand, counting down.
CCCCTTCTCACCTTTGGAGGAGGCCTATGTAGACGACGATGACGACGATGCAGTCTTTCGGCTGAAATTATGATGAAATAACTATGTAGGTATGCGACTTGGAGTGTACCGCTATTAAAAGACGATAAGATAGGGGAAGCGTCTACCACTGGTAAAAAAACAGCCGTAGTCGAAAAGTCAATAAAATAAGAATGTTTTATAATTTATAGGTTATTTTGTGTTTGTTGACTTTAAGTTCTATGTTTGTTAACCGATTCGTTGCGATGTCCAATTTGTCAAACGCTAGCTAGCTATAGCTATATAGATAGCTGTGGCGCTGAAAAAAATAACGTGACACGGCTGCCGTGCCAAGCGCCATACGAATAGATGACACGCCTCCCGTGTTTTCAGCCATGCGTAAAAGAAAACAGTATTTTGACCATTTTTTAAATGTTTTAGGCCAGCGGGCCTAAAATGGACGCTTTCGCAGAATCATAATATGATCTGCGTACAATTCATATCCCGCAATTCATCTGTTTGACAGTTGTGTATGGAGTTTCTTAAAATGGTCCACAAATTAAGAATTAATATAGTGAAGTCTAATGTCAAATAGCAGCTGTCAGACAGATGAATTGCGGGCTGTATGAATTGCACGCGTGATTCTGCCAAAGCGTCCATTTTAGGCTCCCTGAATGTTTTTAGTTTACATTCGAAATCTAACGTGGACGGTCAGGAACGTTGTGTAAACTGATTACAAGAGGCAAAATAACTGTATTTTTGGAAATGGATGGTAAGTAAATGACTTTTTTAATACAGATGTGCTAAACCTTTTCAGCTCATTTTTTATTTTCTAACAGTTTGAGTGATTATGAGGTATTAAATTAGATCTAAAAATATTGTTTTCATTTTGCTCATAGTTTAGTAATGTCCACTATTCAAAACAAATGAAAAACTGGCAAGTTTGATTAAGTAGTTATTAGATAGTTATAAAAAATTGTCATGTGCTGCATGAGTAAGTAATTAAACATAGCCATTTAAAATTTTATATCAACCCAACTTACAAAAAGGTTGGTGAACCCTATTAAAAAAAAAAACATACAATATCCAGAAACGAAGGATACGAACTTAATTTACGTGAAAAACGAAGATAGTTTTGTTTCGAGTAGATCTCCCTAAAAGTTAATTTGAAGGAGTTACCATCGATTTCAGAATGACACGGCTCCCGTGCCTAACGCCACATGCAAGAAAGAATGATGGCACGGGAGACGCGCTACCCGCAACGCTGACGGAGGCGTACGATACGACAGAAATAACTTGATCAGAGTTGAAAACCAACTCAAGGATGATCTGCCTGCATGCTCTATGTATAACCCAAACCGAGATGTAAAATGTAAATATTTGCACGGCTGAAATGCCGAATATAGTGAAACCCATAGCTATTAAGAACATAAGTAGGCATACCTATATTCTTGCAAATATATATCATTCTTTCGTTCATCCTGATTACACCTTTACCTACTATAATTTACATACCTAAGTAATATCACATCACGAGTGCCTGCCAGGTAAAGAAAACAGACTTAGTTCTCACCTGTATACAAATTTCGCCCATATAAGTCTTCAGGTTTCAAAAGGATAGTCTCGACGAATTTATGGCATTCCGATTTTTTTCCGAGAGCTTTCTTCCACGACTTTCCCCGTATTTTTGCAGTCAACAGCTGCACAACGGGGCCACAACGGGGCATATGCGTAATAAAAGTCGTTTGTTTAGAAAAAAAATTTTGGATAGTGACAGCTAGCTGCCAATTTTTTTTTTTTTTTTTTTTTTTTTTTTGTATGGCATCTCGTAGCAGACCTAGAGAGGTCGTTGCTACTTAACCGGATATTCCTGTGGCTGCCCTAAGGTTTTTAATCTTAAAGCCTCCAGCCAGGGCGCAAATTATATATATTAAAAACTAAACGACAGCGCACTAAGGGCACCCCCTGTGGGGTACGGACCTCGGCTCAGGGCGTCGTTGGGGGATCACAAAATTACTAACAATTTGGGGACGGGCTGGATCAACATTTTGATCATGATTATTATCAGGGGATATTATATTTATTGCTACGGCGCTCTCAGCCTCTAACCGGGCGGCTGGCGCATCGACATTCAAGGGACGGGGGGGAGGACTTTTATTACCATTTACTCGGGAAGTTCGCGTGGTACCTCGGCGGCGAGGACGGAAGGTCGGTTTGTGTAATTTGTGCACTGTACTCGTGGCCCTATTGCTTTCCTGAAGGAGAGTGATGGGGTCATCCGGATCTAAGAGAGTGTGCCTCGGTCGGCGAGTCTGACTAATGGCAGAAGGCCTGTAACTAGCGGCCTGCACAACCAAGGGGTTGCGATGACGTTCCGCGGATTCGAAAAAGCGCTTTGCAAGGCGCTTCATAAACTGTTTGATGGTAGGCATCTTAAGGTCTACGTGAAGTTGTTCGTTCCGAACGAACCAAGGAGCTTTCGTAATTCTACGGAGAAATCGGTTTTGAAGCGTCTGCATCTTATGGATGTGATATGACTTTGCGTGAGCGAAGACTACGCAGGCGTAAGTCATGATCGGTCGAATGCACGCGGTGTAAATACGCAATTTGCACTTAAGGGACAACTTGCTGCGCGGGTTGAGTACGGAGTGTAGTCGGCCGAGAGCAAAACTGGCGCGCGAGCGCACCTGTTTTATGTGCTCGCCGAACGTCATGTGATGGTCTAAGACCACACCGAGATATTTGGCTCGCTTCTCCCAAGGGATAGGCTTGCCGAACATGGTGATCGGTTGGGGCAGGGCGGGTGATCGCCGGGGCCTACAGAATAGGACCCCCTGGCTCTTATCAGGGTTGACTTCAATCCTCCACTTCCTGAACCAGGCCGCGAGTCTGTTGACTTCGGCCTGAAGGATGCGGGCGATATTGTCTTGCCTGAGGCCGGAGTAGTAGATGGCCGTGTCGTCTGCGAACAGAGCTAACTGCGCCTTTCTACATTTGGGGATATCACTAGTAAATATAGTGAATATCAGCGGTGCCAGCACAGCGCCCTGAGGGACGCCTGCGCGGAGCGGATGGGGAGCTAGCTGCCAAATTCTTACCATTGATTATATACATAATTCTTACCACAGAACACTAATTACGGAGATTCTTACACAGCGGATAGTAGCGACATCTGAAGTTAGCAAGTTCAGGCAGTTTCTATCCTCATTGTATTGAAAAACAAGGTGGCGGCGTAGTTCCAACTTTGGCCACGCATCAAAAGATCCTTGTACAGCTATAACCAGTTATCTTGTGAATTCTATGGATAAGCACGAACAATAACCGTATTGTCAATCTTATTATCTTCATTTAAGTTTCTGTTTGACTTCTTTGAATAGGATTAGCAAAGCTAAGTTTTAAAGCGACGGCGACGACGGAGCGGATTATAATAATCATCAACATATTATAGGCTTCGGTCGACACCGTTCAAACTTTAAACAAGTCTTCATAAAGTAATCGGGAGAGAGAAGAAACAATTTGTTACCTACAACTTTTATTGCAGTCAGCCGTCCTTCCACCGCCACCGTCAACGGCGTAAAAATGTCTTTTAGCGATGTTCTTAACTTTGACACACACACAGATCTACAATTAAATAAAAATAACATAGATTGTTTCACAAGATTTTGTCTATGCCACTGTCTGATGCTGCCAAAAGTCTGTTTAGATTTGTAAGTCTTCGTTTTAAGTCTACCTAATGAGTTGAAGTTTGGTCTAAGAGGCTAATTATAGGAATTTCTGTATTGTAGCTGTAATAAGGTACGATGGGACTGCCATGTATTTTATACAAAAGTCCCCAAATTAAATAAAGAGAAAAAAAAAAAAAACCTTTTATGATTAAAAAAACGAGTGTGCTTTAGACCACACGACTGAAGTAAAACATACAAATAGTAATAGGTAATTAAACTTACAACAATAGGCCTGCACTGTGCCGATATACGAAACGCAACTGGCTATGAGAGAAAGAAAATATGTGTTGGCACCTCTCTCTCTTGCCCCTACAGTAATATACGAAACGTAACTCTCTCTCTATCTTCACTAACTTATATCTCCCTCTCAACTTCCGTAACGCTCGCTTCCGTAACGCATTCACCAGCTTACTCCCCAAGTCAAGCGTGCCTAAAGAAGTTTTACTTCAAAAAAAAATCTGCATCAGTAATATAAAAAAAAAAATTGCTTTATTATTCGATACACACTTCCTTATTTTCTAACACTGTGACCTTATTTGACCTAGTAAATAAACAAATTTATTTTAACTACTAAATAGTATTTTAAAACTAAGGTGTATAAGGACCGCTATCTATAGCGGTAAAAGCCTCCTCCAGCCGTTTCCAAGCTGTCCAGTCTCTAGCGATTCTGCTCCATGTTCTGCAACAGTAACCGTTTATTAAAAGAGTATGTCGAAAAATCATAAATAATAATTAGTTCTATAACCATCTGTAAGGATATTACGGTTTTCCTTGCAGTTTCAGAGATTTTTCATACTAGTTTCATACAAAATTTTCGTATAAAAAAAAAACGTTTTTGTGCAGCGTTAACTCGAATGACATTTTTGTGTATAGTAATAGCTACCTAATAGAAGCAATAACCGGCAAAAAAAACGACACTTAAAAATTGAATACCCTACGTCTATGACAGCCCACCCTGCGGCCCGTTGACGGAAGTACGGTACACATGTGGCCGTAGTAAATGTGTGTATCGCTACTTTGGTGCCGCTATCTCGTCATCGCCATCTCGCCATCTCGACGTGGCGGTGGACACACGGCCGGAAGGCCAATAAACCGTCCATCTGTAGGCTCAGTAGGGTCGTTGTCGGCCTTGAGTGAAATACAAAGTTATATTTCTTTATTGGCATTATACAATCATCAGTGCAGCACTTTATTATTTTTTTGGGGTGGGAGATTATCAAATAACTTCTCCCGCTCTGGGCGGGAGCGGGAGGGCGTGTCAGACTTTTATTGACTAAAACCCACGCGTGTTCCTTCAGTTGCCTGTGTACCAGGGCCACGATATCCCTGGCAGGATCAGTGCAGCACTGACTCTTGTAGGTTTCCTGTATCAAAAGAGCTAAGATTTCCGACTTCACAGGTGTTATTTCAATAAAAGAATGCCTTTCGTATTTATGTAAAAATACTTCACAAGTTATTTATGCTATCATATTATGAGACATGCATTACCCCACGTGGTTCTCCTTATATTTTGCTGCATCAATTCCATTTAGGTAGGTACCATCTTTGAACCGAGAAAATGGCAAAATTTTATCTCTAAATTCCCCGAACTTGTGACGATATTTTATCGCTAAACTCTAAAACTCTTCAGCTTTACCCATACTTTAAACCCTTTAGCAACTGCAAGCATGTCTATTAAAGTTCAGAATCTTGAAGCGCTGTCGTTACGAACTTATTCCGAACATTTACGTTTGATGACGATTTTCCGAAATCTTTCCAACTTCGCTAACTTTACTAAGAATTTTATTGGAAAGTACTTCTTATTAGGATGTTTCAGTTGTAAACATGGAGGAGTTTAAAATTAGTTGTTATTGGTGTGCGTTTTGCAATACTTAGTTGCAGGTTTATTTAGCCTATTTTTTTAGATAAACTTTTTTTTTCTTATTATTTATTTATTTATTTTTGTACACACAGAAATACTGAGAGATACGACATAATTATAATCTATCTATCTACTTATCTATTATTTCTTCTTCATTTTCCCCTTTTATTTAAATCAATATTATTTATTTATTTATTATTTATTTATTTAAAAAATACGTAATTAACACCATAACAGCTATAAGTGCCAATGATGCTACTACTATAAAACATACATCATACTTATACTAAATTAACAAAAATAACAATAACATGGCCTTTAAAAGTATATAATATAGTTGATATGGTAGTTTTTATCACTTCCTTACTCATTATAGGTCTTTAACAGATTGGTCATCCTATGTATAACTAGCTTTCCACATTAACTGTTAATTTTTTCAGGTTTTAGCTTATATCACTCTCCAGCCCATATACTATGTCAATGCAAAAAATTACGTCAATCCGTTGCTGTGTTAATGACGAACAAACTAACAACCTGTAATATACAAAAAAAACACATTTATAATCAGTAAGATTAACGTAATGAAGTTATTGTATCTGTGTCACAAAAGTTACTACACTAGATTAATAGGTAAATATGCACAACTCAACACTATTGTTGAAGGAAAACGAAATAAAGTTCTGTTCGTTGCAAGCGTCTGTGTTTCACTCGATATTCTAACAGAAATATACAGTCATGTCTACGTTATATATTATATCGACACTCCAACGGAAACCCGTGACAGTTAAATATTCTTTTCACAAGATTAGTACTTATACACATAATAAATTTTAACTACTGGTCTATCAACGGAAGTAAATTTTGGTTACAACCTTAGGGACTGCGGTCGGCGCTGAGCAATTGCAATTGTCTGGCACACCGAACCGCCTATAGTGTAATCATCATTCATCATCATTTCAGCCGAAAGACGTCCACTCTTGGACTTAGGCCTCCCCCAAAAAGGGGGGGAATTGCCATAATCGCCACGCTTGGAAGGCGGGTTAGCGATCGCAGTATGGTTTTAAAAATGCATAGAGAACGCTGCTGCCCGTTCTCTAGTAAGTCCCTTAGTCACCTTTTACGACACCCATGGGAAGAAATGGGATGGTGCTATTCTTTATGCCCGGCACCAAACGGACACGGACTTTAGTGTAATGTGTGTGTCGAAAAAAAACGATGTGACCTGAGTTTTCCATCCGCGGATGTAAAAAATTATCTGCATTCGCAACACCCCTAATAAGTACAGTCGCCGCACATCAAGTTACCACAAACTGCCTTTATCATTCCATTTTGAACTTAACCAACAACATTTTAAGGTTAAAATCATTTGGAGAAATTTGACAGTTTGGTAGAACCTGATGTGTGACTGTACTAAGCGAGAGTCTCTCAGCGAGGGTTCTGCCCGCCAAGCGAGCATCGCTGAGCGAGTACTCTCTTTAATAAGTCTAGTCGCTGCAACATTCGAGTGCTCGCCGGTGCAGCGGCGGGCAGTGTGAACAGTCAGCGATCAACTATTCATATAATTATGTATATCTTTTACTTAGACGGGGCCTAAAATCTTTATCCTTTTCTTGAGGAGGAAAATTGTTGATAGCTAGTCGTGTCTGAGTGACTGAGCCCTGTGACATAAGTCACAGGTACTTGACTTATGTCACAGGGCTCAGTCCTTATCTTAATGACCGCCAGATTTATTGCCCCTGCTGCCACTGTAAACAAAGACCGCCTTATTACAAAACAAGATTTATATTTTGACATAGCTTAAACCATGGAGCTAGTTTTTGTAATAAGAACGTAACAGTGATTGAAATACCGTTCTTTATACAAAACTGAAAACTTAGTTCGGTACTAAGTTGTCAGTTTTGTGTTTAGGAACTTTACCATAGTCGGAATAAAGTTCGAAATTCAATAATGGCTCCATGTTTTAAACCTGGGTCTGAAGATAAACCTTGTTTTGTAATAAGGGGGAGAAAGTCTCAAGTGATTTCTAAGAGCATAAAAGTAAAAATGATAGAAAAGAGATGGCTTGATAAAAACAACAAGAAAAAAAGGGACAGCTAGTATTGTCAATTGCGCGTGAATGTAAACAAACATTATTCTGGCCACCAATCACCGAAAGTTGGCATGACAGACTAACAAATTGTGAATGGAGTGCATGCGTCGGTCGTCCTCACGACAAAAAAATGTATTTCCATTTCTTTCTTTTTTCTAACCCCCAAATATGAGAATATTAGGAAAATAATTGAAATATTTTAATAAATCGAAGTATATCCTACATGTGGTATGATATCCCTTGTGTTTTATTAACTTTGGTATCATAACACTTTCTAAATACACACGACGGCAATTTTTGAATTTTTAGCTGCTCCAACTAAGCGTATTACTCGTCGCCATGCGTGTCGCAGACTTAAGTCAATACGTCCCAATTAGGACGTTTTCGAGTCTTCACGATTGCGCGCTCTCAACATAATTATCTATTTAATATAATATTATTGGGTTTAGGTCATTGAGTTATAACTTATAATGTATGTACATTATAACTCAATGGTTTAGGTAAACATTTTTTTTTCGCGGAAACCGAAATGACGAAGTTTTATTTCGGAGTTTGGGGCTTACGTGAATAAAAGTGGGGTAACTATTGTATTTAAATCAGCGTATAAAAGTTGCACTTTCTCGTCTCTGCTCCCTAGGAAAAACTGCCAACTATTTTCTATAACTATCTTCTACTATACATACTTAATTATATAATAAATCTGTAGAAGAGGCGTTCCTGAACATTGAAAATGGTTCCAAACAAATATTGTTAGGGTGTGTATCTAAAGTAGATACATCTTATATGGGGTACTGTGTTAAATGTTACAACAAAATACCTTGTGATATATTGCAATTAAATGAAAGAAAAATTAAAACACATATTAAAAGTAGGTACCCTTTGTAAACAAGCATATTACAAGTTAGAGGATTATATCTAAGATAGGAATGCTGGTCTCCATAGGACAATCTAGAGTTTAGACAATATCAAACTGGTTGCTACGAGTATTTTAATTGTATAATTTGTTATTTTTATGACATTGATTTTACATTCTGTGTTTAACTAAACTCACACACTGACTTATTTTTTTATTTATTTTTTGGAAAACGTACACTTTTACGATGTTTGTAAATATGTGAGCGCCATGTATCTATCTCTTAATTAAATTTATTAATTTACTAGCTTCTGCCCGCGACTTCGTGCGCGTGGAAATCGTAAGACACCACTACAATATACTAATAACAGCTACATTTTTATATAAAACTGCCTCGTTGGTCTACTGGTCGCAAGCGCTTCTTTTGGGCATGAGGTCCTGGGTTCGATTTTCGGGTCAGCAAAGTGTTATTGGGTTAACCATTTGGAATTTCTCAGGTACAGTCCGAAGTCTGAATTTGTGCCCGGTTAGTGGCAAATGGCTCGCCCCCTATTACATGGGACTTAAACATAATTGGCAGAATTTAATGTGGGATTACTATAGGTAGGTAGGTACACCTCTGCCTAACTCTTCGGAGAATTTAGATGTGATGCTGTTATTTTTATAAGAAAATAAATACATACAAAAACTCACGCTTTCTTCCCATGATGGTAGGCAGAAACTATAGAATGCCACCCGCTACGCATACTCTTTTTGCTTCGTTTCCGTTCATACATCTGGTCATATACGCATGCCTGTTCAGAGTACTACGCACTTAATTTTTCTGAAGAACATCACCAATTAGGTCACTATATATCCTTCTAGGGCGTTTCCACCCACATCTGCCTTGTAAATTCCTTTTGTTAGTCGCCATTCATTAATCCTTTCTACATGACCAAACCATCTAAGCATAAGCTTTTAAAAATTTGCCACTACATTTTCTTTTAAACCACACCGTTGCCTTATCACATTATTTTTCAGTCTATCATTCATATTCACGCCACACATGCTTTGTAAGGAACAGATTTCCACAGCTTTGATTCTCTATTTTCATGCTTCTTTTGCCACACCCAACATTCACTTCCATGCATAAGCGTGGGTACCAACCAGCACACCATTGTGAAAAGCCAGTCTAGCCTTTTTGGGCATCGACTGGTTCGTCACAATCGGATGTAGAACATAATTCACTTTATTTTCCGCATTTACTCTTTACAAAACTTCCCTGTATGCTACGTTTGTAATTATGATCTCGACAGCCAAAATATACAGAGACTCAGGACTGGTGACGCGTGAGCAAGCGACGTATAGTCCGTGTGAGAAGCAGTTACTCCTGATATCGACTCCGCAGTCGTCAGTAGTAATTTCCCATTGCTTTCAAAGTTCTTCGTTTTTAGTGAATTAATGAACGCCTGCGTTCCTGCTTATACTACTTAATGTCACAAAACTGATACACTGACTGATGCATTCTTACAGATTATTCCTGACGAACGACTGTCACTAAAATAATATAACAGTAGATTATGCAGAACACATGGCCGATAGGGCCGAAAGTTTCTGGAGTGGCGACCGCGTACCCGGAAGGCCGCTCACAAGATGGACCGATGACTTTGTGAAGGCCGCAGGAATCCGCTGGATTCGGGAAAAGAATGCACAGAACTGGTCGAAGTGGCGATGTTTGGAGAAGGCTAATGTCCAACAGTGGATGTCTTTCGCTGAAATGATGATGATGTGATAATTAACAATTTTCACAGTGTACAAATTAACGATTTTCGGACATTTTCCTTTACTTGTGCTGTGAGACTTTGCTTTGTGCCATATGATGCTAGGTCAACGGAAAGTACCCTATAGGTTTTGATTAATTTGCGAGTTTCAAAATATGTCGTGTAGATGGCCGTATTTTTTTAATGTGTTTACTTGTTCGCGCGTTCGTGCGTTTGTTTGTTTTTTGAGCTCCAGGAAACCGGAATGAATTTCAACTTTATACCTCCATGCGTTCCTGAGAAAAATGTTCTTCACTGACAGACAGACAGACAGACGGGCGGACAACGAAGTCATCCAAAAAGGGTTTTTTTTCCTTTTGAAGTAGGTACGGAACTCAAAAAAGTAAGTTGGAATCTTCCCACGACATGTATGGGAAAAGATTTTTGCGATTTCTGACTCGTCTAGTAATCAAGCCTCAGTTGGTTTTGATCCTCATTTATTTAAGGATTACCAACGAGATACATTACAATCAATAAAGTTATTTTTCATTGCTTTATTTTTAATTAATATTACCTATTGTGATCTAGTAATTTTATTCTAGGTGCATTGCTTCGCATATACTCATATAATGAATGTACATAGACAAAATATTGTGAAACATTTTTAAAAGAGTAACGGTGGAGTTTCTTGCCCATTCTTCTCCACACGAAACTACCGTTTGGAAGGGGCAACTAGAATCAATTCTATTTTTTTGTAATTTTTGACGTTCAAAAGTGCCGCTTAAGTGCCTATTTGAAATAAATAATTTAACTTTGACTTTGTTCAAAAATAACCAACAGATGCTATTTCTACCATTTTTGTAAATTTTGTCTGTTTGTCGGTTTGTCTGTTCGAATGTGAGAGATTAAGTTGTTCAAGTATCACATAAAAAAATACGTAATCAATATGGTTAAATTTTGTACTCAAATATTGTCTGTAACTCGGATTTATATTTAGTTTTTGTTTCATTGCAATCGCTTCAATCTACCAAAAGATTTATGAATTGAAAGTGTCTTTTCATAACGTAGTGTACATACATGTAACGACATCTATTAATGCCAAATGGTACTACTAACGAATTAAATTACGTAATAAACATAATAAATTATTTTAATATTAACACGTCCTATAGGTGTCATGTGTGTCCTTCGGAGATAAGGTGGGAGGAACGGTATTTTAACAAAAATGTTTGAGAATATGCAAACAGCGTTCTTTCATAAGATACCCCACATGCCCTAGTAGACCCAATTCAACGTTTTAAGAACTCCTTTCAGTCCCTTTTGCAAAAAATATTTTTTTTTTTTAATTTCTTTCTTTTTTGCAAAATAGTTGGGCAAACGTCATCTAAAACTATTCTAAAAGTTGATAGCATTCCCACCCAAAAAAAAAAAAGGTAGCGCTTCCCACCAGGCAAGATCGGAAGATTATTCCGTTTCAATGGAGGAGTGGTACCTACACCTTCTCTAAGCGACACATTGTTTTCCAATATGCACGCGAACGAAGTCGCGAGCACAGCTAGTTGTACAATAAAGTACTCGTCTATGATCTACCAACCACGCCCACACTGACCTACATACAAGAAATCGAGCTCCTAATATAGATCTTCTCTTAAAAAACTCGTAGTCAGGTTTCAGGATCGACACTCAACTTTTGATTAAAATTCTTAGTTCTGGAGAATTCTAAGCAAAGGCGTGAAATATCATGCCTCACAATTCCGAAAATACTTGAGCCGAAAATATCGGGTGTTTTTTTAGAAGAAAAATGTTTGCAATAGGTATCCATGAATTTGGATTTATTTGACAGATAATTTTATGGCATGTGGCCGGCGCGGCGCGCGGCGCCCGCCGCGGCGGCACGAACAAAGTGCGATAGGTAATCAATGTTTCAAAGTGAGTACCTATGGCATTTTGTACATTTATTTTGACCGCCGTTATGTAGGCCCAAGTACGCACGGACGATTTTTTTTACACGATGATTTTTTGCGCCGAGAGTTTAAAATCCAGCAGTTGTTTTTTGAACGCACTGTGATGTATTGTATTGGATTTTCAATGCTCGGCTCAACTCCGAGAGTGCAAAATCCAGTCCTCGATAAAATTCCGCTGCGATAATGTTACGTCCGTGCGTACGTGGGCTTAGTAGAAAGACCTAGGTATATTCAGAAATAGCATTGATGCGTGGTGCAAGGTACACCTGAGCTTCGAGATTGGGGTGATTTATTTGAGGTTTGGGATAAATATTTTGCCTTGTAATACTTCTACTGCTTCGAATATGTTTGCGGAAGCAAGGGTTGATGGCTTCCACGCCATCAGACGTAAAAGAACTGCTTCATTATTGAGCATGTTTCGCGATAGTTGACAATATTAACTTACAAAAATTAGTAGCTACACAATTTAAGGGGCCGGCGTAGCATGCGTAGTTCATACAAACGTAATACCAAAATAATTTGTAAATCAAACATAATAATAGGAAGTTTCTTCGCATTTTTAAAAAAAAATCTAAACATTTTTAATACAGGTTATTTACATTTAACTAAATTATGTAGGTACCATTTGGTTCGATAACTTTTTGCCATCTTGTAGGTAGGGACATGATCCCATTGCTATAGAAATTTTGGGACTTCTGATCAAATACCGCGACAAGTGGTTTTGGCAGTCCTCTCGTGATGTTAACCTGACACTGCCTAAAGAATTCTGCAGAGACCGAAACAGGTGGAAATCTGAAGGTGCAAGGTCAGGACTATACGGCGGATGCATTAACACCTCCCAGCCAAACTCTCTTAATTTTTGTTGAGTGGCTAAAGATGTGTGAGGTCTAGCGGTATCATGATGAAAAACCCTTCTGTTGATTAATTCCGGCCACTTTCTCTCAACTTCTTGCTTTAATCTCATCAGTTGTTCGCAGTTGAGTTCAGAATCGATGGTCCTGCCTGGTGGTAACAGCTCATAATGAATAATGCCCTTAAAATCCCACCACACACACAGCATCACCTTGTTGCGAGTTAACCCGGGTTTAGCCACAGTCTGTGAAGCCTGACCGGCCTTTGACCACGACCTTTTACGCACGTTCTTGTCGTACGTGATCCACTTTTCATCACCAGTTTTCAGCTTCTTCAAAAATGGTTCGGTGTCATTACGTTGTAATAAAGAATCACAAATGAGTACACGGTTCATTATCTTTCAGTGAGCTCGTGAGGTACCCAAATATCGAGCTTTTTTGTGTACCCAGTTTTTTTCAAATTTGCCAAAATTGTTTTGTGGTCAATTCCCAGTTCTTCAGCTACGTCGTAACTACTGATATGCCGATCTTGCTCCACTTTTTCAAAAATGGCATCCATTTTATCCATAATAGGGCGACTAGAGCTACGTGCATCTTTGACATCAAAATTTCCGGATTGAAAACGCTTAAACCAAAGTGCTACTCTCACAGACACTGCACTAGGTCCATAAACATCACAATTTTATTTCGCGGCTGGCGTTGCATTTTTACCTTTTTTGTAGTAAAATTTTAAAATGTATCGAATTTCTTCATTAGATTCACTCATCTTGACAGTACGAAAAACAAATGAAAATCACACATTTTCCTAATTTTAATTTGAAATTATGTTCTTTAAAATTTAAACTTTCAATGATACCAAAACCAGCCAGATACAAATAGTATAGCCAAAGAGATTTTATTACAAGTTCATACATACTATAATGCAAAAAGACTTTCCCCAACCTAATGTATTCAAATCGGAATGAAGACACACTACGAGTACCTTAGGAATATGTTTGATTTACAAATTATTTTGGTATTATGTTTGAACTACGCATCCATCGCCGGCCACTTAAGTTAAGAAATACCAACAAAGAAAAGCAATATATAATTAATAATACAAATATTTCACCAAAACTACTGTATGCAAAAAAGGAACTATCCCATATTTATAAAACAGAATAAAGCCTCTAATCTAGTTCCTAACCGTGATAATACTAGTCAACCCGTGTTATTTCGAGGCTAAACGTAAGTGCTCTCTTCTTCTGCATCAAAATATAGCTGGTATATTAAGTAAAAACCGGCTAAGTGCGAGTCGGACTCGCGCACGAAGGGTTCCGTACCATTATCTATAAAAAATGGCAAAAAAACAAGTTTGTTGTAGGAGAGCCCCCCTTAAATATTTGTTTTATTTTATTTTTTTTTATTTTTTTAAAGTCAATACATATCGACATATTCTGTGAATATTTCAAGCGTCTACCTGTTGCCGTTATCAAAAATAGAGCAAAAACGAGCAAAAAAGTTTGTTGTAAGTAAGTTTTTTAGTATTTGTTGTTATAGCGGCAACAGAAATACATCATCTGTGAAAATTTCAACTGTCTTGCTATCACGGTTCATGAGATACAGCCTGGTGACAGACGGACAGACAGACGGACAGACAGACAGACAGACAGACGGCGGAGCCTTAGTAATAGGGTTCCCGTTTTACCCTTTGGGTACGGAACCCTAAAAAATACCTTCTGGAAGCATCAATAATTGAACTGGAAAAAACTGTTATCAGTATTGACATTATATGTTTATATGAAACTTTATACGAAAAGGAGCAGAAGCCAACCTCATTCTAAAAAAATAAAAGTGAGAAGTGTCTGTTTGTTATGTCAAAATAACAGCTTTGTCCTAAACGCATATGAAAGTAAATACGTTACTATAACAAAAAAACTATTTTAACATTTTTATTCATCTGTTTGTTCCGGCTAATCTCCGAAACGGCTGGACCCATATCTACGGGACTTTCATTACCAGATAGCTGATGTTTTATAGGAGTAACCAATGCTACTTTTATTTTAGAAAAAGCCATGCGGGCAAAGCCATGGGCAGCATTCACAGCAGGTAGAATTATGTAAGACCTTGATTTGACATTTGATTTGAACCAAATCAGCTAGGTACTTCAATCATCAGCTAGGTACATCAATCGGTACAGGTCAATCAGTAAATATTTTAGCAGAGTTTTGTGTTTGATAAAGCCATCGCATTCTGTTAAAATAAGTATGAGCTTCTGCCCTTAAGGGCAGGATTGATACCTAGCTGATTTGGTCCAAATCAAATGAGAGAGTTATTAGTTAATTAAGTGAAGCTCAAATACTCGTAAGTCATAGAAAATTTTCGCCCACAGGCCCCAAAATTAAAAGCATAATAAAATTCTCAGTGGATTCGATCATTAAATTGTTTAAACTAAACATTTATATACTTTAGAACTACAGTAATTAAAAGTATCTACTCAATAGTTTAATATCATCTTTATTTCTTTGATAATATATTATATTGTTTGTAAAGTTACAATATTGAAATAAGGTTTGTAGGAGTTTTAAAACAAATGGTTACTTATATTTTGAAATTCAAATTGTATAATAAACGGTTGAATGTTAAGCGTTTTAAAAGACATTGACCTCGCCCAAATACGTTAAAATATTTGGTTTTATTCCACAAAAAAGCTGTGGTCACACTGCCTTGAGGTTAAGATCGTTTACGACTTACTACATTTCATACAAACTTTCACCCTTGTTTTTCGAAATGACTGAACCGATTTTGATGACACTTTATACGCATAAACAGGATACAAAGGTCTAAAAAGTTAGTTAAGAACATTTTCAAAATGTCTTATTTAAAAACAAATAACTGGAAATCTCTCTTTCTACGGAAAATTTAAAATCGGCTAAATTGGGCTATTACACTGTTTTTCGAAAATGTTCTTAGCTAACTTTTTAGACCTTTGCATCCTGCTCACTCATGTCTCGCTGATGGTGGCGCAAAGTTGGATTATTCATTTATGGTTGAGCTGAATGGTGCTGATCCATGCGTCATGTTCGTGAACGCCGTCAGTTGGTTGGGACCGGTGCATGGTGGTCATCTCTTACCTGCCAAGGCTTACCGATGTTTCTTCCTTTTTTTATTATTTGCTATGGGCGCTTTTATCGTGCATTTCTTTCTACATCGTTCTCACATGTATAATTGCAACTTGAATGAAGTAACAAATATTTTGTAACAATATTTTTATTTAAAAGTGTGTCCGTGGAGGTTCTTGCCCGTTCTTCTCCATAGGTACTACTACACTTTGGAATAAGCAACTAGCTTCATCTTTCTGACTGATCGACTGCTTGCCAGTTTAAACGTTCCTGTAATTGTTTTAATTGAAATAAATGCTTTGAATTTTGAGTTTGACAATCGGCACGCTATTAAAAAACTGGCCAAGTGCGAGTCGGACTCGCGCACGAAGGGTTCCGTACCATTATCTATAAAAATGGCAAAAAAATCATGTTTGTTGTATGGGAGCCCCCCTTAAATATTTGTTTTATTTTAATTATTTATTTTTAAATTGCATATATAACTAAATATTCTGTGAATATTTCAAGCGTCTACCTGTTACCGTTATCAATATTTGTATGGGAGCCACCTTAAATATTTATTTTATTCTGCTTATTTGCTGTTATAGCGGCAACAGAAATACATCATCTGTGAAAAATTCAACCGTCTAACTATCACAGTTCATGAGATACAGCCTGGTGACAGACGGACAGACAGACAGACGGCGGAGCCTTAGTAATAGGGTTCCCGTTTTACCCTTCGGGTACGGAACCCAAAATTCACATTCAATTCAATGCACAAAATATTTAAATAGATAAAAAAAACTAAAACACGTTTTATCAAAAACTATTTAATAATTCAGAGAATGCCTAAGGCATTAAGTCCGCCTTTGTACCTTATTGTGTGCGAGAAGTTTAAATAAATAAATAAATAAATAAATATATCAAAATAAACAGACAGCACACAACAAATAAAAAACTATTTACGTAATCTGGATTAGAGATCAGACCTAACTATTTTATTATTTTTTACGTACCTTTATTTACAAAGCAACCTTAATACAAGCTTTTATTGAACTAGTTTTACAAACTTTTATTTAACTTGCAATGTTCATATGTAACTTACATAGACATCCATGCTTAAGGCAAAGATTTCTGAAAATGGTAAAAAATTAGTTTTTTTAAAGCAGTGTATCTCTTAAACCGTAAATATTTTTTCCAAAACAAAAACGGAAAAAAACAGTATGATATTTTCAAGTCGTTTGTGCATACGGTGATGGAACTCAAAACATAATACATCAAAAAAATCTTCAAAACCGGCCAAGTGCATGTCGGACCACGCACAATGAAGGGTTCCGTAGTTGGGATGAATTTACCCAAAAACAAACTTAACATTGTAGTTGAAAAACATGCTCTCCCATACATCGATATACGTTACGGTCAATTCTCCAACTGCAAATTTAAGTTGGTCGACTATTACTCGTTAACTTGTGAAGCCTTCTTAGCTGTGGTAGTTTTCCTTTTAATTTTGTTACATATACAATAGGAATGTGAAAAAATTCATGGCAATAGCCATGAATTTTTTCACATATCCAAAACCAACCATTTAGCTGGCAGGGAGGGGGGGATACTTGACTCTAACAAAAAATAGCACTTTAAAGCTTAATATTACGCAAACGGATCCCTTAATTGAAAAATGGTTCTGACAAACCCACAATATTTTTGAACGGCCTATCCAACAATACCCCACAACCATGGAACAGACGAGAAAAAAAATATCATCCTCATTTCACGTGTGGTGGGGTACCCTAAAAAAAAGTGTTTTTCATAGTTTTATTTTACGACTTTTTTGGCATGATTAATATGTATACCCATGCTAAATTACAGCTTTCTAGGACTAAGCGTCTCTGAGCTAAGCTGGGGACAGACGGACGGACGGACGGACAGACAGACAGACAGACGGACATGGCGAAACTATAAGGGTTCCTTGTTTACTACGGAACCCTAAAAAGCAGTTGATCCCTATAATTAAAAGTATACCATAAAATTGCAAATGCCAAACTGCATCCGGTGATGGATACATTTTTATTAATTAGTTAATATCTAATTTTATACGATTTTATTTGCATTTTTGCGCCATACCTTGTATCATCGCGCATCTCTTTCTTTTGTATGCAATCTGACAGTGACAGCGGTTTACCTGTTATCGGCGTCATAAAATTTGAAAACTATTTTTCGCCCACTTGTTGGTATCTGATTAAGCTGAAAGGCATACTTACGTACCTAAGTCCTGTGACAATGTAATATTATGTTATTATTAAGGTACTTTCTTGATTGTCTGTCTTTCGTTCATGGTGGAATCTTGCAAACTGAATTAAAACCACTTCCTCATACCCTACGGAGTTGATAAAGATCATGTTATTTGTAAAAACATGCGTATACATGCAAATTCAGCATGCAGGATGTCACAATATTAATATTTAAGTACGTACATGTTTCACCCGTAAGGCGTACAATATTTTTTTTTTTATTAAATCTTTATTATTTTATAGAGAGTTTGATCAGAATGACCATGCCACCCTCATAGGGGCATTCTACATCTACTTATCTACGCTTTACGAATTTATAAAATTTAAGTATAGTTATACTTTTTTTAAGTATAGTAATAAATATTGATAAGTCAGTAAAATAAATAAATTATAAAATGTCACAAAAAATAAAGATTAATAAAATGAAAAAAATATAAATAATGTCAAATAGTGTCATGAAATTTTAAATGTTGGTTCAGTTCTGAATACAATATATTTTTATAATAAGCATGATCTGATTCTACACTCAGGAGCGGCTCCAGGTGAAGGAATTCCTCAATGATCAACAGTACAGACACTAAATTTTATGTTAGATTTAATTAAGGTAGACCGTTCTTAACTCTAGCGTGACCTGGTTGCTGCACCCAGGATTGGCTCCAGATGAGAGATTTACTTGTATAGTTAAACAAGAATACAATAAATAAGCAGGTTTAGAGGGATGAGGAACAGAGTGTAAAGTTCACTCATCCTCCATAGAAAAGGGAGGATCCTCCGACCAGACGGGTGTTGTGTCTGGTGGGCAACTGCCCAACGGTTGATGTCGGGATGTTGTATATATGCTAGTCACGTGGTAAACTTGCTTGCGCGATGCAGGATTTTGCGTGACGTCAGTGTGACGCGTAGTGTGAGCGGATTAGCTCGTGGCCATCCACACAACCTACGTTCTGTATAGTTTGTTTTTACCCGCGCGGACCGCTATTTTTAAGTGTTGTCTCTGTGTGCGCACAAGCCACCTACTAGGTACTTGTGCGGACACAGGGGGAGCCCACCGTGCTGCTCGGTGAATATTCACCGACGCGGTCGCGGAGGCTACGCCCCTGAAGATGCCGAAACCCGGTAAGCGCGGCTCGTTGGGCCGCGATGCCGGGTCCCCGGAGGACCACCCAACGTTGGACCGGGCGACGTCGCTGCCGAATATCGGCAATGTGTCGTCCGGTGCACCGCCGGCTGGACCACCAAAGAAGACACCTGAAGAGGTAAGGAGAGGGAGGGGAACAAGCACCGCGAAGGCTGCTGGCCCACCGACGACATCGGCGCCTGCGCGCGTTGCGCCAACGCCGTCGTCGAGCCGACAGTACGCGGTGTCTATCCGCCCCTCCGCGTTCCGCCCAGTGCCGATACAGGCACCGGGGCCTGCAAACCCATGCCGCGCGCCGCATGCTCGCGCGGTAGCACCGCCCGCGTGAATGCCCGCGCCCGTGTACACCGCCGCGCCCACTGCGCGCGCCCCCGCGCCCACTACGCGCGCCGTTGCGCCCGCGCCTACTTCCGCACCTACCGTCGCGACCACCGCGCACGCCGCGGCCGGAACCAACCGCGCGCCACCGCGCACCCGCCGTGCGCGCCACTGCACCGTCGCCGCGATTTACTTCGCCGCCCGCGCCTCCCGGCGCTGTATACCAACAACCGCCGCAACAACAAGCTGCGCCAGCTTCATGCACCGCCAACCCCGGTCCCCGCCGCTCGCTGGCGGGACCGGCGAAGGCCGAGCGAGAGCGGCCAGCGAGTGCCGGCCCACATTCTCGGGCGGCACTAACAACATCTAAGGCGCCCGCCTCGCCGGCGCCCCCCAGAGCCTCAGGCTACGACTCACCGGCTATGCTGTCGGCATGCTCCTCACGTGTGGGGTCGAGCATGTCGCTGGCTTCCGTGGGTTCGGCCGCATCTGGTCGCGGAGATGTGTCCCCGGACACGACCCCGCGATCCGGTACGCGGTCCATCGTGGGAGCAGCCGACGCCACGCCTATGTCGGCCTCACCGACGCCGCCGCTGGGTTCTGACTACGAGTTTCAACTGGAGACTCGTCCCCAGCGGCGCAGGAGGAGCTCCGGCGAAGCCGCGTTGGAAGAGGCGAAGAGGTACTGCCTAGACCCGCCGCGCACTCGCGCGCAGCGGGGTCGGGATATGCCTATGTCACCTACCTTTGCCGACGCGGCGCGCCACTCGCCGCCACCGACACCGACAAAGACACCCGCGGGGGCAAGTGCCCCTAACCCACCCCCCGCCCCCTCTGATACTACTGTCCCCCCCGTTGCCCTCCCTGGCACCCCGCCGACGAAGAAAACGGCGAGCAAGCAGGTGCCGGGGAAAAAACTGCGCTTCCCTCCGCTGCTGGTTGAGAAGCTGCCTAATTGGGCCGCTCATTTCCGGGCCATCAGCGCGAAGTTGGGCCGGCCCCCTAATGCTCGTCCTTACGGGTGTGGAGTTCGCTTCACCCCCGACACGGAGGATGAGTACCGGCTGGTCCAGCGCTACCTGACCGGCCTGGAGAAATATTGCGGCGTTTCTTGGTTCGCATACTCGCTACCAGCAGACAAGAACATGAAGATCGCCATAAGGGGACTGCCAGCTGACACAGACCCGAAGGAGATCGAGGAGGAACTCCGGATGCTGGGATACCAGCCGGAGTATGTGCGCCACATCAAGGGCGCTCAAGGACGACCCGGCTGTGTATTTCACGCCATATTAAAGAAGACCCCTGACGTCCGGGCCATATTTGACACCACCGTGTTTATGTACATGCGTGGTGTCAAAATAGAGGCTTGGAGAGGAAAACGCGGGCCCGCACAGTGCCACCGGTGCCAGCGGTTCAGACACAGCTCGCACCAGTGCCACCGACCGCTCGCTTGCGTACGATGCGGAGAGGAGCACGCGGCACGAAACTGCCCACGTCCGCGGGAGGAGCTGGCCACATGCGTCAATTGCGGTGGCCCGCACCCCGCGTGCAACATTAAGTGCCCAGTGTTCCAGACTGAGATCCGGAACAAGCGAGCGGGCACTGTCGCCATCACGGCCACTACACGCCGGCCCCTAGTGGTCACTGAGGGGCAACAAGAGGCGGCCACAGAGGCCCATGGCACGACGCTGATGGCGGTAACCAACGGGCCCACAGACAGACAAGCCACCTCCTCGGGGCGGAGGAAGAAGAAGGGACGTGGGGGGAAGGGAAGGCGCAAGAAGCCCGCCCCCCCAGCGACACAGGAAGATATCCCTACGGCCGACCCTGCCTCGCACAGGGAAGAGCAGGCTGTGAAAAAACAGATTAGCAGGGAACCTACTGCTGGCGCCGGCATAGCGCAGGGGCAAGATATGGGAACCTCAGAAGTTCGCCGCACAGCCGTCCACCACTAGCGCCACTAACATAGGCGCCGGCTTGGAGCGGCGGACACTGACGGAACAAAATAGGTTCCCTAAAACCACCAATAGAGGCACCACCGGCGCCCACCCAGTGGAGAAAAACACAAAAAAAGAATTCACAGCCTGCGCTATTAAACTATTGATGGACCTAATTAAGGCCATCAGGCAGGGTCATGACGTGGAAACCGTCATCCTCGATGGCCTAGCCACTCTGTTAGCACTTTACAATGCTTAGGTCATTGAGGGTGATGCACTGGAATGCCCGCGGCCTTAGGGATAAGGTCGCCCCCCTCCGCCATCTCCTTCGGGAACAAAACATCGACGTGGCACTCATAAGTGAGACGATCCTGGGACCCGAGGATAGGATGAGGGTCCCGGGATACCACGTCTACAGGAAGGATGAACGGTCGGCTCTAAACATTAGATACCGTGGTCTGGCGGTACTAGTGAAGCGAAGGGTCGTCCATCAGGAAATCCCCCCGCCGTCACTCAGCTCATTTTACGCGCTGGGTGTTCAGCTGCATATAGCCGGTGAGGACATAGACATCTATGCGTGTTACAAGGCGCCCGCGGCCCGCTTGGACCTGACAGAGCTGCGGGCCCTTCTATCAAGAACATCGCACGCCGCCCTCCTCGCCGGTGATTTAAATTGTAAACACCCGGCGTGGAACTCATTGAATATGAATAACGGGGGGAGACGGCTCTTTGCGGACGCGGAAGCCTTCGGCTATACGGTGTCCGGCCCAGAGACCGGCCGACCCACTACCCTGACGCCAGGCAATACATGCCAGATGTGCTGGACGTCGTAGTCCACCGAGGGCTACACTGCCAGACCACACAGCAAGTTATAGACGACGAGTTACAGTCGGACCACCAACCTGTACTCGTCGTCCTATCGGGTATGCCGACCCGACTGAAGCCCCTAGCGCCACGTCGATGCACGGATTGGGATACCTTCCGGGACCAAGTAGAGACCACCACGCCGACTCGGCCTATTGTCACCTCCACGGACGTAGACCTAATGGCGGATGACGTCACTGCTTGCATACAAAGCGCCTTAGATACGGCGACTACAATACATCCGCAGGGGAGAGGGCTATTGCCGCCCCTGCCAGCGCATATTAATGCGATGATCGCCGTGAAGAGGCGCCTTCGCAAGCAGTGGCAACAACTTAGATGCCCCACATTAAAGACGCAGCTCAACCGTCTCGCGGAGAAGGTGAAGGCCGAGTTACAGGCACACACCACCGCGGACTGGGAGGAACGAATCGACGCCACTACAGATAGTTGGCCGTCGGTTCACAAACTCTGCCGCCAGCTTACGAATACCCTAGCCCCGGTACGACCGCTGCTTAACAGCGACGGGGCGCTCAAATATGTAGCGGAGGACCGGGTGGAGGTCTTCGCTGAACACCTGGAGCGTCACTTCCAACCGAACCCGACTAGCGACACAGAACATGTCGCAGCAGTCGAGCAACACCTGGGAGACTACTTCGCTACGCCGATAGCTCCCGATGAGAACCCAGTCTTCTTCTCGCCGGGCGCAGTTAGACGCGCCATCCTAAGAACGAAGCCTAGGAAGGCCCCCGGTGCCGACGGTATCACCAATACAGCGCTGCACCACCTGCCGTTCCGTATGGTAGCGGCGCTGGCGCGCCTGTACACGGGGATACTGCGCACGGGGTCCTTTCCCGCCTCGTGGAAGGAGGGGCGCGTCATAATGCTGCCCAAGGCGGGAAAAAACATTCTGAAGCCGGAGAGCTATCGGCCGATTACCCTTCTGCCGACAGTCTCCAAGGTGTTCGAAGCACTCCTGCTGCGACACCTCCTACCGCACATCACACCACGACCGGAACAGTTTGGGTTTCGGGCGGAACATAGCACGACGCTCCAGCTGCCGAGGGTACTGCACCACCTCGCAGCCGCAAGAAACAAGAAGGAATACTTGGTGGCAGTATTCCTCGACATGGAGAAGGCCTTCGACCGCGTGTGGCACGACGGCCTTATCTATAAGTTAGCCACTTCAGACGCGCCCCGTCGCGTCGTACAGGTGGTCTCTACTTTTCTATCCCACAGGACATTCAGGGTGGTGGTCGACGGGGCGCTATCTAGCGCCCGCCCGGTGCTCGCAGGCGTACCGCAGGGGAGCTGCGTATCGCCGGCGTGTTACTCACGTTTCACCGACGACATCCCCACCACTACAGATGCGACGCTCGCGCTGTATGCCGACGACGCCGCGTACATCACTACATCGCTTAATGCAAAGTACGCGGCGGTCAAAATGCAGCGCGCCCTCGATCTTCTCCCCGAGTGGCTGTCTAAGTGGCGGCTGTCGGTCAACGTGGGTAAGACGCAAGCGCTGGTCACCGGCTCCGCGCCCCTTCCACAACCCTTGAGACTACAAGGAGCCGACGTCGAATGGTCGCCGCGGGTCAAATACCTGGGTGTCACTATCGACCGTCGGCTCACGATGGGGGCACACGTCCGCAAGGTCGCCGCGCAGGGTAGGGTCGCCCGCAACCTCCTTAGACCGGTGCTCTCGTCCCGCATCCCGGCGCGCGTAGAGTTGGGCGTGTACAAACTGTACGTACGCCCAATACTGACGTAGGCCGCCCCGGCATGGTTCGCCCTCACTAGCGAGACGAACCGTAAGCTGCTCCGCACGCAACAGAGCCAAGCGTTGCGGACCATAGTGGCCGCCCCTCGCTATGTGAGGAACGATATCATCCAGAGGGATCTCGGGATTGAGAGCCTGGACGAGTTTGTGCGGCGCCTCGCGAAGTGAATGTTCGCGCGTGCCGACGCATCTGATTGGCCACACGTCAAACAGATTGCGCCCTGGCATGCGCGCCCCCCCGACGCGAGACCCCTGCCCCGCGACCTGTTAGCGGACGACTGACCCCATCGCACCGGACTGCACGCCTCGAATAAGCCGCATACAGGTTACACGCGACTTATTTGAAACAATATTACTCCACATATGACATACATCTGTTGCGTGGCGTGTTCTAAGTTAATATAGGCATGTCACGTAACTAACACAGACAACCATCACTAATCATGCATCTTAACTCACGCGCGTAGGCGCGGCGTGGGCCGCGATACGCGCAGCCACTGGGCGGTGTTACACAATACTATGCCGCCCACACATACACGACAGTTCCTTAGCCCGGACCGTAATCGGCTCGATCTGAAAGCGGGGCGGGCGGGAACTAAACACCTAGTTCTGTAGGAGCGTCGAGTCGGCACTCTCGTCGCTGGTCGCCTTCGTTGGGCCTCCCCCGGGTAACCGGGGGTCTCACCTGGTGGGGGTTGACCGCCGGGGTGTCGTGAAGCAAACGGCGCTTACATAAAAAGCGTCGTGGCGCGCCTACAGAAAACAAACAGCAACCACTCAACATGGGCGCACAAATGCGCCCAATATTCCAAGAGGCCGTGAAAAGGCGAACACACCGAGGGGCCCGCTTTGTCGGGCCACTGTATAGCTTCCGCGGGCAAGGGGCGACGCCCCGACCCCGCCATCCGCGCCCCCTGACGGGGGCGTAGCGACTTCCCCTTTTGTGACGCGTAGTTTGCATGTGGCGATGTTGATGCCGCTACATAGGTAACTTGATCTTGACATAAGTAAAATTAAGAAATAATAGTTTGTATTTTATAAAATAGGTAAATATATCGAAACAAGTAAATCTCGCGACAAACGTTTGTATAATACTCGTATAAATTATGTAATGTAATAAATTGATGGGTTTGATTTAATTTAAAGTTTATTTTCTTCTTTTTAGAGCATTTAAATATAAGCTTGTTTAAAAAAAATCCTATTCATTACATACAAAATGCACTTACGTTCCACGTGTAAAATATAAGAACCGACACATGCTTATCTTACAGAAAAAGAAAAGCAATTTTCTGAGGTAAGATCATGTGCTTAGATTTTAATTTGAAAAACTTTATACGACGCTGATACATAAACGATATTACCCTAAAAATCTACCTACGACTAAACTTAACATAAACGGGTTCTTCAGGTCGTATCAACATGTCCGCAAGCAGTGCTGGTCGAAATCCTTTAATTCGCGGCGACAATCTGAAGTTACGACATATTGCACTGAACACGCATTTCATCTCGAGCATTGCGAACCGTTGACCTGTGGACAAGGGAATGTTGTTGTAGTTAAAGGGCCTACTAGACAGTAATATTATTAGATTTTACTGCGTAGAATTCTATATTTTTAGAAAATCACAAAATAATAATACACACTGACACAAAAAAAAATATTATGACTTTTTCAGTGTTATTTTTCAAATTCAAATATTTTATTTCAGATAAAATCCATATAATGTTAGTAGTAGTATAACTTAGCCTAATGTTAGAATTAAATTAAATAAACAGCCAATTATTTAGATAAGTGTGTCTGAACACTTACCCAACTTCGTAAGAGGGGAGAGTCCCACTGGCTGAAAACACATTCAGGATGCCATTGGAGGAGGAGCGCAAGCGCGCCATCATGGAAGTGCATCCGTTCCGCATAATCGCGGTGAACCCGTCGACGCACGCTTCTGCGAACATCCCTGACGCGCTACACCGCGGCACCGCCACGGCAACCCCAAAAGCACCCTGAATGCGTTATTGTACTGTACGAGCAGGTCGCTGTATGGGTGCACGTGTAAAAAAGACTGGCAGAAGGCCTTAAAAAGCGTCATCTTTACAGAATCAGTTCAGCGTGCAAACCTGCGGGCCAGCATGTTGCCACGGACAGCCAGCGACCTGCGCTCCTTCTCTGTCTGCATTGACTTTTAAGTCATCAGTGACCCAGTGACCCAAATACTTAAATTTCGAAACCCGACCTAAAGGAGACCCAGAGAGTGAGAGTTCAGGCAGCTGTTTATAAGTTAAAGTACCCGATTTGAAAACCAACCATTCACTCTTATCGGTATTGTATTTGAGCCCGTGAGCCACTGCATAACTTTCACAAATTTTAAGAAGCCGTCTTCTCTTATTTTGATTACTTATGTTTTTTTAAGATTACTTTTACGAGAGTAGTGCGTTTCAAAATCGTTAAATATTCTTAGATTTTTCTTTTCAACAATACATTTAAAAAAATTCAATGGCCAATGGTAACTTTGAAAGATCCCTTTGTAATAAATATATAAGTACGAATGTTCTCGGTAACTAAATTTGGGCTATTGTTAACGAAACTATTGTTGTCTCACACAATTGGTAAGAAAGCCCTTTTGTAGAAGTAATTGATACTTTTCACTCTTATCAGCTTCTCAAGAAAAGATGTTATTTAAAGTAAAAAAGTGATAATCTCATTTGACTCTTCTTAAATCATGTTTAGGTAAATCATTATTTTACGTCTTAGCGTAATTAATTTTTGAACATAAGAGTGAGGGACTCTTATGTTCAAAAATTAATTACGCTCGCAATAATATTGTATTTTATCTACATAGTGCAAATAATGCACACGACGCAACCTTCATTGCTCCAACACCCACGACATTAAGGTCGCGATAGAGCAGAACCGAGGGTTCGAGGGCTTGTTCTTTTTGTATTTGTGTTCTTTCTTTGAGTAATGTTTCCCGCAAATAAACGTATTTTCTTTCTTTTCTTTTTTTCCTTTCTTTTCTTTATTTTCTTTCTTTTTTCTTTTCTTTCTTTTATTTATTTTCTTTCTAGGATTGAAAGTGTTTGCTCAGCTATTACCGGTCCCATCTGACGAATCTAAGAACTGCGGATGGCAGAATCGTGACTTCGAAGCCGAGATACTCGAGGAAGTCGAGGATTTTTACGAGCAGCATACTCAACGCGGACGCCAAAACCAGCGGGACTTAGTGCAGATGACCATCGAGCCAAATTAACGCGCCACTACACGAAGGACATCCCGGATGTCGTGACCTCGCACAGGTCGACATCCGAGATGTCCTCCGTGTAGTGACGCGTTTTTATTATTTTATATTTATTTATTTATTCAGTTAAACAGTTACATTTTATACTTAAAAATTGGCGCAAACATAAACTCATTAGAGTTTTACCGTGCACCAAAATCATCGACCACATAATTTAGAGAATAAACCAACTTAAGTTTCTAATTAAAATTAAACAACAACAAAAATAACAGCGAGGGTATTTAGCGAAATATTTATCTTAAACAAACGAGCGAACATCGGTGACCAATTTGACCGTCCTTCAAACAAAAGTGGTAGAGGAATGTCACTTAGATTGATACAGTTTGTTCCTAAAAGTATAAATATTTTTAGAAATAATTATTTTCTCTTTATTTTTTTTTTGCTGATATTGATAGGTATCATGTTTTTTTATTATTTAATAAAGTTCAATTGTAACATTTATTTCCATTCACATATTCAATTACTTAGATATTTATATTTTGTAAGAAATGTTGCTTTAATTTGTACTTTATGTTATTGTGAGTTATTTTGTCCCTTAATGATATAGGTAGCTGATTAATAAGGTAAGGTATTATATACTTTAACGATCTCTTGCCGTGTAAATTTCTGTACTTTGGAAGTAACAACTTAGCATTGATGACACTACGAGTATTAATTTGATTATTATTTATTATTTTTGTTTTTTTTAAGATTTTCATTAAAAAATTCTTCTTTTAATAGTGTGAATTTAGTTTTTTCGTGTATGGGTATTATTTTACAGAATTCAAATAATTTACGGTAGTCGTACTTCTTCTTAATGTTACACGGGACAATTACTTTTAATATACGTAGTTGAAGTGCGTAAATTCGATCAAGGTGAGTCTTATAAGTCCTACCCTAGCTGGACAGACCATAGGATATCGTTGACTCGGCCAGAGCTTTGTAAAGTAATAATAGTGTTCGATATGGAACTTTGCATTTTATAATAGAGAATTTAGCCAATATACATCTCAATTTGTCACACACCCCATTAATGTGTTCGTTCCAGTTAAGTGGGCTATCAACGGTAAGTCCTAGATATGTTTGGCTATCTACGAGATCTATGGAGTCACAGCTGCAAGGCTTGGCTACTTTATTGGGGCAGTTGCCATGCAAACACTCATGAGAGTGAGCTGTTAGTTTCGGCAAAGAAGAGCTTCTATTCTGACTGGAACTGATGTACATTAACTTGGTCTTACTAGCGTTTAATACTAAACCAGCGTCATGAGACCATTTAGTTAGCAAATCAAAGGCCTCTTGAAGTTGCTTTTGAGCATCATAAATCTCGCACATTTTTATCACATTAACAAGGCTATTAACGTAAGTGAGATAGTGAAGTGGCCCAAGGACCGAGCCTTGCGCCGTTCCTTCCGTTACGATGACTGGTTCACTAGTCGCGTCACTGACTTTAACCATATATTTTCTGTCATCAAGATAGTTTCCGCACCAATTGAGTAGTTTGCCTCTAATTCCGCTGTCATGAACACACTCTAGTAACCGGTCATGTCTGAGCGTGTCGAATGCCTTGCTGTAGTCTATAAATACTACTAGAACGTGCTTTTTTCCATCTAAGTGTTTATGAATACTACGAGTATCTGTGACCGTTGATAGCAGCTGTGTGGTATTCTTTTTTGGTTGAAAGCCATATTGTTTGTCTGTTATTATCTTATTTTGTCCATAAAATTCGTGTATTTGTTTACAAATGTATTTTTCTATTATTTTATCAATAGTAGGTAATATAGTAATAGGTCTATAGTTGTTGTAATCCTGCCTGCTTCCTTTTTTGTGAATCGGTCTGACAATCCCTGTTTTAAGTGTAGATGGATACTTGCATGTTTCAATGCATAGATTAATTAAGTTACAAATCACTGACGTGATTGTCGTACACAAAATTTTGATATCTATGGCTCTAATTCCATCTATTCCTGGGGCTTTATTCTTGTTCAAAGACGCGATTAGGGCGGCTCTCGTGCAGTAGAACAGCAAGGCTGGTGATGACGGAATAACGACAGACCTCCTAAAATCGGGTGGGGCTCCAATCCTGAAGGAGCCGGTCTCTTTTCTTTAACTCCAAAGAGGGTACAACGCCCGAGGCGTGGACCGACGCGACGTGACGGTGCAGTGGTTCTGTTCTTCAAAAAAAGAGACAAATCCTTGCTGAAGAACTAAAGACCCATCTCACTTCTGAGCTACGTATACAAGCTGTTCACGAGGGTCGTGACGAACCGTCTCACCAGGAGACATGACGAGTTCCAGCCACCAGAACAAGCTGGTTTTCAAAAAGGCTTCATTACCGTAGACCATGTCCATACTGTTCGGCAAATTGTACTGAAGACCGAGGAGTACATTTGTGGGCTACAAAAAAGTCCTTCGATTCTATCGAAATATGAGCAGTTCTGGCCTCTCTACAACGATGTCGAATTGACTGGCACTACATAGAAGTGTTGAAAAGTTAGTATGACGCCACGACAATGACTGACGGCACGGTTGGCGCAGTTAGTTAAGCGATTGACTGCTGCGCTGCGTGTCACGGGTTCGATTCCCGCACGGAACAAATATTTGTATGACCTACAAGTAGTTGTTCCGAGTCTGGCTGTTTGTGTATGTGAATTTAAATGTTTGTAAACGCACCCACAATACAGGAGAAATTCCTAGTGTGGGGCAACGTTTTAAAAAAAAAGACTGATCAGACCCAGGATCAGAAAACCAGTCTCATCCAACTGCTTAGAGGGGTGAGACAGGGGGATGTGATATCCCCGAAACGGTTCAACAATGCTTTGAATGACGTCTTTGAGACACTGGACTGGACAGGGTATCAACGTGAACGGCGAGTACATCTCACACCTTCGCTTTGCCGATGACATCTTCATAAGGACAGAGACGCTGGAACAGTGAGACCAGATGCTACGCAGCCAAAATAGAGTCTCTCGGCAGGTTGGCCTCGGCATGAATTTGGAAGACAAAAGTCATGTACAATTCGCATTCATCCAGCTCGGTAGGCAAACTTTGAGAAAGAAGCCGACAGATGGAATCAGTTGGGTTCGGCAGCGTTTGGAATACTTTGTCAAGTCTTCTCGTCTCTCGCAGTGTCTGAAGACTAACCTTCAACCAGAGCGTCCTGCCCGTCATGACATACAGTGTCAAAAGTGGGCACTGACAGTCAGCCTGGTCCAGAAGAACATGGTCGCCCAGCGCGCTATGGAGTGGGCTATGTCAAAGTCAAACTCAAATCATTTATTTCAAGTAGGCCCACAAAAGGCACTTTTTAATAAAAATAGAACATTTACAGAATTATAGAAGTGATTCTAGTTGCCCATCTAAAAGTTAGTTTCGTATGGAGAAGAATGGGCAAGAAACTCCACCGTTACTCCTTTAAATAAATTAATTTCTTGGCTTTTATTTAACAGATTTTTTTTAAATAAAAATCCGTCCAAAGCAATGGGACACGTAACATATTACAAAGTTGTGTTATTAATAAATAGACGTGTCATCACGATTTCAGCCGCTGCTGAAAGTCACGTGCTACACTTTTCGAACCTTTTCTTCTATAAAAAGATCTTTCGTGCCTACCAAGTACGTTTCAAGTTTTAAACAAATAGATACAGCAGAATCTAATCAAGGATTCAATTCATTAAAACAAAATGGTTCACGAAAAATTTTGTTTTGGAAAGTAGACAAATTGTAAAAGGCATTTTTTTATTAAATTCCGGGTTTATCTCTCGTATTATTTTACAGAATAAAAAAAAACATTTAGGTACTACAAAATCGAAACGTCTGAAACCCACGGTTTGGAAATTAAGTTACAGGATAGATATACTTTAGGGCTGATTTTACGAAAGTCTGATTAAAATTGACGTCTGACAGTTTTTGTATGGAAAAACTGTAAAAAAAACTAATTTATTTGTAGCCTTAGCAAGGTGTAGAATTTTGGTCAAATTCGCTCCTAAAGAACCATACCTATACAATTCCTAGGTCCGGCGCTGAACGGCACGAATGCGTACGGATGCATCGGCGCGCCGCTGAAGAACCGGTCCGGTTTGAAGGCATCCGGTTCAGGAAACAGGTCCGGTCGCCGGTGCAGGTCGTAGATATGGATCGATACTTCCGAGCCTTTCTTCACTGGTAGGTCCTCTGCAATCAAAAACTAAGTTAGTGGCAACCACAGAAAATTACGTACTGAGACAAATGTTATATTTTCTTTTTTGCATTTTCAAATTTCATTTACGGAAAATTCGGAAAAGCGACTAGAGGTGGTTTCCCCAGTTTGGAAAACTTACTCGCACAGAAAGTAATATTTATTAGACCTACAGATAATTTTATGAAGAAACTAGCTGGGCCCGCGGTTTCACGGGTTTGAGTATCGATTCTGTGGGAATATCGGGATAAAAGTATCTTATGTCTGTAGCGGCATCTACACTACGCCACATGCCAACTATACGCATCAAAGACCTGACGTCACACAAATCCTGCATCGCGCAAGCAGAGTTTACCGCACGACTGGCATATATACAACATAACGACCTCAACCGTCGGGCAGTTACCCACCAGACACAACACCCGTCTGGTCGGAGGATCCTCAATTTTCTATAGAGGATGAGTGAACTTTTCACCCTATTCCTCATAACTCTCTGTCCTCACCCAGGTCATGGTCTACACATGTCCCAAATTTTATCCAAATATGTTCAGAATTTAGCTTGAAAGCGTAACAAACAAACTTACTTTCACATTTATAATATTAGTTAGGACACTCATTAGACTAACACAAAGTAAAATAAAATCATTGAGAACCTTTAGAGAGAAAATTTATCAACATTTCAAAGAGTTCAAATTAAGGGTTTTGATGAATAAATAGGAAGGGTGTTGTCAGCCCTGAATATTTATTCACAAAGTTATTTCAAGCAATTATGATTTTCAATTGAAATTTAACCAGTCCTACCTCATATTTATTACTCCCAGAAGTTCATAATGGAAGTTGTTATAATTGATTGTGCCTGGCAACTTCGGTCACTTAAGAGATATATTTATTTTAATTGGGAAAGGACCTGCGACCGTTTACAAAATGCAGATATGTATGCCCATTCATTTTGCCCCCCAGTAACGGGGGGGCATGCGGGGCCCGCCAGCTAGGCGGGCGTGCGCCGGGAGGGTCGTGGAAAAAAGGTTCAACCGTTATCCCATGGCCCTCCCAACACGGCGATGCGGGAACACCGCTGAGTTTTAGTGGGTATACTGTCGTCATTACCGACAGGGAGTCCCACATACCCCGTCTCGTCCCCATGCGTAATTGCATTTCTCAGCGAAAAAAAAAGGATCGGTATCTAAATCTAGATAACACAAATAAAAGGAAAGTTACACATTTAAATTTTGAAATGCCCGTCCCAAAGCTAGAACTTTTTCGACGGAGCTGCGTTTACATGGCTCCCCTAATTTACAATGCTTTGCTTAGGTCAATTACTCAACTACCCTTCAATAAGTTTTGTGTTGCGTTGCGGAAGTGGTTGTTACAAGAATGTTTTATTCGGTAGATGAGTTCTTACAAAAGTGGCCCTGTAAATTTATACGTTAAAGCACAGACATATTTAACTGAATATAAAAAACTTGTACTATAGCACGCTAAATGTTGACATTTGGTCAACATTTAGCATGCTATAGTACAAGTTTTTTGTGTTACTAAATATTTTATCTAAGAACTTCATTTACACACGGCTACACATCAAGCTATACATTTCCAGTTTCCGCTGATCTCGCACTGTACCGAAATCAAATACAATGCGAGACCAGCTTATACTGGAAATGTATAGCTTGATGTGTAGCCGTCTGTACCTACCATATAAAAACGAAAAAGATTTGATGATTTTTTGCGGTCAACGACCGCTGTTAGTAGTATTACTGGAAGTATGAGTTGAGAGTTAATGAGAAAAACTATTTTATATTTATTTTAACGTGTTATCGATACCCATCACGTCTGTGAAAAACTACACAAAAAAAAAACAGATTTTCATAAACTGATATTTAAAGTGACTTATAAGAATCCTAGTAATTAATTCAAACTCAAACTCAAAGCATTTATTTCAATTAAACCAATTACAGGCACTTTTGAATAGTCAAAGAGTCGGTCAGTTAGTCAGAAAGTTGAAGCTATTTGCCCATTCCAAAACGTAGATCTCTATGGAGAAGAATAGGCATGAAACTCCAAGGACACTCTTTTAAATCAAGATATTACAAAATCCTGGGTACATTATTCTTGTCGCTTCTATATGTGAGAACAATGTAAACATATAAATTATTTAAAAAACAATATAAAATATTACAAATAAGCCCTGGCAGATAAGAGAAGACCAGTCACAACTGACGGCGCCCGTTCACGAGCATGACGCGTGGATCAGCACCATCCAGCTCAACCATTTTGTAGGGAACCGAATGATCCAACACACGCGCCACCATCAGCGAGACATTTAAGTGAGCATGACATACTCTTAACTGCCAAACTTTTTTAAGTCAACATACATCATAACATAATAAACGGCTCCAGGGTACTCACATTAACAAAAAATTAAAAAATGCTTTTAAATTATACAAAACTATAGCTTGCAATGCATTTCAAAGATAAATAAAATTTCACTAGCAAAAAGATAAACATAATTACCTATTGAAGTATTCAACAACTAAAACTTGATTAAGTACATTTTATATAATAAATATGATTGTAATGTCAGAAAATAAAAAAGGGGGGAAGCATCTCTTCCAAATATTATAATTTTAACAAGTGAGCCCAAGTGGTTGTGGAGCAGGACCAGCATTAAGCCAAGCATTTTTATCTACGATATAATCATTCAACCTATAATATGCTTGTCTACATAGTGTGCGTTTAATGCATGTTTTAAATTTCTTCTCATTTAGTTGAAGAATATCGAGTGGTATTTTATTATAACATTTTACACAATACCCCATAAAAGAAGTGTGTACTTTTGACAATCTGAAACGTGGTTGATCTAATTTGTTCCTATTTCTAGTATTAAAATTATGCCTGTCACTTATCTTACTGAAAAGATGTAGGTTTTTTCTAACATACATAATATTTTCATAAATATATTGGCAAGGTACCGTCATGGTGTTAATTTCTTTAAACAGTTCCCTTAGAGAGTCGCGTCTGCGGAGGTTGTAGATGGCTCTGATAGCCCTCTTTTGCAGAACAAAGATAGAAACAATATCTGCAGCCCGTCCCCACAGCAAAATACCGTAAGACATGATGCTATGAAAGTAACTAAAATAGACCAGTCTCGCTGTATCCACGTCTGTTAATTGGCGAATTTTCCAAACAGCGTAGGCGGCTGAACTTAGCCGCCCTGCAAGTGATGTTAAGTGAGGACTCCACTGCAGCTTAGAGTCAAGCGTGATTCCCAGGAAAACAGTTTTTTCGACGAATTCTAGTATCTCTTTGTTCAATACAACGTGACATTCACTACTTCTAACATTGAAATAATATAGAAGACACCGACAGCTGCAAAACACATTTCAATACAAAATAAAATATTAATTCTCCCATACCTACCCATTCCAAAAAAATGCAAATTCGTTCGAGATTACCAACACTTTTACACGACAAGAGAAAATATATGTATAGTCAAAATATACATTACGACATAAAAATAGATTAAACTTACCAAGCTCTAAACTAAAAATTCACTCAACAAGTACACTAGTTATGTCAATTAATATACCGTAATAAATTACCAGAGAAAAAAGAAGAAAAAAGAATTATACATTCATAAATAAAATAAAACTATTTCTATTATCTAAATGCTATTATAATATCAATGAATATTAAATAACAAATTTTTAATTACATGTTTTATAAAATAATTACATTATATTTAACTAGTAAGTAGTCAATAAAAGCCCTCTTCCTCTCTCCTACTTCTGCTGTTCCAAAATGATCATATTTTGCAAAACCTACCTTCTACGTCCACATGTGGAAGCAATAAATATGTTTAGTATTGACTACAAGTAACTACACTACGGGTTGATACCCAAAAAAAAACTCATCAAATATTACATTTTTTGTTTTTATTTTTTCGTGTTTAGATATGGAGTTTCGCTAGCTATTTTAATTTGACCCTGTATAGGTTCTACTTAAGGTACCCATAACGCCACACTACCAGTGGTTTAGAAAACTGTATAGACGCATGAGGAACAGGGTGTAAAGTTCACTTATCCTCCATAGAAAAGGGAGGATCCTCCGACCAGACGGGTGTTGTGTCTGGTAGGACTGCCCGACGGTTGATAACGGGACGTTTGTCTATATGCTAATTGCGCGGTAAACTCTGCTTGCGCGATGTAGGATTTTGCATGACGTCAGCGTGATGCGTAGTTCGCATGTGGCGATGTTGAAGCCATCACAACTGCAACTGGTACCGCTTGCCATTGTATCGGGATTACGATGGAAACGGTAAGTATGTCATTCCGGTTTCCGATAAAACTAGGCATTTTTATGCCATTAATTGTCTAAAGTAAAAAAAAAAATAATCAAGATCAAAATATTTTATTTGACATAAACCTACATGGACACTTATGAAACGTCAGAAGCTAAGTGGACGGTTCCAATTGGTCGATTCAAACTCAAACTCAAACCGTCTTATTACAAAAAAATGCTTAAGTACTGTTTTATACCAAGACCAGAAGGTCTAGGATTGTTACGGTATTCAAGTTAATATCAGGCTCAAAACGTGTTCTTATTACAAAACGAAGACTTTTCGAGGATCAGTTAGTACCAAAGAAATTCATGGTTCCACTGATAAGAAACAAAAATGGCATTCTTTCATTCGTTCATTCATCTATTTGAAGCAACGTTTCGTTTCTCTAAATATTGATATTATAATAACACTTAAAATGCATAAATAATTATTAATCAATACAAAAATATGTCATAAATCGTTCTTTGTTTAGGTTACAATATATTGAACAAGCACAACTTG
Source organism: Tiliacea aurago (assembly GCA_948098905.1). Classification (NCBI taxonomy): domain Eukaryota; kingdom Metazoa; phylum Arthropoda; class Insecta; order Lepidoptera; family Noctuidae; genus Tiliacea; species Tiliacea aurago. Next base: position 24,122,123 of record OX402592.1, on the reverse strand, counting down.
TACTTTTGACGTGCTTTTTATAATCAAGTTATCATATTTTTTAACACCTCTAGCGTGAAGTGGAGTGAATTACATAGTGAATTACGAGTGCCGCGCCGTACGCGCGGCACTCGTAATTTGAGACGAATGTTTATGTTGCGTCCATAAATAATAAATCTTAGTATTAGGTACTGTTGATAATACGAGTATGTGTTTTGTTCGTGAGCTGTGTCTGGTTAAACCGTTGAAGATAAACTTAGTAAAACCCTAAGACGACCCACTGACCAAAACATGGGTTTTTAATTAATATTAAGTAAGCAATGCTTTGTATCATCTTATTTCGACTGCCTAACGCGAATGTTCATATGATTATAGGAAATATTACGTCGTACTACGTATGACGATGTCTGCAAGATCACCGAGACGTCTCCAGAATAATTATGCAAATCTTCCAAATCCATCAAGTCGATTTGTAAATAAAAAGCCACACAATAACAATAAACGCTAACCTCAAATAAATTAGTACCGAAGTTAGTCCATAGAAAAACTAGGCGTCTCGGCGGACTATCTTTAGTACCATACCTAGTTCATGAACTAGTGATAAACTTCATTTTATAATAACGTTTTATTTAGTCATGGTGGCAAACCTAGTAATTATCCTAGTACTAAATTTAGATCGTGTTTTGGAATAAGACGGATTGGGCCTTATTACAAAACAAGGTTTATCTTTAGACCCAAGTTTAAACCATGGAGCCATTATTGAATTTCGAACTTTATTCCGTCTACGGTAAAGTTCCTAATACAAAACTGACAACTTAGTACTGAACTAAGTATTTACTTTTGTTTAAAGAACGGTATTTCAATTAGAGTTACGTTCTAATTACAAAAACTAGCTCCATAGTTTAAGCCATGTCAAAATATAAATCTTGTTTTGTAATAAGACGGAAAGCATTTATTTCAATTAAACCATTGACAGGCACTTTTGAATTGTCAAGAAGTCGGTCAATTACAAATATGAAGCTAGTTGCCCATTCCAAATAGTAGGTTCCTATGGAGAAGAACGGGCAAGAACCTCCACGGACACTCTTTTAAATTATTGATACAAAATATTGGTTACATCATTCATATTGAAGTTAAACATGTGAGAACGATGCAATACGTCAGAAGCGTCCGTGATAAAAATATAACAATTCAAAACTAAAATAATTAAATTAAGCCGTGGCAGCTAATATATGACCAGTCCCAACTGACAGCGCCCGTTCACGAACATGAGGCATGGATCAGCACCATTCAGATTCAAATTGACACTTAGTCTTTGCGTTTCATGATGCCCTGGTGACCTTTAAGACCGGCCGGTCTAACTTAGTTCAAATAGAGTGAATTTTTGCTTAATTCAGTATTTCTTAATTATGAGTAGACTTTTATAAATGAACATTTGGCTCTTTTGACTTTCAATTGGCTTTTGTAAGCTTTCATAATTACAGTTTATTCAGTACCGACTCTGCCAAAAATCTAGTTTTCATATTAAAAAAATAAAAAGTATAAATTCATTATAAGAAGCGAAATATACACTCCTGGACACCTGAATTGAGCCACCCTACATATTTTTGTTTAACGGTCTATCTTTTTAAATAATGGTAGTACAAAGAAAAAATATGTGATTTGAAGCCAGTCACTCACTATCATTTCCGTTTTTCATTGTTCGAGTACCAAAATAAAGAAACAAAAAACAGTTTAATTGCAATAAGTCGTCTTTTCGCGTTTCTCAGGGGTATTTGCGTGGAAATTTTGAAGAAAACAATGGGTTACATAATGAAAACGTTTTTTTTGTAACTTGTGTTACCTCGAAGACCATTTACGACGGCCATCATGCGATTCGGCATTGAATTAATTAATGCCGCTATGCAAATGCTCTGGAATGTTCTCCCATGCTTCCAAGGTGGCAGTTTTCAGCTCCTGTAAAGTTTCTGGAGGTGGTTGGTTAGCTCAAACACACCTCTTCAGCTGTTCCCATAAGTGCTCTATTGGATTAATATCGGGGCTTCTTGCTGGCCATTCAGAAAATCAGGTTATGGCACACAAGCCTCGGCATTGATGAATATATCGATCTGTATTTAGTGGTGGCATCCATGGTTCCGTCACAACTCAAGGCCAGTTTTTCCTTCGGTGGAAATTCCGCCCCAGATTATTTATAGCAACATCGCTGAAAATGTTCTCCTTGTCTATGTTACACTTTCCTACGCCCATCATTACCATACCGTATAATATTGGATTCATCCGTAAAAAGGACCTAGCTCCATTGACGTTAAAGTCCAATACACATGTTCGCGTGCAAACTGTTGGCGCGCCATTCTATGAGCTCGAGTTGGTTTGGCTGGCTTATGAGGTTTTGGGCCACGTTCTTCAAGTCTCCTTCGAACAGTTGGAGCGTAAACAGTCAGTCCATGAATTTCTCGAAGCTGTTTTTAGACCTGTACTGAGGTCAGGTGACGAGTACGCAGGCTGGTGTAAAGGTAAACCGATCTTGTCGTGCTGCAGTGACCCGGTTTCGTGGTCCTCCTGGATGGCGTATGAAGCCACCTGTTGACGCCTTGTATGTGTCTGTGCACAGGGACTTCACACACACACGCAAATGGCACGGCATGTGAGGCGGCGACACTGGTCATTATAGCTAGTCGTGTGTCGATCTGTTCCGGGTCTGGCTGTTTGTGTATGTGAGTTTAAATGTTTGTAAACACATAATACAGGAGTAATTCCTAGTGAGGGGCAAAGTTTAAAAAAAATAATTGTTATTGTAAAAGTCATCATTTCATTAAACCAGTCATTATTTTACTTGGCGTCTTATTAAGAAAAGCCCCGTTAGCATCAACGAGTGCACCCCTTCGCTGCCAGCATTCCAGAGTTCTTCACCACCATTCTCCAGGTCATCATCATTCTCCTGCCCTTATTCCAATTTATTTGGGGTCTGCGCAACATGTTTTATTCTTCCATACTTCTCTAATCGCAGTAATCACTCCCTTTCTAGCCATATCATCCTTCACACAGTCCATCCATCGTTTCTTTGGTCTTCCCCTACTCGTATAGCCATCCACATTCATATTCAAAACTTTCCTGGCGACATTTCCCTCATTCCTCCGCATCACATGCCCATACCATGACAACCTATTTCTAAACAAATTTTCAGTCACCGGTGTCACTTTCAGACTTCCTCTTATACAATATGTAACAAAAATCCTGTTGTTCCTTCTACCTACGTTTTAAGAATCGGTATACATACGTAATAAAGCAAGTCATTTATAAAAACTGTTCAACAAAAATAATTAAAATGAATGTTTAATTATTAATATTTATAATGTTTAACTGATTTCTAACCTCTTTCATTCTTTGAATTTGACTTCTCAACTAGCCAATGCTTAATTTTTTTTAATTATAATTCCACCAATGTTGTGCTTGTAGGTTAATGTATACGTCCCCAAAAGGAACAACAGGGTTTTTGTTACATATTGTATACTCATTTCTTATTCTATCGATTCGCGTAACACCACACATTCCTCGTATCATTCTCATCTCAGCTGCATGCAATTGCCTTTCATTCATCCCATTTGTGGCACAACACGATGTTACCATCGATGGTAAATTCTTTGAACAGCAGACTGAGTTACATGAAGTTGTGTACTTATGTTTCACTGACTAAGCCAAGACTGAAGGAGTGCCACAGCTTGCGCGGCTACTTCAGGTATCTTAAAACAAATGACGAAATAGCTATTGACATAAAGATGGTCTAATGAAAGCTTGTTGCTTCTTTATGAGCGATCAAACTCCAATTAAGTATGTAAAGTATTTTTTAGGTATGTATTTTATATTTTTATTTTAATGATAAGAGTATTTGAAACACATAATTTCATCTTTTTGTTTTTACAAGCTGTAGTTATTTTTATATATTTTTTTAAAGTATTGTTCGTACTGGCGTCTCTAGTAGCTGAATAGCTTAGGATCTTTGCCACGTTTAACACTTATTTAAAACCAAAATTCAGTAAAGTCAAACTGTCAAATATGACAATTAATTTGTTTACATTTCATACTTCAGTGATTTCCGTACTTTAGTTTAAAGTTATGGCATAAATAAAATGAATGGATTCAAAGACTACTTCTGCTAAGTTCTTCATACCGTCAAGTATAAACACCACAACAAATAGCCGACACAAATTGATTGTTAGTAAAAGAAACCTTAAAAAGAAAATGGTGCGAGGAAGTAAATGTTTAGTACAAGTCTGGGCGGCGACTGTTTTATTGTGAAGATCATTTTAACGTAAGTTAAGTTTTCCTGAGGCGATACATCGCGATGTGATTCGACTTGTACTGTCCGCCACTGGTGAAAAACTACACTATTTAGTTATCTGAATAGAATAATAATAAGTGCTTCATGTAAATTTGACGTTGGCATGACACTTGACACATAAAGAACAACTTAATTACAAGAGGCACTGAAAGTTTCCAATTCAGGCTGCTTTGTGACGTCATTGAGAGGTCAAATAAAAGTCAAGTGATTTAAAGTATTTTTTGTGAAAATAAATACGATTTTATAATTTTAAGACCTATTAATAGAAAAATAAGTCTTAGAAGCTTAAAATCTCGAAATGGTTTTGGAATCGGCATAGGTTAATTTTTACTTTACATACAGAATTGATGATACCGAAATTATGGTCAGTATGACAGCTTCAAAACTGCATAAAACCTTTTTCTCTGTCATATCATTATTTTGATGTTTTAGACCTATAAACATAAAAATTCACGGTGGCTCTATTTAGGAGTCCGGGAGTGTATATTTTATAGAAGACCTTTAATTTATTTGGATTGAAGCTATTATCAGAGTAGATGTCATGTGATACAATTTTAACGTCACGTAGTTTGAAATCAGCTTAATATTGGTCTCGTATGAAAAAACTGTATTCCATTTTTCATGTTTCTGTTCATCAAGAGAGACTAGCGTAATGGAAATTTTATATTACCGTTGATATACACTCACTTTTTCTTTGATATGACATACATAATTTCAATTTCTCGGTAATTATTTTTTTAAAGATAAAAGAAAAATTATGTCGGGGACGTTACGATTAAAAGTTATACTAAAAATATTTTAAAGAGGTCTGGTTCGGCGCGCATTAACCAGTGTTGGTAGTCAACCAACTTGAGTTTTTTCATAATTATCTTCAGCTCTTGCTGACACAAGATAAGGAGGATTTACACAATATAACGGCGTCGAAACATTCTTTCGTATCGCGATGCGGAGGAATTTTTCGACGCCATATTTTAGTTCCGTGTGTGCCGGACGTCAAGAATAGCACCACACTATTTCTTCCCGTGAGTGGCGTAAAAGGCGACTAAGGGATTTACTAGAGAATGGGCAGCAGCGTTCTCTATGCATTTTACCACCATACTGCGATCGCCAACACGCCTGCCAAGCGTGGCGATAGTTTTTAAGTAAGGAAGATATAATTTTAATGTATTCATCATCATCATTAGCCTATAGCAGTTCACAGCTGGACATAGGCCTCTCCAATTGCACGCCACTCAGCTCGATTCTCAGCAACTCTCATCCAGCTGCCACCAGCCACCCTGCGAAGATCGTCGCTCCACCTAGCCTGAGGGCGTCCTACCTTACGTTTGCCGATTCGCGGTCTCCACTCATGAACACGTCTACCCCAACGGTAATTGGTTCTACGGCTAATATGGCCGGCCCATTGCCACTTCAGCTTGCTTATTCTGTGGGCTATGTCGACAACTTTGGTTCTCTGCCATATCACCTCGTTCCGGAAATTTAGTATAAGAAGTTTATCCAGTGTATATATTGTTATCTTCTTTAGTAAATAATATGAACTTCGCAATACAGACGTAATAAGAAGGATTTAGGAAAAAACGGTCCTAAAGACGTTCATTTACGTTGGATTTAGGTTAGGAACATTACATAAATATGATATCTGCCGATCACGTTTTTCTTTCCCGTCTTATTGGTCACGTTTTGTTAAAAAATATCTTGGACAATTTCGATCTAGTATAAATTAAGTTACGTCGGTAAAGTTGTACCTATCGTTAGGTATAACAAAATGAAAAAAATAATTGATAAATTGAAACACACTTTTCATGTTACTTTTTTTTTTTTACTTGTATATTAGCACCTTGTGTTTTCTTTAAAAGCACTGATTTAAAGCGGCAGTTGTTTATTATAGTTTTGGTAAATTAAAATTACAAAATGCATGTTGATTAACAAGTTCGGCAGTAACTACACCCCTCTTCTTCGTCAGGACTTAAAAACTGAGCAGTAAACCAAATAAAAATGAGTCATAACAAATATTTGAATGGGTAATTAAATAAATATAAACAGTAAAATGGTTTAACGGGCACTAGCGTGTAGGCAGTTAAGACGCAGATATATGCCAGTGACCTTGAGTGGTAAGCTTGCGTGTTCTGTACTGAGCTCACGCAACGCGTCGTACGTTCAGCCAGTAATAGGACTCGCCCATCAAGGAGCGCTGTCCCCAATTTGACGCATTATTAATTTATTATACACAAACTAAAAGGTATTTTAATAAAACGCGTACACTAACGCATCAATAATTAAATTATCTTTAAATTGGTGAAGGTTTCAGAAAAATACGCTTGGTAGATTTTGCGCCATTCTCAGTTTTATATCCGCGTTAGACATAACTTTACAAATTAATTTCACTATGTAATATAAACATAATCTAAAATATTCACATATTAAATTATTGAGAAAATGCTCTAATTGAAGAGATATCTTTTTCAAACCATTAACACTACTCGTTTAGACGTGATCTTCAGTATAAAATCATTAAAAGTCGGTTATCGTCGCCTTAAGCAATCGGAATATCGGTAAGAAATTTAATTTGGAAGTAGCGCTCGGCGCCCCTGCCGCGGCTTTCCTTTTATATTCATGTAATTTGTTATCATTTAATCGTGCTTTTGTATCATTTAATTTGCTTCTAAAATAATACTTATTTTATATTGATGAAAATTATGAGGTGTTAAATAATAATTGTAGCATATTTGCTACGTTTTAGGGTTCCGTATCCAAAGGGTAAAACGGGAACCCTATTACTAAGGCTCCGCCGTCGGTCTGTCTGTCCGTCTATCACCAGGCTGTATCTCATGAACCGTGATAGTTATACAGTTGAAATTTTCACAGATGATGTATTTCTGTTGCCGCTATAACAACAAATACTAAAAAACAGAATAAAATACATATTTAACGGGCTTCCATACAACAAACGTGATTTTTTTTGCTCGTTATTGATAACGGCAACAGGCGATTGAAATATTCACAGAATATTTAGTTATATATTCACTTTAAAAATAAATAATTAAATTAAAATAAAACAAATATTTAAAGGGGGCCCCCATACAACAAACGTGTTTTTTGCCATTTTTATAGATAATGGTATGGAATCCTTCGTGCGCGAGTCCGACTCGTACTTGGCCGGTTTTTTTTATTGTATCACGTTTCAACATCATCACTATCATTATCTGCCCAGCTTTTTTTTTATTGTATCACGTTTCAACATCATCACCATCATTATGAGCCCAGCTTTTTTTTATTGTATCACGTTTCAACATCATCACCATCATTATCTGCCCAGCTTTTTCCCAACTATGTTGGAGTCAGCTTCTAGTCTAACCGGATGGAGCTGAATACCGTAATTTTACATGGAGTGACTGCCTATTATATCTGACCTCCACAACCCAATTACTGAAGATCTCGAAGAGTGTCCGTTCAATTGTATCACATTTCAACAATTGAATCTAGCTAGAGATCTTCTTTCAAATAGCTTTAGAATTTTACTAAGTGCTTAATTCTATCACTTCGCGGCGGAGCCCAAAAGGAGAACTATCATTTGACCTTGACTACGTACAATCAAAGATATAAAACATATTGTTATTCTTACCTAACACAAAGTCTTCAGTGATCTCTCTGGCGATGAAGGGCACGCTAGGGTACAGCCTCAGGGTCTCTTTGATCACAGCCTCCAGGTACTTCATGTCAGCCAGGTCACACATGGTCGGGGTACGGTCTGAGTCACCCAGGATCTTCTGACATTCTTCGTAAATTCGATCCTGTAGAAAGAAAAAGACATTATAGATAGTTATCATTGGTTTGGGGGGAAGCATGGTAATCTGTGTGATAGGTTTTCCTAAATCAGAAACCAGCTACTTCTTAAGGCGCCTTTGTGGAAGAGAAATATAATGTTTATAATGTTATTCATCAATCGTGAATTACATTACAAATCAGCAAATAACATTACATTCGATGGTAGGTTATTCGCATGAAATTACTAGCTTTTGCCCGCGGCGTCGTCGCTCGCGGGCAAAAGGTAATACCTGGTGAGCTACTTGGTACCGGAATAAAAAGTATACCATATCCTATCCGCGAAACTTCATCCACATCTCTCCAGCTATTAAGGTATGAAAAGGTAATAGACAAACAGAGGTACTTTCGCATTTATAATAGTAGGATGGACTAAGGACATATTCCGTTAATCGTGCGTCAATGACAGCAGTGATTATAGCGAACTGGTAGCACCTAGTGCGTCAACCAAATAAAAAAAAAACAAAAATATTTTTAGTTCACATAAGCCTACACGGGCACTTATGAAACGTCAGAAGCTAGGTGCACGGTTCCAATTGGTCGTTTCCTATGGAGAAGAGCCGGCAAGAAACTCCACGATTACTATTTTAAAAAAAAAGAAAGCAGCTGTGATAATAGCGAACTGATAGCACCTATCGTCTATAGACGTCGTTTTTAGGGTTCCGTACCAAAATGGTAAAAAGGTACCCTTATGGTGAGACTAAGTCTGTCTGTCTGTCTGTCACACCTGGATATCTCAAGAACTACTAATGCTATCAACTTGAAATTTAGAATAGTTTTCATGACGTTTGCCCAACTATTTTGCAAGCAAGAATTTAAAAAATATATATATATCTTTATTGCAAAAGGGACTAAAAGGGGGCCTTAAAAATTTGAAGTGGAGCTACTAGGGCATGTGGGGTATCATATGAAATAACGCTGTTTGCAAATTCTCGTTTTTTTTTTATAGGCAGCATAGTTTCCGACTATTGATGGAAAATTTCCAAAGTTTACAGAGATAAAATCTGAAATTCTTCTATTATGATAGAAGCATAAGTAAACATTACAGGAAAAATAAAACGATGTCTCTAAATAGCACAGTTTTTCAGCAATCATCGACATCATATATTCGTACGGAACCCTCGGTGCGCGAGTCCGATTCGCTCTTAACCGGTTTTTGCAATGTTAAGGTTGTCCTGAACTACAAAGCTATCGGGCGACTAAACACCTCTAGTGCAGGCTCTTTCTAATAATTCTATCAACGAACATGGCCTTCTGGATTTGGATAAATCCACGCGAGATTTGTTGAGATCTACCCAAGACACAGTAAGGGGCACCATTTTGCTCAAGAACCGCGATAAATTCCTTGGAAAGGCCCAAAGTATTTTCTTTTGCGTACATAGCTAAAATGTAGGACGGAAATAAACCGACACACAACCCAACCGTTCTACAAGATTAGATTAACAAAGCCCTTGTAAAAAACCGCAGCTCAGAGTAAAAAGAAAGTTGTTAAAAGAAAAATCGCAAACGTTTTCATCCAGGAAGATTTTAATCTTGTCCTAACTTGTGATCTCTTGGTAAGCTTGGATTAACAGATAGCAAGAAGACTCGGGAGAATTAGAGTAAAATTGAGTTTTCTTTCTGACTCTGCCATATTACTGGTCGTATTTCTGCGCGTAAATAAAATTAGCAAAGCAGCACGCTTGGATACCTACAAATGACAAACAATAAATTCTCCGATCAATGGACGTCGTTTACGTACGACCGAATAAGGAAACAACAACATCAATGGTGTTTTGTTTATATATAACTATTCTACATATAGTAGAATATGCTGTAGCGGAATCAACATCGCCACATACGAACAACGCGTCACACTGACGTCACGCGAATCCTGCATCGCGCAATCAGAGTTTACCACGCAACTAGCATAGGTATTTTATATACAACGTCCCGACATCAACCGCTACAATGCCATATCCATAGTATTTCTACCTCAATGGGTAAACACTATACCAGCCAGTCTATTCTATAAAATGTCACCGTCAAAACGCAGGTAAAGTGAGCTTGAAGTAAGCTGTCTATAAGCTCTAGGGATTGACACCATTTACAGTTACTTCAATCTCACTTTCCAAGTTATCTCGAAGAGATTTTTACCGAATAGACTGGCTGCTGCAGAACCTTATAGGTATCCGGCTAACACAAGAATAAATTGTGATGAATACACATTTCGTACCATCGGTGGAACAAGGGCATAACTGCACTTTTAGTGATTTTACAGGAGAGCCATTTTAAGATTTTTTTTACATTCATTACCGTATTGTTCTGCTTTTTAGTGGGTACTTCGAAGTATATATTCTATGCACAAAATCAGCCTTATACTTTTGTGAATAGAAGCATGTAGTCTAGGAGAGTAAAACATTCTTTGTTTATTTTTTATGTTTTATTTTTTTTAAATAACGGGGTACGTTTAGTACGGGGTACGGGTTACGTTACATTGAAAAATTAAAACACATCGTACATTAAAAAATTAAAATACATCGTACATTGAAAAATTAAAATACATCGTACATTGAAAAATTAAAATACATCGTACATTGAAAAATTAAAAATTTCAAACAAACTAAATAATAAAGCCCTTTATTTCCTTCAATTCACCTACTTACTCTTTCACGTTAATCGTTTTAATTTCATTGATGCGATGTTATGATCCGTGACTCCAGCAAATGACCGCAGAGGTCACTTGCTACAGTTCTTTAAGTACAAGTTCCTCCAAAATGTTATTTTAGAAAAGTTAATAAATAATAACGTTAATGAAATTAAAATATCTTCTTAAAAAAAAAACACGAAACCGTATAGGTGTCTTAAATTAACGTCGCCATTAGAGCGGCACGCTGTAAACTAATATAATAGATAATAACGAGCCTATTGCCACTAACCGGGCACAAATTCAGACATCGGACTTTAACTGAGAAATTCCAGACGGAAAACCCAATAACACATTGCCTGACCCGGGGATCGAACCCAGGACCTCATTCCCAACATTAGCGCTTCCGACCAATAGACCAACGGGGCAGTTTTTTATAAAAATGTGTCTGTTATTTGTATAATGTGGTGTCTTACGACTTCCACGCGAACGAAGTCGCGGGCAGAAGCTAGTAGATAATAATAAATATAATAAACATTTTATTTCAGAAACAGAACATCCATAATTTGTTAGTAAACATTAATCTTAACAACTATGTTAGTAAACATGCAGGTTGGACAAATAACGGACGAGCGGGCAATCAAACTTTTCCGCAAGGATATTCAGGAGACTGTTCGGGCAGCCCCGGACCCTCCTCTGCAGCAGAGACGCGGCACGCTTAAGTCTGATCGCTGGAGAAGCCATCAATGTGCGCATCAGCAAACATTCCCGACGCACTGCAGAAATACGAGAATAGCGCTGAATAGTTTGTTTTTTTTGTTTGAACGAGCTAATCTCTGGAGCTGCCAATCAGATTTGAAAAAATATTGTTGCATTTGAATTCCAATTCTTGAGGAAGGCCATAGGCTATTTAACATCACGCTAGGTCTCTCAGGAGCCGCGCAAAAGGTACATAAGAACACGAAGTAAAAGCGCGGGCAGGCGATGCGATGCGACGGGGTGGGTCGGGAGAACAAGAAATTTCACGCGGACGAAGTCGCGGGCACAAGCTAGTATTGATTCATTTCCTCACGATGTTTTCCTTCACCAATGTCAGTGATTTCCAAGACAAACTTAGAAAGTACCTATGACTTTAAAAAATCAAATTGGATTTGCCCGGATTTAAGCCTCGTGCTGAGAGGCGAGGCTTTAACCGGATATTGTTCGTCGAGTCGTTGAGCTTAGGAGCTCAACGACTCGACGAACCTAAGTCTCGAGTTGAGCTGCATGATTACTGACAAATACTTGCACTGATTGGACAGGTCCACTCTGTGTGGTTCTTTCCTCAAAATACCATTTCACACACGGATCTACATGGTCCTCACAAGATCTGACCAAGATATAGATATATGTCTGGACTTTAAAAGAGACTGACCCCTAAATTTATTTCGCCATTTCTTTTCAGGGGTAGTCAAATAGGAAATGCGTCGACTACATTACACTGGGCCCATCACGACTACAAAATGTATACATGTATTCAAAGTATAATAGGTACATTGTAAAGACATTTAAGGCTTCTACATACCAGCGCGACTTGTCGCGCGACGCGACACGGCACAAAGGCCCCGCGCGTCGCGCGACGAGCGGTGCCTTTGTGTCGCGTCGCGTCGCGCGACAAGTCGCCCCGGTATGTAGAAGCCTTTAGCCATTTATCTACGTCATGAAAACGTGGGGCGGCAAACATGTTAAGGCGTATGTTACCAGACGATGTGTTACGAGTTTATGGGCTTAACTAGTGTTTCATTAAGCCAAGTTAAGACACGTAATGCGAGCTTCCTCCGAGTTGTAGAACTTTGACTTGTCTAGCTATCAATTTTCATTTCTGGGGAAGTCACACCTTGTTAGTTTCCGGGTAGTTTTCGAAATTGGAAATGACGGAAATTCCGAGTTTGGTGGCTTGTGTTGGACTATAAGCAATAGTTCGCGTTTAAGCGAATTCTAGGTACAGTTAGGGAAAGAACAATGGCGAACTCCCAACCTAATTTTTGTTGACATTTTTTTTTAAAAAAGACATGGACATGGATATGTAAAAGTACAGAGTTTGAATTCCCGAACAGTTTTGTCTTGAGTAATACTTTTATATGAAGTCCGGAATGAAAGATATTCTAGTTTGAAGTACTAGACTCAAGAGAAAAGAAAGAAAGAATGAAAAATAATTTTAATTGTCACAGAAAAAACGTGCGTACGAAAACATAATATATAATAAACTCGAAGGTTACACAATACAGATCTAATTACAATCACAAACAAACAAATAGTCGGAAGCTGCACGTCATGACTGTGACAAGAAGGCTTGCACTCAGCATGATGATATGCTATGGGGGACCCACAGCGCAGAGAGAGAGAGAGGTTGGCTAGTGGTTATATAAAGTCTTATCAACAACAGATTCGACCCCAACCGAAAAAGAAATATAGAAATACCTGTTTACCACTAATTATGACGACTTCTTTCCCAGACTTCGATAGGTCATAAGGTTGATAAAACTTTGAAAAATATTTAATCGGTAACTATCACGGTGACATAAGTAGGCGCTTAATAATTCCATCAACAATTTCCTCGCCATTGTTCTTTATCCCCACCTCAATTTGCCGTCGTAAAGCCATTTCGTGCGACTGTCGGTCGTGTCGGCAGAATTACGGTTGTGATTTAAAAATACGGACTTGGTGGTCAATTTACGTAACAATTATTCTTCATGGCTTTACCTCTGCTCCGGAATCCTTAAGGCGACGATAACCGACTTTTAATGATTTTATACTGAAGATCACGTCTAAACGAGTAGTGTTATTGATTTTAAAAAAATATATGTTAAATTAGAGCATTTTCTCAATAACTTAATATGTGAATATTTTATATTATGTTTATATTACATAGTGTAATTAATTTGTAAAGTTATGTTTAACGCGGATAAAAAACTGAGAATGGCGCAAAATCAACCAAGCGTATGTTTCTGAAACCTTCACCAATTTAATTATTGATCTTTTAGTACACCTGTTTTTTTAAAATACCTTTTTTTTGTGTATAATAAATTAATAATGCGTCAAATTGGGAATGGCTGAATGTACGACGCGACGCGTTGCGTGAGCTCAGTACAGAACACGCAAGCTAACCACTGAATGTCACTGGCATATATGCGTCTTAAAACGCACTGGTTGTCTGGTTCTATTACTTATGGCAGTATTTGTTAGAATACTACTGGTTTTCAAACAGAATTTCCAAAATAAAACCTGAATAAACCATCAACTTAATGCTTTTTTCCAACGCTTCATTAATCCCTAAAAAAAACCGTCAAGTGCGTGTCGGACCACGCACAATGAAGGATTCTGTAGTTGGGATGAATTAATCTGAAAAACAAACTTAACATTGTAGTTGAAAAACATGTTCTCCCATAAATCGATATACGCCTCGGTCAATTTTCCAACTGTAAATGTAAGTTTGTGATCACAAAAAAGTAATTTTTTTATGTGATAAAACTACAAATTAACGATTTTCGGACTTTTTCCTATATTTGTGCTGTGAGACCTTGCTTCTTGCCAAATTTCATGATCCTAGGTCAACGGGAAGTCAACAACTATGTCGCATAAAGGCTTCTACGGACCGGTGCGACTCGCGACGTGACACAATGGCACCGTTCGTCGCGCGACACACGGGGCTTTTGTGTCGCGTCGGTCTGTAGAAGCCTTAAATCACCGTATTTTTTTATTGCGTTGACATAAAAGCTTGATTATTTTAGAGCACCAAGGGACCGTAGACCTTCGTGTTTGATATTAATTTCAACTTGATAACTCCATGCGTTCCTGAGGAAAGGGTCTTGACCGACTGACAGATAGACGGACAACGAAGTGATCCTTTAAGGGTTCCGTTTTTTCCTTTTGAGGTACGGATTCCTAAAAACCATCAAAGTGAAGGTGATTGACCTAGTCAATAAAAAACTTTTTACAATAAAAACAACCAACTTCCAAAAAGAACCCTACAGAATGAAAAATAATTTTATTTTCGGAAGTCGGTGTCTTTGTTTCTGTATTTTTCACTTTTAAGGCTTCTACGGACCAGCGCGACTCGCGACGCGAGATAAAGGCACCGCTCGTCGTGCGACACGCGGTGCCTTTGTGTCGCGTCGCGTGTCGCGCCAGTATGTAGAAGCCTTTAGTCGGTCCGTTTTATCTAAGTTACAATAGCCTATGTCAACTGCTCGTCACCTTCAGTTGTTAAGTGTGTTACTGTTCATCAGCTCCACTTCACAGCATTGTGACGAACATAAATTGCTTAGCAGCCATATTAAAGTACCTAATCACATCGCGACTCGTTAAATACTTATTATTAAATAGTCCGTGTGGTGCCGGACGTAAAGAACAGCACCATCCCGTGGGTGTCATAAAAGGCGACTAAGGGACTTCCTAGGGAATGGGCAGCAGCGTTCTCTATGCATTTTAACACCATACTGCGATCGCCAACGCGCCTGTCAAGCGTGGTGATTATGGCAAACCCTCTCCTTTAGGGGAGGCCTATGTCCAGCAGTGGACGTCTTTCGGCTGAAATTATGATGATGAAGTAGTTCCGGTGGCCATCTGTGGTCTTCATCATCAGTTCCACTTCACTAAATGGTGCTTTCCGAGAGCAAATGCATGAGTTACTATAAAAAATATCCAAATCGCTATAGGTGTTCCTATAAAATTTTAGGGTTTCCTTCGATTTCCATGGGAGATCCCATATTGGAAATCGAAGGAAATCCTAAAAATGTATCATCAGATTCTGACTTGGTGACAATGGGACCACCGCGAGAGCATACCCTTTCAAACAAAATGGACGGAGAAATCGGAGAGCATTCATAAAAAAATCATACATACAGATGAACACAAATAACCTCTTCCTTTTTGGAAGTCGAATAATAAAATTACCTGAACTTCCTCATGGTCTGCTATCAACATCAGTCCCAGAATGATTGCCATCGCTGTGGTGTCGTGACCCTGAAAATAGACACGATAATAGAATAGAATACTGTACTCTATATTAATTAAGTACACCATAAAAATTAGGTACAGATATAAACGTAAATATGTAAAGTAGCGTACGTGTAGTGTATGTATGTGTGTGTGTGTGTGTGTATGCGTGTGCATGTGTGTGTTGTGTAAATGTATAATTACATACTAATAACTAGCTTCTGCCCGGGACTTTGCAGGCGTGTTTTTTGTTTTGTTTTATTTTAACATAAAATATATTCTATGAAACTCGGCAATACTGTAGCTTCATATTAGTGCAAGAATTTTCAGAATCGGATTAGTAGTTCCGAAGATTAACTCCTACTTACAAACTCACAAATTAATATTACTAGCGACCCGCCCTGCTTAGCACGATATTTACGACTTGACAAAACATGAAGATTTCATAAACATTCGGGAATAAATCCAACAGCATCGGCTGTGATTGCGGACAGGCTGGACACGCGTAACGTCCAGCACTGAGTTAATACCCACATTAGGAAATAAGTAATTATGATGTACTAACACTATACTCCGTTTGAAATAAGATTAGACATTCAAATAAACCTTTTTTACAGTTCGTTCAATCGATTTTGACTTCTATTGCGTTGGTGGCATGACCAATGACAGCTGTATTAAAAAGTTAGTATTGTAACCACGTTTTTGCTTTCAATGCCATCCTTATGCCTACGGAATAGAAATCAAAATCGGTTGAACGGACTGTAAACAAGTTTATTTAAATGTCTAATCTTATTTCAAATGGAGTATAGTTTCATACGTTTTATACTCTACTAATATTCTATGAATTCTGTCTAAATTAAAAAAAAAAAAAATATAGACTAATGGCCTCTGCAAACAGCGGGCGCGGAGCGTTGGGACGGGACGGCGACGCGACGCTGAGCAGCTAGATATTACGGACGACGCCACACAGAGCCGTCCCGCTGGACGCGACGGTAACCGTCGCGCCACGCTACCGCCGCGCCGAGCGGGAATTCAAATCAGAAGCAGCGGGGCGGGACGCGAGCGCAGCGCCGGCAGGACGCCGACGATTTGTGTTGTATGGTTTACGTATGTAGCAGTCACACTGCCGGCGGGGCGTGAACACGTCGCGTCGGACGAGACGGAGCGTGAATGTGGTTTTGAATTGTTTTACAAAAATAAAATATTAATATAATAAATATTGTTTTAGAAAAACCAATCGAATGTGGTCGTGTTCACGTATGTTTGTACGATTTGGGCCTTATGCAATATAAAACACTATTCTGAATGAATCGCGTCGTGACACGGTCGGCGTGAAGGGGCGCGACGGGACGGGATGTGATCGCGCCCGCAGTGTGACCACTGCCGCCACGCCAGCGTCGCGACGCCGCCCCGCCACGCCACGCCCTGTCACACCGCACCCGCATTCGATTAGTTTTTCGACATCCATTTTTGTAAAACAATACCTACAAAATCACAAATTCACGCTCCATCCCGTCCGACGCGACGTGTTCACGCCCCGCCGGCAGTGTGACTGCTACATACGTAAACCATACAACACAAATCGTCGGCGTCCTGCCAGCGCTGCGCTCGCGTCCCGCCACGCCCCGCCCCGCCGCTTCTGACTTGTATTTCCGCTCGGCACGGCGCGGCGACGGCGGCGGCGGGCGTCGTGGCGCGACGGTTACCGTCACGTCGAGCGGGACGGCTCTGTGTGGCGTCGTCCGTAATTTACCTATCTGTCATTGCTTCATTCATGTTCTTTTTGTTTATACCTTTTGTGACGTAGTAATTTTATTGTAAAGTCCATTTCACGAAAGAAGTCCCGCGGAAACAAGTGGAACTAATTATTATTATACGCTAAGTTAGCAACATTCCTAAAATAACCCATGCCTGCAGCGCCACGTCTGCGGGACTTCTTTCGTGAAATGGACTTTAAGTGCATCGTCTTCACATAGAATGATACAATTAATGAAAATATTGTAAAGGAGTAACAAGAACCGTTACTCTTTTACAATATTTTCATTAATTGTATCATTCTATTCTATTTCGCCTATTCTTCTTCAAACGATTCCTACCGTTTCGAAGGGGCGATTAGAATCACTTCTATTTTTCTGTAAACTTTGACGTTCAAAAGTGTATGTACGTTATAAATGCATATTTGAAATAAATGATTTGACTTTGGCTTTGACGAAAAGCGACTTTAATCAGTAACATGTATATACATAAATATTGACTGTCACCAATTTCTCTGGAAAAGCGAAAGAGAATTTACAAAACGTTTGCAAATAAATAAAAAGCCTTGATGAATCGAACAATATTTGTTATTGAGTTTAGTTCATTAGAACTCGAAAAATGTGGTTGAAATATTTTAGAATTTTCGTTTTACAAAGCATACATTTCTGGAAATATTCCAAGTTTCGCAGAACAATGTTTGTTGAGTATGATAGAAAAGTCATTAGTTTTCGCAAGTGGCTTCGCCCGGGTGCTGGTCGGACATTATATCATAGGAGCGTACTACCGGGATAAACAGTAACCTATGTCATAATCCACGTCTAGGCTACCCTTGTGTGGATAAATTCCTAGAACAGCATAAGGGAGTTCCGGATGAGCTCTTATCTTGGGATATCATTCATCGTAACATTAATTTATTTATTTATCTTTAGTTCAGGCACATTACCCATAAATTGTTAGTACTTATCACTTAAACTATATTAGTATGTACCAACGAGATATAAGAACTAACGTACTAGAGAAGACACCGTAAATTCCTACTTTGTCTCGTTCAACTGCGGCGATCGCGCCGCACCTCACTCAGTCGCTCTCTAGCTCTTTCGCACCTAGTACTTCCGACAATAATAAATTATATAGAATAAATACACTTCCGCAGCAAATCTAGCGCTGTGGTAAATTAGTTACGGTTTAGACGAATTTTTATTATTTTAGCGCTGCGCGAACTAAAGATTCAAATTACGAAGAATAGGACAATTCAGTTATTTGACGTAGCTTCTCTAGTACGTTAGTACTTATATCTCGCTGGTATGTACTTATAATTAATTCAAAAGACACAAAAACATAAACAATGATAAAATACAACACAACACAACTTATGAAATACCTACTACACATTATATCTATTATGCCACCTGGAGAACCCCGGCAATAATAAATGCACTGCGCATAGGTGTCCCATCAGGTGGCCCTCACATTTATCAGCAACAATGCTCAGGAGACTGTTGTCGCTGTCTCGCATCCGACGCAGCAGTGACGCGGATCGTTTACGCATGATTGCAAAGAAATCATCTGTACGCGCTGCTGCGAACATCCCTGACGCGCTACTGAAACGCGGCAGCGACAACAGTATCCTAAAAGCATTGTTGTATTGCACACGCAGGGCATTAAATGCTCTCTGCGTGTATCTGGTCCACAGATTGCAGGAATAAAAAGCCTGGCAATATGCCCGAAACAGTGTTATCTTGACACTATTGTCACACTTTGCAAATCTGCGGGCCAGCATGTTGCAGCGTACGGCCACTGCCCTGCGCTTTCTCTCCATATCACAGTTATTCGTGCCGTCCGCCGTAACCCAGTGACCATATTTAAACTGCTTTACTCTGTTTAGAGTTGCACCACACAGCGAGACTGGTGATACTATATCATAGGTCTTGTTTTGTGCCATAAAAACTTATATCTTGCTTTTCGTGGCATTATACCTTAGTCCATGGGCTTCAGCATAGCACTCACATATACTCAATAACTGATCGACGGAATCAGCAGCACCATATCGTCAGCATAACTGATGTTGTTAAAAGACACACCATCTATCGAGCATCTGGTCCCCCATAATGCCGCTAATTAAAGGCTTCTACAGACTGGCGCGACTCGCGACGCGACACAAAGGCACCGCTCGTCCCGCGACACGCGGGACCTTTGTGTCGCGTCGCGTGTCGCGCCGGTTTGTAGAAGCCTTAAACAGTTTTCGTATGGCTTAATAGCGTTTACACCTTACGGCATTTCATACAAACTTTCAAGCCCTTGTTTTTCGAAATGACTGAACCGATTTTAATGAAACTTCATACGCATAAGCAGGATACAAAGGTATCAAAATTTAGTAAAGAACAGTTTGAAATGTCTTATTTAAAAACAGATAACTGGAAATCTCTGTTTCTATGGAAAATTTAAAATCGGTCTATTTTGGCTGAAACACAATTTTTCAAAAATGTTCTTTACTAACTTTTCAGACCTTTGTATCCTGCTTATGCGTATGAAGTTTCATTAAAATTGTTTAAGTCGTTTCGAAAAACAAGGGCTTGAAAGTTTGTATGAAATGCTGTAAGGTGTAAACGCTCTTAAACATATTTCAATATACTGGCAAATTATTTATTAAGACTGACAACATAACATAACATCACGGCTGTATTCCCCGAAGGGTTAGGCAGAGGTGTACCTAAGTACACCCACATTTCACCAGTTATGTTTAAGTTCCATGTCATAGGAGGCAAGCCATTTGCCACCAACTGGGCACAAATCCAGACTCCGGGCTGCTACTGAGAACTTCCTGAGCATGAGCATGAGCTCAGCAGTAGTGCTTGCGACAACTAGACCAATGAGGCAATCAGTCTTTGAGAAATATCTCCTAAAGCAGCTGAAACCACTTCCCATAAAAATTAACTCAAACTCAAAGTCAAACTCAAAACATTTATTTCAATTATTCGGCGGCACGGTTAGCGCAGTTAGTTAAGCGATTGCCTGCTGCGCTGCGTGTCGCGGGTTCGATTCTCGCACGGAACAAATATTTGTATGACCTACAAGTAGTTGTTTCGGGTCTGGTTGTTTGTGTATGTGAATTTAAATGTTTGTAAACGCACCCACAATACGGGAGAAATTCCTACTGTGGAGCAACGTTTAAAAAAAAAAAAATTAAACCTATTACAGGCACTTTTGAATTGTCAAAGAGTCGGTCAGTTAGTCAGAAAGTTGAAGCTATTTGTCTATTCCAAAACGTAGATCTCTATGGAGAAGAACTGGCAAGAAAATCCAAGGACACTCTTTTAAATCAAGATATTACAAAATCCTGGGTACATTATTCTTGTTGCTTCTACGAGTATATTTTTTTTTTTTTTTTTTTTTTATATTTTTTTTTTTTTTTTTTACCTAGCCCCACACTAGGAATTTCTCCTGTATCGTGGGTGCGTTTACAAACAATAAACTCACATACACAAACAGCCAGACCCGGATCAACTACTTGTAGGTCATACAAATATTTGTTCCGTGCGGGAATCGAACCCGCAACACGCAGCGCAGCAGTCAATCGCTTAACCACTGCGCCAACCGTGCCGTCAAATGTATGTGAGAACAATGTAAAAAAATAAATTACTTATTTTAAAAAACTGAAGATGCAACGGTAAACACAACTCCTTCATCGATTACTTTAAAGTAGATAAATGCAAAATTACCTCAAACATAAAAGTATTTACTTCTTCCCTAATTCCTTCCAAATCCATCTCTCCTTTATTTTCCGCTTCGAGCAACAAATCAAGCATAGCATATCTCTTCTTCCCACCAATAGAAGCATCATCTTCAGTAAAGTCACCCTGTCCAGGCTTCCAATTCTTCTTCCTCTCCATTATGACGTCATCAGCGAAGGAATGGACTTTTTCCAGACAATTCACGAACCTTCTACCGATTGGAAACTTTCGGAAAAGGTATTCGTTGTGGAGCCATACTCTGGTTAGGCGAGCCAGAAGGAGGTTACCGATTTCCAAAATGGCGGCTTTGTATTCCAAAGTTTTTGAGGACTTGTCAGCGTCTAGTTGAGTTCCCATGGCAGTTTCTGGAAAGATTATATATTATAGTGTTAGCAACTTTTTTTGTGCAATTTAACGGAAGTTACCTTTAGAAAAAAGAAAAGAACATCAAGCAAGAAAAACAAGACAAGACATCTTTCGAGTGTGTTTTGTCCACAATCGTTTAGAACTCATTGGAGGAATAAACGTTGTTTCTATACGAAGACAAAAACATCACGTTCTGTCTCTAATTCAGTTTGATTCAAAGTATTTACCCACTGATCCCTACAATTCTGAGAAAATCAAGATGTTTGTTTCTCGACCTTCGTATCCCAGGGATAGTACGGGCTTAGCATAATCCCTGGGAACGTTTTCATGACGTAGCGTTTCGACCGGATTACGTAGCTTAAAAAATTCTTACACTTTCCGAAAGCCATTTATAAAATAAAAAGATTAATGATTGCCTCGTAGTTGTTGACCAAACAGTATTTAAGCTTAGTAGGTCCTATAAAAATGTGTTGAAGGTTAATTTTGCTTTTTACTCATTTCGATTGGAATGTCAAAGAAATTGATTCAAAACGCCCAACGTTCTAAGCATTCTTGGTCACAATAAAAAACTTTTTATAAAAAAAATAAACCGACTTCCAATAAAACACTACAAAGTGAAAAATTACTTTAATTTCGGAAGTCGGTGTCTTTGGATCTGTATTTTAGTTTTTTTGCCACGGGCTAAAGTTATTTTTCACATTGTAGTGTTTTTCTGGAAGTCAGTAATTTTTTTTTGTTTTTGTTTTTTACTTTTTGGTGGGTAAGTTTTTAATTTATCTAAGTTACAATAGCCTAATGTTAACTGCTCATCACTTTTTACAAAATATTGCTTTTTCCGATGCTGGGAGTTCTCCTGGCAGGAGAACTGCCACTCACCATATGCATTGTGACGAGCATAAATTGCTCAGCAACCATATTAAAGTACCTAATCGAATCGCAACCCGTTAAATACTTATTATTATGTTGTTCCGGTAGCCATCTGTGGTCTCTATCATCAGTTCCACTTCAACAAATGGTGATTTCCAGGAGCAAATACACGAGTTACTGTAAAAAATACTGAAATCGCGTATAGGTTTGCCTATAAAATTTGAAGGTCACCCTTGATTTCCATGAGATCCCCTCATCAGATTCTGATTTGGTGGCAATGGGACCACCTCGGGAGCATACCCTTTCAACAAAAAAATATTTTCATAATCGGTCCATAATTGACGGAGATATCGATGAACAAACATAAAAAAAAAACATACAGCCGAACATATAACCTCCTCCTTTTTAGAAGTCGGATAAAAAGACGGAGCGAGACTAAACGAGATATTTTTTAGAAACCCTGTATTAAATATTTACTGTTTCACTCATACAGTTAAGTTCTAAGTAGCTGCACGATTACTGACAAATGCGTGCACTGACTGGTCAGGTCCACTCAATCTGTGTGGTTCTTTCCTCAAAAGACCATTTCAGACACCAATCTACATGGCCTTCACATGATCTGACCAAGATTTTGTCTGGACTTGAAAAGAGACTGTGACCTCTGAGTTTGTTTCGGCCTTTCTTCTCAGAGTAGTCAGATAGGAAACGCCGACCTCATCTAGTTTTTAAAATATGATTGACGTGTGAAAGTGTTTGTACAAACCTAATTACAGAAATAAAAATCATTTATCATCATTATTTTACTCTTAAGACCGCGACAACCACAAGTTTTTTGCATTGAGCTTAATTTTTATAAGTAGCCTAGGCAGTTAAAATAATGTACTTAACAATAACCGTATTTAAGTGATTATTACTTACCACAAATAGTAAACAGAGTATAGTCACTAATGATTGGCAGCAAGTTAATCTCGGTACCCTCGAAATCCTTCAGCTTATCCACCAGTCCTCGGCTCCTTTCCTCCATAACAACGGTGAAGCTCCTCAGAATGTTGAAGTGGAAAGCTGGAGTCAGGATCTTGCGTCGTCGGTGCCATTTTGAACCTAGTGAAGAAAATAATGATACTCAATGTAATATTTGTCAAATCTTAATATGGATTTCTATATTTTTGGTAAACCATCTTCTTTCTTATAGACCCAAACTTCATAAGAAAAAAAAAAGAGGCCAAGTGCTTGTTGGACTACGCTCAATAAAGAGTTCCGTGATTGGGATGAATTTATCCCAAAAACAAACATAACATTGTAGTTGAAAAACATGTTCTTCCATACCGATATACGTCACGGTCAATTATCTAACTGCAAATGTAAGTTAGTCGGCTAATACTCGTTAATTTGTAAAGCCTACTTAGCTGTGATAGTTTTCATTTTAATTTCGTTATAAAAACTACCATTTAGCTGGGGGACTAGAGTCTAACAAAAAATAGCATTTAAGACTGAGATACATGCCAGTGACCTTGAGTGGTTAGCTTGCGTGTTCTGTACTGAGCTCACGCAACGCGTCGTACGTTCAGCCAGTAATAGGACTCGCTCATCAAGGAGGAGGAGCTGTCCCCAATTTGACGCATTATTAATTTATTATACACAAAACAAAAGGTATTTTAATAAAACGCGTATACTAAAAGATCAATAATTAAATTATCTTTAAATTGGTGAAGGTTTCAGAAAAATACGCTTGGTAGATTTTGCGCCATTCTGTTTTTTATCCGCGTTAGACATAACTTTACAAATTAATTTCACTATGTAATATAAACATAATCTAAAATATTCACATAGGTATTAATTTATTGAGAAAATGCTCTTATTTTACATTATATTTTTTTATCATTAACACTACTCGTTTAAAGACCTGATCTTCAGTATAAAATCATTAAGAGTCGGTTATCGTCGCCTTAAAGCATAATATTACGCAAACAGATCCCTCATTCGAAAAATGGGTCTTAGAGACCTGCAATATATTTGAACGGCCTATCCAAAAAAACCCCACACCATGGGATAGACGAGAAAAAAAATATCATCCCCACTTCAAATGCGAGGTACATTTTTTTTTCTAGATTTTAGTTTACCAGTCGGAGTGATTAATATGTATACCCATGCCAAATTACAGCTTTCTAGTACTAGTGTCTCTGAGTTAAGCCGGGGACATGCGAAACTATAAGGGTTCCTTGCTTACCACGGAACCCTAAATACCCAGGCCGTAGTAAATTATATAAGTCAGTCAGGCAGGTGGAAATGTGGCTGACTGCAAAGACTTCCAAAGTTAAAGTTATTCATGGCAGTACTTATCAGGGTTGTTGCTGATGCATATTTTTTTCACATCAGCGGATGCTGATGCTGATTTTAATTTTTTTCTTTGAAAAGCAGGGAAAAAGTAGTGACCATTATGAATTTATACCTAAAAGTTGGACAGTTTTCCTTGGTATTGAAATAAAATATTGTTTCAATAATTTTGTGACTTTTAATAGAAAATAGAATCATATTATGTACCTAGTTTAGTAATAATTAGTACTAGGTTAGTAATTAAGTACCTAGACTAAAGTCCATTTCACGAAAGAAGTCCCGCAGACGTGGCGCTGCAGGCATGGGTTATTTTAGGAATGTTGCTAACTTAGCGTATAATAATAATTAGTTCCACTTATTTCCGCGGGACTTCTTTCGTGAAATGGACTTTATCACTAAATTTATCTAGACCACCTAGACGATGACTATCTTTAAATGAATGGATAATTTCGATAGAGTACGTCTATGCATTGTTGGTCAAAACTCGCAAACGAAAACAACACGTGCTTTATGTTCCGCCCCCTTGGCGTTCATGTCTCGACTCGAACTTCACCGCGGATGCTGATGCTGATGCTGATGTTCGCAACAACCCTGGTACTTATATAACGAAGATAAAAATTAAACTATCACAGCTAAGTAGGCTTTACAAGTAAACGATTAATAGTCGAGCAACTTACATTTGCAGTTCGAATGTATGGGAGAACATGTATTTCAACTATAATTTTAAAACTTTGGGATAAATATAATTCTCAATCTCAAACTCTAAAGGCTTCTACATACCGGGGCGACTTGTCGCGCGACGCGACGCGACACAAAGGCACCGCTCGTCCTGCAACACGCGGGGCCTTTGTGCCGTGTCGCGTCGCGCGACAAGTAGCGCTGGTATGTAGAAGCCTTTACTCGATAAATATAATCCAACCTAACTACGGAACCCTTCATTGTACGTGGTCCGACACGCACTTAGCCAGTTTTTAGGGTTCCGTACCAAAATGGTAAAAAGGAACCCTTATGGTGAGACTAAGTCTGTCTGTCTCTCTGTCACACCTGGATATCTCAAGAACTGTTGCTATGCTATGCTAAGAACTTGAAATTTAGAATAGTTTCAGATAACGTTTGCTCAACTATTATGCTAGCAATAAAGAAATAAAAAAATATATATCTTTTTTGCAAAAGGGACTGAAAGGGGGTCGTAAAAATTTAAAATGGGGCTACTAGGGCATGTAGGGTATCATATGAAAGAACGCTGTTTGCACATACTCAAAAGATTTTTTTTTTAAGCAGCAGTGTTTCCGACTTTTGATGAAAAATGTACAAAAAAATACCGTCCTCCTTATCTCCGAAGTTTGCAGAGATAAAAATCTGAAATTATTCTACATGATAGAAGTTTATGTAAACATTACAGGAAAAATAAAAAAATGTCTCTAAATAGCACATTTTTTCAGAAATCATCAACATCATATATTCGTACGGAACCCTCGGTGCGCGAGTCCGACTCGCTCTTGACCGGTTTTTTTAACTGATGTAGCTATTAACGAACACAAAAAAAACTGTTAACCTGTTTTTGGTTCCAATAAAATATTTGAATTATTAACTATTAAGAACTTATCTCAGATCGGCGCCGCATATATCTTTCCCAACTTTAATTAAGTTCTAGGCAAGTAATCTGATGTATGAACGCAAACGAAACTAAAGGAGTATGTAAAGATTGTATCAGATGAGTTCCTATAGTTTTTGGCTACCCCCATGGGAATAAGGCAGTTTATGTGTAGTTTTTTTTTTTTTTTTTGTTTGTACGTAGGCTGTCCAAAAGGATCCTTTCTTACCAGAACTCAGTAGCAGTCCAGTGCCGAGCCAAGCTTCTAAGAAAGTGTACGGTTTGCTCTTCTTGATGTTCCGTGAATGAGATAACACGACCTGTAAACAAAATATTAATAAGCTTACAAAGTATAACATACGGACATTGCCGTTACAGCTTAGAATAGGTTCATCATTTCAACCAAAAGACGTCCACTGCTGGCATAGGTTTCCCCCAAAAAGACGGGGGGATTAGGTAGGTTGTTGATAATTAATTCAATTTCAGAATAAAACCAGCTTTATTAAATTGTAATAGCATTTTGCGAAGTGCAAGCCACAATAGACAGCCTATAACCCAGTGTTTGCGCCGAACCATTCATTCTGACGAATGAACTAAGTTTGGCCTGCCCAGGGAGATGTACTCATTCCCCGAGCTACTATAAAGACCGGGTCAATGACCGTGTCACGTCCAGTTCCTATAATTTGTTGGCCGCATGAAGACCTCGTCAGCGCTGCGCCTATGAACTCATGAGCTTTCAAGATTGCTCCCCGGGGATAAAGTAGCCAAAAGTTTACCTCGCTAGCGAGTCGTGAAAAGCATTTAATTAATTAATTTAAATCATAAAATTCGTCGTGCAAAGAAAGGTTGCAGCATCCAGGGAAAACCAGCACGATCCAGGTCAAGCAGTCATCTTTATAAGGTAAGGCCAGCTTCTTTCTAATCGTCTGATGAGTGAATTGGTGGTGATTTATCGCTCCTTTCCCACATTTTAGCCTTTATTAAGGCGTGTACGCACGAAGAACAATCAAGAACATGGTGAACACGAACATCGAACACTATGTTCGTCAAAAATGTTCGTGGCGATCCAATTTTGTTTTTCTGTGTGGACGGTGTTCGGAAAAATTAGATGCAACATTGTTCGTCCACAATCTTGTGGCTTTAAGTTTAAAATTAATGTATTTTATTTCGCTTTGTGTACAAAACTGTTTCCCACCACCTAGGATCCTTCTTTGGAACCACCTCCAACGGCGAAACCATGGCTACTAAAGAGAGCTGGGTGGTTGAGCGCGAACACAACTCGAACTGTGTTCGGTGTTCGTGTTCGCTTTGCAAAGTTACGTCCACACGTACGAATCAAATGTTCCGTGTTCGATGTTCGTGTTCACCATGTTTTGTTCGTTCGTGCGTACTTAAATGCCTTTAGGATTTCAATAATAAGTTTATTATCCTTTTCTTTATGTAGGTATTTTAAGCATTGATGTAAAATAAGGGAAGATATGGTACGCGCTCCTCGACGTGGACTGCATAAATTAGGTGCAAGAACACAATCGAACTGGCGTTTGTGTAGCACGTTAAGTAAAATTACAGTAATCGTCTAAACAAGGAGCAGCAATGCCTTCCTGTGTTTAAAAAATGTGCACAAATAAGTCCACGGGATTAATTTTCACTCGTAAGTACAGCCAAAAATGTTAATTTGTTGAAAATTATAACAATATTTAAT
This sequence comes from Tiliacea aurago, assembly GCA_948098905.1. Taxonomy (NCBI): domain Eukaryota; kingdom Metazoa; phylum Arthropoda; class Insecta; order Lepidoptera; family Noctuidae; genus Tiliacea; species Tiliacea aurago. The sequence continues at coordinate 24,094,031 of OX402592.1, read as the reverse complement.
GTTTGCTCCGTCATTAAGTCGTTCATAATCGTAAACATTCGGCCAACATTCGGCTGCTAAGGCGATTTCGCTTGCACAACAGTTTTGGGTACGTCACAGTGCCAATTATTGCTAACTCGTCCCCGCTATAGCCCGCGTAATGTCTCTCTATTTCGGTTGTCGAGCACATGACACACGACATCGGGAAATAATAAATTCATTTATTGCAGGTAAATGTAGTTGTGTGGGTGTGTTTACATGTAAGTGTTTTTTGTCCATTTAATATTTACGTGATGTTAGAGAGTGCCCTATTTATACATCAATGATTTTAAGGTGTGTTTTACTAATGTTCTTTTAACCTTGTATTGACTGCACCCATTAGGTTGCTCTCTCAACCCAAAGTACACTTTCCGGGCTATTTTTAGCAGGATCATCTCTAATGGCTTTATTTGCTTCACCGCTCACTGGCGAGCGGAAGAGCGATATACTTGTAACGTTAATGTACGTTCTAATGCTCTGTTTACACGACAACTCAGGATATATGTATTTAATCAGTAAAAACAGGCACAACATAAAATAAGCAAACACACTATCGGGACACTTAATAAATATTCCATCTTATATGGTTACCTACATTATCAGCAAATAAATGATTTCTTTCTTTCTATACAAATATGGAAAGTGTATTTGCCTGTCTGACCGTTATCGCTATCCGTTCTGTGTGGTGCCGAACCTAATGTAGAGTTTGCAGTTTGAGAATTGACCGTGACGTATATCGATGCATGGGAGAACATTTCAACTACAACGTTAAGTTTGTGTTTGAGATAAATTCACCCCAACTACAACGTTAAGTTTGTGTTTGGGATAAATTCACCCCAACTACAACGGAATCCTTCTTTGTGCGTCGTTCGACACGCACTTGGCTGGTTTTATTTTATGAACCAACGCATACTGTAGGCGGGCCGCACCGCATTTTTTTGTATAAAAATGCGTTGCAATGCGGCCCGCTGCGGCTGTCATGTGAGCTTGGCTTTAGAGAACAATAATGTAGCACCATGCATTATTTGCATTTAGATTGCATTGTGAAAATTTAATAGATCAGATAATTATGCCGAAGAGAATAGACCCGTCTGGCAAATTGTACAACAAAATGACATACCCAGTGATTATCATAAGCAGACTTGACTCAATTCAATTACTAACGTACAGCTGCTGCATGGAAAACTTTGATTTAATCAAGTTCTAAATAAATATATTAGTTAATTTGACACCGAAACTTTATTATTAAATATACTCTGAATAATCATACAGGGTTATTTTTAAAACGACAATAACCTCGTAAGGGGTCATTGTACTCATCATTATGAACAACTTTTACTATGGGACCAAACCTGAAATCGCGAAAAAAAAATCAGCTGTTCCCTACATTTTAACGAATTATTCAAACATAAATGTAGGGAACAGCTGATTTTTTTCGCGATTTCAGTTTTGGTCCCATAGTAAAAGTTGTTCATAATGATGAGTACAATGACCCCTTACGAGGTTATTGACGTTTTAAAAATAACCCTGTATATGAATGGTCTATAGTAAATACACACATATTTTACATTTTGTAATTTATGATTCCCCAAAATAAAAATAAACCGGCCAACGGCGTGTCGGAACACGCAATGAAGGGTCGCAGAGTTGGGCTGACTTTATCCCAAAAACGAACTTAACATTGTAGTTGAAATACCTACATGTTCTCCCAAACATTACCACTACAAATGTAAGTTGGTCGACTCATCATCATCATTTCAGCCGAAAGACGTCCACTGCTGGACATAGGCCTCCCCCAAAGTGGGGGGTTTGCCATAATCGCCACGCTTGGCAGGCGGGTTGGCGATCGCAGTATGGTGTTAACATGCATAGAGAACGGTGCTGCCCACTCTCTAGTAAGTCCCTTAGTCAATTCAATTCAATTCAATTTTATTCAGAAACAATTCACATTGTGTTTGAAATCATAAACAATAAATAAAAAATACAAAAAATCACGATCATTAAAATTATAAAACTAACACATTCTTATTACAATAAATTATAGTAAACTAGCTTTCGCCCGCGGCTTCGCCCGCGTGGATGTCGAAAAAAAAAACAGCTTCTCTATCAGCAGCATTTCCCCAAAACATTATACCATATCTTAGTTGGAACCAACGTAAGGGTGGTAAGCAGATAGGAGTGCAGTTTGATTTACAACCTTACGGAGGATATAGATAACATATAAATATCAACTTTGTTTTGTACATACTTGTTCAATATACGTGTCCTCCATTTCATGTCTAAGTCTATTTGTAAGAAATTTTGGATTGTTTATTTTTTCTACGTTTTTGTTCTTAAATAATAATGTTTATATACTTACCAACTTTTGAGTTATTCAAGGTACTCAGTAAAATTGTCCCGAAAACTCAATTACCCCTTTTTACGATTCTCGAAAACTCCATATTTTTTTTTCATTTTTTTTTGTCTAAAGTATGAGCATTGAGTTTCGAGTTAATCGGACCTCGCGTAAAGATTCTTAAAAACAAACTGTAACACTCCCTAAAATCCTTTTGAAGGGTAGTTTTGAAAAACGCAACCGTCATGACAAACTTTGTTATTTAAGAACGTATTCTTGCCATGATTCACGTTTATTAACTCAAAAAATATGATTGTTCATACAATCTAAATCCCTTTTCACCCTAATAATATTGATCCAATTTTCAAAAACCGAATCTTAGAGTTCGCCTACAATGTATGGAATGTAAATATATTATATTATCAAATAAAATGATTATTTTAATTAAAAATTTCTGATGTCAGTCAGTCAGGATTCACCCACGACTTCGTTCGCTTGGATTTCGTACTTTCCCCTAAAAATTATTTCAGCAACACCTCCACCTCCTTTAAATGGTGTAGTATTAAGTATTACGACCTTTATTATTAAATAGTATTCTCTATTTCTATCAAGTAACGACTGCCTTGTTCGTCTAATGGTCACAAGCACGACTGCTGAGCATGAGGGGTGGGTTTGATTCCCAGGTCGGGCAAAGTGTTATTGGATTTTCCATTACGAATTTCTCAGTAGCAGCCCGGAGTCTGGATTTATGCCCGGTTGATGGCAATAGGCTCGCCCCCTATTACATGGGACTCAAACAGAACTGGTGAAACTGGGCGTACTTAAGGTACGAGGTGTACCTTAAGTACGCCCAGTTTCACCAGTTCTGTACCTATCCCTTTGGGGATTGCAGGCGTGATGTTATGTAAATAAGTACTCGGGCCAAATTTCAAGTTTATATATCAAAAGAAATAAGATTCTGTTCATACAAACTATATCGCCTCTTTTGACGCACTCAAAGAGGTAAATTGTTGAAACATCGTTTTTGACGTTTCTATTATTGGACTTATAGATTGACTTATAGGTTATTTATACCAATTTTCAAGTTAATCTAGCCAAGCAGTAAAATTATTCTTCCTTGTAAATTGACTATCCCTTTTCACACCATTAGGGGCAGATTTTCAAAAAACCTGATACAATTTATTCTATATTTTTTTGTTTTCAGTATAGATACTGAGTTTCAAGTTAATCGGACCGTGCGTTAAAAATCTTCCATCAATCAATCAGCTCGGCCTATCGCAGTCCACTGTTGGACATAGGCCTCTCCCAGGCTGCGCCACAACACCCTGTCCTCCACCTTCCGCATCCAGTCTGACCCAGCCATCTTCATAAGGTCGTCGGTCCATCTAGCTGGGGGGCGTCCCACACTACGCTTGCCGATACGCGGTCTCCACTCCAGGACTCGTCTGCTCCATCGGCCATCGGTCCTTCGACAAACATGGCCAGCCCACTGCCACTTCAGTTTGCTTACTCTGCAAGCTATGTCGGTAACTCCGGTTCTTTTCCGGATAATTTCATTCCTGATTTTATCCTTCAAAGAGACTCCAAGCATAGCCCGCTCCATAGCAAAATCTTCCATACAAACTTTGATATCCCCCAATCCCCCTTTAGGGGCAGTTTAAAAAAACAAAAAAATGTCAAACTTTATAATTTACTTAGGTTAGTATTTGTGCCAAGTTTCAGGTTTATTAACTCAAGGAATAAGATTTTTCATACAAACAAAATCACCCCTTTTCACTCCCTTAAAGGTCGAATTTCCAAAAACCCCTTCTTAGCTGATGCCTACGTCATAATTTGGAGTTAATCAAGCCACACAGTAGAATCCTCCCTTGTAAAATTGACTACCCCTTTTCACCCCGTTAGGGATACATTTTCTAAAAACTGATCAATTTTATTCTTTATATTTAGTTTACAGTATAAATACTGAGGTTCGAGTTAATCGGACCGCGCGTTAAAATTCTTCCATACAAACTGACATCCGCAAATCCCCCTTTAGAGGGTAGTTAAAAAAAAATGTCACACTTTATAATTTACTTAGGTTAGTATTCGTGCCAAGTTTCAGGTTTGATAACTCAAGGAATAAGATTTATCCCCCTTTTTCACCCCTTAAAGGTCGAATTTCGAAAAATCCCTTCTTAGCGGATGCTATAGTTTCCAACCATAAGCCGAAATATTAGTGATTTTAACTTAAAAATAACTTTCATTAAAAATAACATTTTATCCCGTTTTTTACCCCTTAAGGGTTGAAATTCTACCAACACCGTTGCATTAGCTTCCAACCATAAGCCTAGATAATAAATTTAGTGATTTTTACTGTGAAAATTAAGGACTTTGATACACAACTTCATTCCCCTTTTTAACCCTTCGGGGGTAGAATTATCAAAAACGCTGACACACGTATAAATTAATTTTTAATCGTCAGCCTATACACCAAATTTGAAGATCCTAACTTCAAAACTGATGGACTTTCATATAAACTTCCATCCCCTAATTCACCCTCTTAGGGGTAGAATTTCGAAAAACCCTTTCTTAGTGGATACCTACTCTTCACAAAGATCACACTCTCCAAATTTCATGTCTCTAGGACCAGCGGTTTAGGCTGTGCGTTGATATATCAGTCAGTCAGTCAGTCAGTCAGTCAGTCAGTCAGTCAGGACTTTGAATTTTATATAAATCAAATCAAATCAAATCAAATTTATTCGTTAATGTAGGTATCAATACAATAGGTTGTTATAATATAATGGTTAGTTCGCTACATTTTACTCGAGAGCATACAAATAATAATACAATTCTAATTGTGTCGAAACAACAGACACACATTTCAAATAATGCAATTACTTACACACTAACACACAATTCCTTACGTACTAACACACAATAAATTACCAATGTCAAAAATAATAATAATCTAAATGTCAGTGGTGTCCTCCATAAACTGAGTTGTGGAGTAGTAACATTTACGAATTAAAAATTCTTTCAGTTTCTGTTTAAACATATTATTATTAAGATTTTTTATTTGTCGTGGAATTTTATTGAAAATAACAGGAGCCATTCGATAAACACTTTTACGTAGGAGGGCCGTTCTACTGCGATCAACACAGAGAATGTTCGAATCCCTTTTCCTTAACCGTGGATCTGCTGGGGCTCTTATTTTGAAAAGCTGTGGGTTTGTCTTAACAAACACTGCCACCTCAAAGATGTATAATGACGGCAATGTTAGAAGCTTCAAGGATTCAAAATATGGCTTACAACTGTCCCTTGAGTGTAGATTACCTATAGCGCGTACGCATTTTTTTTGTGCGATGAATACGTAATTCTTGTCCGTTGAGTTACCCCAGAAAATGACTCCGTATCTTAGAACTGATTCTACGTAGCTATGGTAGGCAATAAGCACGGCGTGACGGTTCACAAATTTAGACAGCTTATGAAGAGCAAAAGCAAAACTGTTAAGTTTTTTACAAATTTCTTCAACATGCGGTTTCCACGTAAGTTGAGTGTCTATCACTAACCCTAAAAATTTTGTTGTATCCGTTTTTGTAACTGAATGTCCATTGTGACTAATATTAACCGGTAGTTGTTGTCGCTGTTGCTGACTAAAATGCATTATACACGTCTTTTCCAAATTAATTTTTAAATTATTCGACTGCAACCAATCTATAGTTTGCTTTAACGTGTCATTGATTTCTTGTTCATAATTGTAGGACTCGTCTTTTTTTATCATTATTGTACAATCATCGGCAAATAATACGGTTGGGTGGTTGATACTTTTTGGGAGATCATTTATGTACACCAAAAATAATGGGGGACCCAATACGCTCCCCTGAGGTACACCGTACTTACGTACGTATATATATAGATAAAACATTAAATACAATTAAAAATTCAATAACATTACTACATACTAATTTTACCCAGTCTCACAATAACAAATATATATTTTTTTAAATGTGGATATGTGATCGTCTATCAAATACAGAAATTTCTCCAATAGGGACGCTTTGAGTCTTGACTGAAATGAGCTCCTTGTAAATTATAGTTTTTAAGTCCAATGGCAACCTGTTAAAAATCCGCACTGCTTGATGTTGAGGACTATGTTGAACAATCTTAAGTTGGGCTATTATTTTGCTTTTAAAACCTGCCTGCGCCTACTTTCCCTCAACTGTCTCACCCCATCTGTTTCATAGTTAAACAGATATTTTTTTAAATTCACCAACAATACTAAAACATAGTCTGGGCACAGTAAGGATTTTTAAATTTATAAAGTGTGGCCGACAGCTCTCTATTTGTGATATCCGGACCATGGTTCGTATGGCTGTCTTTTGGAGTAGAAAGGCTCTCTGGCAGTTATATTTAAAACTGTTCCCCCAAAACTGAACACTATAACTCAACCTTGATTCTATTAGAGCATAGTATACCATTTTAACGTGTTTTGTGTTTATTTCATCCCTAAGACTGCGCATAACACGCTGAGGTAATATACGAATCAATGTTGCAATTGCCACGAATCCATGGCTGAAATACACGCGTGTTTTCAACGTTACTGCACTCACATAGTGACGACGGCCAGTGTTTTACGGGTTAGGCTCGGCGCAAACGGGCCACCGACCACAGCCACCGGTGGCTGTCGCGCGCTACCGCCACATTTGTAACGGTGGCAGAAGCGAGCGACAGCCACCGGTGTTCGGAAGCCGCCACATTTTATAACCCGCTCTCTGCTGCACAGTTCTTTTTTTTTTTTTGGGTGGGATATTATCAAATAACTTCTCCCGCTCTGGGCGGAGCGGGAGGGATTGTCAGACTTTAACTTTAACTGCGCGGGGGGTGGAGTACTGTGACAGTGGCGGGTGTCGGCGTCTTGTGTGGCCCGTAGCGACACCAAGTGGCGAGTGGCCGACACTGCTGTAGCGTGTGGCCGCCACCGGCTACACGTGCGTCTATACAAAATATATGAAAAAGTTTGTTAAGTCGCTGTCGCTGGCCACCAGTGGCTGTGGTCGGTGGCTCGTTTGCGCAAAGCCTTATTTATATGCCCGAATATAAGGATAACATGCTTCTATTATGTTACCATATCATGTTTTATTTGATAGCTAAAGGGTTAGTCAATAGACTTGCCCCCCAGCTACTAACCAACCTATGAATATCTACGAGTAAAGGTTTCTACATACCGGGGCGACTTGTCGCGCGACGCGACGCGACACAAAGGCACCGCTCGTCCCGCGACACGCGGGGCCTTTGTGCCGTGTCGCGTCGCGCGACATGTCGCGCTGGTATGTAGAAGCCTTAATAACATACATTACTTAAATGTTTGTTTATTTTCGTATCTTAAGGCGACGATAACCGACTTTTAATGATTTTATACTGAAGATCACGGCTAAACGAGTAGTGTTAATGATTTGAAAAAAATATATGTTTAACCTGTCAAATTAAATTAGCTAGCGAAACTCTGTAGACGTTACGGGTATCGATAACTAAACATGATAAAACCAGAAATAAATAAATTTGTTGAGTTTTTTTTTTGGGGCCATCAACCGCCGTTAGTGTAGTCTCTTAAAATATCAGTATAAAAATTCGTTATTTGTGTGTATACCTGTATACCGTTACGATCAGCAGTACATACCTCAACGTCCTTCACGTTAGATACATGCAGAATTCTTCTCTTCATAATTTTGATGACGTAGCGGTCTCCGTACTCCTTCTTGTACTGCCGTATTTTCAGGAATAGCTCGCCTGTAACAATTAGAACAGAATACAATATTGTTTATTGCTGCTGCAGGTGGTTTACCAATAAGGTTGGTCAAAATTAAAAAACCGGTCAAGAGCGAGTCGGACTCGCGCACCGAGGGCTCCGTACGCATATATGATGTTGATGATTTCTGAAAAACTGTGCTATTTAGAGACATCGTTTTATTTTTCCTGTAATCTTTACATAAACTTATATCAGATAGAATAATCTATGCAAACTTCAGAGATAAGGAGGGGGGGACGGTATTTTTTTACATTTTTCATCAACAGTCGCAAACTATGCTGCCTAAAAAAAAATATAAAAATGTTTGAGAATTTGCAAACAGCGTTCTTTCATAAGATACCCCACAGGTCCCATACGCCCTAGTAGCCCCACTTCAAATTTGTAAGACCCCCTTTCAGTCCCTTTTGCAAAAAAGATATATTTTTTATTTCTTTCTTGTTTGCAAAATAGTTAGGCAAATGTCATCTAAAACTATTCTAAATATCAAGTTGATAGCTTTATCAGTTCTTGAGATATCCAGGTGTGACAGACAGACAGAGAGTCTCACCATAAGGATTCCTTTTTACCATTTTGGTACGGAACCCAAAACTGAAAAATATGAAAACAAATAAAAGAATATATTCTAACATGGATATGATAAACAGAAAACTAAGCTATTTGACATGTGTTTTTAAAACCTTAAGATTTTGGTTTTGAAATTTTTTTGTATGGGAAGTTGATATTTTTTTCGCGATTTAGGCCGTGGGTTGTCAGTCAGTGACTGATTGAATTAAAAGTTATTCTGTTAATATTAAAACACCGCTTTCTTTCCAGTGATTATCTTAATCGTACGCTTAAAGGCTACAAATAATAATTTCCCTCGAGTCTTATTTTGCTCAAGATTCCCCCTATTATATCATGGGCTACTAAGTTGTGACATGTGGGTGTATTATACTCCTCTACTTACGCCATATACTTGTACACATAGGCTATAAATAATAATATCCCTCGAGTCCTATTTCGCATACAGGGTGTTAAAGTAACAGCATGCCATAGCTTAAGGGTAGGTTCAGTATCGATAAAGGAACCCAGGAAAACAAAAAAAAAAAAAACAAAAATGAAAACACAAAAAAAATATTGCAACATCAACCTAATTTAGTACCTACTAACTTAAAATAGCAATCGTTTAAAATTATTTTATTTGAACCGTCAAATAAAATAATTTTAATTCCTAAGCCCGTTAAAGTACGAAGAGCCTTTTTTTATTTTTAAAGTTTAATTAAATTTCTTGTGGTTTTTTTTGGCTTTTTTTTTCCTGGGTTCCTTTATCGATACTGAACCTACCCCTAAGCTGTGGCACGTAGTTACTTTAACACCCGGTATTATCAGGGGCTACTAATTTGTGGCATGTGGGTGTACTACTTATAATACTCCTCTTTTTACACCTTCGGCGCTCAATGTTATGTATTTATTTCCAAAACTGACAGTTTTTCTTACCAGTTTAATTAATTTCTTAATATTAAAATACCTTTGAACTAATTAGATCATCATCATCATCATTTCAGCCGAAAGACGTCCACTGCTGGACATAGGCCTCCCCCAAAGTGGGGAACTAATTAGATAAAATCTTTTAAATAATTATAAGGTAGAGGAATAATTCAAAAAAAAAAATTGCCTCATTAAGACATTTCGAGAACATTCATCCTTATTTTCGGAGAACACAAGGAACTTGGATGTCAGAATAAGATGAGATCACAGATGATGTATTTCTGTTGCCGCTTTAACAACACATACTAAAAAACAGAATATTATAAATATTTAAGGGGGCTCCCATACAACAAACGTGATTTTTTTGCTCGTTTTTGCTCTGTATTGGTAACGGCAACAGGTAGACGCTTGAAATGTTCACGGAATATTTAGTTACATAATAAGTTTAAAAAAAATAAAAAAAATAAGGGAGGTTCCCATACAACAAACGTGTTTTTTTTGCCATTTCTATATATCATTATTTATTTATTTATTTTATAAATTACAAGTTACAACACTCAAACAAAGCACACAATTAGACCTCTGGGGTCTGTCTTTGCATGCCGTGACCTGAGATTTGATCAACGCGCAGCAAGTTATAATCGAGTTGATGTAATGTTCTTTTAGCTTATGCTTTATGTTTTTACTATTCATTGTGTCTCTGATGTCTACAGGTATTTGGTTTAGTAAATTGGGGATTGTGAAAGAAGCGGTACGCCTGACATAAAAGTTATTTTTGCGTGGCATTTGCAATTATTTTGATTTGTATAATAATAATAGATAATATAGTACGGAACCCTTTATGCGCGAGTCCGACTCCCACTTGGCCGGTTTTTTTGTTGTTGTGTTTTCTGTGTGTCCCAAATAAAATATATTTCTTCCTTCCTTTTTTTTCCATAAACTGCCATATAAGTTAACACGAAATTGTCGTGTTAGCTTATATGGCAGCCCTGCCAGGGTTACGAGCCTGTCCGAAAGGGATATCGTGGCTCTGGCACACAGGCATTTGAAGGAACACGGTGGGTTTTAGTCAGTAAAAGTCTGACACTCCCTCTCGCTCCGCCCAGAGCGGGAGAAGTTATTTGATGATTTCCCACCAAAAAAAAAAAAAAAAGCTTATATGGCAGTTTCAGTTCAATCTTATTTGAATGTACTACAAAACGTACTTACGTGGAGTAATCCTTATAAATTCGAGGGCACATCCTATGATCGGACGGCGTGGCGGCCCAGGCAGCTTATCCAGAAGATTCTCCTCCTCAGCCAAGAGTCTCCAGATTACGAAGGCGATGAAACCCAACAGTCCTAGTGTTAGGAGCATTTTGTTAACGATTCATTGACCTCGGTGTATCCTTCGAGTTGATTGTTTAGATATTGCGGAAGCTGCGAAGATTCGTCTGAAACAAAGGAGCAATACATAAATAAGAGCTTGATGTCATTTACCGGAATCTATGGTCTATCCTAACTTCCTAACTAATATTGTAAATGCGAAATAGAGTTTGTTTGTTACCCTTTCACGCCTTAGTCAAATTATTCACGGAACTGTTATAAATGTAAGTGATGAACGTAGCTATGAATGAATGAAATGGGCGGAGGTAAGGCCAGTGCTCTGCATTATCGGACCTTTCGTACAAAGAAGAAGAGGGGATGGGGAGTCGGGTTATCCAGAGCACTGACTGTACCCATGTGCAGTAGCGTAGCGTGGGGGGAGAGGGCAGAGGGGGCCATGGCTCCGGGCGGCGCAGATATATGTCCGGGGCAGTGGTCCAACTGCTCTGTCCACCTAGTTGGACCATGAGTCTTTACTAGGGGCAGTTGTCCAACTTTAAAAATAGTTTGACCACAGCACCTTTTGAGAGTTCCATGGTCCAATTCATTTGAAAATGCGCGCAGCGGGGCTCCGTCAACCTGCTGACGGAAACGCTAACCCTAGACGGTCGACGTCAGGGGCACCCCGAGGTTCGGTTGGTTAGGTTCCTTTAAATCCTGCAGATAGAAATAGGAGCCCTGCGCAACGGGGCCTTCGACCTGCTGACGGTAACGCTAACCCTAGACGGTCGACATCACGGGGAGTTAGATTCGGTTAGGTATTTAAAGTAGCCATGTTATTTTTTAAATTAATTGGTCAACCATGGTCCAACTAGTTGTACAGAGCAGTTGGACCACTGCCCCGGAATGGCAGATATAGGGGGCGGCGTGCGGCGGCGGCGTTGGGTCATCATCAGATCAGATAACTGTATTGTCATCTGGAGTATAAAGGTACTTATTTAGAAAATAAATTTAATTTGTTCAAAATAGAATTGCAAAATTTGACGTCAAAAAAAGTGTCCGTATGGATTGAGGAGCCATGTCTCATATTTAAACGAGGGTACTACCAGTATTTAGTAGTAAATTAGCTGATTTTGTAGGCCCGATCCTGGAATTTGACAAAAAAATACATTATAATTCCAGTGAAGTAAGCTTGTAAAGTATTCAAATTATGAAACTACGTAAAGTTAATTTTACGAATGGAAACTGAAATCGAACCTCCAAGATGAATAAGAAGGCACTTCTTTTTTTCCTTCTGGACTACAATGTTGAATTTGCAAAATGTTGAATTCGCGAAATGTTGAATACCAAATTGTTGAATTTGGAAAGTACAAAAATATAATTCTTACTAAATAGCCAAGTAACTGCGACCAACTTGGATGTAGCGCTCGCAGGCCGCTGCGGCGGGACCGCTCGCGCGCGATTTGTTATAGTTCTAACCTAACCTAACTCTAACCCTTATTCCTTTTTGGACCCCCTATTCCAAAGTTCAGAAATATAATTTTGACTAAATAGCCAAGTAACTACAACCAACTTGGATGTAGCGCTCGCTCGGCTCGCGCGCGGTTTGTCACAGTTCTAACCTAACCTAACCCATATGGTCAACATTTTGGGATTCAACATTTTGCAAAATCAACATTTAGGATTCAACATTTTGCAAATTCAACATTGTGGTCCGGATGGCTTTTTTTTACGACGAAAGTGTAGGGATGTTGGCTGATCCTACGAAGACAATTATTATTGGAATACATAGGTACTCAGGTAGTAACAAAAAACAAAAAAATATTTTCTCCATTAATTATAGAGTAACTGTTGAAATTCGAGAAATATTTCAGCGGCTCCGGAGTTGGGCAGAATAATGAGCGGCTCCGCAAAATTCTAATAATGATTGGGTGTCGGTGACGACAAATGCAACCTCGAGCAAGCTGCTCAAGATATTGACAGAGAAGAGTTTAAGGTTGAGTCCACGCGTCGAAGAGTTTTCGTAGAGGTACAACAGAAAGCAGTCTTCAAGTTAGGTTCAAAATATGGACCCTGTAAGGGCACAGCAAAAAGATGCAATTAAAACGTAAAAAACATACCTATTTAAAACTATTATCATTATTATTTAAAAAAAAAAACAAAAAATATTATTTATTTAAAAAAAAGTTAGTTAGTTAGTTTTGGTTTTATTTATTTTAATATTTTTTTTATTTATTTTTTTATTAATTTAACAATAAAATAAGGACTTAAATAGTTATCCAGATTAAATTAATACAAATTATTATAGAATTTATTCATAATTACTGAGACCAATAATACAAAAACAATATCTTACTTAAAATAATACTTATTTTGACATTCAAACTAGATAGAGCAAAATGTTATAGTTGATTTCCTTACGGATTAGGAAGTGAAATACAATCCTACTAATATTATAAACGCGAAAGTTTGTAAGTATGGATGGATGGATGGATGGATGGATGTTTGTTACTCTTTCACGTAAAAACGGCTGGACCAATTTTGATAAAATTTTGTATGGAGGTAGCTGACACCCTGGATTAACATATAGGCATATACTTTTTGTCCCTATATTCCCACGGGATCGAGACTTACGCGGGTGAAACCGCGGGGCGCAGCTAGTTTATTATAATTATTCAATTTGAGAAATCCGACAATCTTGTTTCAATTAGGTAGGTACGTAAATCGTTAGTCAAGGTAAACAAAATAAATAAATCGTAGCTATTCTTAAATTATTTATCAGAATAGCAGACATTAACTTTAACCTTGCCAATGCTAAATTAAAAAAAAATAACATCTAGTAATTATTCTCAAGGTAATAGAATCGTGTAACATAACATCATCACGTCCCCGAAGGGTAAGGCAGAAGTGTACATGGAGTACACCCACATTTCGCCAATTATGTTTAAGTCCCATGTAATAGGGGGCGAGCCTATTGCCATCAATTGGGCACTAATCCAGACTCCGGGCTGCTGCTGAAAAAATCCAGATGGAAAAATACAATAACACTTTTGCCCAACCCGGGAATTTAACCCGGTACCTCATGCTCAGCAGTAGCACTTGCTATCACTAGACCAACGTTCGTTAAATGATGGCATAAAATCAAAATCAAAAGTCATTTATTCAAACTAGGCTGAGAATCAGCACTTTTCGAACGTCAAAAATTACACGACAGACAGTCCAAAAACGCTCACCCTTCACCACTTCCTAGTAATAATAAAAATTATTAAATTCTTTATTGGGAGTAACTCATGAGACTCATACAGTATTAGTAACAATAAAATAAACTTACAACTATGTTAGTGATACAATTACAAAACACACACAACAACTTATTCACTGCTTCAGCATTCCAGCTGAAATACTGGAGCAACGACTTACTATGGAGCAGTCCAGCCTGTCAGCAATAACTCCCAGGATGCTGTTGGAACTAGCTCGCACCCTGCGCACCAAGGACACACATCTTTTACGCATTAATGCATAAAAGCAATCAACACGCAAATCCGCAAACATTCCTGATGTGCTACAGAAGCGAGGCAGCCCCATCAACACCCTGAAAGCATTATTGTACTGCACGCGAAGGGCACTGTACGATCTCTGCGTAAAAAATACCTACAGGCCACAGGTGTAAAATGATGAGCAAAAGGCTCTAAAAAGTGTTTTTTTAACCTCCGTAGAAGCACGCTTAAACCTGCGGGCAATCATATTCGCTCTAACCGACAGCGCCCTCCGCTCTCTCTCAATATCGTCATAGCTAGCTAGCTAGCTAGCTGGCTAGTGCTTTAACTGGGAAGAAGAAGTGGCGCAACAAAATCCAAAATGGCATGAACGTTACGCTGGGAAAACTAAACGCTTATAATAATGTTTTTATTTAATTACCATTAATCTCATAACACAGACATTAATTAAGAATTACTAAACACAAGATCTACTCACATGATTAATTGCGAACATCCATTAAAATATTTACTTTATGACGAGAAATAGAAGATAACGTATAGCACCAACAATTTAGGTCGAATCAAAAGTTGCTAATGTTAAATTTATGTTTATAAATATAACTTCGAATAGTGTGAACAGACAGAATAATTCATTAGCAGTACGAAATCGAAACTAATTTATTCAAATCAGACTGAGAATCTACTATATGATTCATGTTATAAATGACGATATCAGAAAACTGCAGTGCTATAAGTCCGTAATACGTAAAATAGACTTACGTAAGACACGAGTATCGTATTATAATACATAGGATTTTAAGCTCGTGTGATTTATGCCCGCCATATTTTTAATTTATTGAAAAGATTTAGTTAAAATAGTACGTATGGAACAGGGAGAGAAGTATACCTTTTCAAAGCGCGTGATAAACACGCGGTCAACACGTATACTATTCAAACCTGGGCTAGGGGGTTCGGGGAATGGAGCCCCTGAAGGACACTAACTGCAGTGACTTATTAGGTGTTAAAAGTCAGGTTAATAAAACGCAATCACACACAATTACAATCTCAATACACGCCGCAGGTCAAATATTTTCATTTCGAAATGAAAATATTTTGAAAAAGGTCACGGTCAAGGTTAGTAATTAGAGGTCATCCATTAATCTGTACTCAAGAATGCCGAGGGGTGTGACACAAGAGGGAGATGAGAGTTTCATTATTTTTGACCTAGGGCGTCTATTCTTGAGATATTTGATAAAAACTCAAAAAGGGAATTCCAAGCTATCCGAATGTTCGGCCGTTGCTTGACTACGGCTAACTATGGCTGACCACGCCAAAAGGAAAAAAAAACCGACCCTCTAAGAGATAAGCCAAAGTCAAAAATGTGACTTTCAGTCGGGGAAGGATTCAAAGTCAAAAAAAGGAAACTATGGAAGTTATAAATCGGCCGAGCTTTCAGCCGATACTTCGGATTAACGCTTCGGAGACTCGGAGTAGACCCCCAGTTTAGGACGCAACTTACGATTTCACTTCTGAATTCATAGATGACAAAATTCGTGACGCGAACTGTACACCCAACGATATTTTGGAAAAGTTCAACGCTACAACGTTATTTAGGCGCGTGACCAAAATCGGAACTAAGGCTGCCATGTTGTTTTGACAAGACACAATGGTGCTACGGCCACATTGTCGCGCAAAGATTCGTGTCGCGTTTTCGCAATAAAACTACAGGTTCGATCTACGACAAACTGTATATTGGCCATATTATTAAAAAAAACATAGTTGAAAACGTCACGATAATTCAGGCAAACTATAGACTCGGGAATCAAATGATAGATTCATTTTCGCACGATGTAAAAATGGACTACTTAAGTCACGAAGAACATTGAAAGATTATTTTAAACATGTTAGAAGAAAAACAGCCGACTAGAGAGATAAAAACACGTAGGTATATCCTATACTATAACCTAACTGAATTATTTATTTTCCTCTCAATCAGTTTGTGAGAAAAAATAATACAATGTATTGATAATAGATAGCGGTGGCGAAGGGTGATTTTATGAGAGAGTTAAGCCGGAGCAAAAAAAATATTTTCTATAAGAAAAAACTAGCCATGACGTCGATTTTGAATAGAAATTGAACTCACTGGGTTATTTTAGAGCAAAATGTTTTGTTGTTGGGATATAAAGACAAAACATGTAATGTAGGCGTTTTATAATGTTTTAATTGTATGGTGTATTAAATACCTACAATGTGATTATTATATTATTTGGCATTATTTAACACTACTGACTGTTTGCCATTTTTAAATAACAATAGAGTGTTTGTGTTCCGAATTTCCGAAGGGAAGCCGGTAGGAATCGTGTTATACGGTACTTTCACCACTGATAGATAGTCCTACATGTACAATTAGTACCAAAACTCTTATAAAAAACAAACTCAGCTATTTAATACATAGTTATTTATACAAGCTAATAAAAACTACCAACACAACTTCCACAACTTCAACTTCCACCTGGGGGCCTAAAATGGACGCTTTGGCCGAATCATAATATGATCTGCGTACAATTCATATCCCGCAATTCATCTGTTTGATAGCTCCTATTTGACATTAGACTTCATTATAGCAATTCATAATTTGTGGACCATTTTACGAAACTCCAAACAAAACTGTCAAGCAGATAAATTGCGGGATATGAATTGTACGCAGATCATATTATGAAGCGTCCATTTTAGGGGCCCCTGTTGCAGTATTTAAAAAAAACCGGCCAAGTGCATGTCGGACCACGCACAATGAAGGGTTCCGTAGTTGGGATGAATTTATCCCAAAAACAAACTTAACATTGTAGTTGAAAAACATGCTCTCCCATACATCGATATACGTTACGGTCAATTCTCCAACTGCAAATTTAAGTTGGTCGACTATTACTCGTTAAGCTGGCAGGGGGGGGGACACTTGACTCTAACAAAAAATAGCACTTTAAAGCTTAATATTACGCAAACGGATGCCTTAATTGAAAAATGGTTTTGCCAAACCCACAATATTTTTGAACGGCCTATCCAACGATACCCCACACCATGGAATAGACGAGAAAAAAAATTATCATCCCCATTTCGCGTGTAAGGGAGGTACCCTAAAAAAAATTGTATTTCATAATTTTATTTTACCATTTTTTCAGCATGATTAATATGTATATCCATGCCAAATTACAGTTTTCTAGGACTAAGCGTCGCTGGGCTAAGCTGGGGACAGACGGACGGACGGACAGACAGACAGACAGACAGACAGACGGACATGGCGAAACTATAAGGGTTCCTTGTTCACTACGGAACCCTAAAAAAGAGTGAAAGAACACTATCTTTCCACTTTGTCATAGTTGCGTATGTATTTATTATTTTAATTGAATTATAATTATAATTATTAATATTGTAGTGATATTTATTTTATTTTAGAAGTATCTACCTATGTATTTAAGTATGTGTGCAGGATCAGGTTTTTTCGCCTAAAATGAAGCGACTTGTGTAGTTTAACAGGTGTATATTGTAACAAAATAATTAACAGAGATTCGCCATGGCGGTTGGCAGTTCGCAAGAGGAGTATAATAGTAGATTATTAACCAAGGGGATAAAGCAGTGTCTTCTGTCGCGGATGACGATATAAATCGCGAGCGTAACGAAGGACTCGAGGTTTACTCCCGAGCGCAGCGAGGGTGTTAAAAACTTAAATCCCTCGCTTCGCTCGTGATTTAAGACGAGTCCTGAGTGTAGCGAGGGATTTAAGTTCACCCAAGACTAAGACAGCTTTATCACAGAGGAAAATACTCTACTTTTCGTACCATTTGCGAAAAAATTAACACAATAATAATATGAGATAAGCATTAAAATAAACTTAACGTTTATGTATTTGAAGAAAACAAAAACGCGGCAAATTCCTAGACTAATATTTTTTTGTCGGAAAAGCAAAGGCATCAAGCTCATACGGCCTTGTTGGTTTTCGTAATTTTATTTAACATAACTGCATAATAAATGCGTATTCCTTTTTCAAAAAGATGTATAATGCTTTATATACAAACTCAATGGTGTAAACACAGATGTAGTTCAATATAAATTTCGGTAAGTATTCCAAATTTAAATCACATTCTCCCCCTAGAGGATGAATGAAATTCAGTACAATTTTCTTTCCCTGTTTTTAACAGATTAAAAATGACTATTGTTATGTTCGCTTATTGTGGAATAGAATGTCACTTTTTTGAGCAAGTGGTACGAAAACATAGTTTTTTGACAGAGGCGCGAGTGAACGAAAGACCGAATGTGAATGACCGAATATGCAAGCGTCCGAGTAATGACCGAAATCGATGCTTTTCTTCTTTCACTCGTCGATAGATGGCGCCTGTGCCGCGTCTGATATGTTTTGCGAGTCTCGTGTGGATGGCGTGGGCAGTATGTATATTAGTAAATACTCATATTATTTGTTGTATTTTAATTAGTGTATTGTTTTTGATTTTATGTATTCCATTTTCTCTTCTACTCTTACACACGGTGTCTACATCTCTTTGTCTACTTTCCTATCGCAGGTATGCTGGAAGAGATTTCTTTAGAAATAAGCATCACCTTCGGATTTTTCAGTTCCTTTCTTCTTGTATGTTTATATATATGTATGTACATAAATGGTTAAATAAATAAACAAAGTTGAGATTCATTTAATTAATTTTAATGACACAGTGCCGACGACATGTAAAATACATGTCGTCGGCACCTTCATGGAGCATAAGTGTGAGTCATGTTGTTCACTCAACCGTCAATTAAAACATGTATTTATTAGTTAGTAGTTTTCAAACTTTCGCGAATTGTGTACGTTACGATATAATAACTAACGGTATCAGTATTATTATTTTAGTAGGTTATTTCGCGCACAAATAATCAAAATATAATTCGGACCAACCTGCACGATTCAACCAAGTTCCATAAGACGTGGTCACAAGAAGACTTACCAAAGTATTATTTTCTCTACATTGTATCTATAGTTTTTACTAAAGTTTAGAAACTTTTTATCGCTAAGATTCCAAATTCCAAAGCCGGTCATTGGTCTCCTGATCGCATTCTAGTATAGCAACTGGACTTTGAGCGTTATAAATTACATGGTAAGTACATGTGAGACAACGCGAGAAAAAACCCTGCCTGGTCAAAGTTCAGTTACAACTTCAAGTTTGAGACCAAAGTGGAAATTTAACCCCGGATTTGCGCCAAGGCCTACAATGGGGAAACCCCCCTAGGTTAGCCAGCTTTGTGGCAAGCCACCCTGGCCAGGTAGCTTGCCTGACTCATTAACGCCCAGCCCAAACCCTTGGACTAGTAGCACGGTCCCATTTTGAAAAGTCCTACGTTTTTGCGAACATACAAAATACATTCTAAGATTGTATAAAGCGAAGGCAGAGTTAGAACTTCAATTTCTTTGAATTTATTTTTAAGGGACTCACGAGGACCCATTCTATAGATCGTGCGGATTGCCCTCTTTTATAAAATGAAAATTGAATCTAGCGTCAGCTGCCGATCCCCACAGAAGAATGCCTTATGACATACTTAATACTGTGGAAATAAGCAAAGTATACTATAGTAGGGATGAATATTCTATTCTATCTCGTCTATGCCCGTTGGTATGTAAAATGGTTCCGTAACTGACTGACTGATTGACACCACACAGCTAGACAACGAACACAGAACTACCTGTTAAATTTCTGAGATATGCTCCTTGCAGGGTGTAGAGACGCAAACTTCTGAGCAATTTTCGAGTCTAATAATTAATACTCTTTCTAAGGAAATCGTTTGGCTAGGTATGGGCATGTGAGGAGGAGGGAGGAAACGCATGTGATGAATATAAATTTTGTTGGAAGGATTGTGTGAGGAATGATATGAAGAGAAGGGAGTGAATGAGAGCGTGACGGTTTTTTTTCTCTTTATTTATTTAAAGAGGCTTTTACGCATAGCGTATGTCAGTCTCATCGTATCCTAAACAATAGCAAGTATTTCACAACACGTGGGCTATGAATTTGAACAAACCCTTCGCATCGTCGCCATTTGGTTGGGATAGAATTGTATGGAACATAAGGCACATTTTTGTTCAAATTCAGGGACCTTACAAAATTATTTCTGCTGGACTCATATTGGACACATTCCATCAATAAATGTTGTAGGTCCTCGACAACTCCACATTCCTCACAATTGGGTGAAGCGACTTTCTTCATCATGTGTCTTAGACTCAGAGACACATGAATGTGTCTCTGAGTCTAAGAGCAGTAACAATTAGTTTTCTATTAATATCACTATTCATGAAACAGGGCACGCGAAGAGGAACCTCTTCGCGTGCCCTGGTTCATGAATAGTGTATAGTAACACTGTATGGTTTTATACCAAAAACCCTTCTCTAATGACCGTTTATTAAAATATTCTCTCCAATCACGGTTGACAGGGGGGAATGGAAGT
The DNA here is from genome assembly GCA_948098905.1 of Tiliacea aurago. NCBI lineage: Eukaryota > Metazoa > Arthropoda > Insecta > Lepidoptera > Noctuidae > Tiliacea > Tiliacea aurago. Next base: position 24,073,165 of record OX402592.1, on the reverse strand, counting down.
AGATGTGTTGCGCCGACCACAAGTAACATGGGACGAGGGTAAAGGTGATGAGTTATAATTCTTTGCATTCAATCAACTCAGCCTATCACAGTCCACTGCTGGACTGAATACCCCTGAGAAACAAACTCAGGGATCAAAGTATCTTTTAAAGTCCAGACATAATCTAGGTCAGATCATGTGAGAACCATGTAGATCCGTGTCTGAAATGGTCTTTTAAGGATGGAACCACACAAATTTGAGTGGGCCTGTCCAATCAGTGGAAGCATTTGTCAGTAATCGTGCAGCTCCACTCAGTAGGTAGCTCTCTCTGTGTATCAACTTATAAATATTGTAACTAAGAAAACCTTCTTAACAAATTATAAAAGTCGTGTCTTAGGACGTCCTTTGACATTTCTCGGGACCTGAGGTACCCGACCTTTAGAAGGCGTACGATTGCTGGTCGCAAACGATACTACTGATCTTAAGTATTATTGGGTTTTTCCATCAGGATTTTTTCCCGATTTGTGCCCGGTTGACGTCAATAGGATCGCCCTAAGGGGACGATAACCGACTTTTAATAATTTTATACTGAAGATCACGTCTAAACGAGTAGTGTTAATAATTTGAAAAAAAATATGATAAATTAGAGCATTTTGTCAATAACTTAATATGTGAATATTTTAGATGATGTTTATATTACATAGTGAAATTAAATTGTAAAAGTATGTCTAACGCGGATAAAAAACTGAGAATGGCGCAAAATCTACCAAGCGTATTTTTCTGAAACCTTCACCAATTAAAAGATAATTTAATTATTGATCTTTTAGTATACGCGTTTTATTAAAACATTTTTTGTTTTGTGTATAATAAATTAATAAAGCTTCAAATTGGGGACAGAATGTACAACGCGTTGCGTGTTCTATGTACAGAACACGCAAGCTAACCACTCAAGGTCACTCACATATATCTGCGTCTTAAGACATGGCACTTAAAAATAACTGGTGAAATGTGGTTTGTACTTATAGGTCGTAAGTACACACGGCTACATATCAAGCTATACCATTCCAGTATAAGCTGACCTCTCATTGTACGGAAGTCCTATACAATGCAAAATTAGTTTATACTGGAAATAATAATAATAATAACCCTCCGGGAATACAGGCATGCTTTTTACTGTTATTTTTTATCTTTAAAATTCAACCGGCTGGAGCCGCGGTCAAAACCAAGTCTATTCATAGAACAAGAGAGAAATGTGCACTACTGGAACAATAGGTACGTACTGTATCATGTTACATGCGTTAATATTGTAGGTACACACGGCTACACATCAAGCTATACATTTCCAGATTACGCTGATCTCGCACTGTACGGGAATCATATACAATGCGAGACCAGCTTATACTGGAAATGTATAGCTTGATGTGTAGCCGTCTGTACAATGTACTCAATGCCTCGATGCGGTTTCTGCAGCGTGCCAATTACAACTGTTACGTTATACTAATTAATGCTTCCGGCAAGACTTTGCACTTGATTGGATATTCAACAGACACCAAACAGCAGGCTAATTGCGTAACACACTATCAGTAGGAATCGGTTTCAATTTGACAATTCAACAACATTCATTGCGTTATTTACGTTGTTGAGCAGAGATTTTTTCTAACATATGAAGCAATGGATTAGCAATATACTTCAAAATCATTCCGATTCCGATTCAAACTGTGTTACGCAATTAGGGGGCAGTTTAAATGGTTGATACATAAACAACTATGACAAAACGCCAACTAAAAATTTATAAACAAGACATCGATATAGATTTTTTTTTTCCAGTTTTTGTTTAGCAGGAGTCACACGTCATTACTAAGTCACGTAATTAAGGCGTTAAATATTATTTTGATGGCATACGCGGAGCAGAAATCACAGCAATTACGCAGAACAATACCTAACCTTTGGTACAATTTCTTCCTGCCAGGGTTACGGGTTTGTCCGAAAGGGATACCGTGGCCCTGGCCCACAGGTAACTGAAGGAACACGTGTGGGTTTTAGCCAGTAAAAGTCTGACACGCCCTCCCGGAGAAGTTATTTGATAATTTCCCACCTAAAAAAAAACAAATGGTACGATTTCTTAGCTACCGTGGCAATTGGGCGTGAAATGTAAGCTTTCGGTCGAATGTGACTCCCAGATATTTCATGGCAATAGTTTTCATGATAGTATTGTTATTTAAATTGTATTCATAATTAACTGGGTGCCGCATTCGACCGAATGTCATTGCAAAGCATTTGGAGGGATTCAATTCCATCTTATTGTCTAAGCTCAATTTGTATATCGCATCTGTCTTGCTGCAGTGCTAAACAGTCACGCTCGGAGTTTATATCGAAGTACAATTTCAAGTATCAGCATATAATAGTCATCTTGCATGACGGAGAATTTGGGGAAGATCATTAACCATGATTAAAAATAATAAAGGCCCCAAAATTGAGCCCTGGCTTACTCCGGAACTCGTGTGGTATGGAGCCTGATTCGTATATACCGAGCCTAACGAATTGCTGACGATCACATAGGTAGTCTACGAAGAATCGGCGGAGAGATGGTGCAATACTTATTTTGCTAAGTTTCCTCAGCAGCGTGTCATTGTTAGCGCTATCAAACGCCTTTCGGAAGTCGAAGTAAAGTACGTCTACCTGACGCCCGTGGTCCAAGCTGATGGAGCTATATTCAACAAGTGTCAGGAGATTCGTATCCAACTGACCTCTTGCTTCTAAGACCGTGCTGCTCATTTACATAAATACTTGTTTATTTGCTCAGATACGACATTATGGAGGATGTTCTCAAAGACCTTCGCCGGTTTAGTAGTTAATAGCACTAACTCTTAACTATAAACAAACCTTGTCAATTGAAACTTAGAAATAGTTGACTCGTAATTTATTGTATTTTATTGACACGATAATTTTAGTAAAATAACCCCGGAGCCGGGTAAATGAGCATATAAAACTCTGTTATGCAAACTATAAGCAAACTTATTTATTATACGTATTATCAACAGTATCTCAACTTAAATAAAAAGGTAAATAATACTTTGACTAGTTAGGTACTCACATCTATATTGAATATTACTTGACGAATTATCACAGAGTGATAAGAACAACAATAACAAACCGAACACACACAAACGTCACTTATTAACACACTTATTTGTTCATCACTGATATTTAAACAAAACTAGTGAAATGTTATTTAATATAATATTACATTTAATAATCTAACACTTCTCCGTTCAAACGTAGACACCCGCGAGTATCTAACAAAGAACTGACTGAGACCAAAATATTACATCGAAGATAATAACCAATCCCACATCATTATATCCAAGTTTAAACTCCATTGACACACATCCATTGACAGCGGAACGAGATTAGAACACACATCTTAAAGAACATAAGTAGCAATGTATAAACACGGCATGAATAATGACGTGAGCATCAAGGTTAGTTACCGGCTTCTATCATTTTTTTTTGCTGCTTTGATGTATTTATTTGTTGAAAGCTGGTAAAAACACTTGTTTTATAACGTTATAAATAGTAATAAAAGCTTGGCATCTTTTTTAGGAGATAAATAATTGTTTTATCACTATCAGTCTATGCAATTGTTGTGCATGGATAAGTCGACAGATGGCGTTGTTAGCTGATGCCACTCACACGCAGTTTTCAATTATCTCAACACAGCTGATCTTGATTCGTATACATAATAACAGTAATTTTACGCTTGGCTGCATTGTACGTTGAACTGGTGTAGCTGGCAAAGATCTGTAGATTTGATGTTATCTACAGGTATGTATTAAGCCTATGGAGTAATCGGTAGGTATCTATAAGATCAGCTTCATGTTGCACATTACAGCTTTAGGATTTGACTTCCCGTAAAATCTATTTTGGGCACATAAGTAGGTGGAAGATATTCTACCTGTCTCCTCTTACGCGTATTGGATTTGAAATTGTGATCGAAGAGCAGAAATGAAACTCCAACTTGCAGTTAACTGCAAGTTGGAATTTCATTTCTGCTCTACCAATCAATTCGAACCAGTAGTCTCTTCAGGTTTATAATATTAAGTATAGATTAATCTATACTTAATATTATAAACCTGAAGAGAAAAATATGTTTGTGTTGGATAGTCCATTTATGGATGAAGGCTATAGGCTATATAACAACACGCTACGATCAAGAGGAGCGGAGCATCAACGAAAAGTGTTCAAAAACAGGAAAAAAAATCCTTTTGAGATCTTCCGTTGCGAACGCTGCGTAAACAAAAAGTTACGCAAAAATGATGTATGACGGAATTGTTGTGACATATGTCTAACTTTTAAGGTTGACTCACAATAACCTTTTTTTTGGTACTTAATCAAATTTGTTCTAAAATAATGCAGTATTTGCGAAGGTGTTTTTATACACATGATATTAATGCTTATACAAATAAATTCATCACAAGTATTTAATTTTGAACAAAATTGCCCTTGACATTATTTGATTACAATGAATATCTTAGGAGATATAGTTTAAAAATAATCATCACACTAATATTTTATAGGCGAAACTTTGTGAGTGCGTGTGTATGTGTCTGTTACTTCTTCATGCTCAAACGGCTGGACCAATTTTAATAAAATTTTGTATGAAGGTAGCTGACATCCTGGATTAACATATATTTTTATCTCTATATTCCTACGGGATCGAGACTTACGCGATAGAAACCGCGGGGCGCAGATAGTCTTATTATAACTGTCATACCTACACCGGCCTACACGTGTTATAGTTTAAAGTTAGGTACACTATTTAGCACATATACCTACCTACTTAATATTATAATAATTAATTTAACTAGTAGGGACAAAACAAAATTAGGACTTAAATTCTAGTCCGTGTCCCACGACGGTTGACAAGCAAGACGGATGCTCCTTACGGCGGACCCGCAGTTGTACCTCGCGATTTTTTTTTTTTTTTTAAACGTTGGCCCACACTAGGAATTTCTCCTGTATTGTGGGTGCGTTTACAAACATTTAAATTCACATACACAAACAGCCAGACCCGAAACAACTACTTGTAGGTCATACAAATGCCCGTCCGATTCCGTGCGGGAATCGAACCCGCGACACGCAGCGCAGCAGTCAATCGCATAACTAACTGCGCCAACCGTGCCGTCATTGTCAATTCAAAATGTCTTATGGTTTTTGATCATCTCTCGCAGTTGCAGTTACTGTTAAGAGTTGTTCCATAAAAACAAATCTCTTGTATAAAACTTCCACTCATATGCGCCCCGCGCGCGCGGGTCCCCCGCTATTGACCATGAACTATTTTTTATCGCGCGCCGCCGGCCGGCGACCCACATATAAACGTTTCGTAAACAAAAAATATCTATGAAGCGTTGTAAGGTGACGTTTGTTTCGTTGAGTGCATAGATAAGGCTATACAATTCAAGTTGTTTCGTAACTTAAATTACTAAAGTGTATTTTTAATGTTTCTTTAATGGGAACTACAGATTCCAGCAGCATTTTACTTGTAGCTTCGATTGTACAACTCGGAATTCCATGTACCTAATATATATTATATCAATCGAAAGGGCGTAAAATCTCCAAAAAAATGGTATAAAATCTTCACCAGTAGGTACCCCGAGTGTAAGTTTGGTAGTGACTAAACGTAACTAGCGCGTTTGCGTTAAGATTTTTATTCTCACTCTTATACTCTTAGGATTATGATCGATATTATCGTCTATCGGTCAAATTTTAACGCAAACGAAATAGTTACGTTTACTCTCTTGCAAACTTACACTTGGGGTACAATTTGTCACTTGCAAAACACTTGCACGGAAATGTTAGTTCAACAAATATTGCTTGGTACAAGGGCTTTTCGCCACCATATGCCGGACACACGCAGCTGCGTTCAAAAATTTCAAATAAATCGAAACAGAAAGCGCTGTTTTCAAGTCCCAATTTTGGCATTGTTCAATCAAGCGTTTTCGTTCTGGTCCCAATTTTGACATTTATCGCGTGAGTGGGTATACGGAACCATTGATGTATTAAATAGGAAGATATTCCACTCTCTAACATCACGTTAATATTAAATGGACCCGATGTCGTGCGTCATGTGCTCGACAATCGAAATAGTGAGACATATTGTGCGGGCTATAGCGGGAACGAGATAGCCATAATTTCACCCATAACAACTAGGAAACAAACTACGATTCGGGTATTCCCCGCAAACCGAGAGTAATGTAGGTCGATTGTGTTCTTTCACCTAATTTATGCGGTCCACATCGAGGAGCGCGTACCTTATCTTCCTATTTAATACATCAATGTATGGAACATACATATATCTAACTTAGAGAAATGTATTCATAATTTTATTATAATTCTGTAAATACATATTTGTTATAGTCGCGAATCATATTTTGATCAAGATACAACCTGACAAATTCAAAAAAACGTAAGAAAATTTGAATTTCGTGGGCTACTGCGGATCCATCTTAAGGCTCGTACAGACTGGCGAGACTAGTCGCGCGACGTGACAACGTAACGACCTATGAAAATTTCATGGAAATAGTTCTATTTATATAAGTATTTATAAGTTAGTCAGGAACGCACCCTTGTTAAGGCGACGATAACCGACTTTTAATGATTTTATCTGAAGATCACGTCTAAACGAGTAGTGTTAATGATTTGAAAAAAATATATGTTAAATACACGTTATGGGATAATTTTTGGGGGTTATTCCACTGAAAAAGAAACCACCTCTTCAAGGCACAAAAAAGATGCATTCGAGCGATGTTTAAGCTTGAAACAACGGATAGCTGTGTACAGTACTTCAAAAAACATAAAATATTAACATTACCCTGTCTCGCAAACACAGCTATTTCTAGTATGTACACTAGAAATAGCTGTGTTTGTAAAGACAAACCCAAGTCGTTTTACACGTTTAAATGACGTAGTTCCCAGCAATAGACGTGACAACAGCGTGCTATGTCTACAGTCATCCAAGACAGCACATATGGGCAAAAGTGTCTACTGCAATAATTTTTAACAAAATACCGAAGAGTTGGAAAGAGCTGCCGCTTGCTTTATTTAAAAAAAGACATCGAAGCTTTTTAGTGGTGAAAGGGTAGGTACTATAAATTGAGTGAGTTCCTTGGTGAAAAAGATTTTTTAAGTTAGTATTTTTTTGTGTATCTTTTGGATGCCTACATGGTAAAATATGGCTGATCGTGTATTAATTTGTATTATCCTCTGTACCCATATTTACAAAATAAAATTATCTTTGTCTTTAAATTAGAACATTTTCTCAATAACTTAATATGTGAATATTTTAGATTATGTTTATATTACATAGTGAAATTAATTTGTAAAGTTATGTCTAACGCAGATAAAAAACTGAGAATAGCGCAAAATCTCATAATCATATTTTTCTGAAACCTTCACCAATTAAAAGATAATTTGATTATTGATCTTTTAGTATACGCTTTTTATTAAAATACCTTTTGTTTTGTGTATAATAAATTAATAATGCGTCAAATTGGGGACAGCGCTCCTTGATGGGCGAGTCCTATTACTGGCTGAACGTACGACGCGTTGCGTGAGCTCAGTACAGAACACGCAAGCTAAGCACTCAAGGTCACTGGCATATATCTGCGTCTTAAGTGCCAACACTAAGCTACAATCTGGGGAGCTACCCATACATAGCGTCTTAAAGAAAACGACTTTGTTCTTGCGGACTGGCATTTACTACTAGGTACTACTGCCAATGTGTGCATGACATGACGGACGGATTTACTGAACATTATTTCACTGACTGTCTTGACAAGTGATACCATTTTCCTCAGCTTTGCAATAATCCAGCTGTCTTTAAAAAGGGGTGGAAATAGGTACTCATGGATATAAAAATATCTGTTGGTCCAAACAAAACGTATCCAGTCGAAATGTATGAAACAGATTCTTTCGACTCTGAGATGTTACCTTACCTTATCAAAACCTTGGGTCATGGTTCCTCGAATTAGTGATATTCTAAAAGTAAAAAAATGGTTTTGTTATGGTTATGAAGTTTTATAGGTAAAGGTCTACTATACCTGCGTACCTATAGTTTAAAAATATGGTCCTGAACTGTATACATAGAGGTAACAAAATGATAACTAAAATATGGCGTCGAAAAATTCCTCCGCATCGCGGTCGGCTGGATGTACCCAAGAGACTGGCGTTACCAAAATAAATTGGGGACTTTTTCGTAACCATTTATTTCACTATTACAGCATGTATTGATTTAATTTTTGGATAATTATGTTTATTGATTAATACTCTGACTGAAGGAAAACGCAATTGATTCAATTTATTCGATAGAATTTAATTCCGAAAATACCTCTACTTTTTTATATTTTTTTCTGTAATTCCAAAATCCAAAGTAATTTCATTGCAAAATTGCATTCAAAATGTGCGTATAGGTAATTGAAAACTCTGGCTGAACATATTTTCGATACATAGCTTAATTTATTTTTAAACAAATTTTATTTGGTTTGGCGCTCTTATTTATTTATTTAATACTTTAAGCACAGAAATGTACAGAGGCGGACTTAATGCCATAGGCATTTTCTACCAGTCAACCTTACGTTGCTCTTACGTTGTTTTATTTTGGTTCCAGCGCTTTGTTGCGCTCTCTTTTTAGGGTTCCGTACCAAAATGGAACCCTTATGGTGAGACTAAGTCTGTCTGTCTATCTGTCTGTCTGTCTGTCACACCTGGATATCTCAAGAACTACTAATGCTAACAACTTGAAATTTAGAATAGTTTTAGATGACGTTTGCCCAACTATTTTGCAAACAAGACAGAAATTTAAAAAAATATACCTTTTTTGCAAAAGGGAATGAAAGGGGTCTTAAAAATTTTAAGTGGGACTACTTAAAATAGTTAGTTAGTTTCATGTGGGGTATCATATGAAAGAACGCTGTTTGGACTTTACTATCTTTTTTTTTTCCTTTTTAGGCAGTATATTTTCCGACTTTTGCTGAAAAATGTAAAAAAAAATACCGTTCCCCCCCTCCCTTATCTCCGAAGCTTGCATAGATAAAAATCTGAAATTATTCTATGTGATAGAAGTTTATGTAAAGATACAGGAAAGAACCTCCTCCTTTTTGGAAGTCGGTTAAAATAAAACAATGTCTCTAATTTGCATAGTTTTTCAGAAATCATCAACATCATATATACGTCCGGAACCCTCCGTGTGCGAGTCCGACTCGCTCTTGACCGGTTTTTTATTTCTATTGTGTCTCATTTAGTGTCCTTCAACCGATTAATTAGTTATTTAAAGTTGTTAGTTCAGACACACATTTCAATTTAAATCTGAATAAACAAATATGTTTAACTGCAAGATTTGCTTCTTGTATCCAAAGACCTTGGTAATAACCTCAAACTCGTTTTCATATTTTATTTGGCGTATTTATTACACAAATTCCGCAAATGCATCACGAGGAAAATCAATAAGAGTTGTTAAATTAACATCTGTATGTAATGTGCAATAAAATAAACAGATAAGTAAGTAGCCTTACGTGTTAACGTGGTTTAAGAGCGTTTACACCTGACAGCATTTCATACAAACTTACAAGCCCTTGTTTTTCGAAATGGCTGAACCGATTTTAATGAAACTTCATACGCATAAGCAGGATACAAAGGTCTAAAGAACACTTTCGAAAATAGTGTTACAGCCAAATTAGACCGATTTTAAATTTTCCATAGAAACAGGGATTTCCAGATCTGTTTTTAAATAAGACATTTCGAAAATGTTCTTTACTAACTTTTTAGACCTTTGTATCCTGCTTATGCGTATAAAGTCTCATTAATATCAATTCTGTCATTTCGAAAAACAAGGGCTTGAAAATTTGTATGAAATGCCGTAAGGTGTAAACGCTCTTAACAATACAAGATAATAACAAAAACTCACAATAAAGCAATACAAATCAAAGTATATTATCACGATCTCACCTCAGTTGCATTGAAGTCACGTACACTCGAATGCAATTTTATTTAAGTGAAGTTCAATGACCTATGGTTTGTAGTATTTTCTGTTCTGTAGGTATGTAGATAGGTAGAGGTCAGTCGTATGTTGACGAGGCCTATGGAACTCCAAGTCAAAATATTTATTTCAATTAGCACACACGCACACCGGATCTCCGCCCCTCCAGCAGCCGCCCCAGACACCGCCAAGCTAGGAAAATGGGATGGCGCAAGGGTCGACACCCTTGCGCCATCCCATTTTTCTAGCATGGCGGACTCTGGGGCGGCTGCTGGAGGGGCGGAAAACCTCAAATGGCGCAAATACTCCAATCTTATTGGAACTTATATGTTCCAGCCGTTTGGGGTTGAAACACTAGGGCCATGGGGTCCGAGTGCCCACTTAGTTTTTCGAGACATCGACTGTCAGCCTTTTGGGCACTTTTTCTGTTATCAGCGATGTGGACGAATTTATTGATGCCCGATGATTATTTCCCCTCTTTTTTTAAATAGGCACACCAATATAAAAAAAAAACAAACAAAGTCCTGGCACATAAAAGGCACTTTTGAACGTCAAAATGTACAAAAAAATTAATTGATTCAAGTCGCTCCTTCCAAAAGGTAGTTCCGTATGGAGATGAACATTTCAAAAGAGTAACGGTGGAGAGTCCAGAAACTTCACCACTATTTTAAAATGTCTTACAATATTTTGTATACATTAAAAATTATATGTGAAGACTAATTAATGAGTCATTTTATTCTAGATGCATTCCCATTTGGAATAAAATTACTATCCACAACAGGTAAAAAGATTTAAAAATGAAGCAATTAATTATTATGTGATAGATTCATGGTGCTCACATATTTACAAAAATAGAAGCGTTAACATTGTAAAAGTATATATTTTCGTAATAAGTCAGTGTGTGAGTTAAGGTAATCCTAATTACAGAATGTAAAATGTATGTCATAAAAATAATAAATTATACAATTTTATAAAAATAAAAAAAATAAATATAATATATTTATTTATTTAACAAGGTCCACACTGACAATAACAAATACCTAATCAAAAATGTTAGCAACAATATCTTATAACATAAGTTAGTACTTATAATCTAGGATTTTAGTAACAATTTGGCTTATGATCTATGTTAGTACTTATATACTACAACAGACAGACTTGTTTAAAATAGCAACCAGTTTGATTTTGTCTACACTCTCGATTGTCCTATCATATGGAGCTTGACCCGGGGCCGATTCTACTAATTTTCAAAGTTATACGCTCTCTACCGTCTCATCAATGGTTTGGTTTCGTTCGGGTCGACCGTCCCCCATAAACCTATTCTACTATTTATTATTTCCAAACTGAAACTGTAACAGACTGTAACCAAGTCGAAACGCAACCCAATGACTACGGGAAGAATGAAGAATGGCAATGAATGAGTGTTGCCTACAGTTCAATTAGTAAGTTTATAATGTTACCGTAGCGAAAATGGTTAAATAAGAAATAAAGTTTATACAAATAATAAGCTCATTAAAACATATTTTCCGTTATATTTACCACAGGGAAAAGTACATTTTAATTATCGTTAATTAGCAGATTCTCTTTATAAAATTAAAGGAAAGTATCGACGATGCGAATCGCGTAAAACGAAACAACTTTGAAATGTCGTAGGTACAGAGTTATTCGAGATTATTCTTGTATAAACAAACAGCGGGAATGCCCGAATGCTAGCCATGCCAGTAGTTGCTGTTGCATGTCATTGAAACAAAGATACAATAATTTTAGGATCAGTAGGTATGGTGTGTGATGTGATAAGTATTCAATGATTTTCCTATAATATTAGTTCTAAGTTCTAACATAAAGAATATTTCGATGCGTAGTACCTACGTATGTCTACAATAGCAATAAGTTAAAGTAAATATTTACGTTGACACACAACAGCTCACAATAAGGTCAAACTAAGATGAAAACTTTTATTATAAATTATGCATCAATTAGGTACTGTTTACTGACGGATCCTAAGATGCGTGGTCGCAGCCCAAGATTGTGGGAGAGGGTTCAACTTGACTCAAGTATAGTTTCAAGGTCCTTTATTATAAGTAATATAATAATATAATCAGCCTATAATGTTCCCACTGCTGCGACACAGGCCTCCTCTCTTCGAGAAGGGCTGTAATCTACCACGAGGGCCCAGTGCGGGTTGGCAAATCCTTTACCAAGGTCCAAGGTCCTTTCCAGTAACTAGGTAAAACTGGCTATTGTAGCTTGGATGATTTCGGGGATCTTAGCTGATGTTTTGCATCTTCATTGAAAGTTTTATCACTTACAACTTAATTTACGAATGCACTGGTAACTTATTGGGCAAATCCAACCAGAGTCAATGCTTTAACCATAATTTTCATAAGAATAAACGACAGATATCTCGTATCGATCCCGAAAAAGTAGCTTTGTACTAACTTATGTTGAACCACCGTATTTGACTCATGAACCGAGACAATTCAGTCCCGATTCGATTCAAGCGTGTGTCAAAATATTAGTAGAATGTGAGTTAACGTCTGTTATAGTCTCGTTGATGTTCGATCGGATTAGCAGAATAGAACTTAAGAATGTTTCGGTCGATCGTTAGCGTCAACTACGTCTTAACCGCAGATGGATCGTTGTGCATTAGTAGAATAAGAAAACGCTTGAAAGCCCTGAATAAGCCGAGGTTCAATTGCAATTTCAGAACAATGTTGTTAGTAGAATCGGCCCAGCACGTTTCCAACCAAGCTCACCTTGGATACAATCCTCTAATTTGTAATATGCTTGTTTACAAAGTGTACTTTTATTAGGAGTTTTATTTTCATTCATTTAATTGCAATATATCACAAGGTATTTTGTTGTATCATTTAAAACTGTACCCCATAAAATATGTAATGTACTTTAGATAATCTGAAAATTTGTTTATCTATTTTATATTGATTTCTAGTTTTCACGTTTTTTAACCACCACCGAGTTTGGTGGGTTCCTGGCTTATACCCATTGACGTATTTACCCTTAGGCCAAGAGGGCAATGGCACGAGGTGGCAGACTACGAAGGGCGACGCAACGCGCCCGGCGCCCCTTAAACCGGGTCTGCTGCGCCCATAGTTGCGTGTTTCAAACAGTTACAAACATGTTTCAAACACGATTTGTATGATTTTGATTTAGGCCACGCCCCCAAATCGTGTTTAAAACATGTTTCTAATTGTTTGAAACACGCAAACATGGCGCAGCAGACCCGGCTTAACAGTATGTCTGATTTTTTCAAGCAAGCTATTGCTACTTATCTTCTAGCCGCCCTAACTTCTAATCTGTATGAATGGTAAAAAAAAACAATCTGAGTCGGAGTGCTAACATTTTTGAGCTACCTTTGCTCTCTTTTTGCATCCTACAAACTCTTAATAATTATTCTAAAGCTTTTATGCATTGCATAAGTTGACCAAGTAACTTAAATATCATCTGTATGAATAATAAAAAACCGGGCGAGAGCGACTCGGACTCGCGCACCGAGGGTTCCGTACGTATACGATGTTGATGATTTCTGAAAAACTGTGCTATTTAGAGACATCGTTTTATTTTTCCTGTAATCTTTACATAAACTTCTATCACATAGAATAATTTCAGATTTTTATCTATGCAAACTTCGGAGATAAGGGGGGGGGACGGTATTTCTTTTTACATTTTTCATCAAAAGTCGGAAACCATGCTGCCTAAAAAAATAAATTGAGAATGTGCAAACAGCGTTCTTTCATATGATATCCCACATTCCCTAGTAGCCCCACTTCAAATTTTTAAGACCCCTTGCAGTCCCTTTTGCAAAAAATGATTTTTTTTAAATTTCTTTCTTGTTTGAAAAATAGTTGGGCAAACGTCATCTAAAACTATTCTAAATTTCAAGTTGATAGCAATAGTAGTTCTTGAGATATCCAGGTGTGACAGACAGACAGACTTAGTCTCACCATAAGGGTTCCATTTTCCCATTTTGGTACGGAACCCTAAAAATAACCTATCCGAGGCGGCGTGCAAAAATTTTCAAGCTCGCTTTTGCATTCTCTCAATTTTTAAACTTTTATCAGTTAGTTGACGATGCAGTCTACGAGTATATCCGTAGGTGTATGGTCAAAAGAAAATCTAACCAATCCGAGGCGGGGTGTCAACATTTAATCCTAGTCTATGAATCATTTTGAAGCTTTTATGCATAAGTCCAAATGTAGCTTCAATATCCCACGTATGAATGGTAGAAACAAAATCTAATTTACCCGAGGCGCTAAAACTTTCGAGTTCACATAACTCGTCCTCACATTTATTTGTTTTGTTAAATTACGGGGCGGCAAACCGCATTGCCCCGGGGCGTCAAATCTTAAAATACGCCATTGCGTATTCCTACCCAAGTGGTGTTTCAGTCTTATGAGACACCATTAGGATTCAACAAAGCCAATACTACTAAATAGTTTATAGTTAGATTTCGGAACAGAAGCAAAAACACCCTGAAATTATTGAATTTTTATGAGTTTGCACTAACATTTAATCTCCAATGTCCGTGCTTGACGAATGATAATGGTAACACTCTTCTGTGGCCTTTATTCTATTAGGTAACAGGAGACCTAAAGATCGCTGAACACAAGTCTAGCAGTGAACGTAGCTATGCAGACACAGTATAGGCTATCCCCCCATCCCGTACCCGCCTTCTGTGTGTTGAGCTTAACACATCTAAATCACACAAATTACCTGCTTCAAAGAGTAAACAGAATGGTTTAGCGCAATTTTTTATAGGTGCAAAACTGTTATTATAAATTATGTTTAAGTATGTATAAAAAAAACCGGCCAAGTGCGTGTCGGACCACGCCCAATGAAGGGTTCCGTAGTTGGGATGAATATATCCCAAGAACAAACTTAACATTATTTATGAAAAACATGTTCCCCCATATATTCCAATTGCAAATGTAAGTTTTTACGCACAATAATGAGTGATTTACCATTTTATTTTGAAACCATAGACTTTTAAACCATAGTAGATTCAATGGTCAATTTCCATCCATTCTTTAATAACTTTAAAACTATTTATTTTAAAATTATTAAAAAAAAACCTCAGAAGCCATTTCATTAAATATGTCACACCGTAGGTACCGTTTCCAAAACTTTTTTTTTATTTCCTAATATTTCCCCCAAAAGTGAACTCCATGTTCAAAATTAATTTATTTACGTTACACATTCATGTTTGGGTCACAAAAATTCATGTGTACCAAACAACTTAGTTGCATGGTCCAATAGATTCGGATCAAATTGGCTGTGTCAGACAGAGAGACAGACACGGTGGAGCATACGGTGGAGGTCTGCCCGGCTTGGGCGGAGCACCGCCGTGTCCTCACGGAGGCGATCGGCGGCGGCGATATCTCGCGTCCGGCCCTGGTTTAGGCCATGGTTCCGAGCGAGAGTGCATGGGAGGCCGTCACCTCCTTCTGCGAAGCAGTAATGCTCGCGAAGGAGGAGGCGGAACGCGTGAGGGTGCGGCAGGGTTCGCGCCCTCACGCCCTTAGCCGCAGGAGACGCCCCGGGCGTCGGGAGTCGCAAGCTGATGTCCGGCCAACGTAGGCGCGGGCCTGCGGACGGTGAGCGATGGGTAGCTCGCCGTCCGATAAGGACCAGGCCCGGGTCGACGGCGCGTTGTGTTCCACGCACGCCTCAAAGAGATGTCAGCACCAACTGACGGGGTCCGTTAGGGCCAATGCCTGCCAGGGATGCGAGTTTGTCCGAAAGGGATATCGTGGTCCTGGCACACAGGCAACGGAAGGAACACGGGTGGGTTTTAGTCAGTAAAAGTCTGACACACCCTCCCGCTCAGCCCAGAGCGGGAGAAGTTATATGATAATTTCCCACCCAAAAAAAAAAAAAAAAAAAAGACAGAGAGACAGACAAACACACGAGTAATCCTTTAAGGGTTCCGTTTTTTCATTCAGACGTAGGGAACCCTAAAAATATTAACAATTTATTATTGCCAGTTAGCAAGATTGATAGCTGATGGAATTGTACAGGATACACTAAAACCAGGTAGGCTGGCTTTATACACCTTTTGGAATTCAATGTAGCATAATTATAACGTTAGTGGTAATGAATGTGGTTATAATTACAAGGCTATGTGCAACTGTTTTCGTATGAATGACAAAAACTTTTGAAAATAAAAAAAAATAACCGACTACCAAACATAACACTACAAAGTGAAAAATAACTTTAAATTCGGAAGTCGGTGTCTTTGGATCTGTATTTGAGTTTTTGGCCACCGACTTCCGAAATTAAAGTTATTTTTCACTTTGTAGTGTTATGTTTGGTAGTCGGTTATTTTTTTTTTGTAAAAAGATTTTATTTTTCACTTTTTAGTGGATCAGTTTTGAATTTATCTAAGTTACAATAGCCTAATGTTAACTGCTCATCACCTTTTACAAAATATTGCATTTCCCGATGCTGGGACGTTGATTGTTGAGGAGTTCTCCTGGTAAGAACCAGGAGAACTGCCACTCACCATTATGCATAGTGACGAGCATAAATTGCTTAATCGCAACCCGTTAAATAGGTACTCATTATTATTCCGGTCGCCATCTGCGGTCTCCATCATCAGTTCCACTTCACGAAATGGTGCTTTCGGAGAGCAAATGCACGAGTTACTATAAAAATACCCAAATCGCTATAGGTTTGCATATAAAATTTGAGGGTTTCCCTCGATTTCCATGGGATCCCCTCATCAGATTCTGATTTGGTGGCAATAGGACCACTTCGGGAGTATACCCTTTCAAACAAAAAAAGAATTTTCAGAATCGGTTCATAATTGACGGAGTAATCGCGTAACAAACATACAAAAAAAAAAACAAAAAAAAAACATGCAGCCGAATTGAGAACCTCCTTCTTTTTGGAAGTCGATTAAAAATAAAAAAAACTTTAATTCCGCACTTTAACCACACCTCCACCACGAAACCGTAGCAGCGAAACCGCAGTAGTTCAATTCCACTGGCTCGCGTCATTTTTTTATTAAGTTTTTTATTTTATTTTCTAAAGTTTTTCATACAAAAAAAGTTTTTATTTAGTTTCCTCCTTTACGTATAGAGGTGTCTGTAATGAAGTTAAATTTGACCAACTTCCCAGTTTCCGATTGAGGTGAAATTTTGCACTCATATGTAAATCGGATGACAATGCAATATTATTATGTCATAGAGCTGATCTGATGATGGAGCCGGAAGGTGGCCATGGGAACTCTGTAATCAAAAAACGTAACCCCATCAAGTTGGGCTCATTTGATTCTTTTTGACAAGGACTCTGGTCCTAGATGATATCTAGGTAATTGTATAATTTATTATTTTTATGGCATTTATTTTAAATTCTGTGATTACCTTAAGTGACCTTAACCCACACTGATATTGTTATTTTTTAGGAAAACCTTCTTTTTTTTTACAGTTTTTGTAAATATGTGAGCACCATGTATCTATCACATAATTAATTTATCTGTCATTGCTTCATTCTTAACTCTTTTTATTACACGACTGCCCAAAAAAAGGAGTGTTATGTTTTCAGAGTTCATGTATGTATGTATCGCATCCGATTCGAGTAGTGGAAGGATGGAACATGACGCGAGTCAATTGAATTGAACTACTGCGGTTTCGCTTCTACGGTTTCGTTGGTGGAGGTGTGCTACCAGAGACAGAATTTGATCCTAGATGTTAGTAATACACAATTTTTGTACCTACTGTAAAAATATAGCAATCAGTCGGTATGAAGCAAAAGCTTGCCATATAAAATGTTTAAGAATATTGCGAATACTAATTTATTCACTCACAGTAAAAGAAAAATATAATGTTCTATAGGTTATCGGTTAACGGAAAGCACTGTAACCATTTCCCGCCAACATATACTTATGAAAGAAAAAGTATTTATTCGGACTCCCACAGAAAAATTCTTACCCCGCGTCCTATTTTAATCAGGTTTGTATGATTCTAAATGTCTTATTTAAAAATACTAATAATTAATTTTGATATTATCACCATTAATTTGAAATACTCTAGCGGCGCGTACATACCTAATACCTAAATATTAGCTAAATTATTTTATCACTTTAAATTGTAGGCTTTACCGTAGAGCGCGTCTAGTTTTATATCCAATATATCTCCATGGAACGACAGCAAACCTATTATTTTCATTAGATTTGTTGAATTCAATCATCGTTCATTAAAAGACATTTCATTTTGAGCGATATTTATGATTAAATTGACCTAAAGTTTATTGTAACCGGCATCGAGAATTAGGCGGATTAAGAATTTATTTCTATTGCGTGAATTGGAATTTAATGAATTATTCCTTACGACTTGACTGAAATTGACGTTTTTTAATAACTTTTAAATGGGTGGGCCACGACTTGACTGAAATTGACGTTTTTTAATAACTTTTACAGGGGTGAGCGGATTGTAATTAAATAAATACTAAAGTAAATATTCCCTCAAGATACGGACTCTGACTATATTTCCAAATCTCTTAAAAAGAGGTACACAAATTTCAATAATTTTTAAATCATCCTCCATTAAAAATGGGGGATGATTATGATTTTACAAAAACACTGAAACCCGATGTTTTTTTCTTTTCTTTATTTTCTTCTTTTGGTTTTAAAGATAATTTGAATTTTGATATCCCTATACAAATACAAATAATTTATTTTCTTTCACAAGTTATGTACTACATCTAGTGGTTGAAGTGACCTTTTAGACAAAAATTGCCTGTGTTAGGACACTTCGCTCTTCTGAAGCTTAAAGTTACGTGGTGTACCAACAATTTAGAATCTTAATATCTTAAGAAAACAATTCAAAATAAGTAAGTATAAGTTCCCCATACAAACTTTCATCCCCTATATCACCCCCTTTAGCATTATTTTTTAGATATAAAGTAGCCTAGTGTCCTTCCCCAGGATGCAACCTATCTCCTTGCCAAATTTTATCGAAATCCGTTTAATGGTTTAGGCGTGTAAAGTATAATACACAGACAGACAGAGTTACTCTCGAACTTCTAATATTATTGACTCTTTTATTTATGTGTAGAGATAGTAAATAGTGTGGATGCCTTCGGGGCTCGCGGGCCAGAATAATGAAGTTGGCTTGTAATTGATATTTGCGAAAGTCCCTGCGATATCGAAATGAAACAATTATCTGTATGTGAACCGTAATAACCAGATTGTACAGATTCAATTATTATCCGTTGTTTTGGGGTAAGTAGTATATAGAATTGGATTGTTATTTTTTTAAGTTAAGGATTTTACTTAACTTACACTTAGCTTTTAGAAGTCACGTGAGTTTCTGTGATCTGTCGATCTTTTCTGTAAAAATCTCACCGTGAAAACTTTACTAAGTGAGCGTGAAGTGAGCTTTCAATAGTGTCAATCCCTATAGTGTGGCATGACAGCTGACTTCCCCTTGTATGCAGCACCACCAGTCATTTCACCACACCACATTACATCGTATTGATTCTGTCAATTTTCACATTGGGAATGTTTTTTAGGGTTCCGTACCTCAAAAGGAAAAAACCGGCCAAGTGCCAGTCGGACTCGCGCACGAAGGATCCGTACCATTCTCTATAAAAACGGAAAAAATCACGTTTGTTGTATGGGATAAATATTTGTTTTATTGTAATTTAATTATTTATTTTTAAAGTGAATTTGTAAATAAAGATGTGTGAATATTTCAAGCGACTACCTGTTGCCGATAACATTATCGAGCAAAAACGAGCCCACTTGAATATTTATTTTGTTCTGTTTTTAGGGTTTCGTACCTCAAAAGGAAAATGGAACCCTTATAGGGTCACTCGTGTGTCTGTCTGTCACAGCTGATTTGCTCCTATCTACTGTACCGATTAAGTTGAAATTTGGTACACATATGAACTTCGGTGTCCCAAACACGCAGTGTTACGTAAATAAATTAATTTTGAATATGGAGGTGAGTTTTGGGGGGCAAATTAGAAAATGCTAAATAAAAGTTTTGCTGACTGTACCGTGTGACATATCAAATGAAAGGACTTGTTTTAAGGATTTCATATATATTCTTTTTATAATTTTTACATAAATACTTTTGAAATTATTTAAAAAAATAAAGGAAAAATTACCATCCCCCCCCTTATCTCCGAAACTATTCAGACTAAAATGTTGAAAAAAATACAGAAAATAGTTCTTTACTCATAGATTACAGGAAAGCCTATAAGAAGTCTGTGATCTTAAAATAACATGGTAAATCACTCAATATTGTGCGTACTAACTTACATGTGCAGTTGGAATGTATGCGGAATCATGTTTTTAACTACAATGTTAAGTTTGTTTTTGGGATATATTCATCCCAACTACGGAACCCTTCATTGTGCGTGGTCTGACACGCACTTAGCCGGTTTTTTTTTTGAAGATGGCAGTGTCATGATTTCCAAATATTAATAAGATTTGTAGTGATTTTAAATACTAAATATAACATTGGATGTACTTATGTGATTTGCCTCAAATGATTTTCGTATCAGCGTAGTTAAAGTTTAAAAGTATCTCATTTGATAATTACCGAAAGAGTAGGTACTGGATTTTTAACAAAATGTAATGGAAACATGACATTTGGGGCGTCACGTAGTTGATACCTACGTCAATTCTCTTCGAGCCTCGGAACCTAAAATTTGTCTTTTACTAAGTAGATATTATATTAAGTACTTACCTAATTAAATAGTCATATACCAAGTTTGTATGTGTGCAAGAATATAAATACAGAAATAGGTATTCGTACTGAAAAAGTGTTTCATTACAACAGACACAGAATTATGTTATAAATATGTTTAGCGCTAAACGCATTTATAAATTGTGCTATAAGTTTCATGTATAATCAAGTAAATTAAATCCTCAAAGCAATCAAGCAGATATCTGAAAAAAATACTCGAGCAGAAGATATTGATTAAAAAAATAATTAAAAGAAGCTTAACTACAACAGATACTTAATTGAAATTAAAAGAAATTAAAACACTAATAAAAAAAAATATTAGACAGCAGATTTACTTCAAAATTAATGGAAAAGTTATTAAACTTACAAATTTACTAAAGTTACTATTAATAAGTAATAAATAACCGATACTTATAAACTTAAACTGGCTTTTTAGGGTTCTAAGCAATAAAAGAATAACACATATCATCACGCCTGTATTCCCAGAAGGGTTAGGCAGAGGTGTACCTATTGTACACCCACATTTCGCCAGTTATGTTTAGGTCCCATGTAATAGGGGGCGAGCCTATTGCCATCAACTGGGCACAGATTCAGACTCCAGGCACAAACTGAGTAATCTCTGCTTAATAACTTATGCTGGAAATCCTTTGGTGATTTCTTATTTCGGTTCGGTTAGAGGTCACTACCCAGCAGGCTAATTGCTTAACACACTATCAGTAGGAATCGGTTTCAATTTGACAGTTCTACAACATTCATTGCGTTATTTACGTTGTTGAGCACACAATTTTTCTAACCTATGAAGCAATGGATTAGCAATATACTTCAAATTCATTCCGATTCCGAACCAAACTGTGTTACGCAATTACGGTGCTGGTCGCCAATTAGGTATACAATAGAAATAAATACTGTACTATTCTATTCTACTAAAGTGGAAGCAAGCAACCCAGTTTATTTCAGTAACACTGAAATAAATGTAGCAGTCTATTCGCGCACCTCACGACATGACACCCTAGGGAATATTCAAACTTTAAGGCTCCCCGCAGACGCTTTTAGAAGTAACAGTAAAACTAAGGTTGCACTTACTGCCTTGTTGCCTACTTACTTCGTTTCTTTCTTCTTTTTCGGGAGGTAATGGAAATATAAATAATAGTTCATTATGATACTAGTGCGGTAAGTTGGTTTTTACAAACGAGTTCCAGGGCTTATATACCAAGTCACGAGTTTATAACTAACAATTTCAAAGTTTAAATCAAACAAAAAATGTAAATCATTAAATAGCGCTCTCGTGATTTTGGCGGCAAGGGTCCATTTTCTGCAATTTGCACCTCATTCAATCGATCATCAGGTGGAGTAGATTCCATATGGGATTCCTCGCTTGAACTCATATTATTATTTTGTTTATAAATATCAGTCGGAAAGTCGCAACAATCTTTGTCGTTTCTAATGTGACAATGCCAATGGTGCGCGTGGTGTAAATTAGAACTACATCTTTCGTCTCATTTTTTTTTAAATAATAAAGTGAGATAAACGTATTGAGCAAAAGCGCTTCCAAGGGGAGGTTAGATCACTCAGCTTATTTATTCTCCTAATGTGAAACTCCTTGGTGGAATTCTTATGTATTTTTTATGGAAAAAATAAAAAAACCGTAAAGGATACGCACGGTGCCATACAACGGAGTATGCGGTAAAACATGTACTTAGGTGAGAGAACCTATTTTACCGCACATTCCGTTGTATGGTGCGAAATTCATAATATTCGCAGGTTTTTCATAAAATTTGGTTTTTGATCCAAAACCTAGGTTTTTGATGAAAAACAGGAAGAGGACACATTTTAAACTCAATTTCATCATAAACCTGTAACAAATTCAAATTCATGTGTATGTACATTTAGTTGTTACATTTTAAGGAAGTTCCAACATGAAACCCGGTTAGGGCACGACAACAGGAGTTGAGCTGCACGATAACTGACAAATGCGTGCACTGACTGGACAGGTCCACTCAAATCAGTGTGGTTCTTTCATCAAAAGACCATTTTAGACACCAATCTATATGGTCCTCAAATGATCTGACCAAGATTATATCCGTATTTTATATACAAATTGACATTGATGAATTTTATATATATGTCGGGATAGGGCCAGACATCAGAAGTAATACTCAGATATGGCAATACAGAAATCTATTTCAATCGAACTATCAGTTATTTTAAATCGAGAGAATATAGAAATGAAATAAAATTAATTAAATAACTAATAATGGTAGTGGCGGTCACATAGGGCAGTACTGACTGTCAGGGACAGTGGTCCATGCACCCACCGCAATAAGGATAGTACTAATTAGTCGGAGACAACGTTCCACGTCCAATAACCGGGAAGTACTGACTGTCGAGAGACAGTGGTCCATGCACCACGACGCATCCGTTCAAAATGCGTACCGACTCAACAGTGTAGCTCCTTATAAAAGCGATGCGCTAGTGGGGGGTAACGTTACAATATTCCACTCAATTGTCTTCAAGTGTTTTAAGTCAAATGACCGATAGAATGAATGATTGTCTATGGTGCACGTTCCACTAGCGCCATCTAGTCGCCGCCTCTTGCAGCTGTTAAACAATATGGCTTCCGTCATAAACAATGACATGAATATTTACTTTGTTAAGTATTATATTGTTTTAATTAAGTATTGTAAATGTGAAGACTATATGAGTTATTGTTTATTTTTGTTTTTACTCAGTTAGTTTTCATCATTGTCTGGCAGTTTGAGTAATTTATGCGGCCTACCCAAATGTCCTTTCTTTGGTATTGTTCGTTGAATCGTTGAGCTCCTCAAGTTCTGAGTTGAGCTGCACGACTACTGACAAATGCGTGCACTGACTGGACAGGTCCCCTCAATCTGTGTGATTCTTTCATCAAAAGATAATTTCAGGCACCAATCTACATGGTCTTCACATGATTTGACCAAGATTATGTCTGGACTTTAAAAGAGACTGTGACTTTGTTTCTGAGTTTGTTTCGGCCTTTCTTCTCAGAGTAGTCAGTTACGAAACGCCGACCTCATCTAGTTTATTTTTATTTTTAAATATGGTTGACGTGTAAAAGTGTTTGTACAAACCTACTTACAGAAAAAAAATCATTTATCATATAACATATTAATAATAAAAATAACAATAATAATTATTATAAGTATATATTATAATAATTATTGCAATTATTATAGCATAATAATTTTAACATAATAATAATAAAACTATGTATGTGTGCTTTTTTATGACTATACTATAATATGTAATTATTTATCTAGCTATCTTATTCAGACTAGTTCAGATACGCGTTTTGACGCGCGGTTTGTGTATAATAAATTAATAATGCGTCAAATTGGGGACAGCGCTCCTTGATAGGCGAGTCCTATTACTGGCTGAACGTACGACGCGTTGCGTGAGCTCAGTACAGAACACGCGAGCTAACCACTCAAGGTCACTGGCACATATCTCCGTCTTAACAATTTACTATCTTTGAAAAAGCTTTCTCGAGCGACTTATGTATTTGCACCACGGGTCATTAATAAAATGTAAGCAGGACTTTAAACAAAAACTGAATTAATATAAGTGCAATTAATCTTTTGGCTAGGACATTACAAGTTCTTTGTAAAGTTGGCCGTCAATGACGACGCAAAGCTGAAGGAAAGTAATTAATCATAAGTTTTAGGGATGCTAGCGATGAAGCTATAGATTTTAGAATAATTAACTTTATAAATAACTTCTGGGACAACCGCTAACAATAATTGGAATTAAGATCTCGTCTCGAATCTAAGTACTACCTATTCTAAAAAGTTTCAGCTTCAATCTTAAGTGAAAATTGACAGATTTCATGCAAATGCAAATATTATATTTAAATCTGGAGTCATACTTGCTCAAGCACGAATTTCGATTTCAAATAGTTATCAATTTTTTTCTTTTTGAATCAGAATTTTCTCACAACAAATACGTAGGTCTACGGTCCCTTGATGCTCTAAAAAATCAATCTTCTATGTCAACACAATAAAAAAAACATGCGGGGTCTTTGGGGACTGCAGATAGAAGTGAAAAAACATGCGGGGTCTTTGGGGACTGCAGATAGAAGTGAAAAAACATGCGGGGTCTTTGGGGACTGCAGATAGAAGTGAAAAAACATGCGGGGTCTTTGGGGACTGCAGATAGAAGTGAAAAAACATGCGGGGTCTTTGGGGACTGCAGATAGAAGTGAAAAAACATGCGGGGTCTTTGGGGACTGCAGATAGAAGTGAAAAAACATGCGGGGTCTTTGGGGACTGCAGATAGAAGTGAAAAAACATGCGGGGTCTTTGGGGACTGCAGATAGAAGTGAAAACCGTTTACATATAGGCCGTGGAAGGCGTTCGGTGACGATGACGCGAGTTCCATGATTTTTGTTCACACAAAAAGTACTCAACGTGCCTAAAGAAGTTTTCACTTCAAAAATACGGCGATTTATGCGACATATTTTGATACTCGCAAATAAATCAAAACATAATGGGGGTGTTCTCGTCTAGCTAACGAAGAGTACTTGCATAGACACAACCTTGTAGCCAGGATTATCCATCAGCAACTTGCTCTGAAATACAGCCTTGTGGAATCGGAGGTGCCGTACTACAGGTATGTGCCCGACTCAGTTCTCGAGAGTGGAAATATCACATTGTACTGGGACCGATCCATCATCACTGACAGGACTATTGTTGCCAATAAGCCTGATATAGTGGTGGTGGATCGAATAGAGCGGCGCACAATGATTATTGACATAACGGTCCCTCATGACGGGAACCTCGTTAAAGCGGAGAAAGATAAACAAATCAAGTATCTAGACTTGGCTCGCGAGGTTGTCGACATGTGGGATGTGGACTCAGCAATCATTGTGCCGATAGTTGTTTTAGCCAATGGCTTAATTGCCAAGAGCCTCGACCAATACCTAAGGAGGCTCCCGTTGGGCAGCTGGATTAAGGGCCTGATTCAGAGAGCTGTACTTCTGGACACGGCTCGTATTGTTAGGAGATTCCTCTCTCTGGAGCCCTGACCGCCGGTAGCTTGGACCTTGTTCCCGATACCGGTGGGCTACTATTTTTTATATTTTTAAATGTTTTTATATTTTTTTTTTATATTCTAATATTTAAAAATATAATTTATGTGTATATTTAATGAAATAAAGGAGATAATAATCCATTTATTTTCAGGTAACACAACCCAAATATACATACATACCTTAACCTAAGAATACATAACATGCTATAACGTTTGTGTTAGTACTCGTATGTGAGACTTAAAACTAAGTTAGTAACAAACACTGTTTCATATCATTTTCTTGCTGTTGTCACTACATTAAGCATACAGCAATGGTTAATGTAGTGACAGTCGAACCTCTCAGCCATCATCCTCAAGATGGTGTTGGAGCTGGTGCGGACCCTGCGCACCAAGGATGTGCACCGTTTCAGCATCGTCGCATAGAAACAGTCAATGCGCGACTCAGCGAGCATCCCCGACGCACTGCAGTGCCGAGGCAGCCCCAACAACATCCTGTAGGCATTGTTGAATTGGACTCGTAGGGCGCTGTACTGCTTTTGAGTATAGTTAGCCCACAGGGCGCTCGAATAAAACACGTGCAATACGCTCTAAAAATAGTGTTTTTTACTTCCTTCGAGCATCGTGCAAACCTGCGAGCTATCATGTTCGCTCTAACAGATGCCTGAATCGTCTTTCAGGTCAGAGGTCATCAGATGTCCAAGGTATTTGAAAGTGTCAGCCCTCTTTAGCGGAACATTATTTATCTATTTTAGGGTACTTCCCGTTGACCTAGAATCATGAAATTTGGCAAGTAGCAAAGTCTTACAGCACACGTAAAACCTCCGAAAATCGTTAATTTGTAATTTTATCATCCAAAAATATTTTTTTTGCGATTACATACTTACATTTTCAGTTGGAAAATTGACCGTAGCGTATAACGACGTATGGGACAACATGTTTTTTAATTACAAAGTTAAGTTTGTTTTTTTTATATACTCATCCCAACTACGGAACCCTTCATTGTGAGTGGTCCGACACGCACTTGACCGGTTTTTAGATATCGATAACCAACACGTCTGTGGAGTTGCTCTAGCTATTTTAACATGGCCCTGTATTATTATTATGTACTCACGAGTATTTACATAATATGCACTTGTAATTGACAGCATATAAGTAAGTAAATTACATGCAAACATGTTCTAGAGTAGCAACGGCAAAGCGTAAATGTGTCACGAACCAGCGTCATCCATGACTTGCTACTTTAATTACACACTGCATATTATGATAAATTGCGTCGCACTTCTCAGTTCTGGGAAAACACCGCATGAAACATTATGTAATATGAAGGAACAAATTTTGTTTATGATGTTAATGTTATGTAATTAAGGGGAATGGGCAACGGCGTTCTCTATGCATTTAACACCATACTGCGATCGCCAACCCGCCTGCCAAGCATGGCGATTATGGCAACCCGGCCCCTTTCAGGGGAGGCCTATGTCAGCAGTGGACGCCTTTCGGCTGAAATTATGAATGATGAAGCTTAAGCTAGAATCCAACTACTTGTCTTGAAAAGTATCGTCAGAAAATCCAAGGAACTCCAAACTGACCTTTGTTCTAATCTATACTCCATTTGAAATAAGATATTTCTTAAACTATCATTAAATAAACTTGTTTACAGTCCGTTAAACCAATTTTGAGTTCTATTCCTTAGGCATAAGGATGGCATTAAAAGCAAAAACGTAGTTACAATACCAACTGTTTAATACAGCTGCCATATGTCATGCCACCAACGCAACGCTCCGCTTGCGCATTTGATCACGCTCCCCCGGCTAGGTGTTGGCCCGAATGAATTCATGCGGACCCCGTCACCCTCAACTGCAGGGTAAAATACCTCCATCTCTCTTTTCCACACCATCTATCTTTTGCTACTGCCAGCCCTTTTGGTAGGAGTCAAGCTGGTCCCACAATCTTCGCCTGCCGGTGAAGTCATCGTGCGTTTAGTTGGACCCAATCGGTGAAATCAAATCAAAAGTCATTTATCTGTATACAATATTTACTAGGTTTAGAACCAGCACTTTTCGTCAAAAATTACATAAGACAGTCCCCCAAAATCGCCCACCCTTCACCACTTCCTAGTGCTTTAGCTGGGAAGAAGAAGTTGCGCAACGAACTCCCCAGCAGCACAGCTGTCTGTTCAGTTAGAAAACTTGATTCTATACAATAGTAAGTAAAATAATTTGCATTACGCAACACAAAACATTAAGTTAAACTATTTGCCATGATGTTAGCGAGCACACGCCACTACACCTAAAAAAAATAATAATCGTTGAAAACTATTCTCAAGTAGAAAAAAAATGATTCATAGATAAGTGTTACAATATTTAGGTATGACACTGGATCCCGCACTAGGATACCCAGTGTCGCAGGATCCAGTCTCTTTCGACAGATTATAACATATGAATTACAAAAGATAGGTTAACAAATGCACTGGTTTCAGTATAATTAATCAAACTAAGGACTTAGAGGTGACCAAATGTATGTGTGTATGTGATGAGTGTAAGTATGTAAGTGATGAGTGTACGTATGCATGTGATGTGTGTTAGTGTGATGAATACTTTAATAATTGAAAGATAAAAGATAAAGATAAATTTATTTGTTTAAACATGTGTAACATGATACATGATTAGGTATGCACATATAGATGGAGACATAATTTCCGAAAAGAAGAAAAAAAAAATATCCCGAATCACCTTCTCCATAGCCTTAAATTACTAAATCTAAAAGAAACCCTCTATATCACCCTACAAAGCTGCAATTTTAAATACATGTCGGATCGTCAGAAAGTTCATGCAAATAGATGAAAACGAAATAGGTCCTCACACAACAGATCTTTAACATAACACACTACTCATCTCACACTGCATTTACTTGGCTTCGGTCCGTAAATGTCGCAAAAACCAGGCAAAGTGCTGAGAAGAAAAAATACTCTACAAAAAATAATAATAATAAATAATATTATAATTATATTAAATAATAAAAAAAGTAGTAATAGCAGGTATTATTTATTTTTTATTTTTTTATTATTATTTTATTATATATATTTTTTTTTTTAAGATTTTCCGTTTCAGCATAATTAAGCCCAAGCAGCCAATCCAAGCAAATAAAACTAAAAAACGGAAATAGAACGTACCTAAATAAAAGCCTCCAGGCATAATAGGTGTGCCCGCTTAAAGACCTACAGAAAGCTGAACTAAAAAAAAAAAGCTGTAAAGAACTAGAAGTCACAAATGATAAACTAGCAGTAGGTGGTTCTCTTAGCCCATTTCTCATCTGACATACGGCAGACACCCAGAAGGCCGAACCTAGCTCTATGTTAAAGAAAACCCACAATGTATTTCGAATATCTCTAATCTACTTGGAGTAGATTACATCAGACAAAAACAAATTAAGTGGATGACAAGTCCTTCTAAACTTAGACCGCTCAAGGTCCAAAACAAAATTGAAACCATTAATAAACTATTTATATCAGAATCTGTTCAAAAGTCTAATAAACAAGATTTCCAAAACTTGTTCTACAAGTAGATAGCTAATACGACAACGGCTATTTCTTAATTTAAAAAAACCAGCCAAGTAGGTACGTGTCGGACCACGCACAACGAAAGGTTCCGTAGTTGGGATTAATTTATTCCAACAACAAACTTAACATTGTAGTTGAAAAACATGTTCTCCCATACATCGATATTTAAACGCAACGGTCAATTTTCCAACTGTACGATATACGTGACAGTCAATTCTCCTACTGCAAATTTAAGTTTTATTTTATTTTCGTTACATATACTACAGATACTACTGCCATGATTTTTTTCACTTATCCAAAAACAACCATTGGGGACACTTGACTCTAACAGCTTAATATTACACAAACGGATCCCTGAATTGAAAAATGGTTTTATGGTATATCCATGCCAAATTAGGTACAGCTTTCTAGTAAGTACTAAGAGTCTCTGAGCTAAGCCCCCACAGACAGACAGACAGACACGGCGAATCTATAAGGGTTTCTTGTTGAGTACGCAACCCTAATACAACGTTATTTTTATTTCAGGGTTCCACATCCACACGTTGCCGCTGCGAACGGAACCCTATTAATAGTAAACTGCACCGTCTGTCTGTCAATCTGTCTGTCTCAGGGCATGTTTTTAACCGTAAATAGGGTGTAATTCATAGAATACGTCTTACAAAGATACACACGGTGCGATTTAATTTCATATCGAGGGGTGAAAGGCTATTTGGTTTAAGCGACATTTTTGCAACTTTACAGGAGAGCCATTTAAAGTTTAAAATTTCCGAAAAAAAATCATAACAAAAAAACTTCTTCAGCTATTGGAATGGAGTAAACTTAATTTAAATTAATTTGAAAACGTCAAGGTGTTGATGCTTATACCATATAAAACGGACCTTTAATTAAGAAGATAAATGTCGCTTAATACGAATTGCCTTAAGCCACTATTTTTCAGGGAACGGAAAAAAGATTTAAGTGACTTCATAACTACAATTGGCTACAGGAAAAAAATACTAAGGGACTCTGCAGTATATTTTCAGAATAAGCCAAACAGCATGAAGTGACGCAGCCCAAAATTAACTGTAACAAGCTATTTATCTCACCTGCCAATTGAGATTAAATTGACTGACTGGCTAATTCACATAAGTAAAATGATTTAAGCGACATCGCGACATGTAAATCGTGGATATCAAAATGATTTAAGTCACATGTTAATAAAAAATAGAAACAAGGAAAACGCTTTAACCGATATTGAATCTTTTTTCTGAGAAAGGCCTACTGATTTATGTCTCGGTTCTTTAAATCATTGTATAGTTCAAGTACACTAGCAAAAACGACGTCAGATAATACACTGCCACTTTGGAAACAACCCAAAAATAGAGTTGTATGAAGCGCCAAAAAAGTGCTCAGATTTAAATGAATCCGGCATGATCCGACGGAGAAAAAATTGCTGATTCCGAATATGTATATAACTCAATATCGCCCAAGATGTCGCTTAAACCAAATAGCCTTTCACCCCTCGATATGGTTGTGACATACCATAAAAACAAAAAAATCAAAAAAACATTTATTTGCATAAATTAGGTACAGAAGGTTGGTAAAACGTACAAAATTGTTCTCTTATCCTACCTTTAATTTCGACGTGCAAAAAACTTAACATAACTTGAAGTAACAATACAATTTGTACCGTCTAAACATTGTTTCGTCGATGCAAAGTTGAAGCAACAAACGTGTACGTATCCGATTCCGAAAATACTTATATTAATCGGCTATAATAAGCTACATTATCTCTAAATTACAGATTATATTTAATTTAAAAAAAAACGAGTGAGCCTTACCGTAGTCGCATATAATGTGTAACATCTGACATCTCACCTTGGTAATAAACTACTGAGCTGCGACAGAAATTAATCTCAAAAATTAAAAAAGCTAAATACTGAAATCTTTATTCTAATAATTATTAATTACTAGTGGGCGGTGAGTTTGTCTGTGTAGTGCCGGACGTTATGGGCTGACTTCACCAATGAAACTGAACGCGATCAGCTCATCTAAACCGCGTCAAGAGCTGTCAGTGTCATTATTTGTTGGGGAACATTGACATTGACAGCTCCTAAACTCAGGTTAGATGTGCTGATCGCGTTCAGTTTCATTGGTGAAATTCGTCCTAAGAATTGCACTTCCCTATTTCTACCCGTGGGTGTCGTAAAAGGCGACTAAGGGACTTACTAGAGAATGGGCGGTAGCGTTCTCTATTCATTTTAACATCATACTGCGATCGCCAACCCGCCTGCCAAGCGTGGCGATTATGGCAAATCCTTTGGGGAGGCCTATGTCCAGCAGTGGACGTCTTTCGGCTGCAAATGGCTGCAATGATGACTAGTGGGCGCCCGCCCACTGGTCAAAATTCTACCTCCTCTACTTACAATCTATACAGTACTTACTAATTCCATGCTATTATATTGTACTTACTTACTCCATGATCCATGTCCTTATTCACGAAATCACTCCCACAGACTGTGAGAGGAAAGATATTACTAAAATAAATTCTACATAATATTTTTTTGAAATTGTATGAGAGAGTCGGTTTTACACGTGGGCAAAGCCGCCGGCGAAGCGCTAGTTTTGTTCAAATCTTTCTAGTTTAATCAGCAATATTTGGGCCAAGTCTTAATAACTTTTCTCTGAATACCCAATCATCTTCTTTTTCAAACTATAAGCTCTTTGAAATTTTAAATTAGATATAGTCGCTACATTGAACTTTGAGGGTTATTTTCAAAATGTCTATGAGTATGAACCTTTTAAGTAATTTGCTTTTCATGAAGAAACTATATCTTGACTACTAATACAATCTTACACACATTTTCAGTATCTAGATAGGTATACGAGTAGGTAATCGTAAAGTTTTATGTGAAAGAAAGAAAAAACATCATTCAAAGAAAAATGCGTTTATTGGCATCACAGCAAAAAAAATACAACTTAAAACTAACAGAAAACAATGATTTTATAATCATTGTTTTCTGTTTTAATTTTGGCATTGTTGCCAAAAGGGACAAATGCAAATGTGCAACTAGCTGTTGCTCGTGGCTTCGCCCGCGTGGCTGTTTCTAAAATGAAAGTATAGGCTACTTTCAGAGCCTGTCCAGATGAGGCGATCTGCGCGCGAGTCCACTCGCGCGCTTCGTCCAGATACCGCGTTTTACGCGCGTTTCTACGCTAGGAGGGATTCCCTGCCAGTTATAAACATGGACTCGGATACAGCGGTTGTGTCAGCGAAAGTCGACGATTTAACGTGCATCCAATTCTACGTGACAGAATGACGCATAGTATGTTTATAACATCGCAGTGAAAAGTTTTTCAACTACTTTCGGATGTCAGTAACATCGTTCGATGATTTACTTTCGGATGTCAGTAACATCGTTCGATCATTTACTTTCGGATGTCAGTAACATCGTTCGATGATTTACTTTCGGATGTCAGTAACATCGTTCGGTGATTTACTTACGGATGTCAGTAACATCGTTCGATGATTTACTAGAAATTATTCAAGAAGATTTGACTCCATGTCAAAACTATGTGGTACGGGATACTGTTTCTGCAGAAGAAAAACTCGTGATTACTTTTAGGTAACATTTTTATTGTTTTAATGCCTTTATCAATTTTGTACCTTTATACTATGAATCAATTTAACAAAAATAAAGAATAATTTGAACAAAAATTAGGTATCATTATAACAAAATACCTATAGGTAGATATTTAAAATTTAATTTAGTTATCGTATAGTTAGTAGTCGCGAGTCCGAAAGTGTATATTTATTTTTTTTAAACTAAGGCACTCCGCGGACTGCCGTACCATTAAAACTGTTTATTATGCCCTGTGTCAAAGTATAATAAACTACTGCATCACAGTGTGGGGTGGGGCCCCCAAGACAACCCTATTGCCTCTGGAACGGGCACAGAGAGTGTCCTCTGTCCTCAAGGTTATGAGCTTGAAGCCATTTAGATATCCCACCTCGGCTCTCTACACCGAATGTCAGGTCCTCACTGTGAGACAGCTCTTTGTTCTTGGCACCATTCTGCGCAAACATCCCTCTGTGATATACAAGCCAAATGGTGCTAAAAAGCGTAGAGGCTTCGAGGTATGCTCAACTCGCGGATGTAGAATAGCTTGAGAACAGCCCTTGCTCAGCGTCATTATGATATTCTGTCCAACCATTTATATAATAAAATAAACAAAGTATGCACCATAGCTCCCATGTGCCATAATGGATGTAAGACGAAGGTCACAAAGTGGCTACTGACAATGAGTTACGATAAGACTGAAGATTTACTACATGTATCAATCGCTTAATCTTTAAGTAGTTAATTAATTCATATATTTATAATTACATTTACACAGACTTATATACACACAAGTTTTCACCATATTTTATCTCTCTCTCAATACATACTCAAACACATTCCCCCACATAGGTACTTTAACAGACACATCATAACATGCATTTTCTGGTAGTAAGTAGTTTTTCTTAATAATAATATACTGTGCTCGTCATACAACTACTGTTATATGTTCAAATTATAGGCGAGGACGCTGGCACCCTAAACACAAGTTAAATTTTACTCTGGGTGCCAGAGTTCATCGAAAACACTCTTTGTTTTAGTTGTTACGCTGCATAGTGTTTAGTGTTTACCTAAGTGTTTATGTACAATGGAAAATAATAATAAAAAAAAATAAAAATAAAAGTTAAACATCGAAACGTAAATCCATGACGTGCACATTCCTCGATAGCCAGCGTCATCGACGTGTGCTACAAAAAATCGCTCGTGGGCGAGCACTCTTAGTTCCACAAATAGTCGCTCGTATAAATGTATAGAATTTGTATCGGCTCTACAAAAAGTCTGACGTGTGTGAGCACCCTTACTCGACACAGTATAGCTCGATTCAAAATGTTGAAATTGTCTATTTATTTGTGAGACTTTTATTCTACATTATTTTTACTATAATTTAGTATTCATATACCAAAAAAATATTTTCTTTTACCCTATTTTTTTTAACCACTTTATACTTTAGAACCCTTAGAAGTTAAAGGCCCCTAAATAGAATTTGCTACGGGCCCCGCGCTTGCTTAATCCGGCACTGAGCATGTCGGTGACGCGAAAACATAAGTTTTGCCCTTTCCAAAAATCGCCCAACGCGCATTTTTCACTTACACACTAACAAAAAAAACAAATAATTAAAAAAATTAAAATACACGCCTGCCATATCAAAAAGTGAACTAAAAAATTAAAATATTTAATGTGCAATTAAAACGCCATTGTGCCCAAAAGTGGAAAACTGAAATTCAATAATCATGTACTTAACTTGTTTTTAATTTTTTAGTTCACTTTTTGATATGGCAGGCGTGTATTTTATTTTTTTTAATTATTTGTTTTTTATTTTATACCTTTTAGTGATAAAACAATATTTTTGCAAACGCACAATGTGCCACGAAAGATAACTTGATTTTTTTGGGAACGCGAAATTATTTTTCTTATTATTTATTAATAAGATCTCTTAGGAAATTCAGTTCTTGCAGAGATTTTTTGTCATGGGGCTCGTTGATAAGCTTTCGTGAATCTAAAACACCAATTGCCAATCCTCCTAGCTGTCGCACGCGACAAAGAGCGACATAAGCTTGCCCTTTGGCAACATTTTTAGCGCCTAGATCCACGATGGCGCTGTCCAGTGTCGTTCCTTGCAGCTTGTGCACTGGCACAGCCCAACATAACGCGTCAAATTCGACAGTGCTAGGCTCAATTTTGACACCCAAAATTGAATTATTTAATTTTTTCTTTTGTTATTAATTAATGAACGAATGCATATTGAATACTACTGTTATATATTTTTGTAATGTACTAAGCAAGCTCTAGCTAGACGATGATAGTATACGTAGTCAAATTTTCATGAAAAAATCAAATTATTACCGGGTTTTTCATTAACCATGGCTCCCCCTTTATATTTTTTTAAATGTTCACTAGCCTATGTTACCCGGAATAGTTCAACGCTTCTAACAATACCACATACATTAAAATCGGTTAAGCCGTTTAGAAGTTATGGTGGAATAAAGAAACTCACAAACATACATACATACATGACACCTGAAAACATAACACTCCTTTTTTTGGGCAGTCGTGTAAAAAATATAATTATAGTCTCCTTAAAAGGATAAAACAAAACAAATTCTTCGTTGAAAAAAAACAAAAAATCTAATTTAAGATAAAACTTTAAAATCATCATCATCACCATTATCATCATCATCATCTTCATTCATTATGAAGCGTAATAATTGTGACACAGTTGAATAAAACTAGTGGAATAATTTAACAGGAAAAAACAAATCAAGCAATATTTTGCAACAGCTACTCATCATGACGAAGCAGAAACCAGGTAAATAGCAGACATACCGCTAAGGAGGTCATTGAACTGTAGGCCTAGTGCTACTGCATTTTCCTTGATAAGAAGCAACTTGCAATTATCAGTCATCGTGGTGATAAGAAAAAGTGGATGCAGCCACAGGGCTTAGGGTCGATTCATACTATCGCAGAGTTGAAGCGCAGCGAAGCGTCAATCTAAAAGACAGCAGAGCAAATCAAAGGTTCCTTACGTGCAGCTATTGAAACGATATGGTAGAAAATGCAAAATATAATATAAAATATAAATGAATGATATATATGAATGAGATATATGATGAATATGGCAAAGGTTGACTGCTAGAAAATGCCTATGGCATTAAGTCCGCCTCTGTACATTTTGTGTGCTTAAAGTGTTAAATAAATAAATATGGCATACTGGATTTGGGATCAAGGCGGCTGTTACTTGATGTCATGACACTGCACGGCATATGCAGTAACAAGTTTGATTGTATTGACCTAACAAACAAATTGTGTTACAAGGTACCCAGAAGTGTTATTCGTAGGGGGGTGCGCGTCCCTCAACTATTCCATACAGACATATGCAGGACTAACGCTGGGGAACGTGCACCTCTTTGACGCCTTTTTGATTCTTAAAACACGCATTTTATTGATTTGGATATATTTTGTCTATCTAAGCAATCATTTAAGAAAATGGCTCTGGATATTTTGTTTAGCGAGTATTTTAGTTAAATTAAGCTAACCTAAGTAACTCAGCAATATTGTGGAAGCGACTATTGTTTTATTTTTCTTTTTCTTTTTCATCACTTCTCTTTAGCACTTTTAACCTTTAGTTAAATCGTGGACAATGGTGTGGGTTACATTTACATGTTTGTTAAATCTTAGATTAAGTATTTCTTTGTATTTTTAGCATGTAACTGTATTTTGTCCCTAATAAATAAATAAATAAATAGCAAACTTACCCTTATACTTACCCTCTAGCTGTGAACGACCTGCGCACCAATCAGCACGGGTCGCTCACAGACACGCGTATTCGGCTGATTCCGTAGAATGCGCGCGAATTCGTGCATCTTCTTTCTATTTCGATAAAAATATATACATTACGTTGCAGAGATAAGGATGCTATGTTATGTTTTGGATTGACGCGTCACTGCGCTTCGACTCTGCGCTAGTATGAATCGAACCATAGTTCCCACTTATTGCGGTTTGTAAAAATGTACCTACAACTTCCAATACATTTTTCTTCAAAAACCTTTTGTTGATTAACTATACCTTACCTACTCACCTTTCACCCAATTTTTTTTTCTAATGTTTTCAGCATTTCAGACCTTAAATAAACTGTCTGAAAGTATAATATCATATTCCACGTTTATGCTTTACTATTACTTACATGGTAAGTATACCAAAAATAAATCGCCCGTTCTATTTAATTATTTTAAAATCTATCCATCAAACATGGGTTGAATATCGAAGATTAAAATACCTACGCTTAAAATACCAATGTTCTAAACATCGAAAATTTAAATATCGATTATATCAAAATGTCGAAAGTTGTTATACCTACGCTTAAAACGTCGAAGATTGAAATGCCGAGTGATTAAAATTTCGAATGATTCAAAATATCGAATGAAATTATGCCTAAGTTCAAAATATCAACATTTAATACATCTAAGTTCATAATATCTACGTTAAAAATACCTACTAGTTGAAATACCGAAAAAACAAGCAAGACATTACATGAGGTTTTTTTTTTTTGTAACCCACCTAGTAACTGATTACCATCTAGCAACCAAGCATGCAGCAATCATGCAACATGCAAGCAAGCATGGTTTCTGTCACGGCTCCGGCGGTGCAGGGCTCCGGCGCTGCAGGGCTCCGGCAGTCCCACACGAGTTTAACGTCGCAGATGGTCTAAACGCTCACCACCGCAGCTTCGCCTTGTTGGCGGCGCGGCGGGTGTTAAAACCACCTGCTCCTCAGCTCGCGGGCTGCCTCGCCCCTCCGCGTTTGTGCGATTCTAAATTACACTCTAGCTAGAGGTAGGGCAGACAAGACTACGTGCAGTCGGTTTTGCAGCGATACGTTTCTGTCACTAACTTTAGTAGCACAACATATTGACTTTCAAGAAAATATTTTAATTTAAGGACCTAAATAATACCTTCACGATTGACCTATGCTTGTACACTGATTTTCATGGATAAAATAGGTCAAAATTGTTCTAAAACCGAATTGGGGCACCCCGAATTTAAGTAGTCTTTTGGCTGTTACCCCTAGAGTGTATATAAAAATCCGGAGGTGCAAAGGGAGGGCAACCCCCGCCCGCTGTAATAAAGCACATGTTCACCTCCGCATCTTCGGCTTGCTGGTCGCCTCCGGCGACCAGCCTCAGCCGCTACGGCTCCCACGGGTGCCTATCCTTTGTTACGCAAGGGCGAAGGGGTTGCACTTCCCGTAGCGCCGGAGACGTTGCAGAAGCAACCTTTTTCCACTCATACTACTTATATCAAAATTTGATCGATATTTTAACTTGTACGTATTTTTAGGGTGAATTAATGAATGTATTAAATGTTGAAAATTAACCCATTTTTACACGTAGGTATATTAATTTTTACACGTAGGTATATTAATTTTCGATGTTCAAATAATATATGTACCCATCGATATTTAGGACGTTCGATAGTTTGTACTTCGATATTTAGGACATTCGATAATATGTATTTCGATATTTGGATCTTTCGATGTAACTTTTGTAGATATTTAGATTTTAGATATATTGGACGTAGGATATTTAACCATTCGATACTATAAACTTTCGTTATTTTAATTTTCGGTTTTATGGTCGTTCAATATTTCCATTTTCGATGTTTTGAACATCGATATGTTAACAGTATTTTAATCTTCGATATTCAAATACGTACCCATCAAATATCTACTTAGTTTTAGATAAAGTCAGCTTGATTCACAGAAAATACCGGAATGATTCATACCTGTTTATTTTTTTGGCACGAATCACCCAAGTAGTTTAAAGTCGAAAGTCATGGTGATTATTATGTCCAAAGTCCAAACTAATCTCAACTGTAATATAATTCTGAGTCAACCACACCTAATGGAGGTAAATCCGTGTAGGCTATGTCTCGGACTTTGAACACTGGACTTTGGACATAAACAATAGCCAATGTTACTTTGCCCGACCCAGGAGGTGAATTAATTTCGCTCGGCCACGGTGTGTTTATAAATCAATTAAATGTAACAGATTGGGACAACATTTTGTGTTAAACTCGGACAAACTTTTATTATATGTATAGATAGGCACATAAAAGGCACTTTTGTACGTCAAAATGTACAAAAATATTTAATTGATTCTAGTCGTCCCTTCTAAAGGTAGTTTCGTATGGAGAAGAATGGGCAAGAAACCCCACTGTTACTCTTATAAAATGTTTTACTTTATATTGTATATAATGTACATTCATTATAATATAATTATATGTGAAGACGATGCACCTAGAATAAAATTACTACACCACAATAAGTAAAAAGAATTAAAAATGAAGCAATTACAGATATATTAAGGCTTCTACATACCGGGACGACTAGTCGCGCGACGCGACGCGACACAAAGGCACCGCTCGTCCCGCGACACGCGGGGCCTTTGTGCCGTGTCGCGTCGCGCGACAAGTCGTGCTGGTATGTAGAAGCCTTTAGTTATGTGATAGATACACGGTGCTCACGTATTTACAAACATTTAAAAAAATACATGTTTTCCTCAAAAAAATAATATCAGTGGAATTTAAAATTAAAATAACAAATTTCAATTAAAATAGCAACGAGTTTGATTTTGCCGGGGCACAAAGGCAACTGAAGGAACACGGGTGGGTTTCAGTCAGTAAAAGTCTGACTTCTCCCGCTCCGCCCAGAGTGGGAGAAGTTATTTGATAATTTACAAAAAAAAAGAAGTAAATTATACGAGTATGAGTAGTATGACTACACAATATTGATTTCGTTAATTTTGTGTATTTTCGATCATTCAGAGTGTACGCCTTACTTCTCTCAGTTATCAGCAATTACTAAATAGTTGTGGAGGTCAGATAAGCAGACGCTCCATGTAAAATACTGGTATTCAGCTACATCCGGTTAGACTGGAAGCTGACCCCAACATAGGTGAGAAATGGCGGGCAGATTAAACTACGCACTCACGTGGAGACACTCTCATCCCACTTACCCTTTCTAAATCAAATTAAGTACGAAGACCCCAGGGGGCCTAAAATGGACGCTATGGCAGAATCATAATATGATAATAATTATGAATCAAATTAAAATTCGTAAAATGATCACAAACTGACAATTCATAATATGATCTGCCATCGGTCATCAGTTTGCTCGATTTACTTGATCGTCGCGTATTTCGTGATACGGCAAAAAACTCGCACTCAGCGTACTGCGTACAATTCATCTAACCCGCAATTCATCTGTTTGACAGCTGCCATTTGACATTAAACTTCATTATAGCAATTCTGTAAAATACGTCCTACGTTGTGAACCATTTTACGAATCTCCATAGAGCTCCATACAAAACTGTTAGACAGTTGAATGCGGGATATGAATTGTGCGCAGAATCATATTATGAATTGACAGTTTGTGACCATTTTACGAATTTCAATATGATTCATAATATTATCATAGCCAAACCATCCGTTTTAGGCCCCCAGCACTTCGTTTAACTACGTAATTCACCTAATTTCGACAGGAAGTTTTTACAGCGCTGCTCTGCAGTTTTTACGACAGCTCTCCCAAGAAAAGTGCTATGAACTCATCTAGATGATACCATAACTTGAGAACAACGCCATTTCAGCCAACTCCTGCGGCTAATTACGGTAACGGTTGCGCTATAAATCCTTAGATACTTCTTATGATGAAGTATTGATTACTTTAAGTATGAACTTTTCAACATAAAATGGTTGAACTTGTTGAAAACATGGAAACAACATTTTGTTTTCTGCCATTAGCCGTAGACCCATGAATCAGTATCAGGAGCTTGGATTTGTAAAAAAGTTAAAAATTGTTTATTATTTTAACAAGTTAAGCAAATCAGCCTGTGTTAGGGGACTTCGCTCTTCCATATCATTCTTAAAAACCTAAGTATTATTTACTTGTTTTCATTTTGTTTCTATACAAAAATAGGTAATAAAGGAAATAATAATAAACCTACCAAGTGCGTGTCGGACCATGCACAATGAAGGGTTCCGTAGCTATGATGAATAATTTTTATCCTATAGTTGTAGTTATAAAACATGTTCTCCCATACACCGATATATGTCTCGGTCAATTTTCTAACAGCAAATGTAAGTTTGTGTGGCGGCATCAATATCACCACACGCAAACTACGCATCACACTAACGTCACACTTATCCTACATCGCGCAAGCAGAGTTTACCGCGCAACTAGCCTAAAATACGTCCCAACATCAACCGTCGGGCAGTTGTCCACGAGACACAGCACCCAGCAACATGCTAGTGAGTGAATGAGAATTTGAATGTATCAGAGATGAATGATTTGTAATCGATTTAAGGCAATAGGCTCGGCCCCTATTACTGTGAATTATACACCTCTGCTTATCTCTTCGGGGAATACATTCATGAATTCTACTTAAAATTTTATATACGAATGGTACCTAATCTATGATCAGCGCTTCATTATTACTTTAGTTATTTAGGTTTCCTGTTTGTAACATCAAATAATGTAGGTAGCTGTTTGTTGTTCCTCTTTAATAAAAACCGGTCAAGACGAATCGGACTCGCGCACCGAGGGTTCCGTGCGTATATATGATGTTAATTATTTCTGAAAAACTGTGCTATTTAGAGACATCGTTTTATTTTTCCTGTAATATTTACATGAATTTCTATCACATAGAATAATTTCAGATTTTTATCTATGCAAACTTCGGAGATAAAGGGGGGGAACGGAAAGATTTTCTACATTTTTCATCAAAAGTCGGAAACTGTGCTGCCTAAAAGATAAATGTTTGAGAATGTGCAAATAGCGCTCTTTCAAATGATACCCCACATGCCCTAGTAACCCACTTCAAATTTTTAAGACCCCCTTCAGTCCCTTTTGCAAAAAAGATATATTTTTTTTAATTTCTTTCTTGTTTAACAAATAGTTGGGCAAAGATGATCTAAAACCATTCTAAATTTCAAGTTGATAGTATTAGTAGTTCTTGAGATATCAAGGTGTGACAGACTGACAGACAGACTTAGTCTCACCATAAGGGTTCTTTTTTACCATTTTGGTACGGAACCCTAAAAATATATACCTACCTGTAATGAATGTGTCGTGCTAATATTTTTGCATATATAAAGTGTATATATTCATACATGAAATCTCTTAAGGGGTCATTGTACTCATCATTATGAACAAGTTT
This sequence comes from Tiliacea aurago, assembly GCA_948098905.1. NCBI lineage: Eukaryota > Metazoa > Arthropoda > Insecta > Lepidoptera > Noctuidae > Tiliacea > Tiliacea aurago. Next base: position 24,031,011 of record OX402592.1, on the reverse strand, counting down.
CACTATGGGACCAAATTTGAAATCACGAAAATAAAATCAGCTGTTCCCTACATTTTGACGAGTTACGCGAACATAAATGTAGGGCAGCAGATTTTTTTTTCGTGATTTCAGGTTTGGTCCCATAGTAAAAGTTGTTCAAAGTCAAAGTCAAATTGTTTATTTCAAATAGGCACATATAAGGCAATTTTGAACGTCAATATTTTCAAAAAAATTGAATTGATTCTAGTCGCCCCTTCCAAAAGGTAGTTTCGTATGGAGAAGAATGGGCAAGAAACTCCACCGGTACTCTTTTAAAATCTTGTAGAATATTTTTGTAGGTACATTAATTATATAATTATATGTGAAGACGATGCACCTAGAATAAAATTACTATACCGCAATAGGTAATAAAAAGAGTTAAGAATGAAGCAATGACAGATAAATTAATTATGTGATAGATACATGGTGCTCACATATTTACAAAAATTGTAAAAAATAATACGATTTCCTAAAAAATAACAATATCAGTGTGAGTTAAGGTAATCACAGAATTTAAAATAAATGTCATAAAAATACTAAATTATACAATTAAAATAGCAACCTGTTTGATTTTGTCTAGACTCTAGATTGTCCTATGGAGCAGGACCAGCATGTTTCCAAACATTCTTATCTTGTATATAATCCTCTAATTTGTAATATGCTTGTTTACAAAATGTTCTTTTAATATGAGTTTTAAATTTTCTTTCATTTAGTTGCAATATATCACAAGGTATTTTATTGTAACTTTTAACACAGTACCCCATAAAAGATGTATGTACTTTAGATAACCTGAAAAATGGTTGATCTATTTTGCCTTTATTTCTAGTATTAAAATGATGTCTATCACTTATTTTACTAAAAAGATGTAGATTTTTCCTTACATACATAATATTTTCATAAAAGAATTGGCAAGGTACCATCATAATATTAATATTTTTAAATAGTTCCCTAAGAGATTCGCGGCGACTTAGATTATAAATTGCTCTGACAGCTCTCTTTTGTTCATAATGATGAGGACAATGACCCCTTAAGAGATTTCGTGTATGAATAGATAGATACACCTTATATAGTTATTAATTTCTTTTAATGATATTTGTCAGGACTTCACATTTCAATTGCCTATATAACACATGTGCTCTGGTGCAGATAAAGCTTAAAATATTGACGCGTCTGGCGCTCGATCCAGTTACCATTTCAAACCGCAGAACTGGCGGTCATCTCAAACGGCACAGAACCGCAAACGCGTGACAGCAAGGGCCAGTTACTCATACATAGAGGATTATATCCAAGATAATAATGCTTGGAAACATGCTGGTCCAGCTCCATAGGACAACCTGGAGTCTAGACAAAATCAAACAGGTTGCTATTTAAATTGTATACTTAATTTATTATTTTTATGACATTTATTTTAAATTCTGTGATTACCTTAACTCACCCTGATATTGTTATTTATTAGGAAAACGTATCCTTTTCTTTTTAATTTTTGTAAATATGTGAGCACCGTGTATTTATCACATAATTAATTTATCTGTCATTGCTTCTTTCTTAACTCTTTTTATTACCTATTGTGGTATAGTAATTTTATTCTAGGTGCATCGTCTTCACATTATAATTATATAATATATATACCTATAAAAAATATTGTAAAAGATTTTAAAAGAGCAACGGTGGAGATTCTTCTCCATACGAAACTACCTTTTGGAAGGGGCAACTAGAATCAATTCTATTTTGTTGTAAATATTGACGTTCAAAAGTGACTTATATGTGCTTATTTGAAATAAACAATGTGACTTTGACTTTTTGACTTTACAAAAATAGACTCCCTTCATGGTCCAGTGGTCGGAAGCATTTCAATCTTCGGGTCGGCTAAAGTTTTATTGAACATTTTTGGTAGAGGAACTGCAGTCTGGATCCAAATACGGGTCATTAGCGCGCGCCCCGCGTCAAATCTAATCAAATATACGGGTATAATTAAAAGTGCCAATTTCGTAGCCAAATTCTGCGGGCTAATTGCGTAACACACATCAGTATAGGAATTGGTTTCAATTTGACAGTTCAAGGACATTCATTGTGTTATTTACGTTGTTGGGCAGACAATTTTTTCTGACATATGAAGTAATAGATTATTTATTTAATTTTATTAATTTTAAGAAAACTTACAGCTAATACATTCGAGTAGTCAGAAGTTATAATGTAGAAAAAAGCCAATTACTAGTTTCCACATATAAAAACTTACGCATGAAATTGACAAAACGGTAAAAACAACGTTAGATTTAAACATAGAAACAACTGAAGAGAATAAACAAAAATAAAATACATTAGTACATTACGCAACAATGTTACTCTTCAAAGAAAGCAATATACTTCAGAATCATTCCTAACTGTGTTACGCAATTAGGGTGCTGGCCAGCCTCAATTTCGATTACCATTGACACGCTAAGACGAAACACGTTTATTTGTACACACAGGCCCAGCGTCTTGTAACATTGGGACTTGTAACATTCCTGAAAAATAAGGCAGGCCATATATCTCTGTGATCTCATCCTACGCCTTCGGAGAATACAGGGTTATATATTACTTTATGTTATTCTAAAATAAATGAGGTATCAAAAGTGGAACTGAATTAAATAAAAGAAAAAGTATCTATTGGGACTAGCACAGGAGATCACAAATACAACATAAAAAACAAAGTAAAATGTAAATAAATACAGAAAGTCCTGTACGACGCCAAAAGGCTCTCAGCACGATGCTGCGACATTTAAAAATAAGTGTCGCAGCGCTTTTATCAAATAACTTCTCCCGCTCTGGGCGGAGCGGGAGGGCGTGTCAGACTTTTACTGACTAAAACCCAACAAAACAACGTGCCGTCGACCCGGGCCTGGTCCTTGTCGGTCGGTGAGCTCACCGTCCGACAAGGACCAGGCCCGGGTCCCCATCGCTCACCGTCCGCAGGCCCGCGCCGACGGTGGCCGGAAATCGGCTTGCGACTCCCGACGCCCGGGGCGTCTTCTGCGGCGACTAGGGGCGCAAGGGCGGGAACCTTGCCTCTCCCTCACGCGTTCCGCCTCCTCGTTCGCAAGCATTACTGGTTCGCAGAAGGAGGTGACGGCCTCCCATGCACTCTCGCTCCGAACCATGGCCTGAACCAGGGCCGGACGCGAGATAAATAAGTGTCGCAGCGCTGGTAGTCTGATACAGCACCGTATATTATATGTTACAAGTAGAGCAACAATTTGCATCGCATCACCGTCTGACGGCACTCGACACTGGCAAAATGCAATAATACGGGATTGACTTATATTATAAAAATAAACTTTGGGCACAAACATGCTCTAAATAAGACAGGAAACAAATTTTATAAGCGTTCCCGAAATACATCGATGGTACATTTTAGAACAGGAAATTATGCTCAGGGCCCGTAGTATAATTTCCTGATACAAAATGTTTTTACAGCTGTAACTAAATTTTCGAACAAAAATAGACGATGCAAATTGGTAACTGGAAAATCGTTTTATTCGTGTTATTTTGGGAAACCGTTTCGTAAATTATTCAGGGATTGAAAATATTTATGGAATAGGTTTTACGCTTGTTTTTCTCCTTATTCGGCTCAATTTGTGTGTTTTTAGTCGATTCCTATTTCTAACCGGCTGGTAAATAAGGAGTTAGAATCAAACTCAAACTCAAACCGTCTTATTCCAAAACACGATCTAAATTTAGTACTAGGATAATTACTAGGTTTAAACCATGACTAAATAAAACGTTATTATAAAATGAAGTTTATCATTAGTTCATGAACTAGCTATGGTCCTAAAGTTAGTCTGCCGAGACCCCTAGTTTTTCTATGGACTAACTTCGGTACTAATTTATTTGAGGTTAGCGTTTATTGTTATTGTGTGGCTTTTTATTTACAAATCGACTTGATGGATTTGGATAATTATGCTGGAGACGTCTCGGCGATCTTACAGACATCGTCATACGTAGTACGACGTAATATGTCCTATAATAATATGAACATTCGCGTTAGGCAGTCGAAATAAGATGATACAAAGCATTGCTTACCTAATATTAATTAAAAATCCATGTTTTGGTCAGTGGGTCGTCTTAGGGTTTTACTAAGTTTATCTTCAACGGTTTAACCAGACACAACTCACGAACAAACCACATATTATCAAACAGTAATACTAAGATTTATTATTTAAGGACGCAACATAAACATTCGTCTCAAATTACGAGTGCCGCGCCGTACCTATGTAATTCACTCCACTTCACGCTAGAGATGTTAAAAAATATGATAACTTGATTATAAAAAGCACGTCAAAAGTACAAGTTGTGCTTGTTCAATATATTGTAATCTAAACAAAGAACGATTTATGACATATTTTTTTATTAATTAATAATTATTTATGCATTTCAAGTGTTATTATAATATCAATATTTAGAGAAACGAAACGTTGCTTCAAATAGATGCAGAATGAACGAATGAAAGAATGGCATTTTTGTTTCTTATCTGTGGAACCATGAACCTTCTTTGGTACTAACTGATCCTCGGGAGCTTCTTGGCGGGAAAGTGAAGCGTCATGTTCAGCAGTTTGTTTAATTTTCCAAAATGTGTGTTTAGCCGAATATTAATGTGTAATAATGGTGGATTATTAACCATTAAGTGTTTGTGAACGTGCATTAGTGTAGGCAAATGAAACAAAACAGTGCAACTTCGCTTCAAGTTCTCTCAAAAAGTCCGCGTGAGGTCTCAGTAAAGTGCCACATCTTTACTGATACTCAAGGGGAGTGGGCGGGGATATCATCATCATGCATTTATAATTCATTTCATCAATACTATGCAAGAACTAAAACGTGACATTGGCTAAATGCACAAACCGTGCGAAGCCAGAAAAAAAAAAAAAAAAAAAAAACTGATCCTCGAAAAGTCTTCGTTTTGTAATAAGAACACGTTTTGAGCCTGATATTAACTTGAATACCGTAACAATCCTAGACCTCATGGTCTTGGTATAAAACAGTACTTAAGCATTTTTTTGTAATAAGACGGTTTGCATTTATTTCAATTAAACCATTGACAGGCACTTTTGAATTGTCAAGAAGTCGGTCAGTTACAAATATGAAGCTAGTTGCCCATTCCAAATAGTAGGTTCCTATGGAGAAGAACGGGCAAGAAACTCCACGGACACTCTTTTAAATTAAAATATTGCTACAAAATATTGGTTACATCATTCATATTAAAGTTAAACATGTGAGAACGATGCAATACATCAGAAGCGTCCGTGATAAAAAGATAAAAAGCAAAAAAAAAAAACAATTAACAACTAAAATAATTAAAAATAAGCCGTCACAGCTAAGAGATGACCATTCCCAACTGACAGCGCGAATAGAATACAGATTAGGACCATACATAGGGTTAGACCTACCTATACTATCATGATGTATCTATACAATGGGTAACTGAACTAATGCTTATAATGAAAGTAGTTGGTTCAGAATCGTTTACTGAATCGATTTCTGTCATTTTTAATATAGGTATTTTTTATCCCAAAAAAATATTATAACAGCGGAAGTGTGACTATTATTTACGTATACAGCCACACTTCCGCTGTTCAGTCAAAACACATCAAAATGGACGAAGTACCAACTACGACCCATAGGATACGTGTTCGACTGTGTGCGTCCGTATATTTGTAATGTGACCACAATTTTCTCCCAAAATCAGTGTAACTAATTTAATAAATGTTTTTTTCAATACACTTCCTCGAAAACTGGTTCTTATCGCACTACGATTAGGTTCACAATGCAATGTATTTCACACGCGTGTGATTTTTTATTTTCCAACACGTGTGCGGGAATAAAAATTGCCACAAATAATTTAAACCTATACTTAGTCCAAATTGGTTCTATCCCTCTATTCTCACCGTCTCGCGCCAGAGACGGTCCTCTCTAATCGGATGTGATTTTTTTTTTAATTTCGGCAAATATGGTTCTTTACGGTGTTAATATTTTTAGAATATTTAAATAATGTTTATAAATAGAATACCATAAAAAAACGTTTATGAACAAATTAAAATTGATTTGTGTTCTAAACTAAAAACTATTTGATTTTTTTATTTTTCTTATTAGGCTGTTTATCGGCTTAATACCTTTGCTTCTCCTTCAACCTGGCGAAAGCAAAGCGCGAAAAAAAAAGAAATGAAATCATAGTTTAATAATAGTTCATGAAAAAATATTTTTCGTTATTTTATTTTTTTCTTCAAAACTGTATTGAAAAACGTCATTTGATACTCATCGACATTTTGTTATTGCAGTTCTCGGCTCAAAAACAACCTCGCCTACGGCTCGGATGTTAATTCCGCCTGAATGCAATAACAAACATTCTCCACTTGTATCAAAATGTACTATTAGTACAAAATCAGTGTATGTATGAGAATATTATGTTTATAACATAATAGTAGGAGTGTTTGGTGGTGTGCGTTAATTCCAGGGCATGTTGCAGCGAACGAAGAGTGGACCTATATCCCCTATATTCGCGAATACAGATGCGATTTCTCATTTCTTTCATCCTGTGGAAGCTTAGTAATTATAATTGGCTTCATCATTTTTAGGGTTCCGTACCCAAAGGGTAAAACGGGAACCCTATTACTAAGGCTCCACCGTCTGTCTGTCTGTCCGTCTGTCACCAGGCTGTATCTCATGAACCGTGATAGTTAGACAGTTGAAATTTTCAAAGATGATCTATTTCTGTTGCCGTTATAACAACAAATACTAAAAAACAGAATAAAATAAATATTTAAGGAGGCTCCCATACAACAAACGTGATTTTTTTGCTCGTTTTTGCTCTATATTGACAACGGCAACAGGCAGACGCTTGAAATATTCACAGAATATTTAGTTATATATTTACTTTGAAAATAAATAGTTAAATTAAAATAAAACAAATATATACAACAAACATGATATTTTTGCCATTTTTATAGATAATGGTACGGAACTCTTCGTGCGCGAGTCCTGCTCGCACTTGGCCGGTTTTTCAAAGGATATATTACATACTTGGTCCATTGAAACATTCCAAGTATCTGTTATGTCTAGGACACAGGCAGATATTAAGCATGATAGACAGAACGTATCTTGGGACCACCGAACAAATCGTCGTATTTAATCCTGATCTGAATACTGAATCTGATGGTGCTAAACTCGTAGCTAAGTTCTGGGCGACTCAATACAGATTGACATCGACACTAAGAAGAATAGTCAAACATACCGGGCCCTATTTAATAAAACCGAAAGGCGGCAATCCGACATTTCAACAATTTTACAAGTTTTTGCACGCCAACGCTTCAGCGTGTGAGAGTACTCTACTCACGGTAGATATGTAAATTTTTTCCAACATAATAATATAATTATTCTATATTAGCTGGTGCCCGCGACTTCGTCTGCGCAGGATTAGTATTTCGAGTAGCTTATATTAGCGTGGCGGAGAAAAGAACTAACATTATACCATTTTTTAAGCAAATAAATTATCTTATCTTATAAATAAAAAATAAAAACCTTACACATTTTGGCTATAATGGCTTACACATAAGATATAGACATTTGTATACTGTGGTGGGCTTTTTTGTAGGATTATTTATGTGGCAGCGCACGCCAGAACAGCTCGCAGATGGTCGATTTTTTCCTACTTACTTGACACTTATCGTCATATTTTGGACAATTCACACAATATCTTTATAAATTGTAGCCTATGTAATTCTGATATATATATAAGCTATATTATTGTAAAGTTTCATTAGAATCCATTCAGCAGTTTTTACGTGAAAGAGTAACAAACATCCATCCATCCATCCATACTTACAAACTTTCGCGTTAATAATATAATATTAGTAGGATAGGACTCTCAATTATACATGGAAACCATTTATGCATGGAAGTTTTATAAACTACAGACTTGACATTAAGTATATGATTAAATATATTTTTGTCATCTATACCTTGATGTATGTAACAAATAATGCAATTAAAAAGTTACGTGTAGTGCTTTCCGTTGGGATGTCTGTCTGTTTGCCGTCACGATTCACGTCGTCACCCACAATGGTTTAATCTAAATCTTCTTCTCTAAGTTTTGTTTCAAAAAGGTGGCGCAGACGAGTCCTGGAGTGGAGACCGCGTATCGGCAAGCGTAGTGTGGGACGCCCTCCACCTAGATGGACCGACGACCTTAAAAAGGTGGCTGGGACAGAATGGATGCGGAAGGCGGAGAACAGGGCGTTGTGGCGCAGCTTGGGATAGGCCTATATCCAGCAGTGGACTGCTATAGGCTGAGTTGAATGAAATTTTCTTTCATCCTTCGGATGAACCCTATTGATTATCGTTATCAAACTCACAACTGTTTAAAAGATATTAACAAAAATCGATGAGTTTTCTTAGTGTTTTTTCCATAAAATTTATCGTGAACATGTTTCTGCCTGTGAGGCATGCACTTTTAGATATTCCAAAAAAAAAATCATAGTTTTAGTGCTTTATGAAACTCCAGGTGTTTCATAAAGCGCTAAAACTATGAAAAAAAATTGTTCCAAGTCTGCTATTTTTATAAATTCAGTCATTCCAACACGATCCCATTGTCATTTTGCTAAAAGTTCGTAATCTGCTAAATTCATAATGGTCGATCATTGGTCGGTCAATGTTCTCGTAATAGAATTGTGTTATTATAATGGCATAGTCGTATTGCCATTATTATAAAACCCATTAGTAGAAATGTCATTCATTTGTCATTATTTACGAGATTACCAATGAATGCAATTTCTTTCAATGTAGTGTCAGTGGCCGACCATTGGAAAGTCATAAAGACGCCATTATAATAGTAGATTACCAAACTTGTCAAAATGAACAATCGACCATTCTGACACTATTGTAATAGCAGACTTAAGGTCCTGTTATGATGTCATTATTTGACAAATACATTGCATTGTTAGTAATATCAAATAGGCCCAGTCCTCTTGCACCCTATATTATATAAAATAGCAGTAGAACTTTGTATAAAGGAGCTCGTCTGAGGATTATTAACACTGCCGAGTTTCGGAAGGGTATTGATGACGATATAATTACAAATAGCACGGTTGGCGCAGTGGTTAAGCAACTGACTGCTACGCTGCGTGTCGCGGGTCCGATTCCCGCACGGAACAAATATTTGTATGACCTACAAGTAGTTGTTCCGGGTCTGGCTGTTTGTATATGTGAGTTTTAAATGTTTGTAAACGCACCCACAATACAGGAGAAGTTCCTAGTGTGGGGCAACGTTTTTAAAGAAAAAAATGTACGATGCCTCTAGTAATAAAAAAAAATCTAAGGTAAAATATTAAAAAACATACTTAGTTAATTTTTATTTATATTTTAATAAAAACTTAAGTCAATAAACAAGCAATAATTTCATCTTAAGCCTTAATCGATACTCTGAAATGTACTTAAAAGTTAAACTTAAGTTAACTGAGCAAAGTTAAACTTGCCCAGTAAATGCTAAAACTTAGTTCATAGCTTTACTTATGTTAGTGGAACATCTTAAAACTTAAATAATACAACTTAAACATGATCATTTTCTCACTAGCCGATTTGTAAAATAGTTTCCATTTTTCAATTTCTCTTATTTGTTGCTTTCTAGCAATTATAATTGGCAATATTGGTCCTTAGATCCTATCATTAAAATTGACACATAAAATACAAAATTCAAGCCCAACAGGCAATTACAACATACAACAAACCACCAAATGCGTTTAGGGCTAAACACATTCTCTATCATCGTCAAAGTATTGACAGAAACAGAGCGTTGTTTCAAATACGTTTAACGCTAAACGCATTTAGTGATTTGTGCAAGCGGTCCTAAATGTGCTTAACTAAACATAATAACTACGCGTTAAGTTACCGTGGAATGAACTTGACGTATATGGGGTCGACGGGCCTCAGCACCAGGTCAGCCATGAGCCTAGGTCGAGCTCCCTTCACCTTCGGGACGATCTTGAAGTTGTGGCAGATCTCACTGAGGGTGGTCTTCATTTCTTGCATGGCGAAGCGTTGCCCTGTCAGCAAAAGGGGAATGTTAATTGTTTTAATAAAGAACCAGCTGCTACCCGCAACTGTGGCTGCGTGTATTTCATATTTTTTTTAATTAAAATATGCAGGATGAAAAGTGGGCTATAGAGGTATGAGGAACAGGGTTTAAAGTTCACTCATCCTCCAAAGAAAAGGGATGATCCTCCAACCAGACGGGTGTTGTCTCTGGTGGGCTACTGCCCGACGGTTGATGTAGGGACGTTGTATATATGCTTTTCGCGCGGTAAACTCTGCTTGCGCGATGCAGGATTTAGCGTGACGTCAGTGTGACACGTAGTTCGCATGTGGCGATGTAGATGCCGCCACAAGCATATGTCCTTCTCCAGGGCCTACCTATCTGTCAAAACGATCAGTTCAGTGCTAAAGGCGTGATACTATCGCATCATAACTAATAATAATAATATATTATAAATGTGAAAGAATGCGAATGCGATTAAAGATGTTATATTTTAATATTTTTTATATTATTATTTTCTCTTAATCAGAGCACCCACCATCGTATCTCTTGACCACCCTTGGTTGACAGGTAGAGAATACCTAAGGCATTTGTACGAGTCATGTATCGTACATGGCACGCGCGCATTGATAGATCAGCACTTTTCCGTCGCCTTGCACAAAATATAGTGTAACGCGACAGTACACGAACAGCGTTCATAGTCAGCTGTACCCATTCATACAACATTCATATAGCATTAGTTACGTGGTAGTTAAATATATTCAATAAACCATCATCTTTGGCTATCCGTGACTTATCATTCAAGCCAACATCCAAGGTGTGTGCAAACCATTCAGCAGAGCATATAGCATTAATTCCGCCTTTGTACCTTATTGTGTGCGAGAAGTTTATATAAATAAACTGATTTTGTTTGTTTTCACGCTAAAACTGCTGAACTGATTTGGATGAAATTTAGCACATGGGTGGGCACATGACCTGGGTAAGGAGTAAGGACATAGGACATACTTATTCCGTGCTTATATATGTCACCGTAAGATTGTGAGAACCGTTAGTATAGAATCCATCGCTATTATTTCCGTTAGATTATAAACTGTCGAAATATTGTGAACTGAGTGAAATAGGTTATGTTAGGTTAGAACTGTGACCAAGCGCGCGAGCCAATTGCGCGCGGGCCGAGCGAGCGAAGCGAGCGGTGCTGTGGCATCGGCCGGGGAGCGCCACTTCCAAGTTGCTCACTGCTAGGCAGGCTATTTAGTACTAGCGCAAGGTGCGTTGCGTCGCAAGCAAGTTTGATACCAGTAGGTACACACTTTGTCGATTTCACATGGATAGTTTATAAACTATCGAAAAATAATGAAAGAAAGAAAAATATTTTATTTGGGACACGCACATTAAATACAAAAATGGCATGCGTTAAATTGTAAATGATTTGTTGCAGTTCACAATTTTTCGACAGTTTATAATCTAATGGAATTATGGAAATAATACCGATAAATTATAAACAAACGAAGTTTATATTTATATGGCATATGTAATTTAATTAAATATCTGTCATAACCGGCACCCGTGTAGTCCCTAACGTTAAATAAGGGAATTTCAGTCTCAATCATTTTGTAAGGAACCACTTTCAAAACTCGCCGAGAAGTTTTAGTCTTGGCTAGGTGCCCAGCAATATGCTGCATGGCCATTTTTATGCTTATGAGTGCCAAAAGCTTTAGCTTCGTCCAAAATATTTAATAGCCACTTAGCGTATATTGGCAATTTTGAACACATTCACGCCATTAATAACTTAAAGGCTTGTACACACTAACCTGGCTTTACAGCAGACGGTTATCGTTTAATCACAAACGAAATTACGCGACTTCTATATAATGTGCCAGCAGCGGTCCGTTAATGCCGAAAGTATAAAATTTAAACAAAATTTATTTAGGACATTTTTAAACCTTACATACGTTTAATCAAAAATCAACTTACACTACATAACGCTAAAGTAGATAGTTGAGTGGCATTACAAATATAAATTAATTATCTAAGATTTAATTCAAGTTTAACATAACATCGCTCTTGTCTTCCTCGAAGGGATAAAAAAATCAGCTCTTCCCCTACATTATGTTCGAATAACTCGTCAAAATGTAGGGAACAGTTGATTTTTTTTTCGCGATATCAGGTTTGGTCCCATAGTAAAAGTTGTTCATAATGATGAGTACAATGACCCCTTAATTCTGTTTTCTCTTAATTCTTGTGCGTTAATTCTGGGACATTGTATATAAATGTAGGCACAAATAAATATACTAAAACAAATAAGACAAACAATGGGAAAACATTACCGTTGTGATGATACTGTCAGCTTCTTGCGAATGGGCTCGCGAACTTTAACTTTAAAGGCTCCTGCAGACATGCGCGACGCGACAGTGTGACGCGATTTTGGTAGAACAAATTTCCATGAAGTTTTAATAAACATTATTCTACTAGAGTTGCGTCGCTCTTGTCTGCGGGAGCCTTTAAGGACAATCGATATTCAAAATGATTCAAGTTTAAATTAAACAAAACCGTCTACTAACCAATACAGTTCCTAGGTCCGGCGCTGAACGGCACATAAGCGTAGGGATGCTTTATCTCGTTGTTCAGGAACCGTTCCGGCTTGAACTTCTCCGCCTCAGGGTACAGATCCTCACGCCGATGCAGCTCGAAGATGTGCACGTCCACTGATGTGCCCTTCTTCACTAACAGGTCACCTGGGGAAGGTTTCATATTATTAACATACATTAAACAACATTATTTTTAGTATATGCGAAACCAGAATATAGTTTGTTCAGAATAAGGAAAATCGATTTCAATAACTTTTACACCATGTTATATTTTGTCCCAAAAATATTTAAGTGTGATGAAAAATGTTATCACCATTTAATTTCTTACAATACAATCGCCGTACGGTTAGGTACCTACTGCCAAATTATTATTAATGAGCGCAAGACGACCCTGGAGGCGCGGGGGCGCCGTTAGCATGTTTTTGTGCGAACAACCCGGTAACATAACAACCTTTATAACTTTGTTATTTTTCATGATACAGTTTTGAAATTTTGTACATAGATCCTTTACATAAAAATACTAGACACGTGTTTCGGGTTTCGCATATACTAAAACTAATATTGTATTATATGGATTTTCGTTATGACTCAGGGGTTAAGGCCTCGCGTCTCATGCACGAGGTTAATGGTTCAAATCCGGGCAAGTAACAATGTTTTTTTTCCAATTCATATGATTGAAGTGTGAAAGAACTCTATCTTTCCACTTAGTCATAGTTGCATATTATGTGTTTATTATTTTATACTTCTATATATTTTAGTGATATTTATTTTAGAAGTATGTATGTAAGTATATTCTCTTATTGTGTGTTTATTTTAAATTAGTGATTAGTATAGTAATAATATTAGTAAGTTTTTATTTTGATTTTATGTATTATAATTTTCTCTTCTACTCTTACACACGTTGTCTACATCTCTTCGTCTACTTTCCTTGTCGCAGGTATGCTGGAAGAGATTTCTTTAAATAAGCATCACCTTTGTACGTATTTTTCTGTTCCTTTTTTATTGTCTGTATACAACATTAGTTTTTGTTTATACTAAACCTCTTAAGGGGTCATTGTACTCATCATTATGAGTACAATGACCCCTTAACAACTTTTACTATGGGACCAACCTTGAAATCGCGGGTACAATGACCCCTTAAGAGGTTTAGTATAAACAAAAACTAATGTTGTATGTGTGTATATAATATAAACTGTTAAATAAATAAATAAATAGATTGTACATTTCATCGTTTGGTTGAGACATATAACAATGAGTTTAATTCAATCGACATTTTTTTTCTTAGAATAAATGCATTTATGAAACAAATCCTAGCATCTCTAAAGGGTCAGCAAAGTATTATATGTATAAATGACGTTACGTTTAATAATGTAAGTACGCACACTTTACTTTTTCTTTTTTAATTAAAAAAATCCAGATACGAGTATTATGAGTTCCAGGATAATGTCGGTTGTATACTTTTGTAATCTTTTCGGCAATTCTTTTTTTTTATTTTTTTATTATTATATCAAACAAAGTTCGCAGATCAAATGGAACAGAATATTAGACGCAAAAGCTTCATAGAGTTCGTTTTTTAATCCCAGATAGTAACTTGACAGGTGCAAATGTCAAACTCCAAATAAAATTGTAAAAATAAACTAAATTGAAATGTCAATTTTGCTGTAGGTACTATCTGGGAATAAAAAACGAACGAATGGCCTATTTTTGCAGTTTGCACCCTCACTCAATCAATGCATTTGATTTAAATGTGAAAAGTTGGTAGGTACCTACTAGGTATTAAGAATTTTCAATACCGTAAAACGGGGTGAATATAAATGCAGGGGTGAACCGAGACGCAACTATAAAATGGATTTTAACCTTGAAATAATATAGTTTGTTGTCAACAAGGACACTTAATCGTTAATTATAGTACAGGTAACACATTATAGTCCTTTTTGGCAACAAAAGGTATTATTTCAACGTTAAAATTTAAAATCCATTTTAAAGTTACGGCTCGGTTCACCCCTGCATTTCTCTTCACCCCGTTTTACCCGGTAAATGATAAGTGGTTTTATTGCTGTAAATAGGTTTGTACAAACCCTTTTACACGGCAATCATATTTTAAAAACTAGATGAGGTCGGCGTTTCCTATCTGACTACTCTAAGAAGAAAGATCGAAATAAACTCAGAGGTTATAGTCTAGACTTAATCTTAGTCAGATTATGTGAAGACCATGTAGATTGGTGTCTGAAATGGTCTTTTGATGAAAGAACCACACAGATTGAGTGGACCTGTCGTCAAGTGCACGCATTTGTCAGTTGTTGTTTGTAGTATTTATCAGTTTTTTTTGTTTTTTTTTTGTGTTTTAGTTAAATATGTGATCTCCTGTGTGAGTCCCAATAAATAATTTAAAAATAATATCTTCAAAAAAGGTAAGTATTTAAAGCACTTCAATATTAATCTGATTATAATTATACTTAAGGGATTTAATCTCTAAGAAACTTTACGTCTCGTTGCACCCAATGATAGGTTTGTTTTGTAGATAAAGAGAGATAATTAATGAAGTTTCAGGGTTTCTAAATATACCTATTGACAAGTCTAGTCTCGAACTTCATAGAAGATTAGTTAGTTTTCAAACATTATTCTGTTTATAAACAAATATTTAGAATTCAATTCAGAATTAAGTACTCAGAAATAAAGTATATTATATTGAAATAAAATTTAAACTTCAGAAATAAAAAAATCAAAACTAGTTTAATTAATAAAAACTGTACCGAACCGTTTTGCGTGGATGTGACGCATGTTTCCCCCAACCTTTTCTTATTTTTGTGTTTATGTTCTTTTTTGCGTCATGTTTACCGCTAATAAACGTATTTTCTTTCTTCTTTTCTTTCTTTAAAGAAAAAACCGGTTTAAAAATCCCCGGTTTAAACCTTAATTTTTTACGGTTTAAATCTTTTTCATGCGGCAATATTTACACCAAGTAGGTATGATTCTGATATGAATTGAAATTTAATAGGATTTAGATAATATGTGTCACCATTTTACGAACACTAGAGGAATTGCTAATGAACTCCTGGGAATTCAGAAAATGAATCGTTTTTTCAGTAGCCGTTTTAAGCCGGGATCGGAGTCCTAACGTTTTGTATACGGCTAAACAACCTAAGCAATAATAATAATTTTGGAAATAAATAGTCCATAAATAATCCCTGGGAGTGGTCTAGAAACACCTACTTTTAATCCATATTGTTTTTTCATTGATGTATACTAAATAGGAATGTCTATAAATGTAGGGAAAGAACACAATCGACCTACATTACTCTCGGTTTGCGGGGAATAACCGAATCGTAATTTGTTTCTGAGTCGTTATGGGTACGTAACAGAAAAAAAAAAAAAAAAAAAAAAATATTTGTCTCTATTTCGGTTGTCGAGCACATGACGCACGACATCGGGTCCATTTAATATTTACACGTGATGTTAGAGAGTGGCCTATCTTCCTATTTAATACATCAATGTGTTTTTTTAACTTTTTAACACCTACTTTTAATCCATATTGTTTTTTAAACTCTTTCCTTACATGAATAGCTATTGGTGTGTTAACAAACTCAAGTCGCACGAGAAATAGCCAAAGCCAAAACAGTTTAAGATTTTTTTATCATATCATAGTTTATTTTACTAACTTTTTGAT
Source organism: Tiliacea aurago (assembly GCA_948098905.1). Taxonomy (NCBI): domain Eukaryota; kingdom Metazoa; phylum Arthropoda; class Insecta; order Lepidoptera; family Noctuidae; genus Tiliacea; species Tiliacea aurago. The sequence continues at coordinate 24,014,681 of OX402592.1, read as the reverse complement.
AAGTAAGTAAAATAAACCCTAACAACTAACCAACCTCTAACATATCGTTCCGATACTCGTTCCAAGGAACGTTTATATGTACCTATGCAACCAGTGTTTCGCATTCTAAGTGAATAATTGTATTCTGTTTTTGAGAAAAATGTCTTAAACCATAAACAGCTATCCGTGGACCATACAAATATTTTTCCGTGTGGGAATCTAAACTCACGACAAATTTCACATTTTTATCTATGCAAACTTCGGAGATAAGGGGGGAGGGGGGGTGGTATTTTTTTTACATTTGTCTTCAAAAGTCGGAAACCATGCTGCCTAAAAAAAAAGTCTCGACACGTAGTAATTGCTCAGCCGCTGTACCAACCGAGCCGTCAAAAAGCTATGCAATTTGTAACATTGCATAGCTTTTGACGGCTCGGTATATGGTGACTCGGGCAACATTCACAGACCGCATTTTGACTTTAAGGCTTCTACAGACCAGCGCGACTTGCGACGCGACACAAAGGCACCACTCGTCACGCGACACGCGGAGCCTTAGTGTCGCGTCGCGTGTCGCACCGGTCCGTAGAAGCCTTTATTTTGGTAACTAAAGAAAGCGTCTCATACGAATGTGAACTTTACTTGTACATAATTAATGTGCATAAACGTATGACACACTTGCTCACATTCGCATAAACGTATATGAACATTTCACCCATAAGTATAAGTTTCACATTCGTATGAAACGCTTACATACTTTACCAAGCGAAGTCAAAGTGCGGTCTGTGAATCTTGGCCCTCAGTCAGTATTGTACGGAAAATCAGTCTTACCTAGTTTGAAGTCTTCTACAATATCTCGTCCGATGAAAGGCACGCTAGGGTACAGCCTCATGATCTCCTTGATCACAGCCTCCAGATACTTCATGTCAGCCAGATGAGACATGGTCACGTGGTCTGAACCGTTCAGGATGTTTTGAACCTCCTCGTAGATACGATCCTGGAAATGGATGGGATGTGAATAAAGATAGAAAAAGAAAGTTAAAAACTAAAAAGGTATACAAGACATCGATGTCCATATTTATTTATTATGAAACAAATTTAGTTTTTTATAAATAAAATTAAAAATAACATAGGTTTTCGTATAGCCGGAGTCAAACGTCATTACTAAATAATATATGTCCTGCAATTAAGGCTTAAATCGTAAAGATTAAGTACTTTGTGACTCCGGTTATAACATCGAGTAGCTTAGGAGAGTAATAGGATCCCGTTGCCACCTTTTGGGTACGGAACCCTAAAAATGCAATAACAATTGTTGAACAACATCGCTAATTATATCACGTTAGAGAAAAACTGGGACACTGAACATAGTTTTAAATAATAATAATATCATTTATTTTCAGGCAAAGTCCATTATATTAAGTTAAATCACAAAAATTACATAAAATGACAGACACAATAAAATAATAGTCAAACCGAAGGTCAAACATTAAAATCAAATAAAATTAAAATACATGTCATTCAAATAAATAAAATAGTATAAAATTCAAGCAATATCAGTTATCCGGTTGTTAGAGAACACTGAATAGTTTTTGCATTTTCTTTGAGCGAGGACAAATGGAATTTCATTTTACCAAGAAGGCTTCATTAAAAAGCGCAACTGCCAAGTCTTGTTGCTTTATTCGTGCAACTTGGTCCAATTTGCACGAGGGAAATTCAAATAAATATGGAAACAGAAAAATAAACTTATTATTGAACTAGCTGCTGTCCGCAGCTTCGCCGCGTGGCGTTTTCTAAAATAAAAGTAAAACTCCTTATAAAATCAGCTAACAGCTAGTGAAAGTCCCGTCGAAATAAAAGCAGTGAAAGGAGTTAGCCGTAACAAACAGACAGACAAAAACTTTATAAAGAGTTTTTTCGTTTTATTTACCGTTATACATTCTTATATTATATTCATCAAATCAATCATTTGTAACTTTAAATAAAGTCCAATAAATAATTCGTGGTTTTTAAATCACGGGATTTTAATGTCATTACAATTATTCCGGGATTTTAGAGGAGGTATTATCGACTCAATGTTACTTACTTCCTCGAAGTTTAGGTAAATAAGCTCTCAGGACAGTAAACGTTTACTTTAGCTCGCGATACCTTATAAATATATAAAGCAATACTTTATTCTTGTTGACTCTTTTAGCGTGTGCTATGAGATGCATCCTTACGAGATATGAATTTCATCTATACGTACAAATAAATAAAATTTAAGTGTCTGTTCGTAAATTGGTCAAAATAACAGCTTTTTACTAAATGCATATCGTCGTTGCAAAAATCTCCTGTGTGACATTTTGTCGCAAATGAATTTTGCAGATAATTGGAAAACCATTTTGAATACCTATACTTGGCAAAAATGCATGTGAATATCTTATTATTTTGATACAGCACTTATCATTTTTGTTTCTCAAAGGTTAGCGTTCATTTAATTGTAAATCTAAATGTCCTATGACTGTGTCTGATGTACACATGAGTTTGTAAAGTAACAGTTTTATGTAAAAAAACAAATGAAAATATCTTATGTGATCACGATCAGTTAGAGATCGGAATAGGTAGAGCTTATTTACCTAAACTTCGAGGAAGGAAGTAACATTGAGTCGATAATACCTCCTCTAAAATCCCGGAATAATTGTAATGACATTAAAATCCCGTGATTTAAAAACCACGAATTATTTATTGGACTTTATTTAAAGTTACAAATTATTGATTTGATGAATATAATATAAGAATGTATAACGGTAAATAAAACGAAAAAACTCTTTTTAAAGTTTTTGTCTGTCTGTTTGAAACACCGTTCTTTATACAAAACTGAAAACTTTCAGTTTTGTATAAAGAACGGTGTTTCAATCACAGTTACGTTCTTATTACAAAAACTGACGCCATGTCAAATTATAGATCTTGTTTTGTAATAAGGCGGTATGTATTTAACGGAAGTAATTATTGATTTGATGAATATAATATAAGAATGTATAACGGTAAATAAAACGAAAAAACTCTTTTTAAAGTTTTTGTCTGTCTGTTTGAAACACCGTTGTTTATACAAAACTGAACACTTTCAGTTTTGTATAAAGAACGGTGTTTCAATCACAGTTACGTTCTTATTACAAAAACTGACGCCATGCCAAATTATTGATCTTGTTTTGTAATAAGGCGGTATCTATTTAACGGAAGTACTGCGTAGCTATATTATCTGTGACGTAAGTAATATGATCAGTATGACTTCGACTGTGTGGTGCCGGACGCAAAGAATAGCACCATCCTATTTCTGCCCGTGGGTGTCGTAAAAGGCGACTAAGGGACTTACTAGAGAATGGGCAGCAGCGTTCTCTAGATGCATTTTAACACCATACTGTGATTGCCAACCCGCCTACCAAGCGTGGCGATTATGACAAACTTTGGGGGAGGCTTATGTCCAGCAGTGGACGTCTTTCGGCTGAAATGATGAAGTAATATGATACCTCTGATTCATAACAACTAAGATGTTAAAAAAAAAATTACAACATTTATGTATAAGTAAATGTTTTATATAGGCGCCATAGTCTGCACAAAACACCCAATCATATCTAATATTTAATGCTTTTAGAACAAGATCTGAATGTCATATATCTATTTTGTGTATGTTAGAAATAAATAAATTTTAATCAAAAAATTTAAATCATCAAGGTAGCCATATGTCCTGCATAAGTTTCATAGCACTTCAAAAATCCGTAAATTAATGTTCAATTTACGTGATGTGCAATATTTATCGAAATTTATAACTATGATGTCATGTTGAATTTCTTAGGACGCAGATATATTATTTGCCAGTGACCTTGAGTGGTTAGCTTGCGTGTTCAGTACTGAGCTCACGCAACGCCTCGTACGTTCAGCCAGTAATAGGACTCGCCCATCAAGGAGCGCCCGTCCCCAATTTGACGCATTATTTATTTATTATACGCGTTTTAACGCGTATACTTAAATATCAATAATTAAATTATCTTTAAATTGGTGAAGGTTTCACATATTACGTTATTAAGAATATGCTCTAATTTAACATATATTTTTATCAAATCATTAACACCACTAGTTTAGACGTGATCTTCAGTATAAAATCATCAAAAGTCGGTTATCGTCGCCTTAAACATTTTGACTATTATTAATATTTTAACAAAAATCAGCTGTTCCCTACATTTTAACTAATTATTCGAACATAGGGAACAGCCGGTTTTTTTTTTTTGCGATTTAGTTTTGGTCCCATGGTAAAATTTGTTCATAATGATGAGTACAATGACCCCTTAAGAGGTTATTGACGTTTGTTTTAAAATAACCCTGTATACATACATATCACATAAATATTAATATGACAAACAATATCTACCTGAACATCTTCGTGATCTGCCAGCAGCATGAGACCGAATGTGAGAGCCAACGCCGTGGTGTCGTGACCCTGAAAATAAAACACCCTCTTTATTTCAGCTTCACTGCCTCTACTCATTTAATCACGAGTACACAGAAAGAGTTAGAAACAATGAACTAAGTAATCATTAATCTTTCGACTAAGTTAGTTAAAGTTGTGTTGTGTTGGTTTCAGAACGTGTTAACGAAACTTTTCTAAAATAAAATAGATTTAAATTTATAGACGGAAAATTATATTACTTTCGGCTCGTTTTCATTTTCGTGTCAAATAAACTCAGTTTCTTTGTATCATTGTTTCGATTTTCAGAAGAAAATTGTAATTTTGTAAAAGAGATGTACAAGGACAAATGATTCGAACATCTTTGAACCATTTTATGAGTTTAGTGAGTCACTCGTTATTATGTAACCTTGTTTTCCTGTTTTTCACGTCGGAAATTGTAAAAAAATTACTTTGCCTATAATCGCAATCGTATCGGATTGATTTTAAACAATTTCGTTCACGACAAATTATTTATTTAGCACTTCGAGAAATTGTGGTGACTCACCTCAAACATAAACGTATTGACCTCATCCCTGATGCCTTCCATATCGATCTCCCCTTTCTCCTCTGCCTCCAGCAACAGGTCCAGCATGGCCAATCTCCTCTTAGTTCCAATGCCATCACTTACTTCTGCTTCCTCAGCTCCTTGATTCTGAGCCCTTTGAGCTTTCCTATCAGTTATAACATTGTCCGCAAACGATCGAGCTACAGAGAGAGTTTTAGCAAACTCCTTTCCTTGAGAAGAGTTCTTGTAAATGAGCTCGTTGTGCATCCATATCCTTGTGATCCGACTCAACATCTGTATGCCAATGTTCAGGATAGCGTTCTTGTAGTCTACGGTAGCTGAAGTTTGGTCACCATCAAGCTTAGTCCCCATTGCAGTCTCTGTTGATGTAAAAGAAATTCTGTTTATGTATTTATCAAAAAGGTAACGAGTTTGTTTGAGGCTGTTTTTCACTTTGAAAAAGATATACGGAATCTGATTACTTTTGTCAAGTTGCTTGTGAATTGATTAACGAAATTCGGGAAGGTAAATTCCACGCTGGATTTAAAAAGGACCCAGATTTTTGGATCCAGAACTTCAATTAATTGACTTTGCAATGACTTGAAAGAAGATATAAATATACCAGTGATAAAATATAGTAAGTGGTGGTTGTTATTTAGTAAACTATTTTTTTTTCCAGCGAAAATGTAATATTAAAAATATCACAGACGTTCTGCAGTTAACCATTGATAGTAACAATATCTTCAAGGAAAACCCATTAAGCTAAACACATGAAAATACGAGACGCTACTTGGTCTATAAAGAATCGTTTGCTCTAGACATATAAGTACAACAAATATATTACATATTTCACACTTCGATCTAGATATTTCGGCCGTGCGATATTGTACAGCTGTAAGTTTTAAAAATTATAAAATAAAATACTCCACAACCGCTTCTAGCGATATCAGGAAGGTAGGTACTTATAAGACTGAAGAATGCATTTATCTAAAGTGCAACTAAAGGTTAGTGACTCTGAATTAACATCGAAAAGAGATAATCAGCTAAGATTAACCTGCAAGACACGACACGACAGCCCATGTCAAGCTGGATTGCATTTAAAGTAAAATCAGTTACGATTTACAACCATGATACAAGCATCATGCAGTATATAAACAAACTGCATACTAAATAAAGTTTTCTTTAAATGAGTTTTTGGACATATTTTTTTTACTGTAAATGGCATATCTGTCTGCTTAGTAAATTAAGGCTAAAAACTTATAAACTAAATAACTACACGCTAAGGGCACCCGTTGTGGGCTACGGACCTCGGTTTAGGGCATCGCTGGGGCTGGATCGGATTAAGATTACCTAATTAGAGACAAATTTAAAGCTACAGGCTGAGCGGCGCGGGTTATTTCGAGCACGGGTCGGGGCGGGGATGGACGGGCCCGTCCCGTTGGATTTCGCAGGCGGCGGCGGTCGACGGAAGGACGGCGCTCGCAAATATAATGACAGACGCGAGGCGATCTGTTATTGTATTTGCGAACTGTGCTAGTGGTGCCACGCTTGGCAGGAGGCGGGTTGGCGATCGCAGTATGGTGTTAAATGCTTAGAGAACGCTGCTGCCTATTCTTTAGTAAGTCCCTTAGTCGCCTTTTTATGACACCCACGGGAAGAAATAGGATGGTGCTAATCTCTACGTCCGGCACCACACGGTACAGTTTCAATATTTAGCTTTTTTAAATTTTGAGGTTAATTTCTGTCGCTATTCAGTAGCTTATTACCAAGATTACATGTCAGAAGTTACTGTACATCATATTGTCCCTACGTATAATCAACAGTAACAATACTTCTTTGAAAAATATTCAATTTGCAAATAATTTGTATTTCTTGTGATGAACTGCTGTTTTGAGTGAGTCAAACATAAATATACTTATATCAACTTTTTATAATATTTTTTGTACCATGATCCCCACGTAAACCTTCCTAAATAGCAATTGCGACTTTGGTTAATTAAAAACCTCCGGCATAAAACTCAATAAATACCTACCACTTACATTATTTACCACAGGGATGATTCCACTGTATAAGTAAGTGACAAATAATACGCTCGAAAGGCCTTTTAAAAGTTGTAGTTATTTTTTTTTATAAAATAGATTAAATATGAAACCTGTATTCCAAATTTCATAACTTTCTGTTAAGGCGACGATAACCGACTTTTAATGATTTTATACTGAAGATCACGTCTAAAGGAGTAGAGTTAATGATTTGAAAAAAAAAATATGTTAAATTAGAGCATTTTCTCAATAATTTAATATGTGAATATTTTAGATTATGTTTATATTACATAGTGAAATTAATTTACAAAGTTATGTCTAACGCGGATAAAAAACTGAGAATGGCGCAAAATCTACCAAGCGTATTTTTCTGAAACCTTCACCAATTTAAAGATAATTTAATTATTGATCTTTTAGTATACGCGTTTTATTAAAATACCTTTTGGTTTGTGTATAATAAATTAATAATGCGTCAAATTGGGGACAGCGCTCCTTGATGGGCGAGTCCTATTACTGGCTGAACATACGACACGTTGCGTGAGCTCAGTACAGAACACGCAAGCTAACCACTCAAGGTCACTGGCATATATCTCCGTCTTAAGAAGAACATGAACTACATGTGTTTGAAACTTTAAATTGCTCTCCTCCGTAAAGTTTGTCATTTGTAGTTAGGGGACAATCCCCTAACTACAGATGACAAACTTTCGTAGGGACCGTCGATATGCGACTAATGTAAACCTCGCTCGTGTTTTATTTGTAATCTTTTAATTAAGTACAAATATGCATATTTAGCACTAATATGTAAACACTTAGCAAAATGCAAAACCGATTTTGTAGTGGAATGACGATTGCAACTTTGAAAAAAGGTCTATTTCTTAATAGTTTCTGTTCCAAAATAATATGTTCGTAGTAAAATAAAATTAAAATCAATATATTTGGAGGAAATCACTTTTAAAAGTGGCTAGTATATACATATTAGTGCTCGTGACTGTATACTTAAAAGTAAGTTTGCAAGTCAAACATTTTTGATGCAAAACACCATCATCTCAAATACGAAATAACTGACCCAAGTCTGCAATCATGTCCATTAGATGACGGGCAGACACAAATCATGAGCGCACGTCAAACGTCAAATGCCTTTTATTCACATTGACCTGAGGTTTAAATTAAAATGATTGATGCGCGCAGTCGGGTTTTTGTATTTATAAATTAAGTAACTTTTTTTATTTAATACTTTTTAGTTAGGATTATAAGACGGTACATTAGGTTATACAGGGTGTTTGGTGCATCGTGTGCCAAATTTAAATGGTCGACTGAAGGAGTCATCCGCTAGCCTTTTAGACCCTTTAATACCCCTCATGCTCTGTGGATTTTTTTTTATCGACTTTTTATTGTTTTCCAAAAAAAAGACCCAAATTTTACATTCAAATACAGATTTTAAAAAAAATATAAGGCGTAGGCTCTGAATTTTATTTTTATTTCGATGTGTATTGTTTAAGAATACTTTTAAATACAAAATTAGTGATATTAGTCACCTAGTTCTTTTTTAATTCACTCGCAAAGGTAAAACTTAAATTAAAGCTGTACATGTTACAGCTGTTTATAAGGCTACAAAAAAAAATCAAAAGCGACCGGGATCTTCCAACTCCCTCATTAACTCTCCAGTCTATCCTCTTTCTAATGATGTGCCACATGCCATAAAAGTATTTTAACAACTTTGTGAATTCGCTAGAATTGTGAATCGAGTCACCTAAGGCTAATATTAAAATTATGATTTAAAAAAAAATCTCTTAAATGATACCTGTCAAACCTATAAATCTGCTATCTCATTCTTATGGTTAGGTAAATTCGTGTCTCATATCTGTATCTTTTGTGGGATTTACTTGAAATAAAAAAACAAAATTGCATTTTTAACATTTATTTAATCATTGTTACAAATCTTGCTCAAATTGTTGGCCTCTGTTGCGAATGCAGGCCCGACACCTGTTTCGTATTTCAACAGTTGTTGTACGAAGTCGTATTTCCTCCTTAATAGTATTGAATGCCGCTTCTATGCGTTGGACTAATACCTCCCTAGTTGGAACCTCCGTGGCATATACCAACTCTTTGGCACGTCCCCAGACATAAAAGTCTAACGGAGTTAGATCTGGGGAACGTGGCGGCCATGGAATAGGGCCATCGCGTCCAATCCATGCATTGGGGAACACATTGTCGAGATATTCCCTCACAGTCAATCGCCAATGCGCGGGACAGCCGTCATTTTAAAATACAATGGGCACACGTTCATTAAATACGGGCACATCGGTCACTAATTCAGGCAGGTCATTTTGTAGGAATTCCAGGTAGTCTTCGCCATTGAGATTATCGGGCAGGTAATGCGGTCCAATTACCTGATTCCCAATCACTCCTGCCCAAACGTTTACACTAAACCTTCTTTGAGAAGATTTCTGTCTTTTAACACGTGGGTTTTGCGTTTTCGTGGTCCAGTGGTGCAAATTGTGTAAATTGAGGATCCCATCCTTGGTAAATTTGGATTCATCCGTCCACAGTATTCTTTTTAAAAAATCAGGATCATCCACATCCGTGTGTAAAAGAAACCGACAAAAAGCCACTCGTCTCTCAAAGTCGCCACCCTCAAGACCTGCAACAAACAAAAAACTCTTTTAAATTTCTCTTGGGCAATAAGTAATTGCACAAGAAAGGACCCGCTGTTCGTGCTAATAGATTCACTACCTGGAAGTGACGCCATACCATACCCATTACCTGCTAAACAAAGGCAAGGTCAAACAAAGCTTGCACGGGTTTAAAGTTAGTTTAAAATTACGTACCTTGCACCGGAGTGTAGTGGAATGGATGTTTTTTGTTTTGACGAAGTACTTTCCACACTTTCCATATTGAAATATCAAGATGTGATGCCACATTTCTAATGCTTCTTGTAGGGTCTTCCTCAAAAAGTGCCAGTATTCTCTCGTCTACTTCAACATTATGTCGCACAATATGGCCCCTTGGTTCATTAAAAGTAACACTGCCAGTCTCGCGTATGCGTCGGTATGTGTCTTGGAAGACTCTGCGGCCAGGTAATCGTCTACCAGGAAAGCGTTCCTGGTAAAGTCGTTGCGCTGCACGAGCGACGCCATTAGCGGCTCCGTAAGCCATCATGATGTCCGCATATTCTTCGTTAGAGAATGTCGCCATTGCAATAACAAAAAACTCAAAGTTTAACAATAACAACAAAAATTAAACAAATGTAACAAGAACCAGCAAAACTTAACGATAACAAAGTAATAAAAGAATCGCGGAGTATGGTGAACTAGCACACACGTTAGGTAGCAGAGGCAGTCATGTCTCGACTAAAAAAATGGCGGGTCGGGCGGCGCGATTTGTTCAAACCGATTTAAGGTATGCAAGAAAGAGATAGAAGATAGATTTTACTGTGAAAGAGTGAGAAAACAAATTTTACCTCTTTCTCAAGTAACAGTTCCGCAATAAATATTTTTTCATTAGAATTTGGAATGTAGTTTTATGTGACTTGATTCACAATTCTAGCGAATTCACAAAGTTGTTAAAATACTTTTATGGCATGTGGCACATCATTAGAAAGAGGATATACTGGAGAATTAATGAGGGAGTTGGAAGATCCCGGTCGCTTTTGGTTTTTTTTTTTGTAGCCTTATAAATAGCTGTAACATGTACAGCTTTAATTTAAGTTTTACCTTTGCGAGTGAATTAAAAAAGAACTAGGTGACTAATATCACTAATTTTGTATTTAAAAGTATTCTTAAACAATACACATCGAAATAAAATTAAAATTCAGAGTCTACGCCTTATATTTTTTTTTAAATCTGTATTTGAATGTAAAATTTGGGTCTTTTTTTTGGAAAACAATAAAAAGTCGATAAAAAAAAATCCACAGAGCATGAGGGGTGTTAAGGGGTCTGAAAGGCTAGCGGATGACCCCTTCAGTCGACCATTTTAATTTGGCACACGATGCACCAAACACCCTGTATACTCACTTATAATCGGGTGATAACAACCTTTTACTCACTCACTTCAAAAGTTCAGGATATATTTATATAATTTCTCATTTAAATTACTTTAAAAAATATAATAAGTATATATTTTTGTAATCACCTTTCAAAACCCTTCATTTTGATACTCCACTCGATAGGTTTGGGAGATATTTTTTTTTCGAAGACACTCCTTTTGGCGTCAAAAATCCATTTTGATTTTTAATAATTCTAATATAGGGTATATTAGAATTATTAAAAATCAAAATGACAATCGCTATAAAGACGAATCTAACGACATATCATTAATCAAAATCGGTTCAGCCGTTTAGTAGTTACGAGGGAACATAGGGACAGACATACATACATACAAACATACATACAGGTCAAACACATAACCCTCCTTTTTTGGCTTCGCCGCAGTCAGGTAAAAAATCTAACAATGTTGGTACCTAAGTTCAGCGAATGATATAAAATAATATGAAGAATCATTATGACGTCACAGCAACGATTACCTACATGTTGATTACTACTGATTATAGCCTATGGTAGAGGGTACCACTAATTGAGGTAATTTGTACAATAATAAAAAAAAGACCAAGTGCGTGTCATACACAATGAAGGGTCCCGTATCCGTAGTTGGGATGAATTTATCCCAAGAACAATCAATAATTGTAGTTGAAAAAATGTTCTCCCATAAAATTAATTAATATCTTGATTTAAAAGAGTGTCCTTGGAGTTTCTTGCCTACTCTTCTCCATAGAGATCTACGTTTTGGAATGGGCAAATAGCTTCAACTTCTGACTAACTGACCGACTCTTTGACAATTCAAAAGTGCCTGTAATTGGTTTAATTGAAATAATTGCTTTGAGTTTGAGTTTGAAATATATCCATATACTCGTACGTCACGGTCAATATTCTCCAACTGCAAATATAAGTTTGAAATCGCAATTTTTTTTTACGTGCATTGTCTTCACATATAAGTAACTAGCTGACCCGTGCCCACTTCGTCTTTTCATTTTTCGGATTAAATTATGGCCTTATGTTATGACTCATAATATAATGCCATAATTTAATCCGATATGACACTCACAAAATATTGGAAGGGGCAACTAGAATCACTTCTATTTATTTTTGTAAATTTTGACGTTCAAAAGTGCCTCTTATGTGCTTATTTGAAATAAATAATTTGACTTTGACTATGTTATTAAACTACAAATTAACAATTTTCGGAACTTTTCCTTTGCTTGTTGCTTTGCACGATTCTAGGGCAACGGGATTTAGTACCCTATAGTTTTGATTAATTGCGAGTATCAAAAATTACGTCTTTTTTTTTGCCTTGGCTTAGAAACTTGAATTTTTTTAGAGCTCCAAGGGACCGTAACTTTTGTATTTGATATAAATTACAACTTGATACCTCCACGCGTTCCTGAGAAACAAGGCGGATGGAGGGACGGACGGAAAACGAAGTGATCGTATAAAGGTTTTTTTTTCCTTTTGAGGTACGCAACCCTAAAAACATGGACACTACATTGTATAGTGGGAAGATAATTATGACATTGAATAAAGCCACTCAATGACTACATTTTTTTTGTAAACTAACAATATACAACTTATTACAGAAAATAAGGTTACAGTAGATCTATGCCATAATATTAAAAATGATGCCAATTCAAGATGATCTATATTGCTCATAGCATAGGTACTATGAGCGATATTAGAGAACTTTTAGCAGAGGAAGAACTATTTTCCTCTTTGAAACTAGAGGACGAATTACGAACTTACAAGGTACAAGGAAAGGAGTCTTCAACTTTCCAAGGTAACATAAATAGTTCTCAAAATAACATCAGTATTGTTCAACAATTTAACAATCAAGACTTGGTTGAGAGTCTTGATTGTTAGATTGTACGTTAAGGCTTCTACATACCAGCGCGACTTGTCGCGCGACGCGACACAGCACAAAGGCCCCGCGTGTTGCGGGACGGGCGGTGCCTTTGTGTCGCGTCGCGTCGCGCGACAAGTCGCCCCGGTATGTAGAAGCCTTTAATTAGGATCGTGACCATGGTCGGGCTTGAATGTGACATGATTAAATAAAATATTTAAGTAGGTACCTTAAATTGCGAAACCATTACGAAAAACATATATTTCTTTCTGCTTCATCACTTCGTTGTCCGTTTATCTGTCTGTTCGTCTGTCTGTCCGTCAAGACCCTTTTTTCAGAAACGCGTGTAGGTATCAAGTTGAAATTAATATCAAATAAGTACTAGATCTACAGGCTCTTGGAGCTCTAAAAAAACAACGCAATAAAAAAATATGGCTATTTATGCGACATATTATTTTGATACTCGCAAATAAATCAAAAGCTATAGGGTACTTCCCGTGAACCTAGAATCAAATTTGGTGAGAAGCAGGGTCTTACAGTACAAGTAAAGGAAAAAGTAAAAATATTTTTTTGCAATTAAAAACTTACATTTCCAGTTGGAAAATTGACCGTGGCGTATATCGGTGTATGGGAGAACTAAAATATATGTTAAACTAGAACGCATTCACATCAATTCTTTAAGTAAATATTTAAGTATTGTAGTAAAATACTTTATGAAATAAATTCAGAAAGTAATGTCTACCCAAAGCATAAACAACGATATTACTTTCAAACTACTTAAGATATTTTCATGTTTTTTTTTTGTATGAATATACTGTTTTATTACCTATAATTCTATCAGTTATTTTTTTCAAATATTCATATTTTCGTTACTAAAAATAAATATTCTTGCGCGGCGTTAGCGCGACGCGCATTTGTATGGCCAAGGTCAACGGCGATTATCTGACCCTTAAATGACTTACCGCAGATAGTGAACAGTGTGAAGTCACTGATCAAGGGCATCAGGCTGACGTCTTCTCCCTTCTTTTCTTTCAACATCTTCACCATATCTTGGGTCTTCTCTTCGATGACGGTCGCGAAGTTCTTTAGGATGTTGAAGTGGAAGGTCGGGGTGAGGATCTTACGACGCTTGTGCCAGTGAGCGCCTGGTGGAGAAAAAGATAGAGTGAAGATTATGTATTGGATATTGATATTTATTTGTTTATTTTAGACTTTGAAGACTTACAGCTAAACAAAACAGAATAAAAATAGCAAGTGTAACTAAATGTCAGCCAATTACAAGTCTTCACTCATAAAAACGTAACAGTGAACAACACAGCACTGCCCACAAATAACAAAAAGATAACATCAAAGCTAAGTTGGAATCTTGTAGACCTTTATTTAAGAAAAGTATTCCTAACTCTACCTAGTCTGTATATATTAGAAATAGGATCATTTGTTAAAAAGCACTCTGAGCTATACAATCTGGCTCTGGATGTACGACATTAAATTAAAACGAGCACACTGTACTAGTCCATCGAAACATTTTAAAACACGAAGATTATTAGTTAATGGAAAATTTAAAAATTGCAATTTTCAAACAAAATAAATAGCAGAATCAACTGCATAAAAATTAAACACTCTATATCTACGAAAAGTTACTGACCTTGCGCGGCGCGTTAAGGCTTCTACATACCAGCGCGATTTGTCGCGCGACGCGACACGGCACAAAGGCCCCGCGTGTCGCGGGACGAGCGGTGCCTTTGTGTCGCGTCGCGTCGCGCGACTAGTCGCCCCGGTATGTAAAAGCCTTGAGGCGCGCCTTACAATGTTTACCTATTATTACGGACTCAGATCTACATCATGTTGAAAAATAACAAAATGGAAAATAATTTCCTGTGGCTAAAGTATTCATTGCATTTGATTTATTTTTTGTATACGGGTAAAAAACAAGATACTCTTTACGTGGTTTATAGGAATGTCAATCGTCCTGTAACACCTTGTATACAACATGTCGCAGAATTAACAAACAACCATCCCGAGGACACACTTGTTGCGATGTTTATAGATACGAGTTAACTCTTGTTTCTTTTTGTATATCTGTAACCAAGTTGCACGTAAGGAATGCTGTCTCTATCTTACTAACGGAACGTATCTGAATGTGACAGCATTACTTTTAATGGGGAATTAAATTCAATGAACAGTGCAACAAGCGGTCCGTCAGTCAGTTCGCGATTAAATATAATAAGATTCGATCACTAAGTATTACTTGCATCTTTTATCTGGAGAAATACGGGAGTTAGGTACCCTTTCCTATGTTAACTCTTTCGAAAATACGGGCATTGTCATGTAGAACACACACATACATAAACTCACGCCTTCTTCCCATGGGGGTAGGCAGAAACAATACAACGCCACTTGCTACGCTCCTTCCATACTCCTTTTGCTTCGCCTACGTTCATACATCTAGTCATACACGCACGCCGGTTGCGAGTACTACGCACCTGACCTTTCTGAAGAACATCAACAATTTGGTCACTATTATGTCCTTCTAGGGCGTCCACTCCCGGCGTTTCCACTCACCTCTGCTTTATAAATACCTTTTGTTAGTCGCCTTTCACTCATCCTCTCCACATGACCAAACCATCTAAGCACACTCTTTTCAATCTTTGTCACTACATCTTGAGACTTTACAATTTACTCATAGGGTCAAATGTGAAGCGGCGCATACGCAGTACTAACTATTCAGTTATCTATGGCGAGACATCAAAGAAAAGTAATTGTTTGTTTCCTGGGTTGTTAATTGTTGAAGTCATGTTCGTGAACGGGCGCCATCAGTAGGGACTGGTCATCTATTAGCGGCCTTGGCTTATTTTAATTTAATTTTTGAATTGTTTTTTTTTTTTAATCTTTTTGTTACGGACGCCTTTGACGTTTTGCATCGTTCTCACATGTTTAATTTCAACACGAATGATGTAACCAATATTTTGTAACCATATGTTAATTTAAAAGAGTGTCCGTGGAGTTTCTTGCCCGTTCTTCTCCATAGGTACCTTCTAAGCTTTGGAATGGGCAACTAGCTTCATCTTTATGACTGACCGACCCCTTGACAATTCAAAAGTGCCTGTAATTGGTTTATTTGAAATAAATGTTTTGAGTTTGAGTTTGAAGGTCGCAGCTAGTGACTGTTTATCTATGACCGTTTCTAGACAAAAATACACGTGTAAGCATTTTTGGTCTAGAGTTTTGTTAAATACCTACATGAAATGTTTTCAGGGTTCATGATACCTTTGTATGTATAAGTATGAGTTTATTTTTTGGACCATAACTTTTAAATGCCTGAATAGATTTGGATGTATGAGGTATCGTTAGAATCCTTAAACTATCCCGAGTTTTTTAATGCAATATTTAGAAGTCGGGATCAAGTTAGTAGGTACCACATTGATCCCGAATCGGCAAGTGACGCAACAAACGCCCCACCAGCACAAATTTCTGATACGTAAAACTCGATTCTATAAAGAAACACAAAACTATTAAGCATCGAAGTGACTTCAGTTATTATGGCGAATCATTTTGTTTATAAGTTGCTCGCCCACGAGCGATTTTTTCGGCGTATTTTGTCAGAAAGAAATACATTCACATAAAAATCGTCGAAAGAATCACTCGTGAGCGAGCACCCTAAACAAAATGATGTGCCACAATAACTCTAGTCGCTTCGATGCTAGGGACTAGTAGCTGTGTCAATTAATTTGGTTAATTGACCATAAAAAAAAGGTTTGGCAATAAGGTAATGTTCTGCATAGCGCCTCGCCCGATGTGTACTCAAGGCTTCTACATACCGGCGCGACTTGTCGCGCGACGCGACGCGGCACAAAGGCCCCGCGTGTCGCGGGACGAGCGGTGCCTTTGTGTCGCGTCGCGTCGCGCGACAAGTCGCCCCGGTATGTAGAGGCCTTAACCCTTCCGTGTTTTGGGTGTATTGGTATATCCACACATCCAGGCGGTATCGGGCTTATCGGCTTAGCTTTCGCTTCGAGAGTCCATCTACACCATTCAGCTAACAGAGTAAACTCTGACTAATCTGAATGGAATTTAATTAGGTAAATCTCTCATTCTATCAATCATACAGATTTTACTTGAGTAAGTAATGATTGTAGGTTCACAGTAGGAATCAAGAAAGCATTTAAGACAACGTTGAAGACAAGGAAGTTTGGTAATAGTTCCTTCTGTACATGTTGCCTGGTAGGTACCAGGGAAACCACTTACATAACAATGCCCCTAATGCGGTCAGCTTTAAGTTTTATTTACTAACGCAATTGTTAATATATTATGTATACTTAGGTTATATAAGGTATTAATTTATGGATCTTTGTAACCTGATAATAAATGGTTTGTTATTATTATAACTATGTAAGTGTCCAAATTGCGATGTTTATTTTTTTTATGTTTTACATTCTTCTTTGACATAATCATTTTACTATTTGTCATTATATTATACCTAACATTTAATTTCGAGTTTTTATAAGCGATTTCATGGACAGGATATTTATTCAGATTAGTTACAGTTGTAATGGCAATCATGTTATGGCATTGTTGTGGCATTTGGTATACATTTTTGTTATTTTATCTTTTAAATAGATTATTTTCTATTTTATCAATATGAGAACGTTGTAGGCTTAGTAGACTGTAGATTTGTTGACCATTTTCTATTTTTGTTAAGTACCTAGTAATTGTTGACAGGCCTACACTGTCCTCCCATATCTACCAATTAACACTGTTATTTGAAAATGTTGTAAAAGCCAATTATTTTTAAAAGAGTAACCGTGTAGTTTATTGCGGGCTCTTCTCCATAGGAAACGACTAATTCGAACCGTGCACCTAGCTTCTAACGTTTCATAAGTGCCCATTTAAGTGTAGGATGTGTAATAATTTCTTAAGAAAAGAATCCAAATGAAACTATAATATTATACTTCAGCTCTTGATATTGATACATAAACTAACTATAAAGCATTTGGTATAATTCTAACATGTCCAACATAAATAGAATAGTACTTGGACTAATTTGAACAAGGAATTGGCAACAAAGCCCTACCCAACATTCAAATTCTGACCGATTATCCACTTGATAGAGGCACAGTCCCGAGCATAATAAATAAATACCTTAAACTTACGCAAGATTCTAAAGCGGTTTTCTCCTAAAGTATTGGAAGATATTGTATGCTCTTACGAACATAGTATTATCGAAACCATACTATGTACAGACGCCAGCACATCAACCTACTACAATCTGTCAAATTTCTTTAATAGATTTTCAACTTTATCCCTACAGTATAAGGTTCAAGGTTAATTGGGAAAATTTGACAGTTTTGGGTAGCTTGACCTGCTGGCGTCTGTACTATGAAATTGGTATTTTCTAAAAGTTTCAGTTGTTATTTCACGAGAAAAACGCTTTTAGTTTTGCGTATTTCTATGGTACCTATACCTACTCGTCACTGTACTTGTAAGGTACACTCGTGACTGTACTTGGTGGTTTTCCGTATCAAGGTTCAAAGTACTGAGGTATTTACTATGTTTGACGTGGGTACGAGCGAGTCTTTGGTTACATAACCATTTGTACACAGTAACATGAGCGAACTTCCTGAACAAAATACTCGTAAAGTATAGGCCGAACCTTGAGGCTTCGTAACTCAAAAAACCTCCCAGAAAAGATTACAAAGCGTCTGGGCTTGTTTAAAATAATACAAAATAGCGGATATCCGGTTCTCTGCAGGTAGGTTTGGGTTTAACTTTTAGAATTTCTGCTTCGTGCATAAATGACAGATATCAATACCGCCATCTTTCTTTTTGCGGAAAACACCAGGAGGGGTATAATATTACCCAGTTTCTGGGTAGTATGATACCCCTTGGTAAGACTGGTTGTCAGACTTTTGGGCTACTGACGACCCCTAACGGCTTAAGACGCAGATATATGCCAGTGACCTTGAGTGGTTAGCTTGCGTGTTCTGTACTGAGCCCACGCAACGCGTCGTACGTTCAGCCAGTAATAGGACTCGCCCTTCAAGGAGCGCTGTACCCAATTTGACGCTTTTAATGTCCGCAATTAATTTATTATACACAAAACGAAAGGTATTTTAATAAAACGCGTATACTTACTAAAAGATCAATAATTAAATTATCTTTAAATTGGTGAAGGTTTCAGCAAAATACGCTTGGTAGATTTTGCCATAGATTTTGTATATAAATATAATCTAAAATATTCAGAAATTAAATTATTGAGAAAATGCTCTAATTTAACATAATTTTTTTTTAAATCATTAACACTACTCGTTTAGACGTGATCTTCAGTATAAAATCATTAAAAGTCGATTATCGTCGCCTTAACTTGCTTTCCGAGGCACGGAGGAGTCTGGGTATGTAAAGATGATCACACATCCACGGACCAACCCCGGTAAGCGTAGCTTAACCTGATGGATCGACCCGTGTGGCTGTTATTAATTAGCCACGAGCTCCTTTATACCATGCATAAAGTAAAAATACTAATAAATAATCATTTAAGTAAAGATTGTAATACATGATTATTTATTAGTAATTTTACTTTAGTTAATGTTGTAGTTGTTGTGTGTTGTTGGTTGTGTTTATTGTCGTTGACTGTGTGATTGTCGTTGTTGATTGTTTAAGTAGTAGTTTGTGTATTTCTACATTTTTATCTGTAGGTAACCCATTTTTATGGTGTGCACTAAAGAGTATTATTCTATTCTATTCTAAAATATGTTGACTCGCACAGAATGCATTGTGGCATTAAGTCCACCTTATACAGAGTCAAATTTAATTAGCTAGCGAAACTCCGTGGACGTGTTGGGTATCGGTATCTAAATACGATAAAACGAAATAAATAAAGATTTGATGTTTTTTTTTCTGGTGTCAATGATCACTAGGAGTGAAGTTAGTTGAAGTAGTTAAGTTTTTGTTTTATCGTGTTTAGTTATCGATACCCATCACATCTGTAAAGTTTACACGAAAGAACATAAACAGATTTTGACTCATATTTAAAGTAAATAGTCGTTAGCCCAAAAAAAAAAATTTTTTTTTCAACACGTGTGTGGAGTTTCGCTAGCTAATTTAATTTGACCCTGTATACCACGTTTTGTACAATGAAGCAAGAATAAATAAAGTAATGCGTAAGTAATATTAATGTCCT
Source organism: Tiliacea aurago (assembly GCA_948098905.1). NCBI lineage: Eukaryota > Metazoa > Arthropoda > Insecta > Lepidoptera > Noctuidae > Tiliacea > Tiliacea aurago. The sequence goes on along the minus strand of OX402592.1, from coordinate 23,994,618 downwards.
ATGGCTAAGATAACTAACCTGTGCTCAACAGCAGTCCATTGCCCAGCCAGTCCTTCAGGAACTGGTATGGAACACTCTTCGTTATGTTCTTCGAATGGGCCAGTACCACCTGGAACAAAATAGTAGTATTAGCGTAAAGACAGATTTACACAGGGTCAGTAGCTGACTCCAAACGTCAGTGCTGGTAACGAGAACCGACTCTCCCTGTTTACATGCAGTCAGGGCCCAAAGTCTGCTATTTTTATAAATTCCGTCATTCCAACACGATCCCATTGTCATTTTGCTAAAAGTTCGTAATCTGCTAAATTCATAATGGTCGATCATTGGTCGGTCAATGTTCTCGTAATAGAATTGTGTTATTATAATGGCATTGTCGTATTGCCATTTTTTTTTTTTTTTTTTTCCTTCTGGCTTCGCACGGTTTGTGCATTTAGCCAATGTCAAGTTTTAGTTCTTGTTTAAAATATTGATGAAATGAATTATAAATGCATGATGATGATATCCCCGCCCACTCCCCTTGAGTTTCAGTAAAGATGTGGCACTTTACTGAGTCCTCACGCGGACTTCTTGAGAGAACTTGAAGCGAAGTTGCACTGTTTTGTTTCATTTGCCTACACTAATGCACGTTCACAAACACTTAATGGTTAATAATCCACCATTATTACACATTAATATTCGGCTAAACACTAATTTTGGAAAATTAAACAAACTGCTGAACATGACGCTTCACTTTCCCGCCAAGAAGTCCACAATGCGAAGTTTCTCCGTATTGCCATTATTATAAAACCCATTAGTAGAAATGTCATTCATTTGTCATTATGTACGAGATTACCAATAAATGCAATTTCTTTCAATGTAGTGTCAGTGGCCGACCATTATGACTTTCGTTGGAACGTCATAATGACGCCATTATAATAGTAGATTACCAAACTTGTCAAAATCAACAATTATGAAATCAATGATCGACCATTCAGACACTATTGTAATAGCAGACTTGAGGCCCAGTAGTAGTAGTAGTGGTTATTACGCACGTTATTGAAATCAGTGGAGAAAAATTAATTCTCGAAAACAGCAGACTTACTACGGTTAAATTATTTGTTGAGAACATGTTGCTATCTGGGTTTTGTAATCGCCATGCTACAGACAGTAGAAAACTTTCTGTTGTCTACACTGAAACGTCATTTTTGTCTATTCTTCCGTCGACAAAACGCGTAGAGAGGGTTCTCGTGCTAAGCCTGCTGTTGTTAGAAGAGTTGACGGAAATGTTTGAAGAAGAGGTATTTATAATAAACAACTTTGGATCGCGCCAGATCTTGAAGACTTTTGTATTTTATCTACTTGTAACTCTGAATGTAAGTAATACGTTGCCCTTAGGGCTTTAATTTAACTTCTAACATCAGTTGGGCTAAGTCCTTCTATGTGCATTTGCTGAGAAATATTTTGCAATTCCGTCGCCCGCATTTCTTTATTACGATTATTTTGGGATTTATTAGACATTAATTTTCGTGATAAAATTGAGTCGTTTAATTTTGGCATCATTTTCGCTTGAATTTTTGACACGAAGCGACGTAGCTTACAATGCAGTGTCAACGACTGACCAACTGCTGACTTCGTCGTTTAGACGAGGACAGTACCGCTGGGACGGGTGGCGGGACGAGCAAACAGACGGTTAAGATTTAAAACGTGGTTACAATACCAACTGTTTATTATAGCTGCCGTTTGTCATGCCATCAACACAATAGAAGTCAAAATGTACGGACTGAAAAAAAGGTTTATTTAAATGTCTAATCTTAGTTCAAATGAAGTCTATGCGATACCAAAATGAATGACTTGTAACAAAATTGAAGATCAACATTTGCTGATGGAATGTGCTAAGAACAAGAAGGAAAGGGAATCTTTGGCTAGGGAGTTTAAACTGAACGTGTGGGATGTTGGACTTATCCAAAATATTTTGGCATACCCTAAATCAGAGAGAACTAAACGAATAATTTGTGGTTGCAGAAGTCTGGGCAGTGATTCTCTTTTCTATTTTCATAGTACTTATTTATGTTTTATGGTGGTGGTTAGTAGTGTAGTAAAATATTGTATAATTATAAGTGTTTAATTGTGTGTAAATAGAGTATAAGGTACAATGGGGTTGACGTATCCGTGTGGATAAAAACCCCTTATAAAAAAGAATTTAAAAAAAAATGCCTGAATAAAAGCTGTTGAATTTTCAACTTTCGATGCTAAGCTGAGGGTTAAAATCGAATGGCGCGCTTATATCAGGTATTCATTAGTGTTGCCTAGTGTTAATTAAAACGGGCATTATTGACGAGTAGTTTACAACAATTTCTACTAAATGCTCACGAACTATTCTCTGAATCGGTTTTATTCAAGTCAAAGTAATACCGGCCCGCCAGTTTCAGCTAAGAGTCTTCGGTCAGCTGGACCCACTCGCTACTGGACCCGCGGGTCCACTTGACCACATAACTTATTTTCTGTATATTTATAGGTTAAAGGCTTCTACATATACATACAAATAATGAAAATTAAATCTATGTAAAAGTATGTATACTTTTACATAGATTTAATTTTCATTATTTGTTGTTATAGCGGCAATAGAAATACACAATCTCTGAAAATTTCAACTGACAGACAGACGAATGGATGGACGGACAGCCGAGGCTTAGTAATATAGTTCAATCACAGGTTTAGCATAATCAGCCTATAATGTTCCCACTGCTGGGACACAGGCCTCCTCTTATCGAGAGGGACTGGGCTGTAATCTACCACGCGGGCCCAGTGCGAGTTGGTAGATGTCACATGTCTTTGAATTGTTGGTTCTAGGACATGCCGGTTTCCTCACGATGTTTTCCTTCACCGTTTTGAGAGCAGTGGTGATGAAATTATTTACACAAAGTAAAGCGCCTACCTGGGTTCGAACCCACGACCTATGACTCGTAAGTCGGGGCCGTTACCACTGGGCCACCACTGCTCCAAATCACAGGTTTATCAGTGACTATTTTCTATCTGTCTAGTCTGGATTTTGGCCCGGTTATTAGCAAAAGGTTCATCCCCTATTACATGGGTTTTATACATAACTGGCGAAATGTGGGTGAACTATAGGTACACCTCTGCCTATCCCTTCGGGGATTACAGGCGTGATGTTGCTATGTTATTTTCTTTAGTATCTGCGGGGCTAGCCCGGCCTGCTGTGACATGACATGAGTCACACATTTTATCACAGTTTGAGTGATAAAACTGTTTTGTCATAAAATGCTAGTACAAATTGACATGGCATAATTTATCATGTCTTGTCACAAAACACCTTGACACGCCCATGCTCGGCCCACTAGGTGGTGATAATTATAAGCTTATTATTAAAATATTTACGCGATGAATTTTAAACCTCAGCTAAAATAAGAACAACGTGATGTTGGTTTCGAAACTCAACCTCTGACTAGGTGAGAAGGGGAAATTTAGTTTTTAGGGGAGGATTTTGCTGTTGGCTTCGATTAACTCTAAAATTGATATAAATGATCATAAAGACAAAGAGTTTTCAAAAGAAAAGTAGGATTTAGTTTGTTAATAAGATCTTATCCCTTCGGATTAGAATCTTGCCGCGAATCTTTAGGTAAATAATATAGTAAACCATTACTATATTATTTACCTAAAGATTCGCGGCAAGATTCGATTTTCCGAAACTACCCTATCTATAAAGGATTGAAGATCGTTAAAGTACAGAACCCGCGCGGGCGAGTAGATTTTTTATTTCAAACTTTGCTCTATTTTCGATTTTGTTTCTGATAAGCGGACCAAAGCCCTGTGAGTACCCCGAACATTAAAGTACCAGTACCAGTTCTTGACATGATTGGTGTTATAAACTCTGCCGAAGCAGAGTATTTCAAAAATACATAAGACTCATTTGAGTGTCCCCCTCCACGGAAATCTTTAGTAAAAGGCGAAAGATTTATACGTTTTGAAGGGAAACCAGAGATACATCATTGGCTCGATCCAAGAGACCCAACCAAACGGCGGAGAATCTTAACACCGCGATTCAGAAACGTGACGTCAACGCACAGCGACATCTGTTGCTAAAATGTGAACTAAACAGACGGGTTTAGTTTGATAACAAAAAAAACAGTAAAGAAAGAGACTTATTGCTGGGGAGTACGTTGTCTGCCACATAAGGGAGAATAAAATAATAATAAAAGCTGGGGAATAGTCACAATAAGAAGTGTTTTTTGTAATATTGTTGTAGGTACATACTATTAATTCTATATCCTACGCGCAGACCATATTAGAGCGCAGAGCATTCTGGACGTTCTGATGATATAGAAAAACTCACTTTATAATTAGTGAAATAAAATGCAAATATCGGTGCAGACAACAACAGCACTTTGAACAGTCTTGAGTGCGACCTCGTTTTCACTTTGACACATTCATTCTGAATTAAATAATTTATAAGATGAAACTGACTGACATATCAGCGCATACCCGAAACTACTTTCTTTTTTTTTTCTTTTTAAAAAACGTTGCCCCACACTAGGAATTTCTCCTGTATCGTGGGTGCGTTTACAAACATTTAAACTCACATACACAAACAGCCAGACCCGGAACAACTACTTGTAGGTCATACAAATATTTGTTCCGTGCGAGAATCGAACCCGCGACACGCAGCGCATCAGTCAATCGGTTAACCACTGCGCCAAACGTGCCGTCAAAACTGGGACACACTGTGTCACGTTACACTGGGACTAGGAACGTGAAATTTTGCTCTAAGGGAGCACTTAGAAGGGATTTTTTGGAAATTCAACCTTTAAGTGGGTGAAAAGGGGGGTTCTTGTTTGTATAAATATAATACCTAAGTATATATTACTTGGGTAAATAAACTCGAAACTTGGCACGAATACTTGCCAAAGTAAATAATAAAGTTTGTCATTAATAGTTTTTCAAAACTACCCCTCATTGGGAACTTGGGGGCCTTAAAGTTTGTATGGCAAAATGTTAATTAGCGGTCCGATTAACTCGAAACTCGGTTTTTGAGCTTTTCGAAAATTGACCCTTATCGGGGCAAAGTTGGGTAATTTTTAGAGGAGGATTTCACTGCGCGGTTTGATCAAATCCAATTCGTATACATACTATAAAAATTAAACGATAAATCACATGTTTGAGGATTTTTCAAAAATCAACCCTTTTGGGGTGACACGGGATATAGTTCACATGAAAATTATTTTCCTTTGATCAAAAACTTTGAAAACTTACTCGAATACATCTAAACAAACTTCCTTACCCGCACGACACCTGTGGGGCGAGCACGGCTTACTGTGACATGACTTGAGTCACACATTTTATCACAGTTTGAGCGATAAAACTGTTTCGTCATAAAATGCTAGTACAAATTGACATGACATAATTTATCATGTCTTATCACAAACGTCTTGACACGCCCGTGCTCGGCCCGCTGTAGAACAATTTCTATGTAAAATTCAAAGAAATTGTTCTACCGGTGTGTCACGTTGCGCGACAAGTCTCGCCAGTATGTAGAAGCCTTAACTGAACCCACATACAAACTAAAAAAAAAACTATTGTTTAGAGGTAGGTACCAGTGGATACAGTGAAGCGCGAAATTGGTTAGTTAAAATATAATAAAACGCAGTTCAAATAGGTTTAAACGTTTATTCTCAATCAAAATCTAAACTCTTTTCAAATTAGGTGCATAAAAGTAAAATCAGGACAAACCTTTTTATAATGAGAATATTAACTAAATGTAGGTAATACTCAAACATAATACCGAAAAAATAAGTAGATACTACTTAAAAATCAGACAGATTATACTATGTCATAAAAATTAAGCTAAAAGATCGGCTTTACTCCGTGACTTTACTTATCATAAAATTGGGCAGTGGGTCCAGTCAACCTTTTCAAAATATGATTGTGGGTTGAGTGATCCCGCGGGTCCATTTCGAGTGGGTCCAGTTGACCAAAGACTCCTAAGTGAATGAAAAAGTATTGGAACACAATTTGTGCGAAGTTTTCCGATTCTTTCTATAACCTGAGGTTTTCCGGTACTCGATCGAGAGTGACATTTTAAAAGCTTTTATACACAAAAGCTTTACAGACAGATAATAAATAAGGCTACATATCTACTTGTAGCCTTATTTATTATTTGACTGTCTTCTTCTTGGAATCTTGCGAAATCATTTTGACCCAGTTTCTTACTAGATCGACTTTAGCTCATGTTTCCTTACTTCGTTTTTCTCTAGGACCTATAGTTAGGTTAGGTAAAATCTACCAAAAAAGGCTTGAAAAAAATTTGCCCTATATACAGTATGTAACAAAAACCCTGTTGTTCCTTTTAGGGACGTATACATTAACCCACAAGCACAACATTGGTGGAATTATAATTTAAAAAAATTAAGTATTGGTTAGTCCAGAAGTCAAAATCAAAGAATGAAAAAGGTTAGAAATCAGATAGACATTACAAATATTATTAATTAAATATTTATTTTAATTATTTTTGTTGAACAGTTTTTATAAATGACTTACCGATTCTTATAACGTAGGTAGAAGGAACAACAGGGTTTTTGTTACATATTGTATAAAGTTAGTTGGTTCGAAAGATATTGAACCACTAGCTAACCAAAACAATAAGACTGGGTTGGTAATTATGTAGGCTACCTGGCCGCTTAGCGCCTCCCACCACCTCTTTTAATATTACATCACAGTGGGAAAGAGATGCAGCTATACGTTCTATAGAGCTTCGTCTCCTTTTCACAACGAAGTAATATTAAAATAATACTGCTATAATAGGTGGTGGTTCGGGGCCGACCACCACCTCTTATAAAGTAACCGTCATGAGAAGCTATAAATACATAAAATTGCAAATTATACAACTATCAACTTTAAACTCAAGATATCTAAGTTGATTTATGAATGAAGAAATTATCGCTAAACGTCATAAAATAATTTTAGTTGCAATGGAAACTGAACCATACGCAATTTCAGTTAAAGTTTTAAATCCCAAAGTATGAAATTTATCTCGTCTCATGGCGTTGACTTTAGCAGTATTATTTTAATATTACTTCACAGTGGAAAAGAGATGCAGCTATACGTCCTGTAGAACCATCTCATAAAGCAGTATTATTTCAATATTACATCACAGTGGGAAAGAGATGCAGCTATACGTCCTGTAGAGCTCCGTCTCCTTTTCACACCGAAGTAATATTAAAATAATACTGCTGTATTAGGTGGTGGTTCCAGGTCCCTCATTCGTCTTATTACCCGTATTTGTATCTTCTTATTATTTTATTTATTAGGGAAAACAAACAGTGCCACATTAAATGTTGTAGGAAGAAATACAAGAGATACGTAACCAGATGTGTAACCAACAACATTTTCATCATCACCGTAACGATCCGTCAAAATCATATTGGCAGAAAATATCATGATCATGACTGACGGTTAATTTGTAGGTCTACTAGCTGTTTCTTAAGGCGACGATAACCGACTTTTAGGCCCGTATTACAGAACGTCACTCAATACTCAAGCATTACTTAAAACTAGATTCAAGCAATTTGATTGGTTGAAACTAGTTTTAAGTAATGCTTGAGTATTGAGCGACGTTCTGTAATACGGGCCTTAATGATTTTATACTGAGAAAACGTCTAAACGAGTACTGTTAATGATTTGAAAAAAATATATGTTAAATTAGAGCATTTTCTCAATAATTTAATATGTGAATATTTTAAATCATATTTACTTTACATAAGAATAAGAATAATTTATTTGTGAAACATAGGTAATTACAGACAAAGATCTAATTACCGCAAATAAATTATTCTTATTCTTATTCTTACATAGTGAAATTAATTTGTAAAGTTATATCTAACGCGCTAAGCAAATTTTTCTGAAACCTTCACCAATTTAAAGATAATTTTATTATTGATCTTTTAGTTACGCGTTGATTTAGTATACGCGTTTTATTAAAATACCTTTTGTTTTGTGTATAATAAATGAATAATGCGTCAAATTCGGGACAGCGCTCCTTGATAGGCGAGTCCTATTACTGGCTGAACGTACGACGCGTTGCGTGAGCTCAGTACAGAACACGCAAGCTAACCACTCAAGGTCACTGGCATATATCTGAGTCTTAAACACGTCATCGCCTTTTCCCAAGTACGTTCGGGTCAGCTTCTAGTCTAACCGGATGCAATTGAATACCAGTATTTTCCATGAAGCGACCGCCAATCTGACCTCCACAATCGAGTTACTGGGTAGCGCGGTACGCCTTGGTAAGACTGGTTGTCTTACTTTCGGGTTTCTGCAGACCCGTAACGACTGTCCACGAAAAATAGCCGGAACTAACGGCTTAACGTGCTTTCCGAGGCACGAAGAGGTATCAGTATGTAAAAAACCGGCCAAGTGCGTGTCGGACCACGCACAACGAAGGGTTCCGTAGTTGAGATGAATTTATCCCAAAAACAAACCTAACTTTGTAGTTGAAAAACATGTTCTCCCATACATGGATATATATATATACATATACGCAATGGTCAAGTTTCCAACTGTAAATGTAATTTTGTAATGGCAAACAAAATTTGTTTTTGTGATAAAACTAACAATAACGATTTTCGGACATTTTAATATACTTGTGCTGTGAGACCTTGCTTCTTGCCAAATTACATGATTCTAGGTCAACGGGAAGTACCCTATAAGGCTTTGATTTATTTGCGAGTATCAAAATATGTAGCATAAATCGTCGTATTTTTTATTGCGTTGACTTAGAAGCTTGGTTTTTTAGAGCTTCAAGGGACCGTATACCTAAGTACTTCTTTATTTTTAAATTTTATTTTTTTTAATTTGTTAACTTAATTTCAACTTGATACCTCCACGCGTTCCGGAGAAAAAGGGTCTTGACAGACTGACAGACAGGCAAACAGACGGACAACCAAAGTGATCTTATAAGGGTTGCGTTTTTTTCGTTTGAGGTACGGAACCATCTAGCTATTCTATTCTAACCCTAAAAAGTTATCTAATTTCAGTCGATTTTTTTAGAGCTCCAAGGGACCATAGACCTACATATTTGATATTAATTTCAGCTTGATACCTCCAAGTGTTCCTGAGAAAAAAGGTATTGAAAGACTGACAGACAGACAGACGAACAACGAAGTGCTCGCAAATAAGGGCTCCATTTTTTTCCTTTTGAGGTACGGAACCCTGAAAACGGCGTCGGCAAGCGTAGCTTAACGTGTTCAATCGACCCGTAGGCTGATATAACTTAGCCACGAGCAACTCGCACATTAGATTAAACTGTCTGATACAATAACCCGGTGTTACTTCGGTACAATAAGATAGCTTAGTCTGTCAGTCTCAATGAACGATAGGGCTGCTATCAAAGTTCAAATAAAGCCTAGTTTACGTTACCCGAGAATTTAGCCAGCGGAATTAAGGTGATACGTAAAAAATAAATCATAGCGAACTGGGGCGGGCATAAGAACGTGACAGAGTCAATTACTTCCCCATGCGAAAAAAGAGAGCACAACAATGCGCTGGAACCAAAATAACACAACGTAAGAGCGCCAAACCAACAAAAATTGTTTAAAAATAAATTAAGCTATTCAAAAATATGTTCAGCCAGAGTTTTCAATGACCTAATACGAACATTTTGAATGCAATTTTGCATTAAAATTACTTAGGATTTTGGAATTAAGTACAGAAAAAAAATATAAATAAGTAGAGGTATTTTCGGAATTAAATTATATCGAGGAAATTGAGTCAATTGCGTTTTCCTTCAGCCAGAGTATCTATTAATCAATTATTCAATAAACATAATTATCCAAAAATTAAATCAGTACATGCTGTAATAGTGAAATGGTTACGAAAAAGTCCCCAATTTATTTTGGTATCGCCATAATGAAGACGTAGGCTTAGTAGAACTGAGTGGGAGATGGAATTGGAGATCAAATAAATTACATATTGTAATTTTACAAACGATTTCAAAGTAATCTTTTTAAGTTAAGCTTAATTGAAAAAGCATAATACAGCGCGTTGAGCGTTTTTTGGTAGGGGAAAATCTTAAGGTGCGTCACCGACATGCTAAATTAATGTATTTAGCTATGAGTATAATGTGTTTTGCTTGATCAGCAGTGAAAGCATAAATATACAGGTTGTTCAAGAAATGGCGTGCCTTAGCTTAGGGGGTAGGTTCAGTATCGATTAAGGAAACCAGGAAAAAAAAACATATTAAAATTATTAACAGATCAACCTAAATTAGGTTGACCTTTTTTTTGTACCTACTAACTTAAAATAGCAATCGTTTGACTCAAAATAACAATGATTTTATTTGTTTATATGCTTTAATTAGTTACCTATAACTATCTATGAAAGCTTATTATTTACTGTTACTTAACCTCTAAACATCTTCCGTATCACGACAGTGATATGCATACAGTTCTAGCTCCCTACTTTCATAGACTTTTTGTTTATCTGAAGGCAATTATCGCAGAAAGTATTTTCCTAACATGTCTTACGTGGTAAACGAACACGGTCCTAAAAAAATGAGTTTTCTCATTAACCACACACTAAAGTTAGTTATGAAACTTCTAAAGCCGGGTCTACGGCGCCCATAGTTGCATGTTTCAAACAGTTACAAACATGTTTCAAACACGATTCGTATTCAGATTTTGATTTAGGCCACGCCCCCAAATCGTGTTCGTAACTGTTTGAAACACGCAACTATGGGCGCAGCAGACCCGGCTTAAGAAATACAAACGGTATAAATAATATCGATAAAACTGCTTCAACATCTACTTTTTCTTCGTCGAATGGACTCCACGTATATATACAAGATGAACATCATAATTTTTTTTTTTCATCATTTTCATGAAATCGAGAAAAAAACCAGCTGTTCCCTACATTTTGACGAGATCATCATTCATCATCATAGCCGAAAGACGTCCACTACTGGACATAGGCTTCCCCCAAAGGGGGGCGTTTGCCATAATCGCCACGCTTGGCAGGCGGGTTGGCGATCGCAGTAGATACGAGAACATAAATGTAGGAAACAGCTGATTTTTTTTTCGCAATTTCAGGTATGGTCCCCTAGTAGGTATATTGTTGTTCATAATAATGAGTACAATGACCCCTTAAGAGGTTGTACATTATTCATGTTATATCTTGTATATTACATGTCGCAAAGGTATAGAGAAAAGACTACAAGAATGCATTGATAAAACACACATGGATTTTCTCAAAATCAAAATCTCTGGACGCCATACTATGTCATATGTTTAAGATAAGTTAAGAAGAACACAGTTTACGTACCTCGATATCAGCCGGTCCGGAAATGTGCAGGACTCTCAAGCCCATCACTTTGAACACGTAGCGGTCGCCGTACTTCTTCGTGTAGTCTACCAGGACATCCAGCAGCTTGTCTGAAAGAGGAAGGAAAATTGAAAACGTTATAATTATTAGTCCATACTATTATTAGCTACTATCATAACCGCGCGTTTGGTCTATTTTAGCTACTTCCACAGAATTATGTCGTACGGCATTTTACTGTGGGGTCGGGCTGCTGACATTGAGTCCATCTTTATTTTGCAAAAGAGAGCTGTCAGAGCAATTTATAATCTAAGTCGCCGCGTATCTCTTAGGGAACTATTTAAAAATATTAATATTATGACGGTACCTTGCCAATTAATTTATGAAAATATTATGTATGTAAGGAAAAATCTACATCTTTTTAATAAAATAAGTGATAGACATCATTTTAATACTAGAAATAAAGACAAAATAGATCAACCATTTTTCAAGTTATCTAAAGTACATACATCTTTTATGGGGTACTGTGTTATATGTTACAACAAAATACCTTGTGATATATTGCAACTAAATGAAAGAAAATTTAAAACTCATATTAAAAAAACACTTTGTAAACAAGCATATTACAAATTTGAGGATTAATACAAGATAAGAATGCTTGGAAACATGCTGGTCCTGCTCCGACAAAATCAAACAGGTTGCTATTTTAATTTTGAATTCTTTGATTACCTTAACTCACACTGATATTTTTATTTTTTAGGAAATCGTATATATTTTTTTAAATTTTTGTAAATATGTGAGCACCATGTATCTATCACATAATTAATTTATCTGTCATTGCTTCATTCTTAACTCTTTTTATTACCTATTGTGGTATAGTAATTTTATTCTAGGTGCATCGTCTTCACATTATAATTATATAATTAATGTACCTATAAAAATATTGTACAAGATTTTAAAAGAGTACCGGTGGAGTTTCTTGCCCATTCTTCTCCATACGAAACTACCTTTTGGAAGAGGCGACTAGAATCAATTCTATTTTTTTTGTAAATATTGACGTTCAAAGGTGCCTTATTGCCTATTTGAAATAAACAATTTGACTTTGACTTTGACTTTATAATAAATGTGAAAGTAACTCTGTATGTCTGTCTGTCACCTTTACGGATTTGGCTGAAATTTTGCACACGGTGGGCTAATTGCGTAACACACTATCAGTAGGAATCGGTTGCAATTTGACAGTTCAACAATATTCATTGCGTTGTTGCAGACAAATTGTTCTAACATAAGAAGCAATGGATTAACAATATCCTTCAAAATCATTCAGATTGTGATTGATAATGTGTTACGTAATTAGGGTGCTGAGTCGGGAGTTCACATAGGATATTATATTTAGGGCGCTAACCACCTTGTTTTAATTTTTTGACGCTCCCTCTTCCCCTAGTTACCTAGCCCCCCACTTTCAGTACATTTGCACCAACCATAATAAAAATGTACGTTCATCTCACAAATCGTCTTCTTCAATGTCCCACTCACCGCACAGACTTCATTCACTCTTCCTTCTTCGTTCAGTCTATCTCTCTGTGGAATGCGCTCCCCCAGGAAATCAGGATGGCAACCAACCGATTATCCTTTAAAGTTAAAGTTCGCGAGCACATTCGCAAGAAGCTGGCAGTATCATCACAACGGTAATGTTTTCCCATTGTTTGTCTTATTTGATTTAATATATTTATGTATATTTATTTGTGCATAGATTGATATACATATAATTAGGTGTATAGTTATATTATATTTAATGTTTATAGTTTTAATAGGTATATGTATCTCTTTATATTTAAATAATTTTTATTCCTCAATTCTCGCTATTGCACCTACCACTGTTTGTCTCTGCAGTCTGCATCGCCCAAAGGTTGACTGGTAGAAAATACCTATGGCATTAAGTCCGCCTCTGCACATTTGTGTGCATAAAGTATTAAATAAATATTTAATTTATTTTTATCACAGTAGTAGGTTTCCGTAATTTCCAACCACCACGCGGGCGTACCGTGTGGTGCCGGACGTAAAGAATAGCACCACCCCATTTCTTCCCGTGGGTGTCGTAAAAGGCGACTAAGGGACTTATTAGAGAATGGGCAGCAGCGTTCTTTACCTATGCTTTTTAACACCATACTGCTTTTTGACGGCACGGTTGGCGCAGTGGTTAAGCGATTGACTGCTGCGCTGTGAGTCGCGGGTTCGATTCCTGCACGGAACAAATATTTGACCTACAAGTAATTGTTCCGGGTCTGGCTGTTTGTGTATGTGATTTTAAATGTTTGTAAACGCACCCACAATACAGGAGAAATTCCTAGTGTGGGGCAGTTTAAAAAAAAAAAAAAATACTGCGATCGCAAACCCTGCCAAGCATGGAATTATGGCAACCCCCCCCCACCTTTGGGGGAGGCCTATGAGGCAATGATGATGATGATGATGACGCGGGCGAAGCTGTGGGCTGAAGTTACGTTTTTAGGGTTCCGTAGTAAACGAGGAACCCTTATAGTTTCACCATGTCCGTCTGTCTGTCTGTCTGTCTGTCTGTCTGTCTGTCTGTCTGTCCGTCCGTCCGTCTGTCGCCAGCTTAGCTCAGAGATGCTTAGTCCTAGAAAGCTGTAATTTGGCATGGGTATACATATTAATCATGCCAAAAAAATGGTAAAATAAAATTATAAAAAACATTTTTTTTTAGGGTACCTCCTTTACACGTGAAATGGGGATGATAATTTTTTTTCTCGTCTATTCCATGGTGTGGGGTATCGTTGGATAGGCCGTTCAAAAATATTGTGGGTTTGGCAAAACCATTTTTCAATTAAGGGATCCGTTTGCGTAATATTAAGCTTTAAAGTGCTAGTTTTTGTTAGAGTCACGTGTCCCCCCCCCCCCTGCCAGCTAAATGGTTGGTTTTGGATATGTGAAAAAATTCATGGCAATAGTATATATAACGAAATTAAAAGGAAAACTATCACAGCTAAGTAGGCTTCACAAGTTAACGAGTAATACTCGACCAACTTAAATTTGCAGTTGGAGAATTGACCGTAACGTATATCGATGTATGGGAGAGCATGTTTTTCAACTACAATGTTAAGTTTGTTTTTGGGATAAATTCATCCCAACTACGGAACCCTTCATTGTGCGTGGTCCGACATGCACTTGGCCGGTTTTTTTTTTATTTGTGGGTATAAACTGTTAGGATATTCCTAGGCTATGGGGAGACCTTTGCCCAGCATGCAGCAGTGGGACAGTACAGGTTAAAAAATAAACTATTGGGCAACCCTTAAAGCGTGTTAGGGCTGTAATTTAGGTAAGATCAAAAGATAGTAAATAATTATGATCGCAAAGATAGAACTCTAATCAAAATGTCTGTGTTTCTGTTAAATCAATGCCGCTTCAATGATTCAGTAGACAAGTCAACAAAACATTAACAAAACAGCAACATTTTCTTTAATTACGAGAATTACAATCTGTTTAGTACTTAAAAGTTTAAAACTAATCCTTTGAACACTGAACACTCTGTAACAAAGCGACTGCATTAATTTAAGAGTTAACATTCGCAAGGAGAACCTAACTTTTGAAAGAAAACTAGAAAATTGTTTGATATACAGGGTCAAATTAAATTAGCTAGCGAAACTCCGCAGACGGGATAAGTATCGATATCTAAAGCTAAACACGACAAAATAAAAGTTTTTTTTTTTTGCATCTTTGACCGCTGGTAGTGTTGATAATTGAAGTGTGTGTTGATAAAATCGGTGGTATCGTGTTGAGATGTATATCCATTTTTATTTTTTTTTTGGGTGCGAAATTATCAAATAACTTCTCCCGCTCTGGGCGGAGCGGGAGGGCGTGTCAGACTTTTACTGACTAAAACCCACCCGTATTCCTTCATTTGCCTGTGTGCCAGGGCCACGATATCCCTTTCGGACAAACTCGCAACCCTGACAGGTTGGTCCTAACGGACCCCGTCAGTTGGTGCTGACATCTCTTTGAGGCGCGCGTGGAATACGACGTGCCGTCGACCCGGGCCTGGTCGTTATCGGATGGTGAGCTACCCATCGCTCACCGTCCGCAGGCCCGCGCCTACGGTGGCCGGAAATCGGCTTGCGACTCCCGACGCCCGGGGCGTCTCCTGCGGCGACTAGGGGCGCGAGGGCGCGAACCTTGCCTCTCCCTCACGCGTTCCGCCTCCTCCTTCGCAAGCATTACTAATTCGCAGAAGGAGGCCTCCCATGCACTCTCGCTCCGAACCATGGCCTGAAACAGGGCCGGACGCGAGAGATCGCTGCCGCTGATCGCCTCCGTGAGGACACGGCGGATGTATATCCATCACGTCAAAACAGTTTACACAATAAAAACTGATTTTAAGCTAATATTTTAAGTAACTACACTACCGGCAGTTGATGACCCCAAAAAAAACATCATCAAATTAATTTATTTGTTGTTTTATCATGTTTGGATATCGATACCCATCACGTCTACGGAGTATCGCTAGCTTATTTAATTTGACCCTGTATACTAGTTAATTATTACATTTATTACTAACCAACTTTTTTACCTAAAAATACCATCTTCTTACTAATATTGTAAACTTATAATGCTTGTATGTGAAGATGTTTGTATGTTTACTACTCAATTACGCAAAAACGGCTCGATTTGAACAAATTTTAACATACAGATGGACAATGTCCTGAATATGGACCATAACATAGAATAAGTTTTATCCCGGTTAATAAAGTGAACGCCTACGATGAGCGATGCGTGAGAAACGTCGGCAAAAGCTAGTCCTAACTAATATTGTAAATGTTAAAATAAGTTTGTTTGTTACCTTTTCACGTCCATACCACTGAACCGATCATTTCTGAAATTTTGCATAATGTTGTCAGGTGTACAGAAACGGACAAAGGGTACCTTTCATCCCGAAAAAAAATACTGTTCCCGAGGAAAACAACAATAACGTTCATAAGATAATAGATGGCGTCACGTGTCTTTCGAATCATGATTGAATTATATTAATAGAAACTTTAATAGTGTGTTAAGAGTTTTTTGCTGCCAAACGCTAAATAACAAGCAGTGTACAACCCGAATTGATTGTCAAATTCTAAATGAACGCGAGCGAAGCCGCGGTCAAAAGCTAGTTCAAAATAAAACAGTAGGTAGGTATTATATTTACCAGGGGGCGACTGAAACAGTTCCCAAGAGTTGCCTATGATTGGTTTCCGAGGCGGTCCGGGTAGTTGATCCAGTGGATTGTCGTCTTCTTTGAAGAATAACAGCCATATCACCAGGGCCACGGCCCCGACTATCAGCCCTTCGAACAGCATGTTGCTTTAATGAAGAAGTTCTGTGAACAAGGCAAAGAGGCTGTAAATCATAGGAACCATAGTTCTTCCTAAAGTGCCTGGTCTATTCCTTGAAGGACAATAAAATACGGTGTAGAGCAGCTCCCTTATAGAAGACTTCATCTTAAGACACAGATATGTGCCAGTGTCCTTGAATGGTTAGCTTGCGTGTTCTGTACTGAGCTCACGCAACGCGTCGTACGTTCCGCCAGACTCGCCCATCAAGGAGCGCTGTCCCCAATTGGACGCATTATTATACACAAAACGAAAGGTATTTTAATAAAACGCGTATACTAAAAGATCAATAGTTAAATTATCTTTAAATTGGTGAAGGTTTCAGAAAAGTACGATTGGTAGATAGATTTTGTGCCATTCTCAGTTTTTAATCCGCGTTAGACATAACTTTACAAATTAATTTCACTATGTAATATAAATATAATCTACAATATTCTCATATTAAGTTATTGAGAAAATGCTGTAATTTAACATATATTTTTTTCAAATCATTAACACTTCTCGTTTAGACGTGATCTTCAGTATAAAATCATTAAAAGTCGGTCATTAAAAGCCCTTAATCAAATTTACGACATCACTCTATCTAGAGCATTTAGAAATTAGGTCTATGTCAGGTAGTGCACATGTTCGGTATGTTGGCTTATTGCTTCGACTCAAAACCCGAATAGTTAGGTACACACGGCTACACATCAAGCTATAAATATCCAGTTTAGGCAGATCTCGCATTATATACGATTTTCCTACAATGATACTGGAAATGTGTAGCTTGATGTGAAATGGTTAATTGAAGTCTCAAAATAGTTGTTTTATCGACTAGATTCCAGCCACATTAGTGAACTGGATTCCACTCTTCACTGGCTTTTGATGAAGAAAAACATAGTTAGAATACCTATGCAGCCTAGGTATCGTAATTTGCCACTTTTTTCTAGGCTTAAAGTGGCGTAGCTATGTAACCAAAGGCCCTGGGGCAAAAAATAAACTAGCCCAATTAAACTGTAGCAGTATACTTACGTAAACACATTCAACTTTAAGGAGCGCATACTCGTACAGCCGTTCGCCGCCGCACGCCCGCGCACACTAAGCTAGCCATTAGCCAAGGTTAAAGGAATGTGGACCGGCCGCTCATATCATCGCGCTTGCACGATGTAGGGAGCCCGGCACATTCTACCAACATTACTAAATTATGTTATTTCTATGTTTATCAATGTACCCCTATAATTTAATTTTCTTCCGACGAGGGCTGTATATAAGACGCGATTTCTAATAAATGACACATATCGTTATCCGCCTTTTTACTATTAACACGCAACCCCTAAAAAACTATTTAAAATTGTTTGTTCCGTATTCGTCGTTTTCGAATTCGACGTACTCCAGATTTGTCATAATCCAGATTCGTCGTACTCCAGACTAGTCATAATACAGTCGACTGCATAATAAAATTAAAAACCAAATACAAATTGTAACTTATTTTAATGAACAAATTAACCTAAAAACCTAAGAATACAACAAAGATGTTCGAGACTTGTTGGGAATTCCCCTGTATTTTTTTCAAATAAGTTGCTATTATTAAAGTCGCGTTCCTGGAATATGGTTTATTTATATTTCGAATGAAGGAGAAATTTTCACTAGTTCAATTTATAGTTTGTAAGTCAGAGTCCGAGGGGCCCCCTGAGCTTGGGGACCCCGGGCACTGCCCCATCTAGTCCTCCGGTAGCTACGCCACACTAAATGGAAATTTTCTACAAAAACTGGTTTGAGAAGCATAAGGTTGGTTTTGGTTTTTGTTTTGATTTGAACACAATTTGTTATCGCTGTTGCAAGTTCTTCAGCGGATGCCTCCCCTGGGGGTCTTCGTCTTCCAAGCGCGGTGTCGCACATATGGGGGGTTCACTCGTGGTGAAGCTAGCCCCCGCATGCGTCACTGCGGGCTTGTTAGCCCCCAACTAGCCACTTTACAGCCCCCGCCAAGCAGGTGACCGAGAGAAGTGCCTCGGGCGTTCTACGGTACCCAGAGAGAGGTCGGTGATTAGTTGTTAGAACTTCTTTCTGTCTTATATTAGGATTACTACAGGACGAGAAAGACACCCGAGACCAACCAGGTCAACCCATATCAGGTGGGCCCCGGCTAGTGGGTCGGTCGATGAAGCGACCCCAGGGGAAGACCAACGGGTTTTCATCGCCGGCCGTATATATGCTACAGTGCAGGAAAACTTTGCTTGCGCGATGCAGGACTGCAACTTTAAAACTGAGTTTTCTCTTAAATTACAAACTTTTCTGAACGTGATTTTATATCATAATATGCAGTGTTGACGTTCCTTTTTTTGGTGACATTGTTTATTATGATATATGTCAGGAAATGGAAGATTTTATAATTTATTTCTATTCGGCGTTCGTATTCATGCTGACCAATAGCGGCGCGATACTGCAGGGAAAGTACCAGTTTGATACAAGCGGTAAAGCTAAACTCAAGCATAGTTCTTTTGATTCTCGCCTTTATATCAAAGAGTTTAGGGGTGAAGTTGTTTTGTAGTTGGTTATCAGATAATTAGTTGCTTAATATCCTATTGTTTATTCTTGTTCGACGACTGACTGACCTTTTATTTCCGGACGTCAGTAGTCCTCTATTGACTCATTGAACTGACGTAGGCGGTTGATATGAATATTAAGGGGGAGATTTCTAAAAATAGTCAAAAATGTGTTTTTTTAAGCAGTGTATCTCTTAAACCGTAAATAATTTTTCCAAAACAAAAACAGTATGATATGGAACTCAAAACATAATTAAACATAATAATACATCAAAAAGATCTTCAAAGACAACTTAATTATTTTTAAAAGCAGTTTATCCCTTCGTTAACAGTTATAATTATAATTAAAAGTATACCATAAAATTGCAAATGCCAAACTGCATCCGGTGATGGATTAATTTTTATTAATTAGTTAACTAATTTTATACGATTTTCTTTGCATTTTTACGCCATACGTTGTGTCATCGCGCATCTCTTTATTTTGTATGTAATCTGACAGTGACAGCGGTTTAACTGTTGTGACCGTCTTAATGTGATCAGATATGGATAAAGGCTTCTACATACCAGCGCGACTTGTCGCGCGACGCGACACGGCACAAAGGCCCCGCGCGTCGCGGGACGAGCGGTGCCTTTGTGTCGCGTCGCGCGACAAGTCGGCCCGGTATGTAGAAGCCTTGAAATAATTATTTTTATTTTCATGCACACTTGCTTTCTCAACTCACTTTAGACATTGGCAGAATAGTCGACACCGGCTTTGCTTGCCATACAACAAAAATAGAATAGAATAGAATACTCAGTTCATAGTGTTAAGGCGACGATAGCCGACTTTTAATGATTTTATACTGAAGATAACGTCTAAACAAGTAGTGTTAATGATTTGAAAAAAGATATATGATAAATTAGAGCATTTTTTCAATAACTTAATATGTGAATATTTCAGATTATGTTTATATTACACAGTGAAATTAATTTGTAAAGTTATGTCTAACGCGGATAAAAAACTGAGAAAGGCGCAAAATCTACCAAGCGTATTTTTCTGAAAGCTTCACCAATTTAAAGATAATTTAGTTATTGATCTTTTAGTATACGCGTTTTTTTTTTAATACTTTTTGTATTGTGTATAATAAATTAATAATGTGTCAAATTGGAGACGGAGACAGCGCTCCTTGAAGGGCGAGTCCTATTACTGGCTGAACGTACGACGCGTTGCGTGAGCTCAGTACAGAACACGCAAGCTAACCACTCAAGGTCACTGGCATATATCTCGCTCGAGTTTAGGTATCTGAATCGCAACACAACAACATTACGCACACGCACACATTGAAACCGCTGACCGCTCGATTTTATACGTATCTTAACTAATCTTGGTACTTGAAGTATTTTTTATTTTTTTATTTTACTGGTATTGATTGAGTAAAGTTAGTTGTAAGTTTGCAATCGAATTTTAGTAACTGTGACTAAGTACTATCTGCGTGATAATTATGTTTTTAGTATTTTTAAATTCATCAGCCATTACGTAGCGTAGGTAGGTACCCAAAAATTTAAAGTTTCATTTTTACATAAACTAACAACCTATTACAAGGAACACCTACGATTATCCCCAGGCTACTATTAGTTAGAAAAGATGTAAGTAGGTACTTGTAAATATTATTTTTGCTGGCAAATGTTGGAGCATTACATAATCAAATACTAGCCTGGGAGTTTATCGTAGACTTTCGATGTGATATTTAAAAATAATCATTCCCTTATGAAAACAGTAAGCTTTTATTTACAGAGACTGGGGCGCGATTTCAGTAGGTACTTTTGATAAAAACTAAAATCAAAGTAGGTAGTAAAAAGTATATTTTCATTTCAAAGATCAAAGAAGTTCAAATTTAGAATGAAGGCCAGCTCTTTCTAGGGTTCCGTACCTAAAGGGTCCAAACGGAGCACTATTGCTGTCACTCACGTGTCCGTCTATCACACAGGTTTTACAGCCAAACGGTTGAAGCTACAGTCTTTAAATTTTCACTGTATATGCATCTTGTTAACCCTTGGTTTTTCTTTATTCATGATGAGATACTACACGCCGCAATCAAAAAGAGAAGTGTGACCTACAAGGATTAGCTGCTCAAAAAGGAAATCAATCTCGAAAAATAATCGAGATTGATTTCCTTTTTGAGCAGCTAATCCTTGTTTTATTTTTGTGCCTTTTGGCTTATATTCTCTTATTGCGCATTCTTGCTCCTGAAAATAAAAAACCGGTCAAGAGCGAGTTGGACTCGTGCACCGAGGGTTCCGCACGTATATAAGATGTTGAAGATTTCTGAAAAACTGTGCTATTTAAAGACATAGTTTTATTTTTCCTGTAATCTTTACATAAACTTCTATCACATAGAATAATTTCAGATTTTTATCTATGCAAACTTCGGAGATAAGGGGGGGAACGGTATTTTTTTTACATTTTGCATCAAAAGTCAGAAAATAAAGGTACTGCCTATAAAAATGTATTTTTGAGAATGTGCAAACAGCGCTCTTTCATATGATACCCCACATGCCCTAGTAGCCCCATTTCAAATTTTAAAGACCCGTTTTCAGTCCCTTTTGCAAAAAAGGTATATATTTTTTTATTTCTTTCTTGTTTGCAAAATAGTTGGGCAAAAGCCATCTAAAACTATTTTAACTATTTTAAATTTCAAGATAATAGCATTAGTAGTTCTTCAGAGATCCAGGTGTGACAGACAGACAGACAGATTTATGAATTGACAACTAAGTCGATTCATCACCAAAATTTACATCCGCCATCATGAATCAAAAATTGGATGGTATATTCGTAAACACCACCTTCAACACCTCCACAATTGATAACAATGTCGATTTTTTATTTAAAAATATACACCCGCCATCTTGGATTAAAAAAAATATGACATATACGTAATCACCACCCCCAAAAACCCCAAAATTGACTATGTATCGAATATCTCAAAAAAAAAAATTTCCGCCATTTCAATTTGATCAAAGATAATAATTATAATTATTTACACAATGTTTATCCGTAATCTAAAACCATTATCTATACAAAAAATGACAACTATGTATTTTTTTTTTTTTTTTAAACCAATAATTAAGCTTTTATTTCGGTCCGAAAAAGTATCAACATCGTTCACCCACAGTATACAATACAGCACACACTTGTGTGGGGGCATGGGCACGGGCATCTGTTTGAAACACATATGCGTACAAACTTACATTTGCAGTTGGATTGTATGTCAGGAAACATGTTTTTCAACTACAATGTTAAGTTTGCTTCTGGGATAAATGCATCCCAACTACGGATCCCTTCATTGTTCGTGGTCCGACACGCACTTGGCCGGTGTTTTTTGAATTACATCAGCAACCCCTAATCGTGCTCAGCAGATATTTTAAAAGGCGGATATAAGCCACTTGATCCTTTAATAAATTTATGTATATCCCAATCCTTTTATCGCCAAAAGCCATGCCAAGGGTTGGATACTTGTATAGACTCTGCTTGAATGACGGAATTTTCTGCTGAATTATTAATGATAAACTGTATTCATTTAAAGATGATTGATAGGACACACCCAAAAGCAATATTTTACGTTGCGTAAAAGAGATCTATAATAATTTACTTCTATTTAAAAACCAAAAGAAGAATCATAACTACTTATAGATTTTTTATATACAGCAGCTCTAAAATATGCAATTATAAACATTTATAGTAGTTTGTATATAAAAATTAATCTAAGTCATTATAAAATTAATCTAATAAACCTAACATTAAAGATAATAATGTTATCGATCTATGTTTGTGTTGTAATATTTAATTAGTGTAATTATTTTACTATCTTCGTGACCCAGTCACAATAAATACGCTAATCTTTATTTAGTAACTACCCACTGTCTTGATTTTGTCAAATATTAATAAGATTCTGTAGTGGATTTTAAATACTAACCGCCTTATTACAAAACAAGATTTATATTTTGACATGGCTTAAACCATGGAGCCAGTTTTTGTAATAAGAACGTAACTGTTATTGAAATACCGTTCTTTATACAAAACTGAAAACTTAGTTCGGTACTAAGTTGTCAGTTTTGTATTAGGAACTATTGAATTTTGAACTTTATTCCGTCTACGGTAAAGTTCCTAATACAAAACTGACAACTTAGTACCGAACTAAGTTTTCAGTTTTGTATAAAGAACGGTATTTCAATCACTGTTACGTTCTTATTACAAAATCTGGCTCCATGGTTTGACCATGTCAAAATATAAATCTTGTTTTGTATTATAGCGGTAAATGTTTAATGTGTGAAAGTATGTGATTTGCCTCAAATGATTTTTGTATCTGTGTAGTCATGATTTCATAAAGTATATAAGTATCTCATTTGACAGTTATTAACTTATTGTTGTCAAACTTTTTGTGAATGTGTCAGAAAATAAAAAAAAGAAGAGTCTTCTTTATTTAATCTATTCTCGATGTTAATATACTTCGAAACAAAATTAAAAATAACTCAGGTCACACCTTACTACTTGAGTAAAAAAATAATATGAACACAGGTACTTAATGTGTTTTTTATCAAAATTCTTGAACAAACTGGTTGGGTCCGATTACCTACAGCTACTTCATAAATCATAGTTCTGAACTAGGCCTTCCGCGGTCTACCTGCCTAGGTTTCATGGAAGGTAACCTTGACATTTGTTACGTAGGTATGTACACATGCCCAATAATTTATGTACCTAACCGTTATTGTTACAATAACTTTTAATCATAATCATAATAGTGAGAGAGTAAAAGACATTATCTTTCATCTCAACTGTGAGTAGGTACATAAATAGATGTCAAACTCCAATTTCAAATATATTATATATAAGATATTGTTCGCGACAGCGACGGTCCGAAGTGTAGCTCTCTGTTCATAAATTAATTTAAAAATACAAAATTACCTAAAACTATATTTGTATTGTGTTTAATAAATCAGTTATGTTATGAATTATGCGCACAAACGTTATTTACACAAACTATTTGGAATTTGTGGGATAAAATAAAGACAAAATATGTGAAGTGACAACAGTGACTAAGACATTAAAAACATTGTTTAATACACTGACAAACTCATTTTATTAACATAAAAACTATTTATACTAAGTGAAAAGTGAATATAAATAAACAAAAACTTATATTCAAACTTAAAACAGAACTTGGTGGTGTGCGGAAAAAAACAGGAATCATTCTTAACGACTACTTGATCATTTGAAATTAGGACCAGCAAGCAACAGAAAATTTTGTCAACTTAATTAATGCTCACTTTACCAAACTAATTTAGGTGTGGATTGGCGAACTTGGGAGCGCTGGTTCGTATCTCGTAAACTGAGAATCTTTTTGTATTCTACTTAAGTAAATATTTCAAATTAAAATGAACTTCTTCGGAAATATCACGCAAAGGCGCAATCGAAGAGTCTCACACACAAAAAGTGAAGATTCTAACACCTCTAACATAACAGATAACGAACTAGATGGCACCACTAGTAACAGTCTGCCAAACATGTCTGGCGACGAGGACTGCGAAAAAATTGTCGGTCTTAACAACAAAATAAAAGAATTGACTATACAATTAGACGCTGCACATAGGGAAGTAGAAAACCTAAATATTGACAACACAAATCTCAAAAAGACAATTGAAAATTTGACAAAAAAGGAACATATTTATAAAAAATTTACGACTGACATAGTAAATTCACCAAAGAAAAAAACAACTAAAATGGTTCCGGTAATAGACCTCAGCGTTACTCCCAAAACAAAGAAGAATAAAGAGAAGCTTACATCCAAAATTACTGCCAAAACAACACCAATGACTCCACAAAATACACCCAAGCTGACTGACAAATCGACACCGACAGTACCTGAACCAACACTCCAGACATCTGATAAATCAACTCAATGTGACGACCATGGTATAAAGCGTGACCAATTAATGGATAGGCGATATTCGACCCAACAAATTAAAACCAAACTTTGTATAATAAGTGCTAACAATAGAAATAGACTATGTGACATTATAGAAGACAGTTTAGGAACATATCATGACTTCTGCCATTACTCATACCCAAATGGTGGCATAGAAGAACTTCTACTTGGCATAGAAATAAAGCTCAGTAATTATAATAAAAATGACTACTGCGTCTTATTAATTGGAGAAAAAGATTTCTTAACTACTAAGAATTATCACGATTTAATCTACCATATTAAGGATACCATTGACAAACTGAGTCACACAAATATTATTATATGCCTCCCGACCTTAAGAATATGTGGCGAATACACAAATCTGTATAACTCAAGAATTGAAATGTTTAATAGTTTATTGTACCTGCATAACACAGCGTATGAATACGCCTATTTATTAGACTCAAACACTGACTTATCATACGATTACTCAATGTTTTCGGGTCGTCAAGGGCTCCTGAATGATGCAGGTATGAAAAATATATTTATGAATCTCAAAAGAAGTATTTGTGAAATCCAAATGATTAATAGAGACACTGACATGAAGGATACATTGGAAGAAACATCAAACCATTTTTTTCTATAACAATTTGACAATAATGCATCAAAATATCGCAGGATTGATTAATAAAACAGACCAATTACTATTGCACCTACATGAACTACAAAACAACATAGACATTATTTGTGTAACAGAACACTTCATGGAGACTGGATATGAAGGTTTCCTCACTATACCTAACTATAAATTAGCAGCTTGTTACTCCAGGGACACAAAAAGAGGAGGAGCATGCATATTGGTAAAAATTGACCACCAATATAGAGAGCTAAACGAAATCAAGAAACTTTCAGTGCAGGGAATTTTCGAGTGCTGTGCAATCGAGTTAACACAGCATAACCTTATTATTGTATGTGTTTATAGGATACCCAAATCTAGTAACCTTGACACTTTTTATTCAAAATTAGACATTCTTCTACCAAAAATATGTTACAAAGCGCGCAAAAATGTCATATTATGTGGTGACTTTAACATTAACACTTTGAAAAAAGATAGAACTTCTCAGGAATTTACTAATTACTTATTAGGCTATAACTTAAAATTACAAATTGATGAGCCTACCAGATTACAAAGCAACACATGCATAGATAATTTTGCGCACAATTTTCCTCGTAAATGCAATCATAAAATAATGGATTTTAATATGTCAGATCACACAGCCCTAATTTTAAAGATTCCTGTAAAGAAAACTTATACAATAAATAGTTGGAATATTACAACGCGTGACTACAGTCACAATAACTTAAATAAATTCAGAACATCCTTAAATTCTTTATCTTTTTGCGATGTTTATCAAGCTGTTGATCCAAATGTGGCGTACGATAATTTTATGGAAATATTCCAGCTGTTTTATAATTTATGTTTCCCCTTAATTAGTAAAAAGATTAAGTCAAAAAGGAATCCGAATTGGTTGACACCCGGTATCAGACGTTGTAGCAAAAATAAACGACAACTTCTTTGGCATTTAAGAGCAAAACCTAACAGTAATAACCTGACAAAACTTAAAAATTATTCACTAAGACTTAAAAAAATAATAAGATTGACACAAAAGGCAAAAAATAATCATAAGATAATGACATCAACTAATAAATCGAAGGATACATGGAAAATTATAAATGAAAACAGAGATTGTCCTCCACGTGAATATATAACAGAAATACGTAGTAACGGTACTACATTAACAAACCCCAGTGATATAGCGAACACATTTAACAAACACTTCGTAGAGCAAGCAGAATTACTTTCAAAAGCCTCAAAATCTGTTAGTTATAAGACTCCAAATATATGCAACAATTCAATATTCTTGGCTCCGACTACGCCTAATGAAGTGTTTCGGATAATACAAGACCTAAAAAATAAAGTTAGCGTAGGTTATGATGACATCTCAACAAAAGTATTAAAATTCGTTTCCCAAGTGATATCAGGTCCCATTTGTCACATTATTAATTTAAGTACTTGCTCTGGAATCTATCCTGATAAACTAAAGCCCACTATAATTAAGCCTCTATTTAAAAAAGGTGATAAGACTGACATTAATAACTATCGACCTATTGCGCTTATACCGGTAATATCAAAAATATTTGAGAAAATTATTTATAACTGTATGTATTCCTTCTTCACCAAACACAACATCTTAGTAGAGGAACAGAAAGGATTTAGGAAAAACAAATCCATAAACTTGGCTATCTATGACTTCCTTAATATTATAATGACAGATATCGATCAAAGAATTCCCACTAGCGCTATATTTATGGACATGACGAAAGCCTTTGATCTAGTCGATCATAATATTTTGTTAAAAAAATTAAGTGCTTACGGAATAAGGAGAAACGCACTTTCTCTTATAAAATCCTACCTTGTAAATAGAACACAGTATACGGAAGTTAGACGAATTTGCAAAAAGGATAAAAAAGAATATAAATACATTTCAGGAAAACGTAAAATCACATTTGGCGTGCCACAAGGCAGCGTATTGGGCCCACCATTGTTTTTAGTCTATATAAATGACTTTCCAAAAGATGTCACTTTTCCTATGGTTCTTTTTGCCGATGACAGCACTATTATTATTAGGCATGATGATTTAAATATAAACTATGAAAGTGATATTAAAAAGGCATTACAACAATCAATTGCTTGGCTTGAACAAAATAATTTAATTCTTAATTTAAATAAAACTAAAATCATGCAGTTTCGACAAAGAATTACCACTCCTGACATCAAGATTCTATCTTTAAATAATAATATAATTGAAGAAGTAGGTCATATTAAATTTTTAGGATTGACAATAGACTCAAAACTGACGTGGAAGGAACATGCATCGATCCTTATTACAAAATTGACCAGGTTTGCCTTTGCTCTTTATAAACTCAACAAAATAGTAAATCAGGCGGCTGTCGTAACCGCGTATTATGGCTACGTAGATTCCATATTACGTTACGGAGTCATTTTCTGGGCAAATTCCTGTGAAAAACTCGAAATTTTTAAAGCGCAAAAGATGTGCATTAGGTCCATATGCAATCTTAAATCAACAGAAAGTTGCAAACCGCATTTTATCTCCTTAAAAATTCTAACGTTACCTTGTCTTTACATATACGAGACCGCTTTGTTCGTAAAGAAAAATGGCGATTTATTTAAAAAAGCTTCAGAACAAAGCTATCGATCCATAAGACCAACATATCGACACGAATTATGCCTAAGACGTTCTAAAACCGCCCTTATGCACAAGAGCATACTTTGCATGGCTCCAAAAGTTTTTAATAAGCTACCAAATAACATAAAAGATTTAAACTTAACACAATTTAAACGTAAACTAAATAAATTTTTAATAGACAAATGCTACTATACCATTGACGAATTCCTAGTTGACAAAATTTCATGTGACTGACCATTCTATGTATTTATTAATGTAATACTCTTAGACATTATGTCTGTTAATTTATTGCAATGTATTATATCTTGTATTTCAATTTCTATAGATATTAATTACTTCATAATGTTTAATTTATAATATTGTAATTTAACAATGCATGCCTGATAGGGTAGTTTTTGAGGTACTATAAAATATGTTAAGACCATGTTATATCACCAATAATCGCATTAATAAAAACTTTGACTTTGACTTTGAAAATAAACTAATTACAGGCACTTCTGAATTGTCAAGGGGTCGGTCAGTCAGAGAGATGAAGCTTGCCCATTCCAAAATTTCCAAAGCGTATACAACATTAGTTTTAGTATATGCGAAACCCGAAACACGTGTCTAGTATTTTTATGTAAAGAATCTATCTACAAACAAAACTGTATCATGAAAAATCACAAAGTTATAAGTTTGTTAAGGCGCTACCCCGAGCAAAATGTCGCATTAGCCGTTTTTGTGCAGTTTTTGGGAGCTATCTACTCGGTAGGTATAAGAAATATTAACGAATAAAAAATATATTACATTTCTACATATTCTTGATTCTATAATGGTAGAAGCCATTTTTTATTTTAAGGTATGTATGTTTAAATAATCTCCGTGCAACGAAGCCATAGAAATGAGAAATAATAATTGATAACATGCATCTCCTCGTGAAGTAAACAATATTTATATTTGCTACTGACACTAATGGATAGACAATTTAATAAAGAACATTTTGTAAGAAATATTTTTAAAAAAATCCAAAATTTGATTTTATTATAGATTTTATTCTAAAATCTGTGCGTATTCACTACTGAAACTCATCAAGATTCAGTCTGCCGCAAAGACTACTATAGTATACTGGCAAGTCTGCCGCGAGCTCTCGAGGGTGAAACCCGTGCCGTTTGTTGCTGCGTCGCCGCCGTCGCCGCGTCGGCTAGCTTGCTCGCTCGAGTCACATTTATTATCAGAAGATAAATAAAATTAGTTTATTGAATTTGTTTTGGTTACATTTTTTGTAAAACGAAGTAGGAATAAACTGGCAGAAATCGCATTCATACTTACACACTTACGTACACTTTGTGTGAATTTGGTCAAAATGATAATCCAAGATGGCGGCGGCGAAAATGATCAAATTTTTCATCATGGGTATCGTGTTCATGGTTTTCGAGGGTGCTAAAGCCGGTAGTCAGGTCAAAATGTAAATCCAAGATGGCGGCTGCGAAAATGATCAAATTTTTCATCATGGGTATCGTGTTCATGGTTTTCGAGAGTGCTAAAGTGGATGGTGAAGTCAAAATTTAAATCCAAGATGGCGGCTGTGACAATGGTCAAAATTTTCATCATGGGTATCGTTTTCATGGTTTTCCAGGGTACTAAAGCCGGGAGACAGGTCAAAATGTAAATCCAAAGTGGCGATTGCGAAACTGATCAAACTTTTCATCATGGGTATCGTGTTCATGGTTTTCGAGGGTGATTAAGTCGATGGTGAAGTCAAAATCTAAATCCAAAAGAAAATGAAATGAAAATGAAAAAAAAAATAAAATAAAAAATTAAAATGTTAGAATTTTTTATTTATTTAGAAAAGGAAAGAAGGAGTTAGAATTTTTTATAATGGGTATCTTTTATAGTTTTCGAGCAAATAAAAACCATAACGCCACGCTAGCTGGTTTTTCTACAGTTTTATAAGCTATCTACTTGTTATTTCTTAAGAAATATCAAGTAATAAAATAATCTAGATTCCATAATGGTACTTTTTTTTTTAATAGGGGTATTTGTTTAATTAACCTCGTTACAACGAAACCATAGAAACGAGAAATAATGATTAATAACATGTATATCCTCGGGAAGTAAGCATTATTTTAATTTTGCTACTGACACTAATGGATAGACAATTTAATAATGAATATTTTTAAAGAATTTTTTTTCAAAAGACATATATTTTATATTTACTTATAAAGATTTTATTCTAATATCTGGGTGTAACCAGTACTGTAACTCATGTGCCCGTACCAGTGTGCCGCAAGGTCTCGAGTGAAACCACTGTTTTGTTTGTCACCGCGTCCGCTTACGCACTTGCTTGCTCACGTCACATTATCAGTAGACAATAATATTAGTTTATTGTGTTTGTTATTGACATTTGTTTTGGTTATAGTTTTTTTTCTGTTAGTATTATAATTCTTATTATTACCTCAAAAGCCATGGAAATGACACACTTGTCAAAAAAAACCAATAGATAAAAAAAAAATTAGTGGCGCCATCTTGAATTTAAATTTTGACCCCAGAATCATTATCAGTGCCCTCAAAAACCATGAAAACAATACCCATGACGAAAAATTTGCAAACTTTCGGTGGCGCCATCTTGAATTTTAATTTAGACCTCAGTTTTGTTATCAGCGTCCTCAAAAACCATAAAAACGATACCCATGACGAAAAGTTTGCAAATTTTCGGTGGCCACCTCTTGAATTTTGATTTTGACCCCATAATAGTTATCATCGCCCTCAAAAACCATGAAAAGGACACCCATGACGTAAAATTTGTAAATTTTCGGCGACGCCATCTTGAATTTTGATTTGACCCCCTGCTTTGTTATCAGCTACCTCAAAAACCTTGGGAAAAAAGACTTAGGTGACAATTCTATATTGACACCCAAGTCGAAAAAAGTTTCACATCAAAATACAAACTATATGATACAATAAATACTCGCACTCCTTCTATTATATACGAGTATGTGTGTGCACACTCTTATCTGTGAATTCATTGAAAACGTATCTGTGAATTCTAAGGTTACTTGTTTTTGTAAGTTGTCCGCCAGTTGGCGCTAATAAATAATGCTTTACGAAGTATTGTAGAGGTAAAGTGCGGCAAGGAGGGAACGAATCTTCAAGGTTACTTGGTCAGGGTACGGCCTTAAGTTACCGGCTGGTCCGTACAAAAACATGCTAACGGCCGGCGCGGCGGCGGCGGCGCCCCCGCGCCTCCAGGGTCGTCTTGGGCTCATTGATAATAATTTGGCAGTAGGTACCTAACCATACAGCGATTGTATTGTACGTAATTAAATGGTGATAACATTTTCCATCACACTTAAATATTTTTGGAACAAAATATAACCATGGTGTAAAAATTATTGAAATCGATTCAGTTCCTTATTCTGAACAAATTATATTCAGATTTCGCATATACTAAAAATAATGTTGTAGTATACCTACTCCTTTTGCTTCGTTTACGTTCATACATACCGATCTGGGAAGGGCCCATGCACCAAGACCAAATTTCTAGACCTAGAAAGGATTCAAAGGTGTCTCATCAAAGTTATGTATTTGAAACCCTTTCGATATTCTACAGACAATCTCTACAAGATTCATTCATTCAATCTGCTTACTGTTAAGAAATTATACATATTGACCATAACCATACAATATCTGCAGAAGACACTCTTATTGGATCCATCAAATCTCGATAAAAGGCGTAAATATATTGTGGCCCGTTCCCCTCGGGTCCGTACGGTTATCGCCAGGCGTCAGTATAACAGGTATATTTATAATAAATTGAACCTCAAATTGAATATTTACCCCATGTTCCGGTACGAAAGTTAAAATACTCAACGGAATGGTTAAAATAACAAACGTAGGATGAAATTGAAAATATATTAACCAGAATATGCTAATGAAGAACCTGTACCCACTCATAACATACGTATACATCAATTAATCAATCATTAACACACACACACACACCTACTCACACACAAACACTACACAAACCTGAACATGCTATAACAATTTTGTAACATCCTAGAACCTAAACTTTTTCTTTTCTTTTTTAATTATGTCTCAACATTGTAGATAGTAACCCATGGGAAGTTGCGAGGTAACCCCATCACAAGTATCCTTATAACTTACCGGGGCTGCCTCATTTTTGTACTGTTGAACAATTGTATGAGAAACAATAAAAACGTTTTATTTTTTTATTTATACATCTGGTCATACTCGCACGCACGCGCACGCGTTAATATTATATCATAGTACTACGCACCTGACCTTTCTAAAAAACATCACCAATTAGGTCACTATAAATGTCCTCCTAGAGCGCCCCTCCCGGCGTTTCCACTCACATGCTTTGTTATACCCTTTTCATTTTTCTCATACTCGGAAAGTAGTGGTTGTTTGATCTGAGTAGCGGGTGAAAAACGCTGCATTCCACCCTTTGCGGGAAAGACTCAAAGTAGTTGCTTCCCTCCCTAAGGCGGGAATTAATCAAAAAATAAAACTTTTGCTTATGTAGTCGGAAAAATATCGATAAAAAAATGCCGTGTTATTGTGAGTGTATAAACAGCCAGTCTTAATTAAAAAAAAATACCTAATAAGCGAGACGGCCGCGGCGGTGCAGCGCAGCAGTGTGTTCCATGTTCAAAATTTAAAAAGGACTGTATAGGTAATTTGACGGCCATACTAACTCTGTAAGCTGTACCGAAATTCAAAATCTGGCTTTTATACAAGCGATTCTGAAATGTTGACCCCAGATTCGGTTAAAGACGAGGCAAATACAGTAATCGAAAATATTTTGCCAAAAATTTCAAAGGAAAGATATTTAGATACATACAATACAATACAGTTTGCTCGCCACTTGATAAAACCATTGTGAAGTGGCGAGCAAACAAGAAAATAAAATATTTTAGAAAAACTACAATTTTTAGGGTTCCGTACCTCAAGAAAAAAAAACGGAACCCTTATAGGATCACTTCGTGGTCCGTCTGTCTGTCTGGCTGTCTGTCAGTTTGTCAAGACCCTTTTTCTCAGGAACGCGTGTAGGTCCCTTGGAGCTCTAAAAAAATCAAGGTTCTGAGTCAACGCAATAAAAAAATACGGCGATTTAAGCGACATTATTGCGACATATTTCGATACTCGAAAATAAATCAAAACCGGGTGCTTTCTATTGACCTAGAATCATGAAATTTGGCAAGAAGCAAGGTCTCACAGCACAAGTATAGGAAAAAGTCCTCAAATTATAAATTTGTAGTTTAATCACATAAAAAAATTGTTTCTGTAAACACGGAACCCTTTATTGTGCGTGGTCCGACACGCACTTGGCCGGTTTTTTACTTTCTTTAGATTCGAAATGAAATGTACAGTTTCAGTTTAACACGGCTGAAAGTCACCAGTTCCTTTCGACCCTTGTATAACAATCTACTATTGTTAGTCGCCTTTCACTCATCCTCTCAACATGACCAAACCATCTAAGCCTATTCTTTTAATTTTTTGTCACTACATCTTCTTTTATACCGCATCGTTGCCTTACTTATTACATATTCCCATTTCACGAAAATGCATAAGCTACGAGAAGAATCCCTAAACCAACTGCGTTCTCTGCATCTCATTGAGAAAATGGGCGTGAAAATGAACCAATTATGTAATATCTCTAATCAGTAGGTATCGATAAATCTTGGTTTAATCATCGTTCAATAGACGAATGTCATTAATAAAGTCTGGCTTCAGTAATTATAATTACATAGTAGGTAGGGAGTTGAGGGGACGATAACTGACTTTTAATGATTTTATACTGAAGATCACGTCTAATCGAGTAGTGTTAATGATTTGAAAAAAACATATGATAAATTAGAGCATTTTCTCAATAACTTAATATGTGAATATTTTAGATTATGTTTTTATTACATCGTGAAATTAATTTGTAAAGTTATGTCTAACGCGGATGAAAAACTGAGAATGGCGCAAAATGTACCAAGCGTACTTTTCTGAAACCTTCACCAATTTAAAGATAATTTAATTATTGATATTTTAGTATACGCGTTTTATTAAAATACCTTTTGTTTTGTATATGACAAAATTAATAATGCGTCAGATCGGGGACAGCGCTCCTTGATGGGCGAGTCCTATTACTGGCTGAACGTACGACGCGTTGCGTGAGCTCAGTACAGAACAAGCAAGCTAACCGATCAAGAGTCGTCGAACTTGGGATATCCGGTTACTACTTATTAACAATCTGAATCCATAATCTATACACATATTATAAAACAAAGTCCTCCGCCGCGTCTGTCTGTCTGTCTGAACGTGATAAACTCATAAACTACTGAACAGATTTTCAAACGGTTTTCGCCAATGGACGGAGTTATTCATGAGGATAGTTTAGTTGTATAATTCATTAAGGTTTTGTGTATATTGGCTGAAATATGGCGATTATTGTTCTAAAAAATATAGCGACTGGGAGCTATACTGGCGTGAACCGCATTTAAGACTCAGATATATGCCAGTGACCTTGAGTGGTTAGCTTGCGTGTTCTGTACTGAGCTCACGCAACGCATCGTACGTTCAGCTAGTAATAGGACTCGCCCATCAAGGAGCGCTGTCCCCAATTTGACGCATTATTAATTTATTATACACAAAACAAAAACTATTTTAATAAAACGCGTATACTAAAAAATAAATAATTAAATTATCTTTAAATTGGTGAAGGGTTCAGAAAAATACGCTTGGTAGATGTGGCGCCATTTTCAGTTTTTTATCCGCGTTAGACATAACTTTACAAATTAATTTCACCACGTAATATAAACATAATCTAAAATATTCACATATTAAGTTATTGAAAAAATGCTCTAATTTAACATATATTTTTTTCAAATCATTAACACTACTCGTTTAGACGTGATCTTCAGTATAAAATTATTAAAAGTCGGTTATCGTCGCCTTAAACCGTACGAGATACATAAAATGTATGTCCTACAAGATTGTACATCCTGAAATTTTCAACAACGGTAACGGTATTATATTAATCCATGTCCAATAAAATATGTTATTCAAATTGGGCATTTAATTTAGATTAAAATATAGGTTTACATCATATGATTTAAATGAATACTATAATATAATATAAGATATCACAGCTATTCAAAATTACGCGTAACAAAATAATTATGGTTGACGGTGGCGCGGAGAAATAGTGGGCGTGGCTAAAATACCTAAGCATCGAGTCTCAATTGCCTATTGTCAGCGTCTTATGACGAGTTATCTAGCTAGCTTGTTTATTTACTTATTTTTTTAAAGTCTGTTTTTAATATATATTTTTTTAGATAAATGTGTCATACGGTATAGTTTGCAAAACTTTAATTTTAAATTTTCTAATTTCCCCCCAAAAGCGACCTCCATATTCAAAATTAATTTATTTACGTTACACATCCGTGTTTGGTTCGCAGAAATTCATATGTCTACTAAATTTCAACTTAATCGGTTCAGTAGATTCAGACCAAATTGTCTGTGACAGACGAATAGACAGACAGAATCTAAGAGATCATCTAATGATTCTGTTTTTTTTCCTTTTGAGGTACGGAACTCTAAAAATGATGAAATACAAAATACACGCAGACTAAGGCGCGTGCAACAGTTAGTCAGTTATATGTATTATAATTATTTGGGGATTATTTCAGATCACTTGATAGTTAATATTGTTCGAGTTGGTATTGGTACGTACCATTTATTCGTAAATATACGTAACATTTTCAGCGATTATGTGTCGGAATTAATATATGAATTTATTCTCTTGTGTTTGTTTAATCGCTTACACGCGTCATATACTGACAAAGAGGTTGATCGAGGATACGTTTACGTCGGGCAAACTTTGTAATTTGGTAAAAACTACTTTGCGAGGGAGGTTAACAGAAGAATTCAGCTGGGCTGGGCAGCATTTGGGAAGCTTCGTCGAGTCTTCTCGTCGCGTATTCCGTATTCCACAGAGCCTAAAGACGAAGGTCTTCAATCAGCGCGTCCTACCTGTTACGACTTACGGAGCCGAAACGTGGACACTCACGGTAACGCTGGTCCATAAATTCAAGGTCGCTCAGCGAGCTATGGAACGGGCTATGCTTGGAGTCTCTCTGAGGGATTGAATCCGGAAAGAGGTGATCAGGCAGAGAACCAAAGTTGTCGACATAGCCCACAGAATAAGCAAGCTGAAGTGGCAATGGGCCGGTCATATTAGCCGTAGAACCGATGACCGTTGGGGTAGACGTGTTCTTGAGTGAAGACCGCGAATCAGCAAACGTAAGGTAGGACGCCCTCAGGCTAGGGTGGAGCGACGATCTTCGCAGGGTGGCTGGTGGCAGCTGGATGAGAGTTGCCGAGAATCGAGCTGAACGGCGTGCAATTGGAGAGGCCTATGTCCAGCAGTGGAATGGTATGGGCTAATGATGATACTAACAAAGAGTAGTTGAAATAACTGAAAACCTGAAAAGTGTAATTATAAACAACTTTTACAAGATCAAGTGGCTTCGCATACGTCTTCGCCGGAATTCTCTTAACTTGTTTCAGCTCTACAGTATTCTGTTCAATCCTACAACCCCCTCTGAGGCATGAGGAACTGGGTGTAGAGTTGACTCATCCACCATAGAAAAGGAGAATCCTCCGACCAGACGGGTGTTGTGTCTGGTGGGCTACTGCCCGACAGTTGATGTCGGGACGTTGTATACAACATTAGTTTTTGTTTATACTAAACCCGAAAAGGGGTCATAGTACTCATCATTTTGAACATTTTTTTCTACGGGATCACCCTTAAAATCGCGAAAAAAATTTAGCTGTTCCCTACATTTGTGTTCACTTAAATCGACAAAATGTATGGAACAGCTGATTTTTATTTCGCGATTTCAAGGTTTGTCCCATAATGACCCCTTTTCGGGTTTAGTATAAACAAAAATGAATGTTGTATATGCTAGTCGCGCGGTAAACTCTGCTTGCGCGATGCAGGATTTTGCGTGACGTCTGTGTGACGTGTTGTTCGCACGTAGCGATGTTGATGCCTCTACAAGGACAAGTCTTTTACAGTTCAAGCAGTACGGTTATGGAATGCCTTGCCTGTGTCTATGAAGCGTGTTCAATCTTTGTCTTTTTTTTTAATAATGGTAAAAACACACTACACTCCTTAAACATAATTCATTTTTTGTTCTTTATACTTGTTCTTGCATGGGATGACGACTCACAGAGCGTCATTCCAATGCCTTAAATAACATGCATGCTATTTTATTTGATGTGTTTTTTATTATAATTTTTTGTAACATATGGACTGTTTGTCTGATAATAAAGTTTCTATTCTATTCTATTATTATTGAATATATTTATATACTTAGATAAGTTTAATATGTGTTTATTGTATAAGTTATTACGTAAATGGTACACTACACTACAGACTACCTGCAGTATTGTCTCTCC
Organism: Tiliacea aurago; assembly: GCA_948098905.1. Lineage (NCBI taxonomy): Eukaryota > Metazoa > Arthropoda > Insecta > Lepidoptera > Noctuidae > Tiliacea > Tiliacea aurago. Next base: position 23,956,741 of record OX402592.1, on the reverse strand, counting down.
TTCCCCTAGGTTGTCTTTTCGTGATAAGACCGCCCATTATGTCAGCCTATGTAAAAATTTCTAAATTTTTATCTGTAATTTTTATGGCGTGCATTACAAAGAGTATTCTATTCTATTCTATTTTACCATGTGGACAATCCATAAATCGCGAAAATAATACAAGCATGTTCCGAAGCATATTCAATTGGATTCAGGTCCAGGTTTCTCGCGGGCCAGTCCATGCGATTGATGCAACCAACGTCCTGAAAATACTCGTTTGCAATTTGAGCTGTATGTGGCCTGGCATGCATGAATATTGAATTTTCACCCTTAAGACTCAGATATATGCCAGTGACCTTGAGTGGTTAGCTTGCGTGTTCTGTACTGAGCTCACGCAACGCGTCGTACATAATCAGCCTATAATGTTCCCACTGCTGGGACACAGGCCTCCTCTCGTCGTGAGGGACTGGGCTGTAATCTACCACGCGGGCCCAGTGCGGGTTGGTAGATGTCACATGTCTTCGAATTGTTGGTTCTAGGACATGCCGGTTTCATCACGATGTTTTCCTTCACCGTTTTGAGAGCAGTGGTGATGAAATTATTTACACAAAGTAAAGCGCCTGCCTGGGTTCGAACCCACGACCTATGACTTCTAAGTCGGCCGTTACCATTGGGCCACCACTGCTCTCACGCGTCGTACGTTCAGCCAGTAATAGGACTCGCCCATCAAGGAGCGCTGTCCGCAATTTGACGCATTATTAATTTATTATACACAAAATAAAAGGTATTTGTTATTTTAATAAAACGCGTATACTAAAAGATAATAATTAAATTATCTTTAAATTGGTGAAGGTTTAAGAAAAATACGCTTGGTAGATTTTGCGCCATTCTCAGTTTTTTATCCGCGTTAGACATAAATTTACAAATTAATTTCACTATGTAATATAAACATAATCTAAAATATTCACATATTACTCGTAAGTTATTGAGAAAATGCTCTTATTTAACATATATTTTTTTCAAATCATTAACACCACTCGTTTAGACGTGATCTTCAGTATAAAATCATTAAAAGTCGGTTATCGTCGCCTTAAGGGTATTTTTTTTTTTTTTTTTTTGGTGGGAAATCATCAAATAACTTCTCCCGCTCTGGGCGGAGCGAGAGGGAGTGTCAGACTTTTACTGACTAAAACCCACCGTGTTCCTTCAGATGCCTGTGTGCCAGAGTCACGATATCCCTTTCGGACAGGCTGTCGCCTTAAGGGTCGGCATGCTCATTAAGAATGTTTTCCATATCTTCCGCTAGTTAGCATACCATTTGCTATCAGCACTAACTCCGTGCGACTCTGAAGAGATTCCATGTCGAGTTATGCAAACAATGTATGACGCAGCAGATTATTTTTTTGACGATTCCAATGCAGCTTTCTATCATAATCCGACGGATTTTGAAGGATATTGCTAATCCATTGCGTCATAAATGTATGAAAAGTTCGTCTGTTCGACAACGTGAATGATGACGCAATGGATTTTTTTATATTGTCAAATGCAAGGGATTGACATTGTTGGTGAGTTACGCAACTACTCCGCGGGTCGCTTGTTCGCTAAAATGTTTTAATAAAAACTTTTATAAACAACACGAAGGTACATTTTCATAAATCTCATACAGTAGGATAACGATAAAAGTTTGAATTTAACTTAATTACATTTTTTTTTTTTATGTTTTCAGACAAACAATGAAAAGATGTAAATTCTCACAAAGGTAGGTAGGTACAGATACTTTGAAAACTTACATGAAAAACTCCACCAAAACAAAAACTACAATAACACAAAGCTGTACATACAAAGGACAAAGATAATTGTTTTTTTTTTAATCACTAGCTGTTGACCGTAGCTTCGCACGCGTAGCTTTTTCTAAAATAAAAGTAGTTAGGATAGAAGTTACTCCTTAAACATCAGCTATCTGCAAGTGAAATTCCCGTCAAAACCGGTCCAGCCGTTTCGGAGATTAGCCAGAACAGACAGTTTTCTTTTTGTGTTATGTACCGTATATACTTTCATATGCTTAAGACGTAAAAAGAGCTGTTATTTTGACATTACAAACAGAAACATCAATTTTATTTATTCGTATAGAATAAGTATCATTTGCAAAGCCTACATCACACAGCTCTAAAAAGTTTATAGAAAGATAGTAATCTAAACAACAGATAATAATAATATTAAAAACTAGCTTTTGCCCGCGGCTTCGCCCGCGTGGAGGCCGGAAATTATTCCACGGGAAATACCGGAATAAAAATAATATAATTCAATCATGATTCGAAAGACACGTGGCGCCATCTATTATCATAATAACGTTATTGTTGTTTTCCTCGGGAACAGTATTCTTTTTGGGATGAAAGGTACCCTATGGCCGTTTCTGTACACCTGACAACGTATATATATGCGTGAAATTAGAAAGAATTTAAGCGTGAAAAGGTAACAAACAAACTTACTTTCGCATTTTTAATATTAGTTAGGATGGGATACTGCTTTTGCTTCGAATAAATCAAAAAAGCAAAAACCTTCACAAAAATTCTCTATTTCGGTCCCAAACAACATGAAACCAGCGATAATATTGGTATTTAACATTATCTACAGAGGAGATAACGTCTATCTGCATTATCTCATTTTGCAATAGTATTGTGACATAATTCTGAGAAAGACGTTATCTTTTATCCGCTATTTGTGGCGCATATAAAGTGACACATCAATGAAAAATATTTCTAATATTGTAATGCTGCCAACAGCAGATAATTTATGAGAAAGGAGACATTTCATTTTTGTATAGGAGTCCGGCCATAACATACGCTTTAGAAAACCTGGGAAACGAACCCCTGAATACAGTAAAGAATGTTTTTTTTCTTATTAACTAATATGTTTAGGCACAAAATAAAAACTGAAAATGTTTGACGTTTGTCATGAAAGTTACGACCATCAACAACACCCAGTGCCATGACGTGACCCACAAATCTACAATCCAAAAGAAGATTATATTTTTTTAACGATTACTTTCTTATAATTAGTCATAAAAATGGTCTAAGATAGATATCTGCAACGTGAAACGAAAGACAAGTGCGACAAGTGCGCGTGTACCAGTGGTTCTTTTATTTACGTATCAATTTAATATTTTTTTATAAAAGAAAACAAGTTATTGCAAACTCCTTGGTCTCCTGCTTGGTAAACTTTTTAGAAGTTTTTTATATTTTTTATGAATGTTATTCTTCTTCTTTTTTTTTTCTCTGCTTGTATCTGTTAAAGGTTAAGGTTGGCGTTTCCAATATTTTGTTATATTTTTCATATTTTCCACTAAAATCCTTTTATCGCACTAAGCTTTAGTTTTATTTCATTCCACCAACCACATATACATACAGTCCATTCCCATCGCCTTTACTCGTACAAGTCAAATCAATAAGTATGTAATTTTAATGATGCAAGACGGGTTCTTGAGTGGAGGTTAGGTACTCACAACAATTTAATTAACCCTCGCCTTTAATAAGCCCGCGGTTAAGTTACCGAAACAAGTAACCGAAACACCACACATTTTCTCCTCTCGTTAAATTTCCAACCATAATAATTCAAAGTAGGTACTTATATTATAGTTTTCATAACATTAATCTTCTTTTTTTCGTATGGTTAGTAACTAATCTTTTTTTTTTTACGGTAGGATATTATCAAATAACTTCTCCCGCTCAGAGCGGGAGAGCGTGTCAGACTTTTACTGACTAAAATCCACCCGTGTTCCTTCCGTTGCCTGTGTGCCAGGGCCACGATATCCCTTTCGGACAAACTCGCAACCCTGGCAGGCATTGGTCCTAACGGACCCCGTCAGTTGATGCTGCATCTCTTTGAGGCGCGCGTGGAACACAGCGCGCCGTCGTCGACCCGGACCGTGGTCCTTGTCGGACGGCGAGCTACCCATCGCTCACCGTCCGCAAGACCGCGCCTACGGTGGCCGGAAATCGGCTCGCGACTCCCGACGCCCGGGGCGTCTCCTACGGTTAGTGACTAACCTGGTGTCAGAATTTTTACGCCGCCCAATGGCCACTGACTTAGCTTCACAAGCCGTCAAGACATATCTCTCAGACATCAAGTTTCCTCTTGATTTTTCCTTCACCGTTTTGTAAGCAAATGTTATTATGCAATACGCACATGAATCCGAAAAGTCAGAGGTGGGTGTCTTGGGTTTGAAGTCGAGACCTTGGCAGTCCAAAGGTCACGCATCAATAGACGGCACAGTTGGCCCAGTGGTTAAGCGATTGACTGCTGCGCTGCGTGTCGCGGGTTCGATTCCGGCACGGAACAAATATTTGTATGACCTACAAGTAGTTGTTCCGGGTCTGGCTGTTTGTGTCTGTGAGTTTAAATGTTTGTAAGCGCACCCACAATACGGGAGAAATTCCGGGGCAACGTTCTAAAAAAAGCTAGGTTAACACGGTAGCAAGTCAAAATTAATCTTCTGTCGCAGTAAAAAAAAAACAATAAAATCCGGCATTCCGCTCAATCCGCGCCAAACATTTCATCTATTTCATTATCGTTCATTTTTGTTAATTATTATTGTAGTTAATTTTAATTGTTCAATTAGATGCCAGATAAAATAGGTATTGAAAATGTTTGATTTAGGGCGATTTTCACCAAAGACTGAACGTGATCAGGGGGCCTAAAATGGACGTTTTGGCAGAATCATAATATGATCTGCGTACAATTCTTAACCCGCAATTCATCTGTTTGACAGTTTTGTATGGGGTTTCGTAAAATGGTCCACACATTATGAATTGCCTTCTTGAAGTCTAACTAAACTAATCTAAACAATTCGACAAATAAAAAACTAAACGGTGTTCAAGATCCGACAGTGTCAATTCATGTTTGACACTGTCGGATCTTGAACACCGTTTAGTTTAGATGCGAAGTGAAATTAGGTTTCAGTGAGTGAATTGTTTTTTTGTATCATGTAAACTGAATATTTATGATTTATTAAGATCGTTTTAGTATTCATGAAACGCGATTTACTTAAAAGGTTCATAGACATTTTGAAAATAACCCTCAAAGTTCAATCTAGCGTTTTTCTCTAATTTAAAATTTCAAAGAGCTTATAGTTTGAAAAAGAAGATGATTGGGTATTCAATGCAAAGTTATTAAGACTGGGCCCAAATATTGGCGTATGAACGAAACATATTTGAACAAAACTAGCGCTTCGCCGGCGGCTTTGCCCGTGTGTAATGCAGACTTTCTCATACATATTCAAAAAAATATGTAGAATTTATTTTAATAATATCTTTCCTCTTACAGTCTGTTGGCTTGATTTCGTGAAAAATGATATAGAACATGGAATAAGTAAGTACTTTTTAATAGCATAGAATTAGTGTAGGTGCTCACGGGATTAGTAAGTAGGTACAAGTAGAGGGGGTAGAATTTCGACCAGTGGGCGACCGCAAGAAGTGAATATTTATTCTAATAAATAATTCCGTATTTAGCTCTTTTAAATTTTGAGGTTAATTTCTGTTGCTGCTCAGTAGCTTATTACCAAGGGGAGATGTCAGATGTTACACATCATAGATGCGACTACTGTAACGCTCGGGCGTTTTTTTTTTTTTGTTATTAAGTTACTATGTAATACTAATACCTACTCACTTATGTTTATTAATGTTCAAGGGTTATCTGAATCATTCCACTTTGCCCCACCCAGCTGCCCATGCCTAAAATTTTGCACTGGGATCTGCCCCACTACTTCAATTTAGTGGGGCAGATTCCACTACTCTAAAATCTTGTCGATTCTGCCCCACTAGGGTTGGCACCTTAGATATTTTTTTTTTTAAGATTTGAAATTATTTAAATGTTAGATTAATTAATTACATGGTCGTACTGTACAGGGAAGATTTGATTAGCCGGATGCCGGGGCGGGCGCTAGTAGGTATTCCGGAATTGCTCGACTAGTTTCGAACTTTAGTGCTCATAAAACGTCACTTAGAACATGCTTTGGCCTATAAAATGTTCCCGACTCTATCTTGCACTTGTAGTTTGACAGTTGTTTGACAGTAACAGAGGGCTTAGCCAAAGAACGTGCTAAGTAACGTTTATAAATCGAACTACATTACGCGGTGAAGTAGCGAAGTAAACATAGAAATATTTCTTAATCTTTGAATGTAACTTACAAGATATCATAAGTGTCATTCAAATATTGTTTACTAACACGCAATGTGGTCTAATTGATTTAGCCTTGAGACCGACCGACCGTGATCTCCAATAATGTTAGTCTGTTAAATCTAGCTCTCGAGACTCGAGACCATAGATCTTATAATATACAGGGTGATTGGAAGATGGGTGCAATGCTTTAAGGTGAAGATAGTATAGACAATTTAGAACCATTTAAGCCATGGTTGTCTTAGACGAAGTCTTACCAAATTTTTTTAACCAAATTTTTAAGTTTTTTTTTCGGAAATTCTCAAAATTTAATGTAAACTGCATAATTATGGCCAAATTGAATGATAAATGAATTCATTTTTTATTTATTTAATTAAAGTAATGTGTAAGCAACCAAGCAAAACATGTTTTAGGCTTCTGTGTCATTAGACATTTTTTTTACAGATATTTAAAGCTCAGAAAAAATAAAAAATTTGTACAATACGTCTTTTAAACCTTATTTTAAAAAAAAAACGGAGGGTGCTTTTTTTGTTCAAACCTTTTTGAAGACATGCTTGATAATCGCTCTTTCTTTTGAGGTATCATTTATGCGGATATCTTACAAATTATTGAAATTAGGACCTACAAACCAATTCGAGGGAGAAATTTTAAATTTTAGGCAGTCTAACAAAACACAAAATTTTTGCTTAAAAGAATACTTTATGTGCTCGAAATGATAACATTGTTCAATTCTAAGAATTTTTGGCACATGCAGGAACCAATTGAGGGGAACCCATTGAGGGGATTCTCTAAACAATGGCCACCGAGCGCGGTGCGACGGCATTTCCAGGTAGAACGCCCAATGAATAGCAAAAAGCGATAAGAGTTGGTTTTTACAGCAAAATGGTCTTAGTTACTGAGGCAACAAAGTCGTTTTTCTTTAGTCAGGGTCAGTCGGTCTGTGATGAAGCCGTTACATCTTTTACTTATTAGTCAAACTACTGCCCTTGTGAGTGGACGTTGTCGTGTTGATTCACAATTTACCGTGTTCAGTTGTAGCCCTTTGCGTTCCTGCACGTGTTGTTTGCGTTAGTTTTGAACTTTTTTGTTTCACCGTGTCCAGTCGTAGCCTCGCGCTCCTGCACGTGTTGATTTTTGACTTAATTGTGTTGAGTTGACATTTAGTGCGCTCCTACGCCGTTTTTCTTAATTGTTAAGTGACTATGGCTACTTTTTCCAATCAAGAATATGCGGATATCGTATTTATGTACGGTAGAGCAGACGGCAATGGATCTTTGGCGCGACGGATGTATCAAGAGCGCTATCCGAATCGCAGGATACCGAAAGTCCGAGTGTTTTACAACACGTTTCGTCGTCTTGCCCAAAATGGGTTTCACCGCGTGGAACCTGGAGTCAACCCGGGCAGACACGAAACTGCCGTCGACGAAGACATTTTAGCAGCATTTCAAGCGGATCCTACTACCAGTACTAGAGCAGTAGCTCGAAATTTAAACATTTCTCAATGGAAGGTGTGGCATACAATGCACCAAAATGATAAGTATCCGTTCCATGGCAGGAGTGTGCAAGGTCTAGTAGAGCAAGATCCTCAAAGAAGAATTCAGTTCTGCCGTTTCCTCCTCAACAGAGACATCGAAGATGCGTGGTTTCTGAAATCAATCTTGTGGACGGATGAAAGTAAATTTTCAAGGGAAGGTATTACAAACTTTCACAACATCCATGAATGGGCTGACGCAGACAACAATCCACATTTTAAGAAGCAGGTGTCATTTCAGATGAAATTCTCTGTGAATGTATGGGCTGGAATAATTGGCAGAACATTGATTGGGCCCCACTTTTTGCCTGATCCATTGAATGGCGAAAATTATTTGCAATTTCTGCAAATTGATTTACCACTGCTGGTAGAGGAATCAGGTGTCCCGATCTTCGAAAGAGACCGAACAGTCATCTTTCAGCAAGACGGCTGTCCAGCGCATTGGACTTTAAATGTAAGGGAACACCTCAACAATTGCTTTCCTGATAGCTGGATCGGCAGGGATGGACCCATCCCTTGGCCCGCTCGCTCCCCAGATCTGACCCCGTTGGACTTTTTCGTGTGGGGCCGGGCCAAGGAACTGGTGTATAACAACATAGAAATAAACACTAGAGAAGAATTGATACAAAGAATAAATTCAGCGTTTGAGACAATGAAGCAGGAGGTGATGTTGAAAATAACGACTACAGAAGTTAGAAGACGGGGCCGTGCTTGTATTAGGAATCACGGCCGTCATTTTGAACATGAAAAATAAATAATTTCAATTCAAATGTTGTTTTAATTAGTCTGCCTAAAATAAAAAAATTCTACCTCAAATTGGTTTGTAGGCCCTAATTTCAATAATTTGTAAGATATCCGCATAAATGATACCTCAAAAGAAAGAGCGATTATCAAGCTTGTCTTCAAAAAGGTTTGAACAAAAAAAGCACCCTCCGTTTTTTTTTTTAATAAGGTTTAAAAGACGTATTGTACAAATTTTTTATTTTTTCTGAGCTTTAAATGTCTGTAAAAAAAATGTCTAATGACACAGAAGCCTAAAACATGTTTTGCTTGATTACTTACACATTACTTTAATTAAATAAATAAAAAATGAATTCATTTATCATTCAATTTGGCCATAATTATGCAGTTTACATTAAATTTTGAGAATTTCCGAAAAAAAACTTAAAAATTTGGTTAAAAATATTTGGTAAGACTTCGTCTAAGACAACCATGGCTTAAATGGTTCTAAATTGTCTGTACTATCTTCGCCTTAAAGCTTTGCACCCATCTTCCAATTACCCTGTATATGCTCGAGACAAGTGTAAAAAATCAAACGAGAGGCACCCACACTGATCGTACCTCTCGAAATAGCTGCACCCACCTTTTTCTGATCTCATTAGAAATAAACAATTTAGGTATAACTATCCAAAAGACACGAAGATAGCTGCAAAAGTAAAATACTGTAGCGCAGCTATCAACGCAATATCCATACAATACGAGTATATATGGAAGACATTTGTTCCATTTATTTTATCCTTCTTGCTGTGCCCTACAGTTTTCGGAATTGTAACTTATATTTAACCCATTGTAACATCTTTTTCAATAAGGAATGGAAATAAAGATATTATGAAATTAATATAAGTGTCTAATATAATATATCGACAGCTGTAAACACTTGCTGCACTATAGATACAAAGGTCAGATCAGAGTCAGAAACTCTTGAAACATCTTGTTGACTTCGTAGAGTTATTGAATGTTCAGGGATTATTCAAGTCCTACGTTTTTCGGGTTCCGTACCCAAAGGGTAAAACGGGAACCGTATTACTAAGGCTCCGCCGTCTGTCTGTCTGTCTGTCCGGCTGTCACCAACCTGTATCTCATGAACCATGATAGTTAGACAGTTGAAATTTTCACAGATGATGTATTTCTGTTGCCGCTATAACAACAAATACTAAAAAACAGAATAACATAAGTATTTAAGGGGCTCCATTACACCAAACGTGATTTTTTTTGCTCGTTTTTGCTCTATATTGATAACGGGAACAGGTAGACGCTTGAAATATTCACAGAATATTTAATTATATATTCATTTTAAAATGAATAATTAAATTAAAATAAAACAAATATTTAAGGCGGGCTCCCATACAACAAACGTGATTTTTTTTGCCATTTTTATAGATAATGGTACGGAACCCTTCGAGCGCGAGTCCGACTCGCACTTGGCCGGTTTTTTATTTACTTGTACATCTTATTATTTTCATTTTAAGTATGTTAGTTTTTAAATGATGTAAATATTTTAGAAATAAAAGCATTAAAAGTCCTACCTACCCAGTTCAAGTTTAAATGTAATTACTTTTGAATGATCGAGCACGCAAATGAGAAATAGTATGTAAACTTAAATTCAGCTTTCGTTTCAATAAATATAAAAAATTCCAATGCACAGATAAATAGTGGATTACCACTGATTTTATCTTTATTTTTTTTTGTTAATAGGTTTCTAAGGTCAAGTTTCGGTTCACGCAGAAAAGCAGGTTCCAAGCTCAAAAGAAAAATCAAACTCTTCTAAACCTGAATGAATATCAAGAATCTAAGACCATCCAATTAAAAAAAAAACACTTTTTAATAATAGAATAGATATTCGTAAAATCTAAATAAATCCCCAACCTCGTTAACACAGCTACGCAAGCATAAAATTACACTAAACAGAATCATAAAATAATTAGCATGACACGAAAACATCCACTTACTTCAATTACAGTCTGAGAAGTCGATCATTGAAGTCGTAAATTGAATTTAACACTACACTTGATACAAGAGACTTTAAATTCGCGGATTTGTAATTCGATTCTACACAACCGTGCGCCTGAGTGCGTCAACGCTCCTCAACTGAGTTGAACACGGATTGATAAACACTAATTTATAAGCACCTAGTATTTTTGCCCATAAGTGTGATGACTCGCTAGAGATCGGATATTCGGATGCATACTCGTATTTACCTAAAGTACGTTTTTTTCAAAGTATGGAAACGGCTTCTTAAAATATATTTTTATTGCGGGATCGAGTTGTTTAATAACTGTGTGATGGGTAAACAATTTTGTATTCCTAAGTATAACAAATATTTCTTATCTATTTAGAACTAGAAGAACTAGGCAAGAATTTTGTGGAAAATATATCACGTTTAAATAACACTATTAATATTTCTTCAAAACCTTTTATTCTAAAATGAAATATATTTATTCGGGGATACACAGTACAAAAGAGTAGTTCTTAAAAACTTGTCAGTCCTGGAAACCGACACTTTTTCCCATACCGAAGCGCACTCCATACTAGTCAACTCTCAAACTTTAGGCATCCGAATATCCGATCTCTAGCTGATGAGTCAACCTGAACTCGTTTCTGCATCTGATGAAAATAAAAGCTAAGTTGCAAAAACAATGACTGGTGTTTTTTTAATAATTAATCATTGTTTTTGCAACTTGTGTGTGTTATTGTGTTATTTTCATCGGATGCAGTAAATTGTACGTAGTTAATTTTGTGATGTCGATTTTTGGGAAAATACATACACTGATTACGTCTGTATTCTCCAAAGAGTTAGAAGAGAAAAAAAGAAAGAAAATAAGTTTTTTTGCGGTAAACATGAAAGAACAAGTTGGGGGAAAATATGCGTCACATTCAAGCAAAACGGCCATCGCGCAGCATAATGCTGCGACCCTATGCGAGACTGAGCCCCAGCGCTGGTTTTCAGCGACAGCCGGCGTTGACGTGATGACGTCAACCGGTGCAGCATGAGATAAAAATAACAAAAGATAAAAGTAAAGTAAAGTCAAAAAAGTAAAGTTAGGCAGAGGTGCACCAACAATTTATATTTGAATGTGTACACATACATTGAAAAATTAATTGTTAGAAGGCTCCGCTGTCAGGAGCATTAACCATCGCCGCCGCCGGTAACTTGGACCCTGTTCCCGATACTGGTGGGCATTTTTTTTGTTTCTAAAAATATTTAAATATTTAATTTATATGTGTTTAAATATAATTTGTACCTAATATTGTTTTTGAAGAAGTCCTAGCAGCCCTTGAAAGTAACACATAAGTTGCAATTAAAAACAATGACTATGGTGTTTTTAATTGTAGGTACCTACCTAGTTGATTTTGTGATGCCAGTCAAATTGGCTAGTTGAGGAAATATTGTTTTTGAGCAAGTTCTCGTAGGCCTACCTACAAAAATAAGCCTTCATGTAGGTATGGATGTTAGAAAAAAAATACTCTTCTGTTTTCCGTATGGGTATAATTTATTACAGACTAGCTATGCCAGCGGTTTCACTCACATGACTTTGTAGGTATTCTCTTGACTTACCAAATCAATGGAAACTTAAAGTCGTGGTATATTCAGAAAGAAATAAATTTATTACAGACTAGCTTCTGCCCGCGACTTCGTCCGAATGAAATTTCTTGTTCCCCCGACCCACTGTGTCGTTTTTTTATGCTCGGCTCCTTAAGGTATAACCTTCCCCAAGGGTTGGGCTTTCAAATGCAAAAAAAAATCAGTCTCAATCAGAACGCGTGCGCGATTAGGGTCGCAGCATTATGCTTAGCGATGGCCGTTTTGCGTGAATATGACGCATATTTTCCCTCAACTTGTTCTTTCGTGTTTGTGTTTTTTTATTCTTTGCGTTGTTTTTACCGCAAATGAACGTATTTTCTTTTCTTTAGAATACATAGTTACGTGAGCGTAGCCGCGGGTACAGCTAGTTCCTAACTAAACCTGCACCCTATTTGCGTAGGTAACACACTATCAGTAGCAATGGGTTTAACTTTGACAGTTCAACAACATTCATTGCTGTGCAGACAAATTTTTCGAACATATGAAGCAATGGATTCAAATTCAAATCAATTAAAATTAAATTTTTAATCAGAAACAATTCACATTGTGTTTGAAATCTTAAATAAAAAAATAAAATCACGTCCATTAAAATTATAAAACTAACACATTCATAATACAATAAATTATATAAAATTAAACATTTAATACAATTAATAAATCAATAACATTACAAGCTACTATTTACTAATATTACGCAGTCTCACAATAACTCAAAAACAATTTTTAAAACGTGGATACTATGTCATCGTCTATCGTATACAGACATTTCTCCAATAGGAACGCTTTGAGTCTTGACTTCAAGATTCAAAGCACAAGAGCAAGAGCACAAGAGCTCATTTAGAGCTCTTGTAAATTATAATTTTTAAGCCCAATGGCAACCTGTTAAAAATCCACACTGCTTCATATTTAGGATTAGCAAATATACCTACATATTTCAAAATCATTCAGATTGTGAGTGATAGTTTGCAATTAGGGTGCAGGTTTAGTTAGGAACTAGCTGTACCCGCGGCTTCGCTCACGTAACTATGTATTAATTTAAGATCCATACCTCACCGGGACAGCATGGCGGCGCGAGCGCAGGTTGCGTCGCCAACAATATGTATGGCTGGCTGCGTATCGAAGCGGACACCAGGTGAGTCACTCACCATAGGGCTGTATACAATTGGCAGCGCGACCTGGTGACGTGGCCATAGCATCCCGGTGAGGTACGGTTCTAAGTCACTTATCTTCCACCGCTTCTCAGCCTAACAACAATGCCAAAAGCCTCCCAACTGCTATAACAAATTTCCATTACACACATGAAAGAATACAATTTCCTTCCAACTTTCATGGTTCAGAAATTTAATTTCCTCCACTTTGTTCGTAGTTAACAAGTAATAAAAACAGTTACGATTCATAAACTTTATTCCTGTGTACTAACAAGTAGACTAAAGTTAATAAAAGATAATAAGCTTTGTCTATGGATCCGGGGGCGCGTAAGCAAGGCCGATGTTCCGAAGCTCGCAATCCTCTTGCATGCAATCCTTCAGCAGAAGTTTCTTGAGCGCCGTGCGACGTACCTGTTTAATAAATTTGAATATAAATGTACATAGTTTAACAACGTATTTAGCATGGGGAATGAAAGTGTAAAACTGACTGAGATTAAATGTTTTGTATAATTAGGTGGGCGTCTGTGTGGTGCCGGACGTCAAGAATAGCATTCCCCTATTTCTTCCCGTGGGTGTCGTAAAAGGCTACTAAGGGACTTACTAGAGAATGGGCAGCAGCGTTCTCTATGCATTTTAACACCATACTGCGATCACCAACCCGCCTTTCAAGCGTGGCGATAATGGCAAACCCCCTCCCCCTCTTTGGGGGAATCCTATGTCCAGCAGTGGACGTCTTTCGCGGCTGAAATGATGATGATGATGATAGAAAGAAAGAAAAAATAAAATTTATTTGGACACAGTTCATGAAACACACAATATAACCCGATGCATTAAAGAAAGGAATCTAAAATGGCGGTGCTCATCATGTTTTCTCTCATGATAAGCACCGCCATTTCAGTTAATTTCAGCATTAATGCCAGACAGATGCTGTCTGACGCTGCTGGTTTTCTAATGAACCTTTAGGGACAAGTGACTGAAAGTACAACCGTTTCAACATATTTACCTAATACATATTTTTATACTTAATAGATTAAAAAAAATATAATATAAATCAAACAAATATAATTACAAAACCAAAAATACAACAATAATAATAAAAACTATGATAAAAAAAATATATATATATAATATATATAGACATAAATAGTTCATTTTAACAACGTAGATCATGACATAAAAAGTTAATTTAATTTATTAGGTACCTATTCGGAGAACGTGAAGTATCAACGAGCAGCAGCGTCAAAGATAAAGATACTTAGGTAAGTCTCGAAAATCTATACATATAATAAAACTGGCCAAGTGCGTGTCGGAACCACGCTCAATAAAGGGTTCCCATGACATTGGTATACATCACGGTCAATTCTCCAACTGCAAATGTAAGTTTGTAATCGCATTTTTTTTTTACTACAAATTAACGATTTTCGGACTTTTTCCTTTACTTGTGCTGCTGCTTTTTCTTCTTGCCAAATTTCATGATTCTAGAGGTCAACGGGAGTACCCTAGAGGTTTTGATTTAATAATAATTATTTATTTACACTTCAAAGTAACAAACATCTGTGTAGCCCTGGCTCTTGTACTAGGAGTTCCTGTATCACAAGAGCCAGATTTATTTGCGAGTATCAAAATATGTCGCATATCTGTCCGTCTGTCACAACCAATTTGCGACAGACAGCGACAAAGGAGTTGTGCTATTAAAGTCGCGTCGCACCCGCAATATCGCGCCAGTCAGCACAAGCGTTAACGTAAATAAATGAATTTGGAATATGGGGGGAAAATCAGAATTAGATATCGGAATTTTGGTTGATTATCTTCGCTGTGTGTGATATTTACGCTGCGCATGCCAGTAAAGGCTTCTACATACCGGGGCGACTTGTCGCGCGACGTGACGCGACACAAAGGCACCGCTCGTCCCGCAACACGCGGGGCCTTTGTGCCGTGTCGCGTCGCGCGACAAGTTGCGCTGGTATGTAGAAGCCTTAAAGCTCCCAGTCGGCATGATCTTTTCCAACATCTTCAACAATACATACATAAACTCACGCCTTCTTCCCATGGGGGTAGGCAGAAACTATAGAACGCCATCTGCTACGCTCCTTACATACTCCTTTTGCTCTGCTTTTCAAAAAGGAGGAGGTTATATGTTCGGCTGTATGTTTGTTTTTTTTTTGTTATATGTTTGCTCCGTTGCTCCGTCAATTGTGGACCACTTTTGAAAATTATTTTTTTGTTTGAAAGGGTATTCTCCCGGGATGGTTCCATTGTCAACAAATCAGAATCTGATAAGGGGATCGCATGGAAATCGAGGGCAATCCTCAAATTTTATATGCACGGCTATATCAATTTCAGTATGTTTTTTATAGTTTGTCATGCATTTGCACTCGAAAAGCACCATTTGGTGAAATGGAACTGATGATGAAGACCTAAGATAGCCACCGGAACTACTTTATAAATATTTTACGGGTTGCGATTAGAATTAGATTAGACCATATATGGGCAACAACCAGCCCGCGGGCCGGATCCGGCCCGCTGTAAGATATTATCCGGCCCGCGAGACATTTTGAAAAAACCCAATTTAAAAAATATTACATTAGGTACTGATACTCACGGGAGTGACAGTGAGGCGGCAAACATCAAATCCTTTGATGTTTGCCGCCTCACTCTTTGGAATCGCCGCCACTCGGCTTGCTCGATCAAATCCTTTGAGGTTTGCAGCCTCACGGGCGACACATCAAAAGATTGAAGGCTTCTACATACCGGGGTGACATGTCGCGCGACGCAACGCGTGACAAAGGCACCGCTCGTCCCGTGACACGCGGGGCCTTTGTGTCGTGTCGCGTCGCGCGACAAGTCGCGCTGGTATGTAGAAGCCTTTATTGCTTCTCAATTATTCTAAACTAGTTTATTCCAGATTATTCCTTCATTTTGCCTATATAAGTGGGTAGATGGCCCGAACGTTAGTTCAGTTCTATTTGAGCTACCGAGGTGATAACTTGGACAAGCGATATCCTAGCGAACTGCTCGAGCCGTCAACATGCTTTGTGACTTTGTGTGCATCTTGAGTGGTTACTAACTATAGTTTGTTATTAAGTTTATTGAACGAAAAGTAAACAAAAATGATGTCTGGTGGAAAGAAACGAAAAGTAGATGCAGAGGGTCCCCAGTTTCAAGAAAAATGGACTGAAGAATTATTTTTTTTCTTGCACAATGGTAAGCCTATTTGTTTGCTGTGTAATGAATCCATTTAAGTAATGAAAGAATTCAATATAAGGAGGCATTACTCAACTAAGCATGCTACGCTGCACTCACTGACAGGACAATTAAGAACAGACAAAATCCAGAAGCTTACCGCAAATTTGGAAAAACAGCAACAAATGTTTCATAAACAAAGAACACAACTTGATAATGTTGTGAAAGCTAGTTTTATAGTTAGCTCAAAATTGGCAAAGGCATTAAAACCATTTGCCCAAGAAGAATTTATCAAGGAGTACACTCCTTGATAAATTCTTCTAAGAAGTTTGCAGTATTTTGTGTCCCGAAAAGAAAAATGAATTTGAAAAAATTAGTTTGTCAAGACGAACTGTTGTTCGACGTATAGAAATGATGGCTAATGATATAAAACAACATTGACGGACCGTATGGCTGGTTTTGAATCATTTTCCATAGCATTAGACGAGAGCACCGATTTGTCTGACACAGCTCAACTGGCTATATTTATTCGAGGTGTTGATAAGGAGTTCACTGTTACTGAGGAATTGCTTGCTTTTCAGCCGCTTAAAGGAACCACTACTGGAGAGGATATTTTTATTGAAGTTCAAAAAGTATTCACAAGTTTTGGCTTGCCATGGTCAAAATTAATTGGAGTATGCACTGATGGTGCACCTTCTATGGTCGGCTTACGTAAAGGTTTCATCAGAATTTTGAATGAAAAAGCAACAGAATTAAATGTGCAAAAACATGATTTGATAGTCCTTCATTGCATTATCCACCAACAGAACTTGTGTTCTAAGTCCATTCGACTCCAGAATGTTATGAATGTGGTAGTAAAAACCATCAACTTTATTCGATCCCGAGGGCTTAACCAAGGCGTTTTTGGATGAAATATCAGCTGAATATAACGACGTAACATATTATTGTGAAGTCAGATGGCTGAGCAAAGGAAAAATGTTGAAACGGTTTTACGAGCTTAGAAATGAGATAGCAGACTTTATGAAAATAAAAGATAAACCACTATCTGAATTAAGTGACCCAAAATGGATATGTGACTTAGCATTTCTGGTCGATCTTACAGGCTATTTGAATGATTTAAATTGAAACTTCAAAAACAAGGACAGTAAGTAAATGATTTGTACAGCCATTTGAAAGCGTTTCAGATCAAACTACGCTTGTGGGAGTCACAGGTGCTGTCTGGTAATAGTTACCATTTCAACACGCTCTCTGCGTATGAAAATATTGCTTATGCTCAATATGCCGAAGAGCTCAAGTTACTGTCGGAACAATTTTCGAACAGATTTAGCGACTTCAAAAACATGGAAGACTGTTTCAATTTATTTGCTACTCCTACAAAATGTAATGTACAAAATGCTCCAATACACTTACAAATGGAGTTGATCGAGATTCAAGAAAACTCACTCCTAAAATCCAAATTTGAAGACGTAGAGTTGTGCGATTTCTACAAAAAATACCTAGAAAAAGACAATTTTCCGCAGCTTAGAAAATTCGCAAGAAGTTTGATTTGTGCGTTTGGCAGTACTTATAAATGCGAACAGTTCTTTTCATTGATGAAAGTTAATAAATCAACACATCGTACAAGACTGACTGACGATAATTTGGAAAATTCTATACGTCTTTGTATCAGTGGAATTAATCCAAATATCGATGGAGTTTCCCAAATTCAAGCTCAAGTGTCTCATTGATTTCGGTGTATCTAACTTTCGTAGTTTGTAACAATTGCAAATTTAACGATTTAATTATAATGTACCAATTCTTTTAAATTTCATTTTGTTATTTTAATAAATTGTACTATAATAACATTGTCGTATTATTTCATGTCTAATATCTATCGCAAAAAATATTATCACAACTTAAAAATGCACTAAGTACTTTTAAACGCGGCCCGCGAACGTATTTGCACGCTAAAGTTTGGCCCTTAACATGTCAAAGGTTGCCCATACCTGGATTAGACACTTTATTACGGTTGTTAAGCAATTTATGCTCGTCACAATGCATATGGTGAAGTCACCATCAGTTCCAGTTCTTCTGGTTCTTACCAGGCGAACTCCTCAACTATTAACGCCCCTGCATCGGGAAAAGCAATATTTTTTAAAAGGTGATGAGCAGTTGACATTAGGCTATTGTAACTTAGATAATTTACAAACTGACCAACTAAAAATTGAAAAATAATAAACGTTTTATATGATATTATTTTCTAATTTATGTAGTGACAACACCTTAAAACCTATTCTCAGGTTGCCTTAGTACGACAGTTATCGAAACCATACTAACGTGAAATAAGTTTTGATAACAGTGATATTCAAATTCCAGTAAAATATGACGTGAATACACGACAAGCCAAATCAAAATCATTGCAAGTGCCACGCAAAAATAACTTTTATGGCAGGCATACCGCTTCTTTCACAATCCCCAATTTACTAAACCAAATACCTGTAGACATTAGAGACTCAATGAATAGTAAACACATAAAGCATATTAAGCTGAAAGAACATTACATCAACTCGATTATAACTTAAGACGCAGATATATGCCAGTGACCTTGAGTGGTTAGCTTGCGTATTCTGTTCTGAGCTCACGCAACGCGTCGTACGTTCAGCCAGTAATAGGACTCGCCCATCAAGGAGCGCTGTCCCCAATTTGACGCATTATTAATTTATTATACACAAAACAAAAGGTATTTTAATAAACCGCGTATAATAAAAGATCAATAATTAAATTATCTTCAAATTGGTGAAGGTTTCAAAAAAATACGCTTGGTAGATTTTGCGCCATTCTCAGTTTTTTATCCGCGTTAGACATAAACTTTACAAATTAATTTCTCTATGTAACATATACATAATCTAAAATATTCACATATTAAGTTATTGAGAAAATGCTTTAATTAATCATATATTTTTTTGTTAGACGTGATCTTCAGTATAAAATCATTAAAAGTCGGTTATCGTCCCCTCAACGCGCTGCGCGTTGATATAATCTCAGGCCATGGCATGCTAAAACAGACCCCAGAGGTCTAAATAAGTGCTTTGTTTGAGTGTAAAGAACTTGTAATTTAATATAGAAAAAAAAAGTATTTTTCAAAGCTGCCATTTTTTATAAAACGAGAAAAAAACTATTGAATTTTGCGTAACTGTAATGCGATATTATGCTCGTGACAACTAGTTTTTAGGAATTTTAATTCCCAGACTTTTGTCTAACTCTGAAAGTTGTCAAGCAAGAGACGCTTAAATGGTCAATGACGTCATTACCGATCACCATCCATTACAAAAAAAAACGAATTAAGTATACAAATGTCAGTCGTAACAAACAAAACTAGTTTTACTACTAGAGAAGTCGAAGTGGCAAAAAACTTGCACACGTTTTGTAAAGTAAATATCGGTATTTTTAGAAACATTAGCAGTCTATTTTTGTAACGAAACACCTGCCAAACTAAATCAAAAAAGAAACAACAGCTCGTCCTCACCTTTTTCATTATTCACCACGCAGCTGTTCTCAGACCCTTAACGTTTATGAAATTTTTAGGCATTAGCTATTTTTAGAAACCAAATTGTTTTTCATTTCAGAAACGAAAAGTTGGTAGCAATTTCGGGCTCATTTTAAAAGGATATTTATGTGAGAAGGTTCTTTCGTGCGACTAAAACAGTTCCCCAGTGTGGCCTTGGAAAACAAGCCAGTAAACAGTGAAATAAAAGCATTTGAAACACATTAAACATTTGTAACAAAAAATAGCACTGAACCCACAACATTTCAATAAAACATTTTTCCTACAATTTCTGTAAAAAAATTCGTTGGAAAAAACTGACAGGCTACACTTGATTTTCAACTAGTTTTTAGGGTTCCGTACCAAAATAGTAAAAGGAAACCCTTATGGTCAGACTAAGCCTGTCTGTCTGTCTGTCTGTCACACCTGGATATCTCAAGAACTACTACTACAATGCTATCAACTTGAAATTTAGAATAGTTTTAGATGACGTTTGTCCAACTATTTTGCAAACAAGGAAGAAATTAAAAAAATATATCTTTTTTGCAAAAGGGACTGAAAGGGGGTCTTAAAAATTTGAAGTGGGGCTACTAGGGCATGTGGGGTATCATATGAAAGAGCGCTGTTTGCACATTCTCAAACATTTTTTTTTTTATCAAAGTCGGAAACTATTTCTGACTTTTGATGAAAAATGTAAAAAAATACCCCCCTCCCCCTTATCTGTGAAGATTGCATAGATAAAAATCTGAAATTATTCTATGTGATAGAAGTTTATGTAAAGATTACAGGAAAAATAAAACTATGTCTCTAAATAGCACAGTTTTTCAGAAATCATCAACATCATATATAAGTACGGAACCCTCGGTGCCCGAGTCTGACTCGCTCTTGACCGGTTTTTTTTTAAACGTTGCCCCACACTAGCAATTTTCCTGTATTGTGGGTGCGCTTACAAACATTTAAACTCACATACACAAACAGCCAGACCCGGAACAACTACTTGTAGGTCATACAAATATTTGTTCCATGCGGGAATCGAACCCGCGGCACGCAGCGCAACAGTCAATCGCTTAACCACTGCGCCAACCGTGCCGTCAAAATATAGCTAGGTACAGTGTCGAAACCCAGAACTTCGCAAAACAATGAATGTATTTTATTTATTCTAGTCACCTATTAAATAAAAGATGGCCTCGCTATCGGGGCCTCGACCACTGGGGGCCTAAGCCACGGACCCAAAGAAAGTTGCACAAAAATATCGTGACACAATATTATCTGGGGGCACTGTAGTGCCCCCGCCAAGACGAGCCAAGCGAAGCGCAAGGGCACTACCTACCTTTTCTCGAAGTGTTTCGTCGTTTTTTTCAACCCTCATAGAGTTGGTTCCCGATATACCAGATAGTTCATATTCTCAGGATATGATGTCAATAATAGACTAATTAAACATACAAAGTCTCAATTGAATAGCTCTAATACTTTAGATTTTATTGATATCTAAAATACACCGATTTCGTCACTGACACACTCACTGATACACTGACACACTGATGATCATCAAAATGTTTGGCTACTTCCTGAAGTGCTAGAAAGCTGAAATTTGGTATGTAATCTAAGTTTAGTATACAACCAACAAACAAATTCATAAACTTATAACTTTCACCCCCTATCCCCTAAAATGGGGGGCTGGAAATTAGTATGAGACTTCAAAATGTTACTTCCTGAAGTGCTAGAAAGCCGAAATTTGGTATGTAAACTGAGACTGAGAATGGGCTATGAAAACCGGCACTGCTGATGTGCAAGAAATACACCCCAAAAAAAGAAGAAAAAAAAACACTAAAAAGACTGCCTAGCAACTTACAAAAAGAACTGAAATTCCACCAAAAACATTTCATGTAAAATGTTGCCAAGACGACCACGGTTTGCCCTGTGAAAAAGATATCAGATCTCATGTAGAGCCAAGCTTCTGAATCTACACGGCTCACGGCGTAACTCTACCGACCCTAACTTCACAAATTCTACATATCAGTAAAAATGTATGGCTTGGCTGTTTCGTCACTTACTTCAGAAACTAAATATTCGCATCACCTCCACGACGGTAGCGAAACGGCGAAGCCATACATTTTTACTGATATGTAGAATTTGTGAAGTTAGGGTCGGTAGAGTTACGCCGTGAGCCATGTAGATTCAGAAGCTTGGCTCTACATGAGATCTGATATCTTTTTCACAGGGCAAACCTTATGTGGTAGTCTTGGCAACATTTTACATGAAATGTTTTTGGTGGGATAGATTAGTTAGTTTACTTAAGTTAAGTTAACTTAGGTTAAGTTGTTCCCTTCGGGAGGAGGCACGGCTCCCTGTCGTTTCGGGTGACGCAGGTGCTCTCGGGGCATGGTTGCTTCGGGAAGTACCTGTGTCGCATAAACAGGGAGCCGGACGCCCGGTGTCACCACTGCGTCGACTGCCGGGAGGACACGGCGCGGCATACGCTGGCAGAGTGTGCCGCTTGGGAGGAGCCACGCCGTGCCCTCATCTCAGGAGTAGGTAGTGACCTATCGCTGCCGGCCGTGGTCGAGTCGATGGCCGGCAGCGAGGAGTCCTGGGACGCGGTGGTGTCCTTCTGCGAAACAGTCGTGTCGCAGAAGGAGGCTGCGGAAAGGGAGCGGGAGATCTCGTCCGCTCACCCGGCCCGCAGCAGGCGCACCGGGCGTCGGCGGAGGGCCGATAACGCCCTCTTCCAGCCCCCATAAATGGGTCCAGGGACGGCGGACTTGGGGACGTCCGCCGCCCCCCTATCACATTGGACCCGAGGTGGCGGCGCGTAGTGTTCCACGCGCGCCCCTAGCAGACGTCGCGGGGGGGGGGTCAGACACCTCACCCCCCCCCAGACTTGAGGTGGCCCGCAGAGGCGGGCCGGCACTAGCCGGGGATTGCGGAAGGAATAACAGATCCCAAGATCCCCGGTGCAAGTGTGGGAGGGGAACACTGGGGTGGTTTTTAGTCAGTAAGAGTCTGACAGACCCCTCCGCCCGCCCCAGGGCGGAGGACATCCATGAGGACTTTCCACCCCGTGAACAAAAAAAAAAAAAAAAGGTTAAGTTGTTCCCTGGCTCCTCCCGAACCTGGGGAGTCCGAAGGCTCGATGCCGGCGATTATATGCCGGCATACTTAGGAGCATGGCCCTCTACGGGGCCCCAATCTGGGCGGACGCCCTCCACCGAAGGGAGAACGCCACTGCCATCCGCAGGCCCCAAAGGGCCATTGCACTGCGGGTGGCGAGGGCTTACCGGTCGGTGGGGTTCTCGGCGGCGTGCGCTCTGGCCGGCACCCCTCCTTGGGAGCTCGAGGCATGGGTGCTGACCAGGGTGTACGAGTGGACGGCGCGGCGTAAGGCGCTCAGGGAGCTCCCCGCCGCAGAAGAGCGGGAGGCCGTGCTGCAGGAGGCAAAGGAGGCAGTCGTCCATCACTGGACGGAGGACCTCGCCTCTGCCGCCTTCGGCCGCCGGACGCTGGACGCGCTCGGGCCAGTCTTGAAGGATTGGCTCGAGCGGTCCCATGGTTTCCTCTCTTTCCGTCTGGTGCAGGTGTTGTCTGGCCATGGGTGCTTCGGATCGCACCTGCACCGGATCCAAAGAGAGGAGACCCCGTCGTGCCACGATTGCGGCGCGGCGGAGGACACGGCACAGCACACCCTAGAGGTGTGCCCGGCCTGGTCCGAACTGCGCCGTAGTTTGGTCGCAGCGGTCGGGCCGGACCTCTCGCTTCCCAGTGTCGTCAACTCGATGCTGGAAAGCGAGGAGGCCTGGGCAATAGTCGCCTCCTTCTGTGAGGAAGTAATGTCACAGAAGGAGGACGCGGAGCGCGCGCGGGAGGACGACCCTCTCGCGGCGCCGCTCCGCAGGCGGAGGAGGGGTCGAAGAAGACGTCAATATGAAAGTCATCTTCGACTCCTCCCAGGTGGAGGCCAGCAGGCAACGGGTGCGGGGGCACCCTTGCCTGTATTGCACAGGCCTCCACCAGTGTCGGATGGGAATGACCAGGTGTTCCCGGTCATTCCCATGCGGCATGCGGGGCCCGCCAACTAGGCGGGCATGCGCCGGGAGGGTTTTGGATGTCCCGCCCGACCTTGTGCCAAAAGCACCGCAAGACCTTGTGTGTGAAAGGATAGCCATCCCTTGAGCCTAAATCGAGGGTAGTCACGACACACGAGTCACAACTCACAACCCACTGCCGAGTTAGTTTATATAAATTAATGAGCTTATTTCAGCGTTCACATTTCAACTCGGATAAGTAAAATAGATGGTTCGTTTTATCAGGGATGAAAACTTTTTTAATAAATAAATAACGTGTTACGTGTACGAAGCAAAGGGAAAAGTAGGTAAAGTTCGGCAAGCCCCCTGACCCGGAGACGGTGGCGCTGCCGGTGAACAAAAAATTTAAAAAATTGACAATTTTCATAGTGATTTTGTTAGTTCCAATTAAAGGCTTCTACAGACCGGCGCGACACGCGACGTGACTCAAAGGCCCCGCGTCCAGCCACGACGAGCGGTGCCGTTGTGTCGCGTCGCGAGTCGCTCCGGTCTATAGAAGCCTTAATACTACCGGGACAGATAATCTTGCTGCACTATAAGTAAGGTTTTTTTTTGTAAAGAGGCGAATGCTTTTTTTGCCTCTTGAAAAAAGGGTTAGTTTATGTAATACTAATAAGTTAAGGCGAAGATAACCGGCTTTTAATGATTTTTTACTGAAGATCACGTCTAAACGAGTAGTTTTAATGTTTTAATGTTTTATGTTAAATAAGAACATTTTCTCAATAGCTTAATATGTGAATATTTTAGATTATGTTTAAATTACATAGTGAAATTAATTTGTAAAGGTATGCCTAACGCGGATAAAAAACTGAGAATGGCGCAAAATCTACCAAGCGTATTTTTCTGAAACCTTCACCAATTTAAAGATAATTTAATTATTGATCTTTTAGTATACGCGTTTTGTTAAAATACCTTTTGTTTTGTGTATAATAAATTAATAATGCGTCAAACTGGGGACAGCGCTCCTTGATGGGCGAGCACTATTACTGGCTGAACGTACGACGCGTTGCGTGAGCTCAGTACAGAACACGCAAGCTAACCACTCAAGGTCACTGGCATCTATCTGAGTCTTAATAACTCATGTTAGTTAAATACCTACATAACCCTTTCAAACGGTACAAAACAGAATCATTATTTTCATATTAGTACCTACAAAATCAAGGTGTTTTGTACTTTTTGCTCTGGTGTTCTTAAGTACCTAAGGACTCACTTACTATATGAAGTGTTTAATACATACAGACAACGTACATAGGTATTTCACTCGACATCTAGTTTGAAGACGTCGAGTGTAGCAAAACAATAAAATATACGCAATGATGTGTACAGACGGCTACACATCAAGCTATACACTTCCAATATAAGCTGATCTCGCATTGTGTAGGATTTGCGTACAATGAGGGGTCAGCGTATACTAGAAATATATAGCTTGATGTATAGCCGTGTGTACAGCAAAATATGCATTTCGCAATTATTTAAATTGCATTAAGGATTTATTTTATTAAGAATTTCAAGTTTGATTAAATACGTTTTTTTTTTTTTTATCTTTGTTTTTTTTTCCATATGGAAAGTATCACAACTGGTGATACTTTATTCACATTTCAATCTAGCCTATTAGCTAATAAGTAATTTAAATATAACTTAAACTGCTTAGTAAATATAAAGTTAAGAAATCGTCCAATAACGTCTTTCTTATTCACTATAAGTTAAGGGGAAGACACTTCATTCACGTGTTCTTTATAAAAGTCAGCACTTGCACTACAGTTTAATCTTAGTTTATTTAAAACAACACAACGTTGTAAAATTAAACACTTCGCATAGTGAGTCCTTAGGTAGGTACCTACTTAAGAACACTAGAGCAAAAAGTACAAAACATCTCGATTTTATAGGTAGATACATTTGCTGACAATTTATCATTACAAATTCACAATTAAATACAATTGTAGTACCGATGCATAATGAGTACTTATCGATAGAAAGGTTGCAAACCCCTGATAATGAAACCATGGTTGGTCAGTACCCCAAGTGTAAGCTTGCAAGAGAGTAAACGTAACCATTTCGTTTGCGTTAAAATTTGACCGATAGATCATAATGCTAAGAATATAAGGGTGAGAATAAAAATCTAAACGCAAACGCGCTAGTTACGTTTACTCACTTGCAAACTTACACTTGGGGTACAGTTTTGTGTTTAGCTTTGTCTAAATCCCTTCTATTTACGACCGTTCCATCTACGTTGTTTGGTGAAATCCAAGTCAAAGGTCAGTAAGGAACTATCGGCCAAACTTCCAGATGCTCATCTGTAGGGTGATAATCGCATATAAGCACGGTTCACGACTGGATCGCCCCATGCATGCGTTTTGACCGGATGCACGAAGCGTATTTTAGTCGTGGATGTATAGATAAGATAAGATAAGATAAGATAAGATAATATTTATTTTGTAAAACATGAGTACAAGTCAGTAGAAGTGTGACACTCACACTAGATGCGTGGTATGCTCACTTGCTTGTGAGATGATTTTTCTATGGGCACGGGCAGCGTGAGGTCTTTATGAATTATTACTGTCAACTAATTATTTACAAAAAAAACCGACTTCCAAAAAAACAATACAAAGTGATAAATAACTTTCAATTTCGGAAGTCGGTGTCTTTTGATCTGTATTTTAGTTTTTTGCCACCGACTTCCGAAATTAGTTATTTTTTTTTTTTTTGTAAAAGGATTTTTTATTTTTCACTTTTTAGTGGGTCAGTTTTTAATGTATCTAAGTTTCAAAAGCCTAATGTCAACCGGTTATTACCTTTTACAAAATATTGCTTTTCCTGATGCAGGGGCGTTAATTGTTAAGGAGTTCTCCTGGTCAGGACCAGGAAAACTGTAACTGATGGTAACTTCAACATATTGCATTGTGACGAGCATAAATTGCTTAGTAACCATAATAAAGTGCTTAATCGAATTTCAAACCGTGAAATACTTATTATTAAGTAGCTCCTGTGGCCACCTGTGGTCTTCCTCATCAGTTCCACTTCACCAAATGGTGCTTTCCGAGTGCAAGTGCACGAGTACCCATAAAATTTGAGGATTTCCCTCGATTTCCATGGGATCCCCTGAAAATCGATCCACATTTGACGGAGAAACCGGTGAACAAACATACAGCCGAACATGTAACCTCCTCCTTTTTGGAAGTCTGTTAGAAATGAAACGCATTGCTACTGATTTTGTGTTATGCAATTACCCCGCTGATCAATTAATATAAGTCTGATCATATATACAGGGTTATTTTTAAAACGTCAATAACCTCTTAAGGGGTCATTGTACTCATCATTATGAACAACTTTTACTATGGGACCAAAACTGAAATCGCGAAAAAAAAACCAGCTGTTCCCTACATTTATGTTCGAATAATTCGTTAAAATGTAGGGAACAGCAGATTTTTTTTTTCGCGATTTCAGGTTAGCTTTCAGGGTAGCTGCAGGTAGGTGTAGGTGTACTTATATCATGTCAAGGAACCGACACGACATTGAGGCGCGACCGCAATCCGCAAGAGATGTCCTGTGCAGATGTGTCTGCGTTGTATGTAATGATATCCTGTATAAATACATCTGCCAATTTACTTCACAAAGCATGATTCAGATTCAAAGTAAGTAATTCACATAATTAAACTCATGTTTGAGCCATAGCTTGGCAAACTTTGACGATTGAATTTGTAAAGACTGAATAAATCTTAAAAGTTATCAAAGTATGATTTCACAAGGAAGCATGAGTTGAGGGTTACCGGTTACTATAGTCGAATATTCGAATAGCATGAACATAGTCGTTTATCTATTCCGTAGAGCCAACCAACTAGCAGTTCAACCCAAATGCTGAAAGGCCGCAAAAGCAAAAAACTTTAAAAAGTCGGTAAAAGTTGAAAACGCTAATTAAAAAACAATTGTTTAAATAAAAATGATACAAATTAACATCGCGTGTTTCCTCCACGTGCTCTTATTAAAGTTTCCACCCGCCTAGACATGCTGAGAATGTTTGTTATCTATTGTTTCCTTTGACAGTCTCTGCCATTCCTCAACTACGGCGATTCTCAGTTCACCCACATTGATAGAAGTTAGGATTTTGGATTTTACTCTTTGTTTCAGCAGGTCCCGGACGTGCCGGTCTATTCTGCACTACTCTTCTATCGGATTCATATCCGCGGTGAACTCTCCGGCCACCCCATAACTATCATCTGCCCAGGCTTTTCCGAAGTATGTTGGGGTCGGCTTCCAGACTAACCAGATGCAGCTGTATACCAGAATTTTACATGGAGCGACTGCCTATCTGAACTCGACGACCTAGTAACTGGGTAAAACGATACACTTTGGTAAGACTGGTTGTCAGGACTTTCGGGCATCTGACGACCCGTAACGTCTGTCAAAGATCCACGAATGACAGCCGGGACTAACACATAAAAATAAATAATTGATAAAGAAAATAGCGTGCCCTTTTTTAACGTCTTTGAAGCTTTTCGCTGTTGCCGAAGTTTTGTATTTTAGGTTTTTCTATAGTGTATATGAACGAAGACACCTCAGATTATCGCAAAGAATGTCACAGTGAGTTTTCCGGTTTTGTGAGAACCCTTCGAATATTATAATATTATTACTTATCGTAGTACAGTCAGCGAGGCACAAGCTTAGCTTTGCATTTCTTTGAGTGCACATCATAGATATAGTGTATGTGTGACGTCGGCTTAGAGCGCGACGCGTTCTTTGCTTGGTTTAAACCAGTTTATACCGATCTTTTTATCGGTTTATACTCTACTTTTGGTAATCACTCACACAAATGCAGCGCTCAGCTTAGGCCTCGGGGACTGTACATAAGTAATGGTTTTGTACATGAATTTCGTCTGAATATTGTCATATTTTTTTCACCCTCATTTTACTACTTTATGACCTAGTTGAATAAGTTTTTATTCATAAATAGCACGATACATGATGACAAACTACGCCCCAAACTTGACAGCTGTAATGTTGCGGTAGCCAAGTTAAATTAAATGGCGGGAGAAACGGAAATCTACAAGAAACATGTCTATGTAAAACAAACAAATTATAAACTAACCGCCAATGTCTGCCACTTCGCTTGCCGCAACTCTTCGCGAATGAACATCATTTCGGGGCGAAGATCCCGGTGTGCGAAGGGATCCATGATGATTTGCAGCCTGGGGTCAATGCCCGCAAGCTGTTGGTCACTGAAAAATATGAATAAGTCTTTAGACACCCAGACCTAGACTTACTTAGTTACATCATAGTTCTTGGGTTCTTGGGTTCTTGGGTGTAGGTATTGTTACGAGCTTGGGGTTCGTGACAATAAAAACTGCCGATTTAGTAACTAAAAAAATAGACACTTTAATTAGGAACACCAATTTAAACACACTACTACTTTAAACACAATTAAAACACAATCACTTAATGACACTCTCAAATATCGTTCAGTTGTTCTCGCTTGTCTCGTTTTCAAAAGTAAACTAACTCCGTCGCGGCCCATACCGGCCTTATATAGGGCCTCGGATAGTTCCCGAAACATCTAGAACATTCGAGTACATACCGGCCCCGACTGACCGGGTGTCGATAGTTCTAGAAGCGAACTTTCTCGAAGCATCTTGACTCTATTAGTTTCGCTACCTGATACTAGATGGCGCTAGTAGTAGGGTTTTTAGTTGCGCGCGCAACACTGCCCCCTCCTAAGACATGCTCGTCCCGAGCATTATCGGCCTCATGATAACGCGCCAGTCGATCCACATGGACGATCTTAGGAGTACCTCTTGCCCCTTTCTGTATCCGGTAGGTTACGTCATTGATCTTTGTCACAATCCGGTACGGTCCGTCCCATTTAGCTTGAAGCTTAGGAGATTTCCCTTTGCTGCGGACTGGGTTGTGCAACCACACTAGTGAACCTTCGTCGAACCCTTTATTGTTAATTTTGCGGTCATAACGGGTTTTCATCTTTTCAGACATTTGCTGGCCTGATTGTCTGACGTGCTCATAGATGTCATTCATTTTGTTCCGCAAGTCATTCGCATAATCGGTAATACTGCGTGGGGCATCAGGTGGTATTCCGGTGATCAGGTCTGCAGGCAGCCGTAATTCCCTTCCAAAATTTGCGAAAGCTGGTGTCACCGATGTACTTTCGTGAACAGCACTTCGATATGACAATAAAAACGGTTGTATGTGTTTGTCCCAATCTCGTTGCCGATTATCCACAACTTTTGCCAGGTATCGCTCCAATGTCTGATTAAATCGCTCCACCATTCCATCCGATTGTGGGTGGTAAGAAGTTGTTCTCGTTTTATGAGTACCCATTACTCGGCAAGTTTCCTGAAATATTTGGGACTCAAAATTCCTTCCCTGATCGCTGTGAATTTCCAAGGGTACTCCAAAACGGCAGAAGACTTCATGAACCAGTTTATCTGCCACTGTTGAAGCTTCTTGGTTTGGAATGGCGAAGACTTCTGGCCACTTAGTGAAGTAATCCATCACAACCATGAAATACTTGTTACCACTTTCACTCTCCGGAAATGGCCCCGCAACGTCAAGGGCTATCCTTTCCCATGGTGCACCAACATTGTACAATTTCAATGCACCTCTACTACGAATCTGAGGTCCCTTTACAGATGCACAACTTGTACATTTGCGACACCAGTCCTCGACATCGTCCCAACAGTGGACCCAGTAAAACCGCTCTTGTATCTTCAGTAGAGTCCGTTTTACTCCCAGATGACCTCCTGAACAACCATTATGGTACAGCTGTAGAACGTCCGGTACTTGAGCTTTAGGGACAACCATTTGCAAATGACAGCTGTCTCTCCGAGCATTTTCCCATTTACGGCACAGGACTCCATCCTGAATCGCCAAGCTGTCCCATGGGCCCAATAGCTTTTTGTGATCGAACTCATCGCTGAGACGTCGCTCCACCTGGGCTTGGGAGCTCTGGCCTTTATCCACTCCAGAATCGGCTTGAGGTCCGAATCTTCCTGCTGTGTACGTTGTAGGCTTTCCTTCCACTCGTTGCTGAGGTCTGTCCTGAGCATTCTCACAGGTACCACTTCCTTACCCTCTTGCCTCGTACAATGCTTGCAGTCTTCAGGACAAGGTCTTCTTGACAATGCATCCGCGTTGCCATGAGATTTCCCGCTGCGATGTTCGACCACAAAGTCGTATTCCTGCAGTAGCTCAATCCATCTCGCAACTTGTCCTTCTGGATCTTTGAACTGCAATAGCCATTTCAGTGCAGCATGGTCAGTTCGTAAGTGGAATTTCCGCCCCAGAAGATATTTGCTAAAATGTTGCAATGACTTTACCACAGCAAGCAATTCCCGTCTCGTGACACAATCGTTCCTTTCCGGCTTTGACAACGACTTGCTGAAGTATGCTATCACAACTTCTTGATCACCATTCCGTTAAGACAGCACACCACCAAGGCCTATGTCACTTGCGTCTGTGTCAACTATAAATTCCTTGCCTGCATCAGGGTACCCCAAAATAGGTGTTTTGCACAGTCGGTCCTTTAACTCCTGGAATGCGATGTCGCAACTTTCATCCCAGCAGAAATGTCGCTTCTCCTCGGTTAGCTTGTGCAGTGGTTTGGCTATATCCGCAAAGTTCTTAACGAATCGCCGATAATAAGAGCACAATCCCAAAAATGCTCTGACCTGCGTCTTGTCCTTTGGAACTGGCCAATCCTTGACTGCGGTGATTTTCTCTGGATCCGTGCGGATACCTTCTTCCGACACTACATACCCCAAAAAGCTAACTTGCCGTTTGAATAGTGAACACTTCCTTGGACTCAACTTCAGGTTGGCACTCTGGATCTTCATAAGCACGCGTTCCAGGTTTTGAAGATGTTCTTCAAACGTACGGCCTACGATGATGATGTCATCCAAGTAGACCAGGCAGGCATCGCCAATTAACCCGGTTAGTAAAAGTTCCATCAGTCTTTCAAACGTTGCCGGAGCGTTGCACAATCCAAACGGCATAACTTTAAATTGCCACAGACCCTTTCCTGTCGAGAATGCTGTTTTCTCCTTGTCCTTAGGGTCAATCTCAACTTGCCAGTAGCCACTTTTAAGGTCCAGCGTGCTAAACCACTTAACTCCAGCAAGCATGTCCAGCGTGTCATCTATTCTTGGCAAAGGATAGCTGTCCTTCTTCGTGACATCATTCAGACGACGATAGTCAACACAAAACCGCATGCTGCCGTCCTTCTTCCTTACGAGCACTACAGGTGAACACCATGGACTAGATGAAGGTTCAATAACACCATCCTTCACCATTCCTTCAATCATGGTTTCCACTTCCTTTTCACGTGCTACCGGCAATCTCCTTGGCCGCTGACGTATAGGAAATCCTTCTCCTGTGTTTATTTTGTGTTGAACTAAGCCAGTCTTCCCGATGTCACCATCATTTGACGAGAAAACATCAGCGTACTTGAGTAACATCTTCTTTGCCTTGAACATTTCATCTTGGGCCAGAGTGCTGCGGCAGTCTTCTAAAAGTGTGGACACTTTCGTTTGTGCATCCTTGCTGAGGGTCCCAGTCGATAGATATTGGCATTGACGCAACCAATCCACTTCCTCGCAAGTACCAACTAGTGTGCCTTTTTCTATAATCTGTTCCTGATCACAAAGGTTCAGCACGCGTACCCCTGAGATGTCTGTAGCTCTGACCAAAGTTCGTGCCACTTTCCATGGAAGGACATTGTCCACCCTTTCCACGAGTACACAACGATGGGTTTGCCCAGGATTCCGAGGAAGACTTATCGGCACAATCGTTTCCGATCTCAAAACACCTTGCTTGACGTCAATCTCACAACAATTCTTCCTCATAAAGTCAAGGCCCAAGATGCAATCGTCCATTATATCAGCCACGATAACATAATGCAGGTAGATTCTGTTACCTAGCTTCAACTCCATCTTCTTTTCTCCATGGACGGGTATGCGCTAACCGGTGGCTGTTAACAAATTAATGCGGTCTCGGTTGTATGCGGAGTCCCCAAGGAACCGGCTTATAAGTTGGGAACTGACGACCGTACGAGAGGCTCCAGTATCTATGGTCAGCTTACAAGGCGTTCCGTTGACCTCGCCTTTGATGACTAAGGTGTTCCCGTCATGGGTTTGTGTGATCGAAATCCTTGGGGCTCTTTGAACATCAGCCAGCACCCGCCCCGCAGTCCTGGCTATTACTCGTTTCCCTGCTGCTGGTGGGTGGTGCTGTTAGCCGCACTACCCTCTGGAGACCGGCCATCTTCCTTTTCTGTAGTTCGCTTAGGGCAACTAGATCGAAGGTGGCCCCTTTCCCCACAGCCGTAGCACCTAGGGATGTATCCTTTACGATCGCGAACTGTAGACGCTGCAACCTCCCTGACGCGATGGGAACGATGATCCTGCCGCACAGCTTCCACCTCCAGTGCATGGGCCAAGGCGTCCTTAAGCGTCCCGTGGTGACCGAGCCTCACAGCAGCTCTAACTTCAAGGTCACGGATGCCGTCGATGAATGCCTGCACCAGGTTCACATCAATAAGCGCAGGTACGGACTGGTAAGCTTTACGAACCAGCTTCTCCACTTCAAGAGCCCACTGCTGCAGGTTTTCGTTACTGCGTTGCACACCATCCTTGAGCTGCGCACGAAACACGTGTTCCAGGTGAGCATCGCCATACCGAGCCTCTAATGCCTCAAGGAGTTGCTCGTAAGTCACTTCCTTACCAAGAGCTTCCAGGACAGTTAAGGCCTGGTCGCGCAGGCCTAGGGTGAGGGCAGTCATGGCCTGACTGTTATTCCACACGTTCGCCTTCATGACAGCCTCAAACTGGATTTTGTAGGCTGACCAGGAAGAATTTCCGTCGAACGGTGGCACTTTAAATCCACGTAGCGAAGGTGTTGTAGCTACGGGAGCTGCGATTCCATCCCCAAGTTTAAGGTTACCCAACTCCCGCTTCACATCAGCAATGACGTTGTTACACTTGCTGATCTGAGTTTCAGCTTCTGACAGGCGGTTGTCATGCTGGGCAACCTTCTCCTTCACCTCCTTCACGTCTTTCCTGAAGGTTGCGTGAGGTCCTTTATGAGGAGCATCTGCTCTTCCTGGCGGCGAGCCTGTTCCTCCTGACGGCGGGACTGTTCCTCCTGACGGCGGGATTGCTCCTCCTTATCGCGCTGGAGCTGTTCTTCCAGCCGACAGCCTGTTCCTCCTGACGGCGGGACTGTTCCTCCTGACGGCGGGATTGCTCCTCCTTATCGCGCTGGAGCTGTTCTTCCAGCCGACGAGCCTGTTCCTCCTGACGGCGGGACTGTTCCTGCAGCATCATCACCAGAGCAGCAAAGTCTGGTGCTGCTGATGCTGGAGCTGCCGCGGACGGGTCGGCCTCCGTGGTCGGTAGCTGGCCCTCCGACCTCTGTGGCGTAGCTCCACCAAAACGTCTCTGGTCCGTCTCCTGTTGGCGTTGACTCCGGGTACGGATACCCTCCGTGTCGTCTTTAGGTAAAATCGGCATGATTTTAATCCTAGCTTCTGACACCAATTGTTACGAGCTTGGGGTTCGTGACAATAAAAACTGCCGATTTAGTAACTAAAAAAATAGACACTTTAATTAGGAACACCAATTTAAACACACTACTACTTTAAACACAATTAAAACACAATCACTTAATGACACTCTCAAATATCGTTCAGTTGTTCTCGCTTGTCTCGTTTTCAAAAGTAAACTAACTCCGTCGCTTTTTTTTTTTTTTTTTGATGCTGACCTATTGCAGATGGCTCCGGAGTGCCTTTTCTGCTTAACCGATCTTCGGCGGAGCCAGAAGGGCCTCTCGCCGTGTTAGAAAAATAAATTAAATAGCACAGCTAAGGGCGTCCCATAGTGGGACTCGAACCTAGGCTTAGGGCGCTATTGACTACTGAACCATTGGGGGTATGCAGTATCTGATTATAAAAAAAATAACTCCGTCGCGGCCCATACCGGCCTTATATAGGGCCTCGGATAGTTCCCGAAACATCTAGAACATTCGAGTACATACCGGCCCCGACTGACCGGGTGTCGATAGTTCTAGAAGCGAACTTTCTCGAAGCATCTTGACTCTATTAGTTTCGCTACCTGATACTAGATGGCGCTAGTAGTAGGGTTTTTAGTTGTGCGCGCAACAGTATGTACAGGCCAGCTTATACTGGTTTTGTTACCACCACGGTTGCCAGACATCCCGATTTTGGCGTCAGACGTCCAGATTTTTTGTCCCGCGCGGGACACGCTCTGTCCCGCTTTTCGGGGATTAGTAGACGGTGTAGCTATTATTATTATAGTCAAGCTGTTGGTCACTGAAAAATATGAATAAGTCTTTAGACGGGTAGACCTAAACTTACTTAGGTACGTCATAGTTCTTGGGTCTTTGCAGTAGGTAGGTACAGGCCAGCTTATACTGGCTTTGTTACCACCACGGTTGCCAGACGTCCCGATTTTGGCGGGACGTCCAGATTTTTTGTCCCGTGCGGGACACGCTCAGTCCCGCTTTTCGGGGATTACTCGACGGTGTGGCTATTAATATTATAGTAAAGTAACGTATTTATTTTCATAAAAATACATTTTCTACGGCTGTCTATCATTATTGTCTCAGATTATAGAAAGAAGCAGATAGACCGCGCGGAACACCGAGAGTGAGGCCAACAAAGCAAATACAAATTCAAAAGCGAATACAATCTCGATTCACCGCCCGGGTAGAGGCAGAGAGCGCCGCAGCATTAATAGTAACCCCTGTTAATAATCATGATCTAAACTTTGATCCAGCCCGTCCCCAAACTAATTTTGTGATCCCCCAACGACGCCCTAAGCGGAGGTCCGTACCCCACAGGGGGTGCCCTTAGTGCGCTGTCGTTTAGTTTTAATAAATATATTTTACGCCCTGGCTGGAGGCTTTAAGCTTAAAAACCTTAAGGCAATCACAGGAATATCCGGTTAAGTAGCCACGGCCTCTCTAGGTCTGTTACGAGATGCCACACATAAAAAAAATAAAAAAAAATAACTCGATTCAGTACAGCACGAAGCGTCGCATCGTTGGTACGTCACGGGCTCTAACAGATAATTTCAGAATAATACCGTCTTGTATTTTTAAACATTGTAAAAACTGTTCCCAAAAACAAAAGAAATAAGATGGAGTATCTTTCATAGGTAAAATATTGATTATTTGTCTATTTGGATTTATTTTACGTGTTTATTGTTAGTGACATCTTGAAACACAAAACCTTAACAAAAATAATTCGGTGTTGCTAGTTTATATTGAAACATTTACCCCTAAGTTAGGAAATAAGTATAGGTTATAGGAGTATCGATTTACAAAAATATTTATTTCGATAATAGTGTTTTAATTATCGCCTTTTCTGGTTAGTATGTTTATAAATAAATAAGTATGTCATGTATGTGTTTTCGTAAGTGTAACTAGTTAATGGATTTTATAATACTTATTACATCAGTCGATTTGCTTTAACATGGTTATATGACGTCACCATAAAGTAAATATAGCTACCAAAAACAAAAAAATGTTGGTGTTTCAAAATAAAAATATATCGCAAATGTATCGTATAGATGGGTATTGTTAATTTGACGTATACTGTTAATAAAAACAACTGATTTAAGAAAAAAAAAACTTTTTTTATTTCATGTAATGAAATATTTAAGGCTAATTTTTTCATTATCCGGGCAACCGTACTGCCGTCCTTACGAAAAGTGCAATAACTAGGTTAAACCTGATTTCGAGAAAAACGCGGGTAAAGATTTTATTTTTGTTTTGTTTGTATCTCCAACACTATACATGGTATCGAATTTCACTAAATGATAAATAACAATGTAGAGAATATTATGTGGTACTTAATGTTTGTTCCTGCATTTATTTCCGCTATAAAAAACAATAAATACTATAATGTTAAGTATTATTACTATGTAGAAAGAATGTTTACTAGTCATAACCGAAATAAGTAACCTATTTATTGCACTAATGGTTAGTAAATCAACATGATGCATTTTTGAGTAGCAATTAATATTTTTGTGAACTGTTTCCTAACCAAAGGTGCATTAAGTTTCTTACTTTATTGCGGTTTTCATTAGGAAGAGACAAGTTTAAAACGCCAAAGTTTTAACTTGTTACTAATAGAGATGTTACATTTTTATGTCAAATATGAATAAATAGAAGTTTGCAAAACTTTCTTTTTCCTCCTATCACCAATTTAGTATGAAACTGTTTTCGGTAAAGCCAAGTCTACTCATCATAGCTGCGTTCAGATGTGTTTTTGAAATAATGTGAAATTGCAGTCGTGAGACGGATCCTTGGAATAGTTCTTTATAGGTCCCCCGACTTCTATCAAAAGATTGATTTTCAGTTTTCCACTTTTGGGCATAATGGCGTTTTAATTACACAGTAACTATTATAATCTATTTAGTACCTACCTTGTGGCCATTCAACACTAAAATCATCTAACTTGTTTTTAGTTCACTTTTTGATATGGCAGGCGTGTTTTTTATTTTTTTTAATTATTTGTTTTTTATTTTATACCTTTTAGTGATAAAACAATATTTTTTTCAAACGCACAATGTGCCACGAAAAGTAACGTTATTTTTTTTGGAATGCGAAATTATTTTTCTTGTTTTATTAATAAGATTTCTAAGGCGATTCAGTTCTTGCAGAGACTTTTTGTCATGGGGCTCGTTGATAAGCTTTCGTGGATCTAAAACACCAAATTAATTGCCAATCCTTCTAGCTGTTTCACGCGACTAAGAGCTACATAAGCTCGCCCCTTGGCAAAAATTTGTCTTGTTGTAAGAAATATTCGCACACACTCGCCATCTGTGAATGGTCCAGTAAGTGGTACTCTACGACGATCCAGGATTTCTAGTTGCTGCATGGTGAGAATAAGACAATGTTTTTTTATGGGTTATTGAATACTACCGTTATATTTATTTAATTTCTTTTGTTATTAGTGAACGAATGCATATTGAATACTACTGTTATATATTTTTGTTATCTACTAAGCAAGCTCTAGACGATGATAGTATACGTATTCAAATTTGTATGAAAAAAACAAATTATTACCGTTTTTTTCATGAACCATGGCTACTAAATACCCCCTTTATATTTTTTTAAATGTTCACTAGCCTATGTTACCCGGAATAGTTCAACGCTTCTAACAATACCATATACATTAAAATCAGTTAAGCCGTTTAGAAGCTATGGTGGAATAAAGAAACTCACAAACATACCTGCATACATACTTATATGAACCCTGAAACCATTGGGCAGTCGTGTGTAATAAGTACCTAAAATTAAATACGTTACTTACCGGCCAAACTGGCTCGCACGTGCGTGCGATCGTCCGACTCGATGTAAGCGAGCGCCGCAACTGACTTTTGCACGAAATATTTTACTCCCCTCGTACCCCCTCACCCCCCGGTGCTAGTTATAAACGCAATAAATGGTGAATTTATTGCAATTTATTTCGCGTAGATACAACTGTATTCGTTTACTCTTCCTACAAATAAATGCAATAAATATCTACTTACTACATCAATTTTAGTATTCTTCCCATAATTGGTAATAAGGTACCTTAACATTTCTGCAACAACTCAAACATATTGCATTTATAACTAGTAAATGAATATTAAAAATTACGAACTATGCTAATTATAAATGTAGTAACTATTCTTATTGCAGATATAGTTAGTAAAATTACTTAATAGTGTAAAGTAAGTTAATCCTATCTATAGTTATTTCGGTCTTGATGTGTAAATCATAAACACCGACCTAGATATTGCATTTAGGCTTAGTATTAAAACCGGCTTCGTCATAGATACGTAAAAAGTGTCTAAAACGAATATATAGATCTCGTTCTGCAAATTCCGAATATGTACTTATCTCTATTCGGCGCAAAACTCGAGTTATTGCACTTTTCGTAAGGACGGCAGCGTACAAACACGTAGAGGCACCTGTTCTTATAGTGCTGTCACGTGCACACATGTCTACAAACTGGCCTCACTTTATTGTTCCGCGCGGTCTATCTGCTTCTTTCTATAATCTGAGATTATTGTAAACTTAATTTGAAACTCAAATCCTAACTGTATTATAATAATACATAATATAATATAAATGCGAAAGTGAGTTTCTTTGTTTGTAACGCTAAAACGGCTGAACGGATTTGGATGAAAATTTGCATAAGGATAGACCATGACCTGCGTATGGACGTATCTATGATCCTTTTTATCCTGATGTTCCTACGGGATCGAGACTTATGGGGGTGAATCCGCGCAGCGCAGCTAGTAGAACGTTACGTAAAAAAAAATTACTGATTTGTATGATTTTTTTTATAATGTTTGTAATGAATGTTGTACGCTTTGCCCGTAAAAAAAAATCTGGCAACACTGGTTACCACTGACCTGCGGCCTACAGTTTAAAGTCAGGGAAATTAATTGTTTGACTGCCTTGTCTGCCTTTAGGCGATTAACACACGGCACCGCGCACCGTTGCGGTTTCATATGGTGAGAGCACCGCTCAACCGCGCGGTCGGGCGGTGTACGTGTGTTAGGCATCAACGGATTTATTAGAGGCCAAAGCGACGTTGAGATCCGCTTCACCGCCTACCGCGGCGGTGCGCGGTGCCGTGTGTTAATCGCCTTACCATTGTGTGCTGGTTTATGTTTAGTAACGGCTACTACTGCCACCTATACTTCCTAAACGAAAACTTGTTGTTTCGCTTTACAATACACAAAACACAGATGGCGTAAGCGTAAAGAGTTATCAGAGTTCTACACTAAAATATTTTTCCAAGGCTCAATTATTTTTAATCTAAAGTGCCTATCGAACCAAATCATGTACCTACGGCAATAGTGCTGTTGATTTTCGATTCATTTTGAGCGAAAAAAGCTAACTAGCTTATTGTTAAGTATAAAACCGGCCAAGTGCGTGTCGGACCACGCACAACGAAGGGTTCCGTGTTTTACCACTTTGTCGGCGTGATTGAAATGTATAGATAACCATGCCAAATTACAGCTTTCTAGTACACACGGCTACACATCAAGCTATACATTTCTAGTATACGCTGACCTCTCATTTTAAGGAAATCCTATAGAACACGAGATCAGCATAGACTGGAAATGTATAGCTTGATGTGTAGCCGTGTGTACTAAGTCTCTGAGCTAAGCCGGGGACAGACAGACAGACGGACATGGCAAAACTGTATGGCTTGTTAACTACGGAACCGTAAAAACTGTTCTAATCTTGCCTCACTATAATACTGCAATTCAACTATGTACGGTTAAACTACGCTAGATGTCACTACCATACCACTTAAGTACCACAACCACAGAACACTATTACTCCTACACCCAAACTGGGGGCCTAAAATGGACGCTTTGGCAGAATCATAATGTGATCTGCGTACAATTCATACAACTCGCAATTCATCTGTTTGACAGTTGCTATTTGACATTAGACTTCAATAAAGCAATTCATAATTTGTGGACCATTTTACGAAACTCCATACAAAACTGTCAGACAGATGAATTGCGGGATATGAATTGTACGCAGATCATATTATGATTCTGCCAAAGCGTCCATTTTAGGCCCCCTGCTCCCTAGTCTTAGCACATATTAGGTACATTATTCCAAGCGTACTATGCCCTGAAAATATAAATAAATAAAATAGGAACGCAGTACAAATTAGCTCCAACATCTGCTTCTAGTGCTCCTGCTTCTTCTAGAGTCTCTCCAGCAGGATCTTCGTCTTTATTTTCAGCAGACATTATAATAATTCAAGCAAACGCCCAGTAAATAATAACTAGACGTAGAGACAAAATTAAAAGTACTCTGTGGACAAAATGATAGATGTCAACTGGACAAATGAAATCAAAAATTGATTGTTGAATTTATTTTAATTTGGCGTTTAATTCAAAAGAAACATAACCAGCCTGGTATCTGGTTTAAGAAATTGTTTTTAAACATAACCTATTAGAGTTCATTTTTTATACGTTTTCATTGTATTTTTATATAATTATTTTATTTTTGTGCAGCTAAATGTAACAAATTCAGAAAAAAGGATGTATTCCTTTTTCCAGCACCATCTATGGATTTCTCCGAGATCTATGGCTAAACTGGCAAATCATATAGCGTGCGTTCTGAAGTTATTTTATTAGAGTCTCAAATGCATTCTACTTTATTAAATAACAATAATCATCTATCACTTGTTATAAAACTGTAAGTTATTAATTTATTTAGATAAATATCTATGAGTTGCTTTAAAATAAAAATAAAAGAATATTTTATTTTACTATGAGACCGCGATGACTCATCAACATACAATATTTCCGAACGCACTCCCACTCCGGTAAAAGGGTGAGTGAACCGCCTCATTGTTATTTATTGCATTTGCCTCTAATAATACATTAATTAGCCGTTTTACGGACACAGCGAGTGCAATAACATAGGTCGCGACAGCCATGCCGATGTGAGTAATTTAAAAGGTGTGGCACGACAAGGGGCGTAGTTTCTCATCTAGTGACATTAGTGGTGTGAAAAAATATTCTTCCTAACTCGTCGCAAGATGACCGAGTACAAATTGGTGGTGGTAGGCGCCGGAGGCGTCGGTAAATCCGCATTGACTATACAGCTGATACAGAATCACTTTGTGGACGAGTACGATCCTACAATCGAGGATTCGTATCGGAAACAAGTAGTTATCGATGGTGAGACGTGTTTGTTGGACATCCTCGACACGGCGGGCCAGGAGGAGTACTCCGCGATGCGGGACCAGTACATGCGGACGGGCGAGGGCTTCCTGCTGGTGTTCGCAGTGAACAGTGCTAAAAGTTTCGAAGACATTGGCTCCTATCGGGAACAGATAAAGCGGGTGAAGGACGCGGAGGAGGTGCCCATGGTGCTGGTGGGGAACAAGTGCGACCTGCAGGCGTGGGCCGTCGATATGGCGCAGGCGCGCGAGGTGAGCTTGTTTACATAATAAACCTGCACCATGCACACCACACTATATTCAAATGTCTTTTGTTTGTGTGTATTGCACATCTAAACTACAAGACCAAAGAACTGTTAATTCATAAATCAAGTATCTAATCAGAGTTACACTTGCTTATGTGAAGCCGTTGTAATCATCTTATGTAAGATCTTTGCTTGTGTATATCCATACTTTTAAAGACTTTTTGAAGACGGCTGGCAAGAATAAGGCTAGTCAGCCTCAATACATACTCAACAAGTAGTTACTCTTTTGAGTAATAAAGTCAATTATAAAGAAATATAATATAGTTATCATAATCATAATCATCATAATCATAAATCTTTATTTATCTCAACATCATATTACAGGCACTGGTTAATAAAATGTACAATCTTAAATAGAGAAAGGTGTCTGAGGTAGGAGGGTCCTGAGTTACAGATCACCCGGCGGCTCTCATAGATAGTTAAGTATAAAGAAGGAATAATGAAGGATAAAGATTAAATTAATTCAATCACTGTGTATTAAAAAGTATGATGTCACAATTTAATGAATAAACTTTACTTATGACTATTGTGTAGAAATTTTGATCTAGACTAGATCAAAATTTCTACAAAATTCTAGAGGACAGATAGCTACACTACAGAGCTGACCATATTTACCTACTTTGGATTAGGCTGCATTCCGAATTAAGAACATAATCGCTGTAATCGATTTTAGAGCGCTAAATGGTAATAGGGAATGCGTGTAAGTGCGCTACTAAAATCGCCTAAAAGTCTAAAAGCGCTGTCATAGCTAGTAAAAAAAAAACAACCAACTTCCAAAATAAACACTATAAAGTAAAAAATTACTTTAATTTTGGAAGCGTCTTTGAGTGAGTTGTATTTTAGTTTTTAGCCACCAACTTCCCAAATCAAAGTTATTTTTCACTTTGGAGTGGTTTTTTTTTTGGAAGTGGTTGTTTAAATTTTTTTTTTTTTTTTTGAAAGTTTTTTTTTTTTTTTTTTCACTTTTTAGTGGGTCAGTTCGCAATTTAATGTCAACTGCTCATCAATTTTTACAAAATATGGTTTTTCCCAATGCCGGGGTGTTAATTGTTGAGGAGGAGTTCTCCTGGTAAGAACCAGGAGAACTGGAACTGATGGTGACTTCACCATATGCATTGTGATTAGCATAAATTGCTTAGCAACCATATTTAAGTGTCTAATTGAATCGCAACCATGAAATACTTATTATTAAGTAGTTCTGGTGGCCATCTGTGGTGTTCATCATCAGTTCCACTCCATCAAATGATGCTTTCCGAGTATAAAAAATACTCAAATAAACTAATTAAAAACCGCAGCTAGGCTACAGTAAACATAACATTATAGCTCTGTTTGAACAATTTAAGACATATTCAGTAACACCACCTAATGCTTGCGCAAACAGAGCTTATTACGGTATCTCATTAACCTCATATTCAGATTTCATTTCAAAATTCATGTGTGTAACTGTAACTAGTTATATGAGGCATGGTAGAATGTTTTGAAGAAAACATTGTTACTACATTGCTTGATGAAACAGTCAACATTTAAAAAAGAAAAACAACCTGTTGTTGATAGGCAACAAAGGATAGTTTACAAGTACTTACTTACACATTCCAATGCAAACAAAGTTATCAATCAATTCAGTTTATAAATAAGCCTAGTGGCCTATACCTATAATCAGGATAGCGGTTTATTGATTGCCTTATCTTGCACATTCCTTCTCAATACTCATTCTGAAGAACAGCCTTCCCCAAGTTACATAACCTTGTACTTAAGGCGACGATAACCAACTTTTAATGATTTTATACTGAAGATCACTTCTAAACGAGTAGTGTTAATGATTTGAAAAAAATATATGTTAAATTAGAGCAATTTCTCAATAACTTATTATGTGAATATTTTAGATAATGTTTAAATTACATAGTGAAATTAATTTGTAAAGTTATTTCTAACGCGGATAAAAACTGAGAA
The DNA here is from genome assembly GCA_948098905.1 of Tiliacea aurago. NCBI lineage: Eukaryota > Metazoa > Arthropoda > Insecta > Lepidoptera > Noctuidae > Tiliacea > Tiliacea aurago. The sequence continues at coordinate 23,912,769 of OX402592.1, read as the reverse complement.
TGGCGCAAAATCTACCAAGCGTTTTTTTCTGAAACCTTCACCAATTTAAAGATAATTTAATTTTTGATCTTTTAGTATACGCGTTTTATTAAAATACCTTTTGTTTTGTGTATAATAAATTAATAATGCGTCAAATTGGGGACAGCGCTCCTTGATGGGCGAGTCCTATTACTGGCTGAACGTACGACCCGTTGCGTGAGCTCAGTACAGAACACGCAAGCTAACCACTCACGGTCACTGGCATATATCTCTGTCTTAAACGCTCTCTTCTTCGATCTTTTGGTCTTGGTGGGCTGTAATAAAGACCGATGGACAGTGCTAGATCCAGTTTACAGGATGTTTGGGAAGTCAGAAATTACAATAACTCAACGCCATTCTCAGTTTTTTATCCGCGTTAGACATAACTTTACAAATTAATTTCACTATGTAATTTAAACATATTCTACAATATTTACATATTAAGTTATTGAGAAAATGTTCTTATTTGTCATAAATTTTTTTCAAATCATTAACACTGCTCGCTTAGATGTGATCTTCAGTATAAAATCATTAAAAGTCGGTTATCGTCCCCTTCAAACTTTTGTGACTTTAAAATATGCAACTTGATGAAAAAATAAAACATGAAATCATTTCTGAATAAGTACCTACTTCATTTCCGACGGCATGACCTGTGTGTAACTTCGGTATTCTCAAACAAGGCAGGAGAAAATAATATGTGGGCAATTAAAAGTAATTAAGTGTTCTTCTCATGAAGTGAGTCATGTGGCGTCTGTACATTGTTCAATGTGCCACTTCAGCTAATGAAAGCACTTTTAAATTATGTTGCACTTTCAGACACTTGCCTTAATCATGAAAATGATTAGTCTGGTAATTAAGGAGAAACTTAGATTATTATCTCTTTTTATCATTTCTTAAAAAAAAAATGTTAGTAAGTAACTACATAGACTTACTCCATTTATTAAAAAACCACGCAAGTCTAGGATTAAAAAACCGGCCAAGTGCATGTCGGACCACGCACAATAAAGGGTTCCGTGGTTGGGATGAATTTATCCCAAAAACAAACTTAACATTGTAGTTGAAAAACATGCTCTCCCATACATCGATATACGTTACGGTCAATTCTCCAACTGCAAATTTAAGTTGGTCGACTGTTACTCGTTAACTTGTGAAGCCTACTTAGCTCTGATAGTTTTCCTTTTAATTTCGTTATATATACTATTGCCATGAATTTTTTCACATATCCAAAACCAACCATTTAGCTGGCAGGGGGGGGACACTTGACTCTAACAAAAAATAGCACTTTAAAGCTTAATATTACGCAAACGGATCCCTTAACTGAAAAATGGCTTTAACAAACCCTCAATATTTTTGAACGGCCTATCCAACGATACCCCCCACTATGGAATAGACGACAAAAAAAAAATATCATCCCCATTTCACGTGTAAGGGAGGTACCCTAAAAAAAAATGTTTTTCATAATTTTATTTTACCATTTTTTCGGCATTATTAATATGTATACCCATGCCAAATAACAGCTTTCTAGGACTAAGCGTCTCTGAGCTAAGCTGGGGACAGACGGACGGACGGACAGACAGACGGAAATGGCGAAACTATAAGGGTTCCTTGTTTACTACGGAACCCTAAAAAGACAAATACGGTTAATACCCTTTCGTTATTTCTTTATAAACATATAAGTAGGTAGGTACTAAAGTTATGTAACGATAAATATTTAAAAGCAATGTAACCTATTCACTTTTATTAAAAAATAACTCTAAAATGCCGTAATTTCAACAATATTACACATACACAATAACTGTTGTCATTTTCTAATACTATAATAAATGGAGTAGGTAGGTACCTATTGTATATGTAAATCATAAAAGCATTTATTTAATTAATAACAAACACTAAAACATAGGCCTTCTAATTAGGCCTTTTAATGCCGGTACACTTAACAAATAAGGGCCTCACAACAAGCTACCAGCCTATTTCAGTGAAACATAAACAAAAATTAAAAAAAACCAGCCAAGTGCGTGTCGTACCGTACCACGCCCAATGAAGGGTTCCGTAGTTGGGATGAATTTATCCTTTTTTATTTAACATTGTAGTTGAAAAACATGCCCTCCCTTATACTTGACTCTAACAAAAAATAGCACTTTAAAGATTTATATTACGCAAAACGGATCTCAGAATTGAAAAATGTCTACCACAGACCCACAATATTTTTAAACGGCCTATCCAACGATACACCACACCATGTATTAGACGAGAAAAAATAAACATCCCCGTTTTACGTGCAAGGCAGGTACCCTAAAAAAAAATGTTTTTCATGGTTTTATTTTACGATTTTCTCGGCGTGATTAATAATTACACACGGCTGACACATCAAGCTATACATTTCCAGTATACGCTGACCTCTCATTGTACGGAAATTCTATACAATTCGAGATCAGCTTATTCTGGAAATGTATAGCTTGATGTGTAGCCGTGTGTACACCCATACCAAATTACAGCTTTCTACCTAGGACTAAGCGTCTCTGAGCTAAGCCGGGGACAGACTGACGGACGGACAGGCAGACGGACATGGCGAAACTATAAGGGTTCCTTGTTTACTACGGAACCCTAAAAATGGTTATTGTGGGTTATACCTAAGAGATAGATTTATAATTATACCATCGCGGACTTTTTTGTAGACCTTATGAAGGTGTACAATACTGTAGTATTCAGCCAGCGTTTGCAATGTAAGCGCAATTTTTTTTTATTTATTTACGACATCACATTAGAAACGAGCGTATGTAAGGAGCGTAGCAAGTGGCGTTCTATAGTTTCTGCCTACCAGTGGCGAAAGCACCATATAACACGATTCCTACCGGCTTCCCTTCGGAGGTTCGCATCAGCAACTCTACCGCGATTGAAAAATGGCACAGTCAATAGTTTCAGCGTCAGAAAAAATGCGTCAGCGATAGTGAGATGGTGGATATTGCCCTTTTTATTATATTTCACAAGTTCAAGTGTATTGTATTAGATTCTTTACATTCCTATATTAATTTTAGTATGATAGTAGATACTTAATAATAGTTTATTTCTGTAAAACATTGAAAGTTTTGTTTGTGTAGTGATAGCGCCTTTTTGGTTCTGCTACTTGACGATAGATGGTGTTAAATTCAGTAAATGTTTACTTTATTGTTAAGTAAGTAAGTCAATTAAAGCCGGTTTCACTTCGGCTTCTCTCTTACACAAATTGACACCTCGCCGCTGCTGCCTACCCCCATGGGAAGAAGGCGTAAATTTATGTATGTATGTACATTAGAAACCTCTAAAATTATCAGTGTTTCTCTACTATATTATGCATGTATTAGATATACATATAAACCTTCCTCTTGAATCACTCTATCTATTAAAAAAACGCATCAAAATCCGTTGCGTAGTTTTAAAGATCTAAGCATACATAGGGGCAGACAGACAGCTTGAAGCGACTTTGTTTTATCATGAAATACTTTGCCTTCAATTTATACATAGGTAAGTACCAAAAACTCTCACTAAGTTCGAATTTCGACGAGATTTTTTATAGGTTTTCCTGTAATCTATAAGTAAAGAACTATTTTTTGTATTTTTCCAATATTTTAGGCTGTTGTTTCGGAAATAGGGGAGGAATGTTAAAATTTCACCTATTTTCTTAAATAACTTTAAAACTAATTCTTTTAAAATTATAAAAATATATATTTGAGACCCCCACAATACGCCCTTTCATTTGACATGTCTCATAATTTTATTTTTTTTGTTCTTATTTGCCTCCCAAAAGTGACCCACATTATATGTGTACCAAGTTTCAACTTAATCGGTCGAGTAGATTCGGACCGGAGCAAATCGTGACAGACGTCCAGACAGACACAGACCTATATGTTCCCTGTGGTGCCGGACATAACGAATAGCACCATCCTATTTCTTCCCGTGGGTGTCCTAAAAGGCGATTCAGGGACTTACTAGAGAATGGGCAGCAGCGTTCTCTATGCATGTTAACACCATACTGCGATTGCAAACCCGCCTGCCAAGCGTGGTGATTTTGGGGGAGGCCTATGTTTAGCAGTAGTATCTTTCGGTTGACCTGGGCCTTGGAACAATAACTGAAATTGATTAGAGTGTTAAAAATTACAGTTCAAGCATAATAGCCACAAAAGTTCGACTCATGCTCTTGATATGGATCTTCAATAACAAAAAAATTAAAAAAAGCAGACCTCTATCGGGATTTATTTTCTATAACTTGCCTTCAAAGTAAAAACGAGTAACTTATTAAAGAAAAAAAAAGTATATGGGCTATAAATTATGAGCGTTAGGCAATAAAATTAGAAATTTTCTAAACCCAAAGTATATTTTCTAGAAAGTACCGAGAGAACCGGGATCTGGTTTTGAAAATCCCGGTTCGTTAAACGACGCAAATTTCCGGGATTTCCCGGTACTTTTGGTTCCGGGATTTCCCCGGAATATTCACTACAACCGTACGAGGTTCTTCCTACAAATCTGAGATACCTGAATTTGGTACCGGTGCCCAGGTACCGAAATGGCAAGAACCACTAAGTACCGATACAGAACCTGTACTCTTGGTACCGGTTCCAAGCCCTGGTAATAATTATGTTTAATTAAAACAATCCAATGTCATGATAATGCTAGGTGAAGCCCCAAAACATAAATGAAAACAAGCTTTCATTTCGTTCTTATTTATAAATTAATATATAATGCAAATGGTATAGAAATACAATACAAGTAGGTCACATTATTTTATATTATTCCCTGGGAAATAATGAGGAATCCCTTTATTTCATTATCAGGACCTCAATAACCACTAAAGAATGGAGATTATACTCCATTTAAAATAAGAATAGACATTTAAATAAACCTTTTTTTACAGGTAATTTGGCCTTTGTATAAATTGTAAATTTGGAAAAAAGAGTTTATTCTATTCTAGGTCGTTCAACCGATTTTGACTTTATTGCGTTGATGGCATGACAAATGGCAGCTGTAATAAACAGTTGGTATTGTAACCACGTTTTTGCCTTTAATGCCACTCTTATGTCTACGGAATAGAAGTAAAAATCGGTTGAACGGACCGTTAAAAAGTTTATTTAAATTTCTAATCTTATTTCAAATGGAGTATTGCGACGTAAGTATGTTTTATTTTATTTATTGTACCTGTTGTAAGTATGTTTTATTTTATTTAATGCCATCCTTATGCCTAAGGAATAGAAGTCAAAATCTGACGACTGTAAAAAAGGTTTATTTAAATGTCTAATCTTATTTCAAATGGAGTATAGGTATAATCGATACCTAATTTCTCCATTCAGGGCATAATACACTTACAATCAAAACAAAGTACCCAGAGCAACATTTTCATACAAACGAGGTCATTTCGAAGCCTCGGTCCTCAGTCAGGTAACGATTCGCATGAGATCTGATAGCAGCTTTCTAGATTACGGATGGAGGAGGTATTAGACCGTCTAAGGGGCTGAACAGATCAGACAAGCTATTTACACCAGAGAGTGTGTAGAGTTCTGAGTGTTCGGATTTCTATACATTTTGTTGATGCTATTTTTGAGGTTTTTTATTTCATGAACAACTCCGGTATGAATTGTCGGTTTGATCAGTGGGGCGCCTGAGGCCTCCTCCATCTGTACTGTGGAAAGCTGCTATCAGATCTCATCCGAATCGTTACCTGACGGAGAACCGAGGCTTCGAAATGACCTCATTTGTATGAAAATGTTGCTCTGGGTACTTAGTTTTGACGGTAAATGTATTATGCTTTCCTTTTAGTCGGGAATTAATTATGTAGCCTAGGCTAGGCTCAAACACGACAGGCGTTTGAAGACTGGTCCCACCTCATTGGTGACCCAAACTGGACACTGCCTTTTTAGCGGGACCCCGGAACTCCACACATGAGCTGATAACCGCCATCGTGATGGTTTTAGCTGTTAAAAGTACTTCCAGCTGTTCTTTAATAGCAACAAATGAGTAGGTCAGACAGTCGCTCACTCGACCAGACACCAGACACTCTACAAACAAATAAAAACCTGCCAAGTACGAGTCGGACTCGCGCACGAATCGTTCCGTACTTACCATTATCTATAAAACTGACCAAGTGCGAGTCGGACTCGCGCACGAAGGGTTCCATACCATTATCTATAAAAATGGCAAAAAAAACACGTTTTTTGTATGGGAGCCACCCTTAAATATATATTTTATTTTAATTTAATTATTTATTTTTAAAGTGAACATACAACTAAATATTCTCTGAATATTTCAAGCGTCTACCTGTTGCCATTATCAATATAGAGCAAACACGAGCAACAAATCACGTTTGTTGTATGGGAGCCCGCTTAAATATTTATTTTATTCCGTTTTTTTGGTATTTGTTGTTATAGCGGCAACAGATATAGGTACATCATCTGTGAAAATTTCAACTGTCTAACTATCACGGTTCATGATATACGGCCTAGTGATAGACGGACAGACAGGACAGACGGACGGATGAAAACGAGAACCCTATTACTAAGCCTCCGCTAGCCTTCGTAATAGGGTTCCCGTTTTACCCTTAAGGTACGGGACCCTAAAAATAATTGTTGCATCCGTATTTGTTTACTTTTTAAACGAATCTTATCAGTCCTAAGAACACAACATGCATCTTCATAGAGCGATATAGAGAGATAGCTTGCGCGTGCGCATACAGGTTTTTCTTCTGCGTTTAACACTGTAAGTGACTTGCGCATCCGCGTATTCTTTTGATCTTGGCCATAGGAACCCTTACAGCAGTATGTAGAGGAACTATAAGTTCGTGATGAATATTATTATACAAAATGTCTGGACTAATCAGTTCTAATCCTAACGCTGTCTGGTCTGTCCCAATTCGGAACACAACACCCAATTCCCAACGTTCCGTTTCATCTAGTGTCACCACTTCCCCGATTCTTTCTTCAGGGCGTTGGTCCATCTACACAAGAAGCGACCGAGACACACTATGTTTTCCGATATGCGAACCCCACGCAAGGTGTCGGCTGCTTCAGCAGTAATTGGTCCAACTGCGGACATGAAGTGGCTGAAGTGGTGGAAGCATTCATACTTCCACCACTTCAGCCACTTCAGCTTGCTAGCTCTACAAGCTATGTCGATTACCTAGTCGTTCTATCAATAGCTAATAGGTCCTAATAAAATCCACTTACAAACCTTGGGGTCAACTCCGGAGTGAGAATCCGAAATATCGGCCGAATGTTCGGCCGTTTCTTGACTTCCACAGTTACTTTTTTTATACTTCGAGTCTTTACCCGACTTCAAGTTACATTTTTGACTTTGACTTATCTCTTTGACTGTGGTTTTTTTTTCTTATTAGGGTTCCGTACCAAAATGTTAAAAAGGAACCCTTATGGTGAGACTAAGTCTGTCTGTCACACCTGGATATCTCAAGAACTACTAATGCTATCAACTTGTAATTTAGAATAGTTTTAGATGACGTTTGCCCAACTATTTTGCAAACAAGAAAAAAAAATATAAAATATATCTTTTTTGCAAAAGAGACTGAAAGGGATCTTAAAAAATTGAAGTGGGGCTACTAGGGCATGAGGGGTATCATATAAAAGAACGCTGTTTGCACGTTCCTAAGCTTTTTTTTTTTTAGGCACCATAGTTTCCGACTTTTGATGAAAAATGTAAAAAAAATACCGTCCCCCCCCCTTATCTCCGAAGTTTGCATACTTAGATACAAATCTGAAATTATTTTATGTGATAGAAGTTTATGTAAAGATTACAGGAAAAATAAAACTATGTCTCTAAAGAGCACAGTTTTTCAGAAATCACCAACATCATATCGACGGTCCCTACGTACAATCCCCTAACTACATATGACAAACTTTACAGGAGAGCAACTTGAAAGTTTCAAACACATGCCCCCATATTACAAAACAAGGTTTATCTTCAGACCCAGGTTTAAAACATGGAGCTATTATTGAATTTCGAACTTTATTCCGACTAGTTTAAAGTTCCTAAACACAAAACTGCCAACTTAGTACCGAACAAAGTTTTCAGTTTTGTAAAAAGAACGGTATTTCAATCACTGTTACGTTCTTAGTACAAAAACTGGCTCCATGGTTTAGGCCATGTCAAATATAAATCTTGTTTTGTAATAAGGCGGATGTAGTTCATGTTCTACTTAACAGAAAGTAATGAAATTTGGAATACAGGTTTAATATTTGATCTATTTTATAAAAAAAATAACTACAACTTTTAAAAGGCCTTTCGAGCGTATTATTTGTCACTTACTTACTTATACAGCGGAATCATCCCTGTGGTACCTAATAACAATATTACATTTTTATATCTAGGTGATAATAATAATCTTTTATAGAAAAATCTAATATTTTTCTTATGTCTCGCAAGTGGCAGTTGCGGCGCAGGCGCGCGGGGTTACATTGGATTGTCCCACGTAAAACGACTGGATTAACAGTATTGTTGTTCTACGTCTGAGTTTTAGTCAATTTCGTAGTTATGGGAAATGTCGTGTGTATATTTAAAGGTCAATTTGCCAACTTTTATTATTTTTTATTAAACTGGACGATAGATTAGGTTTGTCTGAATGTCACGGAACAAAAAAACACAAATCACGTATCTACCACTTAGTTGATTATACGTAGGGACCGTCGATATATATCGTCGATATATATAGTCTTAAAATCTGGGCTTTGTCTATCAGTTTTTAAACTACTGCTGGAAACAAAATTGACTATCACGCAAACCTATTTGATTCTATCTGTTTTTTTTTGTGTTTGTTCTTTGAGTAATTTTTACTATTTTATTTATTTTTATCTTCTTTCCTCATAGGTTGACCGTTCTCCGAAATTACCTTTAATTGCGGATAAAAATGTTTATGCTCTCATTTGTGGTTAATTAGTTACTAACAAAATAAATTAATTTTCAATCAAAAAACGTTTTAATTAACTGCCTAGTTCGTCATCAATTCATCATCCGGTTCATGTAGTACCTATTTAATTTAAAGTTCGAGATCAGAACTATAATATTAATTGTGTGAGTAATATAGGTACTAATGTTGCTCCTTCCTGATGATACATAGGTACCTAAATATATGTGCAATAAATGGATAACTGTTAAACACAATCATTACTCATTGTGACAATGTTTTGATGAGCTTAAAATGTACCTACTATGTACTCAGAGAAGCTGTAGGTATTGTTAAAATAATCGTACCTTCATGCATGAGTAACTTCCTTAAAAAAAACAGCCAGAAAATACCTACTAATTTACTCTACAAAACTTGCCAATCACCATCTACCAATCTAAAACTCATATTAAAAGTACACTTTGTAAACAAGAATATTACAAATTAGAGGATTATATCCAAGATAAGAAGGCTTGGAAACATGCTGGTCCGGCTCCATAGGACAATCTAGTCTAGACAAAATCAAACAGGTTGCTATTTTAATTGTATAATTTATTATTTTTATGACATTTATTTAAAATTCTGTGACGACCTTAACTCACACTGATATTATTATTTTTTTGGAAAACATATATTTTTTTTACAATGTTTGTAAATATGTGAGCACCATGTATCTTTCACATAATTAATTTATCTGTCATTGCTTCATTCTTAACTCTTTTTACCTATTGTGGTATAGTAATTTTATTCTAGGTGCATCGTTTTCACATCATCATCATCAGCCCATAGCAGTCCACTGCTGGACATAGGCCTCTCCAATTGCACGCCATTCAGCTCGATTCTCGGCAACTCTCATCCAGCTGCCACCAGCCACCCTGCGAAGATCGTCGCTCCACCTAGCCTGAGGGCTTCCTACCTTACGTTTGCCGATTCGCGGTCTCCACTCAAGAATACGTCTACCCCAACCAACGGTCATCGGTTCTACGGCTAATATGGCCGGCCCATTGCCACTTCAGCTTGCTTATTCTGTGCGTTCTCACATATAATTGTATAATTAATGTACTAAAAAATATTGTACAACATTAAGGGGCACCCTTAATGTTGTACAATATTTTTTAGTACATTATAGCACACGCTGGCGACTTTCTCAGCGATTATCGCCAGCGACTTTTTGAGCGACTCAACGCACACGTGCGATATTTTATCGCTGGCTGTCGAGGGATGTCCTGGTCATGGATTAACATAGATCGATGTTTAACCATAAAATGAATTTCTTTCTTCGAAGAATACTGTTCAACCGAAATCAATAGTTCAAAAAAGTACTAACGCTTGAATTATTATAACAATTAGAATGATCTATCGTTTTAGTAGGTAGGTACTTACCTAATATAACATTAAACTATTTTATAAACTTATCTTAGTATCTACCTAGGTAGGTATGTATTTACCTCTCTATCACTTTCACACCTAAACCGTATAGATACTTACAAAAAAATATTACGTAAGTAGGTACTTATCTAAGAAAACAAAACTTATAATTATATCGATATCCATCGGAGAGCAATGACGCAACGTCTAGCAAAGAGTACGCGGGCGATTGTCGCTGAGCCGTGTGCGTTAGCTAGTACATTTCCATACGTTCCATTTCTCAGCGATAATCGCTACGCCCGGGATCCAGCGATTTTGTTAGCCAGCGACTTTGTGGCGTGGGTGTTACTGCATAGAACTTCATACGTTCCATTTTCGGCGACACAAAAATCGCTCAGTGATAAATGTTTAGAGGCATGAGGGACAGGGTGTAAAGTTCACTCATCCTCTATAGAAAAGGGAGGATCCTCCGACCAGACGGGTGTTGTGTCTGGTGGGCAACTGCCCGACGGTTGATGTCGGGACGTTGTATATATGCTAGTTGCGTGGTAAACTCTGCTTGCGCGATGCAGGATTTGCGTGACGTCAGTGTGACGTTTATCGCTGAGCGAGTATTTCGGGCGTAGCGATTATCGCTGAAGAATGGAACGTATGGAAATGTACTAGCTAACGCACACGGCTCAGCGACAATCGCCCGCGTACTCTTTGCTAAGGAATGACGTTGCGTCATTGCTCACCGATGGATATCGATATCGGAATTTTTATAGAAGAAGTTGAAAAGTGGCCTGCTATGTTCGTATATAGCAGGCCACTTTTCAACTTCTTCGATAAAAATTCCGATATAATTATATCCTGCGTCGATCCTGTGTCGTCACAGGATCACCAGAGTATCATAATGAGCAATATAAAGAGAATGGTATGGGAAGAAATATGCTTAAAATTAAATAGTAGATGGGAACTACTTATTGATTTCGGTTGACCATGACCTATTCTACAAAGAAGGAAATAGACTTTTGGGTAAAAAAAACATCGTCGTAAAAAAGTATGTAGATATCCCTACCTACTTACCTAATTACTTATTTATATATTTTTTTTCATTAGGTAGGTACATCGTAAAGCAAAAACTGTAATATTGACGTTCAAAAGTGCCTTTTATGTGCCTATTTGAAATAAACAATTTGACTTTGTCTCTTAAAAATTCCACAAATTTTCTTACCGAAGTCAGTGTCCCTGAACTTTGTTGCTAGCTCATCCAGGGATCCAAATAGTTGTTTCTATCTGGCAACATACGGTACGGATGACCTTTTAAGTGCCCGTAACGCTCTACTATGAAGACAAAGTAGGTAAAGTTGAACACAAACTCAATGTTTGGACCCACACTTTAGCCCAAATCTCTTTGTAAGCATTCTTCTCCCCTAGACATCAGATGAGAAATTACCAAATATTCCCTATTTGTGGTTTTGGATGCCACCATTAGGTACTTACCAAAATCAAGTTTTGCCTTATGCTTGATTCGAATTCAATCGTTTTCTCAAAGCAAAGCAATTATGTCACTAATAAAGCCTTTTTGCCGTTGATATTTCTATAAATGGACTTTTCTGGTAACGATGACATTTTAATAGAATTAATTTATAGTTGTTTGTAAAATGTTTTATTTATTGGTTTGACGTACAGTCTTATCTCTTCTGTGTTTGCTTGACTGACGATATTAGTTACAAGTTTAATAGTACTAGAAAGAATGAAAAATGCGTTTATTGGCATTACAGCAAAAAAAAAATATAATGCCAAAAGGGCCTCAGCTCAGCATAATGTCAGATGACAACACACAGTGTACCACCTGACGCTGATTTTCAGTTGCAACCCACGAGTGCCATACGCTAGAATAATAAACACATAGAGAAGTGTGCGTCCGTTAATTAATTAAGAGAATAAATTAAGGTGATAATATAAAAAAACTCAAACAAAATAAAATAAAATGTTGTGACATGTGTGTGTGTTGTGTTTAAGTAAAACTAAAATAATTACTACTACTAACTACTATTATTTATTCTGTGATAAAGGCTTAGAGCCTACCAGAAACGCCTTTGGTTGCCATATTTGCCGCTACGGTTAGCATCTAGGCGTACATAATGTCATCCATTAGGGCCGTCCTTAACCTACGAACTTTATAATGTAACGTTCGCTGTCTGACCTACTTAACGCAACTAGTCTTTGAAATAACTTCGTCCTTACTAAAATATTTATGCGAATAGCATTTTTGCCCGTCGTTATAGACACTCTAAGTCTCTCTGGATTGACGTCATTGTCGATTCATTTACGTCAATTCATCATAAAGCGACAGCGATATTATTATATAATTTATATAAAAACTGTTTACCTACCCTGTATGTAGCCGGTAAAGTTAATAAATAGTGAACTTAAGGAATCCGTAATTAAAGCACCGAATACGAACTAACCAAAAAGTTACTTTATCATTCATCATCATTTCAGCCGAATGACATCCACTGCTGGACATAGGCCTCCCCCAAGCACCGCCACTTCGACCGGTTCTGTGCTTCCCGCATCCAGCGGATACCTGCAGCCTTCACAAAGTCATCGGTCCACCTTGTAGGAGGCCTTCCAATGCTACGTCTTCCGGTACGCGGTCGCCACTCCAGAACCTTTCGGCCCCATCGGCCATCAGTTCTGCGAGCAATGTGCCCTGCCCACTGCCACTTAAGCTTGGCAATTGTTCAGGCTATGTCGGTTACTTTGGTTCGCCTGCGGATCTCTTCATTTCTGATTCAATCACGTAGGGAAACTCCAAGCATAGCCCTGTTCATTGCCCTTTGGGTGAGTTTTAGCGTTCTGATAAATAAGGGCGTTTTTGGGGGACTGTCTCATGTAATTTTGACGTTCGAAAAGTGCTGATTCTCAGCCTAGTTTGAATAAATGACTTTTGATTTTGATTTTGCCCATTGTGAGCGACCACGTTTCAGTGCCATAGGTCATTACTGGCAACACGCACTGGTAAAGACTTTCGTCTTGAGACACTGCAGTATGTGGGACGAGAAGATATTGCGTAGCTTAAAAAGTTACTTAGTGCATGAGATCAGATATGGAAAAAAGCGCAAAATGAGCTCTGCAGGCTTAGCACGAGAACCGTAGACAAGCGTTTTGTCGACGGAAGAATAGACAAAAATGACATTTCCGTGTAGACAGTGGAAAGTTTTCTACTGTCCTTAGCACGGCGATTACAAAATCAAATCTAATTCTATAGAACTTGTCTTCTCTTCCCTAGACAGTAGTCTACAACGTCGAGCATGGCGTACAATTTTTCTCCGAAGTTGACAGTTTGGGATAGAAACCTTTCTTCGGAAATAGTCTACATAAAAAAAGAATCTAGCTAGACAAAGATTCTAGATTCAAGAGAAATTTTAGGTAACTACTCCAAATTATCAGATTTGTATAGAGATATACCTAATATGTCCAAAGTCAAAGTCAAATTATTTATTTCAAATAGGCACATAAAAGGCACTTTTGAACGTCAAGAATTACAAAAAAAAAAAAATAGAATTGATTCTAGTTGCCCCTTCCAAAAGGTAGTTTCGTATGGAGAAGAATGGGCAAGAAACTGCACCGTTACCCTTTTAAAAATATTTTACATATTCTGTTTAAGTACATTAATTATAATTATGATTATATGTGAAGACGATGCACCTAAAATAAAATTACTATACCACAATTGGTAAAAAGAAAAAATGAAGCAATAAAAAATAACTTTATCAATTGTAATGTATCTCGTTGGTATAAATAAATAAACTTAATTATGAGATAGATACATGGTGCTCACATATTTAAAAACATCGTAAAAATAAATGGTTTCCTAAAAAAAAGAAAAAAATAATAATAAGTCAGTGTGTGAGTTTAGGTAATCACAGAATTTAAAATTAATGTCATTAAAATAACAAATTATTTAAAATAAAATAGCAACCAGTTTGAATTTGTCTAGACTCTAGATTGTCCTATGGAGCTGGACCAGCACGTTTCCAAGCATTCCTATCTTTTATATAATCCTCTAACTTGTAATATGCTTGTTTACAAAGTGTACTTTTAATGTGTTTTAAATTTTCTTTCATTTAATTGCAATTATTGCAATTAATATATCACAAGGTATCTTGTTGTAACATTTAACACAGTACACCATAAAAGATGTATTACTTTAGACAATCTGAAAAATGGTTGATCTATTTTATCTTTATTTCTAGTATTAAAATTATGTCTATCACTTATCCTTTTAAAAATATGTAGTTTTTCCTTACATACATAATATTTTCATAAATGAACTGGCAAGGTACCGTCATAATATTAATCTTTTTAAATAGTTCCCTAAGAGATTCGCGGCAACGACGTAGATTATAAATTGATCTGACAGCTCTCTTTTGCAAAATAAAGATGGACTCAACGTCAGCAGCCCGACCCCACAGTAAAATGCCATAAATAAAATAAAAATAAAAAATGTTTATTTCATCAACATATGTAAATTACATTGTTATGTTTGGAGTCACCTTTTAAGCAAAGATTTGTTTGTATTAGGTGGTTCCGCTCTTCCAGTTTACATTGACTATACATGTATGACAGAATAAACAATAGATAATTTTGAAAGCATGCCAAAGGTTTTTCACAATACATAATAGAAAAACAAACAAAAAAAAAAAAAAAGTTATTAAATAAGGAATAAGGAATGCGCACAGTGTTTTGTGTGTGTGTGTGGGGGTGAGTATGTGTGAGGTGGCGGTGTGTGTAGTGTAAGGGTGTGAATGTTGGTGTGGAAGGTGTGATTTGTGTACTTAATGTTTTAGTCAGCGACCAATTGTATCTATAGATTATAATTAGATATGTATTTGGGAATTAAGTGACTGTGTGGAGCATAGCCTCGATTTCTTCGTAACTTTTGCTCTTCAACCATTCAGTGAGTGTCTTTTTACAATCGCGGTATTTCATAGGGTATATGGTGAGAATTTTGTTGAGAGAATTGTATAAGCGAGAAGATTGCTTTGTGTATTGTCTTGTAGCAAATGTAGTTTTGACTGGGGTTTCTGGAGCTACTTTATTCTTCCTCCTAGTTTTCGTCCTGGCAGTGACGAAGGGAAGGGATTTATGCTTCTTTAGAGTAATCAGCAGGATATAGAGCTTTCTAACTGACAAGAGGTTCGAAGTTAAGTATAAGGTTTCGGTGGGAAATATACGTGGCTTAAAGTACATGACTTTTAGTAAAGCTCTCTGCGTCCTCTCAAGTTCTAAAAACTTTGTTTTGGATGCTCCACCCCAAATTGGTAAACAATACGTCAATACGGATTGACCCAGATACACGTAAATTTGTTGGATAAGATCTTTAGTAGCTACGTGGCGAAGAGATTTGAAGGTCCAAATTAATTTCCTGACTCTGTTCATTATGAGTTCTAGATGCAAGTGCCACGATAGCCTTTGGTCAAGCATAACACCAAGGTATTTAGTGCTACTTACTTTGTTGATTTTTAAACAAGAGCAGTTGGTGTCAGGGAAGTCAGAGCAGGTATGTATTTTAATCTGTAGATCTTGAGATGGCTGAGTGCGATTGTCAATGGAGAAACAAATGTAGTTGGTTTTTGATACATTTAAAGTTAAAAGGTTACATTCGAGCCAGGCAGCTATTGTAGACAAGCCACGTTCGGCGGTGTGACCTACACTGTCCCATGTTTCTCCCGAGAAAACAATTGCTGTATCGTCAGCATAGGAGAATATGTGAGCTGCGTCAAGTCTCATGTTGCATAGGCTGTTTATATAAATGAGAAACAGCGTCGGACCGAGCACACTACCTTCTCCTACTCCGTATGTGACTATTTCTTCGGAACTAGAGATTGATCCTATTTTTGCCATATGACATAATGCTGTGGAAGTAGCTAAAATAAACCAAACGCGCGTGTGTACATCGGTTAGCTGTCTTATCTTTCTAACAGCATAAGCGGTCGAGCTTAGCCGCCCCGCAAGAGAGGTTATATGTGGTCTCCATTGTAGTTTCTCGTCTAGAGTTATTCCAAGGAAAACCGTTTGATTAATAAATTATATATATTTTTTTGAAATACGAGACAATGTTAAATTTCCAAAGAGCAAGTCCCATTGCATTATTGGTCAAAACTCGCAAACGAAAACAACACGTGCTATAAAGCCTTTGCGGTCATTCGAACTTCAGCAATAATAATCAGCATCTATCAATGCGGATGCTGATGCTAATGTTGAAAATGATGCTGAAGTTCCGCGGATACTGATGCTGATGTTCTGTATTTGTCTTCCTATGTCTGTATCAGGGTGGTACAGACATAGGAAGACAAATAATACAGACGTGAATGTACCATATTCCAGCAAATTTCGTGATTGTTTTGGCGTTTGCGATACAACTTTGACAGCGAAAACAACCACGAAATCTGCTAGAATTGTACAGATTTTGTTTAAGATATTTACTACAGATCTTAGGGTTGTTTTCAAATTTTCTTCCGACAGGGATACAGTACAACTGTGTGAGAGCAACCCCTATGCACGTGCACTTTGTTTGTCAACTAGACCCTTTATTTCCTCGCAATTGTGAGCCATCGCTGCTTGCGGAAGCACAGAGAGATGTGGGAAGATCAATAAGTTGTAATAAAGTATGATTTTGTAGTCAGCCTTGTCACCAGTTTCATTGAAAAAGTATTGGGTCAAGAAAAGTAATCCCTAAGCCGTCCGTCCGGCCATCTCGACAATATTGCGTTTCTTTCAATGTTCTTTCCAGGCGTATATTACAAAACCTAGGATCATAACAAAATAATTGACGGGGTCCGAAAGAGCCAATGCCTACCAGGGTTACGAGTCTGTCCGAAAGGGATATCGTGGCCCTGGCACACAGGCATTTGAAGGGACACAGGTGGTTTTAGTCAGTAAAAGTCTGACACTCCCTCCCGCTCCGCCCAGAGCGGGAGAAGTTATTTGATAATTTCCCACCCAAAAAAAAAAAAAGGATCATAACAAAATATAGTTATCTAATGAGTTTATTGTCTGCATTTCCAGGTGGCGCGGAGTTACGGTGTTCCCTTCGTGGAGACGTCGGCTAAAACCCGCATGGGTGTTGACGACGCCTTCTACACGCTCGTCCGAGAGATCCGCAAAGACAAGGCGAGTCGAGTCAAAAGGAGAGGACGAACCATAGGCCCTGGCCGGAAGTTCAGATGCACGTTTCTGTAATTCGGTAAATAATTTAGTGATAATATTTGTGGATATTATCTGATGGCGACGAGTCGGTAAGTCAATTTTATTGTCGACAAACACTGCTTATTTAGTATTGTAAACTATTTACTCTTATGGTTTTTGTAGTGACGCTGACACTTCCGACGTTCAAAAGTTAATCGATAAATAATAATCGGTTTTTAGTTCGTTGAAATAGTTTTTTTTTTTTCTATTAGACTACACTGAACAGCTTTTTGTTAACAATAATGTTGACTTCGTGCCAGTAGACTAGCTTATTGACTACACAGCTTACTGTCATGGACTTTGAATCGTATTACTATTAGTCTTAAGGTTCAATTTCCATGTTCATAGTGTAGCTAAGTTTAGGGAAAAACGCTAATGGTATAAAATTAAATACTTATTAGCGTAATATAAATTTATAATACGAGTATTTGAAATACGTTCAATTAAAAATTTAAAATCGATTCTTGACACTTGATACTATTATTGATCGAAGGTCCTGACTATTCAGCCATAATAATTGTAATGTCATACAAAATATACCAATATAGATGAAATGATTAAGTATAGACAAGAGATATATACTATTTATCGACACAACATCGCATCATGTGCTCCCCACTCCACTGGCTTATAAAATAACAGTTGCGATTCGCCACAGCTACATTTACAACGCGCTTTTGACTTATTTCTTACCATTTATATAAAACATTCTACATAGCATGTAATCCTTGTATATTATTAATTATAATTAGCTAATCTCTGTGAGAAATATCCATAAATATTATATAATGTAGTAATGAGGCAGTTAAGAAATCTAAGGCATTCTTCTGTGGCTGAGTAAAAATAACTTTTTGTACAGTGAAATATTTCAGAACTACTTTGTGCTTATTTGTATGAGATACTTCAAGCTTGAATGTGTGGACATTGAGTTTGTCTTTTTTGAAGGTAACTGAAGCTACAATTTAATGTATCAACATACATCTCTCATTAAAGATATCTGCTTAGTTGGTGGGGGTTATCACTGCTGCCCCAATATGTTACTAACCTCAGTCTCAAGACTGGTGAAGGATAGACAAAAGATTCTAATTATTTATTTTTAAGTATTAAACCCAAATTAGATAACTAAGAATATTTTTTGTGACGAAAGAATGTGCTATATCAATAAGTTTCTGATGATGAGGATAATCTTTACTACGCTCTGGCTCCGCGTATCTGGACAGTTTTTCCTTACTTTTACTACAATTCATGTTACCCTATCTAGAAAAATTTCTCAGTGTTATCAAGTATAATACTCAACTTACAAGCACTGGCGTCAAGTTCTCAAGGTGCTATTTCAAGCATAGTATACTTGTAGCGGAGGCCGTGTCTGTTTATTAGAAAAATCTTGTAAGTGTGAATTAAAATTACATGTGTTATACAAAATTATATAAATACAGTTGTACTTATATTATTGTAGATGAAAAGTATATCTAATTACCCTAATTTCGTCATTACCCAATCTCCAACAAATTTATATTTACCCTAAGAGTTATTTATCCGATTTAAAGGGTAGATTCGAATCTTTTGCGTAATAAATAATGGTTGTGCATTATTAAAGTACAATTTAAGATTGATTGTAAAAACTGTTTGGTACAAATAGTGCACAATTATTGTGTAGACATCTGACTAGTATTACCCCATGTCTCTTTATAACTAAGTAAAGGGGTAAAATTATTTACTGTATAGCTCAACAAGACTAGGACTTGTACCTATCAAAAATTCGTACCTTTCTATTGTATAATAATTACCATTATGTTCAGTTCTAAAGATCTTTTTACTATGTAATTCCTGTTTTACTAGACTTATCTTTGATAAAAATGGCTGACGGGAATAGAGCGCAGCCGATATCATATACAATCGTTATTGTAGCATAATATTAGGAACATTGTTAAATGTTTTCTACGTTAGCTAGAAGCAAATTTGCAAGCTTTAATGAAGTTTGTAATTACTTTACGACATAAGCTTGTAATTTTTTGGTGAAATGCCAAATAAACGTGATTAAAGGATTTGTATAATTTTTCGTTATCAAATAAAATAATGTCCTAAATATTTTGGCCACCATTGTAATTTGACAAAGGACAAATTCTACTAATCCTAGTTACGCTTATAATTGCTCACAAATCGCCCTCTAGGAACAACTTCTTAATGCGTCTACGGTAAACGAGCCGAGCACGAATTCACATTGGCTCGTGCTTGAATGTGCTCCGCCAACGGCAATTGTCGGTTTTTTGACGAACACAAAGGGATTTGCATTTCTTTCGAGGACAGTGATGGTTTTAGGTTCGTTATAACGCACTTAATGCCGCCAACGACGACGCGTAGAACGGCTCCGCTCGTGCTCGGCTCGTTTAGCGTAGACGTAGCTTTAGGAAAAGCAGTTAAAAAAAATGTGAAGCCGAAGTACGTGTTTCGTGTTTTCGCAAAATATTATTCAATATTTCTTTATAATGATTACTTTACTCAGCATGTACAATGAATTATTCAAACGAATTTTTTAAATCAATTAATATCAACAATCATACATTTTAATATTTTGACAGCGTTTTTTAGCATTTTAAGTTTACTATAATGATTAGTTGTTAGTTTAATTATAGTCTAAAAATACACCAGGTACTTGCAACATTTTGTTTTTGCACAGTTTGTATGATTGTTCGTTTTATCCTCAAAACGCAAAAAAAGTTGTAAAAAAACGAACTATTGTAATGACTCGTTAAATTATAGTCTAGCCATGCATCAGGCAGTGAATACCTACAAATTAAAAGTAAGTCGCTCAAGTGTGTTCTTTTTTTTTGTAACTTAAGCAAGTCTGTGTGTTTGCTCGTAATTCAGCTGTGTAGGCATAGCTTTATATTATGCGTTTTTAATTAGGTGCCAAACTATAAGTACTTGGTATATTTTTACGAATATTGTATAATTTGAAATACGAACGAAAATCCAAGCTGCCATGAAATCGTCATCAGCCAGAATAATTTTTGCCATGAATTATGTATAACCTACCCCCATTTCGTAGCCATAATTTTGTATTTACCTAACGAAATATTTTAAAGCTTCGCAATACACATTACAGTATAAAAATCTATAATTATAATGCTGTATATATATATACCTTGCTTGTAAACGTTGTTCAAACGATTTCTTCTTTTTTCTTAAGTAGTTTTAATTGTTATGTCCTGAAAAAGAATCTAATGTTTGAAAACGTTTACGAGTAAGGGCTAGTATGTAATATTTTTTATTATATTACTTAAATATAAATTTCAAAGCTAGTGCACAATTTTGTTGGAAATAGTTGATATTTTATAACTAATTAATTCTGTAACAATATAGCACAAGACTGTGTGCTAATTGAAATAAATAAAATTGACGAGGCAAAGTGTTTTATTTATTAACTATTTGTTCAATTTCTGGCTCTTGAATCAAACTTCTGACTTTAGAGGTTTGATTCCTAGTTTAGTAAGTAGGCAATTTTATTAGTAAACCATTTTATATCACACTGCTCCAACTCTCCAAGGGTATTTTGGCGCATTAATGACGTTGATAAGGGGAGGAGCGCTGTTAGTAATGATTTGTTTGTCTGTTTATTCAAGAACCCAAAACAGTTTACAAGCGTCAAGGATTAGGTATGGCACAAAATATTCTTACACTGCCGCCAGCGTCATCCATGTAGAATACCACTAACGGCCGAACCCAATAACCTATATATCACCAGTTTCGGCCTACTGGAGATATAAAATATATCTATCGATGGTTTTAACGTCCCAATAATCTAGGAATCATACCGGCCCACGCTATCTACTGATGGCAGGGTGTATCGCCTACAACAGATACCTCTTTGTATGAAAATGCCAAAGTATGCGTCCCATTATACGATTTGTTTGACAGGATCTCGACAGTACTACAGATGGCAGATTTGGCTATTCCCCGAATTGCAGGGATAAACGTAAAGTAGCCAAGCTAAAATGAACTTTTTAGTACTTGCAATAATGATCATAGATGTTTTTTTTTTTATTTAAAAGTAATAAAAAAGAATTGAAATTCAAATATCTCGAAAACGGTGCGCCCTAGGCAAAAAATAACAGAAATTTAACCCGCCCTTACTCCCCACCATACCAACATGAATTTAAGTTAAAAAAAAAATAACATTAATGCGCTAAGGTAGCCCGCGAAATTCAAATTTTATTACGTTTTTTGCAATTTGCAGGACAGTAACAGGTTGTATTTTGATTCGCGGCCATAACAAATGGCTCTACAGAATTATATCATAATGCAGTAACTTATTTAGAAGTAAGAAACAAAGAAGTTTTAATATAACCTGTAGTCGGGGTGAGTCAGTTTAGAGTAAAACCGCCTTATTACAAAACAAGATTTATATTTGTGGAGCCAGTTTTTGTAATAAGAACGTAACAGTGATTGAAATACCGTTCTTTTTACAAAAATGAAAACTTAGTTCGGTACTAAGTTGTCAGTTTTGTGTTTAGGAACTTTATCTTAGTCGGAATAAAGTTTGAAATTCAATAATGGGTCCATGTTTTAAACCTGGGTCTGAAGATAAACGTTGTTTTGTAATAAGGGGGAAAGGGTTTTGTTATTGGCATAAACTTTAATAAAACTGTAAAATATAACTAATAACATCAGTATGACACGAGAGTTAGAATTCCAATATGTCGCCACACATAGTATAATGTTCCACTATACTCATAAGTACCAACCTAACATCAGCCAATCAGTGGCCGGTACTCGCGCCGGTTACGCTATTATAGGTCGGCGCGAGGCGCATGCGCGAAGGTGCGTTCGAAAACGCACTATGGTAAATATCGTGCTGGCAACTTGCCTCGACTATCGCGATCAGGGAGACGTTTAGTTACATCCGCTATAAACTCTAATTACACATGTTTTTTAAAGTGATGTTGGTTGTAATGGAACGTACGGGCGGGCTAAGTAGAGAAACCTACATGTTTTTTTCTGATTATTTAGAGGACAAAAAAGCTTGGGATTGAGCTGCTCGCTCTGCTAGCCTTGTGATATAACTTGACATTTTAATTATTATGCATGATTTTATATACATATTGACATTGCAGAATATTGTATACAATTTTACATGAATGTTTACTTTGAAAAGTATTATATTTACTGCTTTAATTTATTGTGAATGTGAGCACTATGTGGGTCATTTTTTTTTTTTTTTTTCTTTAAATGTTTTCCTTTCTTTTCTCAGTTAAGTTTTAATGATGGTCTGACATTTTGAGCGCTTTATGCGGCCTACCCAAATGTCCTTTTTTTGGTACTGTTCGTCGAGTCGTTGAGCTCCTTAAGTTTTGAGTTGAGCTGCACGATTACTGACAAATGCTTACATTGATTGGTCAGGTCCGCTCAAATTTGCGTGGTTCTTTCCTCAAAAGACCATTTCAGACACGGATCTACATGGTCCTCACATGATCTGACCAAGATTATGTCTGGACTTTAAAAGAGACTTTGACCCCTGAGTTTGTTTCGCCATTTCTTCTCAGGGGTAGTCAGATAGGAAATGTCGGCTACATCTATATATTTTTTTTTTTTATATGACGTAAAAGTGATTTTAATATCCTATTTACAGAATAAACGATTTCATTTCATTTCATTTTCATTTCATTTCGTTAGATAGATAGCCTTTATCAATGATTGTGAGACCCCATCCGAGCATAGATATAATTATACTGTCTATCATCAATAGCGATCTGTCTCTAACTGAAAATAAGATAATGGGTTCGGCCGTAAGTCAAATTCAATTATGCATATTTAAGGCACTTTTGAACGTCAAAATTAACAAAAAAATAGAATTGATTCTAGTCGCCCCTTCCAAACGGTAGCTTCTGTAGTAGTCCAGAAAGTCTGACTTTAAGTACCGTTTGCCCATAAAAAAGGAAATAATAATCAATCCACCGTTCCCCAATATATCAGAAACGGAACGTACATACTCTGTATCGAGTTAAAAAAAAGTTTGTGTCTATAATAATACTATGTCCGTACCTACCGCAGGACCACAACGCCAATCGCTTCCATATTTGGTAAATAATTAGTGCTCAATTGGTGCTAATTAGTGCTCGAACAACAGAATTGGTGCCTTAGTAGTTTTCGAGATAATCGACTTTGAAGGTGGTCCTGCGGTAGTCACGCTCCCTTCAGCAGGACCACCATGAGCGCAGAAAAAAGGGGCATGCTACAGCTATTCTAAGTATACAAATAATTAGTGCTCTTAAATGTGATTCATTTCGTAACAAAAAAAGAACTGAAACATTTGTATATACCGAGAAATCAACGATGATAACTTTCGCGCGCTCGTTCAGCAGGACCCCGACTTTGAGTGTTGATTCCAAGTTTCAGGAGTTAGTCGCTTTCCTCAAACCTACATAGAAAATTAGTGCTCGGCGAGATAAAATTGATACCCAAAATTCAAAATTACTACTCCAGTAGTTTACGAGATATATCATACCATTGGTGGGGTGGCGGTAGTCACGGTGTAAAATTTTCATTTGGTGATTTCCCTATTAAAACCTCTGTGATTTCTTCCCAAATTTATACAAAAATTAGTGCTCCTAAAGAAGTTATAGTGACCAAAAATTCAGATTCCCAAGTGTTGTATTTTAAGAGAAATTAGCTTTCATTACTTTTCCATACTAAATGTCCGCATATAACCCGACTAAATTAAGTTGTCAATGGTATTGAGCTGTTTATGAGATGTACACTCGTGCACATAAATTGATGGATGTCGGAAAAGTAATAACAACAGTTCAATATCTATAATTTGTTTGTTTCAGTCCAGTACTAACCCCACAAGATCTACATTAAGTTCAACAGTTGTAACAAAGATTTTTATTATTTTTTTACTACAACAATGCACACTTGCTTTTCCAATTCACTTTAGACATTGGCAGAATAGTCGACATCGGCTTTGCTTGCCATATTCAAAAATAGAATAGAATAGAATATCTATAATTTTTATACAAACTGTGTACTTGGGTACATATTTATAATAAAAAATAACCTATCGTTACCCATGGCCTTTTTTTTTTTGGGTGGGAAATTATCAAATAACTTCTCCCGCTCTGGGTGTCAGACTTTTACTGACTAAAACCCACCCGCAGGCATTGGCCCTAACGGACCCCGTCAGTTGCTGCTGACAACTCTTTAAGGCGCGCGTGGAATACAACGCGCCGTCGATCCGGGCCTGGTCCTTATCGGACGGTGAGCTACCCATCGCTCACCGTCCGCAAGCCCGCGCCTACGGTGGCCGAAAATCGGCTTGCGACTCCCGACGCCCGAGGCGTCTCCTGCGGCGACTAAGGGCGCGAGGGCGCGAACCTTGCCTCTCCCTCACGCGTTCCGCCTCCTCCTTCGCAAGCATTACTGCTTCGCAGGAGGTGACGGCCTCCCATGCACTCTCGCTCCGAACCACGTTACCCATGGCCTGAGATACCTTTGTTAATGACATTGGTAGGTAGGTACTCGAATAATTATTTTTCTGTATTGTAAGTACCTACCTTTTGTGTTGTTATATGGATATAAGAGCGATAGGTATTTCTTATTTATTTCTTTCCTACTAATTTAACGTTGCTGCAAGCAGTAGGTACCTAAGTATTAAAAACCTAATTTATTGCATTAATAATATGTTGCCAATAACGTTAGTATAAAAGTATTGCATAAGTAATAGTTATGTATTTTTCAGTACCTAAAGTCGATTTTATCAAATTTCCACTGACTTATGTATGTCAGTGGAAATTTTTGTATGGACCTTGGGTGTATTTTTAGTTACCAATTCAATACCTACTTTATTATTTATTAAAGCTAGGTTAAGATTTATAAATTAGTAGGTGTATTTTTAACGGAAAATATATTTATAAATCGAATAAGTTTCATTGATTATAGATCACAGTTTGTAAAATCAGTAGAATTTTTAGTAGGTACTTAAAAATCAACAATATAAAATGTGCACTTAAATTTATTAACACAAATCAATCAACTCGATTAGGCTATTAAGATAGGCCGACTAGTAGGTAACTAGGTAGAACCATAAACAAAAGTAGAAATATGTTATTTAACTAACAAAAAGGTTCGATAGAACAGAATAAAAAAAGCTTGGATATTCATGCATAGTTACAACAATTATGTATAGAATGAAAATTACTTTAAAGAATAAGAATAACTTTATTTTCGCAAATATGGGTAGATGATACATCAATAGGTGTTAGTACTGTACAAAGATCAGCCATATTTTGCCATTCGGCATGCAAATATTTAGAAAGAAAGAAAAATAATTTTATTTGTCACAGAAACACGTGCATACGAAAACATAAACTCGAGTAAGTAAACATTACACAAAACACATCTACAAAAAACAAACAAACATCATTTCATTTACATCAAATTATTATCTATTGGTAGTAAGTTATTTATTATTAAATTATATACCATTAAATTAATCATTATTAAAACTACTTCAAAATTACAGATTTTTTTAATGCAATAAATTTGGTTTTGAATACTTAGGTACTGCTTGCAGCAACGGTAAATTAGTAGGAAAGAGATAAATAAGAAATACCTATCGCTGTCGACAAAAGGTAGGTACTTACAATACAGAAAAATCATTATTGGAGTACCTACCTACCCACGTCATTAACAAACGTATCACATTACACGTTATTTGTTTTCTTAATATGTGCTTACCGTACTCCATTTGATATAAGATTAGAAATTTAAATAAAACTTTTTACAGTCTGTTCAACCAATTTTGACTTCTATTCCGTAGGCATAAGGATGGCATTAAAAGCAAAAACGTGGTTACAATACCAACTGTTTATTACAGCTGCCAGTTGTCATGCCACCAAAGCAATAGAAGTCAACATCGGCTGAACGGACTGTAAAAAATGTTTATTTAAATGTCTAATCTTATTTCAATTTGAGTAAAGGTACACAGTTTGTATAAAAATTATAGATGTTGAACTGTTGTTATTACTATTCCGACATCCATCAATTTATGTGCACGAGTGTACATCTCATAAACAGCTCAATACCATTGACAACTTAATTTGGTCGGGTTATATGCGGACATTTAGCATGGAAAAGTAATGAAAGCTAATTTCTCGTAAAATACAACACTTGGGAATCTGGATTTTTGGTCACTATAACTTCTTTAGGAGCACTAATTTTTGTATAAATTTGGGAAGAAATCACAGAGTTTTTAATAGAAAAATCTTCAAATGAAAATTTTACACCGTGACTACCGCCACCCCACCAATGGTATGGTATATCTCGTAAACTACTGGAGTAGTAATTTTGAATTTTGGGTATCAATTTTATCTCGCCGGGCACTAATTTTCTATGTAGGTTTGAGGAAAGCGACTAGCTCCTGAAACTTGGAATCAACACTCAAAGTCGGGGTCCTGCTGAACGAGCGCGCGAAAGTTATCATCGTTGATTTCTCGGTATATACAAATGTTTCAGTTCTTTTTTTGTTACGAAATGAATCACATTTAAGAGCACTAATTATTTGTATACTTAGAATAGCTGTAGCATGCCCCTTTTTTCAGCGCTCATGGTGGTCCTGCTGAAGGGAGCGTGACTACCTCAGGACCACCTTCAAAGTCGATTATCTCGAAAACTACTAAGGCACCAATTCTGTTGTTCGAGCACTAATTAGCACCAATTGAGCACTAATTATTTGAGAACATTGAAGCGATTGGCGTTGGTGGGGCGGCGGTAGTCACGGACATAATAATACTTTGTCAAAGTAAAGGGTTAGCTTACTGAGCTACCTTTTTCTGCAAGAAACATTCTTGTTCACAGTTATTACAATTTTGTAATAACTATCAAGAAAAGCACTGAAAACTTAAGATGAGATGAAAATCCAAAAAGGGAAAGGTAGACGAGGCAGATATAACAGAGTGGGATCCTAAACTAACGAGACAGTGGGTAAATATTCTAGAAGAAGCCTATGTCCAATGGACTATTCGTTTATTTATATTCCTCACTTATTCCTTTGGACAATGCAGCAATCATAGGAATTAAAAGATTCCTTGCAGTCCATAGTAAAACTGCTAAAATGAACCAATAGATTGACTGAATTATTCTGTATCTCAAGCCACTGTAGGGCAAAGGCTTCTTTCTCCATTCTCACAACGCTCCGTTTTCATTCATTCTATAGTTCCGTCAATCATCATCATCATTCCGTCATTCATCGTTCCGTAAATCGTACGGAAAAGTACGATTTTTCTGCTTGGTCACCCATACTCCTGAAACTGTCAAGTGTGACATGTGTCATTGTCATTCTCATTGATGTCATCAAAAAAACTTGTAAACACCCGGATTAGAACTTGAATTAGTTGTTTCAAGAAATTTTAAAGGAAAAGTTTTTCAAAACTATGGAAGCGAAAGACGTGTGTGTAGAAATTGAGAACGATGAGTTTTACAGCAAGTTCTTAGATGAGTCTATAAAGCCCATACTCAATGAACACCTCTCGGTTACGGATCAAGTGAATAAACTCGCTCAGGGGATTGAAAAACTAAGCAAAAGCTTGGAGAAACAAGTTGTTGCCAAACACAATGATCTACTTACACAGGCCAGTCATATTTCCGACCTAGAAATGACTTTAGAATCGGTCCAATCTCAAGTACAGAGTTTGCTACGCGGTGCCGAAAAAATGAAAGATCGAGTACATACACCGTATTTTGCCCTAGAGAACCAGACCATGATGCTCGAAAGAGTTCAAACTACGTGCAATTTACTAAGACACTCCTCTAAAATCTTAAACTTATGGAATAAACTGCAGAGCATCAAAGATAACCCATCTAAAGAGGCCATTATACTGTTTGAGGTGAATGAGTTGATCAGTGACTATGATTTTGAAGGGATAGATCTACTCGACGAGGTTGTAAAGGCTGTTCAACGTAGGAGAACTGAGTTATTAACTAACTCTACTGAACTATTGCAATCCAGTCTACTGAGTGGAGACAAAGTAAAACTTTTGCAATGCTTCAAAGTATTCCACAACCTGCAATGTACAGAGGAACAGATTAAGAATTCTGTTAATAGCATACTGAGTGATTTGAAGAAGGAAATTACAACTGCATTGAATGTACAAATGGTTTCAATTGAAGTAAAGAAATCAAGCTCCGGAAGAATTGCACCAGGGAAAGCAAACATCATGAATGCTCAAGACTTCAAAATAAAACTATGGGACAACATTGAGAAGCTCTTCAAAGTCGACATTTATAACAGCTGCACTAAAGTCATAATGCTTCAGAATGTAGTCAATGAATTACATGCAATTGGAAACTTCAGGAATATAGCTAAAAACTTCTGGGGTGATTTGTCCCTTGTCTTCAGCAGTGAACTCGAAAAGAGCCCTCTGAGTGTCAATCAATCTGTGGAGATTGACTTCCCAAGGTTACTGAAAAGCTTCAATGATTTACTCTCTAGACTAAAATGGAAGGATCTGGAGATGAACCGCTCATGTCTTACAAAATGGGAAAACTCCTTTTTATCAAAATCATTGGGAAAGCTACTGGAGCCTGTTAGGAGTATGTGGCACTTGTCTCAAGTTCCTAACATGGATCAAATAGATAATGCTATCAGAGTTATTGCAGATGCCCTGAGCATCTCACTTGGTGACAAACAATTGAGCATCAGTTTGGCCAACAGTGTGGCCAAGTCTATCAAACAGATGACTGTAGAGGCTGAGCAGAGGTTATCAATGGACAGTGATGTTGCACAGATCATAGAATCACCAACAAGTTCACAGCAGAAGAATGCTGACCTCTGCAACTCCTTGTATTACTTCACTTCACAAATCAAGCGAGTCCTCATAAATATGAACTCAATGTTGCCTCAAGAAAGTATACAAACCGTTCAGAATAGCTTGAAAGACATTTCCAGCATGCCAATACTTCAGTTGTTTGCTGAATCAATCAAGAATTCACTGTACATTATTTTAATGACAATGCATGATGAACCTGACTTGATCAGGGCTGATGATCCAGCTGGCAAAACCTTGTCATGTTCCCCATACATGAAGGAACTTCAGCAGTTTGTGTCCAGATGCAAAGACATTTACTTATCAATGTTCAGTGAGAAATCTGCTCTCAATGAATGCTGTATAAACATAGCCAGAGCTTGCATTGAAAGATTTACACAGCACATCTGCAATGTAAGGCCTTTGAGTAAGTTTGGGCGAGTAAAGTTGCAGATAGATTGTAAACATCTGGAGATTGCTTTGTCTCCATTAGTAAATGATATGACAGAGTTAGGGGACCATTACAGACAGTTGAAGGCTCTGCACCTTTTGTTAGAGAAGACTCCTCAAGAAATAGCTAAGAGCCAGACTGAAGGTGCTTGCTTACCATACCCTTTGGTTATGATGTTCTTGTTCTCTCATGGTGGGCATCAGCTGTTAGCTCCCCATACCTGCGCTGGATGGAATGTGCAGAAGTTAATGCAATGGCTGGACTCTCATAGGAATGAGAGGGATAGGCTGGAGTTTGTGGCTGGAGCTTTGCAAAGATATCAGAACCATGTGCGACAAAACCAAATCGCGACTTATGACGAGGTGTATCCTGTGCTGGTACAGTTGCTGGAGGATGGAAGAAAGTCTTTGAAGAAGTAGAATTAAATAGTATTACTACCTGCACTAGGTCTTTATAGGGTATTTGACTCTACCTAAAGTTCGTTTTTTAATCCTAGACTAATTTGTCATTTCAAATGATTGTTGTTCCTTTTTTATTTGCACTTTGACATTTGCACCTGTCAAATTAGTATCTGGGATTAAAAACGAACTATAGTGCATTACTATCTGTATAGTAGTAATGATTAAAATAGGCCATCCCATAGTTTATTTTAATGTTATGAGTAATCACTAATCACAAAACGGGTTTCGACTTAACCTGGTATTTCCTATAGCTAAAATAAAACTATTATTTAGAACATAGTTATTTATTGAAAATAAACTCGTAAAACAAAAACAGTGTCTTCTTTGGCGTCCATCTTCGTCACAAGCAAGTATTGTTCGTAATGTTGCCCACTTCGATCTGACGCAGGAAATTCATTGGTTTAATTTCTGTTTTTCTTGACCCATCTGCTAAAGAATTTTTAGTAGGATAATAATTATAAAATCTAGGAAGCAAGCCATACTAGCTAATAAATAATGAAAACAGTAAACAAAAATAGTGGGGGATTTCCACACTATTTTTCTTCGCTGTTTTCATTAATTTAATTTAATTCGATTTGATTCAAACTCTATTTAAAATAGAGTATGAATCAAACTCTATTTAAAATAGAGTATGAATCAAACTCTATTTAAAATAGAGTATGAATCAAATCTAATTAAATTCGAATAAGTATCGATTTGACGCTTATTTGTTGATTCGATTCTGAGAATCGAATCGACAAATAAGCAAATCTATGAATAATAATATGTGAACAAACGTTATCTTAGTACAGTTACTGTTTCGATTTAGAACCCATTGTTT
The DNA here is from genome assembly GCA_948098905.1 of Tiliacea aurago. NCBI lineage: Eukaryota > Metazoa > Arthropoda > Insecta > Lepidoptera > Noctuidae > Tiliacea > Tiliacea aurago. Next base: position 23,881,691 of record OX402592.1, on the reverse strand, counting down.
ACACTAACAGCTATACTAACGAAACATTCAACTCTTTCGGCGCGGCGCCGCGGCTTTTGTCATTGCCAAACAAATATAGACTTTGCGCTTGGTGAAAACAAGTTGAAAATAAATAAAATCCTTTGGCCCGAAAGCGCATCAGTCTAGAGTCCTATCGGTTTAGAGTGCTATTATTTATTTTAAGGACCGGAATGTTGATATTTGTTTGGCAGTGCAACCGCGCTGCGTTGCGCCTCGCTAGATGTTACACATTTGCGTGGAACCCCGATTTTGAGCTCAAGTTACAGTTCTTCACATATTATTATTTGTAGCTTCGAATGTAAAAAAACAAAAGGCAAGTGAAAAAGGCGCAGAATAAGGCTAGGTTCCAATACCAAGCGCTTGCAACACGTTTACAACTATAGACACAGAACGTCAATTCATTTAATAATAATATTATTAAAACATTATATACACAATAAACATCATCCTGTTTCTGGGGCAGTCGGGTTACCATATTATGGTAACCCGACTGCCCCAGAAACAGGATAATGTTTTTCGAGAGTAATATATTGTGTATGTCTATTTCTTTGGCACGCTCTGTAGCCTAAACGGGTTGATGGATTTTATCATAAATCAGGTGTCGTTTGATTCGTCTTAATTGTGGGAGTGACATAGACTATACACTATTTATATATTGCATCTGCAAATACAAAAAAGGAGGGTGAAAGATTTTTTTATAATTATAAAAATATTGATATCAAACAGCTAGCAATGAGTTGATTCCAAATATATACATATATATACCGAGTGTCCGTATACGATGAGGATAAAATTAAGGATGTGGTACAGACCATCAAACTGAACCACTTCCACCCGGACCAACATCGTAATCGTGAAAAAAAAATCAATCGTCCCATACAACAATATTGACGTAGTAATCTTATTTTTTTTTTTTTCACTTTTGTCATGTACTTATATTTTTTTTTTTGAGAAAATCAATTATTATCGTTTGATTATTGTAATTATGTTATCAATTTTTAATATCAATGACATCCATGAATATTTGTACGCCTTCTGGTATAACATAGCGCGCATTTTTTTTTTATAAAACAACTATTTTATTTCACAAATGATTAAATGATTATGATTACAAAGCTGCAATACCTATACGACTATTATTTTTGTTTTTTTTTTACGATTACGATGTTGGTCCCCGGGAGGAAGTTGTTCAGTTTAATGGTCTGTACCACATCCTTAATTTTCGCCAAATCGTATACGGACACACTGTATAAAACTAAAAAGCTTGAAATAAAGAAAATTACAAAAAAAAAAACTATAGATGCTTGTTTTTGTCTTTTCAGTGTTGTTTTTGCAGTAAGGATTTTCCTTTTTTTTTCTTGTAAACGTGTAAAAAATCTTGATATCCAAACATCGCCTAACATCAAACTACATAATTAAAAAAGAAAATATTTATTTCAATTCAACAACATTCTTAGACCAACTATCTATTCAACAACCAACCACATACACTATATATTATAGCAACTATAACTATCTCTATGTACTTATTATTAACAAATGCATAGACTTAGAATAAATTGGACAGGTGAACACATTATGCTGTGTATGATTATCTATGAATATAAATCCATAAAGTGGCCCATCAAATAAAAGAATTGTACAGGGCGTAAATCTTGACCTTTATGGGATTTTACATTCATTTATTGATGTAAATTATTGACAAACCACTGTATGGAGTGTGCTACAAAGTGCAGAATTGATGGAAAATACTGATTACAAAATAAAGTTTAGGATGGTTTAAATGTTATTTGAATGTGCTGCCATCTTTACTGTGACTTTCTTAATTAACACTTTCCTCTTATAAATAATAATTAAACATTTATACACCATTATAAAATATTAAACATTTTCACCAGATTCAAATATAAACAATTATAATTTACATATTCCACCAATTCCTTGACCAATATTTATTAAAGCCTATTACTTGAGTAAGGGACTAACCACACTTATTCAGCTCTGTTCAGCTTTTAGCTTTTGTCCATAGAAAACAACGATTTTGTATGGAGATGCGTACGAATCCGTTCCACGCGGAAAGCTAAACGGATGCGTACGCATCTCCACCATCTTGTTTTCTATGCACAAAAGCTGAATAAGTGTGGTTAGTCCCTAATATGTACTTTTACACAACTGTCTACTGGCAAATTTAACTAGAAAAAGGAATAATATTCGTACAAAAGCGAAAGTAGAGTTCCCAACACGTTTAAAATACACCGATTTATAGTGATGTACAAAGATTTTTTGGCGGGTGGCGGAAATCAGAACTAAACCCGCCATTTTTTTTTTAAATACAGTTTTACAAATGTTACCTACCAACAGCGCCCCCCCGTTATTGTCACTCAAGCGCTTAAAGATCGTAGTAGCACTCTCACGGGTAATAAAGGAAAACAAAGGCATTTTACAAAAATGGTGATCTTATCGCAATCAGAAAATGGTGCTGTTGCTACAGTTTCCGAGCGTACTTCCAGTCAGTCCAGATAGTACCGGGTTACATTATTATGTGACCATCCATTATAAACGCGAAAGTTTGTAAGTATGGATTGATGGTTGGATGTTTGTTACTTCTTCACGCTCAAACGGCTGGACCAATTTTGATAAAATTTTGTAAGGAGGTAGCTGACACCCTGGATTAACATATAGGCTGCTTTTTATCCCGATATTCCCACGGGATCGAGACTTACGCGGGTGAAACCGCGGGGTACAGCTAGTGATACATAAATGCAGAACGCGTTCAAAATGGCGCTATTACCGTACACCTGAGGCCGTATGCTAAGCCCGCCTACTTTCGCTTCTGCACGAAGTATAGTCGAACAAAATATTTGGTACACAGGAAAAAAAATACATCTTTCTACTGCACTAACAATATTTTTAAGTATACTTAGGATAATGATGTCAAACAATTGACTGAACAGCACACTCACAACATTGTTTATAAGTAGTTGCAAGTTAGTTGTCTGAGGGCCTAATGCGAGTTTTTATACTTACTCGATCGCGTTAACGCAAATAAGCGCCGGCTGGTGACTATAATGGAAAACAATTATTTCATGAAAATTGACGTAAGTGAACTTTAATACCTACGTACGACTCTCTAAGTTAAAATTACCCTGTTGAATGACTAATCTTGTCATTTGAGGTAAATTCTAACTTAGAGAGTTGTCTAATTATTATAATTCTGTAAATATATATTCAGTACGGTCGCGAATCATATTTTGACCAACATACAACCTGATACCGATCTACAAAAAAAAAAAAATATATATATATAAAAAAAATTAATTTTGCGGGCTACCCTTGCGCTTTTGCCTTAACGCGCTACAAGGTTATTAAGGTGCGTGGCCAAAATCGGAATTAAAGCCGCCATCTTGTGTTGAATACATTCCAGGTGACATTTCCTAAAACAATTGCACAAATGTTTACCTTCAGCGCCCAGCGCCCCCCTGTCAACGGCATTCGAGCGCCAAACCACCTCACTAAGGCCACTGTATACCAAATAGCTTGTTCTACAGTACTATTTCTCACTGACTAACGCCCGATTTCTAAAACGGAAATCAACACAAAAAGTTGCTAACAAATTGTCAAACGCCCGAAAAATTTTGTTTTTGTTGACTGAATTATCACAACAGCCAATGGGATCACTTGACTTGCGTTTGAATTTGACCAGTCTATAATTTTCGTTCCAGAAACCGGTTGTGAACCTTATGTCCATAGCACTACAGTCTACAATTTTTAAACCTGCTGGTCTTCGAAGGCCACTTTGAGCACATCTTCGATGGCGCTGACGAAGTGCACGTCAACCTTGTCTCGGATGAAGGCGGGCAGATCGTCGAAGTCGCGGCGGTTCTCTTCTGGGAGAATCACGCAGCTCACGCCGGCGCGTTTGGCCTGGAGAAACATTTATAAATATTTGTTATTTATGATGTAGCGTTGTAAATGATGATGATGTTGTGTTGTGTGCGTTGCGTGTAATGAAGAGATAGGCGCAGGCGGAATTGCACATTACTCGCAGAACTGATGGTTGATGGGGCCGAAAGGTTCTGGAGTGGCGACCACGTACCGGAAGACACATTGAAAGAAATTGCATTTATTGGTAATCTCGTACATAATGACCAATGAATGTCATTTCTACTAATGGGTTTTATAATAATGGCAATACGACAATGCCATTATAAGTAACACAATTCTATTACGAGAACATTGACCGACCAATGATCAACCATTATGAATTTAGCAGATTACGAACTTTTAGCAAAATGACAATGGGATCGTGTTGGAATGACTGAATTTATAAAAATAGCAGACTTGGGCCCTGGTTAACTGATCTACCATAAAGAAACCGTGACGTATTATACGTCTTCAACACAGAAGAAAGATTACGCATTTCTCCTGGATTTCTGGACTGATTAACGTGATTATTTTAATTTGGTTAAGTAGATCAAATAAAAGAGTACGTACCGCTATAATCTTCTCCTTAATCCCCCCGACGGGTAGCACTCGTCCAGTCAGCGAGATCTCTCCCGTCATGGCGAGGTCGTTCCTCACGTGTCGCTGGAGGGCGAGTGACGTCAGCGCCGTGGCGATGGTCGCGCCGGCCGACGGGCCGTCCTTGGGCGTCGCGCCCTCAGGCACGTGCAGGTGGATGTGGCTGGGGTAACATGATACATATCGTTAATGAAAATAGTTGGTTTGAGAATTTAATGCACAACATGCAGGTATAGAAAGTCGCGTAATAGTACATTTTGATACAAGTGGAGAATGTTTGTTATTGCATTCGAGACGGAATTAACACCCGAGCCGTGGGCGAGGTTGTTTTTGAGCCGAAAACTGCAATAACAAATGTCCACGAGTATCAAACGACGTTTTTCAATACACTTTTGAAGAAATAAAATAAAATAACGAAAAATATTTTTGTCATGTATATAATTATAATACATATAATATATAAATAAAAAGAGTATTAGTAGTAGTAGATAAAGAATATAACATAATTTTCTTTTTTTCCGCGCTTTGCTTTCGCCAGGTTGAAGGAGAGGATAAACAGCCTAATATCCCCTCCTCCCAGTAGAGCCATACGCGTGGTGAATGAGGTTCACGGGGGGGTTGATGTATTGTGGTGCAACTTGAGTGAATTCGCAAAGGTTACACTATATATGTAATAAGTTATTTAGATTAAGATTTTTTTTAAATAGGTATAAGGTGTAGATTTAGGATTTAGTTGGAAAGCCACTCTGTCGCATTGGATCATAGATCTGTAATGATAGTGTAGGTAAGATGGTTATAAATAAATAAATATGAAAAATTGAAAATTCAAATATTTTTGAGTTTAGAACACAAATAAATGTCAATTTGTTCATAAACGTTTTTTTTTATTGTGATAATCATGCTATTCTATTTTACATTATTTAAATATTCCAAAAACAATAACGCCGTAAAGACGCATCTGTGCCGAGATTAAAAAAAAATCACCTCCGAATAGAGAGGACTGAATACAGGCATTGAACCAATTTGGACTCAGTATAGGTATAAGTTATCTGTGGCAATTTTTATTCCCGCACACATGTTGGAAAATAAAACATCACACGCGTGTGAAATACATTGCATTGTGAACCTAATCGTAGTGCGATATGAACCAGTTTTCGTGGAAGTGTATTGAAAATAAAATTGCTCGCACACTCACATACATGCGTCTGCGTTCAGTGACTATGCGTAGTAAGGGCATTCGTGGCTAGTTTTAAATTACCGTACATACGCCTCTATACAGGGTCAAATTAAGTTAGCTAGCAAAACTCCGCGGACTTGATGGGTATAGATATCTAAACCAGGGACCATACAACCCCGGTTAACAGTTAACCCTTTCGATGGGGTAACCCATTCAATGGGTTACCTTTATCATGATGTAACCCATTGAAAGGTTTTTATACTAGAAACCCATTGAAAGGGTTACTTACATGATAACCCATTGAATGGGTTTTATTTTATACCTACTTGAAACCCAGTAACATGAAAAAATCATAATATTATGTTATTTCGATATCCGCCCAGCACGCGTAACATGACCTATTCTATCTCTATTCTACCCAGGGACCATTTAGGTTACCATTTTAGAAAAACCCATACGGTGTGGGTAATTTTGAATGGCTTAACTTAAATAAAGCCGTTCAAAAGGGTTACCCATACCGTATGGGTTTTTATCGAAAACCCTTTCAATGGGTTACCAAAATTTAATTGAAGCCGTTCATAAGGGTTACCCATATCGTATGGGTTTTTGTTTAACCGCTTAGAAAAACCCTATCGAAAACCCTTTCAATGGGTAACCAAAATGGTCCCTGATCTAAACATGATGAAACAAAAAATTAATTAATTTGATATTTTTTTTAGTGGGGTGATGACCCCACATCAAAAATCATCAAATAATTTTTGTTATCACTTCAAATATCAGTTTGAAAAAAACTTTTTTTTTGTAAACTTTACGACGGGATTGGTATCAACTATCAATACTTAGACACGATAAAACAAAATACAACAGATTTTCTCAACTCATACTTCAAGTAAGCAACTGTGCTCTATTTTAATTTTTAAGGTATTTATTGTTAGATGTGACCCTTTTATAAATAAACGATTATTATTATTATTATATATTGACAACACTACCAACTGTCATTGACCCCCAAAAAAAACTTTAAATTGTTTTTATATTTATTTTATCGTGTTTAGATATATCACGTCTGTATACAACATAATTTTTCTACTAATTTTTGTGCGAAATGTCAAACAGTGGTTCAAAACTGCACACAGGTGTCACAGATGGACAGACATGACGAAATATTATAAGTTTTTGACCACAGAACCCCAAAAAAGCTCACTTCTCACCTAGTGTTCAAAAAAGCTCACTTCTCACCTAGTGTTCAAAAAAGCTCACTTCTCACCTAGTGTTCAAAAAAGCTCACTTCTCACCTAGTGTTCAAAAAACCTCACTTCTCACCTAGTGTTCAAAAAACCTCACTTCTCACCTAGTGTTCAAAAAAGCTCACTTCTCACCTAGTGTTCAAAAAAGCTCACTTCTCACCTAGTGTTCAAAAACTTGTTCTGCGGGTAGTGGATGTTCATGTAGTTCCTGGCGACCGTGAGCGCGATGCGCGCGGACTCCTTCATGACGTCCCCCAGGTGTCCCGTCAGCTCCAGCGAGCCCAGCGGGGACTTGTCGTCCATGGCTATGTTGCGGAGGGCTGTTTCTATGAACAGAGTGCTGCCACCTGAGAGAAAACAGAAAGAAAGAAAAATATTTACATTAAGAGTCCAAAATAGCACAAAACAAAATGATTTTACACCAAAAAAGAGCCACAAATGGACCCCATCTTAGCATAAATTACAATGGTAAAAAATGTAACGCCGATGCGGCCCAGTTCCTGGTCTTGATCATCTGCGGTCGGCTTCCAGTCTAACCGGTACAGCTGAATACTTGTTACATGGAGTGACTGCCTTATCTGACCTCCACAACCCAGTTACTGGGTAATACGATACCCATATAATGGGTAAGATAAGACTAGTTGTCAGACTTTCGGGTTTCTGACGACCCGTAACGATTGTCAAATATCGAATAAAAACAGTCGGGACTAACGACTTAACGTGCTTTCCGAGGTACGCAGAGGTATTGGTATGTAAAGGTGGTCACCCATCCACCGACCAACCGCGGTAAGCGTAGCTTAACCTGATCGATCGACCTAGAACAACACCCAGGGTATGTACTCCGAACATAAATCTGAAGTATCGGCCGAATGTTCGACCTTTGCTTGACTACGGCTAACTATGGCTGACTACGTCGATAAAAAAAAAACTACAGTAAAGAGATAAGCCAAAGTCAAAAATGTGACTTTAAGTCGGGTAAGGATTCAAAGTCAAAAAAGGAAACTATGGAAGTTATAAAACGGCCGAACAGTCGGCCGATAGATCGGATTAACGCTTCGAAGTAGACTAGTGGTCTTATCCCAGTTATATTTAGAGTGAGAGTTTAACCAGACTATCTGTATCAATAATCGTAGCTGGTTATCGATACTGAAATCCAACGTACTACTACTACACAGTCCCGAAGCATAACGGTGACCTAAAAGCAGATATTCTAGCACACTTCGAGCGGCATTTATATCGCCACATGGGAACTACGCAGCACGCCGATGTCACACAAATCCTGCATCGAGTAAACCAAGTTATCCGCGCAACTATCATAAAAACAACTCAAAACATTTATTTCAATTAAACCTATTACAGGCACTTTTGAATCGTCAAACAGTCGCTCAGTTAGTCAGAAAGTTGAAGCTATTTGCCCATTCCAAAACATAGATCTCTATGGAGAAGAACAGGCAAGCAACTCCAAGGACACTCTTTTAATCAAGATATTACAAAATCCTGGGTACATTATTCTTGTTGCTTCTATATGTGAGAACAATGTAAAAAAATGAATTATTAACAAGCAATACAAAATATAATATTAAAAGATTACAAATAAGCCCTGGCAGTTAAGAGAAAACGAGTCTCAACTGACGGCGCTCGTTCACGAAGATGACGCGTGGATCAGCACCATCCAACTCAACCATTTTGTAGGGAACCGAATGATCCAACACACGCGCCACCATCAGCGAGACATTTAAGTGAGCATGACATATTCTCAACTGCCACGCTTTTTTAAGTCGACATACATCTTATCATAATAAACGGCTCCATGGTACGCTTGACGTCACACAAATCCTGCATCGAGCAAACCAAGTTATCCTCGCAACTAGCATAAATACAACATCCCGATCAGTTGCCCACCAGACACAACACCCGTCTGGTCAGAGGATCCTCCCTTTTCTGGGGAACTTTCCTCCCTGTTCCTCATACCTCTATAGTCCCAAAGCAAAATAGTGATCTAAAACCAGATATTTTTGTACACTCACCCATGGCAGTCCACGCGAGGCCCATAACGACTCCTGGCGGCGTAATGTCGTACATACGATCGTGCTTAAACGTTGGCTTGCCTACTAAGTCGGATAGATTTGCGTCCGTCACTGTTAGATTCTCTGTTTCTTGCTTCACTATCTTGTATGCTACTTTACGGCAAATCTGAGGAATAAAAAAGGCATGTATGATTGTATGTAATCGAACACAAAATAATTCCCATTTTGGTTTCCTAAATATATTCATCATAGAAAGAAAAAGTAGAAAATACGTTTATTTTCGGCAGGGTTCATTGATTTAGATCACGTGAATTTTTTAATAAAAATCATGATTTAGATCTAACTTGTTTTTTTTCATAAAAGTTCACGGTTACTTTGAATTTGATGTGCTTCGCGATTTAAAATAGAATTTTATTCGCTGCAGTATTCCCTGTATCTCTTTATGGCATTTATTGCACACTGCCCTAGATCCCTTTTATTTAAATCATGTATTTCAGTATAATGCTGCCAAATACGATCTTTTTTTCGTCCAGTCATTCTCAAGTCTCAGTCAATATTTTACGACTCGCGACGCAATATTCATCCGGCGAACGATCGCATGAAAAAATGAAAATGTTGACAATTTAGGGGAATCCCGGAAATACACTAGGTTTTCTTAGAGAGTTATCAATGTTAGACCATTTTAGGTGAATACCAGTGTTTTCTTGGAGAGTTGTCAGTTGTCAGTCAGATAAAAAAAACTAATAATCATGATTAAAAGAATAAAAGTTAGAACCTTGTTGAAATTAAAATTGTAGGTCTATTAATGTCAAATAAGAAAAACATTATGTCAGTGAAGTTTGTAAAAAAAGAAAAAAAAAATATTATTGTTGTAAAGGGAATACAAAATTACCTGGTCCCGACTGCCCGCAAGAACTGTGGCTCAGCGACACGCAGTCAGATTTGACGACCGAGTCGCTACACACGCTCATAATGGAATAACCATTGCAAGGTTAGGATAAAACCAATTTCATAATAAGGGTCCAAAATACTATGTTCATCATTCATCACCATCATTTCAGCCAAAAGACGTCCACTGCTGGACATAGGCCTCCCCTAAAGGGGGGGTTTGCCATAATCGCCACGATTGGCAGGCGCAGTATGGTGTTAAAATGCATAGAGAACGCTGCTGCCCATTCTCTAGTAAGTCCCTTAGTCCCCTTTTAAGACACCCACGGGAAGAAATGCGATGTCTCTAAATAGCACAGTTTTTCAGAAATCATCAACATCATATATTCGTACGGAACCCTTGGTGCGCGAGTCCGACTCGCTCTTGACCGGTTTTTTTGTGGTTCTGTTCCTTTAGTGCGCAATGTTTACTGCAAATCAGGGTTGATAAAAATCATGCTTTTTTATGAAACATTATTTTGTTTTTTTTTTTTAATATCAATTTAATTTTATATTGTTTTTTTTTGTTAATGTGAGGATGTTGTAGGCTTAATCGACTGTAGATCTGTAGACCATTTTCTATTTTGTTAAGTACCTGGTACTTTTGACGGGCCTACGCTGTCCTCGCATACTTATTAGCACTGTAATTTGAAAACATTGTAAAAGCCAATTTTTTTTAAAAGAGTAACTGTGGATTTTCTTGCCGGCTCTTCTCCATAGGAAACAGCCAATTGGAACCGTGCACCTAGCTTCTGACGTTTCATAAGTGCCCGTGTAGGCTTATGTGAAATCAAAATATTTTTGATCTTGTAGCGGCATCGCCGCCACATGATGAACGGACCCGAGCCGCGCTCGTAGATCATCGGGTGTCTCCGCCGCGCCGCGCACTCCTTCGGCAAAGTTCGGTTTCGTCGCATGCTCACGCGCCAGTCCTTTGTCCGCCGTTGCGCAAGGCACTCATGCGCTCGCTAGTTTAAAAATCTTGTAACATTTCCTTTCGTGAATTTAATTATCTGTTCATCTTAAATACTATCTGCTTACTTTATTATTCTAGCTTGTTTTTATATTCTTTCATCTTCCTATCTTCTATCTAAAGTGTTAGCGTGATCTCTTCTCTAGTGTAACTGTAATAAACTCGTTATTTCTAAATACAATTATTCAGTGTGGAATAAGTTGTTTCATTGGTGGACTAATACCTACATATTGGTGACCCCGACATGGAAACGCCTAAAGGAGAATGTGCGACTGCAGAAACTTTGCGTGTGGGCGTTCGTCCACCACCATTTTGGCCAGATGACCCGGAAATGTGGTTTGCACAGATGGAGTGCCAGTTCGCGTTGGCGAACGTTACAGTGGACCTAACAAAATATTACCAGGTCGTGTCTGCGCTGGAGCACCGCTACGCCACCGAGGTCAAAGATATAATCACCAACCCTCCAGCGGTAAATAAATATGAAAAAATAAAAACTGAGCTCATCAAGCGGTTGTCAGCTTCGCGGGAACGGAAGGTAAAACAATTACTGATGCATGAGGAACTAGGTGACCGTAAGCCATCACAGTTCTTACGTCATCTACGGCATCTAGCAGGCCCGTCTGTACCTGAAGACTTCCTGAGGACTTTGTGGTCGAATCGGTTACCGAACAACTTACAGACGGTTATAGCATCGCAGCCTGACCTTCCGTTGGACAAATTAGCTGATATTTGGCGGACACGGTTAATGAAATCGCGCCGGCAGGGCCCATGCAAGTAGCAAGCGTAGCTGACTCAGGTACATCTACACTTATGAAAGAGATGGCATGTCAAATAGCGGAATTAACCAAGCAAGTGAGTTCACTGTCTACTAGAGTGGATAATCGAAGGCAGGTACGTACGTGGTCGTTCTCATTCACGATCTAAAAGTGGTAACTGGCGCAGCAGATCCAGATCCAGGCCATGTCAGCCACCGGAAAACCACCCGCATTGTTGGTACCATTTCACATACGGCGTCCGTGCAAAGAAATGTACACAGCCTTGTGCATGGAGGTCGGAAAACTCAAAAGGCAGCCCGAATTAGCGGCCTACGACTGCCCATTAGCATCAGGCCGCCTTTTTGTTACTGACCGTTATTCTAAAATGTTATTTTTAGTCGATACAGGCTCGGATCTATGCGTCTACCCTCGGTCAGCAATTAAGGCGCCCTGCAACATAACAAAATTTAGTCTAACGGCAGCCAATGGAAGTATTATTAATACCTATGGTCCAGTGCAACTCAACCTCAACCTAGGTCTTCGCCGATCATTTGCTTGGAAATTTACCGTAGCCGACGTGTCAAAGCCAATTATAGGTGTAGATTTTCTAAGTTATTATAATCTGCTTATAGATTGCCGCAACCACAGGCTCATAGACGGTACCACCTCACTCTTTGTGCCAGCATCCTCGCAGCGAGTTCCTGATGATGTGGCTTCTGTCAAAACTGTCACCGGGGAGACTGAGTTTCACCAGTTGCTGCGTGAGTTCCCAGAGGTTACCCGCCCTGCAGGTACGGTAAATCAAAACAAACCTAAACATAATACGGTACACTTTATTAAGACCACTTCTGGACCGCCCGTTGTAAACAGAACGAGGCGCTTGGACCCAGAAAGATTAAAGATCGCAAAGAAAGAGTTCGATGACATGATAGCCAGTGGAACTGCAAGGCGTTCCGAAAGCCCGTGGTCTTCGGCTCTGCACCTGGTGAAGAAGAAGGATGACGGGTGGCGCCCGTGTGGTGACTACCGTGCACTAAATACTCGTACTGTACCTGACCGCTACCCCATACGCCACATCCAGGACTTCTCACAGCGGCTTTCTGGCTCCACTATATTCACAAAAATTGATTTAATTAAGGCATATAACCAAATACCGGTAAATGAAGCGGACATACCAAAGACGGCCATAACAACACCTTTCGGATTGTTTGAGTTTCCTTTTATGACCTTTGGCCTTAGGAATGCAGCTCAAACATTTCAACGCTTTATAGATGAAGTCCTTACCGGCTTTGATGACTTCTGCTTCGGATTTCTCGACGATATTCTTATTTTCTCTTCTTCTCCAGACCAGCATAGACTTCACCTACGCCAGCTGCTATCACGCCTGCAGGAATACGGCGTTCTCATCAACGCAGCAAAATGTGTGTGGGGCCAGCCCGAGGTGACTTTCCTTGGATACCAGGTATCAGCTGCTGGTACCCATCCTCTCAGCACGAAAGTTCAGGCAATACAGGACTTTCCCGTACCACGCACGGTGAAGGAGTTACGGAGATTCCTAGGCATGCTAAACTTTTATAGAAGGTTCGTACCGAACGCTGCAAAAAGTCAAGCGCCACTTAACTCGATGTTGAGTGGAGACAAGGTCAAGGGCTCAAATCCGGTTCAGATGTCGCAACTCCAGCTGGAAGCATATGAAGAATGCAAAAGTATGCTGTCAAATGCTACGCTTCTTGCACATCCAAGGGAACAGGCAGAGCTTTCCTTAATTACTGACGCATCTGACGTTTCCATAGGAGCAGTTCTCCAACAACGCGTCGGTACACAGTGGGAGCCACTTGCGTTCTTCTCCAAGAAATTGAACCAAGCCCAGCGCAAATACAGTCCCTACGATCGCGAGCTGCTTGCCGTCTACGAGGCAATCAAATATTTCCGGCACATGGTGGAAGCCCGGGAATTTGTTGTCTTCACCGATCACCGTCCACTTACATACGCCTGCAAGAATTCAAGAGAGAATTGCTCGCCACGTCAATACAGGTATTTTGATTACATCGCTCAATTTACTACAGACATACGCTACATACCAGGTACTGAAAATGTCGTAGCTGATACCTTGTCACGTATTGAAGAGGTCACAACGACGACTGATTACAAGGATTTAGCCCAGTCTCAAGAGTCAGACCCCGAACTTCAGGTGCTAATAGAAAAAGGATCGTCGCAAAAACTAAAAAAGATTACTCTGGTTGGCTCAGACACCGATCTGTATTGCGACGTTTCTACTCAACCACCAAGACCCTACGTCACACCAGAGCTGCGTAAGCAAGTGTTTGATGCTCTTCACTGTCTGAGCCACCCTGGACGTACAGCTACCGTGCGACTGGTCACGCAGAGATTTGTGTGGCCAGGGATTCGTAAGGACTGTAGAGAGTGGTGCAGATGCTGTCTTCACTGCCAGCGATGTAAAGTTACTCGACACACATCCGCTCCTCTTTCCAATTTTCCTTCAACCTCGTCGAGATTCTTTCACATCCATCTCGACATCGTAGGGCCTCTAATACCGTCTTCTGATTACAGATATTGCCTCACCATTGTTGACCGGTTCACACGATGGCCTGAGGCGATACCACTCAAAGACATCACTGCCAACACCTGCGCGGCCGCCTTGGTATCCGGGTGGATATCGAGGTTCGGTTGCCCCTCGCAGATCACCACTGATCGCGGTCGGCAGTTCGAGTCCGGCCTATTTAAGGCCCTGGCATCCCTGCTTGGTGCACGTCACTTTCGCACCACGGCCTATCATCCCGCATCAAATGGGATGGTTGAGAGGCTGCATCGACAACTTAAAGCAGGCATCATGTGTCACAACAACACACAATGGACAGAAGTCTTGCCTATCGTTCTGCTCGGCATACGCAGTTCCTGGAAAGATGACATCCAAGCATCCTCCGCTGAGCTGGTTTATGGCGAGCCTCTACGCTTGCCAGGCCAGTTTCTGTCGCCATCGGACAACCACACCGTTGAAGACATCACCAATTTCGCTACACGTCTGGCGAAACACATGGCTAACTTGTCTCCGAAGCCGACTAAGTGGCACAGAAACAACACTTTTTACATACCCAAGGACATGCAGCACTGTACCCACGTCTTTTTAAGGCTAGATTACGTGCGAAAGTCATTGGAGCCACCGTACGCTGGTCCCTATAAAGTAATAAAGAAGAGGGATAAATACTTTGAAGTTGAGGTACGAGGCAAGAGCACCAACATATCGATAGATCGCCTGAAACCAGCTTACATCACTCAAGACAGTCACAGGGACAACTCAACCGCAAATCCTGTCAGCACACCTTCAAATGACTCGTCATCACCATCTACAGATGAGCAAGCGACCCGCACACGAAGCGGTAGAAGAGTACGCTTCCCTGACTTCTATCGACCGTAGTCACGGTCTCGCCGGGGGGCTACTGTAGCGGCATCGCCGCCACATGATGAACGGACCCGAGCCGCGCTCGTAGATCATCGGGTGTCTCCGCCGCGCCGCGCACTCCTTCGGCAAAGTTCGGTTTCGTCGCATGCTCACGCGCCAGTCCTTTGTCCGCCGTTGCGCAAGGCACTCATGCGCTCGCTAGTTTAAAAATCTTGTAACATTTCCTTTCGTGAATTTAATTATCTGTTCATCTTAAATACTATCTGCTTACTTTATTATTCTAGCTTGTTTTTATATTCTTTCATCTTCCTATCTTCTATCTAAAGTGTTAGCGTGATCTCTTCTCTAGTGTAACTGTAATAAACTCGTTATTTCTAAATACAATTATTCAGTGTGGAATAAGTTGTTTCATTGGTGGACTAATACCTACAATCTGATTTGATTTTGATTGACAATAGTGGCCTGTAGTACGGTCAGTTCTCTGCATTACCCGACCCCTCTTCCAAAGTATAAGAATGGAAGGGGTTCAGGTTATGCAAGTTACTGACTGTACTAACATACAGCGGCGAGGTGTCAACTTTAATAAGAGAGAACCGAAGCGAAGCCGGTTTTAACTTATCAATAAAGTAGAAAATAATTTATTAACTTAAAAATAAGTCTTTCCTATACTGAATTTAAAGCGCGTATCGTCATCAACAAATCTTTCACCGCCTTATTACAAAACAAGATTTATATTTTGACATGGCTTAAACCATGGAGCCAGTTTTTGTAATAAGAACGTAACAGTGATTGAAATACCTTTCTTTATAAAAAAACTGAAAGCTTAGTTCGGTACTAAGTTGTCAGTTTTGTGTTTAGGAACTTTACCATAGTCGGAATAAAGTTCGAAATTCAATAATGGCTCCATGTGTTAAACCTGGGTCTGAAGATAAACCTTGTTTTGTAATAAAGGGGTCAATGTTTTACAGACATAAACTCAGCTATTAGGTACTATCATTCTAAAATTGTTATAGGAATAATATAAAGAATCAATACAGTTGAACAGGTGAAACTAAATAAAATGTGCAATATTCCTCTATCTCGTTCTTGCTGACGCATTTTTTCTATATCTGTCTCTATCGTAACCCGTTGTAAAGCGGATTGCTCTCGTCCATAACGGGATCGCTATTGTAATAATTGTTTTGTTCCCAATTATGACGTTTTAGCATGGGGTTATTTTAGAACATGTTTTTTTTTTGTTTTAATTCAAAGATAAAAATACGCGTTTTTGCTCTCTGAATGTTATGGTGAATTAAATACCCGTAGTGTAACTATATTTTTTGGTTTTAGTAGACACAATTGGCTGTGCCATTTTTCTATAACAGTAGAGTTGCTGATGCGAACCTCCGAAGGGAAGCCGGTAGGAATCGTGTTGTATGGTGCTTTCGCCACTGCTAACATACCTTCTCAATATGTTTCTGCAGGTTCCTGACGCCACTCTCGCGGCAGTAACTCTTGATGAGCGTGTGTAGCGACTCGGCCGTCAAGTCTAACTGTGTGTCGCTGAGGCCGCAGTTCTTGCGGGCAGTCGGAACCAGGTACTGTTGGGCTATCGCGAGTTTTTCTTCGGCTACGTATCCTGGATAAAGATAATAATTTAGTAAGGATTTTTTTTAAGTAATTGCTGCGAGGTGTCTGGGAGCGAGTCTTATGCCAAAAATATAGTTTTTAGAATTTTTGTCCATTTGTCTGTATGTATGTTCCGGATTGGCGCAAAAACGGCAGAATGGATTTGGATGAATTTTGGTACACAGATTTATAATCTGGATTAACACATAGGGTACTTTTAATCCCGGTAGTACGTTCCCAAGCCGTAAGCAAAAGCTAGTCCTAGATAAAGATGGGAGATTGGAAGGTTGAAAAGAAAACGAAGGAAGAAAATTTGTTACAGATATGCTGATGAATAACTAAGGTATTATTATAGACTAAAACACGGGTTCGCGTGAACGGCTAACCTAATAAAAAGTGGTTAGCGCCACCTACATATACTATCAATACTAAGTTTACAGATACAATGCGAACATCAATTTCACCAACAATTTAAATTTTACCAGCGTCTTAAGAGCGTTTACACCTTACGGCATTTCATACAAACTTTCAAGCCCTTGTTTTTCGAAATGACTGAACCGATTTTAATGAAACTTCATACGCATAAGCAGGATAAAAAGGTCTAAAAATTAGTAGTTAAGAAATAGTGTTACAGCCAAATTAGACCGATTTTAAATTTTAGAAATGTCTTATTTAAAAACAGATAACTGGAAATCTCTGTTTCTATGGAAAATTTAAAATTGGTCTAATTTGGCTGTAACACTATTTTTCGAAAATGTTCTTAACTAACTTTTTATACCTTTGTATCCTGCTTATGCGTATGAAGTTTCTTTAAAATCGGTTCAGTTATTTCGAAAAACAAGGGCTTGAAAGTTTGTATGAAATGCCGTAAGGTGTAAACGCTCTTAACCCTTTTAAACCCGAAAACAGCGAGAATACTTGGCAACAGAAATAAATCGCCCTTAATTTTTCGCTTTCCAATTTGTGTTGTTTTATATAGCAATCTATATAAATAAAAAATAAATGTGGTTCATTGGTAAGCGCATAACTTAAGAACGGCTGGACCGGTTTGACTATGGTTTATAAGGAAAGAAAACTTGGAAAAGTTTCCTGGTAAATTCGGGAAAAACTGAATGTTCTATTTTCTATGGGATTTTTGTATGAACTATTGACATTTAGACAGGATAACGTCAGTCGGGTTTCTAGTACTTTAATAATAATGAGACATAAACAAATAGTATCTCAAACCGCGATAATTTCTTCGAACAAACACACATTAGCTCGCTTATTTCTTAGTTTATATCTACAATTTATATGGTGTTCATAATTAAGAGTATTCTATCTACCTAGCCAACTCACCAGACATATCAATAAGTTCCATCCGGTCCCGCAGCGGTTCAGGTATGTGTTCCACAACATTGGCGGTACATATGAACAGCACCTTGGAAAGGTCTACAGGTACGTCCAGGTAGTGATCCAAGAAGTTCGCGTTCTGTTCTGGGTCTAACAGTTCTAGGAGGGCTGATGACGGGTCGCCGTGGACACCCCTAGGATTAAGAAAGGAGTTTATAATTTTGAGAAGCAGATATCATTACAGCTGTATTCCCTGAAGGGTTAGGCAGAAGTGTACTTATAGTACACCCACATTTTGCCAGCTGTGTTTAAGTCCCATGTAATAGGGGGCGAGCCTATTACTATCAACCAGACACAACGCAGACTCCGAGCTGTTACTGAAAAATCAACCATCAACATCATTCTAAACATGTGCTCAAATAGCCATGATTAGACATCGGATTATTATGCATTTCCATGTTTGCATATGCAAATGAATAAAACATTATTTTTATAGCGTTATTGCATATTTTAGTACTTTGTCATTGATAATGCATAAACAACATTATTTTTAGTTTATGTGAAACCTGTTTGTTCAGAATAAGGAACTGAAACAATTTCAATAATTTTTACTAGGTGTTATATTTTGTCCCAAAAATATTTAAGTGTGATGGAAAATGTTATCACCATTTAATTACTTACAATACAATCGCCGTACGGTTAGGTACCTACTGCCAAATTATTATCAATGAGCGCAAGCCGACCCTGGAGGCGCGGGGGCGCCGTTAGCATGGTTTTGTACGGACAACCCAGTAACATAACAACCTTATAACTTTGTGATTTTTCATGATACAGTTTTGAAATTTTGTACAAAGATTCTTTACATAAAAATAGTAGACACGTGTTTCGGGTTTCGCATAAACTAATATAGTATATTTATATCAGTAGTTAAAATTTGTTAGGCGTGTTGTATTACGCGTAAGAAAGTTAATGCATTTATCAACGGTACCGGCCAAACTCTGCCTGAACAGGATTCTGCAGAATTTGCATCAAATTTCAAGTTCTGTCTAGTAACGTCAGTTGTCGTAGAGAGGTAATTTTCAGCTTACAAATTAATATTAAGTGACAAACGTCACAAATTTGCTCGAGAAAATCTAGAAAAATATTAAATTAAATTTTGTCACATTGTGGTTCCGTTTGGTGCCGGACGTAAAGAATATCACCATCCCATTTCTTCCCGTGAGTGTCGTAAAAGGCGACTAAGGGACTTACTAGAGAATGGGCAGCAGCGTTCTCTATGCATATTTAAAACCATACTGCGATCGCCAACCCGCCTGCCAAGCGTGGCGATTATGGCAAATCCGCTCCCTTTTTGGGGGAGGCCTATGTCCAGCAGTGGACGTATTTCGGCTGAAATTATGACGATGAATGATGATTTTGTCACAAGAATTACAACTGATTATTAATTTATATATAAATATATTGTAAAAATAAACGTAATTTCTAATAATAAATTGTACTTTCATTCTGCGTATTTTGTGCTTATTTCGCCCTTTTTAGTCCATGCATATTTTGGCATTATGATAGTGCATATAATCCGATGTGTAGTCATGAATTCATGGTACACAAAAGTTTCAGAAAATCCTGGTTATCCATTCTGGACTAAAGTGTCCGACACTAACGACCCACACAAGTGTCAGACATGCATAGTTTACACGAGCTTAGTAGCTCCTTAGTACTTGTCATACGTGCTAAAGTTGTCAAAAAATAATAGGCCCGTTTTGACATTTAACTTCAATCGATTTATCGTGAGTATCGAGTAGCGAGTCGTATGGTAACTTCACTAGTTACGTCGCGATGACAAATGTCAAAACGAGCTTTTTATTTTTTGACAACTTTAGTTCCGCTTTAATCACAAAACCTTATACCTTTTATTTTTTGACAAGTATAACACCCTGAATCAGTGCTTAGTATTAAAAACCGTCCAAGTGCGAGTCGGACTCGCGCACGAAGGGTTCCGCACCATTATCTATAAAAATGGCAAAAATATCACGTTTGTTGTATGGGAGCCCCCCTTAAATATTTGCTTTATTTTAATTTAATTATTTATTTTTAAAGTGAATATATAACTAAATATTCTGTGAATATTTCAAGGGTCTACCTGCTGCCGTAATCAATATAGGGCAAAAACGAGAAAAAAATCACGTTTGTTGTATGGGAGTCCCCTTAAATATTTATTTTATTTTGTATTTTAGTGTTAGTTGTTATAGCGGCAACAGACATACATAATCTGTGAAAATTTCAACTAGCACGGTTCATGAGATACAGCCTGGTGACAGACACGGAGCCTTAGTAATAGGGTTCCCGTTTTACCCTTTGGGTACGGAACCCTAATTAAAGTGAATAGGAGCCGATACTATTTTCTAGGAGAAAAGCAGACAAGGTTAGCTACTACGACCCAGTGCGGAGTCCAAAAGTTAAATTATTAAAACTATGTTTCCCTTGTAACAATAATTTTAGGAGTAGTTTATTTGTACTTTAGTTTTAATGCCGCTACCGCGCAGCGCCTCGCCTCATGTTTCGATTCGCCATAAAGTTTGAATCGGGCTGTACGAAGCTCGTGTAAACTAGGCGACACTCATGGCATTCTTCACTAAGTGTAGGAAACTCACGAAATACTAGTTATACTTACTTGCCGATCTTATCCACTTCATCGATCAACACCAGCGGGTTCTCCGTGCCCGTCTTCTTGAGACACTGCACCAGTTTGCCCGGCATGGCGCCCACGTATGTCCGTCTGTGTCCTTTGATCTCCGCAACATCTGTCATGCCGCCTACTGAGAATCTGAAGTATTGTCTGTTGAGCGCGCGGGCAATTGAACGAGCTGAAATATAACGTATTGTTACTGGGTGTAGGTTGAAATTATGATGATGCTTTAACGTTGTTCATAGCAGGAGTTCTTCATTAATAACCAACTTGAAGAAAAGGGGTGGTGCAATTCTGAACCAATGGTTTTGAAACTAATGGAATGTCCATATTTACACAACTCTAAGGCCCCTATTCAAGAACAATTTTCAAGCATGAATCTCAACTTAAAACTTGATTTAGCCCATTTAAAGATATAATATCACAGCGGGATTTTATCGCGCACGGGATTTTGAACTCTCAGTGTTGAGCCGATCGTTGAGAATCCAACAGAGTGCATCCCAGCGTGTTGAAAACAGAGCGTTGAGATTCTAGCGTGCTAAAAAAAATTGCTCCCCTCTCACAAAGAGGAGGCCTGTGTGTCCCAGCTGTGGGAACATTATAGGCAGATTATGATCTTTCGAGAATTAAAGACTCACCTATACTAGTTTTCCCCACTCCCGGTGGTCCATGGAAGCACAATATCTTTCCTTGGGTAGACCCCTTTAGCTGCGACACGGCTATGAACTCCAAGATCCTCTTTTTGATGTCATCCATGCCGTAGTGATCTTCGTCCAGTATGACTTGCGCGTCGTCTAGCTTGAGGTTCTCTTCGGAAAATAGGCCCCAGGGTAAGGAGGTTAGCCAGTCCAGGTAGCAGCGGGTGACGCTGGAAAAGTAGGAATTTTGGTTGGTTTTGCCTTTTTGGTGTAAAAAAATAACTAAATACAAAAAAAATAAAGATGTCGGTGTCTTTGGTTTTTAACAGACTTACAAAAAGGAGAAGAAACAATATAATATATCTTTAATAAAACTCGCTTAAGTTTAGTTTGTCGAAATTTACGCACTGGTTACCAGTGGCGTAGCTAGTACTTTTACTAGTGTACTTTTTTTCTAAGGTGCCAACCCTAATGGCGCAGAATTCAACAAGATTTTAGAGTCGTGGAATCTGCCAAACTAAATCGAAGTAGTGGGCAGATTCCACTGCAAAATTGTAGGCTTTCCACTTCCCCACCAGTGGGGGGCAGCTCGGTGGACAAATCCGAATGATTTACTATGGTCTTATAAAATACTAGCTGAGCCCCGCGGTTTCACTCGCATAAGTCTCGATCCCGTGGGAATATCGGGATAAAAAACTGTCCTATGTCCTGATCCAGATTATAGTCTACCCATGAGCCAAGTTTCATCCGAATCCGTTCAGCCGTTTTAGCATGAAAGCGTAACAAACAAACTCACTTTCGCATTTATAATATTATAGTTAGGATTTACGTACTCATAAATCTGCACATTGGGCTTACACTATGTCTCTGTCATTAATGACTGTTTGATAACTAGAGATCGGATATTTGGATGCATATTCACCTAAAGTTGTATGGAGTGCGCTTCGGTACGGGAAAAGTGTCGGTTTCCAGGACTGACGATTTTTTAATAACGGAACGAACGAACTTTTGTACTGTAGATCCCCGAATAAATATATTTCATTTTAGAATAAATGGTTTTGAAGAAATATTAATAGTGTTTTTCAAAAGTGTTATATTTTCCACAAATTTATTGCCTAGTTCTAAATAGATAAGAAATATTTGTTATACTTAGGAATACAAAATTGTTTTGTTTACCTACACACTGTTATTACTGAAACCTCGCGATCCCGGAATAAAAATATATTTTAAGAAGCCGTTTCCATACTTTGTATCCTTTGCCAGGAAAAAAACGTACTTTAGGTATTTTTTTTTTTCTTTATTTTTGGAAGGCTTACAGACTAATAACAATAATATTTATCAAAGTTGCTAATTACAAGCCCCCACAGATAAAAACAAAATGAGTACTCCCTCATAGTCTCAAGTCCCGTATTACAGAACGTCACTCAACACCCAAGCACTGCCTAAAACTAGTCTCAACCAATCAAATGGCTTGAAGCTAGCCCCAAGCAATAACCGAGCGATGAGCGACGCTCTGCAATACGCGCCTAAGTTATATCATATTTGTATAACTAACAAGCAAATAAATGATTTCTATTCTTTTTTATATAGATTAAACGAAATCAACCAACCCTGAGGGATAGCTATCCCTCAAAGCTAGCTAACTTCGTTCAATCTTAAGCTAATTTATCAATAGACAATCAACGGATATGTGCAGGCAGGTGCCTCTTGTACAAAAAATGGCTTTGCCAAGAGCTTCATTGGTTGGCTTGCATTGGTGCAGAAAACGTCAATGCCTTGTTCACAACAAATCTCGTTAAAACTGCGACAGGCTCTAATAAAGTATGCATTACGCCTGTAATTTGTGTTTGCATAAGGTACATGTAGAAGTGGCCGCTGTCGCAGCCCCATCTGATTAGTGCGTAATAATCGTTAATTTTGAAACAAGTTCAGGACAGTCAATTGAACCATTCGCGATATTAAACAAGTAATATATATCATTAATATGACGTCTACGGTCAAGCGGTAGAAAATGGTACCTTCTACATCGGTGAGCGTAATCAACAGATATTTGTTTCGCCCTGTAATCTAGGTACTTAAGAAATTTTCTCTGAATGCCCTCAATACGAGACTTGTAGATCCCGTACTGAGGGTTCCAAACTTGTGATGCATACTCAAGGTCAAGGTGCATCTGAATATCCGATCTCTATTGATAACTTACTTGAACTCCGAACTGTGGCTCTCCAAGAAGTTGAGCTTGTTAAGTTCTTCGTCGATGACAGTCTGTATAGCTTGAGGTACCTTCTTATCAGCTAATCGTTCCTTGAACTTATCGCCAATCGCGTCCTTGTCGTCTTTTTCTAAACCTAACTCTTTTTTGATCACCTGTTGGAGAATAAATGGGGAATATTTTTTAGCCGCGTTGAGCGATTTTTGGTGGGGCATATCTTATGTGTCGCGTCACCGACATGCTATTGTAACGTGGTGCGCCAGACGTGGCGTGCAGCGGCCTGTGTACATGTATGCTCATAATATATCTCTACATATTATAAAAAGTCCTCCCGCCGCGTCTGTCTGTTTGAATGCGATAAACTCAAATACTACCGAACGGATTTTCATACGATACGTCTGTACCACATCCTAAAATTTCACCACACCTTTTTGATACACGCTGTATAATAATACTTTAACTCTGACAAAGGCTCTAAGACAATTTTGCTAACCTTTAGCTGTTCATGCAGAATATACTTCCGGTGCTGTTGCTTGACCTTCTCCTCCACTTCCTTGCCGATCTTCTGCTGCAGTTTGGACAACTCTAACTCCTTCTTCAGGAGAGAGAGGGACATCATCAGCCGCTTTGGTATCTGGTGGAGAAAATAGAGTTGTTTGAAGAACGTCGTGTGCAGCGAATGCTTGATTCTGTAGGGCTATCATATTTTTGGGATCTTACTTCATTTGAAGCTTTGATAGTGATATCTCCATAATTATACCGTCTGACTCTCTGATCAGTACAGAACACTATTTAACAGTATTCCTAAATTATAGAAAACTTTGTTTTTTTATACTTTATTTTATTTTAATAATAGCTCATACATCATTATAAGTGCGGGGAGGGAGGGGATAGGGACACTAAGGTTCTATGCACGCGGCATTTATATTATGCGCGTTCCATGTACCGCACATTGACAGTGCGGTTTCTGCTTTAAAAAGGCAGACTGACGTCGATGGCGCGTACAAAAACAATAATTATGTGCCTATAGTGCTAAACAAGAAGGTCACTCACGTCCATCTCTTCAAGTACAGCCTGTAGGTCCGTGGGCTCTGACCCTGTGAGCGCGGCGCCCAAGTCTGACAGGTACACCGGGTTGTCGACCACGCGCTGTCCTTGTGCCAACATATGGTGCAAGGACTCCCTGTAATACAGGCATTAGTTTTAATTACCGTAGAATAGTAACATAACTTCTGCACATAGAGCTGCACTGCGGAATTTGAAGCTAGGTTCGCACGGCGCATGATATCACGAGTGAGGCTTTAGGTTTTTTGTAATGTTAATTTTCGTTATAATATACTGTTGTTTTTATTTTTTATATTTGTGTCATTCTATTTAGTTTGTGTTCTGCTTGTGCGAGTACAACTCAGCCTATAGCAGTCCACTGCTGGACATAGGCCTCTCCCAGGACGCGCCACAACACCCTGTCCTCCGCCTTCCGCATCCAGTCTGTCCCAGCCACCTTTTTAAGGTCGTCGGTCCATCTAGCCGGGGGCGTCCCACACTACGCTTGCCGATACGCGATCTCCACTTCAGGACTCGTCTGCTCCACCGGCCATCGGTCCTTCGACAATCAAGGCCAGCCCACTGCCATTTCAGCTTGCTTACTCTGCAGGCTATGTCGGTAACTCCGGTTCTCTTCCGGATATCTTCATTTTGGATCTTATCCTTCAGAGAAACTCCGAGCATAGTCCGCTCCATATAACGCTGAGTGACCTTGAATTTGTGGACCAGCCCGAGTGTCAGTGTCCACGTTTCGGCACCGTATGTCACAATGGGCAGGACGCACTGGTTGAAGACCTTAGTCTTCAAACACTGCGGGACTGGCGACGAGAAATAACCTGTGCGAGTCCCAATCAATAATTTTTCTTTTTTACTTTCTTCAGTCGCGCCGCGAAGATCTGATTAGTTCGAAAAGTATGCGCCACCAGTACGCTTGCATCTCCTCAAACCGTACCTACCGATCTCACGGACGCGCCACGACGACCCACCTGGTGTATCGCGACTTGCGGGATGGCATGCAAGAAAGTGGTATGCTCAAGTACTATTGAATAATAGTTTGATGGCATGCCATGGAATCACTGCCATTGACTGTTGACACTATAGTAGATATTAGCATGTATTTCTTGGTCAAAGTGGTTAGTTGAATACTTCTTTTACATGGAGAAGCAGTTAGCTTTCACAAAACCCTATTATTATAATAGGGTTGTGATAATAGTTTTTTTTTTTAAACGTTGCCCCACACTAGGTATTACTCCTGTATTGTGGGTGCGTTTACAAACGTTTAAGCTCACATACACAAACAGCCAGACCCGGAACAACTACTTGGTGACCACTGAAAATCAGCGCTGTGCTGTGGGTCCCCCATAGCATAGCATCATGCTGAGTGCAAGCCTTCTTGTCACAGTCATGACGTGCAGCTTCTGGCTATTTGTTTGTTTGTGATAGTACTTAGATCTGTTTTCTGTAACCTTCGGGTATTATTACTTATTATGTTTTCGTACGCACGTTTTTTCTGTGACAATTAAAATTATTTTTCTTTCTTTTCTTTCTTTCTTCTTTACTTGTAGGTCATACAAATACATGTTCCGTGCGGGAATCGAACCCGCGACACGCAGCGCAGCAGTCAATCCCTTAACCACTGCGCCAACCGTGTCGTCTAATCGTAATATTTAAGAGGAGTTTTACCATAATCATCTGCCTGGAATTTTACCATAATCATCTGCCTGGAATTTTACCATAATCATCTGCCTGGAATTTTACCATAATCATCTGCCTGGAATTTTACCATAATCATCTGCCTGGAATTTTACCATAATCATCTGCCTGGAATTTTACCATAATCATCTGCCTGGAATTTTACCATAATCATCTACCTGGAATGTTACCATAATCATCTGCCTGGAATTTTACCATAATCATCTGCCTGGAATTTTACCAACTATGTTGGAGTTGGCTTCCAGTCTAACCGGATACAGCTGAATACCAGTACTTTACTTGGAGTCACTGCCTATCTGACCTCCTCAACCCAGTTACTGGGTAACACGATACCCCTTGGTAAGACTGGCTATTAAGACTTTCGACCTTCTGACGATCCTTAACAACTGTCAAAGGTCTACAACGACGGCGAAGTGCCAATAACTTCTAACTGTCAAAGTCAACACGAGTCCCATTCCGCCATATAAAACAAGATTTATTTTGACATGGCTTAAACCATGGAGCCAGTTTTTGTAATAAGAACGTAACAGTAATTGAAATACCGTGCTTTATAAAAGTCAAAAAAGTCAAAAGTCAAATTGTTTATTTCAAATAGGCACATAAAAGGCACTTTTGAACGTCAATATTTCCAAAAAAAAATAGAATTGATTCTAGTCGCCCCTTCCAAAATGTAGTTTCGTATGGAGAAGAATGGGCAAGAAACTCCACCGTTATACCGGTATACAAAACTGAAATCTTGGTTCGGTACTAAGTTGTCAGTTTTGTGTTTAGGAACTTTACCATAGTCGGAATAAAGTTCGAAATTCAATAATGGCTCCATGTTTTAAACCTGGGTCTGAAGATAAACCTTGTTTTGGAATAAGGGGATGGAATTTGGGAGGTAATGCCCTACACTCGGTGGTTTAGCTCAAAGGTATTTCAACATCTTGATTTATGCAATTACAATACCTGCAATTAAAAATGTAGGTAAGAGAATTTGCTAGAACATGCGAATTTGACTTTTAAATTCGAAACCATAAAAAGTGAATTTCGCCAAAATTTTCGCATAGGAGGTATTGACACTTCGCCGTCGACAAATAACATGTGCTTTTCGAGACTCGGAGGGGTCTCGGTATGTAAAGATGTTCTCCCATCCACGGACCAACCGCGGCAAGCGTAGCTTAACCTGATCGATCGACTCGTCCGGCTGTTACAACTTAGCCACAAGCCCCTAAAAAGTTTGACCATAAAATAATATTTTTTGTAAAACTAACCTGTACAAAGGATTCAAGTTAATAATATCCCTGATGGTCTTTATAACTTCCTGCGTCAAGGCCTTCACCTCCTCCGTATGCTGGAACTTCTCATGCACCATATTCTCCACTTTGGCCATCATCACCTGATCCGGAGCAGGTTTCTTGGAATCCGTGGCTGGCTGTTCAGGAGTCTCAGGTTCCTTTGTGGGCTGCTTCCTGGTGTTCCGGTACTTGCGCCGGCGCCGCTCTGCATCAGACTCTTCGCGGGCAACGTTAAGCTCCATGTTAAATAGTGGAAACTTCAACTTCATTTCTGAAATGATTTCGACATTTCAGAAATGAAGTTGGTGAAGGTGTGATGATGTTGGGTGAAAAAATGGATTACAAAATACAATCAAAGGAAGGACCTTCTCGGGTGGACAATAATGAAGTAATTACAATATAATAGTATGATATTTTCAAGATATGACTAGGTGGAAACTCTGCTCATTAAGTAAAAATGTTTGATAATAAACTTACCAAACATTTTTATTAAGTATGAGAATATAAAGTTTGTGAAAAAGTTCTTCAGAGTGCTGACCCAACATCATCATCATCATTTCAGCCGATAGACGTCCACTGCTGGAAATAGGCCTCCTCCAAAGGGCTCCTTTGCCATAATCGCCACGATTGGCAGGCGGGTTGGCGACCAAACATGTCTCTCAAAAATAACTCAATAAAACATAACTTATCATCACTCCTGTATTTCTCCGAAGGGTTAGGCAAAGGTATGCATAAAGTAAACCCACATTTCACCTCTTATTTTTAAGTCCCATGTAATAAGGGGCGAGCCTATCACATTAATCGGGCACAAATCCAGACTCCAGGATAATACTGAGAAATTTCAGATGGAAAAACCCAATACCACTTTGCCTGGCCAGGGAATTGAACCCAGTACCAGTTTAAATACATAAATAAAAAAAATAAAAAAATTAAATTACAGTTTCGTAAAAAAGAAGAAAATTTTATTTTTTGAAAATGGAATTAAAAGATGCGATCTCTTCGCGCGTGTACCTATTGCGTTGCAGCTACAGAAGAAAAAATGAAATTAAAACTATTTAATATTGTAAAAAAAAAAAAAAAAACTCACCAGCAGGCCCACTTTCAATCTCATCTTCAATAAACTGTCCCGTAATCTTTATCCGTCTGTGCGCCATTACAACAAGCCTCAGTTTATAATCCATGTCCTGCATCTCATGGATCTGAGCGAACACACCCACTTGATGCACATCATCCAGACTTGACACAATATCGGACTTCTCATCCTCTTTCTTACGTAGAAAGATACCGACGTAAGGCTGATTTAGTTTCACTTTACGTCTTATTAAATCTATTAAAGCTGGGTTTGATATCTGTAAATAAGTTAAAATGTGTTAAAGGTTTGATATGCTACCAGCTGCAGTGACATATAATGCAGCCACGTCTATTGGCGGTGCCCAGTAGTAGGACCAATCTACTGAGTAAAGCCCCTATAACGGGTACCTTGCGTGTGCTTAATGACGTAGCAGACATTATAGATATTTTTACTTGTTCTCTGAGCGAGTTCACAAAAACCACAATGTTTAAAATATGTTATAGTGAATAATAAAATTGTAATTATGGCCACACTATTGAATTAGGAAATCCCTGTAATGATAGTGATGATGAGTTAATAAATAAATAATTATATAAAGAAAAACATTGTGTCACTGGTGTGTGTCAAGTGAAAGCGTCAATTTGGTTTTCCTATTCTTTTGTACCCTCTCTCTTTACGACTTTCATAATTATATAGTATATTTTCCATTCAAGTCTGTCACTGCTAAAGGTACAGACCTGCATTAGGTTATGGGCCCAGAACACCCAGAATTGGGAGGCCGTCACCTCCTTCCGCGAAACAGTAATGCTCGCGAAGGAGGAGGCGGAACACGTGAGGGTGAGGCAGAGTTCCCGCCCTTCCGCCCTTAGTCGCCGCAGGAGACGCCCCGGTCGTCGGGAATTGCAGGCCGATTCCCGGACACCGTAGGCGCGGGCTTGCGGACGGTGAGCGATGGGTAGCTCGCCGTCGGATAAGGACAGGCCCGGGTCGACGGCGCGTTGTGTTCCACGCGCGCCTCAAAGAGACGTCAGCACCAATTGACGGGGTCCGAAAGGGCCAACGAGTCTGTCCGAAAGGGATATCGTGGCCCTGGCACACAGGGATTTGAAGGAACACGGTGGGTTTTAGTCGGTAAAAGTCTGACACTCCCACCCGCTCCGCCCAGAGCGGGAGAAGTTATTTGATAATTTCCCACCCACAAAAAAAAAAAAGAACACGCAGAATTCCCAGGACATCCAGGGTACTCAGCATACCTAGGATACCAAGGATAAGACTCAGAAACTACTAATAGCGAAAAAAACAAAAGCTTTTTTTGGTGCTGTAAAAAATGGAAAATTTGACCACTACCAAGATTCAGATCGGTCAGCTCATAGGTAGCCAGAATTGGGCTACATGTACAATTATATAGTATATTTTCTATTCAAGTCTTTCACTGCAAAAGGTACTTGCATTAAAAAGAAGGTGAGGATGGTAGTGTTATTTCAACAATGAAGGTACCTCTCAAAAGTATTAAACACTTTGTCACACATTATCTTGTATAAATTATGTGTCATTGTTTAAAAACTATTAAAAGTATTGTTTTAGCATAACAACTTCCCATGCCTACTTAGTGAATTAGACAAGAAAATATATATAAATTTATAAACCACAACATAGGCAGCTTCATGGTAGTTGACTTGCTGAAAAATATGGCCTGTATCAACAACTGTTAGACACCTCCTTGAATAAATAGGTAGGAAACTATACACATTTTAACGTGGACTTGTGTTTTTCAATTATGAATTCCTTTGAACGAAAATTTACACTCACTACCAGCGTCTTCTAACTACGCAGCCACAATATTCATACTCAACATTCAACAGTGCTGTAGAACTAACCTCAATAAGCTTGATAAAACGCGGGAAGACAGGGTTTCTGTTGATAGCGATGACGGGCACCTGCGGCCAAACCTCAGGCACAGCCACCGTCGCTGGGAGCTGGCTGCTGAACAGTGGTGTCTCGTCCTTACGCTCGGGGTCCTCCTCGGGAGGGTCACTCTTATTCGTCGAGAAATACCTCCCAAATCCAACCTGCTTACTCGGACTCAAATAAATGCTACTATAGCTACATATCCGCGCACCCCTAGCACCAGAAACCCCAGAATAACACAACCTTTGCACCGGTTTACTGTATGATGCAACTTTTGCTACATGGCGAACTACGGATGACTTCAAGTTCGGACTGAGGAAGCTGTTCCGCAACAAACTACTGGCAGTGTGCATTTTTATAATTCTCTAACCGACCTTCACGTTTTTTAAACCGTGTTCCATTTAAAATACACTAATTGCGCAGATGAGTAGGTTACTTTTCCAGATTCTTCAAATCAAAAATCGCGAGATTACAAAATGTCAAAGTAATGATATGACAAATGACTTAAGCTTTTATTTGACATAAGATTTTATTTTTTAATCGGCGTCGCTAAATCTCTAATGGCACAGGCACAACACCTAGCAGGTTGCGTTCGGCTTGCCACCCGAGAGAAGAGTAGACCGCCACAAACCTGCTCACCTTTACTTACAGATTTTTACATGTCAAAAGAATTTGGCAACCTAAAAGACTTTCCTATCTAGCGGTCGAGCACATCAGCACCTGCACGGGTTAGCAGTCATATGTAAAACGGATTTCGTGCTAGAAAAGTTATCTAAATCCATAGTAAAACCAACAATTTTTAACCCTGTTGGCACCTGTTGGTATATTTTTTAGCTTTCGTTCAGGAACAATCTGGGTGTAGAATGGATAGGTCATTCTCATAATAAATGTACTCTGTGGTCACCATCACCAAACAATGCATTTGAGGGGTTCTTGTCGGGAAAGTGAAGTGACATGTTTAGGAGTTTTGTTTTATTTTCTAAAAATTGTTTTTAGTGTAATATTAATGTGTAATAATGGTGGATTATTAACCATTAAGTGTTCGTGAACGTGCATTAGTGTAGGCAAATGAAACAAAACAGTGCAACATTACTTCAAGTTCTCTCAAGAAGGTCGCGTGCGGTCTCAGTAAAGTGCACAGAACACTATTACTCCTAGCGGAGGTAAAGTGCCACATCTTTACTGAAACTCAAGGGGAGCGGGCGGGGATATCATCATCATGCATTGAATATAATTCATTTCATCAATAACACAAAGTTTGTAACAAAATAAAGACTTGGCTAAAAGGTCCCAGCAACCAGGCCATTAAAATTATATAAAAAATAAAAAATAAACAATGCATTTGACTTTGACATTTCAATAATATCAATAAATTAATCGATTGTAAGACAAAACTTCTAATATTTTTTACATATTTTTTATAAACTTTATGAACGTAACGAAGTATCGAAGAGTAGCTACAATCCTTTCCCAGGTTTGTGATTAAACTTTACAAATCGAACATATCTAATTTTAGCTTTTACCATTTGTAACCTCAATAAAAACACAACCATACCTTTTGTTAAAACTGCAGAGGATTATGAAAATGGATGCTGCTACAAAGCACACGTCGATAAAAGAAGGAAAAGCTGAAATACTTCTTAAAACCGACCAGGTTTTTTATAACCCAGTGCAAGAATTCAACAGGGATTTAAGCATAGCTGTGTTGACTATATTTACCAATGATTATAAAGCTGAGCAGCTTGTTAAAAATGAAAAGTACGCAAAAAATAGTAAATATAAAGAAAAAGTTGATACCGAGGTTTGTTTATTTACTTTTAATAACAAAAATACCAAAACTTACAGATGGCCCAATTACAGGTGTCTATCAATCTTTATTCTTATTCAAAGTATTCTATCAATGAATCGAAATTCCAACTGCAGGTGGTGATAATCTCCTTCTCTTGCATTAGCAAGAATAGCTTAAGATGTTTAAAAAATATGCCAGTCAGCATGGTGGTTGGTTTGAGAGGCTGACAGCTGAGGTTAGATTGGACCAATTTGTGTCACTACTTGTGGAGGATTTTACCGCACCCATATTATTATAAACACAACACTGTTCCCCATACTACTGGGCTACTATTTTTTATTTGTATCAATAAGTCCAGTAAGATCAGTACTAATTCCATTAGATTATAAAATGTTGAAAAATTGTGAAATGGGTTAGGTTAGGTACTCTCCAGCCGTGCAAATGCTACTTCCAAGTTGCTTGCAGCTAGACACTCTATTTAGTACTAGCACAAGGTGCATTATGTTTCAAGCAAGTTTGATACCAGTTCACAATTTGTCGGTTTCCCATGGATAGATTATAAACTAATTAAAAATAATGCCGTAAACTGTAAATGGTTTGTTGCAGTTCACAATTTTTCATCAGTTTATAATCTAACGGAAATAATACCAATAGATTATAAACTAACGAGGTTCATATATAAACGGTGACATATACAATGATGTATATAAAATAAATAATAAAACACTATACAAATAATGAAATAAATAGTCTATGCAATGCCAAATATTCAGTTTTTACCCATAACATCTAATTTCTCAATCTCATATTAAAAGAAACAATGGTCTTCAATTAGGCTAATAGTTCCAATACTTTTTCAGGTAGAAATAACAATACTAGAAGCTCTATCAGCGACTGGACTAAGAAGCATCCGTTATGCTAAAGAAGTGCCAAATATCACTAAGATTGTTGCCAATGACCTGTCTCCACAGGCAGTGGATACTATCAAGGAAAATATTGTGCATAATGACGTGAAGGATTTGATTGAGACCAGCCAGGATGATGCTTGGTGAGATTTAAATAAAGAACTACATACTTGCTTTTATATTTTACATTCAGAATCTGAGATTAAGCTTTTGAACAAAAAAACTCAATGTCATACACAACAAAGTTCAACTTCCATTGCAGCCAAAATTGTTTTTAGGACTTATTTACGAATGGTCACTCAACTTAAAATCACAACATTAAAAAGTAGATAGTTGAGTGAATGATGACAATGCTTGATAGAATGTAAACAAAGACATTTAATTAAATATTTACATTCTATCTTAAATCTCTTTGAATGTAAACTTCTATCTGAGATTATGAATTCTACTATAGATATATAGACTAACACTACAGACTACATTGTGAGAAAACCCTAACTTAAAGGTCTATAGTATTACTCAATTTGATTAATCATCCTTGTTTCCAGCATGCTAATGTACAAACACAAACAATTCATGAAGCGTTTCGTGGCTATAGATCTGGACCCTTACGGATGTCCCTCTGTGTTCCTCGATGCAGCGGTACAAAGTGTGCAGGAAGGAGGCCTACTGCTGGTTACTGCTACAGATATGGCAGTGTTAGCAGGAAACACTCCGGAAACATGTTACGTTAAATATGGAGCTATTAGTTTAAAGACTAAGTGCTGTCATGAAGTGGTGAGTAGAAAATATGTGAGAAAAAATACTTGCTAGAAACTTATTCCCTATGCCGCCAAGACAGGTGTTGTCTGTGAAACCTGCATACTTAATGTCTGTTCCAAAAGTATGTGATAAAATTGCGTGAGTGTCACTGGCTATACATCACTGGTTTGGAAGAATACTGTATTATTACAAAATACTACAATTTCGAGTTAGACCATGCGACGAAGAATAATCCATATTATATACTCAGTAAAGATCATATTGGTATCACAACTCTTGTAACTGTGGCGCCACGAAAAGACTTTACCAGACTTTACGCCATTGATGGATTTTGGTCGCCATTTCTTATTGACACTTATTTTCACTTTCGTTTGTGAGGTGAAACCACGTTCTCCGTGAAACAGTCTTATCACAAGTTAAATAAGTTCAAAGTCAAAATTTATAATTGTTTGAAATACTTAATAGTAATTAAACTTTATTATAATCAAGATTTTATAATTGTATAGTATGGCTTATTATTATTATATTATTTTTCAGAACATATTGATTTTGTGCCATGTTTGATTTTGTTTAAATAAATATATTTTGTCTCCACTAATATAAAATACCTAGATTTAATTGTTTCAGATTATTCATTTGTTTCTTGCTTTTCCGTGTATATTCAATTCATTTTGAACTTTTTTCCGAACCGCAGCGCAGTTGGATTTTTTAAATTACTTTTTTATTTAATACCCTAACTATTTTTCCAGGCTCTAAGGATACTGCTACAATGCATAGAATCGCACGCCAACCGCTACAGTCGCTACATAGTGCCACTGCTCAGTATATCTGCAGACTTCTACATCCGCGTGTTCGTGAGGGTCTTTAGTGGCGCCTTTCACTGTAAGAAAACTACTAGGTAAGCACACTATAGTGCTACAATGCATACCCCATATGATAGTAGATCTCTTAACTGCCAGGGCTTATTTGTAATCTTTTAATCTTATATTTTGTAATGTTTTTTTTTTTTTTAAATAAGCAATTTAATTTTTTACATTGTTCTCACTTAAAGAAGCAACAAGAATAATGTACTCAGGATTTTGTAATGTCTTGATTTAAAAGAGTGTGCTTGGAGTTTCTTGCCTGTTCTTCTCCATAGAGATCTACGTTTTGGAATGGGCAAATAGCTTCAACTTTCTGACTAACTGACCGACTCTTTGGCAATTCAAAAGTGCCTGTAATAGGTTTAATTGAAATAAATGTTTTGAGTTTGATCGGAATTACTAAGGTAACCGACATAGCCTTAAGAATTGCCAAATTTAAGTGGCAGTGGCAGGGCACATTGCTCGCAGAACAGATGGCCAATGGGGCCGAAAGGTTCTGGAGTGCCAACCGCGTACCGGAACACTTAGCGTTGGAATGAAATTAAATGAAATCGATTATTTTGTAAATAGGATATTAGAATCACTTTGACACGACTGAGAAGAAATGGTGAAACAAACTCAGTGGTCAAAGTCTCTTAAGTCCAGATATAATCTTGGTCAGATCATGTGAGGACCATGTAGATCCGTGTCTGAAATAGTCTTTTGAGGAAAGAACCACACAAATTTGAGTGGACCTTTCCAATCAGTGCAAGCATTTGTCAGTAATCGTGCAGCTCAACGGAAATGGAAGGCCTCCTACAAGGTGGACCGATGACCTTGTGAAGGTCGCAGGAATCCGCTGGATGCGGGATGCACAGAACCGGTCGAAGTGGCGGTGCTTGGGGGAGGCCTTTGTCCAGCAGTGGACGTCTTTCGGCTGAAATTATGATGATGAGATCGGAATTGGTGCCTAAAAACGAGACCATGAACGATTTATCATAATGCCCTACTGTCGTGTGTACGAAATAGGGCTATTCTGTTTGTTGTAGATAATGGACGTAGACGAAAGTACGAGTTGATATTTTTACTACTTACTAGCTTCTGCCCGCGACTTCGTTCGCGTGGAAGTCGTAAGACACCACAATATACTAAAATAACAGCCACATTTCCCGCCCGCGCTATTTCAAGTTCTGTCTGACTTTTTTTTATTTGGCTTGTTAGGGTCGTAGCGGGATGTTAAATAGCCAAAATATTTTTTTCATTTCTGACTGTAGTTCCAGAGGTTGACGCGTTAAAACAAAAAAAAAACAGCTGTTACCTACATTTGTGTTCACTTAAATCGACAAATTGTTTGGAACAGCTGATTTTTATTTCGCGATTTCAATGTTGGTCCCATAGATTTTTTTTTCAAAATGATGAGTACAATGACCCCTTTTCGGGTTTAGTATAAACAAAAACTAATGTTGTATATT
Organism: Tiliacea aurago; assembly: GCA_948098905.1. NCBI lineage: Eukaryota > Metazoa > Arthropoda > Insecta > Lepidoptera > Noctuidae > Tiliacea > Tiliacea aurago. The sequence goes on along the minus strand of OX402592.1, from coordinate 23,845,365 downwards.
AGTAGCTGAAAGGACAAGACGATTTTCGTTAGTAAACAGATTATAATTTTGTAAAGTTTATGGTACAGTCACTGACCTGCATAACCTGACCACTCTTCCATTATTCTTCTTTGTAAGAGGGGTCTCAGGTAATGCAGAATACTGACCGTACAAGTTAAAGGATTGGGAATTGAAAGGACATGAGTAAAAGATATGGTACTGAGTGACAACACTTGCACGACGACTTAAAGGCTCTGTCACTGTCAAATTGCTACCACTGATGTGCCACTAGGGTTGACTGTACATGAAGCACTCGATTAAAACCACAGACACAATAGGTACATGTACAATGTTTTCACCTTCGATTTATTCAACATATGAAACCTACTCAAATCAGCTTAATTTTTCCAGCAAGCTAGCTATGGCCTACCAATGTACCGGTTGCGACAGCATAACCCTACAACCGCTGGGTGGCTTCAAACCTAACCCTACAGAGAAAAACCCGGCACAAATGAAGGCCTACTTGCCTACATCGCCACCTGTCGGGGAGCACTGTGTTCATTGTAACCAGAGGCATCATGTAAGTATAGAATTTGCGAATAAATTAAATTGTTCTTTTTTCATGCTGTTAGATACGGGACACAAGGACATAAGTGAAACTACAGCGGGCTGTGAACGCATTGACGCTTTATTTAAGACGGAGATATATGCCAGTGTCCTTGAGTGGTTAGCTTGCGTGTTCTGTACTGAGATCACGCAACGCGTCGTACGTTCAGCCAGTCTATTACTCGCCCATCAAGGAGCGCTGTCCCCAATTTGACGCATTATTAATTTATTATACACAAAACAAAAGGTATTTTAATAAAACGCGTATACTAAAAGATCAGTAATTAAATTATCTTTAAATTGGTGAAGGTTTCTTAAAAATACGCTTGGTAGATTTGCGCCATTCTCAGTTTTGAATCCGCGTTAGATATCATTTTACAAATTAATTTCACTATGTAATATAAAAATAATCAAACATATTCACACACTAAGTTATTGAGAAAATGCTTTAATTTATCATATATTTTTTTCAAATCATTAACACTACTCGATTAGACCTGATCTTCAATATAAAATCATTAAAAGTGGGTTATCGTCCCCCTAAGACACGCGTCGCATCGCTACACACATACATCTTTGCTTGTACACACACAACACATGCAAAGCGACTCTCTGTGTCTTACTGTGTTTTCTGCTATTGCTAATGTTTAAGACCAGCCAGTCTAAATCAAATTTCCACGCAAGGTCCGCCCCGTGCTCCCCGCCACTCCGTTATATGCTAAACGCTAACACATCAGTAATAAAGTTGAAAATCGCATGCGCTCTAATATATAATTGATCTAGAGAAAAAATATCTGGTGGCTGGATAATAAACCATATTTTCTTGTTGTGAATATTTATTTTAGACATAAAAGCCGAAAAATCTTGTTTGTTTTTATAATTCCCAAAAAAAAAAGACATGATTTTCGAATAAAAAATGTATCGAGGGAAAATATTACAATTACATATCTGTCTTAACAACTTCCCTGTCCCCATACAACGCATTTTATGAATACCCCACGCCCACTGTATTTTTCTTCTGATGAGTTCGCTTAAGAGCCAAAAATCGCGAAATTTTGTTTTATTTCCTTAAAGGTTAGGGTTTTTGGTATACGTCCACGTATCATTAAAGTAATATCACAACACGTTCATGACAAGTAATCTGCCCAATATTGTATAGAAAAATGAGTCACATGTGACTCATGAACTTATCTTATTACACTCTCGTGAGTCATCGTGAGTCATTAGTGACTCATTGGACAGGGAAGTTGACATGGAAAAAAAAAGATCCAAGAAATCATATACTAAAGTTTCATTCTGATTGTATGTGTGACTGTTTCAAAATATTCATGCAAATTAACATAATATAGGAAGCCTCCTCTTAATTCGTTGCTAACGTTTTTTTTTGTCTGATTGGCGTCCTATCGGGTTATGAGAGCAAAGGAATAGAGAGTGCACTGTGTTTGCGCATACTGGTGTATAAGTTGACGCGGCATTCGAAGGACCAATATGCGGGGATGTATTTTTTTTATTATTTTTTGCGGGGTTGGAAATATTGGACGACACACAGAATTGAGCAAAAGGGAATATGAGGTTGTGAGTGTGAAAATAGGGATGGATGGACTAAGTTGAGAACCTTCTGGACGAAATACGTTGACTCAAGGACAGCCTTAGCAGACGTCCCACGTGTTCACTGACTTTCTTCTTCTTACTGTGATGCACTATCACTTGGTTTTTAAATGTCACACTTGTATCGGCCAACACTTATTTATAAAGAGATTTTGAGTTTTTGATATAGTAGCGGTTTATTTGCGGCGCGGCGCGGTGCGTGTGCGGTAGAACTATGCGGCGGAAGCCTCTGATTCGGCGCGTGCGATGAGCATCCCTCTCGTTCTGTTGTATGGGAATTGGGAGGGAAGGAAATATAGCTCAAAACTGCGGTCGGAAATATTACAATAAAAACTTATTACTAACGCTTGCGCGAGCACATACACTTGTGCACTATAATATCTCCTGCGTGCTTGAATAGACTCTGTTGAAACTGGCCGCCATCATCACCAAAATTCGGTCGGGAGAATATTGTAACTCGCTCAGGACCAAACTTTCTTTTGTGTCTGGTTATGTGCCCTTGAGCTGTATGTTCAACTGATGTTACATATTGTTTCTGATACCTATAAGGTCGTGTTCAGATAACCCGTTCCGACCACGCGCACACTCCGCACACGCGTTGGGCACGCCTAGCACCCGCGTTCGCCACGTGCAAAATTCGCGTCCGCCTCGCAGCCGCTTATACTACTTATTATTTAATCAAAAAACCGGCTAAGTGCGAGTCGGACTCGCGCACGAAGGGTTCCGTACCATTATCTATAAAAAGGTAAATTGCTGTTTACGATTTATGACGTATTACAAAAAAACTACTTACTAGATCTTATACATGTGGAAGCTTGTAATTAGCAAATTAATTACCTACGAATGATTTTTAATCGTGTTATTAGTCTGTAAGATTTCTGTAAAATAAAATAAAAAAAATCTCGTTCAAAACAATTTTTGGTGGAAGTTTACATGGTAATGTACATCATATTTTATTTTTGTATTATCATTCTCTTAGTTTAGAAGTCCAGGGGGGGGGGACACATTTTACCATTTTGGAAGTGTCTCTCGCGCAAACTATTCAGTGTAATGCTATTCAGCCTAATTGAAGCAACTGTTATCCAAACTTTGTAAATAGGATTTTTGATTTAAATACCGTTAAATTATTGAATGGTTCGCCAGGTGAAAAAAAAAAAACAATAATGCTACCAGGCAAATAATTAGAAGTTTACCGGCTTTTAATTTTGTTTTATGACAATCGAATTTGAAATTGCCTCGCTTTTGCCTCGTTGGACTAGTGGTCGCTACTGCGCTACTGCTGAGCATGAGGTCCTGGGTTCGATTCCCAGGTCAGACAACGTGTTATTGGGATTAACCATAAGGAATTTTTCAGTAGCAGCCCGGAGTCTGGATTTGTTCCCGGTTGATGGCAATAGGCTCGCCCCCTGTTACATGGGACTTAAACATAACTGGCGAAATGTGGGTGTACCAGTGGCGAAGGGTGATTTTATAAGAGAATTAAGCCGGAGCAAAAAAAAATCTTTTCTATACAAAATAAACTTGTCATGACGTCGATTTTGTATAGAAATAGAACTGACTGAGTTATTTTAGAGCTGTTTTGTTGTTGGGATAAAAAGACAAAAAATGTAATGTAGGCGTTTTGTAATGTTTTAATTGTATGGTGTATTAAATACCTACAATGTCATTATTATATTATTTGGCATTATTAAACACTACTGACCGTGTGCCATTTTTAAATAACGATAGAGTGGTTGCGTTCTGAATTTCCGAAGGGAAGCCGGTAGGAATCGTGTTATACGGTGCTTTCGCCACTGGGGTGTACTATAGGTACACCTCTGCCTACTAACCCTTCGGGGTTTATAGGCGTGATTTTATGAATTTGGAATCTAATTGAAAGGAAAGAAAGAAAGAAAGAAAAATAATTTTATTCGTCACAGAAACACGTGCTTAGGAAAACATAAACTCGAGCAGGTAAACATAAGGTACACAAAACACATCTACAATATATTAAACATTTTTACAACAGCCTGCGACGGTAGGCCTCCACGGAACACAATGAAAATTATAACACGATTTTTGTCTGAAATAGATTGTTTTCATTTTATTTTTCCCTCTTTAGCTAGGCGGCCCACTCTGGTCAGCGCCGATCCACGACGAACTCTTCGTGACCCGCGTTCTAACCCACGTAGAACAGAACCCCGAGCTCTTTGGTACAGCCAAGCGACTAGTAGGAGTACTGGCAATGGTGAGGGAAGAGCTGCAGGAAGTACCGCTGTACTATACCATGGACAGACTGTTTGGGAGAGTCCATTTGGAGACTATGCCTATGTTGGTAATGAGGTGAGTTTGTGTGTGTTTTTGTTTTTTTATGAGAGTGTTAATTTCTACGTTTTGAGCAGATATACAAAACCTTAGAGTAATTATACTTAGAGTGATAGTTTCATTCAAAATTCCGTTCAAAGTTTAAGCTACAACGTTCGCCGGCACGCACACAAGCAAACTGTAATGTTGCAAGAAAATGTAATTTTCCCAAAAAAGTGGGTAAAATGGGACTGTTCCAATTATCCCAACCTAGAAGGGCATAGAATTTTTATTTAGGTTAAGGGTGCGTTCTGAAAATGTAAAATAACATATATAAAAAAAATGGTAAAAACACCTTAACTTCATCAAAACAAAATAAAATCAACACATTTTTTTTTTTCATAACACGTGCGTGGGAACCCTAACAATATTTGGCAAATCAAAATCAAATAAATTACTTTATGTGAATAGGTATTATAGGCAGTACATAATTATAATAACAAAAAATGGTGTAAAATATTTAACTTTGCCTAGCAACATTTTCAATGTAAGTAATGGCGGTGTCTGTCAAATTTATGATTTATTAATCTGTTTCGATAAATGTTTTATACAAAAATATAAGATGCTAGGCAGTACTTAACCGTGAAATGGAATCTTTAAATTTTTCTCGTGATTATGTGATGAGTTGTGACACCCTTTTACTACACAGTAAGTATTTTTTTTTGTAAAATTGCGAGAGCTCTTTACTGTAATACTTGGTCTTGATTACTGACGTGCCGAAAGTCATAGGTAGCCTTTAAAGGCTAACATGAAATGGCTTCACTTTGCATACGAGTACTGCGGTTCTAAGCCTATTACTTCTATGTACAAAACGGTTTTTTTGTGCTTTCTAAAAATATACCGAAAGATCACATTCGTTAGAAAATACTATACTTATATACTAATACTTTTTATGCTACCTATTTGTTCTAGCTTTTATTAGCATTTTCTAAAAGTGTTAAGTTTTGGAGAAATCGTTCGGAAAAGGAGTATTTTTGTGACTAAACTCATCACCAAACTTACCTATTTCTGTCGCCAAACAGCATTTTCCTAATACTTCCAACGCAATGGCCTTGGTGCTGTATGTATGCAACCATTTATAAAGTAGAACGACTCTGGCCAATAAGTATAACAAGTATAAATAAGATATATAACACATGTAAGCAAATTATCCTGCCATCATATCATATAGCAGTATTATTTTAATCTTACTTCAGTGTGGGAAAGAGATGGAGCTATACAATATAAACAAATTATCCCTACCAACCATCATCTCATATAGCAGTATTATATTAATCTTACTTCAGTGTGGGAAAGAGATGGAGCTATACGTCCTGTATAGCTCCATCTCTTTCCATAGGTTTCCCAGTATATATTTTATACAGTATCCACGATATCACCTCATTTTTCTAAATTTACCTTTAACCCGTCAGGTCAGCGCTCCTGAACTCGGGATACAAAGTGTCGTACTCGCACGCGTCGCGCACGTCTATAAAGACGGCGGCGCCTGCGCAAGTGCTGTGGGACATCATACGCACGTGGGAGAAGACGCACCCCGCCAGACCTGCTAAGTAAGCATTATTATTGTTCTCCCTAGCGTGTTGAGGGCAAAAATAAGATTCTCTCGCCCTGGTTCATCTGGCTGTAGTGAAGGAAGAAAAAAATAAAAGTAACAAAGAAAAATAATTTTATTTGTCACAGAAAAAACGTGCGTACGAAAACATAATATGTATCTAATAAACTCGAAGGTTACACAAAACAGATCTAAAATAGTCGGAAGCTGCACGTCATGACTGTGACACTCCGGCTTGCACTCAGCATGATGCTGTGCTATGGGGGACCCACAACACAGCGCTGATTTTCAGTGGTCACCCGAAAAATACGTACGGAACCCAAGTCAGGTTTGATGAGTTGTACAGACGCCAGCAGGTCAAGCTACCCGAAACTGTAAAATTTTCCCAATAAACCTTGAACCTTATGCTGTACGGATAAAGTTGAAAATCTATTAAAGAAATTTGACAGATTGTAGTAGCTTGATGTACTGGCGTCTTTACATACTATTGCCTGTTTATTCTGACTTATTTTTAATAATTGGTCATTCAAATGATCGAAACTTGCGTCATCTTTTACTAGAAGACTTGCCAATAATAACAAATAAAATAAAATGTAAGTAAATAGGTAACAAAATAAAATAAAATAAACAGTACTTAGAATATAATGCCTATACAACCAATTATAAGAATAAATATTATTAATTATCATAAAAATTTATCCGCAGGCATCACCATGCATAAATAAAGTAGGTAGCTGGTTTAAGTTTTTCGTTGAACCTACATGGGCACTTGTAAAACGTAGACGTTATGTGTATGGTCCCAATTAGTTGTGTTGACATGCTATTTCGTATATGGGGAATACCTTTGCCCAGCAGTGGGACAATATAGGTTGTAAAAATATATTTTGTATTTATTTGGTTTTTTTTTCTACAATTACCATGTTTACATGGTATTCTTTAAAGATAATTAATTAATGTGGAATAGTGTACGCCCCAATATGGGTAGACTTTTGGGCACATAAATATTTTATAAGACCTTCCTGTACTTACCACCAAAATCACACTATATTTTTTTTTAATAAATGATTTAATTTGTAATACTGAGATTCTGGCAGTGTTTTTTTTTACTGGGTGCCTATTCCGAATGTTCGGACGTTTCTTGACTTCCAAAGTTTCCTTATTTGACTTTAAATCCTTACCCGATTTCAAGTCACGTTTTTGACTTTGACTTCTGATCTCGTTGAACGTCGTTTTTTTTTTTCGCTTTACTCAGCCGTAGTCAGGAAACGGGCGATACTTCGGATTTATCTTCAGAGTAGACCCCATGGTCTTCTGGTTTTCCACTGCTAGTGAAATGGTTGTACCCTCAACCTTCCAAGGCTGTTAGGACTATGTGGCCCATATACAGAATAATTGAAAACTCAAACAAGAAGTTGATTTACGTTTCTTTTTGTTTAGACTGGTAGCAGATCCAGTAGCACGGTTCATCCTGAACCAAGACATCAAAACAGAAAATATAGACCTCAGTCCCCGAGGCGACGCCAATCCTACCAGTCGTCGCGATGGTAGGCTGCGGTTCCAGTACAATCCTACTCCTAACTGGGGACCGGGCTCTAAGGCTGCTGTTAAGTACGTATTGTTGCTTATAAGCCGATATCATACGCTTCATTTTTGCCTTTCATTCGCCATCCTTCACTCCGCGGAACGCAGAATCAATCAAAAGCGAAAAAATGTATACATTAGTGAACCGATCCAACGGTGTTGGATTTCTGCAGTCGCCATCTTTCAATTGTCTACCCACAGATTTAGAGTAGACTAGATACCACAAGCCGTTCCACCAAGCGTGCCCCGAAGTTTGTGACCGCATAGCTGACGTATTTCCACGAAATAGGCGTGATAATAGTAGGCTATGTGTCCCTAGTGCGAGAACGACTTTAATGCACAAGAGTGTCTGCTACATGGCGCCAGTCATTTATAATAAATTACCGAGGAGTTGGAAAGAATTAAACTTGACTTTATTTAAAAAAAAGCTTCGATTTTTTTAGTAGACAAAGCGTATTATAGTGTGACGGAATTTTTAATGGACAAAGGACTAATCTCTTGATTACTTACCTGCTTTTTATAATGTTTACAAATTAGAAAATATAGACATTTAATTTTAATTTAATTTTTTTTTTATTTTGACTGCAGAAGAATTATGTATAAATAACTATTGAAATACTTCATAATTCAATCATAATTAAATTATAATAATTGACATTGTATAACTTTATTATTATGTAGGTACTTGCCATCTCTATTGTATTCTTTTTGTGCATGCCTTCTGGCTAAATATGGCTGTTGTTAATTATATTTTTTATGCCACCGTGTTTTTGTACCCATATTTGCGAAATAAATATCTTATCTTATGTGCTGTGCACAAACTTCGGGCATTATTGCGACTTCCATGCATGTAAAATGTCAACGCACGCCCACTCCTGACAAAGTCTATTAGCTGACAGACGCGCTTAGCGATTAAAACGATTCTGTTTATGTTGAGCACATCACTAAATGGCTGGGGCTGAAAAACATGACACGCTCGGTTTTCATACTATCTAATGAACATGCGGTATCTAGCCTACTCTAAATTGTGCGTCTACCGAATGACCGCAAAATTATATAAAAGGAGCGGATGAAAGTTCATTCTTATGTCATTTTGTTGTTGTCTTAAAAGGGTGGAATTAAATATTAAAAAAACCGGCCAAGTGCGTGTCGGACCACGCACAATGAAGGGTTCCGTAGTGGGAATACATTATCCTAATAACAAACTTAACATTGTAGTTGAAAAACATGTTACCTCATAAATTCCAAGTGCAAATGTAAATTTGTACGCACAATATTGAGAGATTTACCATGTTATTTTAAGAACATATACCTACATCTTATAGGTTTTCCTGTAATCTATAAGTAAAGAATTATTTACTGTATTTTTTTCAACATTTTAGGCTTAGTAGTTTCGGAGATAAGGCGGAATAGTGAATTTTCATCTATTATCGTTAATAATTTTAAAAGTATTTATTTTAAAATTATAAAAAATATATCTGAAATCTTTACAAACAAGCCCTTTCAATTGATACAACGCACGGTACAGTGTGCAAAGCTTTTTATTTTCTAATATTCTCCCAAAAGTGATCCCCATAATCAAAATTCATTTATTTACGTTACACGTCCGTGTTTGGGTCATAGAAGTCCATATTATACAGCGTGCCGCTACAGTGGCGACATTAATTTTACACACATATACAGTTTCACCTTTACGTTATACGAAAATATTTTAATTTCATTAAACATTATCATTTATTGATTTATTTACAATTTTCTAAAATAGCATCTTGGAACAACCTGACTTAAAGAACTGTAGCACAGAGCTCATGGATCATAACATCGAATCAATGAAATTAAAACAAATAACGTGCGAAGAGTAGGCGAAAGAGACAGCTTTATTATTTAGTTTGTTTGTTTTTTTTTCTCAATTTATAATTATTTATTTTAATATAATATACATAAAAAAAGAAAAAACAATTAAATGATTACTGGCCTCCTACCAGTGTGTCAAATTAATGTCGCCACTCTAGCGGCACGCTGTATGTGTACCAAATTTCAACTTAATCGGCCCAGTAGATTCGGAGCAAATCGGCTGTGACAGACAGACAGACAGCCAGCCAGACACACGAGTGATCCTATAAGGGTTCCGTTTTTTCCTTATGAGGTACGGAACCCAAAAATTACCGGACCTTCACTCGAGTGAATCCTCTGATATTGGCTTTATAAGGCCCGTAAAACCTCGTAATCATGGTAAATTAAAGTTTTTGTAAGTAACACATTGTTACAGCAACATGTTTTTTCTCGAAACATGTTCCTCCACAGACGTACTGTTTGCAATGTGGCCAGCAAAATCAAAATATGTTTCTACAAAGAAGGCCTAAAGGCCAGCGCACATTACTGCATTGGGCCGCACCGGATCGCATTTCAATACAAAAAAGTGCGTTGCGGTACGGCCTCCTTAGCCTTAATACACAGGCTAATATTTCAGTATTTACAAACAATAACAAAAATAAAAACTATTGAAGAGCTTATTGTGTGTTCTTGTTTTGTCACAGTGTAGGAGACGAGAAGATAACAAAGGCGCTAAAGAATCAAAACAAATACTCTAAAGATAAGAACAATGAAAAACGGCAACACTCGTCAAGCGATGAGGAAGAAAGGAAGAAAGTCAATACAGGCAGTGAAACTGCTGAGTAAATAAATATTTTGTATAGTCCATTTTGATATTTTATTTAGAGAAGAACGCTATGAAGATACTGAAATCAACTGTTTGGCTCATCATTGGGGCCTTCATGTTTACCCCCTGTTGACACATAGCCCGCATCGCCAAGCATTTTTAAAGTGTGAATGAAAAAAAGATGTAAATTAAAGTAATTTTTAGATTACCATTCATTTAGTAAATGCGCTACAGCTTCTTAGCCCCTGGAAAGTGTCTACAAGGTGTCTACATCTACCTCACGCTCACCTGACTTTCTGGAAGTTTCGTAATGTAATTCAAAAACTCGCATCCAATCCTTAAATGTAAAAAAATTGTGACCCGTCACGGGACGCCTGGCAGATGTGAAACATCGAAATTATTTACACACTATTAGATAATTATAGACTGTATAGGTATATATAGTATATAATATATACTATCATATTATTATAGCGTGGCGACGCGTCGCCGCGCCAGCAATAGGTTTTACGTGCGGCTATAGATGTTTCACATCAAAAATAAACTATAGGCCATTTGTATGTGTCGTAGCCATCTGGTAAAATTAGCCAGCTAATTGGACGCCTAAGCCGTTCATGAATGAATTAATATCTAATTTAACTTGAATAAACGACATTCAGCCATCTGGTTAAACGTTGCGCTCAATGACTTGGCTAGGTTGTGTTTTTGTTGGTAACTGAATTTACCAACAATATAAGGGGATACGCGGGGGCCGATGCCGCGGCACGCTCGCTTCGCTCGCGTGTCATAGTCACTGTTCTGACCCAAATGATTCAATAACAGTGGAAAGAATCACGAGTCCGAGTCTTGGTCAGTCATCTTCAAAGGGCTGTCTTTCAATACGCCAGTGATTCTAGTACAATGAACTATCGGCCTCTAGGCATCCAATTGGATGCCGGCGTTTATTGAACGGCCTAGGTGCCCAATTAGCTGGCTAAAGGTCTCTGCACACAGCCGGCGTGGCGTGACGTGTCGCGATGGCGGGACTGTGACGCTGCGCTGGCGAGGCGGCAGCGATGACAGTAAGTGTATAATCTATGGCAGCGGTCACACTGCGGGCGCGATCACGTCCCGTCCCGCCGCGCCCCTTCACGCCGACGCCGGCGATTCATTCAGAACAGTGTTTATATTGCCAATGGCCCAAATCGTACAAACATACGTGAGCACGAACACATTCGACTGGTTTTTTGGACATCCATCACATTCACGCTGCGCCCCAAAGAGTAGAGTAACTATATACGGAAAGAGTAACAACTCTGTGGTAAAATTTGCATGTACGGAAAGTGGTGCCACCTTGAGTTTGGTGGGTGAACTAAGGCTCTAATATACATATAGGTATGTATACTAATAAGTATGTATACCTATAGGTAGGTGTATACAAATGAGAATTTATTATTCTTATTCAATTTACAGACATCTTACTCAACTTGTTGTCCTAGTATTTTTCTCTTATTTACAAATTACTTTTGTCTTCAATAGTGAACGAAGTCAAAAGTACCAGAAACTGAGAAATTAGGACAATCTGTAGAGCGAGTCTGTTTAGGGTCAGCTGGGGGTGGGTTCACCTAATTAAAAAAAACACATAAGATGTTCAGATTAGTGTCATTTTATTAACATCAAACGACTTCATATTTTTTCGTTTTGTATTTGTTGTAATACAGCTGAGCTGCGTTTTTTGTCACATCTCCACCTTCGTAGGTGATTTTTCCTTCTAATATTCTATTTATAGACCTGCACCAACTATAAATAATTATATGTATGGAAGTGTCAACAAAACATTGTTTTACTTTTTCATGATGTATTTCACAGTCTATAAAACTAAAATCGGTGAATAATTCAATGAAACTTTTTATTCTTTCTTTGATGTTCTTTTCGTGGCAATCGTTATTCAAAAATGCAACAGTTGTTTCTTGTATTTCTTGAAAACAAGCTACTAGGCAGTCGGAGGGATAGCAAAGCCATTTCTTATTTTGGCAATATTCTTTGGCACGTATATTTTGTACATTTAATTGTTCGAATTGCCCAGTAGTTTGCTTTTACAATCTTTACAACCTTTGACGACTTTTTGTAGACACTTCGTCAAGGCCCACCCACAGACATAAGTTCTTTGATCAGCCCCTTTTTTTTTTTTTTTTTTTGGGTGGGAAATTATCAAATAACTTCTCCCGCTCTGGGCGGAGCGGGAGGGCGTGTCAGACTTTTACTGACTAAAACCCACCCGTATTCCTTCATTTGCCTGTGTGCCAGGGCCACGATATCCCTTTCGGACAAACTCGCAACCCTGGCAGGCATTGGCCCTAACGGACCCCGTCAGTTGCTGCTGACAACTCTTTGAGGCGCGCGTGGAATACAACGCGCCGTCGACCCGGGCCTGGTCCTTATCGGAAAGCCCCTGAATCAGAAATATTTCTTGTATTTTGCATAACATTTAGGGGCTGATCAATTACAATACTTTGGGATTGCAAGGGAGCATTACCTTTTTCCTTATTTTTAAGGAAAAAGGAGAGAGATTGTAGACAGTCATTAGAATCCTCTTCGCAATTGGAGCCTACTGAATGATTCGTGCTGAAATTATTTAATAATAATGTTTTAAATGCTCCCTCAAATCCCACACAGTTGGGTGTAACATTTCGCGCACCCAAACTTCGAACACATCCAAAGAAATTTTCGAGTGGGTCTTGGTTAAAATTGCGTGTCAGCATCGCGTCAAAGGAATATTTTTTTGATAATAATTGCCAAATCGATTTAAAACCTTCTATTGTTCTAATAAAATTATTTAAAGTTGGGACAGACTTTTCAATTTTCTCATCACCTTTTTTCACCATAAATTTGGCAGTTTTTAACATTATCAACGCATCTTGCCATAACATATGATGAGGAGAATTTCGCTTTACAGCAGCTCTGTATATTTTTCCATTTGGCGGCGTAAAAGATGACGCGTTAAATGTGTCAAACAATTTGTCTATTAGCAGTATAAACGGTATTAGATCCCGACATTCTGAGGGACAATCTCCTCTTGCAATTACATTATCAGTAGCAACTGCCATACTATAACTTAATACTTGAGCCGCATTTTTCACCCTCATTTTTTTTATTTTGACAGGATCTATGTGTTCATTGGTCAAATTGGGTAGCATACGCAACTCTCCATGCGACCTGTCGGCTTCAAAAACCCGCTGAAAGTATTCCCACTTTACTATTTTTAATACATTTTCGTGCATATAATGCATTTCTTTATTTAATAAATTATTTCTAATTCCTTTTAATAAGTGGGGAACATCAAACAGCGGGATTATATCATATTTGTTAACACGTATTACGTCCTTTCGCCATTCTTTGCCTGCTTGGAAATATGCAGTTTTGGCTTCGGAGATTAAGCTATTTATAGTGCTTACATTTGCCGAGCTTTGGTCGCATACAGTTGCGATTATCTTTAGACCAGTAGCTTGTACGTTGGCTATAACGTCTACTAACATTTCTTTAAGTTTTGATGTCTTTAATGTTTGGGTAAAGTAGTAAGCTACTGGTTGTTTGTAATTTTTCCTCACCCCTTTGACCATGAACACCAAAACATGATTGGCAAAATTTGGCATCTTACATTTCCCATCGTTCTCAAAACCAACAAGATCGTCTGTGTATACATTGTAATGGATATGGGGAGATATGGACATTTCATCAAATACTAACGTACACAGACGATCTTGTTGCAACATTTTCGACACTGTGGACTTTAACTCTTTAAAAACGATTTCATTTATGCCTGGAGTCAATTTTACTTGAGCAAGCAATGACTTCAGGACTTTCTTAGATGGTAATGTAAAATGTTTACACATTAACTTGTAGGCTTTAGGACTTTTCTTAAAAATTGAAAGCGATAAAATCTTTTCTTCCTCGGTAAATCTATGCCCCTTCTTTTTCTTCCGTCCTTCTATGCATTGCATTCGAGTAAACAATTTAGCCGACTCGGACATGTTACGAGTTAATTTCTCAAAATCTCTGTTCGCACTATTCTTTTGGATTTGTTTAATGCGCAACTTGAAAGTTTTAAGTTTTTGGCGCAATCTCCTGACTTCATTTTGCGTTTGTCTTACTTTTCTAGCACACTGCGTTTCAGCCTTTTTCTGCAGAAACTCGACAGTTTTACCTGAAAGATTAAATTTAAAATTTTAAAACATACATATTTAAGATGTTCAGGTATATTAGATAAAATTGTTTACGTAAGAGACTAAAGATTTGCTAAATTCTATGAATTATGTATAATGGATGGAAATAAAAAGTTGTTCGTTTTTTGTAGCCTATGGTATGTCCCAGTGCTGAGCAAAGGCCTCCCTTTTTGCCTTTCAAACTTCACTATCTTGTGCAGTTTCCCACTGCTGCTCTTGCCTGCCCACCACCATATTTATTATTATACATATTTAAAATGTGAGACTTATAATAAACCTCAAGGTCAGTGTTGCACTATCCTTATCTACCAAAAGTTTAGATAAACTCGAGCTCGAGGGACTCGTGGTTAGGAAACAGCCGCACAGGTCAATCAATCAAAGGTTAAGCTACGCTTGCCGTGGTCGGTCCGTAGATGGGTGACCATCCATTTCATACCGAGACCCCTATGTGCCTCGGAAAGCACGTTAAGCCTTCTGTCTCGGCTATCATTTGTAGATTTTTGACATCTATTATGGATAATCAGAAGCCCAAAAGTCTGACAACCACTCTTACCCAAGGGGTATAGTGTTGAGCCAGTAACATTGCAGAGGTCAGATAGGCAGTTGTTCTATGTAATATATGCATATGGTTAGACTGGTAGTCAACCCTAACATAATTCGGAAAAGGCTGGGCAGATTAATTGAGTTTGGATAAACTTAACAATACACACATCATGTTAAATGGATAAACAGCCTAAAACATCCCACCGTTTGGAAAAGAAATTATGTATGCAAATGATAAATTAAACCAGTTAGGTAGTGCTATGTGAATATATAACAAACAAGCAGACAGACCAGTTCACATTTATAATAATAATTATAAAAAAAACAAAGTACCTGCATCAAATTTTGTCAATGGTATGGGAGCATGGCACTTTTCACTTGACATTAAACAGGTAGATCCAGATGGCCCTGAGAATTCTGTAGAAGCAACAGCGGATGAAGGTCCAGATCTGGATGGACCAGGTAGGTGTTTAGTTTGAACCGATGACCCAGCCACGTTGGTGATATCAATCATAGGTCCGCCATGACCAGATTGTCTTCTAGGTTGACAGTAGCTATGGTCTGTCTCCACAAAGGTACTGATTGTTTGCTGAACACCTGTAACATAACATTGCAATATTATAATCAGTTGAATTACTTTTTTTCTGATATTTCTGTGTTTTGATGCTACTTCAGTCTGTGTGAAGTAACTAAGATGTTCCATTTTTACTACATAAAATAGTTGTTTATAATTCAGTAACATAAATATTAATACTATATCTATGTTGCCTTTTTGTACCTTTGATACTTTGAGAAATAAGTCTTTTAATTCTTTTTTATTAGAGAATTTAAGTAAAGGAACAAAAAGTGCCTTTATTTTGATCCCAATGAAAACCCACCATTGAGTAAATAAAATAATAATTTAATTGGTTTCTGTATTAATAGAGCAAAACAGGGATCCCTTACATTCATTATAATAACCTTCAGATTAACTTTTTTATTATTAAACAAAAAAAACACAATCAAAGTTTTGCCATGACACCTGACAGGTTAAGTTGACAAATCTCTTGTACAGCAGCAGCTCACTAGTCTTACAGGGATTTGGTTCAAATGCAAAAATAATAGATCCCAAATCCCTGTTTATTCCACAATTTTATTTTCAGAGTACTTTTATGTTACTCTGACGAGTACAACAAATCAATAAAATTGATAATCTGAATCAATTTGGTATTGTTATAAATGTTATTTTCTCACAAATATTGAGCTAATTTAATTCTACTTACGATTCAAATTAACTGATGGTATGGCTGAACAAATAAGATGCCCTCCAGTTGTCTTGAATGTAGGATCAAAATGGTGATCACATATTCTTTTGTTCTTGTATATCTTCGTACGGTCCCTTTCTGTAACCTTGCTGCCAACAGCCGCTATCCAAGCAGCGAACAAATCAGGTCGGTTTTCAGGGTTTGGAAACCGGTGAAGGGGTACACCGTATGCAACTGAAAATGGAACGAAATTTATGAATATCAGAGTATGACTAAATAAAATGAAATTATGGAATAACATAAAACTGTTTTCTTGCTTCTAGTAAATACGGTACCGTATGGTAATAAACACTCACCTAAAGCATCACAGCCAAAAATACAATATCTTCTTCGGAGTTCACTCATATTAACAAAACAACAAAAATGACCAACAAAAAACAAAGTGATAACAATAATATGAAATAAAAACAAAACAAATAACAGTAACAAGACTAACAAGTAACAATTATTAGAAATAGCTGAGTTAGTGAGTTTAACTCGGGAAGCGCATCAACGCCGGTAAAACCTTGGTAAAACCGGAGCTGACAATGGCCGAATGGCGACAATGACATTTGTCTGACAATTTGACAAACAAGACAAGATGGCTGCCAAGTTTTGTTAACCCACCAAACTCCAGATGTCGCTGTCGCCCATGGAAATTGATGACAGTGCTAAGTGTGCCCCCCCTGCTGCGCCCCGTCCGACGCGACGTATCACGCTCCGCCGCGCCGGCAGCCACCCGGCAGCAAGGAATATACTACTCTCTAACGAAAGACCGGCAATGTGACTGCTACATACGTAAACCATAGAACATAAATCGTCGGCGTCCTGCCAGCGCGGTGGCGTGGCGCGACGGTTACCTTCGCGTCGAGCGGGACGGCTCTGTGTGGTGTCGTCCGTAATATCTAGTACATACATTACAACTGCTCTGCTCAATAATTAAATTATCTTTAAATTGGTGAAGGTTTCAGAAAATACGCTTGATGGATTTTGCGCCATTCTCAGTTTTTTATCCGCGTTAGACATAACTTTACAAATTAATTTCACTATGTAATTTACGTAATCTAAAATATTGTTATTGAGAAAATGTTCTAATTTAACATATATTTTTTTCAAATCATTAACACAACTCGTTTAGACGTCATCTTCAGTATAAAATCATTAAAAGTCGGATATCGTCGCAATAGAATACATTATTTTGTACTTAATTTTAGAATAATTTTAATCTATGGAATTTATACAAAATCGTGTTTGTATCCGATCGTACTGTCAACTGGGTGTGTAATGATGACAACAAAATTTCTAAACGAAACTGACAGCTCAGAGGCACTATTACCCTGCTAAATAAAAAAAGCGCTGTCGCTTTGACAGCACTCAAGCTGTAATGGAGCACTCGATTTCCAAAATAGAATATCATTTTTTGCAGGATTACAGTATGACGCAAATGCGAATGGCGAGGTGAACGCGTAAAAATGACAAAGCGAAAGCTATTTATTATTTAATTGATAGCACTTATCGTGAAGGGAATAATTGTCGACGTCGTAGCGAGTACACGTGCCGATGTCATTATCATTTGTTTATTGTACTGTGACACCAAGTCGCTGATATATTAACAATAACATAATTGATTGTTTTGTGTGAAAAATTCGTTTCCTCTTACGATAAGGATGCATTTACAGACTTTAATAATTGTTTTTTTACTATCTTTCGCGTGTGGACAAGACAGACAGGTGGGTTTTGTTTATGAGCATATTTTTTTAAATTGTTGTATTTAGATTTAAAATAAGGCAAAAGCCCAATTTTTGTAGACACCCCCTTTTTTATTTGGCTTTGTGTATAGAGGACGAAGGTCAGCAGTGATATTGGGTCATTGTTGGTTTATCTGACATTGTATTACATATTTTCCTACTTCATTTCACTAGGTCTTATAATTCAAAAAGGTTCAATACCAAACATGTTACTATGTCCTCCTTTGTAATTAGCCTTGCTCTGGTCACTGGTGTCATGCTACACATCCTCCCACTAAACCCAATAATCTAATGTTTATGTTATTCTGACCGTATCTAAATGTATGTAACCTACATTACTAGATTAATTTAGTTTATTTAAATCATTAAATTTAATAGATATAATAGGATTTTCCTGAAGGACCTAATTATCAAAAATATTATGAAATAGCTTTATTTTCAAATAAACAATTGTTTGATCATTATTTTCAAAATTGTCCTGATACAATAACAAATAATTAATCAAAATTCAATAGACAACAGCTGATACCTGATTATATTAAAAAAAAATGATTATACACAACTACTTAGATTGAATTTTTAAACTATTATTAATTTACAGATAATCCCAAAACTGAACCCAGGATGTAAAACGTGTGGTTCAAGTACAACCCTTGTATACATCAAAGCAGAAGGCACCCATGACACTGTCCACCAGCTATGGGACTTCACGAGAGGCGTGCCCACCATCATCTATGTGATCACCAAACTCAACTCTTCATTAAATATAACTTGGGAGAATGAAGAACCTGTAAAATTTAGGCTCACCGAAAAACCGCTGTATAGTTTTGCTGCAACTATTGATAAGGTAATTTTGTTTTAGTATTGTTTTGGCTTGTTTCCACGTTTTTCTGAGAAAAATATCACTTCTATTGTAGGTTTTAGCAATAAAACCGGCAAACTGCGAGTCAGACTCGCGCACGAAGGGTTCCGTACCATTATCTAAAAAAACGTGTTGGAACCCCCTTAAATATTTATTTTTATTCTGTTTTTTAGTATTTGTTGTTATAGCGGCAACAGAAATAAATCATCTGTGAAAATTTCAACTAGTCCAACTATCACGGGTCATGAGATACAGCCTGGTGACAGACGGACAGACAGACATACAGACGGACAGCAGAGCGTTAGTAATAAGGTTCCCGTTTTACCCTTTGGGTACGGTACCCTAAAAATGTTTTTCTCTAAACTTGGAATTTTGCATAACACTATTTATAGATATTGTATTATTTTTCCTGTATAATAAAAATTTTGCTGATAAAAATTATACCTCAAGGGAATTCCCCCTAAAACCACAGCAATACTGTTGAAACCCCGCGTCAAGTCACGCGAATATTTGTGTTTGTGATGCATGTTAGTTACCCCAAATAAACCATTGCATAATCATAATCAGCCTATATTGTTCCCACTGCTGGGACACAGACAGGCCTCCTATTTTCGTAACGGAGTGGGCTGTAATCCACCACGCGGGCGGGTTGGTGGATGTCACATGCCCTAGAATTTTTGTTTCTAGGACATGCCGGTTTCCTCACAATGTTTCCCTTCACCGTTTTGAGAGCAGTGGTGATGAAATTATTTACAACAAGCTTTTGCCCGCGGCATCACCAGCGTGAAGGTCAGAAATACTCCCACGGGAGCGTACTACCGGGATAAAAAGTATCCTGTGTCTAACCCAGGTCGTGGTCTACCCTATGTGCCTAATTTCATCCGAATCCGTTCAGCCGCTTTAGCGTGAAAGCGTAACAAACATACAAATTCACATTTGTAATATTACTAACTAGCTACGCCCCGCGGTTTCATCCGCGTCTCGGTCCCGTGGGAATATCGGAATTAAAAGTGTCAGCAAACTCCATACAAAATTTTATCAAAATTGGTCCAGCCGTTTGAGCGTGGAGAAGTAACAAACACACACACACTCACAAACTTTCGCCTTTATATTATTAGTGTGATTGTATATGATAAACCATACATAGCATGTAATACTATCCTATATTTTGATGGAAATTCAAACTCATGCATGTTTATCAATAAGTGACGTAATTCGTCCCGCATCGGATAAACTGACGTGCACAGCATCTGTTGATTTTAGGTCGGCGCATTTATGAATAGCTAAGGGGACAGGATGTATTGTAATTGAATTTAGTTCAATTATTCCCTTGCCCGCTCCACCGAGGGGAGTGATCAATGAACAAAAACAAATTAAGATCATCCTCTGTATGCATCCGAATTTCTATCGTCCCAGACCATTACTTGCAAAGCTTTATCATATCCTTTTCTGAATTTAAACTGAAACATAACAAGACCCCTTAATTCCTGGAAGACGTAGGTACTTATAGGTGTGTACACCCACAACTAGCGATTTAAAAAATAAAATAAATAATAATACTTAATATATATTTTTTTTTATAATAATTTTTGCAAATATTTTTCTTTATTTATGGTATTAACAAGCCGTGAGCCCGATGGGATTTCACATCGGCATATAAGACGACCTTCCATACAAACTTTCATCCCCTAGTTAAGGCGACGATAACAGACTTTTAATGATTTTATACTGAAGATCACGTCTAAACGAGTAGTGTTCATGATTTGAAAAAAAAATATGTTAAATTAGAGCATTTTGTCAATAATTTAATATGTGAATATTTTAGATTATGTTTATATTACATAATGAAATTAATTTGTAAAGTTATGTCTAACGCGGATAAAAAACTAAGAATGGCGCAAAATCTACCAAGCGTATTTTTCTGAAACCTTCACCAATTTAAAGATAATTTAATTATTGATCTTTTAATATACGCATTTTATTTAGAAAAACCGTGGTTAATCAATCTTAGTAAATATTTATAAGATACTAGCTGACCCGTGCCCACTTCGTTGGGCGGTAAGCATTTAAACTTGTGATGATTAGCCTATGACACTCACAAATAACGTGGCTTCCTATGGATAAAAGAATTTTCAAAATCGGTTCAGTAGATCCAGAGATTACCCCCTACAACCTCACAAACTTTACCTCTTTATAATATTAGTATAGGAGTATAGATTAATTTATAAAATTATGGATGGCATACTTAACGTCTATTTTTACATTTTCGTTGGAATAAAATACCATGGAAAATTACACCGAACGAACAATATTCGTTACAAAATAATTCTACTGTTTGACAACTTGATACTTAAATAAAAAAATTGGATTATAAAATGTATTGAATTGTGTTTCTGTGAAATATGTTTAATTAAAGTAAATAGTCGTTGAAACAATAATATTCGAAATAAAAATACAAGGACCAAAATTAAATATTATATGAAACATTTGCTGCGAAATGAAATTCTATGAAATCTCTGTCCTCGAAACAAGGGAACACCTAAAAAAATACTTCAAATTATATCATGAAACTTTAACTGAACTTAATATAAAGCAGATACTATGTTTTAAATTTTTATTAATTTACCATTATTTTAACCGTAAAAATAAATTATTTAAACTATCGGCGCCTTGGAGCCTTCTCCCTGCCGCCCTGTCCCGCTTGCTCGCGTGACAGCGACTCAGGGAGCAGTAGTGTGTGAGCGAGATAAAGAGTGAGTTGGCGCCGAGGTATTATGAACTCAACCCATTTAGGGGATGAATTAGAAAAATGCAAAATTACATGTTTCTACACAGTGGTTGTGCGTTGTATGTCAGTCAATGAAAATGAGTTGAACATTTTTATTTAGTAGAATGTACCTACCTAATGCCCAGCCTCTATGTTTTAGTATAGTTGGTGAATTTAAAAAAATATCTATTTCACCATGAAACAGATGAGGAGAGACAGTTGAGGGAAAGTACGCGCAGGAAAGATTTTAAAAGCAAAATAGGTATTATTTTGCTTTTAAAATCTTTATCTTCTAATCTCCAACTTAAGATTGTTCAACAAAGTCCTCAATATCAAGCAGTGCGGATTTTTAACAGGTTGCCATTGGACTTAAAAACTATAATTTACAAGAGCTCATTTAAGTCAAGACTCAAAGCGTTCCTATTGGAGAAATGTCTCTATTCAATAGACGATGACATATCCATGTTTAAAAAAATGTATATTAGGTAATGTGAGACCGGGTAATATTAGTAGGTATGTACTCGTAGTAGCTTGTAATGGTATTGGGTTTTTTAATTGTATTGAATGTTTTATTTTCTTTGTTGTGTTGTGAATGTGTTGGTTTTATATTTTTGATTATCGTGATTTTTTTTGTATTTTTAATTTATTGTTTATGATTTCAAACACAATGTAAATTGTTCCTGAATAAAATTGAATTGAATTGAATAGCGGCGAACCTATCGCCGACCCGGAAATAAAACCCAGGAACCCAAGGTCAGCAATCGTGCTTGCGACTGCAAGTCATTATCGAATATCTAGTCAGATATTAGACCATGCAACGTAGGTAGGGGCTTGTGGCTAAGTAACAGCCGCTCGGGTCGATCGATCAGGTTAAGCTACGCTTGCCGCGGTTGGTCCGTGGATGGGTGATCATATTTACATACGAAGACGGGACCGTGCCTGAGAAAGCACGATAAGACGTTGGTCCCGGCTGTTATTGGTAGGTCTTTGGCAATTGTTACGGGGTCGTCAGAAGCCCCAAAAGTCTGACCACCAGTCTTACCAAGTGTTATCGTGTTACCCAGTAACTGGGTTGTGGAGGTCAGATAGGCAGTCGCTCCATGTAAAATACTGGTTTAGTCCCATCTATTCCCCTTCCCATCTCTTCCCCTTCCCATCTCTTCCCCTAGGCGTTTATACCAACAAAAAAATCCTTTTCTAGGTATAAACGTATAGGGGAGGAGATGGGACTAAGCCAAAATACTGGTATTCAGCTTCATCGGTTAAACTTGCAGCCGACCCAAACATATTTGGACAAAAAAGCTACGCAGATGATGATACGAATATAACATGCATTTAGTTAAACATTTGATACTCGTGAGTCATAGGTTGCGTCCCCATTCCATACTAGCGCATTGTATTAGATAACAATGTGTCTCGTGACTTTGCCCTACGTGGTAAACACATTCAATTGACGTTCTTTATTGCTATTGGTTTAAAGACGAAAATGTAATAAACGGTATTTTTTGGAGCAGAGTAATTAGAATGCAAATGTTGAGATCCAATGCGAAATTATTGATACTTATACCATTTTTTTTTTGTTGCTAATAATCATTACTTGTGTATCTCCGAAAGTTTTTAGCTGTTTTCATGCATACCTTGCATAATCTCCATTCACTCGGAAATTAATTGCAGTCAAGGTTACTTACATTTGAAATCTTTCTAGAAACCGATTACAATTTACTTCAACCTCGAATAAAACTGAAGACTTCTTTATCCACAACTGCGAAGCAAATCAATTTAATAAAGTAAGTAGGTACCTAGGTAAGGTACCTACTTACTTTTTTTAACCGACTTCCAAAAAAGTGGAGGTTATAATTATGTTCGGCTGTAAGTACTTGGTAAGTATGTTTATTTTTTTTATGTGTCTGCAAAAAAACTAAAATACAGATCCAAAGACACCGACTACCGAATTTAGATATTTTTCATTCACTTTGTAAGTAGTGTTTTTTTTTTTAATTCGTTTTTTTTTTGTTAAAAGTTTTTTTCATAAGTAAGTTACGTTTACTTAAATTTTATTTATATGAACATTTATTTGCTCTAACAAAATATCGGATGTAACTATTTAAACAAAACTCATATTAGCTCAGTTGTCAGTAGCAGCTGTAACTATCTGGACTAATAACATTTTGTTTTACTCATCGTCAGTAAGACTATATCCGACTTTTAATGATTTTATACTGAAGATCACGTCTAAACGAGTAGTGTTAATTATTTGAAAAAAATATATGTTAAATTAGAGCAATTTCTCAATAACTTAATATGGGAATATTAACACTATTCCCATATTAAGTTGTTAGGTCTATAGGTCAATAGGGATTATGTTTATAGTGAAATTAATTTGTAAATTGATGTCTAACGCGGATAAAAAACTGAGAATGGCGCAAAATCAACCAAGCGTATTATCCTGAAACCTTCACCAATTAAAAGATAATTTAATTATT
Source organism: Tiliacea aurago (assembly GCA_948098905.1). Classification (NCBI taxonomy): domain Eukaryota; kingdom Metazoa; phylum Arthropoda; class Insecta; order Lepidoptera; family Noctuidae; genus Tiliacea; species Tiliacea aurago. The sequence goes on along the minus strand of OX402592.1, from coordinate 23,821,149 downwards.
GATCTTTTAGTATACGCGTTTTATTAAAATACCTTTTGTTTTGTGTATAATAAATTCATAATGCGTCAAATTGGGGACAGCGTTCTTTGATGGGCGAATGCTATTACTGGCTGAACGTACGACACGTTGCGTGAGCTCAGTACAGAATACGCAGGCTAACTACTCAAGGTCACTGGCATATATCTGAGTCTTAAATAATATGGTTACCTGAGAAGTATAATAATATTGTGTCTTACTGGATCTGATACAATTTGTTATGATACTTCTTACCAGGTTTGTCCTAAGAAGTAGAAATCGGATATAAACTTATTACCAACTAACAGCTGCCCGAGGGCTATTGCGTATCTCTGTTGACAATTCATAATGATCATCACTTGGCAAAGTGTATAACGATTAACTGTCAAACAACTAGTTTCGTATTTGCTATCTTCAGTGACTAACTAGGATGACGTCATAGGCACCCAGTATCGCTGATAGTCACCGTAACACATTTTGACAGATGTTTATGTATCGATAAACAAAAGATTGCGATTGTCTAAGCTTAGTGGACATCAAATTGATGATCATTTAGTTTGTGGTGGCTTTCATGAAAGACACTACTCAAAGGTAGTGTTTTATAAATTCTAGTGATTAACACCGAAGCCGGTATTATGCGAAACGTGCAAACATTACGTCTTTTGTTATTTTATTGTGATTGCAGAAGTATAAAAGTTTTTTTTTATTTATATTATTTTTTGTGAATACATGTTGAAAAAAACCGAACAAGTGCGAGTTGAAGTCGCGTGGTCAGGGGTTCCGTACACACGCGGAGCGCGCGCGGGAGGACGACCCTCTCGCAGTGCCGCTCCGCAGGCGAAGACGGGGCATGAGAAGGCGATTGTACGATCGTCGTCTTATGCCCCCTGGTGGTGAACAGCGGGAGACGGGTGCGGGGGCGCCTTCTCCTGCATTGCACAGTTCACCATCCACGTCGGGCGGGAATGACAGAGCGCTCGCGGTCATTCCTGGGCCCCTCCCCGACGGGGGGGGCGTGTCGGGCCCGCCTGCAAGGCGGGCGGTCGTCAGCGGGGGACTGGATGTTATGGCTCTGCCGGATTCCCAGTCCTCCTCCTTGCAGACGAGGTAGGAGCGCCGCTGGGTCGTTTAGTGGGTATACCGGATTTTCCGGGGAGTCCCACATACCCCTCCCATCCCCCGATGGGTGGGCATGCGTAATGCATTTTTCCCAGCGTCAAAAAAAAAAAAAAAAAAAAAAAAAAAAAAAAAAAAAAAAAAAAAAAAAAAAAAAAAGGGGTTCCGTACAATTAATAATGATGTTATCTACTATATTTTTAATCCCAAGAACAAACTTAACATTGTGGTTGGAAAACATGTTCTCCCATACATTCCAACTGCAAATGTAAGTTTGCACGCACAATATTGAGAGATTTACCATGTCGTTTTAACACCATAAACTTCTTATAAGTTTTCCTGTAATCTTTAGTTAAATTTTTTTTTTTTTTTTTTAATTTTACGCTCGTTAGTTTCGGAGATATGACCATTCCCGCTATGGTTAATTTTCATCTATTTTCTTTTATAATTTTAAAACGATATATTTTAAAATTAAAAGAAATATATAGGTACATAACTGAAATCTTTACAACAAACCCTTTCATTAAGTATGTCACACGGTACAGCTTGCATAACTTTTATTTATATTCTATTTTTTTACCCCAAAAGTGAAGCCCATATTCAAAATTCATTTATTTAAGTTATACGTTTGTATTTGGGTCACTGAAATTCATATGTGAACCAAATTATAACTTAATTGGTTCCGTAGATTCGGAGAAAATTGGCTGTGACTGACGGACTGACCAACAGACAGACACGAGTGATCCTAAAGGGTTCCGTTTTTCCTTTTGAGGTACGAAACCCTAAAAACTAAATCACAACAAAAAGTATAAGTAATACAGTACTTACGTATACGCTTAAGAGTAATTATGTACGTACAACATAATCTAGAAATATATTTTAAATAGCTATAAACATCATCCGAAATGATCTTCTAAACCTTTAACAACTTGCACATTATAAACGAGAGAGCCTCGTTGTGGTTTTATTTAATTAAGTAACTTTACTCTAAGGATTTATTTTCACAAAGTTACACTTTATTATCATATGTAAACAAACACACACTATTTATTTGAATTCCGCTTGACTGTCGAATTAGAAGTTAGAACTGTAGAAGATTGAACTTACCGCCATGTTCACGTTTCAAGGGTATATAAACCGCATAATATAAAATGTTCCCTAAAGTGAAGTATTCTAACACTCAAAAGGCGTTACTCAACTTGGCCGTATAATAGTCGATAAAAAAATAAAGGTGTCAAGTGCTGGGATGAAGAGCACCGTTCCCAACCGTAAATCACCGTAACGTGATATCCACTTACTGTGATACGCAATACCAATGTTATGAAATTCTCAGTTGTCATCAAACTTACAACTGAAGCCAGTTAGTCACTGACAATCAAAAAGATAGCCAATAGCCCTGGAATTTTATTCTCTATTCTATTATCTAGTAACTAATCCTTGAATTTTGTATTCTCTGCCTCCGATCAATAAGGGCTTCACCCGCGTGTTTTTTTTAAATAAAGTACTGAGTTACTCCTTATAACATCAGCTATCTGCCAGTGAAAGTCCCGTCCGAATCGGTCCAGCCGTTTCGGAGATTAGCCAGAACAAGCAGACAGCCAACAATTTTTTTTATACTATATACTTTCATAAGCATTTAGTTAAAGGCTCTTATTTTGACCTAACAAACAAACACTTCAATTTTATTAGAGTTCCGTTCCCAAAGGGTAAAACGGGAACCCTATTATTACTAAGGCTCCGCCGCGCCGTCTGTCTGTCTGTCCGTCTATCACCAGACTGTATCTCATGAACCGTGATAGTTAGACAGTTGAAATTTTCACAGATGATGTATTTCTGTTGCCGCTATAACAACAAATACTAAAAAACAGAATAAAATAAATATTTAAGGGTGCTTCCATACAACAAACGTGATATTTTTGCTCGTTTTTGCTCGATATTGATAACGGCAACAGGTAGACGCTTGAATTATTCACAGAATCTTAAGTTATATATTTATTTTAAAAATAAATAATTAAATTATATTAAAACAAATATTTATTTTTCTCCCATACAACAAACGTGTTTTTTTTTGTAATTTTTATAGATAATGGTACGGGACCCTCCGTGCGCGAGTCCGACTCGCGCTTGGCCGGTTTTTTTATACAAATATGGGTTAAAACTAGCCTATGCCCTTCTCCAGCTCCCAGGCTACCTAGCTGTCTTTAATAAGGAAACTTTCAGGATAGCTCACAACTCGATGACAATGCATTCTAAATCCATTTATTAGCATGCTTACGTCCTGGAGGCAAAAGTCCTCGCGCACATCTGGGAGTGGCGCGAGGAGGCGAAACGCCGGGGTGAAACTCCGCTGCCGCGAGAATTCACGGCACAGCGGACAGAGCTCCGGCGGGATCTCATGGCGGCATGGAGAATGCGATTGTCGCAACCCAGCACTGGGCACGCCACAATTGTGGCGATAAGTCCCCTCTTTGAGGAGTGGCTAGAGAGGCGCCACGGCGTCCTCACCTTCCGCCTGACGCAGGTCCTCACCGGACATGGTTGTTTCGGGAGGTTCCTGTTCAGGATAAAGCGGGAGGAAACGCCCGGGTGTCACCACTGTGTGGATCGCCCGGAGGACACGGTGGAGCATACGGTGGAGGTCTGCCCGGCTTGGGTGGAGCACCGCCGTGTCCTCACGGAGGCGATCGGCGGCGGCGATCTCTCGCGTCCGGCCCTGGTTCGGGCCATGGTTCGGAGCGAGAGTGCATGGGAGGCCGTCACCTCCTTCTGCGAAGCAGTAATGCTTGCGAAGGAGGAGGCGGAACGCGTGAGGGAGAGGCAAGGTTCGCGCCCTCGCGCCCCTAGGCGCCGCAGGAGACGCCCCGGGCGTCGGGAGTCGCAAGCCGATTTCCGGCCACCGTAGGCGCGGGCTTGCGGACGGTGAGCGATGGGTAGTTCACCGTCCGATAAGGACCAGGCCCGGGTCGACGGCGCGTTGTATTCCACGCGCGCCTCAAAGAGTTGTCAGCAGCAACTGACGGGGTCCGTTAGGGCCAATGCCTGCCAGGGTTGCGAGTTTGTCCGAAAGGGATATCGTGGCCCTGGCACACAGGCAAATGAAGGAATACGGGTGGGTTTTAGTCAGTAAAAGTCTGACACGCCCTCCCGCTCCGCCCAGAGCGGGAGAAGTTATTTGATAATTTCCCATCCAAAAAAAAAAAAAGCATGCTTACGTCAAATTACCAACACCCATAATAAACTTATCGCAAATGTATCACACCAACATTTTATTGTTTTTGGTAGCTATATTTTCTTTATCGTGACGTCATAATGCCTACGATGTAGCAAATCAACTGATGTAATAAGTATTATAAAATCCAATAGCTAGTTACACTTACGAAGACATACATACATATGTATTTATTTATTTATATACTTACTTACTGGTTTACCAACCAGAAAAGACGATAAATTAAACACTATAAAACGAAATAAATATTTTTGTAAATCGATACTCCTGTATCCTATACTTATTTCCTAACATAAGGGTAAATGTTTCAATATAAACTAGCAACACTGAATGATTATTGTTAAGGTGTGTTTCAAGATGTCACTAACAATAAACACGTAAAATAAATCAAAATAGACGAATAATAATTATTTTACCTATGAAAGATACTCCCATCTTCTTTCTTTTGTTTTTAGGAACAGTTTTTACAAAGTTTAAAAATACAAAACGGCATTATTCTGAAATTATCTGTTAGAGCCCGGGACGTACTAACGATGCGACGTTTCGCGCTATACTGACTCGAGATTTTATTCGATTTTGAATTTGTATTTGGTTTATTGGCCGCACTCGGTGTTCCGCGCGGTCTATCTGCATCTTTCTATAATCTGAGGCTGTAGTACTAAGAGTAGGATATTCTTGGGATACATATATTGCTCCAAAATTTAATTATATTGTCTTTATCGAACTGTATTTTTAGGCTCGTATCACATGCCAGTTCTAACAGCTGTTCTTCCTCAACTATTGAAAGTCCAGAAGGGGGTGAAAGCTCGGGAGGGGGGGGGGGCTAATGATCCCAATTATCATTTTGATGTACTGACTCTCGTTACGTCGCGTGCCGGTAACGTGAGCATACCGGATCGCGACGCCCCTGGGACAGCGCCACGACGCCTCTGGGCGTCGCGACGCACAGTTATGGAACCCCTGGGCTTTAACATAATTTAACATGACGCCTGTATGCCCCTAAGAATTGGGCAGAGGTGTACCGTGTACCTATAGGTAGTACACCCACATTTCGCCAGATATGTATAATGAATGTAAATGCACCTTGTTCCAGCTACAAGAATACAATGACGTCGAGAACAACGGGCACATTGACAACAAGAGCCCACAGAGGGAGCTGTCGTTGCGTGATCTGGTGTGGGAACGCAGCGACAGCAAGTTAACTGATAAGGAAGCTATGCTGCATGTACATGGGTACTTCCCTATTCAGAGGAAGCAGAGAGGCATTCTTGATATGAAAGTAAGTTATAGAGAAATACACCTACAATAATATGTACCTGCACTTACATCACATGGCATGGAATTGAGGATGTATGGCAGAATAATTGACTGATAAGGATGGTACGTTGAAAATACGAGGATATTTCTCTGATCAGCGAAGTGTTTAAGTACTAGATATTAAATAGTACATTATTGCAAAGGCCGTGAAATAGGCAATTGCAGGTCAAGTATGAGTTTGTAGGCCGAGCCGTAGGCGAGGACTTCACTAATACGAGATAGGCATTTGCCATTTCCGCCGAGGCATATATAGTGCTTTTCTCAAAAGAATGCAGGGAAATTAAATTATTTATAAATTCCAGATTCAATGACGAACAACGATCATTTTTCACGCGCCAATGTGATCATTTTTTTTTTTTTTAATGTACAGCTTCATATTTGCAAGCCAGTTCGAAATTTAAATAAAACCTTTGATAAGTTACCTCCTTGGTTGCCATGTTTTGGAGTAAAAGAGTATATAATAACCCCAGCACGCCGTTTTATACAACATTGCAGGAGCGTTGTAATGTTCCAAATTCAAAAAACGCTCCTGCAATGGATTTGATTTTCTTTGACCGTAAATTCGATACTTCGCGTGTTCTTTTGTCGAAAATAATGACAATATTTCCATGAATGTTTGAGAAATTTATCTTTAGTGTTCAACAAATGAACACGGTCGGTTAAAAATCATTTATAGCTAGAGTGCATCTCATGACAATTCCAATAAGACCAAACACGGGTAGGATACATTGTTTTATTACGGAGTTCCAGTGCCTACCTTCCGGCTTCATCATCAGATCAGTTTGATGGTACCATTTTGATCAGAACTATTTATTTAAATTTGCTTCGCTTAACTATCTTAATCCAGATATCTCATCGCCACCCGTGAAATACTAATCATTGAGAAGTTCCGGTGGCCATCTGTGGCCTTCTTCATCAGTTCCACTTCACCAAATTATACTTTCTGAATGCAAATGATTGACTTGTTGATGAAAATATAAAAATCGCTATATGTATGCCTATAATATTTGAGGAGTTACCTCAATTACTCATGGATCCCAACATCAGAACTGGATTTTAATAAAAATGGGACCAATCTGGAAGTATATCCTTTCAAATAAAAAAAGAATTTTCCAAATCGGTTCATAAACGACGGAGTTCTGAGGTAACAAACATTAAAAAAAAAAAAAAACAAAAAAAAAAATACAGACGACTTGAGAACCTCCTCCTTTTTGAAAAGTCGGTTAAAAAGTTAGTTAAGAACATTTTCGAAATGTCTTATTTAAAAACAGATAACTGGAAATCTCTGTTTCTATGGAAAATTTAAAATCGGCCTAATTTGGCTGTAACACTATTTTTCAAAAATGTTCTTTACTAACGTTTTAGACCTTTTTATCCTATTTATGTGTATGAAAGTTAATTAAAATCGGTTCAGTCATTTCGAAAAACACGTTTCTATGAAATGCCGTAAGTTGTAAACGCTCTTAATAAAAAAAATAATTCAAGAATCATTTACTCTTTCAACCATATCTCTAACACAACTCTTCAACCCTACAGCTAGACCTCCTCCCCTTTAAAGACTACGCGATGGACCTGCCCCACCTCATCCACACAGCGAACTCGACGCTCATCGACGTCAGCCTAGTGAACCTGACCACGTCACCTGACTACAACTCGTCAAGGTTCGCGATACACTTCACGATGGTCAGCAACGATGCATGGAGCGATAGCATGACTTACAGCATGAGGAAGAGCTTGGATGATGAACATACGCCGGGAGTATTTGAGGTGAGAAAAAGTTATTTGTACTTCATGTTATTGGCGGGACTAATATTGCATAGGTACAGTTAACATAAAAAGTATGTTAACACGTTAGTTCCTAAATTGAAATTCAAAAAACCAGCCTCGAATAATTTTATGTTATTAAGTGCGTGTGTGTTTAACGACTTTTCCTCGTGGTGTCCCTAGTCATCCAAATAATATATTATTTTTCTACTTCTGCTTTGATTCAGCACTTTTTAAAGGTAATAAACAGAACTTGCAAACGATTCTTTTTAGGGTTCCGTACCAAAATGGTAAAAAGGAACCCTTATGGTGAGACTAAGTCTGTCTGTCTGTCTGTCACACCTGGATATCTCAAGAACTACTAATGCTATCAACTTGAAATTTAGAATAGTTTTAGATGTCGTTTGCCCAACTATTTTGCGAACAAGAAATAAATAAATTTATTTTTATCTTTTTTGCAAAACGGAATGAAAGGGGGTCTTAAAAATTTGAAGTGGTGCTACCAGAGCATGTGGGGTATCTTACGAAAGAGCGCTGTTTGCACATTCTCAAACATGTTTTTGTTTTTTATAGGCAGCATAGTTTTCGACTTTTGATGAAAAATTAAAAAAAAATACAGTCGTCCCCCCCCTTATCTCCGAAGTTTGCATAGATAAAAATCTGAAATTATTCAATGTGATAGAAGTTTCTGTAAAGATTACAGGAAAAATAAAACGTATGTCTCTAAATAGCACAGTTTTTCAGAAATCATCAACATCATATATACGTACGGAACCCTCGGTGCGCGACTCCGACTCGCTCTTGACCGGCTTTTGTTTATTTTGGATACTTACCTGCTTCTATAAATATTAAAACAGTTGCATAAATAATGAATATTCAAATTATTTTGAAAACAGTTTCCACCTAAGAATGACATTGAAAAGAAATTGTTCAACTGGCGAATAAAATCCTTATTTCCCGTTCTTTGAACATAACTGCATTGTATTTATAGAAACTGCAGGCTAATTGCGTAATACACTATCAGTAGGAATCTGTTCCAATTTGACAGTTCAACAAAATTCATTGCGTTATTTAAGTTGTTGAGCAGACAGAATTTTCTAACTTAAGAAGCAATGGATTAGCAATATACTTCAAAATCATTCCGATTCCAACTGTGTTACGCAATTAGGGTACAGGTCCTAGATGTTGATCTAGGATCAGTTTCTAAGTCCCTTGAAATTGGTACGCCTTGTAAAATGTTATAAGGCGTACCAATTTCAAGGGACTGAACGCCACACAAAAAAGATTTATTAAGGCTTACGGCATCGGTCTTACCTTTTCATAACACCGCGTTTTTATCTTGAATAAATTGTTATGTATAATTTACTTGACAGATATTTGAGATAAAGACGCCGAAGTCCAGTCGGTCGGAAGATGGCGGCTTCATGCAGTTCCGGCCGGTGTGCTACACGGAGGCAGAGCGTAGCGTGTCCTCTTCTACAAACGCGTACATTACGAATTTTACCAGGTAATTGAATTGAGCACACACACACACACTACACCACACATACACTACACACATCATCATCCACACTCGTCGGTCGTCGTCTTCGTTACACTTCATTATCATCTGCCTACCCTTTTCCCAACTATACTAACCGGATGCAGCTGAATACCAGTATTTTACATGGAGCGACTGCATATCTGACCTCCACAACCCAGTTACTGGGTAACACGATACCCCTTGGTAGGACTGGTTGTCAGACTTTCGGGCTTCTGACGACCCGTAACGACTGTCAATAATCTACGAATGACAGCCGGGACCAACGGCTGAACGTGCTTTCTGAGGCACGGATGCGTTTTGGAATGTAATGATTGTCACCCATCCACGGACCAACCGCGGCAAGCATAGTTTAACCTGATCGATCGACCCGTGCGGGGTTCCCTAGTCAGTTGTTACACTTAAACTACGAAAACCGCCCTTATATACTGCTACACTGCTCACTCTGAGCTTACACGTATGGTAAAGGTGGACTGATGACATCTGCTTATTGAAGACTGAAGCCAGGAAGTCAGTCACAGATTTTAAGTAACTGGACTACGCGCGCCACGTCCAGCCTAGGTAAGCATTTCTTTTGCTCCGGCTTACTTTTCTCATAAAATCACCCTTTGCCACTGCTCTGAGTTTGTTTCGGCCTTTCTTCTTAGAGTAGTCAGATAGGAAACGCCGACCTCATCTAGTGTTTAAAATATTATTGACGTGTAAAAGTGTTTATACAAACCTACTTACAGAAATAAAATCATTTCATTTCATTTACAAAATAAGGGCGTTGTCAATTTCAAACTGTTCTCATCGAGATGAGGTTGACTTTCGTAAAGCAGTGATCTATTTTTTGTTTGTCCTCAGATCTTTTCTTCCCAAGTCGGGTACTTTGCACGATTTCTACCGCAGCTATGACCCGAACAACTTACTCATTCAAGACATGTTCATATCGTTCGGTCTGCCCGGTGACGGCTTCTATAGACAACATAACTATACTTCTTGGTAAGTAAAGAGAATATCATATTCAGAAATTTTATTATTTAGAAATAAATAATAGAAAAACTATTTATTTGCATAAAAAATAGTGTATAAAGTTGTGTTTTGCTTTTATCATAGCATGCAAATATTATTGGTTACATTACAAAATGTTTCCCGTCAGTAAATTCTTTCATGCTGTAAAAATTATTGTTGTTTAACCATTTGAGTAATATTTTTTTAAACAATCTAAAATCTAAAGTTTTTAAATCACTTGGAATTTTATTATAAATATAAATAAGACATTTCAATTTGCCACTAGGATAAACGCACCCAAGATGCTTTTGCTAATAATGCACATGTCCATAGGCGGCTATCACCACTCACGCTCCGAGAGACCACCTTCGTTTTTACCACTCAATGACAAAAAAAAACCGGCCAATTGCGTATCGGACCACGCACAATGAATGAAATGAAAAACTTAACATTGTAGTTGAAAAACATGTTTTCCCATACATTCCAATTGCAAATTTAAGTTTTGACGCACAATATTGATAGATTTATACTAAAAAAAATATTATTTTTAATATTTTATTTTTTTATTTAAAATATATTATTAAAAATATTTTTTTATGGTTACTGGCCACTAGCCCTACCAGCGTGTCAAATTAATGTCGCCACTGTAGCGGCACGCTGTATACGCTAACAGACTTAAAGTAATAATATATACATGTATACAAAATTGGAGGGGGATAGAATTAATAACAAAAAACATTGATATCGATTTCTATTATATCGAAAAAAAACATCGATACAGTGGTGAAATTTTCTAAAAATTATTTGTACTATGAAATTATATTGTTTTTTATTCATTTAAATACCAAATTAGGAACATCGTTTCTGATGAATAAAAGATTGATAAAAATAAGGCAAATTTTTTATTTTAGTCAGTGGCGTTAACGGTGTTGCTATTGGCCTATTGGGGGTTGGATTGGTATTTGATAAATTTTCGATATTTAATATTTTGTATCGATATCGCCTAAACATATCGATTTAGATATTTTTTCTAGAAGCCTACTTTAACCTCATTACTTAATTTCAGGTCATTCACGATAGGCTACGGAGTGCCGCCTGTCGAAAAAGTCTCTTCCTTCGTCATAATCATCATAGCCATCGGGCTAAGTGTTCCCGTACTACTTGCTGTGTCAGGCATCACGTATGTACTGGTCCGAAGGTGTAAGCAGAGGAACCCGCCTGCGAGGTTTACTGATGACGAATAAAATAGGTAAAATAGAAGAGAATGATTTGTTGAATCGCACTATCGTTGACAGCCTACATATTATTTGGTACAGTCACGTGCAAAAAGATGTATGTACCATTGCGGACACCGGCGCGGGCGGTGGACCATTTTTTTGTGTTCTGATCTTTCAATCAAAAAAATTGACGTTCAAAAGTGCCTTATATGGGCCTATTTGAAATAAACAATTTGACTTTGACTTTGACAATCTGCCTAGCTTGCGAGCGTTGGGGTCTGCTTCCAGTCTAACCGGATGTGGATGCGCGACTGCCAATCTGACCTCCACAAGCCAGTTACAGTACTGGTTGTCAGATTTTTGGGCTTCTGACTACCTGTAACAACTGTCAAAGATTTCTAAATGACAGCCATTTAGCAATATATATTATTAAGCGCTTATTTTGATGTTATTATTCATTACAATCGCCGGCACGTAACTTGGCAAGGTTTTGGGGTAGTGGGGGTAAGTTCGCGTATAGTAGACTTATGCAACAAAAAAATGGTCACTTTATTGTTTGTCATTATATAGTATAATGAGGTTATTGCCATCATTTATTATAGTAAACATGTCTGTTTAAAAGAAAGGTAAAAACAGGAGAGGAAATCGTGAAGTTTATTAGAGGATATGTATATACAATTTAAAATACTTAACATATTTTTAGTTATTGTGGCCTTTCAAAAAACAATGTCAACAAGCTTCATTTATAGCTGCTGCAAAAATATACTCGTAAAATTCGTATCAAAAACTGAACAAAACTCAACAAAAACAAAGGGTATAATTTTAGTGCACGCAAGCGTAATTGGGAGCGAACGGAACGCGGGTCGAGGTGCGGGAGGCGAGTGTCGACTGCCGCACCAATCGCGTGCTCGGAACAGTGCTCCCTCATTCCCCGCGTCCCGCTTGACCATCAAAGAGTCCTAAAAAATGACTTTGCGCATCTAACTACTCTTGCCAACTTACGTGCCCGGGGACTGTAACAAAATGTTATTTTGTCATTTAGAATTTGGAAACATAATCCAATCCATACTTCACTACGAAATCATTGTTGAATAGTGTATCTCTGGTCATCTTGTTGCACGTGATTGTATGCTGATTAATGTATGTTTTATTATAAGCGTGAGCTCGTGAAGAAATTATTATTTGATACTTGAGTTGCGTCGCTTGTTGCTGAGGGTGTGACAGTGTGATGTTTAGTAAATGAAGGACCAGAGGGATATTTGCGTAACACACTATCAGTAGGAATCGGTTTCAATTTGACAGTTCAACAACATTCATTGCGTTATTTACGTTGTTGAGCAGACACTTTTTCTACCATAAGAAGCAATGGATTAGCAATATACTTCAAAATCATTCCGATTCCAACTGTGATACGCAATTAGGGTGTAGGACGTGGAGTTGCGATAGAAGTGTCGGATTATAGTGGTAGGTACGAGTACAGTTAAGGAATTGTAGCGGCAATAATATCGCCACATACGAACTACGCGTCCCACTGACGTCACGCAAAATCCTGCCTCGCGCAAGCAGAGTTTACCGCATGACTAGCATATACAACATTAGGTTTTGTTTACACTAAACCCGAAAAGGGGTCATTGTACTCATCATTTTGAACAATTTTTTCTATGGGACCAACCTTGAAATCGCGAAATAAAAATCAGCTGTTCCATACATTTGTGTTCACTTAAATCGACAAAATGTATGAAACAGCTGATTTTTTTTTCGTGATTTCTTGGTTGGTCCCATAGAAAAAGTTGTTCAAAATGATGAGTACAATGACCCCTTTTCGGGTTTAGTGGAAACAAAAACTAATGTTGTATACAACGTCCCGCATCAACTGTCGGGCAGCAGCCCACCAGACACAACACCTGTCTGGTCGGAGGATCCTCCCTTTTCTATCCTCATGAGTGAACTTTACACCCTCATACATCTAAACTGGTGACCCCGAGTATGAACGTTAGCGCAGCCTTCGTGCAACTACTTCAGCGTGACGTCATCATCATCATCCTCTAAAGAATAAATATGTTAAGCACCTGTAGGTTACTGTCATCCTCATCATTTCAGCCGAAAGACGTCCTTTGCTGGACATATGCCTCCCCCAACTGTATACTTGTAAGTACTTTATTATTTTTCCGACTACGTCATTGTCAACATTTTGAATGAAAATTACAGTTGGGAAAAGTGACATGGGCTGGCTATGTGGATGAGTTTGTTTGAAAGTGCTTAACATCGAAACTCCTTGACCGTACGTACCATCGCGAAAGTTCCCGGTCGACCAATTTTCAACCTTATTACTATGTGCATAAGGTCGAAAAGTGGTCGACTGGGAACGTTCGCGGTGGTACATACTTCCTGCCAATGTGTCCGACATTTTATTTGAATAATGATTCTAAACGCAGAACTTCGCTTAGCAGTTAAGTAGTTATAATTTGTTTTTGAATAAATCGTAGATAAATATTATCTACAGTCAAATCTTATACGGCCGAGACTTAGTCCAAAAGTAATCTTTATTTAAGTTAAATTAACTAACAATATTGATAAATTAACTAACAATATTGATAAATTAACTAACAATATTGATAAAATTGTTTTAAAATTATTTCTCAATTTTTTTTATGGAACAATCAAATAAAATGAAAAAAATATGTTTTTTCTAGTACGTAAATATTAAACAGATATTTCATATGACATTGCTAGCTACAGGAAATAAAAACTTTCACTAAAGTGCCTGTGAATAGAACAATTTAGTTGAGTGTGTAACAGTCTTGTGCAACAGTCAACATCATTCTGTGCTGTAACACGTTGCACAGACTGTCTCACCATAAAATGTACCATTTAATTTTTTAAATTAGTCTTTATTAATTTAGTAGCTTTTATTCTTTATTAGAACATGTTAGTCCCATAGTTCCTTAAAATATATCATATTATGTAACGTTATACTTACTTATAATTTTAGGTACTTGTACAGAAAGAAAACTAAGATCTTTGATAATATATTGTTGCTGTAATTAAATTTAATGAGGGCTTTGCTGTGTCGCTTTAAATATTATTTTTCAAGCTAAAATGACGATGTTATTAGTTAATTAGAGTGCAGTACCCGAAACGAGCTATACGTTTTGTATAAATGTGAGAGCAGTCAAGAGTAATAATTGTTCATCAACATATTGTCCGTATATTCGAATCACAACTGTCATTCTTTGACAGTTGAAATGTCTTTAACACGGCAAATTGACGTAGTGTGTCAATTTGATCAACTCTGATTGGTTTAAACAATATACACAATCATGACACGAACCTTATGTTTTGTTTCGAGAACTTTAATTGTGAAAAGATAGGTTTTTAAATAATCAGAAGAATTATAAAACTAAATAATGCTATGACTTGACGTTAAAAAAAGTAATATTATAAAATGTTCCAAAAAAAAATCTTAGTGATGTTACAGTATTTGATAAACATGTTGAAATACATAATAAATATATTTATTAGATTAGTTTTAAGATGCCGCGAATGCTTTTAGCTTTTTTTTTTTTAACAGAATTAATTTTATTTGGAATCCTTTAAATTGATTCCTAAGCTTTAGGTACACACGGCTACACATCAAGCTATACATTTCCAAAATAAGGTGATCTCGCATTGTTTTGGATTTCCGTACAATGATAGTCTGCGTATACTGGAAATGTATAGCTTGATGCGTAGCCGTGTACAATCGTGACTGCCTTTTGTAAATGTATAATATTAGAGAAAACGCAACACTATTGACAACCTTCTTTCTATGAGTAAGAATAAGACGTTTTATGAACGGGTAAAACATTATTATGTGACATTTTGAGTTATTAATAATCTTGGACTTGATAAGATGCTGCGTATCAGCATCATGTTTCTCTAAAAAAATTAATCATTATCTTTGACGCTTGTTCCGGTTGGCATGACTCGGCACAGACGGGAGGCAAAATAGAATATTTATGTTCCGGAAAAAGCCGCTCGGCTTAGCTCGAATTGTGCCGAGCTGATCCGAACATGATTCAGCTAGGGTAGATGCGGAAAGGTAGTTGAGCGATTGGCAGGAGTCGAATATGTGAAGTAATTGTTTCGGATCGGCTTTGTTTTCAAGAAATACTGCTGATTCGAATGTGTAACACCTCTTACAAATTAAAAACACATGTTGTGTGACATTTGTCTCCTAGTGAATACAGGCCCCTAAAATGGACGCTTTGGCAGAATCATAATATGATCTGCGTACAATTCATATCCCGCAATTAATCTGTTTGACAGTTTTGTGTGGAGTTTCGTAAAATGGTCCACAAATTATGAATTACTATATTGAAGTCTAATGTCAAATAGCAGCTGTCAAACAGATGAATTGAGGGATGTATGAATTGTACGCAGATCTTATTATGATTCTGCCAAAGCGTCCATTTTAGGCCCCCTGGGCTTATCTCACTATGTTCTTACTTAGTAAATGAAAAGGGATAGTAAAATAATCTATTTTTTTTAAACGGAATTTTGAATGTTTTTTTTTGTAAATTATTTTTTAGGCTTAATCGTTAGCTTTGTATTTTCTGATGTGATATTAAATTTTGATTGTCTATTTGTTTTGTTTAGATATAATGTGTCAAAATAAATGCACTAGTATTGTAATAAATGGTTTTATTTATTTGAACTGAACTTCCATATTCCTTTTAGTCTTAACTAATAAACAATTCAAGGAAAAAAACTGGTATAAGCTAATTATTGGCGTTATCGATAACGTGTAACAATTAATAAAAAATAATGACTTACCCGGTAATTATCTTGTTTGATAACTCTGACGGCTGACGCCTTCTCAACATTTATTATTATGAAAGTCTTTTAAGAGAAAACTAGTACCTAAATAAACGATGTGTGTTTGAAAACTGTGGTTGGGTCAGCTACATCTATCTGGCCCGCAGAGGCGGGCCGGCACTAGCCGGGGATTGCGGAAGTAATAACAGATCCCAAGATCCCCGGTGCAAGTGTGGGAAGGGAACACTGGGGTGGTTTTTAGTCAGTAAAAGTCTGACAGACCCCTCCGCCCGCCCCAGGGCGGAGGACATCCATGAGGATTTTCCACCCCGTGAACAAAAAAACGCTACAACTATCTATGGGGTTATCGCAACCCCCTGGGCTAATGCCCAAGAGCATAACGGGCTGACTAACAGGGTTCGGCGACCACCCCCTAAGGAAATCCCTTTATTTGTGAATATCCATCACCTAAAGGGGTTAAATAACGGGTGAAACCTTGTATGGAATTTTGTAATGTTTACCGATGTCTCATCTGGCACAAGGCTTGTAAAACAATAATTTACACGATGTGTTTGAGAACAGGTAAACAAAACAGCTTTTTGAATATATTTCCTAATTGAACTAAAACGTTATAGTACGTTAGATTGTGTATTTTAATAATTAAGGTTTAAAACTGAGTAAATAAAGGAATCTTCAATAAAGAAAAAAATTGTAAGTACAAATTATATGACTAGTTATGTTATAAATTAATTTACTGCAGCAGATTTGTCCATTATACTTATTAATGTTCAAATATCCACAGACAACTGTTTTATTACTGTGACAAGTCTGTAATAATACTAAATACGCAATTCCAACATTTATTAACCCAAGATGACCTGTAGCACGAGCCACTACGCAGTGAACTACTAGACTCATAAATCTACCCCTTGCATTCCCATTCCCTGAAAATTAAATACACCTTTATATTTATGATTATAGGGTTGGAACTAGCACGGCATGTAGTCGCGGAATGCAGTGACTAACATAATTATCTGTAGTTTGACCGATACCGCTGTACCGCGCCTAAGAAATGTGTGGCGAGGTGGGGAGCGGGGGGCTCCCGCCTGCACTCGTGTGAGCCGCGCGCATATCTAAAGCTGGGTACACACTTCTAAATCAGGCGTAGCGTATCGAGTTTTCCTATCCTAAGAATGGACGCCCATTTCGACCGCATCGTATCACTATCATATTGCTCGCCGTTTAGCCAAAAACCACGTCCATACCTTTTTTTTTTTTTTGCCTTCTGGCTTCGCACGGTTTGTGCATTTAGCCAATGTCAAGTTTTAGTTCTTGTATAATATTGATGAAATGAATTATAAATGCATGATGATGATATCCCCGCCCACTCCCCTTGAGTTTCAGTAAAGATGTGGCACTTTACTGAGTCCTCACGCGGACTTCTTTAGAGAACTTGAAGCGAAGTTGCACTGTTTTGTTTCATTTGCCTACACTAATGCACGTTCACAAACACTTAATGGTTAATAATCCACCATTATTACACATTAATATTCGGCTAAACACAAATTTTGGAAAATTAAACAAACTGCTGAACATGACGCTTCACTTTCCCGCCAAGAAGTCCCACGTCCATACTTAACGATACTGTATCTTGTCAGCAACGCGTCTCGTCTCGTGTTTTGTGGACGCATACAAATTTGCCTCCGATCCTCGTATCTTCCCCTCATGACGTCCCCTTTAATGATCGGGAAAAAAACCTCCTCGAGATGGAACGCGGTGTATCATGTATCAAATGAAATAGTCGCATTGTGACACAGTATCAAAATGCGTCCATACTACGTACATAATGTCGATCACGATCAGCTACGGCGCGTGGCATGATCTCGTACCATTTTGATTCCAATCTAGCGACAATTATACACGTCGATGTTACGCGGCGGAGATCTGATTCATAAAAATGATACAAGTCTGGACTTAGCTAGCTTAAGGCGCGGAACAGCGGTATCAGTCAAACTATACCTAATACTTAAATAATATTTCGTCGGCATACTTCAGGGAAGTGTCTGTGCGCTTCATAATGGAGATAGATTTACTTTATTGACATGAGTTTGCTGTTATGGGTACTTGATTGGTTCAAATACTGCTGATTTCAAAATAGATTAAGAGTCAATTTGTCTGGAACTCTACATGTAGGTAGTTACTGTATTAAAAGTGGTTGTGAAATAAAACAATGAGAAACTTAAAATAATTTTAATTATGGAAAAGAAAATGAAACTGTTATCACAAACAATATGTACACAACCCAATAGGAATCTTTCACAACAAGTCCAATCAAATTACTGAATTCATAAATTATATAATAAAACTTGGCTCACATAAATATCTAAAAGTGCAACTAGATTAATCGATCGATGAACGTTATCAGGTTGCCAAGGCCACACTGATCGGTTCGATTCGTAACGTCAATGTTATCGGTCTACGGCAATCGAGTTGCACCTTTAGCAAAAAAAAAAATTAATGCTAGAGTTGAGGCAAACGAGGCACATCACTGGTTAAGAGGCACAAGCTCAGCCCGAGGCGACCTCGAACTAAGCACCAGTATTGGGGTTTTAATTGCGATGAAAAATTTGTACTTAAATTAGAAATATACATAGAATAAACGACGCCCTATACTAAAAAAAAAATAATAGGCCCGTTTTGACATTTAACTTGAATCAATTTATCGTGAGTATCGAGTCGTATGGTTACTTCACTAGTTACGTCGCGATTGACCGTCGCGACGTAACTAGTGAAGACGACGGGCCTATTATATTTTGACAACTTTAGTGGCTTTTACTCCGACGGCATGGTCAGATGTAATGTATGTACGTATTACTATAAATAAGAAATCTAATCAACAAAAGATTCACACATTATTGTACTGTATTATATTAATACTGGGGGCCACAGAGTATTGTATTGTCAACAGCACGTCACGATGTCAGTAACACTTGATCTACGAAAATAGCCCTTACCACAAAAAAAATAAAAGCGCTGTTACCATGAACGTGTGGCTAACTGTACTCTTAGAGGCGATTATAAATACCTAAACCTACCATTCAACACAGATGCACAAAGTAAAACAAACGAGTATTCATTCATAGCACAATGGATTACAATAATAAAAAAATATATTTAAAGCTAATGTAAGAAACAGGAAGCCTAGTTGCTGGATATTAAAGGGGAAGGGATATTAAATGGGAGAGAGTTGTTAAAACGGTGAGCTGAAACTGCAACTGAAATACAAGCTTTTTCAGGCTCTTCGTTCAAGAAGAGCCTGAAAAAGTTCGATACTTGAAAAATAACTATTCTAAGAACTATTTTCGTAGTACTGTCGGAGGAAGAACAAGCTGGACACCGGACCACGCCAAAGTCGTATACACACATCAGTAACATTAATGTCTATACACAGTCAGTCCAGGCATCAGCACAATACATACATAACCTCACGCCATCTTCCCGTATGGGAGCTATATTTAAGGCTGCTTTCACCTTCTGAATTTTGTAATAGTCAAAGTTCGTACAGCGCCAAACACAACAAAAGTCGAACTCTCAAACGAGAATTTAAAGTTGTTTAAGTCTTTCTGTCTCTAAAATACATCTTCATTTGCAGGGAAAGCATGCGTGAGACTCATTCAAAACTTAAAATTGAGTTGCGTTTGAGAATACGGCCCAATTGTAACTTCTAGCATTGAGATAATTTTGAAACAAAAATTGACTAGATCATACATAAAACTGTCGTATTTCATACAACATAAGGCTGATAATATAGAATTTATAAAGCACATCAACTTTCAGTTCTAAAAGTCACAATTTAGTATTATGAGCCGTCTGCTGCCTCGGGTACTGTTTCTAATCGATTTGTACAGTAAAAGTGAATGAAAAGTCGACACTTCATTTTTTGAACAACATTACCGGTATTTTAATAAACACCGCTATTTTTCTACAGTTACAACAGTTCAAGAAAATTTAATATTATTGTGATCAATAAAATTCGTTTGTTCACATTTTAATTTGTGCTGGCTATCAATCTATCAGACGCATACAGTTGGTCCTAATAAGTACATCTATTAAAGACTCAAGAGCGTTTGTCCACCGCCACCGTCACGTCGCCGAGAACAAGTGACGGCGCCGAAGTAGAGATCCATACATTTAATATGAGCGCGTGTCTACCGCACGGTGGACAAACGCCCTTATGGGGGATGCGATAAGGTAGCCCGCGAAATTAAAATTTTATTACGTTTTTTGCAATTCGCAGCTCAGTAACACGTTGTATGTTGATCTAATTATGATTCGCGGCCGTATCCAATATGGCTTTACAGAATTATACTCATTCACATTCAAAAAATCCTACTGAATGATTATTTCAGAAATAATAATTCAGTAGGATTTTTTGAAGAGAGTTAGTTGTATTGCCGACTCTAATGATTATAATTCTGTAAAGCCATATTGGTTATGGCCGCGAATCATAATTAGATCAACATAAAACCTGTTACTGACCTGAAAATTGCAAAAAACGTTGGAAAATTTGAATTTCACGGGCTACCTTAGCGCATCCCCCTTAAGTTAAAATAAACGTCGATAGAATATTCTACAAAATCGTGGCAACATCTATGTCTAAAATATACTTAAAACAATTTGATGTAGGTACAAAAATACCAATAAAACTATTATTTGATTGTATTTAAAACTTTAGTTACAAGTTTTAAAAGACATTAACATACATAACATCACGCCTTCTTCCCATAGAGGTAGACAGGAACAACAAACTCCACATTTTTCTCCCCACATTCATGCATTTAGGAGATAAGTATTCAAATATAGTTATATCACATCCTTAGCAGGAGAGATCCGTACATATGGTGTGTTAGCTCAGCTAAAAGCCACACTTAAAAACAGGTTAAAATAAGTATATTATATCTCTGATAAAAATCGACGGCCGCACGAAGTACGAGTCAAGCGCACGTCAGTAATGACATTTGAGCTACGAAAACCGACCTTACAAGGTACGAAATAAAGACGCGACTTAAATTGTTACTAGGGACGTGTGGGTGTTAAGAAGACAACTGCAATTTTTCCAAAAAACCTTTTATACAGGGTTATTTTTAAAACGTCAATAACATCTTAAGGGGTCATTGTACTCATCATTATGAACAACTTTTACAATGGGATCAAAACTGAAATCGCAAAAAAAAATCAGCTGTTCCATACATTTTGACGAGTCATCCGAACATAAATGTAGGGAACAGCTGATTTTTTTTTCGCGATTTCAGTTTTGGTCCCATAGTAAAAGTTGTTCATAATGATGAGTAAAATGACCCCTTAAGAGGTTATTGACGTTTTAAATTAACACTGTATACAAAGAACTCCGACGTATTAAGCGAGCGGGTGTAATTTCCAAAGATTGCATCTGTCTTTTTATGCTTCGCCACCGAATTTTGTTACTGAACCCTCTGCTTACGAAACAAAATTGATTGAATCTTGATGCCGTAAGTCGTAAGACAAGGGTTTAGAAGCCACTAGCCATCCAGTCCCCCGATTCAGACCCATTCGTTAAAAAACCGAACCAATTATGAATCATTAACAAAGTAAAATACTCATATTTTACTAAGGCAATGATTTGTAATCCCTACGTCTTACAGCATCACCAATAGACAATCCACACTACTATTTAAGGATTAAAAAACATTTCAAAGTTCGGAGTCAAATCGAATCAGATTAAGGCCATCGCTCACCAGGCGGCACGGCGCGGCATGGGATGACAAAGGATTTTCGTAAGCGGAAATGATTTTGAATCTTATTTTCGTATACTTAGCCAGAGAGACTTCACAAGGGAACTTGAGCATAGTGCGGAATGCTGCGGCATGCCGTGCCATGCAACGACGTGCCGCCTGGTGACCGCTGGCGTTTAGGTGCTAAATCGGGGGGCGAAAAGATTAACACAAATTATCTCATTTGCAACAATCTTACAACTTATATTTGCTACAATTTACAAGATCACATTTTCACAAACGTACATCAAAGTTATTTAACATATAATTTATTTTTTTAGTCCTTTTTATTTTTATACAAATACAGATTTATCTAGGTACGTTTTAAATTTCATTTAGAATTAAATCAAATTGGTATATTTGTTTTTATTGCACCTTGCAGAGTTCACATTAGCGAGATACGAGAACTCTTTCGGCGGTCATGCCGACAGAAATAACAAAGTTTCCTGTACGTTTTAATGGATAAAAAATTGATAAAGCAACAACAGCGCTGCACCACATGGATGAAAGGTGAAAGTTAAGGCCTGTGGGTATACTCCGAGGTCTAAGAGATAATCCAAAGTACCTATCGGCCGAATGTTCGCTCTTTGACTGCCGTATTTTTTTCTTTTCGCTGTCGTCAGCCATAGTCAGGAAACGGCCGAACATTCGGCCGATACTTCGGATTTATTTTCGGATAGACCCCCGGGACGTATAAGCACTCCAGCTAAAGGTAGCAGCAGAACACCGTGTGGTTTTAGTCAGTAAGAGTCTGACAGACCCTTCCACGACCCCAGGGTGGAGGACATCCATGAGGATTTCCACAAGATTAAAAAAAAAACTTCGCTATAAACAGAGTTGAAATATGTATGTCGCATCGACAGCACATAGCTTTTAAACGGAAACGGGATAATTATATTACGTGAATTTTATAGTATGATATGAAGTAAAGAATTTCGTTGTTGCGTTCGCATTTACCTTGAGAATATTTTAGTAGTTTAGACAGGGTATAACATGGAAGGCATCGCAAATTCGAAGAATGTGGACACAGCCAAGCAGTTTCCTTGGTTTAACCACTAAATGTGCATGTTTTACTTTGATCCTATAATAAATAGTAGTTTTACAACATGTATAGACAAAACAAAAAAAAACAAAAATTTCAGAAAATTCTGACAGTTGTAATTTAGTGTCACAATTTCATTCAAATTCAACAATCAATTTTGGGATAAGACATTTTTTATGTAAATTTTTTGTTGGACTTGTGATTTAAAGTGATCGTTTTTCACTATTAGGCTACCTGTCCACCGGAGCGGAGAAACGGAGAAATATTAACCAATAGGATTGCCAGTGGACAGGGATTTGCAATCCTATTGGTTAATATTTCTCCGTTTCTCCGCTCCGCAGCCTCGCTTCGCTCCGGTGGACAGGCAGCCTGAGACTGCATGGTGAAAAAGGTATGAAGAAATGAACTAAAAAACTTATACCAATTTCAACCATATGCATAAGGATTTAAAGTTAAGTTTGAATTTTATTTTAGTCGCATCGTTTTACTTCGCATCTATTCCGATGGATTTCGTCAATTCTAACCATCATATCGTATCAGGCACGTTTTATTCGGTCCTCAATTTCATTATTACGTCACACATTAAAAAATACAAACAGTGACGTCATCAGCTTTTTTAAACTTTTTCACACACACGGAAATCAGCACGATATTTTGCGGTAAAAAAAATGGGATCACACGTCGACGTTCCACTGTTCATAAGGTTAAAAATAAATGCAGTATGAAACTATCATACCTATTTATTATGATCACAAAATGATCTATTAATGTTTTAAAATTAACCCGACAAACATCAAGGAGTGCTTTAGACCATCGAACTGAATAACTTTTGCTGTGGGACCAACTTTTACCAATGCATTATTTTCACATTGGAGAGCGGGATCTCCTAGCACAGGTATATCTTTTACTTAAATGGAGGTCCATATGTAAGATTTACTGTAAAAGTTGTACAAGTTTCTGCAATAAACCTTTTTATTTATTTTTATTTTTAACTTTGAAATTGCGAAAAATAAACAGCTGTCCCATAAAGTTTAGAACAGTAGTTTTAACAGTAACTTTAGTATGGAACAACAATTTTTTTTTTCGTGATTTCAAAGTTGGTCCCATAGTAAAATTTATTTAGTTCGATGGTCTAAAGCACCTCTTAAAAGTTTGTTGGCATGTTTTTAAAACACTTTATATAGTAAAATATCGTACTGAGGATCGCTGAGTGGACGGGGTCTTCCGGGTCAGGGCTTTTCGAGCTCTGGTGTTTCCCTAACATCAAACACTAGATAATGAATCTCAAAAGCTCTGACTCTAATATGTGTGGATGATATTAAAACTAAACTGTAAGGGTGATTCGGAAAGCACCATTTGGTGAAGTGGAACTGATGATGGAGACCACCGGAACAATATAATAATAAGTATTTAACGGGTTGCGATTCGATTAGGTACTATAATGTGGTTGCTAAGCAATTTATGCCTATCACTCACCATATGCATCGAATCGCAACCCGTTAAATACTTATTATTATATTGTTCCGGTGGCCATCTGTGGTCTCCACCATCAGTTCCACTTCACCAAATGGTGCTTCCCGAATCACCCTTACAGTTTAGTTTTAATATCATCTCCCTCAACAATCAACGTCCCAGCATCGGGAAAAGCAATATTTTGTAAAAGGTGATGAGTAGTTAACATTAGGCTATTGTAACTTAGATAAAAACTGACCCACTAAAAAGTGAAAAATAAAAAGTCGGTTATATTTTTTTGGAAAAAGTATATCCCCAAAAATTTGTATGGTATAAATTAATTTAGCAGCATGTAGATTTTGTGAAATAAAATTCGCTCGGCGTCGCAGTGCGGGTTATCCCTACAAGTGATATAGTGGCTATAACATACAGTGTTACAAGGTTTATGTGGCCCTCGGGTGAGGTTGACATGGCGCTGTTGGTAAACATTTGTGATATCGTTTTGAAAAATGTATTGATAAAACAAGATGGCGCTGTTAATTCCGATTTTGCCCACGAGTCAGAAGATTCTTGTACAGTTATACACAAAAGAGTCAGGAGTCACGTGTTCACTGTATTATGATGTAGTTGTCGTTTGTTATGTGTGGCTCACATGTCCGTGGCGTGCTTCTGTATGGGGCGCGGCAGATGTGCGGGGCGGCGCCGCGCGTGCGCGCCCAGCAAGGCGCGCGCGGCGGCGGCGCACAGCTCGGCGCCGTCCCGCGCGGCGCACACGCGCGCGCTGCCCGCCAGCGAGTTGCCGATGTGGCTGCAGGGGGGAAGGGATTTAGTGACGGATGCGGTAAGTAAGCGATCGTTCATAAGCACGAAACGTCATCGAAGGGACGATGGAAAAAAACCCTAATAAAATTATATACAGTTAAGAAGACTGATAAGTTTTTGAAACTTTTGGTCAGTAGGTCGCCGAGTTGGAATATAGGGGCACTATGAGCAGCAAAGATTTATTTTTTTACATTTTTTTTTCGGGAATCTTCCTATTTTATTGGAACAGCGGGTTAACCTTCTCCATAAAAACCATTTCGGCTCTGAGACGCATGGCGCTACGACACACCGTTTCAGAGATATGACTGATACGACTGACAGAAAAAAAAAAAAACCATGCGATGATGAAAAAAAAGAGCAATATTAAAAAAAAAGTTCAAACTTTGCCCCTAAGATTATGTAAGCTGCAAGATCAACCGACACTTAGATTTTTTTTTTGTGTTTATTGCAGCACCTTATTAACCTAGTCCATAGAAACCATTTAGGATCTGAGACGCATGGTTCTACGACGCACCATTTCCGAGATATGGGCCCCCGATCATATTTTATCTACCAGTGGCGAAGGGTGATTTTATGAGAGAGTTAAGCCGGAGCAAAAAAAATCTTTTCTATAAAAAAAAACTAGCCATGACGTCGATTTTGAATAGAAATTGAACTCACTGAGTCATATTAGAGCAAAATGTTTTGTTGTTGGGATATAAAGACAAAAAATGTAATGTAGGCGTTTTGCAATTGTTTAATTGTATGGTGTATTAAATACCTACGATGTGATTATTATATTATTTGGCATTATTAAACACTACTGACTGTGTGCTATTTTTAAATAACGATAGAGTGGTTGTGTTCCGAATTTCCGAAGGGAAGCCGGTAGGAATCGTGTTATACGGTACTTTCGCCACTGTTATCTAAATATACTAATATTATAAAGAGGTAAAAAAGGAGTCGTTCAATAAATGTATGGGGCTTGGTACTAAAATAATTGAAAATTTAAACAGCCTTCCGAGCTATATAGGCTGAAAGAGGGTAATTATTTTGGTGTCTTTAGGCATTTAATTTTTTTTTACAGCCACCCGTTTTTTTTTAAGCAAGTGTTGAAAAATAAAATGCTTGCATCACTAACCACAAACATTATTTATATTTTAGGGATGGCAGCCCTGTGGCAAATGACGTGACAATGACAATGTCAGTCAGCAGGACTCGGGTCTCGGGACTTGACCTTTTTTCGACACGTTTTGTTATTGCATTGTCATGATAATCAATATTTTTTGTCTCAATTTCATGGAGCTGCAGCTAATAGTCCGGTCAAATTAGACCAAAAAATAAGAGTAAAGTTACCTAAATTCCCACCAAGCTGAAAATCGGTAAGATTGTTTGAAATATCATTAAAAACAAAATTTGAAAGTTCCCCATCTTTCCCCTGTAAGGAAAAAATTTTTATTCAAGGTCAAAGGTAAAAAAAATGAGTTTTTCGCGATTTTCAGCAAAACGGTAAGTTTTATCATAAAAATATTTCAAACAAAAATTGTAGATCATAAAATTATCTACAAAAAATTAATTAATACTTTTTTTTCTACGAGCCACCGTTTTTGAGATATAACGATTCAAAAAGTTGTAATCGTCATAATATGCATGAGTACGCCACGTATATATACATCTCTATAGTTGTAATATATGTTAAAATATTTTTCTATCGGTTATTGTAACTTACACTACTAATATAAAATATACATAAGTTATAACTATAAGAATATCAGGTAAAATGAAGCCCAGTCCCTTAATTTATACGCCATTGAAACCTTGAGAAAACATCTGTCCCCTGTTCAATTGTGTGCGTGGCTAGGGTCTTATACCTGCTCTTATCTCTGCTAATATTCATTATTTTTCAATAGTTTCAAATTAAACAGGATCAAAACTGACCCGTGGAATAGGCCTACTGGGGAAACCACAAAAAAAAAACGCGCTAAGTACACTACCTCATAGGTGGCGAGGAAACGTGTGCATATTATGACAATTACAACTTTTACAACTTTTTGAATCGTTATATCTCAAAAACGGTGGCTCGTAGAAAAAAAAGTATTAATTAATTTTTTGTAGATAACTTTATGATCTACAATTTTTGTTTGAAATATTTTTATGATAAAACTTATCGTTTTGCTGAAAATCGCGATAAACTCATTTTTTTACCTTTGACCTTGAATAATTTTTTTTCCTTACAGGGGAAAGATGGGGAACTTTCAAATTTTGTTTTTAATGATATTTTAAACAATCTTACCGATTTTCAGCTTGGTGGGAATTTAGGTAACTTCGAATGTCTAAATTGACCGGACTATAAAATTATAATAAAATCCATTGATGTATTAAATAGGAAGATATGGTGGACCACATAAATTAAGGGAAAGGACACAATCGACCTACATTACTCTCGATTTGCGGGGAATACCCGAATCGTAGTTTGTTTGCGAGTTGTTATGGGTACGTAACAGTGACAACTATTGCGATCTCGTTCCCGCTATGGCCCGCGTAATATGTCTATCTATTTCGGTTGTGGAGCACATGACGCACGACATCGGGTCCATTTAATATTTACGTGATGTTAGAGAGTGGCCTAACTTCCTATTTAATACATCAATGATAAAATCTCAAAGTATTTAAAAGAAACGGAAACTTAAGCCACATTTAGAATAATTATATTGCATAGAAATTAATAAATAAAGACTATGTGCGTTTTGTTTGTACTGATTTTTTTTTTCACTTTTTTACAAAAACGGGCGCATGAAATAATCTGAGTTAACTATAATCGAGTAGCATATTAAATAAGCTTTCTAATAAGGTACATCACATTAGCGTAAGCAGTCAACCATCATTATATACAGGCTGGATATTTAAGATGGGGATGTAAGGGTATCTTTACCGCTGTAACTACACGAAAAAAAAAACCTAAATATTGTCTAAGTCCTCGCGCCATAGCGCCCCTAAGGCTACACTCCAACCAAGCTTTTACTCTCCCACCATTTTGCTGTGCCCGACAGGGTCCATATTGATCTCATAAAATTTGAGGTTACCACCTTTAGTACACTGTGGAATGCATTAAATAATGGGGAAGGCAACTGTCAAAATGGCGCTGTCGTAGCTGGTTCCCAAAACAAACTAAAAATACAAGACGAAAGGTGGTTTTATTTTGTTTTTGCGAAAATGATTCTTTGTTGTGACCTAAACGCTCTGAAATTAGAACCCACCATTTTCAGAAAGTCTTTAAAATTAGAAGATTGTGGCTAGAAAAAAGAAATATATGTAACAGAGTTTGAGGTTATGCCGTAAATATTTGAAAGAAAATGATTAAGAGGAAATAAACAATAATTAAGGTTCAAAATTCTGACATTTTCCAAGTCAAATATTTTGTTTTAAACTATTAAAATCACTGAAAATAACGAAATAGTGAAGTAACTAAACTCTTGAATGAACACGAAATGGAATGAAAGGCATTGAATGGACGTAAATATCATATTTTGTATTGACCGGAGAAGCCATCTACAAATAGCTTTGACTGGCCTTCCCCATTTTGTATTGAAGTTCACAATATCTGCATAGATTTGAATGGAAGTGGGACAGTAAAAAAGCGGGAACTGTTACATAGTTTTTGTTTTAACTGCAATATTGTATCAATCAATTCTGGATCAAGATTACATGTTTTTCATTACGAAATTTTGTACTCAGATCAAAAAAGTCAGTCTTGCGTATGTCTAATCCATTTTGACAATACCCATAGGCCCGGCACCCATTGGCGGCACGGCATGGCAAGGTATTTTTAGGCGACGAATAAAAATCTAACTTAATAATATGGAAATAGAGTTGAAATTTCAATGTTAGCGGTCGTAAGAACAAAAACTGCGGTATGCTTAGGCATGCCAAACATTGAAATTTCAACTTTATTTCCATACCCATAAGTTATATTTTGTACTCATCATTATGAACAACTTTTACTATCGGACCAAATCTGAAATAGCGAAAAAAAAATCAGCTGTTCCCTACATTTTAACGAATTATTCGAACATAAATATAGGGAACAGCTGATTTTTTTTTTCGCGATTTCAGATTTGGTCCCATAGTAAAAGTTGTTCATAATGATGAGTACAATGTCCCCTTAATAGGTTATTGACGTTTTAAAAATAACCCTGTATATGCTAGTCGCGCGGTAAACTCTGCTTGCGCCCTAACCCTGTGCACAACATCCCGACATCAATCGTTGGGCAGTTGCCCACCAGACACAACACCCGTCTGGTCGGAAGATCCTCCCTTTTCTATGGAGTATGAGTGAACTTTACACCCTGTTTCTCATGCCTCTAAACATCCATCAACTTTTATATTCAACATCATCTGCCTGCCCTTTTCCCATCTGTTGGGGTCAGCTTCCCGTCTTACCCGGATGCAGTTGAATACCAGTATTTTACATGGAGCGACTGTCTATCTATCTGACCTCCACAACCCAGCTAATGGGTGCACGATACCTCTTAGTAAGACTGGTTGTCAGACTTTCGGGCTTCTGACGACCCATAAGAACTGTCAAAGATCTACAAATGACAGCCGGGACCAACGGCTTCAGACTGCATACAAAAGAAAGAGAAGCGCGATGACACAACGCTTGTAATTTATTGCAAAATATGAAGCAATTATTGATTTACTAAAAAATTAGTTGAGTAATCGAAAATAAAAAACAGCCAAGTTCTGCATACAAATAAGACGTTCTTGATACTAATTAAATACCAACCGTACGTTGATTTTTAATACAGATATTTTGGATTGAAACGCAAAGTAAAGGGTTAGTTTACCGTTATTTTGTATCGAGTTTTTTTTTCTAAACGTGTTTTGGTAACAACCAAGTTCTGAGAAATATGTTCATGAATAACATATATTATAGCCTCTTGTCAGCGCCTTAACGTGCTTTCCGAGGCACGAAAATCATATATCACTTATCAACTTTTATATTCCTCACTCTTTTAGTCACATGCGTTTCCTCACTCCTATCACATGCCCATACCAGGCCAAAACGCACGTAATAAATGTCTGGGTCTATTTTTTTCTTTAAGACCAATGTCAATGAGACACTGGCTCCTGTAACACAGGTTTTTCACCTAAACCCAGAAATGGAATTCGAGATAAAAATGTAAACAAAGGTGTTGCCAATTTTAAATAATAACCTCAATCGTGCCGATTGCCGAAAAGTACTATATCATAGTGCTAAAATTGTAGGCATAACTTAAACAGTTAAAATATAATATTGCACTTAGTTTTCAACTTAAGTGACGTAAACTACGATGCAAGAATAAAATATAACTGTTTGAAATAAAATCGTGCAAATTATTTTTATGATACTGGCAATAAGACAGTGGTCTTAAACATTTGGACTTAATTTAGTGTTTTCAACTAGCGAAACGCCTCGGCTTCGCAGAAGCTTTACAAGAGGTGACGCTGCAGCGGTGAAGTGATTGCGTTAAACACATAATAAAACAAAAGGACAAAATGTGTGATCTCGATCACATTATATGTAGACAGGGTGACGGATCAGTTCATAATAAAATTATTGTAAATGATTCGGACTCTTCATCAAGCTCTTCAGAGTCCGAATCACAAAGTGAATAAATCATATTTTTTTTTT
This sequence comes from Tiliacea aurago, assembly GCA_948098905.1. NCBI lineage: Eukaryota > Metazoa > Arthropoda > Insecta > Lepidoptera > Noctuidae > Tiliacea > Tiliacea aurago. The sequence goes on along the minus strand of OX402592.1, from coordinate 23,790,382 downwards.
TTAAACTGCCCCCCCACTAGGAATTTCACCTGTATTGTGGGTGCGTTTACAACTCACATACACAAACAGCCAGACCCGGAACAACTACTTGTAGGTCATACTAATATTTGTTCTGTGCGGGAATCGAACCCATATAAATCCTAATTTCAAATAAACATGAGCTATTTGTTCATAAGAATATATTTATTTTATTTTCGGTTACCTTTCATATTAGGACTTACCTTAGGCTATAATATTTTTAATTTTGACATGCTGCTTTAGCGTTCTTCCGAAAACACAAAACAAGAAAATAAAAAATACTTATTTTGAATTACTAGGGAATTGTTGACGACCCCCCCTGAACTGTCACTTTGACAATGACATTTCTTTGTTTACATTTTTTATCTCGAATTCTATTTCTGGGTTTAGCGGCCTAGCGCAGGAGTCAATAAAAAAGTTTTTTTTTGTTTTTATGTGATAAGTAGTGTAAACCGTGTGAAATTTCAATGTACTGGGAGTTTTTGTAAAAAGTGGTAAAGCAATTACAAGGTTGACTATACACATACATAAACTCACGCCTTCTTCCCATGGTGGTAGGCAGAAACTATAGAACGCCACCTGCTAAGCTCCTTACATACGTCTTTTGCTTCGTTTACGTTCATACATCTGGTCATACATAATGTCTCGTTTGGTGCCGGACGTAAATAATAGCACCATCCCATTTCTAGCCGTGAGTGTCGTAAAAGGTGACTAAGTCGCAGGCCACGCTGGCGCGACGCGTCTTGCGTCTGCGATGAGCGGCAAAAATAATAATACGGGTTGAACGGGGGGCGCCATGTTGGCGCGACTGGCGTGCGCGTCACGCGACCGCGACCAGCGGAGGGAATAGTAAAAATTCGCGCGTCCTGCGTATTAATTAAATTTTGTTGAATTATCCGCGATGATAGATAAAAACCACGTGTCACGTGGCCGCTTCAACGTGGCACGCTACAGCGGCAAGACGCAGCGTCTTTACTCCTCCCGCCCCCGCTCACCGCAGTAGCTCTAGCGTGGCCTGCGGCTAAGGGACTTACTAGAGAATGGGCAGCAGCATTCTCTATGCATTTAAACACCATACTGCGATCACCAACCCGCCTGCCAAGCGTGGCGATTATGGCACACCCCCCTTAGGAGAGGCCTATGTCCAGCAGTGGATGTTTTCAGCTGAAATGATGATGATCTGGTCATAAACACATGCCGCCGGTTGCGAGTACTACGCACCTGACCTTTCTGAAGAACATCACCAATTAGGTCACTATACAGGAAAAGTTTTTAACCAGTGCGCAAATTTTTTTTGGTGGTTCAATATCAGTAATAGAACACATTTCCATTATTTATTCAATACTTTTTTTAAATTTTTTAGCCTACTTTAAATCAGCAAAATATGGACACAATCTATTCGTAATAATATCAATGGGCGCGCGCGGCGGCCGGCGCAAGCGGCGGTGTTGCACGGCTCCCGGGCGGCAGGGGGGGGGGGCAGGGGGCGGCAGGGCGCGCCGGCCGACAGTTCACTCATCGCACGCGCTGTCGTGTGACGTCGCGTCTAATCGCTTTCCCGCGCAAGCGCCGCGCTGCACGTGTGTCGTGCTTGTACCTACCGGTCACGATGTCGGACTTCAGTAACCGAGATGGTGCGAGTGTATGTACTGAGTGGTGAAAGTTTGCGAGCAGCTCGCCGAATGTATGCGACGGAGAGCATACCTCGAATGCGAGCCCATGGAATCCTTAACCCCGCGGTCCCTAATGAAAGGACCATTTTAGCGGCCACTCAAAGGCTGCTTGATCACGGACAGTTCAGAACCCCGAATCATGCACGAAGGTCTGGCAGACCCCGACTGGCGATCGAAATCGAAGAAGCCATCCTAAGCCCATTAAAGTATGAAGGAAAAATTGGAATTACTCTTCAAATAACTACAGGTCACGGCCTAAACATAAAAAAGTCTAGTTCGAACCTGATAAAATTAGCGATCAGTACATTGTAACCCACGTAAATACCTACGCCGGCGAATCGAGCGAGCGCACAGGTACAGGTACTTTAGCGCGTTACGCTTTGCCGCGCGCCGCCGGGTAGCCATACAACCACTTTTAAAATAAACATCTTTCGTTAACGATATTTTTTGTTTTTTGTACTAAGACGTATCAAAATAAAAAATATATGTTTAATAAAATTCGTTTAAGTTTAATTTGTCAAAATTTGCGCAGTGGATAAAAACTTTTCCTGTATGTCCTCCTAGGGTGTCCCCCCCCTCCCGAAGATACAACTCACGTCTGCCTTGAAATACCTTTGGTTAGTCGCCTTTCATACAAATACAAATTGACGACACGGTTGGCGCAGTGGTTAAGCGATTGACTGCTGCGCTACGTGTCGCGGGTTGGATTCCCACACGGAACAAATATTTGTATGACCTACAAGTAGTTGTTCCGGGTCTGACTGTTTGTGTATGTGAGTTTAAATGTTTGTGAACGCACCCACAATACAGGAGGAATTCCTAGTGTGGGGCAACGTTTAAAATAAAATTAAAAAATTAAAAAAACCGCGTTGACTACACAAATGCCACGCTTTCGGTGCTAAGTACATAGAATGCATACTAATTAGCATGTAATTTAATGTGTTATGTAAATCTATAACAACAAGTCAGTACATTACAACGCAGAAGTCATCTATAGCTTTGTATAGCGATGACTCGTGGCGCGGGATTCGTTTGTGTGCCCACAGGCACACAAACGAATTATCTTTCGACCTATATGCTGGGTGCTTGGCATTAAAAGTGTTAAATTATCAAAATAAACTGTTTGAATGTTCTTCACTCACCGGACCATGTGGAAAGGCACGTGTTGTGTGGACAGCCAGTCGAGCGCACCGTTCGCGTCCAGCAGAGCCGCGCAGCCCACGAACTTAAATGCGCTTGCGCATGAGAAGAATACGATCACTCGGGAACCGTCCTGAATGATAAAGTTTCATGTTTTCAAAATTATTAGAGTAAAAGGAAATACGTTTGTAAGCCCTAATCATAAAGAAAAGTTAACTGATAGTAAATCGCAGTATTTAGTATAAGAGTTGATTAATAAAGATAGTTTATATACTTTATGCAATACCAACATGGCAGGAACGAAATAATTCAGGAAGGAACTGGAACTATTAACGTAAAACATAATTAAGTTGATAGAAACGATACCCTAACATTAATATAAGGAGAATGCCGACAAATATAGGGCGCCCTGTACCAAACGAAAAGTCCGCTGTCACAACCAAACCCAGTGTATTTGGAGGAGAATTCAATGTTCTGCCTATATTGTTAACTACTTTTTACATGTATTTCCGCAATTTGTATTTATTTAGTAAATTTGGTTGTGACACGCTTCCCCGTTGTTGGTACTGCACAACGGCATTCTCCTTTACGTTAAATACAAATTAAAATGAAATGAATATTTAAAAGTTACCTGTTTAATCTTCTGCAGTTTCTTAGCGGTGCCTTGCGTAAAGGGGTACGTGCCTGTGTTCTGAGCTACTTCCACACTATGTGAATCATCTGCCTTCGCGACAAAGTATCTCACATTCCCCTCTCCAGTATCCCCGTATTTCTCTATATTCGCCAGCAACGTCTTCCCATTCGGTGACATAGGACTCTTTGGTCCACTATACGATTGGGGGGAAAATGGTTGGGGAACATCGTTCCTCCACCCCCCAGGCCTCCCCTGACCGTTCCTATATCCCCCTCCATACGCGTTATTGTAAAAGTTACCCCCCGGAAATCCGCCGTCGTTTTGATTTTGGTTATATTGAGGGTAGTATTGTTTATTATCGTGACCGTACTGCTCATTGTTTTCTAAACGTGACCGCCAGTTCGGTGAGTCTACAGTTAGCGGTTTCGGTCTCTGTCCGATACCGCTCGGCTGATTGAGCCCGACATTCTTCTCTTCGGATCCCATTAAATGTACCACTGTGCTTAGTATCTGTTCGTCTAATGGCGTCATTGGTTTCGCCGGGTTCGACATACGACGGATAACTAACGCGCATAGCTTCTGTCTGAGATAAAATACGCTTATAGCATCTGAGGCGTCGGCGGTAAACGCCATCCAGTCATCTAGGGTTATCACAGCCGTGTCAGGAGAGGCATTATTCTCATCTGCTTCACTGTCCGAATCGCTCGACAACCCTGGCGGGTTAGCACGTTGAGTCAAGGCTCCTATTGGCAACCTTAATGGCCCACCGAATAACGCAACAGTCAAGGGCGTAACTAATGTATTACACCGGATAAAACAGAATCTCCCAGCTCTGGATATTTCTTCAAACACGACCCAGTCTGTAGGAAGGCTATGCACAGATTTCTGTGAGCCTGTCAATCCACCTCCTTGATGTAATGTAGAACTTGGGTGGAAAGCCACTTTAACTTCTTTAGACGTCCTTAAAGACGCTGAATCTCTATCCACACGAGCTATCGAAGGATACAGCCCGCTTACTAACACCGCTTTAACAACATGCCACTTTTCAGAGTTCAAATTTACGTCTTTGATATCTCCTGAACCACGAGCCTTAACAAGGCATAAAGCCCTTAGTTGGGCAAGTAACTGTGACCGGTAACCGACTATCATTTCCATGGTAGCGCCACAAATAAGGTTTTTAGCACAAAACGCGCGTTCCGTACCATTCGCTCGGGCAGTCTGCCATGCCTGGAAAGCTCTTAACAACGCCATATGATCCGAATAACTATCAGCAGCAAATTCCTTGCGTGCCAGACTTCCTTTCTTCCTATTCTCCGGATTCATCGATATCTGGAACGGTTCCTTATTCGCCAAACTACATACTATCGTCAATATAGGATCGAGGCACTTCATAACACACGCATAGAGCAACATCTTTCCTAACTTCGGTTCTACGGTTAAATCTAGCAAATGCTGACCGATCTCTGTCAAATCTTCCATAGGAGTTAAAGCACCGATAGTTTTTAGCAACGACACGGCGTTTCTCACAGCTAAAAATGAAGGAGGTTCTAGTGCTTTGGATAGGAAATCAGCAATAGGAGTATTACCAGTCGCAAGCAATTTAGTATGAAGACACAACTCTTGTAAAGGTACTCTTAGAATTTCCGGTACGGAGTTCAAAGGTAGGGTGTTAAATCGACGTTTGGAACACATATGGAAGCAATGGCCGGGTTTTGTCCTACCAGCTCGTCCTGCCCTTTGTTGGCAACACGCTCGAGACGTCCAAACACATTGCAACGAGCATACACCTCCATTGGACTCATAATATTTCTCTTTCACCTTACAGGAATCAACTACATATACCACATCATCTATAGTAATCGAAGTCTCAGCGATATTCGTCGATATTATAATCTTCCTTGCATTAGGTAGAGGGTTAAACACTTTCTTCTGATCCAGAGTCTGCATATTGCTGTGCAAAGTAAATATCTGGTATTTCATCACATTCATGTCTGAACAGGATTGTATCATGTCTCTTAAGGTCACTATATCGTCATATCCTGGAAGAAAGATTAGGATACTTCCTTTGGGTAGGTTTACGTGAATATGCTTTATTAATGCCAGCATAAGATCATGGTCGATCAGTTCTTCTGAAAACGTGTGATGATATACATCAAGAAGGAAGTTTTCTGCTGCACTGTCATCTTCTGCGTTTTCCTTAGGTTCCTCAGTTAGGTTGAAAGTGGAGAGGATTTTGGCGCAGTCTGTGTGGTTGTTTTCTACGGCGTAATCGTATGCGGATTTGCCGTCTTTGTCTTTTGCCGATGGGTCGGCGCCTGGAACAAAAGAATATGGAATTTAATAATGTTATTTTTTCCCACAATAGGTCTGTGTGGTCGTGAAAATCGAAAAAGTTGATCACTTTAGACTTCACCATATAAATAATACGACCGAAGTTGACATGGCACATCCGACTTTGAGGAAATAATATATCGGTTTTGTAGAGCGTCGTCTCGCTCACTCATACCTGTTTTTCTAAATATTAACGCACTTCTCTCACTAGTCGCGAAAAAAAAATCAGCTGTTCCCTACATTTATGTACGCAAAATGATGTCTCTTCAAAATGTAGGGAACAGCTGATTTTTTTTTCGCGATTTCAGCTTTGGTCCCATAGTGAAAGTTGTTCATAATGATGAGTACAATGACCCCTTAAGAGATTTCGTGTATGAATAGATACACCTTATAAACTTGTGAAATGTCCTTCTTAGATCTCAATACCTTTTAGTCAGGCCAACCAAACAGAGAACTTTGTCTTTTTTTCCTTTTTTAGTGTTTCTGGTGGCTATACCTAAAGTCTTAGTAACTTACCAATTTGCAACATCTGCACGATGGTCTCGGTGAGTCCCCGGGACGCGGCGGCCATGAGTCCAGTGCGTTTGGTCTTCGAGTGTCCGCACGACACCGGGACTCCTTCCGACATGTACATGTACAGGATCTGTGTGAACGAGTCCTGGGGAGCAAAGATGGGTTGGTGGATAATTCACATGATTTAACCAAGATTTTGTCTGGACTTTAAAAGAGACTGTGACCTCTGAGTTTATTTCGGCATTTCTTCTCAGAGTAGTCAGTTCCGACACGCCGACCTCATCTAGTTTTTTTTCTTCTAAATATCATTAACGTGTAGAAGTGTTTGTACAAACACTTTACAGAAAAATAAATCATTTAATGTACAATGTATACAACTAATAAAAACTGACAAAACAGAATTACGTTTGCCCTATAATAATAATAATACCGCCGTATCTCTACGTTGACGTCGTGGTGCGGGTAGTTTACTTTGCCAGAACAGGTCTAGGGCACGGAGCCAGACCAAAAGAGACACAGAAACCCGCAGGACAGCACGTGGCGAGCTGTTGGGCAGTAGCGACCCCACGGACCCCATCTCCCGGGAGAAATCTTGTTCCTCGAACACTGACGAGGAACAGAGCTCCCCCCTCATTCTTGCCTCTATTGGTCGGCTTGAGTGGAGATTCGCAAGAGCAAACATTCTCCAGAACACGTACACAGTATTCCAGTAAGTGCTGGTAGGGATCTAGACCATCACATAAATTCATATGTGTACCAAAGGACATGTCCAGAAATGGTTTTTTATTTTTCAATCATTCTAACCAGGATCAGATAAATATATTTGGATAGACAACCCAAAAGCTAGTAGTTCTAACTATAACATACATTTTTAAAGGCTTCCATTTTTGAGAAAAATCGTTTTTTATTTTAGTGTGAATTTACTCCTAAAACGAACAAACCTTTCTAAATAACTATTAAATTATAGTGAACACACCCTAAACAAATAGAAAACTTGTCAAAATTGACACATGGCACTGTCATTACTGTCTATAAATATTTTATGGATGACTAAGACAATGTAAACAATATGAAAAGGGATATTTTCAGTCCAAAATGTTTAGTCTAACCTTTTCGAACTGAAAGGGCACTCTATAGGTATGATCATGGCTACTTCGAATGTTTATGTGCAATACAACTTGCACGTACACAAGTAATTATTTTTATATGTTAATAGTATCTACTGATCGAGAACATTTTATAATTACGTAGGAGAATTCTTTGGCTCCACTGCAGGTGGCATGCCGCTCGTGCGTAACTTCACAGTTTTATAGCGTAATGTATGTCTTCGTGTAAAATACTTTCACAAAATCTCACAATGTGCAAACCCTTAAAGAAGAAGAAGAAGAGTGATAGATTCAATTAATGATACAGTGTGTCTGCAAAGCGATCTCAACAGTTTGATTGTTTGGTGTGAGCGTAACGGCATGCAATTAAATGGCAAAAAATGCTTTCACATCAAATTCTCAAGAAGAGTTCACCTAATTGAAAGTTTATACCGTATTGGCAATGAAACTATTGAAACAGTAGAACAAATAAGGGATCTGGGCGTAGTATTTGACCGTAAGCTCACCTTCCTCCCGCACCTAGAAAATACCGTTAAAAAGGCCTCTAAAATGTTGGATTTCGTAATTCGGAACGGAAAAATCTTTCGCAAAAGCAGGCCCAAAATAGTGTTGTTTAACAGCTTGGTTAGGAGTACTTTGGACTATTGCAGCGTGGTATGGAGGCCACATTATGCGACACATTCACTTCGACTGGAAAGGATTCAAAAACGGTTCATGTGGCACTTGGTGTATAGTTCCAGCAGAGTAAAGAAAAAGGCATCTTACTCGGATAAATTGACGGAATTTGGCATGACTTCCTTGTCTACTCGAAGAGAATTGTCGGATTGTCTATTCATGTATAAAATGTTGAACAATATGATAGACTGTCCTAAGTTCCTGAGTAGGATTAATTACAGGGTCCCTGCTAGATATCCCCGCATTCGTATCACCCCTTTCTATCCCCCGCGCCGAAGAACCGTGTACGGAGCAAATTCCCCACTGCCAAGAATGTGTAGGCTCATGAACGAGTGCAGTGATTTCGTAGATGTACATAAGGACTCACTTGGTCGGTTCCGATATAAACTTCTTGATTATTTGTCTTGCAGGTTATAATAATTATAGTGCGTTATTTTATACTTTTTCTAAATTTTTTGTTAATTGTTAAGTTATGAGACGGCTGTATCTCTTTTTGTTTTGTTTTTATACAAATAACAGTTGGCTTCTGTAATATTATGATTGTTCACCTAGTAGGTGATAATAGGAAAATGCTGTGTTTACCTATAATTGTTTGTTATATTTAGTTCTCTATGTTATGTTGTATCCTGTAATTTCTGTAGTGTATACAAACGTTGGTAAATCTAAATAAATAAAAAAAAAAAAAACCCTTAGTTTTAGAGAGAAAAAATCCTACATTTTCAGAAAATTCAACCAATTTACGTTTTAAAATTGACATTTTGCCACAGATAATACACGAATTTCACTCCTACGATGTTCCGTTTTACGTTCAGACAAAGTGACAACGTATTTTAATGGTTTTTGGTACTAATATTGTAAGTTTTTAACTATAATTCATTTTTAAATAGCTACTACCGCTATGTACTAAATTATGAATAATTAAATAAGATTAATTAAATTAAAAATAATAGTCTTCTTTGTACTCATAAAAGATCATGAGTAATGAAACGTAATCGAATGAAGGTGCCGGGCGCTAACGTTTGAATGTTGTTAGTCGTCGTATGTACTCACAGTCGAGAGCATCTAATACCGTACTCCTGTTTATACAAAAATAACACAGCTCGACTTAGTAAAAAGGTAATGGAAACTTAGGATGCAAGAGCGAGCGAAGCGAGCTCGGGACTTGGGGCACCCCGACTCGGACAGGTTAAGTTCGAAGGGGATGGCGGGGTCGAGTGAGCGAGCGAACAGACCCCGCCATCCCCTTCGTGGTTATTTTTTTTAAACCACCCAGAAGAAGGAGCCCCGGCTAGCGGGGCTCCGTCGACTACATCTTATTACACATTATTTTTGATTTTACATTGACCTTGAAAATACCTATAACCTGAAAGAATGTTATAAGGTAATTTTAGAGATTTTTGGCATATTTTTTGGTATACCTTGACTTTCGGGGTGTTGACCTTGACCTTGAAGATGTCATTGACCTCATTATTGGTCGGAAACATATTTAAACCCCCCACGTGATCTTCCCCACCCTTAATACTCCCACTATCCCACCAATCCCGAAAGAAACTTTTGGCGATTTTTTTCTCGGCACCTATGGTTTTTCACACTGGGATTTTCAAAATACACTAAAATGGGTCTATTCTAGCTAAAAAAAAATACCTACTATAAAAAAGCGCCGGCATGCCAACTGCAGTGGTTCCCTTTATGTCATATTTTGACAGACGAATATAATAAGCTGTCAAATAAGACATTGTCAAAGTGTGTGGGAGATTTTATTTGGGTTGCCATCAACAAATAAAATATATGTACTAACATTAAATATATTATAAATTTTATATTAAATGGAGGGGTCTATAAATATTATTTCGGTGGTTACAAATTCCATATTTTTGTCGCTTTTATTTAGGTGTAGTATGACGCTGGTTGGATTTTTCTCGGAATAAAAAACCAACACCCATACAAAAAGCGGACATCTCCTTTCAGCTTATTTGGTCCAGTAGATTCACACAGCCCAGACTATTTCGACGTAAGACGCAGATATATGCCAGTGACATTCAGTGGTTAGCTTGCGTGTTCTGTACTGAGCTCACGCAACGCGTCGTACGTCCAGCCAGTAATAGGACTCGCTCATCAAGGAGCGCTGTCCCCAATTTGACGCATTATTAATTTATTATATAATACACAAAACAAAAGGTATTTTAATAAAACGGGTATACTAAAAGATCAATAATCAAATTATCTTTAAATTGGTAAAGGTTTCAGAAAAATACACTTGCTAGATTTTACGCCATTCTTAGTTTTTTCTCCACGTTAGACATAACTTTACAAATTATTTTCACTATGTAATATAAACATAATATAAAATATTCACATATTAAGTTATTGAGAAAATGCTATAATTTATCATATTTTTTTTTCAAATCATTAACACTATTCGTTTAGACGTGATCTTCAGTATAAAATCATTAAAAACATTTTTACAAAAAAAAAAACAACCGACTTCCAAAAAATAACACTAAAAGTGAAAAATAACTTTAATTTTCGGAAGCACATAACATAACATCACGCCTTGTTTCCCCGAAGGGTTGGGCAGAGGTGTACCTGTAGGGCACCCACATTTAATATTATATTTAATTTAATTTTGGAAGTCGGTGTCATTGGTTCTGTATTTTCGTTTTTTATCACCGATTTCCAAAATTAAATTAAATATAATATTAAATGCCCCACACAAATTGTAATCATACATTTTTTTTAATGACAATTCCAATAAGACCAAACACGGGTAGGATAATTTATTTAATAACGGAGTTCCAGTGCCTACCTTCCGGCTTCATCATCAGATAAGTTGAAAACCTCCTCCTTTTTTGAAGTCGGTAAAAAATGATTTATAGCCTGAGTGCATCTCATGACAATTCCAATAAGACCAAACACGGATACATTGTTTTAACGGAGCTCCAGTGCCTACCTTCCGGCTTCATCATCAGATCAGATGGTACCATTTTGATCAGAAGTATTTATTTAAATGACAATGCCAGATCCTGCCCCACTCTTTCATTAATTTACAATAAATGTAAATTTATCAAAATTACCGCATGAAAATATAATCCTTTGTTACTTAACTATTATTCTGATAAACCTACGGATAAAAAAATAGTGTAAAAAGGAGTTTAAAAACCAAAGTCCTATTTCCTGTTTTTAATCGCGACCATCTGCGTTACTTTGTACGCATACACGTGGAACAAAACGAGATTTTTAATTTATAATGACATCTATTAATTACTATGTGCGGATTTTTATATGTATTGCTCTAAATACACCCAGTAATCGAAAATCATGTTTTTTTTTATATATATTTATATAATAATTATGAATGATACTGTGTTCTAATCATTCTTTCGCATTTGAGCGTTAGATTCAACGAAACGTCATTGACGATGTCAAAAAGTAATTAGAGATGGGTTGTACTCGATATCTGTTATCACTGTTACCGTTACACTAAAATAACAGATCCAAGTTACTGTTATTAAATAACAACCTGTTATTTTTGTACGGACGATAAATATGTATTTAAATCTCTATTGAATATCTTCTTTGTTTCTTTTTGTTTAAAGTTGACATTATAGAATTAAGTTAATTTATAAAAAAAACTTTAATAACCTTGCTATATTCCTTTATTTGTGAGTGTTTATGGTAAACGGTAACAGTCCGTATGGGAGCTGTTTTAATGACTACGTGCCGTGGTGACAGTATGTCTTTGAAATGATCTATTACTTAAAATAACATACCTTTGGTAGGAACAACAGATATTTGTTATTTTTTAATATCTGTTATTTCTATCTGTTACGATAAATACGCCTCACCCCTAAAAGTAATTCATTTTCATTCGCTCTGTTCTGTTTGAAGATAGTTTGTTTTTGACGCTCCATAATCTCTCCGTGATCATAATCTATACGCGAAGACTTGTAATTGGCTTCCTGTTGACTATTGTTTCCTTTTTGTTACGTTTTTAAGCAGTAAGTCTTCCATGATTTAATAAATAAATATTGTTTTATTTTCACAACAATTTTTGCTTTTATGCACGGACTCGATTTTGCACTCGCCGACTTGTGCTACTTGTCTCGGATTCTGATCATTGCTTCCGACTTAGAGATTTTGTAAACTCATATCTGCACTGCAAACTCTTCTCGCAACATGGAAATCGTTGCAACAGGTATGTAGATAATAGGTTATTTATTGATCGTATTTGACCGTAACGAAAAATCTAAAATAATAATGATTGTACTAACTGCGGTTTTGCTTGGCTTGTAACCTACAAATGCAACAAATTATGAATGAATAGTATACTTAACTAAAAGTATCTTGAATAACTGGTAAGTACCTAAAGGCAAAATAGTCAAGTTTATGGTTTAGGGGTTATGTGTGGAAGGTGTACATAATAATGAACTTGTTTATCTGAACCATAATTATTTTCTTACCTTACAGCTTCCACCAGTAGCCGTAATCTATCAAGAGTGCTTCTTGCGGCTATACCAGCATTGTAGAAATGGAAATGTGAATGCTGAAAGAGATCTAGGTCACACACACGTTTGTCTTGGATGTGGACATTCTGTTCATTCATTCTGAAGACAGTGATCCATTAATAACTTATTATAACTGCACTTAACCTAAGCTTAAGGTATCTAACCTAAATGTTATAATTGTTCTTAGATTTAAACAGAAACCGCAAGGTCTAAAGACATTTAAACATATTTTTAGTTATCACTAATAAAGCAGCAATAGACTGCTTCATTCGACATGGTTGTAATCCAACTTTTATTTGATGGGTCAAAGTTCTATAGAGTTTCTGGCATTGTCCTTTGCTTCGCTTAACTATCTTAATCCAGATATATCATCGCCACCCGTGAAATACGTATCATTGAGAAGTTCCGGTGGCCATCTGTGGACTTCTTCATTAGTTCCACTTCACCAAATTATACTTTTTGAATGCAAATGATTGACTTGTTTATGAAAATATAAAAATCGCTATATGTATGACTATAATATTTGAGGAGTTCCCTCAATTACTCAAGGATCCCAACATCAGAACTGGATTTTGAAAAAAATGGGACCAATCTGGAAGTATATCCTCTCAATTAAAAAAAGAATTTTCCAAATCGGTTTATAAACGACGGAGTTCTGAAATAACAAACATTAAAAAAAATACACTCGACTTGATAACCTCCTCCTTTTTGTAAAGTCGGTTATCTTCCCCTTAAAGGGAGAGAAAAGATTTCGTTTGTATGAAAAATCTTATTTTTTTAATTAATAAACTTGAAACTTTGCACGAATACATTGTAAAGTGATTAATAAATTTGCCATTGTTAGTATTTCAAAATTACCCTTCAAAGGGATTTTAGGGGGTGTTAAAGTTTGTATGGGAGTATCGTAACGCGCGGTCCGATAATCTAGATTAATACTTTTGACAGAAAATAAAAACTTGCAAGTTTTTGGGTTTCTTGAAAATCCGGAGTGTAAAATTGGAGGGCCTGTTCCATTTTGTAGAACAAATACGAATTCCACGCGGACGAAGTCGCGGGCAAAGTGCTAGTAATAAATAACCGACGGATAACTAACCAGAGTGCCTTCATTAAAGCATTCATCCAGAAACTCGTCCATGTCAGCTTGTAGCGTGGGCTCGAGCACGAGCTCCTTGTCTTCTTTAACATCCTTGCTATTACTACTGCTGCCTGCATCTTCTTGCTTTTGGCCTGGATACAGAATTAATGGAGGTTATAATACTTTTTTCGTTTTTATTCGATTCGGCAATTGGTAAGATTTTATTTCTGCAGCATAGCTATTCACAACCAATCGACAGGCTATCGTGTCGAAAATGACTCATTGCGATTGCCTGATTTGCCTTGCACCCGACACCAAACAGGTGTCGGAAGGATAGAAAGAAAAAAGAATGAAAAATTGTTTATTCTGCACAAACAAAACGTACATTACAATGAAATAACATAAATTGCACACAAACATAGACTTAGCCAAAAGCCTCTTAATGAACAATAAAAAGTTTGACAATCTTGTCCATTGCCAGATGTGTGGGCCAGGGACCAAAGACAATTATATTGCGTAATTATTACTCTGTGTTAGCGGTGTGATAGCGGTCGACTATTTGATTTAAACTGACAAAATTTTCGGGTTTTCGATTTGTCAACAGTGTTGAGAAGACTCCCTTCGATACCATTGATTAATGTTCGATTCGGACCGGAAGCGTATCGATTGATGGTCAGATTTCTGCGATCGCGTCAATCGGTACGATAAATAGATTTCGTAAAATATTTTTTTTTCTAACCCCCCCCATTACAAAATCCCCCATCCCCCATCCCCCTTATTACAAAACAAGGTTTGTCTTCAGACCCAGGTTTAAAACATGGAGCCATTATTGAATTTCGAACTTTATTCCGAGTATGGTAAAGTTCCTAAACACAAAACTGTCAACTTAGTACCGAACTAAGTTTACAGTTTTGTATAAAGAACGGTATTTCAATCACTGTTACGTTCTTATTACAAAAACTGGCTGCATGGTTTAAGCCATGTCAAAATATAAATCTTGTTTTGTAATAAGGCGGCATAAGTTTAATTAAACTGCGGATCACGGAATCAACACCCTCGTGTCGCGGTTCGTTACTTGAAGTTATGATTCTAAACAACACTTTTTAATTTATTACTAACTAGGTACCTTTTGCCCGCGGCTTCGCCCGCGTGGAGGTCGGATGTTATCCCACGGGAACAATAATATCCTATATCATAACAGTCATATGTCATAGGATGGCACGGTTGGTGCAGTGGTTAAGCAATTGACTGCTGCGCTGCGTGTCGCGGTTTCGATGCCCGCTCGGAACAAATATTTATATGACCTACAAGTAGTTGTTCCGGGTCTGGCTGTTTGTGTATGTGAGTTTAAATGTTTGTAAAGGCAATACAGGAGAAATTCCAAGTGTGGGGCAGCGCTTTTAAAAAAAAAAACCGGCCAAGTACGTGTCGGACCACGCACAATGAAGGGTTCCGCAGTTAGGATGAATTCATCCCAAAAACAAACTTAACATTGTAGTTGAAAAACATGCTCTCCCATACATCTATATACGTTACGGTCAATTCTTCAACGGCAAATTTAAGTTGGTCGACGATTACTCGTTAACTTGTAAACCCTACTTAGCTGTGATAGTTTTCCTTTTAATTTCAATATATATACTACTGCTATGAATTTTTTCACATATCCAAAACCAACTATTTAGCTGGCAGGGGGGGGGGGGGGGACGACACTTGACTCTAACAAAAAATAGCACTTTAAAGCTTAATATTACGCAAACGGATCTCAGAATTGAAAAATGGCTTCCACTAACCCACAATATTTTTGAACGGCCTATCCAACGATACCCCACACCATGCATTAGATGAGAAAAAAAATATCATCCCCGTTTTACGTGCAAGGGAGGTACCCTAAAAAAAAATGTATTTCATGGTTTTATTTCACGATTTTCTCGGCGTGATTAATATGTACATCCATGCCAAATTACAGCTTTCTAGGACTTAGCGTCTCTGAGCTAAGCCGGGGACAGACGGACGGACGGACGGACGGACGGACGGACGGGCAGACAGACAGACAGACAGACAGACGGACATGGCGAAACTATAAGGGTTTCTTGTTTACTACGGAACCCTAAAAAAGAAAGATCATGGTCTACCCATATGCCAAATTTCATCCAAATCCGTTCAGCCGTTTTAGCAGGAAAGCGTAACAAACAAGCAAACTCACTTTCGCGTTTATAATATTATTAAGACTCAATTCGAACGGTGCCTGTAAAGATTCACCAATTAATTAATTTTAATAAGATGTAACTTCACAGATGGAATATATTCGGCGTAAAAGTCACGTCTATTACCCTTCTAAAAAGTCTTTCTTTCGTTAAAATATAACTTAGTGTGACGGCGATTTCAAATTGAGTTGTCTATGAATTCAACCATACAAAACATACCTTCAAGCTGTGACCAGTAACTGCTCCCGCTCTTGAGTTTGTTCTTTAGCTCCTTCTCAACTTGCGCCATCTTAGGCGTCTTGTACTGCGAGATCTTCAGCACGTCTTCTAGATAGTAGCGCTGTACTTCGTACAAGCGGCCCGGGATTGTGATCACTGGGCAGTTGTTGAAATATCTGGGAAGACGAGTATTTGTCGTGACTAAGAGTGATAGTAATAAATGTGGATGGAAGGGGTGGAAAATTTGGGAAAAGACGGATGGATTGTGTGAGTGATTCGACATCGTGATGGCAAGCGCCGACCGACCCCAAGTTACAGGAACCGCGGCAAGTAGATCACTTTTGTTTTAATTAATTTTTTAAAACAAATAAATCAAGCGTAAAAGACGAATCATTCCACTTTGCCCCACCGAACCACCCCACTGGTGGGGCAAAGTGGAATGCCTAAGACTTTTGCAGTGGAATCTGCCCCACTACTTTAATTTAGTGGGGCAGATTCCACTACTCTAAAATCTTGTTGATTCTGCCCCACTAAGTTTGGCACATTAGAATAAAATTATTACTTTTTTAAGATTTGAAATTATATGACAGATTAATTCAATACATGGTCGTACTGTAATGTAAAGGGAAGATTTGATTTCATTTTCTTCAAATCAAATCCATTTATTTGCCGGAATGTAGGTTTACAATCATGTACGATCTTAAAAGCTATAATGGTCCCTTTACATTCTACCATTTTATATGGTGTGCAAATATTTAATTTTGTCCTGCACAATGTTATTAAATTACATTACACATTACATTACTACACAAAAGACAGCAACAACAAACATGAGCTCATGCATTAAGATTTTCATGGAATAAATTAATTAATGGATGTCAAAGTTACCTATGTCAGTTCAAGAGAAAAAAAATAATAATAATAAAACACCGGCTTCTCACACCTGTGAGAAGCCGGGGCGGGCAGCTAGTAGAAAATAAAAATGTCCAAATAATTATTTTTCTACTTTTATTCTAAGGTGCCAACCCTAGTGGGGCAGAATCAACAAGATTTTAGAGTAGTGGAATCTGCCCCACTAAATCGAAGTAGTGGGGCAGATTCCACTGCAAAATTATAGGCATTGCACTTTACATTTTATTGTATAGATTCAAGTTTTGTAAATGAACAGACAGCTGTGCTGCTGGGGAGTTTGTTGCGCAAACTTCTTCTTCCCAGCTAAAGCACTAGGAAGTGGTGAAGGGTGGGCGTTTTTGGGGGACTGTCTCATGTAATTTTTGACGTTCGAAAAGTGCTGATTCTCAGCCTAGTTTGAATAAATGACTTTTGATTTGATTTGATTTTGATTGATTTGCCCCACCAATGGGGCGGCTCGGTGCCGCGGTGGGGCAAAGAGGAATTATTCTAAAAGACACATAAAAACAATAGTAACTGGAGTAGCGTAGCCTTTTATGAGTTTTTGGAATATAAATTCTGTTCTTATAACACGAAACGGATACCTTCGATCGACACTAGCACTAGATTAAGGATCTGCCAGGGTTGCAAGTTTGTCTGAAAGGGATATCGTGGCCCTGCCACACAGGCAGCTGAAGGAACACGGGTGGGTTTTCTCCCACTCCACCCAGAGCGGGAGAAGTTATTTGATAATTATCAAACAAACAAAAAAAGCATTAGATTAAAGATTAGGAACAAGGTGCCGCTATTTCATAAAACTTGATTATAAACCTTAACACACAAACATAACGGTTATTATCGTTTAAAATACGTTTACTTTTCAATCGAAGTAGTAAATATAATGATATTTACTCCTTCGATTGCAAAGTAAACGTATTTTTAAAACAATAACACAAATATGTATGGAAAAATAAAACATAATTTCTAAGCAATAAGGTTGAAAAAACTATGTTGCAAAATAAGACCACAAATAATTGTATATGTATATTGTATGTGTATATTTCCGGCCGTTTTTGATGCGCTCGTCGGAAATCTAGTACTATTGTTGATCGAAGATGGTATCGCGTATTCGTAATAGGACGTCAGCTTTATACTGCTATTACAAAACCTACAAACACATTCATTCTAGAACGAATTAGATACAGACATGGGGGAATTAAAGGAAAATTAATAAATAATTAAATTAACATAAAACATAACATAACAACACGCCTTGTTTCCCCGAAGGGTTGGGCAGAGGTGTAGGTACCTATAGTAATCACATATTTCGCCAGTTATGTTTAAGTCCCATGTAATTTGGGGCAAGCCTATTGACATCAACCGGGCACAAATCCAGACTTAATTAATTACTTATTTAAAAAGTAATTAATTAAATAAGTTAGTCCAAGCTTCCTCCCAATATTTCCCTTCATTGTATGTGTAATCCTACCAAGTTAGTATTTATGTTTATATTTGCCTGGAGAATATCTGCGTATCCATGGTAGCCGACATGAGCACCAACTTGAGCTCTTTAAACCGCGGCAGTGCGTCGCGCAGAGCGATCAGCAGGAAGTCGCTAAACTTGTCCCGTTCATGCACCTCATCCACGAATATGTGCGTGACACCTACAGACATGAATGGTTGGGTTAGATATTATTATAAAACTACAGCACTTGCGATGTTAAAAGAACCCGTACGTAGATAAACAGTTAAGAGCGCTTACGACGTACGGCATTTCATACAAACTTTCAAGCCCTTGTTTTTCGAAAAGACTCAATCGATTTTAATGAAACTTTATACGCATAAGCAGTATACAAAGGTCTGAAAAGTTAGTTAAGAACATTTCGAAAAATTGTATTACAGCCAAATTAGACCGTTTTTAAATTTTCCATAGAAACAGAGATTTCCAGTTATCTGTTTATAAGACATTTCGAAAATGTTCTTAACTAACTTTTTAGACTTTTGTATCCTGCTTATGCGTATGAAGTTTCATTAAAATCGGTTCAGTCATTTCGAAAAACAAGGGCTTGAAAGTTTGTATGAAATGCCGCAGGTACGTCGTAAACGCTCTTACCAAAAATGTTTTTGTTGCATCCGTCGAGTTTCGCCAACCGCAATATTATTTGGCGATTGCAACGTAATTTTGACAACTCATTTGAGCGATGCATTCCTTTTTACGTATAGATGATTTTAGATTGCTACAAATAGAATAGTCTTTATATTTATGTACACCATTTACAGATATAAACGTAGAAATTTTACATAGGATGACACAATGGGCGGTATTGTCGCTAAAAGCGATCTTTTAATTTAATGACAACATTTGGATGGATGTCGTACGTTAGTTTTGTGGCAAATGAGTCCTATTTTAACGCCAATCGTCGTACTATGCGCGGTCATAAAACATGGGAAAGAGACAATACGAGGTTCAATAAAAGAGTTTTAAGAAATCCTGTATAGATATCCTGTAGATTTTATGACCGAGACTGTGTTTGAGTTAGTAGGTTTAGCATGGACACATTTATAATGCGAGTTTGTTGTACCACTTCTTCCCAGCTCATACACTAGACAGTGGTGAAAAGCGAGCGTATTGGAGGCTGCTTTTTATAACTTTTGACATGAAAAAGATGGTCAAATTACTGCCTAATTTGTCACTAACCTGTGAGCGAGGTATCACCCGCCATGAGTGTCCTGAGCAGCACTCCGTTGGTACAGTACGTGAGCACGGTGCGCGGACTGACGCGAGACTCTAGGCGGATCTGGTAGCCTATCGACTGGCCAATCTTCTCCATACGTTCGTAGGCTACCTGCGACAAAAGTTAGAAAAATAAGTTTATTTGTCACAGAAACACGTGTCCTGTTTTTCTTTTTTTTGTATAAAGATAAGTAAACTGGAATGAAGAAAAAAAACAAAATAGATCTATAATCACGAGCACAGAACAGAAATAGTCGGCAGCTGCACGTCGTGACTGCGACAAGAAGGTTTTCACACAGCATGATGCTGTGCTATGGTCCCGGGGCCACATAACATCAAGTGTTGAGGTTTGATTGCGTACACTTGTACACAATACCATTATTATTTTTTTGTATTTTTTTTTTGTATTATTTATTTATTGTTTTGGTGTTTGTATTTCGACAAAAAAGTCAAACAGCACCCTAATTGCGTAACACAGTTTGAATCACAATCTGAATGATTTTGACGTACTATCGCGGACACTGTTGCCTCACCACTTTTCAACCTTATGCTCCTAGTAATAAGGTCGAAAAGTGGTCAGGCGCCAGTGTCCGCGATGGTACATTACTAATCCATTGCTTCGTAAGTTCGAAAAATTTGTCTGCTCAACAACGTAAATAACGCAATGAATGTTATTGAACTGTCAAACTGAAACCGATTGCTATTACTGATAGTGTGTTACGCAATTACCGCGCAGGCTCTTTTGTTATTTCAATAATAATAAACCATTTATTTTCCGGCGACACCGGCCCATTGATAAATGATGGTGGTGGATAACGATGTAAATACAATAAAGAGTGACATCTATTAATGTTTTTATTATGTAGGTATCAATGACAGGAAACTGATTTTATTTGTTAATGTGATACAGTTTCATTATGATTTTGATTATTATTTATTAAACTTGAATTGAGTTATTTTATTAATAAATATTGTAATTTGATTTTAGTAACTCGATTTTATGTATCTAATGTGTTTAATTTTTTTTTTTTTTTTTAACTTTAATTGACATGGTTAAACCAATTACGTTAATTAAAGTCACATACACATACAAACTAGAATATACATTTTTAAAATTCTGTTAAAAACATTATAACATAAAAAAAACAAAAGTACTTAATTAAAAACAACAAAAAAAAAACAAAAAAACAATACTTTCATGAATCCCTCTCACAGTATCTCAGGCATGCCAATAAAATCTTCGTCCATTCATCCGCAAATTAGGTTGTTATTTGATTGTAGTGATTTGTTTTTTTTAATAATTTTTTTTAATTTTTTTATTTGAATGACTCGATTTTGTTATTATCTTACTTATTTTATTTATTGTAATTTGAAGTTGACTTTTTTTTTTTGATAAATATAATTTTTTGAATCTATTGCATTTGTAATCGACATAAGTTAAATAAGTCAAAGACAAAGAGTCATTTGCAAACTAAGTGTACATTTTGTATACCATTAATATTTGCACAACCAAAACGTTAAATAGTGTGACGTTAAAGAAACCCACCACTATGTAATAAGAATCCCACCTCCCACCAAGAAGTGTGAATGAATGATTCTCTTTATTCGCTAGAATTAATATTCTAGCGAATACAGAGAATCATTCATTCATTCACTCTCTATCTCTATGGTCTCACTTCTCTCTCCACCAGTTGAAAAAATATAACTTACCCTCTCAGCCACAGCGACGGCAGATATCCTCCTAGGTTGCGTGCAGTACATGCGTGCAGCATGCTTATGTTCTTGGCAGTAGTCTAACATCAACTGCGGCAGTTGTGTCGTCTTGCCGCAGCCCGTCGCGCCTGCTACTATTATCACCTGTGGAATAGGCATTGGAGTTAAGTATTGACGACCAATAGACCAAAGTTATGCGACTAACTGTCGCATATGGCCCTGCATTGTTAGACTTACTTAATAATATAATGGTTGGACTTTAAAAGAGACCATGACCTTATTATCTATATCTATAAAAATCAATGCCACTTTTCGTTGTAATTTTATAACTCAAGAACGGGCTCCCCTATAAAAAAAAAAGGTTTAGGCTTTGTTTGGACTATTTAGTAGATGGTTTATGTGAAGTTTTTTTTTTATGTAGGTAGGTAGGGTAGGCAGGTAGGGTATTCTTTTACCCATAGAAAGCCACGTTATTTGTGAGTGTCATAGAGTAAAAATGTTTACCGCCCAACGGAGTGGGCACGGGTCAGCTAGTTATTTATGTATTTATCTTTATTATACAAGGTAAATACGAGTACAACTTATAAACTAAGCCCCACAAAACCGTAGTAGTGGTTTGACGGTGGGGTCGGTGAGCCTCTATCTATACACTCAATAAACTTTTTACTTAAACTAATTATTATTTATTACCTATAAATAATAATTAGTTTAAGTAAAAAGTTTATTATTATTTTAGGTAAGTAGCACGTTAACATAACTCTAAATAATGTATTTTTAATTTATTCTTAAAACTATTTTTATTCATGACCATGGAATTTCTTTTCAGAGATCAGTCAGCTAGGAAATTCCGGCGCCATCTATTTTTAAAATATTGGCCAAAAAGTTGGATTGTGTGTCTGTCTTAGAAGATTACTTAGAATAGAATAGAACAGAATCATCGAGATATAAGTACTAACGTACTAGAGAAGCTACGTCAAATAACTGAATTGTCCTATTCTTCGTAATTTGAATCTTTAGTTCGCGCAGCGCTAAAATAATAACAATTCGTCTAAACCGTAACTAATTTACCACAGCGCTAGATTTGCTGCGGAATTAACTACTACTATATAATTTATTATTGTCGGAAGTACTAGGCGCGAAAGAGCTAGAGAGCGACTGAGTGAGGTGCGGCGCGATCGCCGCAGTTGAACGAGACAAAGTAGGAATTTACGGTGCGCGGTGTCTTCTCTAGTACGTTAGTACTTATATCTCGATGAACAGAACACTCTTTATTATGTACACCATAAAAGTTACAGATAAAAATGTTTAAATTTTACATAGGGTGACACAATGGGCGGTCTTATCGCTAAAAGCGATCTTTTACAGACAACTTAGACTTAAGAACACTTACTTCGAGAAGTAAACATTTCCTTTCATTTCAGTTGGGCCTGATTAAACAGCGTAATCAGATTTACGTAATTCCTGATACTTATATCTTTGCGTAGAAATGCATAATTTTTCGTAGTAGGAGGCTGATCTGGAACTGCGCGACTCTGATTACGCGCAAGTCGTAACTTACACTTTAACTGTATTTTATCTTATATAATAGTGCTTGCAATTTAATTTCCAAAAAAATTAAAACAATGTATATCTCTAATTGTGTCTAAAGCTGTGGCCAGACTGTGACGAATGCAGGATGCAGCAGAACCGCTAGCGATGCAGGATGAAATTCTTTCAGGCTGTATGGTCGTTGACTAACTTGAATGGAAGGGTTAATTTCGACAACCCTATGAGCATACTCTTAGATTAAAATTTGGTCACGGTATTCGGGTCTCGGGCATGAACAGAAGTCGTCAATAGCTTCATATAGCGACGACTCGGGATATGGGTTATGGGTACAGGAATGAATTATTTTTCGACCCATATGCTCAGTGCTTGGCATCGAAAGTGTTTAAAACTGGCGCGAATAGTCGCGTGATTTCTTAATAATTAAAAGTCCATAATACCTCAGCGCCACCTCACTCTTTCTCGCTTTAATCTCGCTCGCACACTACTACTACCGGACACGGAAGCAAGCGAGACAGGGAGGCAGGGAGAAGGCTCCAAGGCTCCGATAGTTTGATTATAAAGGTAATAAAATAAAAACATAGTATCTGCTTTATATTAATTTCAATTATTATGCAAAGTTTCATGATCTAATTTGAAGTATTTTTTAATACTAGCGGTTTATTGTTTGGTTTAGAGGTAACTTTGTATTTTTTTCTGTCGAGAAAATTTTATGGAATCGTGTTTCCGTCAAACATAGTACTTAACAATAATCCATTACTTTACCATATATATATTTTAAAATGAATGCTGCAGTATTTTTAATATAACGGAGGATCATGTTATGCAATTTGTGGTATAATAGACTCTTAACAAGTTGACGTGCGCATCCTACATCCCGCGCGAGATTTACCTAAATGTGAAAATTGTGAGGAGTACATCATCAAGTCATATAAACTCAATGTATTATTAGGTTTATGGCTCACCTGATTATGTAGAACAGCATTGATGAGATCTGGTCTCTGTTCATACACTGGCAACTTTTCTCTGAACTTCAACAAATCTGGATTGTATTGTGTGTTGGGAACCTGAAACAATTATGATTTTAAACATGACCTACTTGGGGATAGTTTCTGACTTATTGATTTATTTTTTTAAAGTATGTGCTCATTTAGTCATAATCATTATATTACTCCATGTTTAAAGCATCAAAAACATAACCATCCATCTGGGGCCCGAACCTGAACCAGATTTTTTTTTTCTTCTCTCAAAATATGTTTTTTTTTATTGACAGCTAATTAGTGCTTGTTCTAAGTTTAATAAAAAAAAAACAAAATATTGGTAATCATTTTATAGTTTTTCTTTTTTTATAAAACTTTGTCACAATACCTGTGCAACTCCATTATTCAGCTGCCCCATAGTTTTATGAGTGAGTTGTGGACTCCTCTCTTTCTCTGGACAGCTGCTAAGGTCATCCTTCTCCTTACTAGTGATAGGGAAGGCATTACATAGCTCTGCGATGCTACACCGCATGTTCGAGTCCAAGATGAGCTTGGCATCATTCTGAATTATTGTTGAGCCAATGCGTTTGTATATTGTTAGGTAGCGGTTCACACCTGTAAGAATTTAGAGTGATTTTTTTTTTCTTTTATTATTTTACACAGTTGACATTACTATGTAGCTTAATAGATAATAAGTTATGTTAAATATAACTTAACATTTGTTAGTTATAATTATTATTATTAATGATATTTATTTCTGTAAGTAGGTTGGAACTATTTATAATTATAATATATATTATATTTTTTACTATAATATGTGGTAGCTGTTTCCTTTCTGAGTACTCTAAGGCCCGTATTAATAAATGTTACTCAGCCCAAGAGCTCGCACTTGATAACAGTCTTGAGGTCATGATCGTATTAATAAACATAATAATTGATGTACTCAAGTTACGGCTTGGGTTTACGTTATCACCTGAGTGATGGACTGATTAATGAACGAAAATCGACACTTAAGTATACAATAGGTGTGTGTACTCGAAATGCTTAAATCTGAGTGTAGGCAGTCCGTGACTTGAGGTTGTGATTAGTGAAAATATTTTGGGTGAAATTAATTATTATGATGAAATACGAGTACTATCACAATATTTTATGCCCTTTGCGATATCGTTTATCTACCAAAAATCTATATAATGCCTCGAATCCTTTTGAATTACCAAGGGAAAATTAAAAAAAACGATTCATATTTGCTCAAGATTCAAGTGTTGTTTAAAGTAACATTAATAAAAGACTCATTGCTGAAATACAGTAACAGAGGTCTTCAAATTTCCCCAGAAATAGCCATCCTATTAACTTTAAGGTTTTATGCTACAGCATCATTTCAGGTGAGTAACCTACCTAGGTAGATACGTCAATATTGTAGGTAAATACATTTAACAATTTATTAAATTACTACTTTTATGTATAACGTACATAATATGTACTTCTTTAGTTGCATAAAGTTCAATAAATAAACTTTAAAAGTAGGTATGTATCTTATAGTTTTAACAAAATAAAAGTATTTCAATAAATCTTACGACTTATCAAGAACGAAATGTGATGAATATCATTCTAAACTTCGTTCACTGTGGGCATAATCGTTCATCAAGTACAGCTCCTTGAGGAGCTGATCTTGGTAACTGAGATACTGTTTTCATGTGTTTATTAATTAGTAATGATCCTGAGATGCTGATATCGTAATAATGGTGTAGCAAATAAATATGCACTTGAGTACGTCATTGGGGAACGTTTATTAATACAGGCCTAAGTGGTTGACCCTTGTTGCACCAGCTGGTAACTATTGGCAGACTATGGAGCACACCTATGAAAGATATCTGCGGGGCGAGTACGGCCTACTGTGACATGACTTGAGTCACACATTTTATCACAGTTTGAGCGATAAAACTGTTTTGTCATAAAATGCTAGTACAAATTGACATGTCATAATTTATCATGTCTTGTCACAAACGTCTTGACACGCCCATGCTAGGCCCACTGGCCCACTTTAATTGTGTGGCTATTTGTTAAAAATCTGTTCTATATTGAAAGGCAACTTGTTTTATGTTAGTAGTTTAAAATATATGTGGAGTAGAAAAGCCCATAGTCATTGGGGTAAAATAGGTAATAGTTTAGTGCAATAGACATACTTACTGTAATAACACAGCTATCTCTCAAAGAATACTTAAAATAACTTGAGTAAATATTTACAATTACTTGTTGATTTTTTATTTTATTTCTACACAATTTTCATTTAAAGTTACATAGTAAAACCTTAAAAGCAAAAATTGTTATCATTCTCCAAAGCCTTATTCAATATTATGATTCCCTAAGTTCTACAAAATGTTATTATAAAAAGAAAGTATAGATTGGATATTCAGATGCGTATTTACCTAAAGTATATTTATTTGCCTGGCAAAGGATACAAAATAGGGAAATCTATTTAGAACTAGGCAAGAATTTGTGGAAAATATAACAATACTAATCAAACTTCAAAACTTTTTATAAAAATGAAATAGGTATATTTATTTGCCGTTTAAACTGTACAAAAGATTAGGGTCTTAAGGGCGGAGTGTTCTTAAAAATTCGTTGGTCTTGGAAAGCGACACTTTTCCCGTAGCGATGCCCACTCCATACTAGTCAACTCTCGAACTTTAGGTAATTTATGCATCTATCTCTAGTGATGATGATGACACGACGATCTGTAGGGTAGTTGTTTATTTACATGATTGGCTATTACTATCCTAATCGTGTACATAAAATAAGACTTCAAAAGGTTATTTTTGATAAAAGAAAATGTAACTGTAAATAATGGTTTTTTCGCACATGCGTGTCATTTGTTTCGCAACTAGTGGTACATAATAATTACAACGAATGTGCAATAAATCCGTATGGCTCGACGAAAACTTATCAGTCAATCTAATTAAATTAAAAATGCAATTTAAATAAAAATTAGCACGAAGACATCGTTTGATCATATTGGACATAAGATCAAAATATGTTTTTCTTATCAACAACATACCTTTCCCGCGCGATTTCGACTTGAGACCGAGCTTAGCAACTGTCTCGTGGATGAATCCGCGCTCCTGAGCCGACAAGAACGTAGGGAACTTAAGTTCAGTCTCATTTTCATCACTTATGAACTTATCCAATTGAATCTTCAGTGCTATGCTCACAGATTCAGCTATGGGGAAATGCTTGTTGCCATGGCGCTTTCCCTTTTTAGAACTCATTATAACACTTAAGCTATGCTATACACAACGTCCTACACATAAAATAAAATTAAGATATTGTTTACATACGCAAATTATTATCAAGAGTGAAGAATTTTATGTGAACATGAAAGAAAAACGAAACGAATGCGATTGGCGATTCCCTATTCTTGATGCTAGGGAGAAGAGGTGATATACTAATTTGAAGCAAAATTTTTAGTCGATTGACGAAAGTTATTAAGTTTGGAGCGGACATACATAGAGTGTCCGCCCACGAGATTTTATCAGAAATTTTTGTCAGAAAGGAATACATTGACACAAAAATCGCCAAAAACACGTTTCAATCACTCGTTCCCGTACAAAACTACACAAGATAAATAAAACAGAAGAAATCCAATGTAACAATCACAATAGATTCAATAACATCTATACGATAGTACTACTTAATCTGTGTATACGATATTCTGTCGCTACAAAGTAAAGCCAAAAGAAAATATGTATACAGAAATGTTAAAGAAATTGCGTGCCATAGCTTCAGGGTGAGTTCAGTACGAATAAAGCAACCCGTAACAAAAAAACATTAAAAAGTAAAAAAAAAGCGAAAATTATCCTAAGATGAACCGAAATGTTTTTTAATTACATAAAACGTATTAAAATAAGTTTTTATTTTGTTTAAGTTACCTACCCATCTACTATCGAACGCAATGAAAATGAAATACCTACGCTGCAATAACGCTGGGTGAAGGATAGGATAGGTAACTAGGTAGTTAGGTACGTGACTTACTTTTTTTAAATTACTTTTTTTTTATAATTAACTTATTTTTTTTCTTTTTCTGGGTTCCTTTATCGATACTGAACCTACCATAAGGCACGCAATTTCAACCTTTAAGTACGATTGGACACTATTGGACAAAGATTGGACATCACCAATTTGATGAGGCCGCAAATGTCATTTTGGGAAGCGTTGTAGCGTTCCAGCTATATTTTGGCATGCTTCTTACACCGTTTTAATGAGGACCAAAAGCATCGTATCCGAATGAAATTGAAAATTGAACTGGAAAAACTTAACTCATGTCACTTATCAAAATAATTCAACACGTGAAGGAAACGTCAATCCGGTCAATCGTGTAGTGATCGTGTGAGATTAATTAAACATTGTTTTCTTTCAATTCCTAATGTAATTTATCAAAATGGCGAAAAATATTAAGCATTTAGTGGTCGACACAACCGCGTTCATAAAGGCAGCTGGTTTGCAAGATATCGCTGAGAACGTATACACAGTGCAAGAGGTTATTGATGAAATCACGAACGATAGACAACGCAGAAAGCTTGTAGTGCTCCCTTATGATCTTATCGTAAAAGATGTCTTTATTGAGAACATTAAATTCATCACAGAGTTCTCCAAAAAGACTGGCGACTATCGTAGTCTCTCTGCCACTGACATCAAAGTAATGGCGCTCACATACCAATTAGAGAAAGAAAAACTGGGCATCGAACATCTGAAAACTGATCCAACTACACAGAAAATTGTCAAAGTAACTGGATTATCTAATTACAACTCAAACCCAAATGAAAACTCAGAAGATAATCCAGAAAATGTCAATCAGGAAACTGGAGAACCAACAGAAAGCACAGATGAAGAGACTGGTGAGGCTAAAATTAAAATCGTTGATAAAACTATTCCTAAAACAGCAGAAATGACTATAAATGTAAAAAATATAGACAATGTAAATGATGAAGAAGTTGCAGAGAAAATTGCTGAACAAATAAAAAATATGGACATAAAAGAAAATATTGATGATATAATGGTCAAAGTTTCTGAAGATGAAGAGGACTCTGAAAGTGATGAGGACTCAGACAGCGATGGTGGAGAATGGATCACACCTGGGAATGTAGCAGAAAAAAGGAAAGAAATGGAAATGGGAGAATTTGAAGAAAAATCTGTTGAAGTAGCTTGTATTACTTCAGATTTTGCCATGCAGAATGTCCTCAAGCAAATAGGACTCAATGTAACATCAATAGATGGCAGGATCATCAGACAACTACGTACCTTCATTTTTCGTTGCACCACTTGCTTTAAAACTACAAGTGTGATGACAAAACTATTTTGCCCAAAATGTGGTCACTCCACTTTGAAAAAAGTTGGAGTGAGTATTGATGATGATGGGGTTCAACACATTCACATAAATGGACGTAAACCACTGACAGCTCGGGGCAAAAAGTTCAGTTTGCCCACACCTAAAGGAGGTCAACACTTCCAATACCCCATACTTTCTGAAGACCAACATATCCACAAGAGATTTGCCACAAAAAAGGCGAGAGGTAAAACTAATGCTATGGACCCTGACTACACTGCAGGATTTTCACCATTTGCCATGAGAGATGTAAATTCAAAGTCTGCTGTGTTAGGTGTAAGAGCTAATAAGCAGGACATTAAGTATGTAATGAAAAACTGTTGCAAGGGAAAGAAGTAAAATAATTTTAAGCTTTTCTGATGGGCCTTCAATTTATGAGCCAGATTTTGTATATAGGAAGTAAAAATAAAAACTATTTTAGTAAAATATAGTATATTCTTATTTTAATGATACATGTTTAAAATGTCCACCTAAACAATTAACAACAAAAGTATACTTATTGTGTTAAGAGTACTATTTTGACACTTTATCGTCAATAAACTTGAAAACTGATTCCATACATGAATATGATGTCATTTCATGTTTTTGATGACCTGCAAAAATTTAAAAGGGTGATAAATGATTACATAATATACTTTGAACTTCTGTCCAGCAAGGATTTTGGATTTTCTTGGATGTTGGAAAGGAAAAAATATGTTTTTTTAATTTGTTTTATAAGTCTGCTAACCTATATATGTAGATATAGTTATATTAAATTATTCAGAATTAAAATAATATGAACATATATGTATTTATAGCAACTTATACCTCGTTAATTAATAAAAATAACAAAATTATATCTTAACTTAAATAAAACTAAGATATGGCATCAAAAGATTCAACAGCTTAGCTGTCGACTGGTAATGTACAGACGCCAGCAGGTCAAGGTACCCGAAACTGTCAATTTTCCCAATCAACCTTGAACCTTATGCTGTAGGGATAATGTTGAAAATCTATTAAAGAAAATTGACAGATTGTAGTAGCTTGATGTGCTGGCGTCTGTACCCAAGAGACTGGCAGCATTGCCACGTTGTATGGCAATGCTTAGCCTCTGGCCAAGGTAAAACCCAGCCCTTGTGTCATGGGAAATGTCAACTAAAATTGTTGAAATAAAATTCAGGTTCAATTAATTTACCTGCTGAAACTCTTGGTATATCAAATTCTGGTGTGTTCATTGGCGTATCCAATGGTGATTGACTTGATATCCAATTCCTAGCTGCCTGCAAAAAATCAAATAACTATTCACAAAAAAAGCTGAAGATCCACACACCATTTTGATACATGGTTCATGGGTAAGATCTAATGTATCTTTTATAAAATCATAAAATTCAACTTACATCTTTCATATATTTGGTAATCTGTATATTAGAATACACATGTACCGAATCAGTGAAGGCAATTGCTTTTACTCTCTTCTCAAATTCATCCTTCAGCTGATCAGCTAACGTAACAGTCAGTACTCCACCATAACTATGTGCCACAATCGCTATTGATGTGGCTTTTGTATTTTTAACATACGTTTTCCATACATAGTTGGTATGTTCTTCTCCTGAACTACTATTTGGTATCTTTTTGCCATTGGGTTGGGAGTTATCATTGGGGTTTAGTACCATTACTCCATATCCTTTTGCTAGGGCTTTCTTGATGTAGGGTATTTGAGTGCCCATGTCTAAGTTATCATTGATTATGAGTCTGGAATAGAAATATTAAATGTATGCATGTTATTTGCAACAGCAAAAAGAAAATGGTACATTTTTAATGTTTCTTGTGGATTATACTTACGATCTAGCCCACTGTCCCGCACGTACTGCACCTGACCCATGAATTAAGATCACCAACATGTCCTTCAGATCATAATCCTTGGACACAAAGATGAAAGTTCCTTTACTGGAGTCTTTGGGCACTGGCAACCTAGTCAGGTTCTGATCAGCTTCCATTAAATGATATACATACTCTGTGACCGCATTACCAAGCTCCTCATAATGTGCCTGACATTCCTGGTGTTGGTTACTAACGTTGAATTGGAATGGTTCCTCAGTTGGTTGGCCGTCAGCACCTATTTTACGCAGTTGTCCTTCTGTAAAAAGTATAACAATAATGTTAGTCATGTAGAACAAAGCCATTAATCAGGTTTAATTAATTTGTTATTCTATTTTAAGCGTCAATGAATATAAAACAGATTTACTTTTACACTCCTGGACAGAAAAAGATAATAGTATTATTGTGTATTCAAGCAAATATCTTAAATGACATCATGTTATTGTTAGGTTTGATCTCATCTCTTTTAACGTCTTGAACTTCAAAATGAAAGAGAAGAGGAGAATTGTTTACCAATGTTGAAAGCGTATCCTAAGTCTTTCATTGTTTTCACTGCGTCCATTTTTTCCGATTCAGTAGCACTTGTAGCACAATAACTGTGAGCGGAAGTTTGTGACCAATTTTGTTTCGGCAAAACAGTTGATGAGAAGAAAACTCGGACTTTACGTAAAAATTTGAGTGACATGGAGCGAAAGCCAAAATAGGCGCAGATGAAACTTGTCACGTAAAACCACTTGGGTTAAGAATAACAATGCAGGAATGTGTATTTTTTATTGTTAAAATACAATTTTAAAAACAAACAAAATTAATTCAAACGGAGAAATGTCTTATTTCATTTTGACGTTTGTTTTTAGTTCAGGAATGTCCACCAAGGAACATGATGTGCATTGTGCACTGAATAATTCGCGTTTGCTAAAGTTTCTTTCCTCAATATTATTTCAACCGAAAAGACATAAACTTTGCACAAATTGGCATAAATTAATTCCATTCTAGCTGTAAAAAGCCATAGTTTACCCTCATTCCAAATGATGTGCAATATTTCGTCCAGAAATATTGATGTTTGACTTTTTTTTGTCTAGGTACTTCTAGGCTAAAGAATTTTAAACATACTGTTTATTACAGTAACAATGTTACTCCAAAAAAGACGAATGACGAAGTAATAAATTACCGCAATTTATCCAGGGGGGGAATGGGTTGTCACGGGCTTAGAATAGACTAATGCAAAAAACTAAACAGCTTTAGTTATTATTCTATGGTCCCGAGGGTCATGAGTTCATGACTCCTCCCCGCGTCCGTCATCATGAATGATTTTACTTGTTTTACTGTACTTGACCCACGGTGACCCAAATGTTCAGCAAACAAAAATTTTCAGGCATGGGGGACTACCTAAAGAAGTGAAAACTTAAAACTATGAAATAACAATGTTTTTTTTACAAACACTTTGATTGTAGTTAGTATGTATGTACCTCAGTCATCAAAAAATGTAATTTCATCAACTAAAATTATTAACATAAGTCTTCTTTTTTCACATCTATCGGCATTCCAAGGAACAACAAGCGCAAGACGTCATACTCGCAGCTACCGACCTGTTAACATTATCATGTCCGCATGTCGGTGACCAAACCACAGAACCAGAACATTATTACAGAGACGCAAACCAGTACTCAGTGAACCAATTATTAGTACCAAACTTATTTTTCTTTAGTACCAAAAATTGATCAATGGCGCCTAAAAAAGTTTTCACTTCAAAAAGCCTGCAAAAAATAAACAAATGATTAAAAAAACCAAAAAACTGAAAATTATTAAAACAAAACCGGCCAAGTGCGTGTCAGACCACGCAAGGGTTCCGTAGTTAGGATGAATTCATCCTAAAAACAAACTTAACATTGTAGTTAAAAAAGATGTTCTCCCATACATCGGTATACGTCACAGTCAATTCTCCAACTGCAAATATAAGTTTGTAATCACAAAAAACATTTTTTTTTATGTGATAAACTACAAATTTACAATTTGAGGACTTTTTCGTAAACTTGTGCTGTGAGACCTTGCTTCTTGCCAAATTTCATGATTCTAGGTCAACGGAAAGTACCTACCCTATAGGATTTGATTTATTTGCGAGTATAGAAACATGTCGCAATAATGTCGCTTAAATCGCCGTATTTTTTTTTGCGTTAACTTAGAAGCATGATTTTTTTAGAGCTCCAAGGAACCGTGTACATACTTAAGTATTTGATATTAATTTCAACTTCATACATACACGCGTTCCACCACTTCCGCGTGTTTCGCCATTTCTTCTCAGGGGTAGTCAGATAGGAAATGTCGGCTACATCTAGATTATTATTTTTTTATATGACGTGTAAAAGTGATTTTAATATCCTATTTACAGAATAAACGATTTCATTTCATTTCATTCATTTCTTGCTTCTTACCAAATTTCATGATTCTAGGTCAACGGGAAGTACCCTGTAGGTTTTGATTTATTTGCGAGTATCGAAATAAGTCACAATAATGTCGCTTAAATCGCCGTATTTTGTTATTGGATTGACTTAGAAGCTTGATTTTTTTAGAGCCCTAAGCGATCATGGACTTACGAATTTGATTTTCAACTTGATGTATAAACGCGTTCCTGAGAAAAAGTGTCTTGACAGACTGACAGACAGACAGACGGACAACGAAGTGATCCTTTATGGGTTCCGTTTTTTCCTCTTGAGGTACGGAACACTAAAAAAACCGGTCTGTAAAAAAAAATAAGGAAAAGATGAAAAGAAAACGAGTACTAAAAGGATACTCGTTTTCTTTTCATCTTGTTTCCATCTTTTCAGTTAATTATTTTGCAGTCAGGGTTTTTTTTAATATTTTTTTTTATTTTAGGACACGGCGGTGCTCCGCCCAAGCCGGGCAGACCTCCACTGTGTCCTCCGGGCGATTCACACAGTGGTGACAGGCGTTTCCTCCCGCTTTATCCTGAACAGGAACCTCCCGAAACAACCATGTCCGGTGAGGACCTGCGTCAGGCGGAAGGTGAGGACGGCGTGGTGCCTTTCAAGCCACTCCTCAAAGAGGGGACTTATCGCCACAATTGTGGCGTACCCAAACAGTGGACCTTGGGCCCTATCTAATAAAACCGAAAGGCGGCAATCCGTTCTACACTTTTACAAGTTTAAGCACGCCTCAACGCTTCAGCGTGTGAGAGTCAGAGTACCCTACTTTCGATATTATATCAAATTTTTCCAACACAAAATAGTTTCTATACTCTCAATTATACATGGAACTCTTATAAGCCAGGGATTTTTTTCCTCCCCCTTTATCCTGAACTCTACTTGAACTACCTCCCGAAACAACCGTGTATGGTGGAGGACCTGCGTCAGGCGGAAGATGAGGACGCCGTGGAGCCACTCTAGCCACTCCTCAAAAAAGGGACTTATCACCACAATTGAGGGGTGCCCAGCGCTGGGTTGCGACAATCGCACTCTCCATGTCCGCTGTGCCACGATTTCTCGCGGCAGCGGAGTTTCGCCCCCTCGTGCCACTCCCAAACGTGCATGAGGACTTTAGCCTCCAGATCCCACGGCGGCAGCGGCAATGAGACTCACCGCCTCACGGGAGACCGTGCGGTATCCCCGTACCAGCCTGATGGCCATGACCCCCTGGGACGCGTTCAATCGCCAGACTGGTCGCAGCCTCAGTGTTCCGTAAAGGGCCATGGACCGCACGACCCCCGCGTAGAGCCTCCATCATCGTCGACTCGACGCCGATGTGAACCCCTCCTGCGGTCCTGCCGTTATCTGGGAACCTGACAGTGGCGCGTTCCGAGGACCATAAAAACACATGGCTTCGGACTTGTGCAAAGCCACCTCGAGTCCCAATTGCCAGATCCTATCGACGATTGTCGTACTTTATTTGGCAGGAGAGGTGTACGATACCCCACACCATGCGATAAACGAGAAAAAAAATATCATCCCCACTTTGTGCAAGGGAAACCCCTACAGTTTTTTTTTGTCAAGATTTTATTTTACCACTTTGTCGGCGTGATTGCTAAATTACAGCTTTGTAGTAAGTAGTAAGAGCCTCTGAGCTAAGCCGCAGACAGACAGACGGACATGGCGAAACTATAACCGCCTTATTACAAAACAAGATTTATATTTTGACATGGCTTAAACCATGGTGCCAGTTTTTGTAATAAGAACGTAACAGTGATTGAAATATCGTTATTTTAAACAAAACTTAGTTCGGTACTAAGTTGTTAGTTTTGTGATTTGGAATAATGGCTCCATGTTTTAAACCTGGGTCTGAAGATAAATCTTGTTTTGTAATAAGGGGTTAGGGGTTCTTTGTTGACTACGGAACCCTAAAAAATTTAGTTTCCAGGGGTGAATTTGGTAAAAACCTTGTTAACTGGACTTCTTGGCGGGAAAGTGAAGCGTCATGTTCAGTAGTTTGTTTAATTTTGTGATTTGGAATAATGGCTCCATGTTTTAAACCTGGGTCTGAAGATAAACCTTGTTTTGTAATAAGGGGTTAGGGGTTCTTTGTTGACTACGGAACCCTAAAAAATTTAGTTTCCAGGGGTGAATTTGGTAAAAACCTTGTTAACTGGACTTCTTGGCGGGAAAGTGAAGCGTCATGTTCAGCAGTTTGTTTAATTTTCCAAAATTAGTGTTTAGCCGAATATTAATGTGTAATAATGGTGGATTATTAACCATTAAGTGTTTGTGAACGTGCATTAGTGTAGGCAAATGAAACAAAACAGTGCAACTTCGCTTCAAGTTCTCTCAAGAAGTCCGCGTGAGGACTCAGTAAAGTGCCACATCTTTACTGAAACTCAAGGGGAGTGGGCGGGGATATCATCATCATGCATTTATAATTCATTTCATCAATATTTTAAACAAGAACTAAAACTTGACATTGGCTAAATGCACAAACCGTGCGAAGCCAGAAGGAAAAAAAAAAAAAAAAAACCTTGTTAACTAAAAAAACGATGTTAATTTTAACGTAAAATGTTTTTTTTGCATTTAACACAAAGTTAATCATTTTAAAAATGTTTTAAATTTTAATGTAGGTACTACCTACTTATTAAATGTTTTTTTTTATACATTTTAAATAAATATAATAATAAATTCTTATTGTCCCTATTAAACGTCTGGCAGTGGGGACACAACACCGGAATACAATTACCGCCAATACCGACTTCACGTTGTCTTCATCAGTGATGTAGGGTCAAATTCAAATTAATTTGTTCGTGTTTTGTTTCGTGTTGTCAAGGGACAACAGGAGAAATAAAACCTTTGTCTCGTTGTCCCCATCTCCCCATTCAGAGAAGGTTGGGTTCCGACACTTCCAACCCACTGTAGAATAATTTTATTGATAATAATATAGAGAAAACTCCACCCGTTCAAGTTTGTAAACCCAGACATTATTTAAAATGTATAGTTATTATCAAGACCACTTGCTGACTGATTTGATTAATTCATTTCAAAGAGATTTAAGATAATAAATAACTTAACATCTTTGATTCATTTACATACAATTCATACACCATTTATTTATTTTTTTTGGGTAGGAAATTATCAAATAACTTCTCTCGCTCTGGGGGCGTGTCAGACTTTTACTGACTAAAACCCACCCGTGTTCCTTCCGTTGCCTGTGTCCCAGGGCCACGATATCCCTTTCAGACAAACTCGCAACCCTGGCGGACAATTCAACCACCATGGCTGGCAGCTACGTTTTGTTGATTTGTGCTACAAAACTTTGCTTGCAATTATCTCTTTCAGAATTTGAAAGAAGGGTAGTATAGTAAAACAACAAAGATATTATAATTTGTAATACACATACTATTTAATCGTTATACCAATCTAAGAATAGTAAGCTGAATGACATGACTAATAAGAAGAAAAGTACATAAACCCTAAGCCCTGCATTCCGTTGTATGGCCTGCTTTATTTGTTCATTGGCATCCTTAACATTTTCAGTGGATCCAACCACTGTGTTTGATATCCTGTCTATGTCTTGCTCTTGTTGTAATATCTGAAAACATAAAATAAATAAATAATTACTAAAATAAATTATTTTGTGATTGAATTATCTGGTTGAAACTTGTGATATTAACTTTTTTTTATATTGTAGTGTGAAAATAGTAGATGGAGGCCTTTCCCACACTCATGATGATCAGCCCTACAATGTTCCCACAGCTCAGACACAGGCCTTCTCTTGGTGAGAGGGAGTGGTCCATAATCCACCACGAGGATGCAGTGTGGTTGGTAGATGTCACATGTCTTCGAATTTTTGGTTCCAGGACATGGTGGTTTCCGCATGATGTTTTCCTTCACACTTTTAAGAGCAGCGGTTATGTACTAAACCACGCTGTGGCGCGCTTTGCCATGCTGGTGTGCGTTACCCAGGCCAGATGTTGTCGAAAATGGTCATTTGAATCTAATAGATAATTAGTTTTGCGGCTTCTGTAATTGTTGCGCACATTTTTAAATTTGTTGCGCTTATAGTTTTTTAATTATTTCACAAAAACATTTCCTGCTGGGGTAACGTTATCCCAGCCAGACCTTTTTTCTTTCTAATGGGAATATTTAAATAAATACTAGCTATAAAATTAGTTGTCTAGATGAAGTAAATGTTGTGCCTTATTTTGTATTTGTTCTTTCATCGGTTGCGAAGTTATTCGAGATTTTGCTGGGGTAACGTTTTTGGTTTTACTAGATCTTTGAAACGGTTAAGCGGATTCTTATCATATTTTGTACATGACTTCTTAGGAATTAGTTTAAATTTGTTCTGCAATAAAAAAACCAAAATAATGCATAGTTTAAAGGTTATTTCATTAAATAGAAAAACACTTCAATTGGTTCCAGCACTCTCAATAAGAGGTCTAAAGACTTACTTTAAACGTTATTTTAAAGCTTGTAAATGCCTTCAAATGTATGTGAAGTTTCATTAGTATCCTGTAAGTATTTAACAAGTTATGATGATATTTAGTTCTTCACGAGCACGGTCTTGATGCGCGCGGTGTTATATGGCCACTGGATTGGATATATATGAACTGAATGTTATGTCAATTATTAGTTGTTTAGTTCAGTTGTATATCAGTAAAATTTCAGCGTAGTACATTGGATAATTAATGAGATAATACGATTAAAGTCATTAGGAAGAGAATGACCGAGGTAACCCGACCAAGTTTAGGTGGTTACGAAAAAGCGAAATCGCAGAACATTATGGTACCTTCTAAAATATGTAGGATAGTGTTACAAATTTAGTACAGACATGTACACAAGTTTAAAAAAAAACCACAATCAAAATTGATATTTGAAATGAGACAACAAAACAGTAGGACTAACTGTGAGCATTTTACTACATTGTGATATCATTTAATATTACCTTTGATCTGTGATTTTAATTGATATAAGTAGGTATTAGTAGACATACGTAAGTTTAGAGTTAAGTGAAAAAAGTCATTATATATAATTTATTGTCTGTGATCATTACACATTCCAATATGTGTATATTTAAATAAAAACTGTAACTGTGTACTGTGTATATTGAAATCTATAATTTAAATAAAAAGTAATAGAAAATTTCAAAATAGCAAAATTACTATCTGTAATTTTAATCTGTGATTGTTTTTAAGTACAAGTTTATTATTACTTTAAAAGTTCAGTTGAAATGATTATTTTACCTGTTAATAAAAATTCTTTAATAAACATGATTGTAGTTTTTTTTATAACTTGTGTACATGTCTGTACTAAATTTGTAACACTATCCTACATATTTTAGAAGGTACCATAATGTTCTGCGATTTCGCTTTTTCGTAACCACCTAAACTTGGTCGGGTTACCTCGGTCATTCACTTCTTAATGACTTTAATCGTATTATCTCATTAATTATCCAATGTACTACGATGAAATTTTACTGATATACAACTGAACTAAACAATTAATAATTGACATAACATTCAGTTCATATATCCAATCCAGTGGGCAAATAACACCGCGCGCTTCAAGACCGTACTCGTGAAGAACTGAATATCATCATAACTTGTTAAATACTTACAGGATACTAATGAAACTTCACATACATTTGAAGGCATTTACAAGCTTTAAAATAACGTTTAAAGTAAGTCTTTAGACCTCTTATTGAGAGTGCTGGAACCAATTGAAGTGTTTTTCTATTTAATGAAATAACCTTTAAACTGTGCATTATTTTGTTTTTTTTATTGCAGAACAAATTTAAACTAATTCCTAAGAAGTCATGTACAAAATATGATAAGAATCCGCTTAACCGTTTCAAAGATCTAGCAAAACCAAAAATGTTACCCCAGCAAAATCTCGAATAACTTCGCAACCGATGAAAGAACAAATACAAAATAAGGCACAACATTTACTTCATCTAGACCACTAATTTTATAGCTAGTATTTATTTAAATATTCCCATTAGAAAGAAAAAGGTCTGGCTGGGATAACATTACCCCAGCAGGAAATGTTTTTGTGAAATAATTAAAAAACTATAAGCGCAACAAATTTAAAAATGTGCGCAACAATTACAGAAGGCGCAAAACTAATTATCTATTAGATTCAAATTACCATTTTCAACAACATCTGGCCTGGGTAACGCACACGCCATGCTGTGGGCAGCCAATACAAGCTATATTAGATATATTGAAAATCAGGCTTCTTTTGAATGAAAAAGTCAAAAGTAAAACTAATTTACAAATCACCTTTTCAGTAAATATTTCCTGTAGCTCTGCAATGTGCAGCACTTTGCTTTCAATCGCTTTGACTTCCTCTGTCATGCTGTTCAGCTCATTTAGAAGCTGCACATTCTCTGACTCAAACATCTGCAACTCCTCAGCACTAAGTTCCTCATCAGCCAACACAGCTACCTCATTCTCACACAAATCCATCTTTTTTACAGTATCTGGTTCCTCCAATTCTTCTATATCTTTATCTAAAATTTTGTCAGTATCCTTCTCTGCTACTTTGCTCACAATAAATGGGTTTGGAATGTTTGATTTTGTCTGTGGCAGCTCCAGGCGTGACAGTTTCCGCATGACTAGAGTTCGTTTCACCCGTAGAGCTTTGAGCTCACTATGTATCTTACACACGGCTTTCAAGTACATATCTATGAGATCAGCCACTGCTTCCATGTATTCTTTCATCTGCGGAGCTGCTGTTACCTTGCGGTTGTCATTCCTAAATTCCTTCAGCAAGTGAGAACAAGTATTGATTATCCTTTGGGCTCCAGTGTCTATTTGATCTCTCTCCGCATCGGTCATCTGATCTTCGACAACATTATCGTAAAAGCTTAAGTATTTCTCGCGGTGCTCAAGCAAAAAGTCTCGTAGTCTCGTAATTTGTGAAGTTATATCCTTCGCAGTAATCATGAAAGCCGTTTTTGGCTTGGTTCGAAGTATGCGTTGTTTATCATCGCTAGTAGGGCTTTGTATGCCAAAAGCTTTGTTCCGCGTTTTCACCGTCTTTATGTATGCTCTGAACAACGGCGTGATATCCATTTTGGTATCTAGTTAGCATAGAATTGATGGAGAAATCAAATAGCAACGCACTTTAGTTTTACTTACACGTTCACAGCTGTAGTGTATTGATAATTTTTAAATGACATCTGACATTTGTTTTTCCGTTCGGATACAGTACAGCATTGATTTTTGGTAAAAAGGAATGCTCCAGATTCTAAAAACTAGTTTGAGTATCTGGAACGTACCCCCAAAGTTGTTTTCATAGATATTTCATTATCTGTGGATTGATTTTACATTACAAAAGAAAAGCAGCAAAATAGAAAAATTTCCATTGTTTTTTACTAAAAATACAGTAAAAAATCGCTAATTAAAAACAATTAAGATGGGATCAACGGCTGGTAATGGAAATAAAAGCCAACATTCTATACCTATTGATATTTTAGATGACCTGTGCAGGTAGGTTGTTTTCGTTTTACGATCAAATTATTGTTGTTTTCGGTAGTAAACACTCCATATAACTTTGTAAATAATAGATAAAGTAACCATTACAGGTCAGTAGTTAAGTTTCATTTATTATTTTGCATCAAAATATGCTGCACTATTGGAAGATCCAGTGCAACAGATCCAAATCGAAATAAAAACTTTTTATCATTGATTAATTCACTTTCTCTGAAATGAACTTAAATATTATGTACAACTGGTCAGTGGGTCGTATTAGGGGATAGTCCCCTAATACGCCTAATAAAAATCTAAGACAAATATTTCAACAAAAGAAATCAACCAACTATTGGGGTCATCCTGGGATACCTTCCAATGTCTAGAAATGAGCACTGTTATGCTGAAACAATTACTTTGAACATTATAAATACAACTCAATTAGGCTCCTTGCTTTCTACAAGTTCCCAAACATAAAGTTTTTCTTATAATATTATGGGACGGCCAATTTCCTGCATGGTCAGGCATAAAATGGTTGTTAACGAACAACATCTCTTCAGATTCTAAACATACCACATTCTTATCATTTCAGCCGCTTCATTATTAACTTGCCACCAGAAGACCGCGGGAATCTGGTGCGAATATGTTTCCAAATAGAGTTGGCACACTGGTTCTACTTAGATTATTATTGTACCGATGAGACCACCAGGCTTAACCCCTGTGGTATTAGGGAGTTTGCGGCACATATATTTCAAGTAAGTATCTTGTCTCGCAGTTTAACTGTTGTGCTTTTAATAGAAAAAAAAAAACTGTCAGTCGTAGGACTGCACGTCAGAAGTGAAAACTTAGTAACTTGTGAATTGTATCTAAGCATTTGGTGACGATGACGCGAGTTCCATGATTTTTGTTCACCCAAAAAGTGCTCAACATGCCTAAAGAAGTTTTCACTTCAAAAAGGTAATAATGAAGTTTTCCTGGTGTTAAATACATACATAATCTCACGTCTTCTTCCCATGGGCCAGGCAAAAACTACAAAATGCCACCTGCTACGATCCTTACATACTCCTTTTCCTGGTATTGTAAATTAATAAAGGTATTTTAATAGACAGCCTGCACCCTACGTACTTGTGTACACAGTTTCAATCACAATCCGAGCTTTGAAGGATTTTTCTAATCCATTGCTTGCATTGAAATAACGCAATGAACGTGGGTGAACTGTCAAAATGAAAGAAATTGCTATTAATTGCCATTTATTGTGTTACACAATTACCCTGCTGGTTTGTCTGTAAAGTTACTTAATTTACATAAAGTTACTTTATTGAATTCACAAGTTATTAGTTTAAGTATAAGTTCTAATCAATCAAACCATTGCTCTAGCACGTCCCGCAACTCCGCGAGCACGTGAGCAGTCTGGACGCGGTGTTGGACAATTGGCGCGAGTACAAACAGACGGTGCCGACGTACGGCGCCATCTTGCTGGACACAGACCTATCGCATGTGTTGCTGGTCCAATCATATTGGACAAAGGCTTCCTGGGGTTTCCCCAAGGGGAAGGTCAATGAGGATGAGGAGCCGTATAAGTGTGCTGCCAGGGAGGTAAGGAAACAGTTGATATTGCTTTACGATTTTTTTCAGTTTGTAGTAATTGTTTTTTAGGGTTCCGTACCGCAAAAGGAAAAGCGGGAACCGTATATACCGGATCACTCGTGTGTCTGTCTGTCAGTCTGTCACAGCCAATTTGCTCCTTATCTACTGAACCAATTAAGTTGAAATTTGGTACTCGTTTGAATTTCTGTGGCCCAAAGATGGACGTGTAACGTAAATAAATAAATTTTGAATGGAGGTCACTTTTGGGGGTAAAAAGAAATTCAATTATAGTTTTTTTTATAATTTAAAAAATTTAAGATTTTTTTAAGAAAATAGAAGAGAACTTACCCATTTCCTTAACGCCGAAACGTATTTAAAAAAAAAAAAAAAATTCATAAAGTAGTACTTACTGTAAATAGATAGAGGTCTTCAAATAATAATTGGTAAATCTCTCAATATTGTGCGTACAAACTTACATTTGCAGTTGGAATGTATGTGGGAACATGTTTTTCAACTACAATGTTCATGTCTTGTTCTTGGGACAAATTCATCCCAACTACGGAACTCTTTCTTGTGCGTGGTCCGACACTTGGCCGGCTCTTTTGGTCTACCATCACTGCTCCATTGTTGAACAAAGATCTCATTTCCTATGTATTGCCTTTCACC
This sequence comes from Tiliacea aurago, assembly GCA_948098905.1. NCBI lineage: Eukaryota > Metazoa > Arthropoda > Insecta > Lepidoptera > Noctuidae > Tiliacea > Tiliacea aurago. The sequence goes on along the minus strand of OX402592.1, from coordinate 23,747,029 downwards.
AATCCATCATCCACTCACAAGTCATCACGTCATAAATCAATATTTTATAACAATCATGATGTTTCCAGGTACTTGAAGAAACAGGCTTCGACATCAGTAAGCTGATCAACAAGAACGACTACATAGAAGCTACAATACACGAACAAATTGTCCGCCTATACATTATTGGTTTCATTCCTAGAGACACCAAATTCCAGCCGAGAACAAGGAACGAGATTAAGGCCTGTGAATGGTTCCCATTGGCTGATCTACCGGCCAATAAGAAAGACATGACGCCTAAGCTTAAAATGGGAGTGAGTCCTAATGCATTCTTTATGGTGCTACCGTTCGTTAAACGCATGCGGCGCTGGGTATCAGAAAGGAACCCGAAAGTGTTCTCAAATACTAAAAGAACGCGTCACAAGTCTATGGGAGACATAGAATCTACTTCAACAACTAAAGCTAAGGCCAAAGCAATCTCTCAGGGGCTACAGAATGAAATACAAGAATATCAGCAGCTAAATTGCAATGCTGTGCCAATACCATATAAGAACCATGGTAACGGTAACGGCCTTAGTAATGGCAATGGGAACAGCCTTGGTAACGGCAATGGAAATGTTCATGGGGTCATACACAGTAATGGTCAAGGGAATGGCAATGGTAATAACCATAGCAACAGCCACAGTACCAGCAATAGCCATAGCAACAGCCATGGCAATAGTCACGGCAGTGGCTCCAAAAATACTCCAAACCAGAATGGTTCTCGAAAGGACAGGAAGGTTGCTAAGCGACAGCTGTTTACACCGCAGAACACTCATCCAAATCCTAACAGCTTTTCTCCTGTTCAGAAGGAAAATAGTCCTAAAAAAGAATCTCCAGATGAGAATGCATTCTTCAACTTTGTGGCTCCGTCTTGGGCTAACTTCAAGTTTGACAGACGGGCCATTCTAGACTGCCTTACTTGAGCGTAAGGAGGTGGAAATTGGCTCTAATTCGTAGATCACGTGACTTCCTACATCGATTTTGACATTATTTTGTGATTATACTTACAAAGCAGATTAATTTATTGTTGTTTTATTTGCAACTTATTGTTGTTTTTTTGTCCCGCAATTTCACAGATTTATTAGATTTAACTTTGCATTATTGCAAACGCTCGCGCAGCTCAACGTGCTTAAAGCGATTTTATCTTATTTCGGCTCGACTACAATTACTGCGACAAGTACCGGGTAAAACGGGGTGAATAGAGACGAAACGTTGAAATAATATCTTTTGTTGCCAAAAAGGACTATAATGTGTTACCTGAACTATAATTCCCGGCTGTCGCTGAAAACCAGCGCTGGGGCTCTGTCTTGCATAGGGTCGCAGTATAATGCTGAGCGATAGCCGTTTTGCGTGGATGTGACGCATGTTTCCCCCAACCTTTTCTTATTTTTGTGTTTATGTTCTTTGTTGCGTCATGGTTACCGCAAATAAACGTATTTTCTTTCTTTTTCTTTCTTTCTTTCATTAAGTGTCCTCGTTGGCAACAAAGTATATAATTTCAAGGTTAAAATCCATTTTAAAGTTGCATCTCTATTCACCCCATTTTACGGTAGTGATAAAAAAAACATATTACTTAATTCATTTTTTTTTTTAATATTCGTAAGCTCAAATTTCACACAAAGTACATTATTACATAGGACAACCCTATAACGTAGCACCTGAAAAAAGCGTTGGAGAATAATGCTTAAATATTACTGAAAGACCTGGCATGTCATCTGTGAAATTGATCGTGACTATCTGCCGATTGATTTGTCTTCGAAAGTCAATTTCTACTCGTAAAGTTAACTTTTGAGGAAAGACCAAACACCTTTTATAACCCCGAAAAGTTTTCAATAAAAAAGATGCCACATGTGATTGATGTAGCACTATACCTAAGGCTGCCTGTCTACCGGAGCGGAGCGAGGCTGCGGAGCGGAGAAATATTAACTAATAGGATTGCAAGTGGACGTGTATTCCCGTTGTCCCCGTACGTCGTGTCCCCGTTCTACGGGGACAGCGGTACTTCAATTAAATATTTAAAAATACTTCCCGTTGTCCCCGTGGTTTGGTTTTACATTCAAAAATATGTTTCTGGCACTCGCGGGCCGCTGCCGCGGCTCCGCTCGCTCGGCTCGTGCGTTGTGTGGTCACAGTTCTAACCTAACCTAGCTGTTTCGATTTAAAAAAGGTTTACTTCGTACGTTATGGGGACAACGGGAAATAAATTTAATCACGTCCCGCTGTCCCCGTGACGGGGATATGGCATACGGGGACAACGGGAATACACTCAAGTGGACAGGGATATGCAATCCTATTGGTTAATATTTGGCAGCCTTAATGCATGGTCTTACTAGACTGCCCTAATGTCCTTCAAAAAGACATGTTCATGACTGTAGTTTCTGGTTCCGATTACAGTATTTAATTGTCTTTTACACCGGCAAGCTTCGCTTATGATTTCAGCCTGTTTTTCCAACAGTTGTCTTCCTATTGCTTCACATACGTATCTGACAACTCTTCCACATAATCCTATGCATCATTTCTGTATGACTTGCTTCTCAATCTTTTCCTGTTGTTCTTCAGACTGTAACTGTTGTAGGGTAAGCAGAGAAACTCCTAGTTGATCCTCTCGAGTGAAGGGTTGTGCCATCTGACGGAGCCAGCGTTTGCAGATCTGGGAAGGTTGAGAGATAACATTATTACCATGAAGATTAATCTAGAGCACAGTAAATTAACACAATCGAAAGAATCACAGACATTGTTCTATTCATATTCGACCTAACAATCAACAAAAATAGGGTTCGACGCCTGGCAGATGTGAAACATCGAAATTATTTACACGCTACTACATACAGACTGTATAGTAACGATGAATCGCCACGCGGCATGTGTCGCCCCGCCAGAAATCGGGTTTACTTGCGGCTATAGATGTTTCACATCAAAAAACCACATTCAAATCGGTTCATCCGTTTAAGAGCTACGGTGCCACAGACACATAGTGGCCAAACTTCTAACATCCCTCTTTTTGCGTCGGGGGTTAAAAACTAAGTCGTGGTCGTGGCCGCATCACTGCGTGTATAGCTTTACCCAGCACGAATAAACATAAAAAACCGGCCAAGTGCGAGTCGGACTCGCGCACGAGGGGTTCCGTACCATTATCTATAAAAATGGCAAAAATATCACGTTTGTTGTATGGGAGCCCCCTTAAATATTTATTTTATTCTGTTTTTTAGTATTTGTTGTTATAGCGGCAACAGAAATACATCATCTGTGAAAATTTCAATTGTCTAACTATCACGGTTCATGAGATATAGCCTGGTGACAGACGGACAGACAGATGGCGGAGCCTTAGTAATAGGGTTCCCGTTTTACCCTTTGCGTACGGAACCCTAAAAATCACATGAATAGCCTTGTTGGTCTGCTGAGCATGAAGTCTTGGGTTCGATTTCCGGGGTGGGCACACTTGTGTTATTGGATATTTCCATATAGAATTTCTCAGTAGCAGCCCGGAGTCTGGATTTATGTCCGGTTGATGACAATAGGCTCGCCATCTTTCACATGGGACTTAGGCTGACCCCACATTAGGCGTGCGCGTTCCTCGGGCGTGGAGCGTCGCGTTTTGCTGCCCTGCGGCGTGTGTGGAGAGTGCACGGGGCACTCGAGTCGCTCACACGCCCGAGGAACGCGCACGCCTAATGTGGGGGACGCCATAAACATAACTGGCGAAATCTGAGTGTACTATAGGTACACCTCTGCCTATCCCTTCGGGCATTACAGGCGTGATGTTACGTTTTGTTATGTTACATTAATACCAATCCAAGTAGCATTGCAAGCTGTATTTAAGTTCGTTTTGTACTAGAAGCTGTATATTCAGGCTGTATAAGCGCTTATACAGTCCTTGTAAGTAAAAAAAAACCGGTCAAGAGCGAGTCCGACTCGCGCACCGAGGGTTCCGTACGTATATATGATTTTGATGATTTCTGAAAAACTGTGCTATTTAGAGACATCATTTTATTTTTCCTGTAATCTTTACATACACTTCTATCACATATAATAATTTCAGATTTTTATCTATGCAAACTTCGGAGATAGGGGCGGGCAATGGTATTTTTTTTTACATTTTTCCTCAAAAGTCGGAAAATATGCGGATAAAAAAAAAACTTTCATATGATACCCCACATGACCCACATGCCCTAGTAGCCCCACTTCAAATGTTTAAGACCCCCTTTCAGTCCCTTTTGCAAAAAATATATATTTTTTTAATTTCTTTCTTGTTTGCAAAATAGTTGGGCAAACGTCATCTAAAACTATTCTAAATTTCAAGTTGATAGCATTAGTAGTTCGTGAGATATCTAGGTGCGACAGACAGACTTAGTCTCATCATAAGGGCTCTTTTTTACCCTTCGGGTACGGAACCCTAAAAAGACCCATATTATACAGAGTTTTGCGTTAGTAGAGCTGTATTAGACCTCTTATTCGGTGTACAAGTACACCATTACACTACAGCTATCATCTTATAAGTATCGTCACGTAAAGAAAGTGTTCTAAATTGGTTTTTGAAGAGAAATACATACTTATACAATAATAAAATTAAACAAACTACTTTTGGTGACACGTGTAATAAAAACGACTGAATCGCGATATTATTATTTATACAGGGTGTTAAAGAAGCTGCGTGCCATAGCTTAGGGGTAGGTTTAGTAACGATAAAGGAACCCAGGAAAAAAATAAGTCAAAAATAAAAACAAAAAAAAATTGCAACATCAACCTAATTTAGTAACTACTAACTTATAATAGCAATCGTTTATGAATTAATGAATAAGGAATTAAAATTATTTTATTTGTTTATATACTTCAATTACTTACCTAAACAAATAAACTAATTTTACATACATACATAAACTCACGCCTTCTTCCCATGCCACTTGCTACGCTCCTTACATACTCCTTTTGCTTCGCTTACGTTCATACATCTGGTCATACACGCACGCCGGTTACTACGCACCTGACCTTTCTGAAGAACATCACCAATTTGGTCACTATCCGCCTTATTACAAAACAAGATTTATATTTTGACATGGCTTAAACCATGGAGCCAGTTTTTGTAATAAGAACGTAACAGTGATTGAAATACCGTTCTTTATTCAAAACTGAAAACTTAGTTCGGTACTAAGTTGTCAGTTTTGTGTTTAGGAACTTTACCATATTCGGAAGAAAGTTCGAAATTCAATAATGGCTCCATGTTTTAAACCTGGCTCTGAAGATAAACCTTGTTTTTGTAATAAGGGGGTACATGTCCTTCTAGAGCGTCCCCTTCCGGCGTTTCCACTCACCTCTGCTTTATAAATACCTTTTGTTAGTCGCCTTTCACTCATCCTCTCCACATTACCAAACCATCTAAGCATACCCTTTTCAATCTTTGTCACTACATCTTCTTTTAAACTGCACCGTTGCCTTATCACCTCATTTAATAATAAATAATAATAAAATAATTCTGAAATTTTATTTTATTTTTCCTGGGTTCCTTTATTCATATTGAACCTACGCCTAAGCTATGGCACGCAGTTTCTTTAACACCCTGTATAGTATTAATTAGTATACAAGATAATGTTGGACTTGGATATCTGATGGTTTGAATTGAAAGTGCAGATTTAAATTTATTGTGAACCTGTATATGTTTTCCGTCAAAATATTCACGCGCTAGCAAAACAATCGAGCTAACCATAAATTAAAATACTAAATACTCTATGTAAATGTTTGTGTTTTTAAGGATAGATTTTTTTCTTTAAATAATAGATAAATGAGGGCACAGTGATCATTGTAATTTCAACATTTATTTATTTATTTATTGATTTACATACATACGCTACCATTACAGTGTCCCAATTCGGTAGTGTAGTTATTTAACAGTTCATGAAATAATTTACCACATATTACATATCCATGCCATACACGATATATAAATTAAAAACATAACACATGTAACGTTACCCTTGCGAACTCGCTCAGTGAACATGAGAAAAGATCTATAAACATAAATTATGTAACCAATACTACGTAACAATATTTTGATTTAAAAGAGTGTCCGTGGAGTTTCTTGCCCGTTCTTCTCCATAGGAACCTACTACGCTTTGGAATGGGCAACTAGCTTCATCTCTCTGACTGACCGACTCCTTGACAATTCAAAAGTGCCTGTAATAGGTTTATTTGAAATAAATGCTTTGAGTTTGAGTTTGATTATTCAAGCTGATAATCATGATACGGCTTTAGCTGTTGTAAAATATTACTTTAATTATACTTAAGGGGGATGCGCTAAGGTAGCCCGCGAAATTCAAATTTTATTACGTTTTTTGCAATTTGCAGGTCAGTAACAGGTTGTATGTTGATCAAAATATGATTCGCGGCCATAACAAACATGGCTTTACAGAATTAAAATCATTAGAATCAGCATTACAACTCCTATCCCCCTTATTACATAACAAGGTTTATCTTCAGACCCAGGTTTAAAACATGGAGCCATTATTGAATTTCGAACTTTATTCCGATTATGGTAAAGTTCCTAAACACAAAACTGACAACTTAGCACCGAACTAAGTTTTCAGTTTTGTATAAAGAACGGTATTTCAATCAGAGTTACGTTCTTATTACAAAAACTAGCCCCATGGTTTTAGCCATGTCAAAATATAAATATTGTTTTGTAATAAGACGGTGTAAGTTCAAAAAATCCTACTGAATGATTATTTCAGAAAAAATCATTCAGTAGGATTTTTGAACTTAATAATAAAATAAAATTTGAATTTCGCGGGCTACCCTAGCGCGTCCTCCTTAATCATAATCATTTATTTGTCAGAACATGGTACATTTTATGGTCTTAAGATTAGAATGAATGGTATCATCACATTCTGCCAAGTGTGGCGTGCAAATATTAGTTACATACAATTATTAGGTTAAAATTACAATTTGAGGTGTGTCAGTTTAAAATAATTATCATACACACAATTTATTTAGGATGTCAAAGTCAAAGTACAATTTAATGTCAGAGTATCAAAGAGTTAGATGTCAAAGTTTAAAAGATTACAATTCAATTAGGATGTCAAACTATCATTTAAATAGTCGTTTAAATTATAATAACATTTATTACAAAGCAAGTCTTTAAGTTTACTTTTAAATCCATTTAAATTTAGCTCTCTGATTGATTTAGGAACTTTGTTATAAACTTGCGGGGCTATGCAGAATATGCTTTTCCACATTAAGGCCGTTTTGGCTCTCCGTCCGCGTAACATATCATTCCGCCTGTTACGTTTAACAGTATCTGATAGATGGGGAAACAGGTGTGCATTTAACTTAACAAATAAGGCAGTTTCGTAAATATACAGAGCCGGGAGTGTCAGAATTTTGTATTTTTTGAAATATGGTTCACAACTGTCCATTATTTGTAGTCCAAACATGGCTCTGATGGCTCGCTTTTGCGCTTTAAAAGCGGCTTCTCTGTTTGTAGAGTTACCCCAAAAATATAATACCGTATCTTAATACAGATGCAACAAGACCATGGTAAGCTGTGAGTAGTGCATCTGTGTTTACTGTTGGAGCAAGTTTATACAGGGCATAAGACAAACTACAAATTTTCTTACATAGCGCTTCAATGTGATCCTTCCAGTTGAGCAAGTCGTTTCTACTTTCCAACATACCTGTACGGCCTCCTCAGTGCTGAGGTTACACAGCGAGTCCTTGAGATGCTCCTGTATCCAGCGCGGCAGCTTGGTGCGCTTGTCTGCGCGACTGAAGCGCTTGTCCGCGAATATCATTATACCGTAGTCTGTCTTGCCTCTGAAATATAAAAAACAAGTTTTATTTTTTTATAATGAGTATTTCCTGTGACATAATTAGACAAAGAGAGACAGAGGCGTAGCGTGGACTAATATAGACGTGGGCGAAGTCCCATCAGCGAGGCCTCTTTTCTTTCGTTCACAAGATCTACCCAATAGATCTTACCAAAAGTGCTTTTACACGACATACCTACTCATGATAGTGAAAAAATATAAATACGCGGTGGGATAATATTGAAAAACATACTAGAATTGCACTTTGCACTTTTCCTAACTTAAAACTTTTTATGGCTTACGCGAATAACGCTTACTCATAGCTATTTATAATTTCAGCCGAAAGACGTCCACTGCTGGACATCGGCCTCCCCCAAAGGAGGCGGTTTGCCATAATCGCCATGATTGGCAGGCGGGTTGGCGATCGCAGTATGGTGTTAAAATGCATAGAGAACGCTGCTGCCCATTCTCTAGTAAGTCCCTTAGTCGCCTTATACGACACCCACGGAAGAAATGGGATGGTGCTATTCTTTACGTCCGGCCCATTTCGCCCACGCCTAGCTAAGTAGCTACGCCACTGAAGAGAGGGATAACTAGAGAGAGAGGGAAAGATAAGAAGATAAGATATTAGAACTTACCTCAACACTCTTCCGACGCACTGCGCTGCGTGACGCATCGCATCGAATGTTAGGAAGTCGTTTTCTCGTATCTGTAGGAAATAAACATAATTTTAACATCACATACGTATCTGTTAAACGCCTGTTTAAACTTATAGGCCCGTATTAATAGAGCGTTACTCAGTACTTAAGCACTACTTAGGACTAGTTTCAACCAATCAAATGGCTTGAATCTAGTCTTAAGTAATGCTTGAGTACTGAGTAACGCTCTATTAATACGGGCCATAGTGCGGGTATCTCGAGTAGCTATACCCAGTCAACATCGTAAGGTCTCCGTCACAGCATGACATAACTAGAGATATAACCACGAGATACCAAGCTTTGTACATAATTGCGTGCAATGTGTACCGACACTCGGCATTTTCACGTTTGTGCTTGCTTTCCCGTACGTACCAGGATTTTGTAATATTTTGATTTAAAAGAGTTTCTTGCCTGTTCTAATCCATAGAGATCTACGTTTTAGAATGGGCAAATAGCTTCAACTTTCTGACTAACTGACCGGCTCTTTGACAATACAAAAGTGCCTGTGATTGGTTTAATTGAAGTAAATAGTTTGAGTTTTTCAACCACAGACTAAGCGGTAAGTTTAAACTTATCGACCTATGAAGATTCAAGCACAGATCATACTTTGAGCATAGATTTTAAGCCATTGGATTAGTTGAATGGAGTTCAAAGTTTGAGTATCGTTCTGTAATACGGAACTGGTACACGTACCTACTATCGCGGGCGTCCAAATCGGACCACTCAAAACAAAACCCCATGCCAACGATGACCACATCTGTTTACCCCCCCCCCCCTGATTTCCCCTTTTGCGTCGACCAATAAATAAATGAAAGAAAGAAAGAAAATACGTTTATTTGCGGTAAACATAACGCAAAGAAAAAAAAAACACAAACACGAAAGAACAAGTTGAGGGAAAATATACGGGGGGGGGGGGGTATTTTGTTCAAATACCTCTGTTACAGTGATCTCAGTTGTCTGACCACTCTTTACCCGGTTTATTACGTTTTTTTTTTTAATTTATACAAACAAGGGGCGCAGTAAAAATATGATGCGGTGATGCAATTGTTTGATGAGCGTAGGTAAGCTTTACTATAGCGGCCGAGCGCTGCAAGCAGGACTAGTCTTAACGGTGGTGTTTTGCACACCCGCGATAATACCTGACACTGATCCCTGAGATAGATAGTCAAGCCTAGCTTTAAGACGTAGGGAATGCCGAACAATCGTTTTCTCTGACTTTACATACCTTTTTTTTTTTTGGATGGGAATTTATCAAATAACTTCTCCCGCTCTGGGCGGAGCGGGAGGACGTGTCAGACTTTTACTGACTGAAACCCACTCGTATTCCTTCATTTGCCTGTGTGCCAGGGCCACGATATCCCTTTCGGACAAACTCGCAATCCTGGCAGTGCTGACAACTCTTTGAGGCGCGCGTGGAACACAACGCGCCGTCGACCCGGGCCTGGTCCTTATCGGACGGCGAGCTACCCATCACTCACCGTCCGCAGGCCCGCGCCTACGATGGCCGGAAATCGGCTTGCGATTCCCGACGGACTTTACATACCTGGAACTGGTCCCTAAGATAATCAAGCCTGGCCTTCAGTATTCGGCTCTGCGTGAACACGTAGGGAATCCCAAACATAAGCACGGCGCGGCCCAAGTGATGGTCGAAGTCCACGCCTTCGGATACTTTGCCACGAGCCACGGATAGTAAGACTGCGCCGCGACCGCTCTCACACGCCTGGGAAGAGAAACAAGAAGTAATATGAGAAGGAACATCAATTTTACTAACAATCTATGAAAGAAGAAAAGATATCGTGTTCGTGTGTTGACAGACTTATTAAAATAATACATCATACTTATCATGAGAATGAGAAATATTACTTTGTGAGTGAGAGTCACAAAGGAGAGAAAACTTTGCTTCGAAATCGAAACTAGGCTTGTAGAAAAAATATCGATGTATCGAGACATCGATATTTTTTGGCGCTATCTTTTATTTCGATACATCGATATAAAATATCAAGTATGGAAAACTTAAACGCAAATATGATATATTTCCAATGGGGCACCGTTGTCCCCACTGACTGAAACCGCTAGAATTCAGAGCCGTAAAAAGGAAACGAAATTAATTTAAGATTTTACATCACAAATGATATTCCTGGTTTGGTATTTAAATGAATAAAAAACAAATAAGTACAATTTTCCCCGATAATTATATTGATACATCGATGTTTTTTTCGATATATCGAAATCGAACTCAATATGTTTTTTAAATATAGATACGATATAAATCGATACTTTTTGGCGCTTCTTGTATCCATAATCGAAACTATCTTTTGTTTCTTGTTTTCAATGTTTCACATAATAATTATTTTGGTCTATGTATTAATACAGAGTGTTAAAGTAACTGCGTGCCATAGCTTAAGGGTAGGTTCAGTATCGATAAAGGAACCCAGGAAAAAAAAAACACAAACAAAGAAGAAAACAAAAAAACTATTGCAAGATCTACCTAATTTAGTACCTACTAACTTAAAATGCTGGGCAGCGTTCGGGAAGCTACGCAATATCTTGTCGTCCCACATATCGCAGTGTCTCAAGACGAAAGTCTTTGAGCAGTGCGTGTTGCCAGTGATGACCTATGGTACAGAAACGTGGTCGCTCACAATGGGCCTTATCAGAAGGCTAAAACTCACCCAAAGGGCAATGGAGAGGGCTATGCTTGGAGTTTCCCTACGTGATCGAATCAGAAATGAAGAGATCCGCAGGCGAACCAAGGTAACCGACATAGCCCGAAGAATTGCCAAGCTTAAGTGGCAGTGGGCAGGGCACATTGCTCGCAGAACTGATGGCCGATGGGGCCGAAAGGTTCTGAAGTGGCGACCGCGTACCGGAAGACGTAGCGTTGGAAGGACTCCTATAAGGTGGACCGATGACTTTGTGAAGGCCGCAGGTATCCGCTGGATGCGAGAAGCACAGAACCGGTCGAAGTGGAGGTGCTTGGGTGAGGCCTATGTCCAGCAGTGGACGTCTTTCGGCTGAAATGATGATGATGATTAACTTAAATAGCAATCGTTTAGAATTAAAATTATTTTATTTGATGGTCCTAAGCCCGTTAAAGTACGAAGAGACAAATTTTTTTTTTTTTTTCGCCTGGGTTCCTTTATCGATACTGAACCTACCCCTAAGCTATGGCACGCAGTTACTTTAACACTCTGTATATACCTGTTATCCACAAGAGTAATATTTATTACCTTTATGTAATTGATGAGCGCGAAACTCGTTTCAGCAGAATCCTGAGTCTCAATAAATAGTAGTTTATGTCGTTGTAAGCTCGCCACCACACCTGCACAATAATTATAACATTAATAGTATGTCGTGTATGTGTTGTTTGTGTGTATGTTGTTGTGTGTGTGTGTATGTGTGTGTGTGTATGTATACGAGTGTAAGTGTGTTGTGTGTGTTTGTTGATGTGTTGTGGATCTGTGTTGTGTGTATCTTATCTTATGAACTGATGAATTTAGCAGTAAATATTCATTTAGTTACCTTGATCATACCAAGCACCGACTACGCTTTCTAAATATAAATAAGACGTGAAGAAACATACAACGCCGTCCGGTACAGCCGCCGAAATCTAGAAGAAACAGTGGGTTTTCTTTATTCAAACTTAATAACGAAATTTCCATTAAAACTCATTCATAGGCCCGACGAAATAAAAAAAATAAAGACAAATGGCCACTCTCCTAACAGGCTAGGACTACAAAAACGTAACTTACAATGTTCCCACTGCTGGGGTACAGGCCTCCTCTCACTGAGAGGGTGTGGGCTGTAATCCACCACACGGGCCCAGTGCGGGTTGGGGGATGTCACATGTCTTCGAATTTTTGGTTCTAGGACATGCCGGTTTCTTCACGATGTTTTCCTTCACCGGTTTGAGAGCAGTGATGATGAAATTATTTACAGAAAGTAAAGCGCCTGCCTGGGTTCGAACCCACGACCTACAACTCGTAAGTCGGGGCCGACACCACTGGGCTACCAATGCTCTCACAATAAAACGTAACTTGGTGATACATAGTGGCATCGTTTCATTAGTTATATAAGGGGTGAAAAAAAAAAAAAAACCCTCTCCTGAGCGGCGCGGCGTGTGATACGCCCAGATTTTTTTTTTCTATTCCATCGCTTACTTTTGTCTTTTTTTTAAAAAACACTAGGAATTTCTCCTGTAATGTGGGTGCGTTTACAAATTTTTAAGCTCACGTACACAAACAGCCAGATCCGGAACAACTACTTGTAGCTCATACAAATATTTGTTCCGTGCGGGAATTGAACCTGCGACACGCAGCGCAGCAGTCAATCGCTTAACCACTGCGCCAACCGTGTCCTCATAGTCTTAAATATTAGATTCTTACCTCAACAAGTAACTGTCCATAGTTTCTAATGACTGCCACATCTTCTCTTGTCTCATACTTAGATGATATCGCCACTTGATCGCTGCCTTTTGATACTATCTGAAAGAGTCTCATATTGTAGTGCGGCTTTATATGGTAATGCATATTACAGTATTGAAATGCTGCGAGGAATAAAGATGCTTCAGTTAACGCGTAAATGCAATTAATTGGATATTGATACGGACACGGAATATTTCATTAAATTTAAATAATTCATGATATTCTTATTCTTTTTATGATGATCTTTACTTTCTGGTAAAAATATAGAACACCGTAATAAACTTACCATAGGTAATATACAGGGCCTGGCTAGAGTCATGGTGAATGAACTCATTACAACTGGGTTGAAATCTAAGATCTTTGGATACATGTCTAAAGGCGATAACGTTCCTGCAAAAACAATGTAAATTATAATTAATTTTGCAGAATAAAACGAGTTTCCGAGTTCCGAGTTTACGAGTTTAAACCTTATTTTAATTCCATTAAAAGCATATTTCGCATGACGCGCTCTCATAATCCTAACTTAATATATAATCCTAAATTTGCTCATGGGTAGACCATGACCTGGGTAAGGACATAGGCTACTTTTCATCCTGGATCAAATCAAATCAAAAATAATTTTATTTCAGATAAGCCTACATTTGAAACGTCAGAAGGCACTTATGAAACGTCAGAAGCTAGGTGCACGGTTCTAATTGGTCGTTTCCTATGGAGAAGAGCTGGCAAGAAACTCCACGGCTACTCTTTTAAAAAAATATGGCTTTTACAATGTTTTCAAATTACTGTGTTAATAAGTATTATGAGAGGACAGCGTAGGCCCGTCAAAAGTACCAGGTACTTAACAAAATAGAAAATGGTCTACAGATCTAGTCTATTAAGCCTACAACATCCTCACATTAACAAAAAAAAACTATATAAAATATGATTAAAATAATAAAAGTTAGAACCTTGTTGAAATTAAAATTGTAGGTACCTATATAATGTCAAAGAAAAAAAAAAGAAGAAGATTATATCAAGGAAGTATGTAAAAAATAAATAACATAAACATCGCAACTTGGGTTAGGAGTTTAGGAGCAGTTAAGACATTTACATATGATCGCAGACGAAGTCACGGGCAACATTAGTTAGTTTAGTTATAAGTATAAAAATACCGCAACTGACCTGACGTGATTATGACTGATTGAAATCTAGCGAATATTGGCCGCATAGCTATTGAAGAGTCCATACAACTAGAAAATAAAATGTTGTCAAATTAGATTAGAGTACTATACGTTCTGAATAGAGCTCTCATCATGGATTTAGTGCTAATTCTGAAAGCCTATCTAATCAAATCGTATCTCTCTACTGCTATATATTACAACCAGGGACCGTACAACCCCGGTTAAGGGTTAAGCCTTTCGAAGGGGTTGACTTTATCATGGTGTAACCCATTGAAAGGGTTTTATACTAGAAACCCATTAAAAGGGTTACATGATAACCCATTGAATGGGTTTTATACTTGAAACCTAGTGAAAGGGTTACATGATAACCCATTCAATGGGTTCTATGCCTACTTGAAACCCAGTAACATGAAAAATCATAATATTATGTTATTTAGATATCCGCCCAGCACGCGTAACAGGACCAATTCTATCTCTATTCTAGCCGGGGACCATGGGTAGACCATGATCTAGGTTTTTTTTTCTCTAGCCTATGCTGTCCCACTGCTGGGCAAAGGCCTCCCTCCACTCCTTCCATCCTTCGCGAGCCCGCGCGTCTGATGATCTAGGTTAGGACAAATTATACTTTTCATCCAGGTAGTACGTTCCCTTGGGATTTCCGACCGACCCCTATGCGGTTTAAGCCGCGGGCAAAAGCTACTAATGCATAAAACATACTCACGAAAAATGTAGAATAGGATTCGACACCGTCGGGGTCTTATCATCAAAAGGCTCTATTATTATGGTGAACCCTTTAGTATAAGTGGATACTAAAGTAGCCAAGTGTGTGATGAGAGTAGGTGAAACAAAGCCGCGGGCAAAGCTAGTAATGAATAAAATATCATTCTTACGAAAAATGTAGAATAGGATTCGACACCGTCGCGGCGTCGGGGTCTTATCATCAAAGGGCTCTATTATTATAGTGATTCCTTTAGTATAAATGGATACTAAAGTAGCCAAGTGTGTGATGCGAGTAAGAGAAGCAAAGCCGCGGGCAAAAGCTACTAATGAATAAAATATCATACTTACGAAAAATGTAGAATAGGATTCGACACCGTCGGGGTCTTATCATCAAAGGGCTCTATTATTATAGTGAATCCTTTAGTATAAGTGGATACTAAAGTAGCCAAGTGTGTGATGAGAGTAAGTGAAGCAAAGTTAGACGGGTCCGGTATTTCTAGTGTCTTCATGAGAGAAGACAGGCGCGTGGCACAGAACCGCAAAGGTTTGCGTTCTATGCAAACGCGTGCTTGTACGTCTTTGAGAAAACCTGAAAAAAAAAACCAGTATACATATAGCTCATGGAAAGCGTTCGGTGACGATGACGCGAGTTCCATGATTTTTGTTCACCCAAAAAGTGTTCAACGCGCCTAAATAAATTTTCACTTCAAAAAATATTTTGGCCATCAATTTCATAAATGCATCAACATTTTGGCCATCAATTTGATACATGCATCAACATTTTGGCCACCAATTTCATACATGCATCAACATTTTCAGTCCACTGTTGTAAAGGAATTCGATGTTGTTCACGAATAGGATAGTATGCGTTTCACAGGGAAAGTTGTTTAGTATGACGGGTAAAATCAACTCCATGATGGATAATAATAATAAAGCCTTTTATTCCGAAACCAGACAATTACACTAACAACACACATAACATCACGCCTG
This sequence comes from Tiliacea aurago, assembly GCA_948098905.1. NCBI lineage: Eukaryota > Metazoa > Arthropoda > Insecta > Lepidoptera > Noctuidae > Tiliacea > Tiliacea aurago. The sequence goes on along the minus strand of OX402592.1, from coordinate 23,731,220 downwards.
TAATCCGCGAAGGGTATACCTGTAGTACACCCACATTTCGTCAGTCATGTTTAAGTCCCATGTAATAGGGGGCGAGCCTATTGCCACTATTCGCTAACAATAATGGTAAAACAAAAAAAAACTTTATACAAAAAAAAAATAACCGACTCCCAAAAATAACACTACAAAGCGAAAAATTAATTTAATTTCGGAAGTCGGTGTCTTTGGATCTGTATACAGGAAAAGTTTTTAACCAGTGCGCAAATTTTTTTTGGTGGTTCAATATCAGTAACAGAACACATTTCCATTATTTATTCAATACTTTTTTTTTTTTTATCCTACTTTAAATCAGCAAAATATGGACAAAATCTATTCGTAATAATATCAATGGGCGCGCGCGGCGGCCGGCGCAAGCGGCGGTGTTGCACGGGGGTGAAACCCCCTCCCGGGCGGCAGGGCGCGCCGGGCGCTGTGGCCGACACTCGACAGTTCGCTCATCGCACGCGCTGTCGTGTGACGTCGCGTCTAATCGATTCTCCGCGCAAGCGCCGCACCGCACGTGTGCCGTGCTACCGGTCACGATGTTGGACTTCAGTAACCGCGAGTTTTACGAGATGGTGCGAGTGTATGTACTGAGTGATAAAAGTTTGCGAGCAGCTCGCAGAATGTATGCGACGGAGAGCATACCTCGAATGCGAGCCCATGGAATCCTTAACCCCGCGGTCCCTAATGAAAGGACCATTTTAGCGGCCACTCAAAGGCTGCTTGATCACGGACAGTTCAGAACCCCGAATCATGCACAAAGGTCTGGCAGACCCCGACTGGCGATCGAAATCGAAGAAGCCATCCTAAGCCCATTAAAGTATGAAGGAAAAATTGGAATTACTCTTCAAATAACTACAGGTCACGGCCTAAACATAAAAAAGTCTAGTTCGAACCTGATAAAATTAGCGATCAGTACATTGTAACCCACGTAAATACCTACGCCGGCGAATCGAGCGAGCGCACAGCTGATAGGTAGGTACTTTCACGCGTTCCGCTTCGACGCGCGCCGCCGGGTAGCCATACAACCACTTTTAAAGTAAACATCTTTCGTTAACGATATTTTTTGTTTTTTGTACTAAGACGTATCAAAATAAAAAATATATGTTTAATAAAACTCGTTTAAGTAAACTTGTCAAAATTTGCGCAGTGGATAAAAACTTTTCCTGAATTAGTTTATTGCCACCGACTTCCGAAATTAAATTTATTTTTCACTTTGTAGTGTTATTTTTGGGAGACGGTTATTTTTTTTTTTTGTAAAAAGTTTTTATATTTTACACTTTTTAGTGGGTCAGTTTTTAATTTATCTAAGTTACAATAGCCTAATGTTAACTACTCAACACCTTTTACAAAATATTGCTTTTCCCGGTGCTGGGACGTTGATTGTTGAGGAGTTCTCCTGGTAAGAACCAATAGAACTGCCACTTACCATATGCATAGTGACGAGCATAAACTGCTTAGCAACCACATTAAAGTACCTAATCGAATCGCAACCCGTTAAATACTTATTATTATATTGTTCCGATGGCCATTTGGGGTCTCCATCATCAGTTCCACTTCACCAAATGGTGCTTTCCAAGAGCAAATGCACGAGTTCCTATAAAAAATATCCAAATCGCTATAGGTTTGCCTATAAAATTTGAGGGTTTCCCTCGATTTCCATGGGATCCCCTCATCAGATTCTCATTTCGTGGCAATGGGACCACCTCGGGGTCCCTTTCAAACATAAAAATAATTTTCAAAATCGGTCCATAATTGACGGAGAAATCGGTGAACAAACGCGGTAGGCTGCTTTTCCCGATTTCTTTTGCCGTCCCTTGGATACCATTCTGTCATTATCTTACTCCACTTGCCTTTAGCGTCTCGCATCATGTGGCCTGTCCACCTCCACTTTTGTTGGTCTATTCTTGTTAGAACATCGGTCAGTTCTGGACCGGAGGAGAGGAGCATGGTAGGCTCAAAGAGACAGGACAGAATTAGGAACACAGATCTCCGGTCCATGATGGATGCAGGTGACTAAATTGACAGGCTGTATACTTATTAATAATTATAAATGCGAAAGTGATTTTGTTTGTTTGTTACGCTTTCACGCTAAAACGGGTGACAGGAACGGATTTGGTAAGTACATGGGTTGACCATGATTTGGATTAGGACATAGGATACTTTTATCCCTATAATCTAACGGGATTGAGACTTATGCGGGTGAAACTGCGGGGCGCAGCTAGTTATAATTATTCAATCAACTCAGCCTATAGCAGTCCACTGCTGGACATAGGCCTCCCCCAGGCTGCGCCACAACACCCTGTCCTCCGCCTACCGCATCCAGTCTGTCCCGACACCTTTTTAAGGTCGTCGGTCCATCTGCTGGGGGGCGTCCCACACTACGCTTGCTGATACGTGGTCTCCACTCCAGGACTCGTCTGCTCCACCGGCCATCGGTCCCACTGCCACTTCAGCTTGCTTACTCTGCAGGCTATGTGTCGGTAGCTCCGGTTCTCTTCCGGATTACTTCATTTCTGATCTTATCCTTCAGAGAAACTCCGAGCATAGCCCGCTCCATAGCACGCTGAGTTACCTTGAATTTGTGGACCAGCCCGACTGTCAGTGTCCAGTTATAATTATTATTATTTTTATATAACAAAGAAGTAAAAAATTGAGCCGTCACGGGACGACTGGCAGATGTGAAACATCGCACTACACTCACATTTACACACTACTACATACAATATGTCCCGGAATTAACGCACAACCTCTTAAGGGGTCATTAAACGCGAAAAAAAATCAGCGGTTGCCTACATTTTGAAGAGTTAGGCGAACATAAATATATGGACCACCGGTTTTTTTTTGCGGTTTTGTTTGGATTGGTCCATAGTAATAGTTGATCATAATGATGAGTACAATGACCCCTTAAGAGGTTGTGCGTTAATTCCGGGATAATGTTTTATAGACTGTATAGCCACGCGGCATGCGTCGTCCCGGTTTTACGAGCGCCTATTTATGTTTCACATAAAAAAAAAAAAAGATTGAGTAGGTTTCTGGTTACCTGCTGGAGATTCTTGCACAACATGTTGTATCCTTAGCCTAGTCTTTATGTATTCTATAAACCTCTTCAGGAAACTGAGGAAGTGTTCTGCATTCCTTATGTTGCCGGGAACAACCTCTGCAAAATAATATAATTTTTTTAAATATATTAAAAATATAACAAGTCTAAAATAAAAATCTAACTACATGCCTCTATCCGTTTTAATTCTCTCGTGGACAATTTTGGTAGTGTTTGCAAAAAGGAATTATTCCTATCTGTCACCCGCTTTGTCCCCTTAGGGTGACAGATAGGAAAAAAAAGTTTGATCTGTCCCCCTGTTAGCAATGAGGGGACAGTTCGAACTTTATTCACTCCTTAACGGTTTCATCCTCCTATCACTGACAGGGGGACAGATGAAACTTTTAATTCCTGTTTGTCCCCCACAGAATTTAATATATTAATTCTTAAAACTAATGCCACACATACTGCAACATTACATTAAATTAAAGACTAGTGGTTTAGGTTTATAATCATCTGTATTTAAATAAGTTACAAATATTTGTTTGTTTTTCTATTAATCAGCCACAGTCCCATATATCATGTCGTAGGTATTCCAGGTATAATAAGTATAATAACAATCAGTCCTCTGATTTGACTTCATATTACAAATGTTAATTTTTACTAACAATATGTTAACTTTTAGATGAGGAAATGTTCCTAATAAGAAAATTTTACTTGTTTAGATAAAATTGCAGCTTCTATTAAGGTAATTAATTCTGTATTATTCAGGAATGAAGTAAATAAATTCAAGTTTTGACGTTTTCATTCCTATAGGAGTTAACAAACAAAATAAAATTTCTGTCTGTGCTCTGTATGTCAGTACTATAGTTAATATCAAAACTTATTTTGCGAATGACAACTTAAAGATTTATACAATATGGTTGAGAATTACTTGCACTTTATTATTGTTTCCAAAAAAGCCGGCTCTTCCGGGAATTTACTCGGTGCAAATAAACAATAGATCGGTTCTCTCTTTCTTACTCAAGGGGCCATACGGGCAGCCGCAATGATGCGCATTACTAAGAGAACTAGTGCAAATTTACAATTTTTGAAGGTGAGACGTCAGTGTTAAAATGTTCGTAATAATTAATTTGAGTGAAGTGTTTATATTACTAAGTATGTAGTTTTCAAGCGAACTATTGCACAGTATCATTAAACTGAGAGGAAATTACAGACAGAGGTAAGTTCATATAGAATGTACACTACACACAATACGACTTTTGGAAATTGTTAGCAAGTTTTAATGCAAATTTTTAGAAAACATACCTAGAACAAAAGTTATTGAGCACCAATATTTATTTTTCAGATTACAATAACATGTCGGAATTCAAAAACATACCTGGTACTTCTGCTACAGTAGACAACCAATGTTCTTTTATAAAAAAAGGTGGTGGCCAGGTGCTTTTACACGCCGGTCATCAATATTATAAAAAGAAGAGTTTAAAAAATGGAGTAACTGTCTACGAGTGTAACCAAAGAAGGCAACATTGTCGTGGATTGGTAAAAATTCTGGTATGAAAAGTATATGTACCTGTTTAGTGATTCATGAAGCTTTATTGTAGAAAATATTATGTACAATAATTATAATTAAAAAAATATGTCGTTTTTAAGATTCCGTACTTCAAAAGGAAAAACGGAACCCTTATAAGATCACTTTGTTGTCCGTATGTCTGTCTGTCGAGACCTTTTTTCTCAGAAACGCGTAAGGTATCAAGTTGATATTTATATCAAATACTCGAGTCTACGGACTCTTTCAGCTGTGTCATAATAAAAAATAAAAAAAAATCAACGGGGCATTCTTTACATTGATTTTTTTTATCTATTAAAAGAAAATATTTCATGTTACGTTAAGTATTTCGTAGGGCTTTTTCTTGAGTCATGCGCTAACCATTTTTGTTGCAAAAATATGACTTTTGAAGTAAAACCTTATATTTTGTTACAGCACAATGCTGTTGTTAAGGAAACTCCACACTCACATGCTCCTGATTTCGCCAAAAATATTATGGATCAAAAATTACATAAAGTCAAACAAGATATTTCCGCATCTCAAGCATGTAAAAGTGTACCAAGAATTTACAAAGAAGCCTTAGCTTCTATGAAAGATGCAGGTCTGAATTTAAGAACAAAAATACCACCCTTTAAAAATATTAAGAGTACCTTATATAAAACCCGGAATGAAGCAATACAAATGAAAAAAATATGTTTTAATGATCTTGACGAAGTAATAATACCTCCCACATTTATACCTTTTGTATTAGCTGACTACAGTCATGAAGGTTATAGAATAATAATTTTTTGTGCCGAGTACATGAGAAACCTTTTAAGTACTTTAGAAGACTTTTTAAGTGACGGAACATTTAAAAGCTGCCCGAAACCATTTCTACAGATTTATACTGTACATGCAGACTTCGGCAGTAAAAATATGAGTACCGATATTGTGCCAGTAGTTTACTCATTAATGAGTCATAAGGATCAGAAGAGCTACGAAATTTTATTTAACATGATTAAGTCACAAATCCCAGAGTGGAAACCCAAAACCTATAAAACAGACTATGAAATTGCAGTAATGAACGCTATCAAAAAGGGTTTTCCAGAAGTCACAGTTAAAGGTTGTTTCTTTCACTATAATAAAGCTGTGTGGAAGAAGGGAGCAGCTCTTGGGCTAACTAAGTCAAAACTTTTGAAAAGACAAGTGGCACTGAGTGCCGTACTTCCATTGACCTGATAATGAAATTTTAAATGGATGGTCATACATCGCATCAGAAAGTCCAGATGATGATCAGAGCAAGAAATTTCGTTTGTATATGATCAAACAATGGATTAGACCGCATGATGCTGAGTTTAGAAAAATATGGTGTGTTTTTAATGAACGTCATCGTACTACAAACTTTCTGGAAGGCTGGCACCATGGATTAAATAATGCAATTGGAAAAAAAAAACCCAACTTAAATATGCTTTTAGTTATTCTATAAAAGGATGCAGCTTTTTATAGAGTCATATCACAACAGATCCAAAACCAATTACCTCCGACGTCAAATTGTCGCACAAAGAGAAATATTATGAAAGACGAATATATACATTTGTCAAATGCAGTGTGTAGGTGGTGAAATTACTATTGGTCATTTGTTGGAGAAGTTGCTATTGATATTTTATTTATACATATATTATTCTTACGACCTTTGGAAAAGTTTTAAAATTCGTTATACTAGTGATTTTCGTTTATTTATGTTTTGAGATTATTTACAACTTTAAGTTTATTATTAGTCTATTAAAAGTTTTCATTTGTAACTTTCGTTAATTTATATTTTGAGATTATTTACAACTTTAAGTTTATTATTATTTAAAAGTTTTCATTTGTAAAGTCTTCTGATTTGACTTCATATAGCCTAATATGAAGTCAAATCAGAAGACTGATTGTAATATGTACAATACCTACTGTGATTTATCGGACTGTGACTGATTCTATCAATCAATAACAAAACAAAATATTCTTATTATTAGTATATTTTTTATTGTAATTAAGTTGAATTAAGTCAAATCAGAAGACTGATTGTAATTGTATCTACTTTACGTACTGTGATTTATGGGACTGTGGCTGATTAATAGAAAAACAAAAGAAATATTTGTAACTTATTTAAATACAGATGATTATAAACCTAAACCACTAGTCTTTAATTTAATGTAATGTTGCAGTATGTGTGGCATTAGTTTTAAGAATTAATATATTAAATTCTGTGGGGGACAAACAGGAATAAAAAGTTTCATCTGTCCCCCTGTCAGTGATAGGGGGACAGATGAAACCGTTAAGGAGTGAATAAAGTTCGAACTGTCCCCTCATTGCTAACAGGGGGACAGATCAAACTTTTTTTTCTATCCGTCACCCTAAGGGGACAAAGCGGGGTGACAGATCGGAATAATTCGCAAAAAGTCGGCCGCAAACTAAATACAAGACGTTATCATTTTGTCCCGCAACATGCTAAAGTCCGGTCGCGAAGCAGAAATAATTTCGTACAATGACCCCTCATTACTTATCTCTATCGCTCGCGCACAATTGTATTGCAGACGCGCTCGCGCATTTTAAGGTCCTTCTAATGTGCGAGTGCGACGGCAATAGAGATAATTATAATATTTTTGGATTATTTAGTAATGACGTGTGATTCCGGTAGACTCCTGTGTGGCTTTACCGTAATCGGGAAATAACTTACCGTTAAGTACGTCATCGGGTAAGATAGGGTTTCCTAATACAGCATCGGTTTCTCTTAGCACGGCGGCTTGTCTTAACCCTTCCACCATTTGCTCGTATTCAACCGTAAGCCGCGCTGCATCTGCCTCGCGTATTCTAGTAAAATAATCCCAAGATTTATATTTAAATAGCTTGGCTTTTAGCGATAAGACCGCCTATTGTGTCACCCTATGTAAAATTTTAACATTTTTTTCATGTAGGTATATCTGTAAATTTTATGTATTTTTTATAATGAACATATTGAACGAACAAATATGAAAATACTGAGAGCCTGCGGGGCGAGCACGGCCTACTGCGACATGACTTGAGTCACACATTTTATCACAGTTTGAGCGATAAAACCGTTTTGTCTTAAAATGCTAGTACAAATTGACATGACATAATTTATCATGTCATGTCACAAACGTCTTGTCACGCCTGTGCTCGGCCCGCTGGGGGCCTACTCCAAAGTGATAATCCTAAGTATCGGCCGAATGTTCGGCCGTTTCTTGACGTCCAGTTTCCTTATTTGAATTTAACGGATGAACCCAATAACTTATTTTCAGTTAAAGACAGATCGCTATTGATGATAGACAGTATAATTATATCTATGCTCGGATGGCGTCTCACAATCATTGATAAAGGCTATCTATCTAACGAAAACAATAAGTAGGTTTCTCTACTTCGCTCTCCCGAGCGTTCCATTACAACCAACATCACTTTAAAAAACAACATGTGTAATTAGGGTTACATTAAAACTTCTTTGTTTCTTACTTCTAAATAAGTTACTGGATTAGGATATAATTCTGTAGAGCTATATTTGTTATGGCCGCGAATCAAAATACAACCTGTTACTGACCTTCAAATTGCAAAAAACGTAATAACATTTGAATTTCGCGGGCTACCTTAGCGCATTTTTTTTTTTTTTTTTTTTACTTAAATTCATGTTGGAATGGTGCTTGCACGGGGGGTGTTAGTAAGGGGGGTTAAATTTCTGTTATTTTTTGCCTAGGGCGCACCGTTTTCGAGATATTTGAATTTCATTTTTTTTTATTATTTAAAATAAAAAAAAACATCTATGATCATTATTGCAAGTACTAAAGAGTTCATTTTAGCTTGGCTACTTTACGTTTATCCCTGCAATTCGGGGAATAGCCAAATCTGCCATCTGTAGTACTGTCCTGTCAAACAAATCGTATAGTGGGACGCATACTTTTGGCATTTTCATACAAAGAGATATCTGTTGTATGCGATACCCCCTTCCATCAGTAGATAGCGTGGGCCGGTATGATTCATAGATTATTGGGACGTTAAAACCATCGATAGATATATTTTTATATCTCCAGTAGGCCGAAACTGGTGATATATAAGTTATTGGGTTCGGCCGTAAGTCCATACCCGACGTAATGTCACATTTTTGACTTTTAGTTATCTCTTTGACTGTCGTTTTTGTTTTCTTTCGCCTTAGTAAGCCGTAGTCAGGAAACGGCCGATACTTCAGATTTATCTTCGCAGTAGACCCCTGGTCAAGTCTCTGACAATGAAATGAAATCGTTTATTCTGTAAATAGGATATTAGAATCACTTTTACACGTCATATAAAAAATAAAAAAAGATAATCTAGATGTAGCCGACATTTCCTATCTGACAACCCCTGAGAAGAAATGGCGAAACAAACTCAGGGGTCAAAGTCTCTTTTAAAGTCCAGACATAATCTTGGTCAGATCATGTGAGGACCATGTAGATCCGTGTCTGAAATGGTGTTTTGAGGAAAGAACCACACAAATTTGAGTGGACCTGTCCAATCAGTGTAAGCATTTGTTAGTAATCGTGCAGCTCAACTCAAGACTAAGGAGCTCAACGACTCGACGAACAATACCAAAGAAAGGACATTTGGGTAGGCCGCATAAAGCGCTCAAAATGTCAGACCATCATTAAAACTAACTGAGAAAAAGAAAAAAAAAGGAAAACGTTTAAAGAGAAAAAAAATTACCCACATAGTACTCACATTCACAATAAATAAAAACAGTAAATATAATACTTTTCAAAGTAAACATTCATGTTAATTAGTTGTCCGCGCGCAAGTGCTAGTCGGGCAGGTAGACAAAGGCCAAGCTAACTCAGTCTGCCAATCTTGTCAATCGCGCCCTCCCCCGTCTCCACCACTCACATACCTCAGGCGGTGACTAGAACTTGCGCGCGAACTTTAAGTCGAATTCAGACACTTCACTCTACTGAAGGTAGATTTATAATTCATACCACGTTCAAACAATTAATTAATGAATTATATTGTTGCCCATTCAGCAACAAAAAAAATATAATATAGGAATGAACGTTCATCCGCTCATTTAATTAAAATTTTCGATGTTTCGGTAGGTGAGCAAAGGATGCCGAGAGAAAGATGAAAAATCAAAAGCTTTTTGAACATAAAGTCAACCGTTTGAAATCGGATTTAGATCATGAATGTGAGATGACAAAAATTTGACGAATATAACGTTTTTTTATAAAACTTACTGACTTTGAGAGAAAGATGAAAAATCAAAAGCAGAAATGAACAAAAAGTGAAGCGTTTGATATCGGCTTTAGATCATGAACGTTAGATGACAAAGATTTGACGAATATATCGTTTTTTTTATAATACTTACAGACTTCGAGAGAAAGATGAAAAATTAACAAAAAGTGAAGCGTTTGATATCGGCTTTAGATCATGAATGTTTAGATGACAACGATTTGACGAATATAAGGTTTTTTTATAAAACTTACTGACTTCGAGAGAAAGATGAAAAATGAACAAAAAGTGAAGCGTTTGATATCGGCTTTAGATCATGAATGTTAGATGACAAAGATTTGACGAATATATCGTTTTTTTATAAAACTTACTGACTTCGAGAGAAAGATAAAAATCAAAAGCAAAAATGATCAAAAAGTGAAGCATTTGATATCGGCTTTAGATCATGAATGTTAGTTGACAAAAAATTTACGAATATAACGTTTTTATAAAACTTACTGAGCCACAGTCTTCTCAAGCTGCTGTAACGCCACCGTGCTCTTATCTATAGTCCGTCTAGTCACCTTCACGCTAAGCGAGTCTATGCATACGTTGTCAATGTTGTGAGCTTCGTCGAACACAACTACAGCCTCCCTATTCAACTCCTTCGAGACCACTTCGGCAATCTTCGGGTCGAGAAGATAGTGGTACGAATAGACTACGATTTCAGCATGGATTATCTGATGAAAAAGTACATGTTACCTAAGAAATTATTAGGTACGGTGATCAAATAAATTTGGCGCTGAAATATGAAGTTTGTGCTATTGAAATATAAAATATGAAAACAAAGGTGCAATAAAATCTTATTTATTTTCTAAGGGAAAAGTATTGATGTCGCGTTTAAATTCAAAACTGGTAGATACTCATAACCGTACTTTTCCGTTTGGTGCCAGACGTAAAGAATAGCATCATCCCATTTCTTCCCGTGGGTGTCGTTAAAAGCGACTAAGGGACTTACTAGAGAATGGACAGCAGCGTTCTCTATGCATTTTAAGACCATACTGCGATCGCCAACCCGCCTGCCAAGCGTGGCGATTATGGCAACCCCCCCTCCCAAATGGGGAGGCCTATGTCCAGCATTGGACGTCTTTCGGCTGAAATGATGAGTACTCAAAACTATAGTTACTTATTTGAAAATAAAGAATTCTATCTTTTTACCAACTATTAGCGAATGGATGGGGTGGCCTTTGTTCAGATGTGGGACAAATAACTATTTGTCTTACAAAAAAAAAAACTAGGAACAGAAGAATGAAACAGCAAGAAGAAAGTCATTATAGGAATGGAAATAAATTTCCCAAAATGGTTTTTATTTCCATTGACATAAAACTAAATTTTTAACTTACAGCAAATCTGGAAAGGAAGTACGGACACCAATTCCTGTCGGCGCCATATTGTTTCATATCATCGATAGTGTAAACTCCATAAGGTAACATAGACTCTTTGCCTTCTCTGTTGAAACCCTCATAGAACTGACCTGAGAAAGTTATACAAAGATAAATCATACAACATTATTGGAAGTTGTGGTCTAATCCCTAGTAACGTGATTACAATCAAATCATATTGAATCACAGAATCTCACTGAACTGACTGTAGTTCAGTGAGATTCTGTGCACTACAAATTAGCATCCATAGGTAATTATGTCTTCTGATCCATTTTTTAACATTTTCATAAGATACTTTTTGAACAGACCATAATGCTAAAATTTATTTATTTATTTATAATAGCGTTACCACTTACATTTGTTTTTACAGATACCCAATGCAACAATGTAGTCATAACTTCCACACTCAGAGCCGTCACCCAAAAACCAATCAGACACCACCACCAACAAAAACGAACTATTATTAAACCGTCCCATTATGACTGACAAATGGGTTCAAATTTATACCTGCCGATTACCGTGGATGGTTAACTAAGTCCCAAGTAGCGGCTCTGAGTACGGCAAAATTATGTTCAAAGATCTAAACTGGCCAGTGTGCTTGCTTGATAGAGCAAAATTATATGTATACTTACAAATAGGCACTTCGTTGTCTGATTCATGTCTGTCCCTGATGTAGCTAGCAGTAAGAGAGTGGCATTTACCATCCACCAGCTTGCCTTCCCTCTCCCTGGATACCTATGTTGAACAGTAGGTTAAACTTTAGTTCTGCCGCACTTCGAAGCCGGGCTGAAAAGAAGGTAGCGCATCTCCTACAGGCTCACTCAGGTGCTGACTGGGCACGGTTGCTTCGGTGAGTACCTGAACAGGATTCGGCAAATTGCCACCATTGTGGTAGCGACCTAGACTCTGCACAGCACACGCTCGAGGAGTGCCCTGCGTGGGCCTCTGAGCGGCAGGTATTGGTCGCCAGGATCGGGCAAGACCTGTCTCTGCCAGCAGTAGTGAGGGCTATCTGCTGACGGAGACAGAAAAAACTGGAGGGAAGTTGCCTCCTTCTGTGAAACCCTGATGGTCCAGAAGGAGGCTGCCGAGCGGGATCGTGAAAGAACCGATCCCGCTCGAAGAAGAAGGGGTCGAGGAGGCAACCGCCTCGACGCCTTTACCACGCCGAAACCCCACCTGCATCATTTAATGCAGGCGGGACTTTGGAATCGCTGGCGATCAGAGTGACGACACTGATTGCCCACCGAGCGATTTCTGGAAATATACGGTGGCACAGTGATCACGTGCTGTAAAATTTAAATATTTGTATCTGTAACTTTTGATGGTGTACATAATAAAGAGTATTCTATTCTATTCTGCCGTGCATAGCGAGGCTCAGGGTAGACCTCTTTATAGTCTCCCCAGAGACTTACCCTAACAGGGGTTCCGGATTGGTCTATTAAGAGGTAACGGGATCCCCTCCATGTGGTGATCACCAGGGTGGTTTTAGTGAGGTAAGAATCCCAAACTCCCTGGTCATTTTCCCCAAAGTTTAGGTGCCTTTTGAAGGTTTCCCCCCAAACAAACAAAAAAGGTTAAGCTTTAGTTGGAATGTATGGGAAAAGTTTTTGCGATTTATGTGTTTTCTAGTACTCAAACCTCAATTGGTCCAATAGAGGTTTTTGATACTTAAAGAAAGAGGATCGATTGGCATAAAAAAAAGATTTTGTGAAAATTGCCCATTTTTAAGACCGTTTTCCTGTAGCTACAACGATTAAGGAGCTGCCCTTATTACTGCTCCATCTCAAATATCCACACTGTATATTATGTATAGATATTATAGATTTTTACTTTAAGCCTGAGTTCCTAACATTAACACATGAGCAATTCTTGATGATGACCTCCGGTTAAGTCCAAATCTGGTTAGTCAACCGGATAAAACCTTTGTAAGTAAAGTGTGGGAAATATTCTCTCCCTTTACAAATGCCAATGCTGCTACTTAGATTATACCTAGGTTGAAGCAGTATTTATTTACAAAAATAAGAATTATACCATACAAAGTGGCAATGCTGCCAGCCTTTTGGGCACTTTTCTTGTTGACAGCAATGTGAACAATTTTTTTGATGCCCTTTTATTCATTTCCCTCATTTTTAGGGTTCCGTACCTCAAAAGGGAAAACGGAACCCTTATGAGGGCGTACAACGGTCCACTAGCGCCACTCCGTTAAAAAAATATTATCTAGTAGGACCCTCGGTAAGTGTGTCTAGAATTTTCTAATACCTTTTATAAAGTTTCATAATGCGACACGAAGGAACAAAATACGATCTAGAGGAATGTGGCCGCTTTTCTTTAAAAAATCAAGCTTCTAAGTCAACGCAATAAAAACATATGGCGATTTATGCGACACGGTTTTCAATAGGGTTTTTCTAAAATGGTAACCAAAATGGTCCCTGGGTAGAATAGAGATAGAATTGGTCATGCTACGCGTGCTGGGCAGATATCGAAATAACATAATATTATGATTTTTTCATGGGGTTCTATACCTACTTGAAACCCAGTGAAAGGGTTTCAAGTAGGTATAGAACCCCTTGAATGGTTTATCATGTAACCCTTTCACTGGGGTTCAAGTATAAAACCCTTTCAATGGGTTACATCATGATAAAGGTAACCCATTGACACTCAGTTGCAGAAACGATCTTTAAATTTTAAAGACTACATTAAACACTAATGTAGCATTAAATCATTGCACAAAACCATTTTTTATTTTATTTTAATGCTCCATTAAATTTAACTAATGAAATGTCAAACCTAATGAAACCGGCCATTTTAAACACTTTTACGTTGCACGTAACTTCATTAGCGCCCATTAGCAGGTGGTGAACTTTAAGTTTGACATTTCAGATTTTTTAATTTTAATGGGCCGAAAAGCATCCATTAAAGAGCAACATTAGTGTTTTCTACGGTACTTGAATGCATTTCTGTAATTGAAAGATGTCTTTAACCAGTCTTTCGTCATTATCTGATTCTTATTTAATAGATTTAGGTACCTCGCCGTCGAATCCCAGACCGAGTGAGTTTATTTTTAAAACATGATGGAGAAGAGTTTCGTGTAAGGTATAGAATTTCCAAGGAGGCATTTCTTCAAATTTGTAACCTACTTGATTAAGATTTAGAACCAGTGACGCAAAGAAATAAATCCATTAATGACCTTACACAGCTTTTAATATTTTTGAGATTTTTCGCCACTGGATCTTTCCAGAAAGTATTGGGTGATTTAATAAACATAAATAAATCAACAGTTTGTCGGAAACAGGTTGGGTCGGGTTATTTGTCAGTTTGTTTATACAAAAAGTATCCCGTGAACTAGCAAAAGTAAGCCACCTCTATATTAAAATGCCAGACCGGACGGAACTACGTAGAAATTGATGGATTTCCACGTGTGGCAGGAGCTCTAGACTGCATACATGTTAAAATTATTAGAATAAGGGGGATGCGCTAAGGTAGCCCACGAAATTCAAATTTTATTACCTTTTTTGTAATTTGCAGGTCAGTAACACATTGTATGTTGATCTAATTATGATTCGCGACCATAACCAATATGGCTTTACAGAATTAATCATTAGAATATGAATCAGAAGTATAAAATTTGCAAAAAACGTTGGTAAATTTGAATTTCGCGGGCTACCTTAGCGTATACACCTTAAACCAGATTATTTAAACTAGACTAAACCACAGAGTACACTGAATACACATAAATCAACTACATTTACTATATTTTATGCTAAAATTGTGGTGTACTTGTACGTACGGATAATATCAGAACGCAAATGTTCACTCTTTTCGTTCAATATGGTAATTTGTTCCTGGCAATATTGTTTAAAGTCTTCTTTAACTAAAGTGACATTAAAAATGTCTAATGCCATCTAAAATTTGTTTGTGCAACTTCATTAAAGTAATGAATTCATTAGCGATAATGCTGCTTTATGTAATGAAGTGTTAATGGTGAGCTTTCTGCAACTGAGTGTGAATGGGTTACCCCTTCGAAAAGCTTAACTCTTAACCGGGGTTGTACCGTCCCTGGTTTAGATATCGATACCCATAACGTCTGCGGAGTTTCACTAGCTAATTTAATTTGACCTTGTATATTATGTAAATATTACCTTAGAAATATTGTATTTTATACAAAATTAATCACCAATCGATTGGAATGGTGACCCAGAATTGAGTACTGCTGTTAGAGATTGGAATGGTGACCCAGAATTGAATACTGCTGTTAGAGAATCGACTGAAAAACTAAACAGGTATAAAATAAATGATTTAAGATTTCCAGTGAGACCCAAAGAAATTCACAAACTGTTGAATGCCTTGAAAACTCGCAAGGCTCCAGGTATGGACGGGATAGCCAACTCTTTGCTTAAAAACTTATCACAAAAATGTATAGTCCTCCTCACCAAATTGTTTAATGGTTGTTTTCAACTGGGCTACTTTCCTTCCTCTTGGAAACTAGCTAAAGTTATTGCTATAAGGAAACCTGGCAAAGATGAAACCATTCCTTCTAGCTATCGGCCTATAAGCCTCCTCCCAAGCTTGGCTAAACTTTTCGAGTCCCTGATTTTGAGCCGCCTGTCCAAACTTACTGAGCATCTCCTTATCCCAGAACAATTCGGAATCCGCAAATCCCACTCCACAGTCCAACAGCTAGCTAGAGTTACTGAGCATATTGTTGATAACCTCAACCACAACAAATCCACAGGTATGGTGCTGTTAGACATCGAAAAGGCTTTCGATACAGTTTGGCACGCAGGGTTAATACACAAATTAATAATCAACCACATCCCTTTATCCCTTGTTAAGCTTCTCCAGTCATACTTGGATGAAAGAACCTTTTCTGTGGCTATTGGAAATCAAATATCCAATCAGAGACTACTCTCCGCCGGAGTACCACAAGGATCAATATTAGGACCGTACCTCTTTATTCTGTATCTCAATGATATTCCGAAGCAAAGGCTAACACATCTCGCTGTGTACGCCGATGACACTGCAACATACACCTCTTCTGACGACCTAGACTTAGTCATTCAGCGACTGCAACTTTCGCTTGATCTTCTCTTAGACTACTTCTCTAAATGGAAGCTTAAAGTGAATTCCACTAAAACAGAGATCATTATGTTCTCAAGAAAGCGATCCCTTCCCACCCGCTTTGTTAAAATTGAAGGCTATGACGTTCCGTGGAGGAAATCAGTTAAGTATTTGGGAACAATTTTGGACGATAAAGTTAGCTGGTTAAAAAATATGGAAGAACTTCGTTTAAAAGGAGTCAAGTCTCTTAACAGTTTAAAACCAATCCTTAATCGTAAATCTAATTTGAGCCCTCAAACCAAATTACGCATATTCCACACTGGTTCGTCCTTGTATGACATACGCATCCCCTGTCTGGAGTAGTATTAGTGACACTAACTACAAAAAACTACAGGTCGTTCAGAACAAAGCACTCAAACTAGCATTCAACACACCTCTCTACACAAACCTTACACAACTACATAATCACATCAAGTTTCCACCTGTAAAGGATTTCATTCTGAAAGTATCTCGGAAATTCTACCTCTTAAATAATCCACGTCATCGTAATTCTCTGGTCTCACACATTGGTAAGAGTAGATTATCCCGGTTACCATATGCCAGGACTTATAACAAGTACAAACTACCTCATCACCATTTCCTGGTGGATTAACGTTAGCTCACTTACCACCTGTCCAGCGTAATTGCTGTCACCTAACTTTCTAATTTGTACATTACAATTATGTATGCATTCCTTATCATATGTTGTTCCTTTGTTTTAACAATTATTCTACAACACTTTGTTAATTTGATCATTTCAAAATTAAATAAAAATGGGGGGCATGGGTAACTTAAATTTAAAAATGTGGGTCTGCAAACCCTACATAACAGTAGTCGTATAAATGATGTATCTATTAAATTAGTAGCCACACTGATAATCAAACATGTTGTATGTTAAAAGAGGTGATTTAGCCTATTTATCATTGCTGAGATTATGTTAGTTTACATTTAGAATAAGATCTTTTTGTTAACTTATAATAACCTTTCTTTTAATAAAGACCTTTAAAAATCAAATCAATCAATCAGCAATCATTTTTATTAATAAAACTAAAGTTCTTACATCAGGATGTATGCAGAGATTTTTCCTTGAGGTCAACACTACACCGGTAAGGCTTGGCTTCTCTCCTTGACACTTCTCATAATACTTCATCAGGTTCTTTAACTCTTCTAGTACCTTCTCTATCTCAGGAACTGTGCGAGAACAGTAGATCAATTTTCTGAAATAAAATAAAACTTATAAATAAAAAAAATCTAATAATGTTTGCAGGGCGAGGGAGGTTTGTATGGAAAAAGCGGAGGCCTTTGCCCAGCAGTGGGATACAATAATGAAGGCTAACAAAAAAAACATGACTCTTAGATGTCAGCTTGTAAATCAATATCTATTCATTGCTTGACAAATAGTTACTTCTTACCAATTAGTCAGTAAGTCTAAAAGTGAATTTTAGATGATACAAATGGAGTGTTTTTTTGAGGAAATGATGTAATAATATTTAGATAACTAATACAAAGAAGCAGAGGCAAGGTGTCAATTTTTCTATGAGAGTAGCCGACTTTAACTTACTTACTTATCAATAAAGAAAAACTTTATAAATTTATTTAAAAATAAGTCTTTTCTTTACTGAATTTAACACCATCTATCGTCAAGTAGCAGAACCAAAAAGACGCATCACTGCACAAACAAACTTTATTTTTAGTTGTTGCAATTTAAAGCTAATAAAAATAGGCATTTTTGTTGTTTGGTTGTTATAATGAATTGAATACCCGTAGTGTAACTATATTTTTTGGCAAATATAGACTAATGACATTTGTCAATAGCGATAGAGATGTTGATGAGAACCTCTGATGGGAAGCCGGCAGGAATCGTGTTATATGGTGCTTTCGCCACTGCAAAGAAGGATGTTATATTTATCTAGAGGTACCTGACATGATGAGGGTTCTGTATCATGTATGCCACAATCAAGGAGAGAAGTGATATTGTTTTTCCAGTTCCTGAAGGCATCTCCAATAATCCATGGCCCTGAAATAGTTAAATGTTTTTTAGGGTTCCGTAGTCAACGAGGAACTCGTACCGCCTTATTACAAAACAAGATTTATATTTTGACATGGCTTAAACCATGCAGCCAGTTTTTGTAATAAGAACCTAACAGTGATTGAAATACCGTTATTTATACAAAACTGAAAACTTTGTTCGGTACTAAGTTGACAGTTTTGTGTTTAGGAACTTTACCATAGTCGGAATATAGTTCGAAATTCAATAATGGCTCCATGTTTTAAACCTGGGTCTGAAGATAAACCTTGTGTTGTAATAAGGGGGTTATAGTTTTGCCATGTCCGTCTGTCTGTCTGTCCCCAGCTTAGCTCAGAGACTCTTAGTACTAGAAAGCTGTAATTTCGCATGGGTATACATATTAATCAAGCCGACAAAGTAGTTATATAAAAACAGAAAAAAAAAAAAATTGGGTACCTTCCTTGCACGTAAAGTGGGGATGATAACAATATTTTTATTTCTCATCTGTCCCTTGGTGTGGGGTATCGTTGGATTGGCCGTTCAGAAATATTGTGGAATTGTGAAAACCATTTTTCAATTCTGGGATCCGTTTACGTAATATTAAGCTCTAAAGTGCTATTTTTTGTTAGAGTCAAGTGTGTCCCCCCCCCCCCCCTGGCAGCTAAATGGTTGTTTTTGGATATTATTATGTAAAAAGTTCATGGCAGTAGTATTTATAACGAAATTAAAAGGAAAACTATCACAGTTAAGTAGGCTTTGCAAGTTGGCGAGTAATAGTGGATCAACTTAAATTTGCAGTTGGAGAATTGACCGTGAGGTATATCGATGTATGGAAGAACATATTTTTCAACTATTATGTTATGTTTGTTTTTGGGATAAATTCATCCCAACTACGGAACCCTTCATTGTGCGTGGTCCGACACGCACTTGACCGGTCTTTTTATTGTCTTTACGTCTATTGATAAACGAAATTGATTGCTATTGTTTGTTTGTGTTTCAGATATCGATAAATAACCTAAAATGTAAATGGGAATTGATTACAATTAATATATTTATGACTACTGTACTATTTCTTACTACAGAATCCTTTAATTGAACACATTGAACGGCATTTTCGTGAAAAGAATGCATGAGGATTAATACATTCACGATTTGCAGAAACCGCGAAAGCGCGTACATAAATTATTTCCGATAGTGCTACGAAAATACACAATAAAAGTAGAGATTATCAGTGAATAACTTACTTTAGCGTCTAGAGCTCGTTTTAACTCTAACATATAAGCATACTGCTCTGGATAAATGTAATCGTAAGGAAAATAAACAAGAAGCCCATCCACTGTGAGCCTGTAAATAATAACAAAATACACATGATACAACATTAACAGTAACTTTTTAAACTGTAGTATTATCTACATTTTTAAACTTTATTTACGTACTTCATGTTGGAAAATTAGCTGATATTTAGAGTAATTTAGTTTTACTAATAAGTAACTTTCATCAAATGCATGAAAACGACGGGCATTCGGGTCACATTCGCCTTCTTGTCCAACGATTTTGTTTGACGTTGACACTGCATGACCACAGAACACATAAAAGCATAAAAGCCATGACCATAAATAATATAGAGGAAGTCATGACCATAGTGACCGACCATAGAACACTACACTCAGCTGAGACATGGGCCGATTCCGAATTTACCATAATTGCTGTAATTGATTTTAGCGGGCTTAAACGCGTTCCCTTTTACCGTTCAGAGCGCTAAAATCGATTACAGCGATTTCGGAACGCAGCCATGATATTCGATATGTACTTGGTGCGTTTACGAAGATTTTAATGAAATTACTTTTTTGTACTGAAATAAACCCGTTTACCCGTCCTACCAACTAAACAATTCGTTTTTACTTTTTTAAGAAAAATTTAAAACTATCTTCAAACCTTTTTTTTTAATAGAAATATGACAAGAGCAATACGAAAACATTTCTGTCAAATTTGTCAACAATAAAAATGGCTGCAGAGCTGGCGTCTTTCATAGAATTAGACGTTCTATGAATATTTTGTTTTTTAAATAGAGAGTTGTTTCCTGTTAAATATAGTGTGAATTAAGGTATAGTTTGATACATTTCGTGAAGTCATGATGTTTTCCTGATAAATACTTGTCTCGTTTCTAATAGCGAAGATAGTTTATAACGTGTAGAAGTTCTAATATTTTATAACTCTATCGTACCATATCGCCGCGAATCTATGAAACTCAATTTGTAATTATTATAATGAATTAATTAAATAAAACTGCAAGATGGAAGTCATGAAAGTGTGTCGTATTTGTTCAATAACGGACGTGAAATTACATGACCTGCGATCATACCCATTAGAATCTTATTATGAGTCTGTTATAGGAACCAATGTAAGTTGACCCTTTGTTTATTAAGTTTATTTTGATACGATTCCCAAATCTTTGGAACAATTTAACTGCCATAAAATTATTATCTTAGTTGTCTTGAGTTACAAAAAAACTTTGATACCTAACTGCAAAGTTTTTCCAAAGTTGGTTCTCTGAATATTCTACTGGCTGATGGCTAATGACCACCTACTTTACCTACTTTTTGTTAGTGCCTGAATGCAATGCTTAGTGCTCCTGTGTCAGTCTCATCGAGTAACTACCTAAGATGGCAACTGTGTTCTACATTATTTTTTTGTTTTCGATTTATAGAATTTCTTATAATTTAATTCTGGTGCCCCAAAACTGAGCATAATATCATATTTATATTATTTGTTGGTGCAGATTAAACAACTTTTACATCTTTTTTCTCTTCTTTATATTGGTTACCTATTAATAATTTATTCCAGCCCCAGTACACCAACCTGCCACCATATGCCTGCTATGAATGTGCAGCACTTGTGAGGAAATTTTATTTCTTCAGACAGAAATGTCTACGGAGCCAGGCAGTACTCCATGGCGCTACAGATGCCTTTGGCATGGTAAACATTATCTATATATATATTTAAAAGGAAAGCGTAATTGACTGGTCTATCAACCATATAGCTCAAACCACTGAACGGATTGGGCTGAAATTTGGCACACAGATAGTTATTATGATGTAGGCATACGCTAAGAAATTGGGAGGTTTGTGGAAATTAGATCTTTAAGGGGGTGAAAAGGAGGGATTTTGTTTGTATGAAAAATCTTATTGCTTGAGTTAATGATCTAGAAACTTAGCAGGAATACTTACCTAAGTAAATTATAAAGATTGTAATTTTTTGTTTTCTTAAACTATTTTCTAAAGGGGGATTGGGAGATTAAATCGCGAGTTAAAAAACTTCTATACAAACTCTGTCAAAATTTGTATAGATGGATTTTAACTCGCGGTCTGATTAACTCGAAACTCGATATTTATATATAAGACCAAAAATAAAAACATAACGCGTATCATGGTTTTTGGAAAATCTTCCCTTTACGGGGTGAAAAAGGGTAGACAGTTTTACAGGGGAGGGTTTTACTGCATAGATTTATTAGCTCGAAAATTGCTATAAAATCATACCAGTCAAATAATGGAAATGTCACAAACCACTTTTCAAAAATTTAACTCCGTTGGGGGTGAAAAGGGGACACACAGTTTGTACGAAAAAAATCTTCTTTCGTAACAAAGTCAAAACTGTGCAAGGAATATTTTTGAAAAAAAAAAAATACTACGAGGTCTGCTGAACGAGTCTCATGCCGAAAATATAGTTTTTAGAATTTTCGTCCGTTTGTCTGGATGTATTTTTCGGATTGGCGCAAAAACAGCTGAACGGATTTGGATGAAATTTGACACACCTATAGTTTATAACACAGGGTAATCTTAATCTTTTAATCCCGGTAGTACGTTCCCGTGAGATTTTTTCTGACATCTACGTGGTCGAAACCGCGGGGAAAAGCTAGTACCTATTATACATATAAACTAGGATGTCAGTTCATCAATCAGTAAGCTTATTTTTATCATACTATTTTTGCTAACACAGATCCTAGTTAAAAAGATACCAAATCTATGTTTTAGGTAAAACCTAAAGATGTTATATTAATAGACAGAAAAGGTCTCCACATCGCCTCTAATCTCAAAATAACCATCTTGCCGAGCATAGAGATATTAAAAATCCCAAAACCTCAGATAAACAATGAAATAAAACTTGAACCAGGCAGTGAGGATGACAGCGATAAGTTTAAAACTGAAGATCATAACTATGCTTCTTGTAACTCAATGGATCCCTGTATCACCAGTGATGATGATCAACCTCTATCACTTCATAAAGAGAACAAAAGTCAAAGTAAAGATTCAGATGATGAAAAGGTGGACTTGAAAGAGGAGTTTGAAGGTCTCGAAGTAAGTTTATATTTGGAAAAGTTTCAAATGGTTCTAATGATGACTCTTGGCTTATGATGTCTTCACTTTCAGATAAATGAGCATTTAAGGCAGAAAAAAAAATTTGTTCAACAATAAACATAATAAAACTCTTTTACAGTTTGCTGTAGGCACAGAAGACTCTGGACATTCAATTGAAGTACCTAAAGTGGTTGCGAGGAAAAAGAAACGCGGGCTGAAAAAAGATGCTTTTAAGCATAAAAAGGAAGCTTTTAAGCATAAAAAAGAAGCTTTTAAGCATAAAAAAGAGTTGTTAAACCCAAGCTTGGCTGGTGATGGCAAATGGAATGATTTTGCACAGTACATCAATGTTATTACTTTGACGGTATGTGGAAATGTCTCTGAATTAGGATTTTGTGACATTTTTTTTGATAGATTTTTTTACATGGAACTTTTGGCTCATATCAATAAAAGTATTTTATTTTATCCCTGTCAAATGATTAAAGATCAGAAGTCATGAACTAAAGCAAGTCTATAATCAAAGTAAAGAACGGACACACTAAATTATAAGGTTTTTTCGAGAAACACGAATACAATAAAACAGTCGAATTGTCGCGAAAACAGTCAAAATGTTCATTTGTTTTTAATTTTCTTTTTCAGTTAGAAGAGCAGAAAGAAGAAATACAGAAACGGAAGGAGTCAACCAACTACTTGAACTCTCCGTTCCAGTGTAATCTGTGCTATAAAGGGTTTATTGACAATGATGCCTGGAATCATCATGTTAGCAAACATGCTGTGGTAAGCTATCATGTTATTCATCAAATATTGGTTTTCGTTTCTGACAATTTTTGGGTTGGGTGTGATAAGGTATTATATTGGAGAAAAGAACTAGCACAATATAGTCCATAGCAACACACCTCTCATGTCTGGTTAGGGCACTTTAGGGTATTAATTAATAGCTTATCTAAACTACTACCTCATTATTATTTTATTGTATGGTTCAAACATTATAAAAATGTATGTTCTTTTATTTGCAGAGCGCAGGTAGCATAGAGTGTGAAGTCTGTAAGTTTAGGTTTAAAACAAAGCGCGCCTATCAGAAACATGCGTCCAATCATGAAAAGAAATACGCCTGTAAATCCTGCCCATACATATCTACTAACACGTAAGTATAACTACTTATTCACACTAGCATTAATAGTCTTAGCAAAAAAGGTGAAAAAGTAGTGGACCTAAAATGCTTCCCTTTGGCACACCTTTAAACTCCTCTAAATATTAACTCATATTTTGTGATTTGTTTTTACAAATTTATTTATTTGTGACAAACAATTTACACACACAATAAGTGCATCAAACCAAAAATCCCCATTAGTAAGTAAGTAAAGTAAAATTTTATTTGTTTAAACATGGTGTACATGATATATACATTGCATGCAAGATAATATGAAATACAGAAAGTTCTAACATGTTCAGCCGCATATCGTGGCGTACAAATTGGTAGGAAGAGATGGTGCACAAACCGTGTTATTATTCATCAAAATTAAATTATAGAAATTATAAAATCATCATTATTAATTAAAGATTAAGTATCATTACAATTCAGCAAGCATATTTTTTAGATAAAACTAAATGTCAAAGTAGTCATTAAATAAATTAGTCAATAAAAAATTATTAATTACTATCATACAAAATTACAAACTACAATTATTTCACAAAAATACAATATTTTACAATATATTACAATAACATGTCAATAAAATACAACATCGTCATCTCAAAATCGATAATATAATTAATTGGTGATGAAGAAAGTCAAAAGCTTCAGTTAGGTCAATGGCAGAAAGTATTTAATTTTTTTATAAGTTGCATATTCCATAGAAAATGTGCCATTAGATTAGAATACCACACAAATATGTTCCTCAATGGTTTAATATATCACTGTTTGTGCAGGACTCAAGCTAAGCAGCATCAAGGATGGCATAAAGGAATTACTTTCAAGTGCAAATTTTGTGATGAAATCTTTACGTAAGTGATAAATATTTTAATTAAGAAATAGTCAACAGATAAATGAATGGGTACTTAAGCTGTTTGTGCAACATATCACACTAATATTATAAGTGTGAGTGTGTGTGTGTTTGTTACTTCTTCACGCTCAAACGGCTGGACCACTTTTGATAACATTTTGTATGGAGGTAGCTGACACCCTGGATTAACATAAAGGCTACTTTTTATCCCTATATTCCCACGGGATCGAGACTTACGCGGGTGAAACCGCGGGGCGAAGCTAGTATTATTATAATAAAGAAATTTCGATGTTTTGTCAAGTCGTTAAAACCGTGCGAAGCCGGAGCGGGTCGCTAGTTTAAGTATAAAATAGGTACATTTCACTCATGAAAATCTTGTATTTCTGGAGACGTCAATTTTATGATAATGTTCTCCCGCCAGAATATGGACCTCTTACATGAGTCATGTGCGTATCAAACATCCGTCAGAGTTCATATGCGGCTTCTGCGGGTACTCATTCATCAGCAAGTTGGGCCTCGCCATGCACAAAACTATGATGCACAAAGATGTCCAAGTAAGTACTACTTATTCTTACTCTAACTTTGAATAATGTTTTTTGTGTGTTTTATCGAGTTTTTTTTTATGTTTAGGAGAAAGCAGAAGAAGGTCCATACTGCGTGGAGTGTGAAGTCAAGTTCATATCGACGGAGGCGTACAAGAGACACATGGTCATGTCCACCAAGCACACCCAGAGTACAGACTCTATGTTAGTAGAAATATGGTTCAGTTTCGTTTGTTTGATATTTAGTACAAGTGGACACTGACAATGTTCACGTACAAGAGACAAATGGTGATGTCCGACAAGCACATGCGGAGTACAGACTACGGTTCAGTTTTGTTTGTCAAAGTATTTATTTCAAATAGGCACATAAAAGTGATAAAACCACTTTGAAGGTCAAAATTTATAAACAAATAGAATTGATTCTAGTTGCCCCTTCCAAAAGGTAGTTTCGTATGGAGAAGAATGGGCAAGAAACTTCACCGTTACTCGTTTAAAAATGTTTTACAATATT
The DNA here is from genome assembly GCA_948098905.1 of Tiliacea aurago. Lineage (NCBI taxonomy): Eukaryota > Metazoa > Arthropoda > Insecta > Lepidoptera > Noctuidae > Tiliacea > Tiliacea aurago. The sequence continues at coordinate 23,705,447 of OX402592.1, read as the reverse complement.
TTGTTTCTATATTAATTATAATATACAAAAGACGATGCACCTAGAATAAAATTACTATACCACAATAGGTAACAAACATCGTAAAAGTATATATTATACAATTCAAATAGCAACCAGTTTAATTTTGTCTAGTCTCTAGAGCAGGGATGGAGAAACTTTTTCCTTCGCGGCCAAGTTGTTGCATTTTTGGCTACTTATATTATTTACTGAAATAAAAATATTGATATGTATTTTTTGAAACACGATTTTATTGTGCAATATTAAGATAAGATAAGATAAGATTCATTTATTTGTATAAACATGGTATATACATACAACAGCATGCATGATGATAATAAATTACAATAAAGTCCAATCATGTTTAGCCTTTATTGGCGTACAAATATTTTAGTCACATTAATTATATAAAGAATTTAACCAAACTGCTATGTCAAACTTACAACTATATTATAATAAAATTAATGTCAGACAAGTTTTTCGACTAAAAATTCAGACACACTGTAATATGCTTTTTGCGATAAAAATAGTATCAACTGACGTTTGAACCCCTTGATATTTAGCTCCTTCCAACGTTTAGGTAGCTTGTTAAATATAGTTGGAGCCATGCAGATGATACTTTTGCGCACGAGTGCAGTTTTCACAGGATATACGCGAATTATGCTCATATCCCGTCTATTACGTGGGACAGCGTCCTGTAAGCGTGGAAATAATTTGGGATTCGCTTTAACAAACATCACAGTTTCGAGGATATACAGGCACGGCAAAGTTAATATCTTGTATCTTATAAAATACGGTTTACAAGTATCAACAGTCTTTAACCTAAACATTGACCTAATGCATCTCTTTTGGGCCTTGAATGCGATGTTGAAATCAGTAGAATTTCCCCAAAAGATGATGCCGTATCTTAAGTGAGACGCAGCTATGCCGTGGTAGGCCACAATTAAGGTCTCTACATTCACGACTGCAGCTAGAGAATGTAAAGCAAAAGCAGAACTACAATTTTTTTTTGAGAGATTCTCTATATGTGATTTCCAGTCTAGTTTTTTGTCAATGATCAGTCCGAGGAATTTAGTTGTATTAACGCTTTCAATGGTTTTATTATCAATATTTATGTCCAAATTATTATTTCTAGTCAAACGCTGGCTAAAATGCATTATCTTAGTTTTATTTAAATTGATCTTTAAATTATTACAGTCTAACCATTGTATTATTGATGTCAAAGAGTTGTGAATGTCAAGTTTATATTGGGTCATGTCATTATTATTATTAGCAATTGTCACTGTACTATCATCTGCAAATAGAGTCATGGGATGTGAAGTTGATTTTGGCAAGTCATTAATGTATAAAGTAAAGAGAGGAGGTCCCAATACACTACCTTGTGGAACACCAAAGGTAACGTAACGTTCATCTGAAACATATGTCTCTTCTTTTTTAGTAGCTATATTGATTCTAGTTATTTCTACCTTTTGCTTTCTGTTGTCTAAATAAGATTTGATTAAGTTAAGTACATTACCTCTTATTCCATATGCGTCTAGTTTTTAATTAGAATGTCATGATTTACGTAGTCAAATGCTTGTGTCATGTCGCAAAAGATAGTACATACAGGTGTTCTTTTGTCCATCTTTGTCAATACCGAGTATAGAAAGTCGTAGATTGCCATACCTATAGTTTTATTTTCACGAAATCCTTTTTGCTCGTTACATAATATATTATGTTTGTCAATGTAGCCGTTTAATTCCTTGTGCATGAACTTTTCAAAGACTTTTGAAATTATTGGAATCAGTGAAATAGGCCTATAATATTCCATGAGCTCTCTATCCTCTTTCTTAAATATTAGTCTAACGATCGCCATCTTTAATGAGTCAGGGAAAGTGCCAGCGATAATCGAAAGGTTAATAATATGACACAAATGACTGCATATTTCGTCCGCTACTGCTTTTAGTATTTTGGTAGATATGCCATCGTACCCGACACTATTTGTGTTCTTTAACGCCATTATAATTCTTAGTATCTGTTGAGGTGTACAAGGAGCCATGAACATCGAGTTCTTATTATAAAGGGAAGGCAATGTAGTTTTGTTACTTGAATAAGCTGTAGGTTGTATTTTATTAATAAAGTAATTATTAAATTCATTAGCAATTTGCTTCGCGTCCGTAATTGTGCCATTATCAGATTTAATTTCAATACATAATTTTTAGATGAAATAAATTTTCCTTGATTTATTATTTGCCAGGCTGTTTTGCATTTGTTATGTGAAGTTTTAATTTTAAAGTTATTCTGTGAACGCTGCGTCAGAATAATGATTTTTCTAAAAAGCTTTCTTTTTCTGTAATTTTTATAGCGATTTTTATTTAACTGATTTGGCTTTAATCTGTACGTGCAAAAGTTGTCTTTTTTTCTTACTACATGTTTTAATACCTCTTGATATCCACCTTGGCTTTCTTATTAAATTGATTGTAATCTTAGATTTAGGAAAACAAAGGTTATAAAACAAAGAAAATATTTCGTGAAATCTACTGTAGGCAATGTTAGGATCATCTGTTTCATAGATCTCGGAGAAACAAAGTTTGCCTATACAACGTTTAAACTAAGATATGTTTTCCCTGCTATAATTGCGCCTAGTAGCACAGTATTTATCGATGGTACATATTTTATTTGCGGGGCATTTTAATAGTTGGACCGTATGGTCTGAAAGAGCAAATTCCAAGATCTCCGTCTTACATTGTTTGTTGCAGTTATGCGCAAAATTATCAATACACGTTTGACTCACAATTCGTTCTTTGTTGATTTATTGCTAGCTTTAGGTTGAAGCTAAGTAGAAGGCATTCAAACTCAATCGATTGATAATTTCTCTTTAACATGTCTATATTATAATCACCAGCTATGACAATATTTTTATAGCATTTAGTAGATAAGTGTTGTAAGACTGTTTCAAACTTATTAAAAAAAGCATTAAGGTTGCTCATATTTGGAACTCGATACACACATACAAAAGCAGTATTGCACTTAGTTAATTCAATGGCACAGCATTCGAAAGTGCCAGTTATTGACATTTTTGAAATATTCAATAATTCCTTCCATTCGTGTCCATTTCTAACAAGGATACACGATCCACCTCTCTTAGCCTCCTTTCTGCTGTAGTGGGCGGCTAAACAATAGTTAGGTATGTTTAGCTGATTTTCATAGGCTTCCATCATAAAATGTTCCGTAACGCATACCAAATCCACTTGTTTGCCCTCTTCCATGAGTTCATTCAAACAAACTGTGAGTGCATTAGACTTGTTGAATAATCCTGCTATGTTTTGGTGCAATAGATATAAATGCTTATTGACGAAAAAGGTCACCGCTTGACAGATTGTCCTTGCTATTTTCAGTCTTTCAATATCATCTGGTTATTAAATTGAATGTCACTAATTAAGTCAGATATATCCTTAAAAATAATTTGTAGTCCAGGATTATTAATTCTGCCAGTCCATTTGTTATACGTAGTGTAGTCATAGAATAGATTTTTGTTGCTGTCTAGTAGGTATGCGTATTCATGCGTCATTATATCTAAATAAAGTAAGTTATTAAATGTTTCCACTCTAGAATTATATAAGGTAGAGTAATGTTCGCATTTATATGTGGGCGTACAAATAATTAAATTAGTGTGGTTGATTCCTTGTAGTACTTGTCGGATATTTAAAATGATGTCGTAATAGCTATTTGTCGTTCTAAAGTCCTCTTCACCTAATATAATTATGCAGTAGTCCTCTAATGTAAAGTTGGATAGTTTCTCTTTTATGCCTTTCAGTAATACATGTGTACCTCCGTGAGGTGCTATGTAATGACAGAGTTTAGATTGAATAAGAACGTTTTCTGAAATGTTTAGAATTTTATTTTTACTATCTGTACTCAAAATACATAGTTTGCATCTTTTCTTGTCATTAGGGTGTGGACTTGGGCATATTTTGTGTTTTTTGGACAGATGTTCTGTTGTTTGTCTTGTTTTGTCTTGGATGTTTTGAGCTGTGTTAGATAAGCTTTTGTCGCCACTATTGCTTCTTGTATTAATAGATGAAGAGTATTTTTTTTCAGTAATTTCATTTGTCTGTGTTTGTTTTGATTTTGTACTTTTCTTGGTCTTTGGTGTCGTTAGTTTAGTTTTTTCTGGGCTGCTGACAAAATTTTTATAAATGTCATTTTTCTTTTTAAATTCTTCATTTCTTTTTTTTTTAGTTACTGTTTTCTAATGATAATAGTTCAATTTCCTCATGAGCGCTTTTTAGTTGAGATGCTAGACTGACGATCTCATCTTTTAGTATTTTTATTTGATGGATGTCTTCATCTTCTGATATATCAGGCAAACTACTCGTCGTGCAGTTCAAAGTTCGTGATAATATAACGTCGCTTTCTTCGCTTGGTTCCGATCGTGTACGGGTGCGTCGGAACGTTATGTTCTCTAGGAAATTCATTTTAAGAGTGATATTAAACTTTCAAAAATAATTTTATCCAGTGAGATTCGAACTTGCTTTATGGTTCTGCTCCTTAAGAGAGGTAGGTCGTCCCGCCTCTAGGTCAAATGGTATTTAATTAATTCTAATTAAATTGGCGTATGTAGTGTGACCGTATGTGTACTGCTGATGTGAGTTATTGTCTGGTCAATAGATGTCTCAATCAATTTAATAAATATAATAATTAAACTTGTATCACTTAATGTGCGTTCAAGAAAGTCCAATTAATCGTGATTTAATTTTAATCATTGGTTGGTGTTTTCTTGTTGTGATGTTATTCACTTGTTTCATAACATTTATGTTGGAATGAATACAAAAAGATTTTCGTTCGGTGAGGATCGAACTTGTGCTACTGACTACGTCAGTCCGAGATCGCTTCTTACGTGCCAGTCTGTCATGTATAGGAGTCATTCAAAACAGTCTTTAGGTCCACGATTCAGCTGATTGTCATTACAGTTGATTTTTTTGTATTTTTAAGAAGCGTGGGTAGGTGATTTCGATGTTTGGATATTTTATTTTTTTGCACTTTTAACTTAGTTTAGTGTATTTATTGCACTTTTTGTAAGCAAAACACTATGTACTCACTGCGTCTTGTTGTGTTGCACTTTCACTGTGTAGACTTTTTTGTTAAATTGTCAGTTGTTGATGATTTGTAGTGTGCAGATAAATTGGATGTTATTGTTTACACTCAGCGTCTTTAGCACGAATAACACTTGTGGGCCTTAATTAAGTCTCATTTGATCAATAACTCGTATTATTAGACCGGAGAACTGTGTTTTAATATTTTAAACTATTAATAATTGAGGAGCCCAACTAACTTCGATGACAGCAGCTGTCATACAACATTGACAAATGACATTCACAATATTACAAAATAACTATTGAAATAATAAAGACATTGCAAATTGCAATTAAATTAAACTTTTAAGTTAGCTGCAAAGTAGGAGGCTGAGGAGCGCTGGGTCTTTGTGGGGACATGTGACATGTGGAACTGTTTTATGCAAGCCGCGCACTGGCACTGCCAATGAGAATGAAATTTCTAACAATACGGAAACTTCACTTATCTTTTGTTTGATAGTCGCGGGCCGGATTTCAACGCATGGCGGGCCAGAGATGGCCTGCGGGCCATAGTTTCCTCATCCCTGCTCTAGATTGTCATATGGAGCTGGACCAGCATATTTCCAAGCATTCCTATCTTGGATATAATCCTCTAATTTTAATGTTTGGTACTCAATACAAGTTGTTATTCAACAGTAAAGGCTGTCGCACTTGTGGCGCAACGTTCGAGAATTCCGAAGAGTTACGACTGCATCATCGTAAGGAACACACGCGGAAGAGACCCAAGAACTACGGGAAGAAACGGTCTAATCTCAGTTGGCCTGCCAAATGCGAACACGTCTGTATAAGCTTATTATTTTCTTGCTGACTTTTTTCTATCATTTTCATGTAGAAAAACTGAAAACCACGTAGTACACCCACATTTCGCCAGTTATGTTTTAAGTCCCAAACCACACCAGAGACCAAAACCACAAACGTAGTATACAGGGATTTTTTATGAAAATAATATAACATCACGCCTGTATTCCCCGAAGGGATAGGCGAGGCCCCTTTTCTTTCGTTCACAAGATCTACCCAATAGATCTATCGTACCAAAAATGCTTTGACATGAAATACCTACTCATGATAGTTTGCTAGTATTGGTAAAACGCTAGCAGAAAAAATCATTAAGAATAATGTGCAAAAAGAATGGCTACACGAGTTGAAGGTGGAGGGTCCCGACCCTCAACTCGTGTAGCCATTCTTTTTGTCTGCTCCCTACGGATGAAGATGAGGTTAGGTCTTTAATAACAGGGTTAAAGAGTGATTGTTCGGTGGGCCTTGATTTGATATCTAGTGACATCTTGAAATCAAATATAGATATTCTAACACAGACAAATTACAGACGTATGTTATAGGTAACTATAACATACGTCTGTAATTTGTCGCTTACAACCGGTATATTTCCGAAGATCTATAAGAGGTCAAGAGTTCACCCGATACATAAGAGTGGTGACAGAGACTGTGTCAATAATTATAGGCCAATTTCAATTCTCCCTACCCTATCAAAAATTTTAGAGCGCATCATTAATAAAAGACTTGTTAACTACTTGGAAAATAAAAATCATCACACAAAGAACTTCTCACAAGCACAATTTGGGTTCAGAGCCAAGAGATTCCACTGCTGACGCTGTGTCGGAACTAATAAATTATATAGTTAACAACATAGATTCAAAGAGGAAAACCATTGGAATATTCTTAGATTTAGCGAAGGCCTTTGACACAGTCTCTGTCCCTATTCTGTTAACAAAACTCGAAAGCCTGGGTATCCGGGGTCTTCAATTAAAACTTTTTGAAGATTAGCTAACCGACAGAACACAATGTGTTAAAATTGGTAACATAACTAGTGAAGAGATCCCAGTGACATTTGGAGTTCCACAGGGCAGTATTCTGGGACCGACGCTGTTCCTAGTATATACAGGAAAAGTTTTTAACCAGTGCGCAAATTTTTTTTGGTGGTTCAATATCAGTAATAGAACACATTTCCATTATTTATTCAATACTTTTTTTAAATTTTTTATCCTACTTTAAATCAGCAAAATATGGACACAATCTATTCGTAATAATATCAATGGGCGCGCGCGGCGGCCGGCGCAAGCGGCGGTGTTGCACGGCTCCCGGGCGGCAGGGGGGGGGGCAGGGGGCGGCAGGGCGCGCCGGGCGCGCCGGCCGACAGTTCACTCATCGCACGCGCTGTCGTGTGACGTCGCGTCTAATCGCTTTCCCGCGCAAGCGCCGCGCTGCACGTGTGTCGTGCTTGTACCTACCGGTCACGATGTCGGACTTCAGTAACCGAGATGGTGCGAGTGTATGTACTGAGTGGTGAAAGTTTGCGAGCAGCTCGCCGAATGTATGCGACGGAGAGCATACCTCGAATACGAGCCCATGGAATCCTTAACCCCGCGGTCCCTAATGAAAGGACTATTTTAGCGGCCACTCAAAGGCTGCTTGATCACGGACAGTTCAGAACCCCGAATCATGCACGAGGGTCTGGCAGACCCCGACTGGCGATCGAAATCGAAGAAGCCATCCTAAGCCCGTTAAAGTATGAAGGAAAATTTGGAATTACTCTGCAAATAACTTCAGGTCACGGTCTAAACATAAAAAAGTCTAGTTCGAACCTGATAAAATTAGCGATCAGTACATTGTAACCCACGTAAATACCTACGCCGGCGAATCGAGCGAGCGCACAGCTGATAGGTAGGTACTTTAGCGCGTTACGGTTTGCCGCGCGCCGCCGGGTAGCCATACAACCACTTTTAAGTTTAATTTGTCAAAATTTGCGCAGTGGATAAAAACTTTTCCTGTATAAATTATATATGTCAGTTAATGTTTCCTGATTCGAAAATTGTTGCGTTTGCTGATGATACGGCTTTACTTTTCAGTGGTGACTCCTAGCTTGAAGTTTTTTTCAAAGCTCAGATAGGCATGAACACTGTGATCAGTTGGTTAAATAAGAATTTACTTACGTTAAATGTAGAAAAAACGACCTTCATCACGTTTTCGATTCAAACTAATGACAGACCGGATCCCTCTTTGAGTATTGTCTCCCATTCGTGCCCAACTGCAAATGACACAATTTGTCAGTGTCCCAACCTTAAAAATGCTGAATCTACAAAGTACTTACGAGTAATTATTGACAGAAATCTTAAATTTCATGATCATATTAATCTTCTTTCAGCGAGAGTGCGTAGACTCATAGTAATATTTAAAGCCTTAAGAAACACTGCACCAAAATCTGTTATAAAATGGTTCTACTATGCTCTTTGTCAGTCTCAGCTTGAATACTGTATCACCATTTGGGGTGGCACATGTAAAACTCATCTCTTAAAACTTGAGAGAGCACAAAGAGCACTCCTAAAGGTTAGTTTGTTTCTACCTTTTTATCACCCAACTACTGATCTCTTCTCGAAATGGGAGGTACTTACTGTGAGGCAGCTTTTCATCCTTAAAACGGTTATGAAACAACATGCCCTAACAACTTTTGAACCAGAAAGATTCAGAAACAAACGTCGCAAACATATGGTCTGTTCTTAATCATCATTTAAAACTAAATTTGCACGTCGGTTTTTCTGCTACCAGGGTTCAAATTTATACAATAAAGTAAATCGAGCCTTTACGCTATATCCCTTGCCAAAAACCAAGTGTAAGTCTTTGATTTCGGACTGGTTAAAAAAAATGGATTATAATATTACAGAAAGTCTACTTCATTCAAACTAAATTGTTACGATATAAGTTTATAACTTGCACCAAGACCCTTTCACGTACACATCGGCACACTACACCTGACACTCAACGCTACACATTACATTATACACTCTCATAGACACACACATACACACAGATACAGACGCCTTGATTAACTTTTTGTTTTTACTTAGTATCTTTTTAACTTCTACCCCCAAATTTTTATTAAGTTAAGTTTTTTGTCTTAAATCTCCTTATAAATAAAGTTAGATTGTATTATGTATCATAATTATTTTGTTAAGTAAAACTATCTGTTGTTCCGTGGGGTGGGGACCTGGTGATTTGTAATACAGGTATTTTACGCCTAACTCAGACACCAGCTCCTCACATTGCTAAAAAAAAAAATAATAATATGTGAATCTAGAATAAGCTTGTCATTGTGAGGAGAAATAAAGAGTTTTATTATATAGTGAAAAATATAAATGCGCGGTGGGATAATATAATGAAAAACATAATAGATTTGAAAAAAGTTTTAGTTTGAATCTTTGCACTTTTCCTAACTTAAAACTTTTTATGGCATAAGCGAAAACAGCGTACTTATAGCTATTAATTCCTGACCAGTCTCGTCAAACTAACGGTTGCCGTCTTTGAAGGTAGTTACAAACAACGGCCTCGCAGTCGCGCTTAAGAGGGGCTTCTTGTGAGGCCCCAAAAAACACGCTTTTAAATTTGTGACGGTCTTTATCGAGCGTAAAAGTTATCAAATTAATTAGTCATCTGTGGTAAAGTCTGAGGGCATCGCTCATTTAAAGGTGCCTCGCGAGGCCCCTTTAAATGAGGGATAGTGTTTGGTGGCATGAGGAACAGGGTGTAAAGTTCACTCATCCACCATAGAAAAGGGAGGATCCTCCGACCAGACAGGTGTTGTGTCTGGTGGGCAACTGCCCGACGGTTGATGTCGGGACGTTGTATATATGCTAGTTGCGTAGTAAACTCTGATTGCGCGATGCAGGATTCGCGTGACGTCAGTGTGCGCGTTGTTCGTATGTGGCGATGTTGATGCCGCTACATCACTCCCCTCCGGAGACCGGAGGTCGATAGTGGGCTGAGTCTTGTATCTTGCGATACTTGCCAGTGCCAGTTGAGGGTTCCAGTGAGTCGGAACCTGGTGCCGCATAGTTCTCGGTGAGTCGGAACTGTCTGCGGTGATTCCCCAGTGAGTCGGGGTGGCGCTGCGGTATGCTCCAGTGCGTCGGATGTAGTACAGCGCCGGGTTGTGGCTGGCTGCTGGCGTCGACCAGGAGAGGCATGTTCTCTGCTTGTGGACCGGCCGAAAGTGCAGTGTGCTGTGCCAAGGTTGCTGATGAGGCTGTGGGTGATGACCAGGAATGCGCGTCCGCTGCATGCTGGTGGTCAGGATACCCGTTGAAGCCGTGGGTGCTGGCTGGCTGTGTGACTCGCCGCTCGAAAGCTTGAGGAAGTGATGATGATGATGATGATGATGACGTCACGCTGAAGTAGTTGCACGAAGGCTGCGCTGACGTTCATACTCGGGGTCACCAGTTTGGTGGCATGAGGAACAGGGTGTAAAGTTCACTCATCCACCATAGAAAAGGGAGGATCCTCCGACCAGACAGGTCTTGTGTCTGGTGGGCAACTGCCCGACGGTTGATGTCGGGACGTTGTATATATGCTAGTTGCGTAGTAAACTCTGATTGCGCGATGCAGGATTCGCGTGACGTCAGTGTGCGCGTTGTTCGTATGTGGCGATGTTGATGCCGCTACAAGTGCGAGTGATAAGTGCGAGGCCGTGGGCGGGGGCCCAATTCGCGCACGCCTAGCTACGCCAGTGGGCAGAGGTGTACCTATAGTACACCCAAATTTCGCCAGTTATGTTTAGGTCCCATGTAATAGGGGGCGGGCCTATTGCCATCAACTGGGCACAAATCCAGACTCTCACACTGCTACTGAGAAATCTTTGACGGAAACCCCAATAACAATTCACCCGACCCTGGAATGGAACCTCATGCTCAGCAGACCAACAATTTTGCTATCATAACCTGCAGTTGTTCTAAAATTGTCTGGTTACTTTATAGTGGAATGGGCCAAAGTTTTGTAAATTGTCTTTAATTGTTGCTATGTTATAATGGAAAAACATGTTTTGTTGCAGTGTACGGAAGAGATCCCGAACGCTCGCGAGTATTGGACACATTTCCGTCGAGCACATCCCGACAAGAAGTACCCTATACAGAAGAACCACATATGTGATATATGTGGCAAGGGCTTCAGGGTATGTACCTACACTTAAACACTGTAACTAAAAACCTCTTAACAAAAGAACTGGTTTCATTATGTTTTGTCACCGTGAAAATACACAATGTCATGGTCATTTAAATGTGCTGACTGCTGTCCAATCTCATTTATTTTTTTGTAAAAAACATGCACAACATTACAGACATAAATCCAAGTTATTGCACAGTTAAATTTCAATAAAAACAGCCATATTTTCAATAAGGAAGGAATAACAATACGAAGTAATAAACAAAACCATCATGAAGATGTAGATTTCATGAGTTCCGACAGCCAATTGAATAACTCAAAATGAGATTTGTAATCAGAGTAAGCACGGCATGGCAAGGTATTTTAAGGCGACGAATAAAAATATAACTTAATAGTATGGAAATAAAGTTGAAATTTCAATGTTAACGGTCGTAAGCATACCGGACTCAAAGCTTTCCCGCTATGTTTAAGTCCCATGTAATAAGGGGGGGGGGGGGGGGGCGTATTGCCAGACTCCGGACTTCTACTGAGAAACTTCTGATGTATAAACCCAAAAACAAAAAGTAGTTGATATCGATAATGAAACTTTCCTGTCTCCACTATCAACAGGGTAACGCCTTCCTGATATACCACAAACGCACCCACTTCGAAGAACGTGCGTACAAATGTTCGACTTGTGACAAAGCATTCTTCAACCGAACCAACTTGAATGTTCATGAGAAAACGCACTCAGACAACAGACCTTATCCTTGTTCTGTTTGCTTCAAAGCTTTCAAGGGTAAGGGAGCCCTTAACAGACATTTTAGAGTGAGTATTTTATGTATTATTTACATCCTAAACCTGCATGTCAATAGTAAAACTTGGATGATGAAAACCGCCCTAACTGCTTCGTTATAAAGACGCTTACAACTGGTAACACTGATGTGCAGTTGACTGAATAATAAACCGACCAATAGGCAATGATATTATATTAGGTAATTACGTTACACACTATATTCCAAAATTCTGGGTAAATAAGGGATAAAACTAAGTTAAAATGAGAAAAAAATACACAAGGTTACTAGTTTATGTCTGGGACGTATCTACCTCTGTTGATATAACATCATTGCCGGCAGGTCCATGAGGAAATGTACTCAGAGATCAGGCCACACCCATGCTCTGTCTGTGGCAAAACATTCAAGTTTAAGGGAGCGCTAGATAGACACTTTTTAGTGAGTATTTTAAATATTTTGTAGGTTGCTATCATTGTCACACTTTAAATAAAGAAAATCATGTTTTTTTTTTTTTTGTTATGTTGATGTTGATACCAATATAATGCAGAATAAACAAATTTTCTTTGTTTAATACCTATCAAGTCTTTGAAGTTATGCCAGTATCTTCTCCCCATATACCTATACTAGCCCGCGGCTTTGCCCGCGTGGAGGTCGGAAATTAATTAATACATAGTTCCCGTACTACCGGAATAAAAATAATATGATTCAATCATGATTCGAAAGACACGTGGCGCCATCTATTATGATAAGAACGATATTGTTGTTTTCCTCGGGAACAGTATTTTTTTTTTCGGGATGAAAGGTACTCTATGTCCGTTTCTGTACACCTAACAACGTATATGCAAAATATTAGGATGATCGGTTCAGTGGTTTAGGTTTGAAAAGGTAACAAACAAACTTACTTTCGCATTTATAATATTAGTTAGGATTAGGATAAAGAAAAGGGGCATTATGCTTTAATATTAGATGTTGTGATACCTACCTACCATACATACACTGCAAAATGAATCTTACTAAATACGACCTAAGGCCTAAACATGTTCAAAATCACTTTTTCCATTGCTTTTTTGCAAATCATTATACCACACCTGCGTCCTGGCGAAAAATTGCTTATTCATTCAAACTATCTCTCTCTCCCTTGTTACAGAGCCACACGGGTCAAAAACCTTACGAATGTGAAGTATGCGGCAAAGGGTTCTCTCAATCAAATAGCAGGAAACTTCACGTTCGCACGGTACATCTGAAACAACCCGCGCCATACGTCAGTCGCAACCGCCTTGAGAGACGGAAGCAAGGGCTTAAGGAACCGCCGGCGCAGCAGTTTATATACTGAAGATTACAATAAACACAGACCGCCTTATTACAAAACAAGATTTATATTTGACATGGCTTAAACCATGCAGCCAGTTTTTGTAATAAGAACGTAACCGTGATTGAAATACCGTTCTTTTTACAAAACTGAAAACTTAGTTCGGTACTAAGTGGTCCGTTTTGTGTTTAGGAACTGTACCATAGTCGGAATAAAGTTCGAAATTCAATAATCGCTCCATGTTTTGAACCTGGGTCTGAAGATAAACCTTGTTTTGTAATAAGGGGGAGAGAGACTACGAACATCATATCTTCGAACCAAAAATTCAAAGACAGTGTGACATCCTCCAACTGGCCCTGTGCCCACTCTCTCGTACAGAAAGGAAGCCTGAATCCCGGCTGTGGGAATATTATAGGCTGGTTTTTTTATAAACACACTCAAAGAATCTCCTGAAAGTCGAGAAAGATACAGAACTCAATGTACTTGGATTTGCCACACGAAGTGGAATTCTAATGTATGAGTAACTAGGGTGAAAACTGCCGGTACGTGTGAAAGATTTCATACTTGTCTTGTTTTCAACTACAGCAACGTCTACCTTGCAGCCAGGGGCCAACATAGTTCAAGTCTAAGAGAGAGATGGAGCTATACAGGATAAATAGCATTGTTCCTTTTTCACAACTCAATGGTGCAATAATTGTGGTCTCTCAGTGAAGGCGTTCATAGACAGTAGCATGGTCGTGTTATGTTTAATCAGAAATCAACTATAATTTTTTTACAAATGAGGTTTACCTTAGTAGAGTGATCTTAGTTTAGTTGAAGAAGACTGTATGGTTCTGTGCATAGTTTTTTTTTTGACGATATTGAGGCAACGAATTTTAATGTGCCCGAAAGTTATGTTCGCTTTAAATTAAATAATTTTAATATTTTTATACCGAGATCTTGAATTATGTTTAGAATATAAAGTAGGTTTACTCCTGATATGGCTCGCATCGAGTCGGCGTTGTTTTTTTGCAATACGTTCCACCAATTATGGCATGGCGTGTCATTAATGTGGTTTTATGTCTACAATAAAGTCGGACCAACGAAAGCTGTCGAAGAAAAAAAGCGGCAATTTAAAAAAATTAGAGCGGTCAACCCTTGCTGTATATTCCATAAATATGAAATACTCATGTACCTAAGTATCGCAGAATATTTCTTGAATAATAAAATAGTATCAACTCTGTTTAAAGAGTGTACAGCAAAGGGTGACAGCTCATGATTTTTTTAAATTGCCGCTTCGTTGCTTGGACAGCTTTCGTTGGTCAGAAATCTCTGTCTATAAATTATTTATTAAGAAAATTGTATCAGATAGATCCACTTCTGAAAACGTATTAGGCTTACAAAGCTAAAGTGACGCGTTATTTTACGATAGTGAAAAATAAACATTATAATCAGTGTGTTAAAGTGCAAACGACCCTGCAGAAAGACGCTCAAGTAGCCGACTGATGTCTGCGTCGATGTTCGTACAACTTTGCACTTTATATCACTGAACATAAAGTCCATTATCGCGCTTCTTTGTTCTGCGCAGTACTTTATTGAAACTTGATCAGTAATGGTTTTAAGAAACTGCCAATTTCTTTTGAACTGGCAAACGCTAGAGAAGATTATCCATTTTTACAAGTTTGTTTTAACGCAACTATGTACCGCACGCAGTAGTCATTATCCTAACAAGCAGTAGTAGTAGCGAGTTTGTTTGTTTGTTTGTTAGGCTACTAGGAGGCGGAATGCGTGAGGGAGAGGCAGGGTTTGCGCCCTCGCGCCTCTAGTCGCCGCAGGAGACGCCCCGGGCGTCGGGAGTCGCAAGCCGATTTCCGGCCACCGTAGGCGCGGGCTTGCGGACGGTGAGCGATGGGTAGCTCGCCGTCCGATAAGGACCAGCCGGTCTATTCTGTAAAAATCTCACCGTGAAAACTCAGGTGATGTGAGCTGTCATTCCATTGATGCTAGGGATTGACACTATGTATTGATGCTCACTTCAAGCTCACTTCACCTAAGTTTTCACGGTGAGATATTTACAGAATAGCACTACAGGCCCGGGTCCACGGCGCGATGTGTTCCACGCGCGCCTCAAAGAGATGTCAGCATAAATTGACGGGGTTCATTAGGGCCTATGCCTGCCAGGGTTGCGAGTTTGTCCGCAAGGGATATCGTGGCCCTGGCACGCAGGCAAATGAAGGAACACGGGTGGGTTTTAGTCAGTAAAAGTCTGACACGCCCTCCCGCTCCGCCCAGAGCGGAGTTATTTGATAATTTCCCACCCAAAAAAAAAAGGCTTTCACGCTAAAACGGCTTTGAATTAAATTTGGCACATGGGTAGACCATGACCTGGGTCCTAACCTCAGGTAATGGTCAAAGTTCCCGTGGGATAATTTCCGACCTCCACGCGGGCGAAGCCGCGGGCAAAAGCTAGTGATGTTATAATGTAACAAATAAATAGGTAACGATAGTTATTTTCTTAGCCGTGTTAATTAATTTCGTTGATGAACTGAAGATTAACTTCAATTTTAAGTACAGCCACCATTTACTAGTTATTATAATGGTAGAATAGCATAATAATGCGACAATTTTATATAGAAGCGAGTTTTTATATTTATTTTCTCGAGTATTATTTATCGTTATTTTAGACATCAGTGATCATAAGTTGTAAGTCATAGTATTATAGTTGCAATAAGACACTTTTATTGTGAATAAACATATTCATAATAATTATGTGCTTTATAGGAAATAAATTATTCATTTATATTATTGTTTCTTTATATTTCCAAATCGGTATTAAGCTTCTCTAAACAATAATAATAATCTGATGAGATCGACGTATTTCTTGCAGGACGTCATAGTAGGCCTCAAATGTAACAAATTAAGCCACCAAATGTTCTATCGAAGTTCAGTAGTTTTTGAGTTGGTTAGATTTTAGCTTTTTTACGAAAAATTTCAAATCAAATCATTTGAAACCAATTTAAAAATGATTTAGGCTCAGTAGATTCGGGTCAATTTTCATCTATTCTATACTTTCTTTGAAACGCTCACAGTAAGCCCTTTCATTTGATATGTTTGTCACACAGTACAGATTGCAAAACTTATTAATTAGGTACGTTACACGTCCGTATTTGGGTCACAAAAAATCATATGTGTACCAAATTTCAACTTAAGATGGAGATATATGCCAGTGACCTTGAGTAGTTAGCTTGCGTGTTCTGTACTGAGCTCCCGCAACGCGTCGTACGTTCAGCCAGTAATAGGACTCGCCCATCAAGGAGCGCTGTCCCCAATTTGACGCATTATTAATTTATTATACACAAAACAAAAGGTATTTTAATAAAGCGCGTATAATAAAAGATCAATAATTAAATTATCTTTAAATTGGTTTCAGAAAAATACGCTTGGTAGCTTTTGCGCCATTCTCAGTTTTTTATCCGCGTTAGACATAACTTTACAAATTAATTTCACTATGTATTATAAACATAATCTACAATATTCACATATTATTGAGAAAGTGCTCTAATTTAACATATATATTTTTTTTCAAATCATTAACACTACTCGTTTAGACGTGATCTTCAGTATAAAATCATTAAAAGTCTGTTATCGTCGCCTTAATTGGTCCGGTAGATTCAGAGCAAATGGGCTGTGACACACGGACAGACAGACAGACGCACACGAGTGATCCATAAAGGTCTGTTTTTCCTTTTGAGGTACGGAACCCTAAAAAGTAGGTTTAATGAATATGGTTTGGGTCGAATGACTAATGAGGCTTAATCATAAGGCTACCTCATACATGGGACATTAATGTGATGCTCTGTGAATGGGAGTGGGCAGAACCTGTCTGCCTATATGCAAAAAAAAAAATGTGAGCCGTCACCACAGAATACATTGTTTGCCGTCACGGGACGCCTGGCAGATGTTGTGAAACATCGAAAACAAACAAAGATCGGTTGCGTAGCGGGGAGGCCGCGCGCACGGAGTGAGCAGTGAATCTCCACGCGGCATGCGTCGCGGCGCTAGCAATCGGTTTTATGTGCGCCTATTATATGTTTCACATGAACAATCAGTGTGCTCAAATAGCACTAAACAACTGGTGCTCTCAGGCCGTAAAATGGGGTCGCGCTACTCGCGGCAAGCCAAGCAGCATTATGGCGGGACTTGAATTCGCGGAATTCGATAGCTTTCAGAAAAAATATTGAGCCGTCACGGGACGCCTGGCAATGGCCTGGAATCGCCACGCGGCATGCGTCGCCCCGCCAGCAATCGGTTTTACGTGCGGCTAAAGATGTTTCACATCAAAAAACTAAAGAGGAGTAGAGCGGAATAGTGATAACACGAAAAAAGAGAGGCCTTTACCCAAGAGTTGGAAAGGGAAATAGCAATAAAAAGGCATTAGGTACAGACGCCAGCACATCAAGCTACTACAATCTGTCAAATTTCTTTAATAGATTTTCAACTTTATTCTTACAGCATAACGTTCAAGGTTGATTGGGAAAATTTTACAGTTTCGGGTAGCTTGACCTGCTGGCGTCTGTACATCATCTGCCTAACCTTTTCCCATGTTAGGGTCGGCTTCCAGTCTAACCGGATGCAGCTGAATAGGTAGGTACCTACCAGTATTTTTATAATTATGAAAAATCCGGCCAAGTGGCTGTCGGGCGGACCACATAAAATTAAGGGTTCCGTAATTGGGATAAATTTATCCCAAAAATAAACTTAACATTGTAGTTGAAAAGCATGTTCCCCAATCCAACTGCAAATGTAAGTTTGTACGTACAGACGCCAGCAGGTCAAGCTACCCGAAACTGTCAAATTTCCTCAATCAACCTTGAACTCTATGCCGTAGGGATAAAGTTGAAAATCTATTAAAGAAATTTGACTGATTGTAGTAGCTTGATGTGCTGGCGTCTGTACAACATTGAGAGAGGTATCAAGTTATTTTAACACCATAGACTTCCTGTAATCAACCTCTAAGTAAAGCAGTAAGGAACTACTTTCCTGCTTTAAAAAAAACAATTTAGGGTCAGTACCTATAGTAGTTTCGGAGATAGGGGGGAATGGTCAAATTTCGTCTAGCTTTGAAACTATTTATTTTAAAATATTAAAGAAAAATTTTTGAGACCCTCACAAGCCCTTACATGTCACACTGTAGTTTGCAAAACGATTTTTTTCTAATATGCCCACGAAAAGCGACCCTCAATAAAAAATCATTTATTTTTGTTACACGTCCGTGTTTGGGTCACAGAAATTAATTTGCAACAGACAAGTGATCCTTTACTACAGGATCACTCCGAGTGTCTGTCTTGTCTGTAAAAGGAAAAAACGGAACCCATATTATGGGTTCTGTTTTTTCCTTTTTAGGTACGGAACCCTAAAAAGGCATTCCATTCTAGATAAAGTCAAAGGATGCATTCCGAATTAAGACCATAATCGCTGTTATCGATTTTAGCGCGCTTATTAAATGCGTTCCCTATTACCGTTTAGCGCGCTAAACTCGATTACAGCGGTCTTAATTCGGAAAGCAAGCATATTAAAATAATGCATCCAGCCAGCTGATTGTCAACAACATGTCAGCTGTCATGTTTTTCATGTGACATTTGCTTTTCTGCTGAGAAGTGAGAAAACAATACAAATCTAATATCAATTTATCATACAATAGTATTCGTAGTCATACGATAAGAAGCATGCTCAAAAGAGGTAAATAACTGATAGTGTAGTTAAAGTCTAGTGTGTGCAAAATGTCTACGTCCGCGTCGACACCAGATGCAGCGCATCCTCGATTTTTACAGAAACCCATTTTAAATCTTGGTGGTACAGTATTTCAGTTGGTTTATAATTTTCTCCTTAACCTATTGTTGTTTAAAAGTCTCCTACTAACGTTTCTTCACACAAAGTTAGGTTAAACCACCAGTGTTGGTTGTGAATAAATGAAATTAATATAATAAATGAATAGGTATTAGTTGTTCTTTCTGTTTTTCTATATTCTGTGCCAAATAAATTAATTAAAATTACAGTTGCACATTTGCTTCATTGCAAAAAGCACTTTTTCATTGTTTTTAGGTAGGTATACTTATCTTTTTGTTTGATAACCTCAGAATTTATAGTCAAGAAATAAAAAACCTTAAAGCATTGTAATAAAGATTTCTTTGCATTGAAATAAGTCTAATTTTATCTTTTAGTGCCATTATTAGAGGAGACAAAGACTAAGTAACACAATACACATTAAAATTATCAAAGCAAGTTATCAAGGGACTTTATTAAAATTGGTTGCTAACTGTCTGTTAATATTAATACATAGTATGTTTTGTAAATTAAGTAAATTGACACAAATTTTTTTTTCATCAAGACCATTATTTTAAGGCCTTTTTTGTTTGTTTTATTATTGAAACATTTTAATTTTATTAAGTAATTAACATCTTGTTACAGCATTATCTTTGATTCCTCCAGCTAAAAAGAATTTATTAAAGACTTTGATTACACAAAACTATTCAGTGGATTGGTGTGGTAATCAAAGTGGGCCAGCATGTAATAATGTTTTTTTTTTATATTTCACTTTTTATCAGTTCATCTTGCATTATAAATTGTCTAATTAAAGGGGGTAGGCCCTCATATGAAGAAGGTGCGAGTTTATGTAAATGTAGCTGTTGTAGCTGAAGTCCTTTCAGAGTCACTCATTTTGTACTGTAGTGCTAAATAATAAATTTGTAGTTGCTGACTAGGTTAATGTGGAACTACATCAGTATTATGGTTTATCAATCTCAACTTGAGCCAACAGTTTGGAAATTACTTGAGAACTGTCTGTTTCTGCCTTTAGGAAATTCTTGCAGGATGTGATCATCCTTATTTATTTTTATGTAAGTAAGTAAAGAAGATTTGATTTTATATTTTGTTTGTTTGTTTGTAATGGATAAACTAAAACACTAATTATCTGATTTAACAAATTATTTCGCCTGCTGCTGTATTTTATTTAAAAAAAATTAGAGATCCCTACTAAAATTACAATAATGTACTTAAGTAACCCAAGCTATCAGAAAGTACCTACTTATAAAATTCATTATTTGGCGTGCGCTGCGAAAACGATTGATGATACATAAAATAGTGTACTCTTGTTTATAGTAATCATCATTACCCACAAAAAAAATCCGCGAGGCTATATAGGTCTCACTACTATAGTTAAGTCACAG
This sequence comes from Tiliacea aurago, assembly GCA_948098905.1. Classification (NCBI taxonomy): domain Eukaryota; kingdom Metazoa; phylum Arthropoda; class Insecta; order Lepidoptera; family Noctuidae; genus Tiliacea; species Tiliacea aurago. The sequence goes on along the minus strand of OX402592.1, from coordinate 23,685,103 downwards.
TAGCCATTTTTTTTTTCAAATTAGTAAAAAGTACTAATTTATAGTTTAATAACCAGAGGGCTAATTGCGTAACACACTATCAGTAGGAATCGGTTTCAATTTGACAGTTCAACAACATTCATTGCGTTATTTACGTTGTTGAGCAGACATTTTTTTCTACCATAAGAAGCAATGGATTAGCAATCTACTTCAAAATCATTCCGATTCAAACTGTGTTACGCAATTAGGGTACTGGATCTTATTGATCTTAATCCAGCCAGGTAGTACCTACGTTCCCGCGAGACATTTTCCGACATCCACGCGAGCGAAGCCGCGGGCAAAAGCTAGTTTCTAATATAATATGTATTTGTTATGATTAGCTCTCCATTAACTTGGAACTATTTTGATTAGTACTGATTGATTTAGCCAAATTAAATACATTTAGGTTATCTAAATGTATTTAATTTGGCTAAATCACAATAAGGAATATAATTTTCTAAATAAAGTACTAATCAAAATAGTTCAAAGTTAATGTTATTTATTTACTAGCTGCGCCCCGCGGTTTCACCCGCGTAAGTCTCGATCCCGTGGGAATATAGGGATAAAAAGTAGCCTATATGTTTATGCAGGGTGTCAGCTACCTCGATACAAAATTTTATGAAAATTGGTCCAGCCGTTTTTACGTGAAAGAGTAACAAACATCCATCCATACTTACAAACTTTCGCGTTTATAATATTAGTAGGATTATCGAAAGGGTACATGATGATTTAATTTCCAGGCTTAAAGATAGCCCTGATCCAGTTGGCAGTGGGCATGGACAAGAAAAAAAATGTAGCTGCAGCAGTACAACAAATACATAAGGCCAAAGATAATGGGGCTCAACTTGTAGCACTGCCAGAATTCTTTAATGCACCATACGGCACCAGTAAGTATTCCTAAAATAAAATAATTAAGAGTCAACTTTGGTTAAAGAAATCCTATACAATGTGTATAAAACTGGAGGAACTTCTTAGGAATTTCGGGAATAAAAAAACTCAGGATGTAGCACGCAGAGAACCACTATGTATATATGTATAATAAATTATCCGGCTCGAAGGACCACGTATAAAACTGAGGGAACTTCTTAGGAATTTCGGGAATAAAAAAACTCAGGATGTAGCATGCAGAGAACCACTTGTATATTTTTGTTTTTTCTTCAAGAACCTTACATTCAAAAAGGATTCTAACTACAGAAAGATAAACGCTTGATAAAATACTTATAGTTAATGTCTTACTGTCTAATAATTGCACCAAGTTAACTTGAGCCAACGGTGGTGGAACTGACGCTTTAACACAATGCGAGATCAGCTTATACTGGAAATGTATAGCTTGATGTCTAGCCATGTGTACTTAATAGAAATAAATAGACATACTCAATAGTCGCTTATGGCTATCTGCTACTGGATCTGTGACTATAGTTGATAGCATTACAGCTACGCACATTCCGTGGGAGTAGCAACTGCATCATGAATAAGATAGCCTGTAAGCTGGACAGCCCACTGGTGAGGAATCTCTTCCAGAGGACTAAGTCACTATTAGTTATTAAATTCAAACATAGTCTTTAAGTTCTACCTAAATATTTTAATGAATCATGGTCATCTGATTAAATAATTAAATAATAATTATTATATTATAGATCGTAGGTGGCTTTCTGCAGTTTCTGCCTACCCCCATGGGAAGAAGGCGTGACTGTATGTATGTATAATAGTTGTGTCCTACCTTGTAATGCTCTTTTGCTCATTACAAAGCTCGAGCATATTAAAAGGAAAAAAACACAGCCTTCCGTCAGTCATCAAATTCTGTCTGAATAGTTACTGTTACAGATAATCAGAATCTCCAAACAGCTGTTGGTCATTGATACATAATTCCTTGAGAAAATACAACACCATACATTACTACTTATAGAATATTTCAAAGAGTACGCGGAAACCGTACCAGACGGCGATTCGTGTAGAGCTCTACAGCGCGCGGCGATGGAAGCCGGCGTGTGTGTGGTCGGTGGGACTCTGCCCGAGCGCAGCGGAGATGACCTGTACAACACCTGCACCGTGTGGGACAACTGTGGGAACCTTATCGCGCAACACAGAAAGGTAACAGCATCCATACTATTCATGATAATAATAATAGTCCTGACCAAATTTCGGCCAAGGTGAAGGTGGCCAATCAAAGTCAAATTATTTATTTCTAAAAGGCACTCTTGAACGGTAAAATTGAATTGATTCTAGTCGCCCCTTCCAAAAGGTAGTTTTGTATGGAGAAGAATGGGCAAGAAAGTCCATCCGTTACTCTTTTAACGTGTTTTACTATATTTTGTATAGGTACATTAATTATATGTGAAAACGGTGCACCTAGAATAAAATTGTATTGTAATTTAATTACACAATATATAAAAAAGAATTAAAAATGAAGCAATGACAGATAAATTTAATTAAGTATGTGATAGATACATGGTGCTCACATAATTCCAAACATTGTAATAATATACGTTTTCCTAAAAAAAAATAAGTAATAGGTCTGTAAGTTCAGGTAATCACAGAATGTAAAATAAATGTCATAAAATAATAAATTTTGTATAGAATTAAAATAGCAACCAGTTTGATTTTGTATAGAAACTAGATTGATCAATTTCAGTGGAGACTATAGCCATCGTCGGGAGATTTATAGTGCGCACCGACTCAGGTGCACTCTCTCATACTATACTAATATTGTAAATGCGAAAGTAACTTTGTTACCTTTTCACCCCTTAACGGCTGAACGGGCTTTGATGACATTTAGCACACAGATAGACCTGGGTTACGACAAAGGATACTTTTTATCCCGGTAGTGTGTTCCCGTGGGATAATTTCCGGTTTACAATCGGGTGAAACCGCGGTTAAAAGCTAGTCAAACATATACTGCAGGGAAAATGCGAACGGAAATGTATGATGTCTAGCCTACGCCATAACAAATCCCATGTGAAGTTCTATGACCTAATACAATACAGCTGGGATCTGGAGAAATCCAGCGGTATGTTTGTTCTGGTCGGTTTACCAGTCAGTAAAAATAAAACCGTGGGTAGGTATGTCCTTGATCATTCTGATGACAAACTGCCGCGCCTTATATAATTCCAATAGAATTTAATGCAACTCAACTTAGTAGAAACTCAGCAAAATGAGACAGGAGATAAAAAATATGTTTTTGATGCTTGCGCGGATGCGTTGTGCCTCCTTTGATGCTTGCGCGGATGCGTTGTGCCTCCTTTGCGCCGTATCTGTGGCTATACGGCGCAGGTGGGTATTCAGTGCGGGATAATAGTGTGTTGGTTTTACTGGGGCAGAATGGGGATATCCGAATCTATAGGAGATACGGGGTGGATGACGGTCTTAGCAACCAATACCATTAGCTCTTTTTTCACAAAAACTTTGACACGCAAACATAGCTGGCGGAATGTGGATGTTCTATACGTACACTCCTGCCTAACCCTCCAGGGTATATAGGCGAGATGTTAAATTTGGCAATTTTTTTTTTGGGCCAGTGCAGTCCATAAAAATTTGTAAAATTTACGTTTTGGGTCTTTTAATGCTGTTCTACTCTGTTTCATGTAAGGATAATTTATTTTTTATGCATAATACGAGGATCCTCGTATCTCCTTTAGATTCGGATTTCACTATACTGCCCCAGTAAAAAAAAAAACACGCTGTATATTGTAGTCAGACTTAACATTTGCCTTCAACAAGCTCAGATCCTTTACGTCATCACCTCGCTTCCAGATACATTTGTTTGACATAGACATCCCCGGAAAGATAAAATTCAAGGAGTCAGACGTGTTATCTGCTGGAGATCACATCACCACCTTCGAATACCTCGGCGTGAAGATAGGGCTCGGCATCTGTTACGACTTGCGATTTTTTGAGATGGCGCAAGTTATGTCCAAAGAAGGTAAGAGATTTATCAGCTTTTTAAGGTTCCGTATCTCAACAGGAAATTTCGTTTTCCTTTTATTATGATCACTCGTGTGTCTGTCTCTCTGTCCGACCGTCTGTTACAGCCGATTTCCTCCAAACCTACTGGACCGATTAATATGAATTTCTCTGACCCAAGAACGAACGTGACCCACTACTAACGGTTCGCTTTTGGGGGAAAAATATGAAAATTAAAAAATAAGTTTGGCAAGTTGTACTGTGTGACATATCAAATGAAAGGATTTGTTACGAGGATTTCAAATATATTTTTTTTAAAGTTATTAACTTATTAAAGAAAATATATGAAAATGTACCATTTCCCCACATTATCTCCGAAACTTACTGGGCAGCAGCGTTCTTTATGCATTTTAACACCATACTGCGATCGCCCAACCTGCCTACCAAACGTGGCGATGATGCCCCCTCCCCCCCTCTTGAGGATGGCCTATGTCCAGCAGTGGACGTGTTTCGGCTGAAATGATGGTGAATGATCACCGGAACTGTAGCTGAGCCAAACATTAAAAAAAAATAAACAGAATAGTTCTATACATAAAGATTACAGGAAACCCAATAAAAAGTCTATGGTCTTAAAAAAACATGTTAAATCATTCAATATTTTGCGTACTAATTTACATTATTTTGCAGTTGGAATGTATGGGGGAACATGTTTTTCAACTACAATGTTAAGTTTGTTCTCGGGATAATTTCATCCCAACTACGGAAGTTTTCATTGTGCGTGGTCTTACACGCACTTGGTCGGTTTTTTCAGTCATCAACTAGTGTCTGACTGTTTTAATACGTTATGCGGCCTACCCAAATGTCCTTTCTTTGGTATCGTTCGTAGAGTCGTTGAGCTTCTTAAGTTCTGAGTGCAGCCACACGATTAATGACAAATGCGTGCACTGACTGGACAGGTCGACTTAAGTCTGTGTGGTTCTTTCCTCAAAAGACCATTTCAGGCAATAATTTACATGGTCCTCCCATGATCTGACCAAGATTATGTCTAGACTTTAAAAGATACCTGTGATATCTGACTTTGTTTCGGTGTTTCTTCTCAGATTAGGAACTAGCACCCTCATCTAATTTAAAAAATATATACAGGGTGTTAAAGTAACTGCGTGCCATAGTTTAGGGGTAGGCTCAGTATCGATAAAGGAACCCAGGAAAAAAAAATACAGTAACAATTTTTTTTATTAAACATTAAAAAAACCTCTCTTCGTACTCTAACGGGCTTAGGACCGTCAAATAAAATAATTTTAATTCTAAATGATTGATATTTTAAGTTAGTAGGTACTAAATTAGGTTGATCTTGCATTTTTTTTTTTTGGGTTCCTTTATCGATATTGAACCTACCGCTAAGCTATGGCTCGCAGTTACTTTAACCCATGTACAATTGACGTGTAAAAGTGTTTGCATAAACATACATAACAGAAATAAAATCATTTATCATTACAATTTAACCAGCGTGTATTGTCCGTGGTCCCACTGCAAGACAAAGGCCTCCGTTTCCTATTTCCACTCAACTCGATCATGAGCCGATAAGCAACTGATAGATACCCTAAACCATTCCAGGCTGTTCCGTGCTTATATACCCTGGTGCCTTCAACATGACGACCGGCCCTCGTCACTGGGAGCTACTGGGCAGGGCTCGCGCCAACGACCTACAACTATGGGTGGCGCTGGTCAGTCCTGCAAGAGACACGAAGGCTGAATATGTGGCGTGGGGTCACACTATGCTGATTGACCCTTGGGGGTCGGTGGTTAAGCAGTTGGATGAGAATCCTGGGATATTGAGTGCTGAAGTTGGTGAGTGCTCTAAATGTTGAAAGGTCTTCAAGCCTTCGATTGTATTTTCTGTACTATTATTTATTTATTTAAAAACACATACAACTATCATCACAGGCTTACCTAATACAATAGTGTAGTTATGGTTATAATAGCTTACAATGATTAGACTTCCAATTCTATTATTATCAAGAACCAAGGTTAATTTTTTCAAAATGCGACCCATGTGAAATTACTCAGAGCATATTATTAAAAAAAATATATATATTATTAATCTTACCGCCTAATTACCAGATTCATAGGAATTAATATCGCAAACATTTTCACGAGTTGATGTTGTGAATTCGTTTAAATTAACTGCTAAAGAACCAAACCTTATTTTGTAACAACTCACCTGTATACTCGTACCTACATTCTATATAAATAAACTTTTATATTATATTCTAAAGCTCTGCTATACTTATGGGTTTTAAAACATCACTTATATGTTATCAGTTTTTAGTGTGTTTCACAAATACTTCTTTTTTTTCTAGATCTGAGAATAGTAGAAGAAGTCCGTAGTCAAATTCCAGTGAGAAGTCAAAGAAGAACGGATATTTACGACACCGTCAGCCACCACGACTCATAATACCAAAGTTTACTTCTAACAGACTTTTTAAAACAAGGTATGTGCAATATGAACGGTGAGGAAATTCTGTATAATGATCAGACTCATTTAGTTGCATTTTAAATTAAATTAAATGAGAAAAAACACGAAGTGAAAATATGTTACGATTTCATAACATGTTTTTCCTTATTATGAATCCTCTGAAAAAAACTTATATGTATGGAATATTTGTTTATGCATTAGGGAAACAAATCATATGATAATTTTATGATAACATTTGTATAAATATACCATACACTGCTTATCTATAAAGTATGCATAAATAGCATTCTTATGAATTTATGTATTTGGTTGTATTTATTTCATATCGGGAGACTCACACCATTGAGAGGGCTAAGATATAAATATGTTTAATGCAATAGAAATAAGAAGGGAACAATAATTACATAAAGTACAATAATTATTAAAATATATTGTAATATAACATGTAGGTATTTTTATTAAATATATTTTGTATGTAATATATTAAAAGTTACAATTTTATATGTTATTTTAATATTGTGTTTTATTAAAGTTTTGAATTTCTGTATAGTTTGCGATTTTTATTTAAGTATGTTTGTAATATTTGTAACACTTCTTCGCCGCAACCCCAAAAGAGTGTGAAACCGCTTCCACCTGTAAAATAGTGATTATAGCTTAATCATCTGTTTACTCTCATGTTCTGTATCTACCACATGAACACCGAGATTTACGGCTCAATGCACATAGACTTATAGTTACTGTATTAACACAACAGTAGCAGGGTTTGAAATACCGGTATTTTTGGGAACCGGTACCATTGGCCTTGGTGTGATACCGGTACCAGTTATACTTAGTGCCTGTACTATTGGTATTTCTAATCAGTATCGGTACTGTACCGGTACCAAACAATAACTTCCTCAAGTTAGATTAAGGAAACAGATATAGTAGGACCCGAGGTGGCAAAGCATAGTGTTCCACGCGCGCCCCTATTAGACATCGCGGGGGGTCAAACACCGCCCAGACTTGAGGAGGCCCGCGCAGGCGGCCGGCACCAGCCGGGGGTCGCGGAAATCGCACATGATCCATGATCCCCGGTGCAAGTGTGGGAAGGGAACACTGGGGTGGGTTTTAGTCAGTAAGAGTCTGACAGACCCCTCCGCCCGTCCCTGGGCGGAGGACGTGCATGAGGATTTTCGAAACCGGGAACAAAAAGTCTCTAACTCTCTAACTAAAAAGAAACTAACTCTCTTCGAAAAATCCTACTGAATGATTATTTCAGAAAAAAATATTCAGTAGGATTTTTTGAACTTAAACCCCCTTATTCCAAAACAAGGTTTATCTTCAGACCCAGGTTTAAAACATGGAGCCATTATTGAATTTCGAACTTTATTCCGGCTACGGTAAAGTTCCTAAACACAAAACTGACAACTTAGTACCGAACTAAGTTTTCAGTTTTGTATAAAGAACGGTATTTCAATCACTGTTACGTTCTTATTACAAAAACTGACTCCATGGTTTAAGCCATGTCAAAATATAAATCTTGTTTTGTAATAAGGCGGACAGAGTTGTAATGCTGATTCTAATGATTATAATTCTGTAAAGCCATATTTGTTATGGCCGCGAATCATATTTAGATCCACATACAACCTGTTACTGACCTGCAAATTGCAAAAAACGTAATAAAATTTGAACTTCGCGGGCTACCTTAGCGCATCCCCCTTAAACAGAACTTTCCACACATTCAAAGCAGTCAAACAATTTTACCAATAAGAAAAGTGATAGTTTACCATGTCCATAGTTGTGTATGTATAGTTTTCCGTTCTTCTCCTCTGGCTCCAATCTGACCGCGTCTCGTGATGGTCTCAGCCCAGCCCAATGTCTTACTATTTCCGCACGCTGGAATTATATTTTAAAGTATTAAAAAGTACTTGCTTATTCCATGCTCAAGCTATCACATCCTGTTACACACTTCCGTCCCTTTCCACAGAAAGCGAGAGAAAATATAATTATTACACATCAAAAATCATGATTCGAGCGGACCCAGCGGTTTAAGCGGTGCGTTGTCTGTCAATGAATTAACTTAAAATTATTAATTGCATGCCTCATAAGCGAAGTGTTGAGGTTGTGCTCTACTCTCGACATATAAAAAAAAAGCAGTTTTCTCGAAACTGAAATCGTTTTTTCTTTTATTTATATCTCATTTACAGGTTAATATGAGTGTACTAATATCAAGTCAAATAATTTTTCAGACACATATAATATAATTCAATAACAATTATTTTGTTTAACATAGTAAATAATAACATTAAAAATGATCTTTCCTGGACGTCCGTGTGTCTGTGTTTATAGATTGGTGTATGTGGCAGGGAAATTGGTCGAAAAAATTACCGGATATTTTTTTATTTTTTATTAAGTATCTAAAGTAATACACTACGGACTTTCTCAATTAAAATGAGCGTTCTATTCACTGTCGTTTAATTATTATTCATAAAAAAACAAATATACGACTGTGTATTTTTAGGGTTCCGTACCTCAAAAGGAAAAACGGAACCCTTATAGGATCACTCGTGTGTCTGTCTGTCTGTCTGTCCGTCTGTCACAGCTGATTTGCTCCGAATCTACTGAACCGATTAAGTTGAAATTTGGTACGCATATGAACTTCTGTGACCCAAACACGGACGTGTTGCGTAAATAAATTAATTTTGAATATGGAGGTCACTTTTGGGGGGAAAATAAGAGAATTAAAAAAAAAAAAGTTTTGTTGACTGTACCGTGTGACATATCAAATGAAAGGGTTTGTTTTAAGGATTTTAAAAATATTTTTTTTTATAATTTTAAAATACATACTTTTGAAATTATTTAAGAAAATAGCTGAAAAATGACCATTCCCCCCCCCTTATCTCCGAAACTACTGAGCCTAAAATATTGATAAAAATACAGAAAATAGTTCTTTACTCATTGATTACTGGAAAACCTATAAGAAGTCTGTGGTATTAATAACATGGTAAATCTTTAAAATAAAATTCAAAGTCCTGACTGAATGACTGTTATATCAACGCACAGCCTAAACCGCTGGTCCTAGAGACATGAAATTTGAAGGGTGTGTTCTTTGTAAAGAGTAGGTATCCACTAAGAAAGGGTTTTTTGAAATTCCACCTCTAAAAGGGTGAAATAGGGGATGGAAGTTTATATGAAAGTCCGTCAGTTTTGAAGTTAGGATTTTCAAATTTGGTGTATAGGCTGATGATTGAAAATTAATTTAAAGGTGTTTCAGCGTTTTTGATAATTCTACCCCCGAAGGGTTAAAAAGGGGGATGATGTTGTGTATGAAAAGTCCTTAATTTTCGAAGTAAAATCACTAAATTTATTATCTAGGCTTATGGTTGGAAGCTAACGCAACGGTGTTGTTCTAATTTCAACCCCTAAGGGGTGAAAAGGGGGACATTTTTCTCTTGAATGGAAATTCTTTTTAAGTTAAAATCACTAATATTTCGGCTTATGGTTGGAAACTATGCATCCGCTAAGAAGGGATTTTTCGAAATTCGACCATTAAGGGGTGAAAAAGGGGGATAAATGTTATTCCTTGAGTTAACAAACCTGAAACTTAGCACCAATAACCTAAGTAAAATATAAAGTTTGTCATTTTCTGTGTTTTTAAACTACCCCCTAAAGGGGGATTGGGGGATATCAAAGTTTTTATGGAATAATTTTAACGCGCGGTCCGATTAACTTGAAACTCAGTATTTTTACTGAAAACAAAAAATTAAGAATAACTTTTTTTTAATGTTTTTTTGAAGTTTTTTTGGAAATCTCCCCTAATAATGGGGTGAAAAGGGATAGTCAATATATAAGGGAGGATTTTACTGCTTGGCTTGATTAACTTGAAAATTGGTATAAATAACCTATAAATCCAATAATAGAAACGTCAAAAAGATGTTTGAACAATTTACCCTTTTGAGTGCGTAAAAAGGGGCGATATAGTTTGTATGAACAGAATCTTATTACTTTTGATATATAAACTTGAAATTTGGCCCGAGTACTTATTTACATAACATCACGCCTGCAATCTCAAAAGGGTTAGGCAGAGGTGTACCTTTAGTACACCCACATTTCGCCAGTTTTGTTTAAGTCCCATGTAATAGGGGCGAGTATATTGCCATCACCCGGGTATAAATCCAGACTTCGGGCTGCTACTGAGAAATTCCTAATGGAAAATCCAATAACACTTTTCCCGACCTGGGAACCAAACCCACCCCTCATGCTCAGCAGTCGCACTTGTGACCACTAGACTAACGATGCAGTCATTACTTAAATAACAAAGTTTGTCATAATTTTTGCGTTTTTCAAAACTACCCCTCAAAAGGATTTTAGGGAGTCAGGGTTTTTTTTGGGTTTTTGGGGATTTCAGTTTGTATTTAAGAATCTTAACGGGCAGTTCGATTTACTCGAACCTCAGTGCTCATACTTTTGGCAGAAAAACAAGAAGAAAATAAATTGAGTTTTCGAGAATCGGAAAAAGGGGTAATTAAGTTTTCGGGAGAATTTTACTGCGTACCTTGAATAACTCAATACTTGGTATACATCAATTATTATTTAAGAACAAAAACGTAGAAAAAATAAACAATACAAAATTTCTTTCAAATAGACTTAGACATAAAATGGAGGACACGTTTATTGAACAAGTATGTACAAAACGAAGTTGGTATTTATACGCTATCTATATCCTCGGTAAAGTTGTAAATCAAACTGCACTCATATCTGCTTACCACGCTACGTTGCAGTTGGTTCCAACTAAGATATGGTATAATGTTTTGGGGGAATGCTGCTGATAGAGAAGCTGTTTTTTTTCGACATCCACGCGGGCAAAGCCGCGGGCGAAAGCTAGACTCAATATTGTGCGTACAAACCTACATTTGCAGTTGGAATGTATGGTGATCATGTTTTGCAACTACAATGTTAAGTTTGTTCTTAGGATCTTAGGATAAATTCATCTCATCTACGGAACCCTTCATTGTGCGTGGTCCGACACGCACTTGGCCGGTTTTTTTGTATATCTATCTATTTATTATAGTATTTTGTTTCCTCTTCTTATAATTATGGCGCCACTAAACCATAGCAGTTTTCTGTTTTTTTTTTTTTAATAATTGTTTTTTGTATTATTATTAATAATTGTTTTTTATTTTATTTCATTTGATTATATCTTATTGTTAGCAGTAATAAGAAAAAATCGACGTGAACGTTATGAGGCGTGCACTTTTGGATTTTCCAAATTTTTAATTTATTTCTCTTACTTCAAGTCCAGGCATCATTTTCTTGCACCCGTTCAGTATGAAGTCGGTGTCTTTTGGGTCTATTGCTGTGTTGAAGTCGTTTTGATGGGTCCCTCCCAGCACAACTGTTTGATCGCTGCAAATAACACGAAACTTAAAAAATTGAATATCAGTAAAGTGGAGGCGACCGCGTACTGGAAGACGTAGTGTTGGAAGGCCTCCTACAAGGTGGACCGATGACCTTGTGAAGGCCGCAGGTATCCGCTGGGTGCGGGAAGCACAGAACCGGTCGAAGTGGCGGTGCTTGGGGGAGGCCTATGTCCAGCAGTGGACGTCTTTCTGCTGAAATGATGATGATGAAAGTGGAGGCGAAAACGCATAGATCTAACATCTTACGTTGTGTATCCGTAGGGAGTTGTTTCTGATCATTTACAATTTGCTACATAATTATTAGGACTGATGTCAGAACCTTCCTAGTTTGAACAGTGAATAGCCTACATTTTACGAATAACACCGACTTTCGTCGTCCTTTTCTCATAAGTATTCGATCATTAATAATTTACCAAGCTGCAAAACAGTCGACATTTAAAGTGTTGATAACAACTTACTTCGGTATGATATAGTTTCCAATCTCCTCATCCATAACAACTTGATTGATCCATGGCGCTTTTACCTGCGAAATATAGTTTATCATTTATAACCTTACATCATCATCATTTCAGCCGAAAGACGTCCACTGCTGGACATAGGCCTCCCCCAAAGGGGGGTTTGCCATAATCGCCACGCTTGGCAGGCGGGTTGGTGATCGCAGTATGGTGATCGCAGTATGGTGTTAAAATGCATAGAGAACGCTGCTGCCCATTCTCTAGTAATTAGTCTCTTAGTCGCCTTTTACGATACCCACGGGAAGAAATGGGTTAGTGCTATTCTTTACGTCCGGCACCACACGGATGGCCTTACAAGCTTCATCAGATTGCACTGGGCACCGTAATTTCAGTAATCAAATGCTTTATAACCATGTAATCTTTCACACAAACGTGTCATCGTCACAGACTAGTCGGAGGTCATCATTTATTTTTCAATACACTTCCTCGAAAACTGGTTCATTACGCACTACGATTAGGTTCACAATGCAATGTATTTCACACGTGTGCGATTTTTTTATTTCCAACACGTGTGCGGGAATAAAAATTGCCACAGATAACTTATACCTTAGTCCAAATTGGTTCAATGCCTCTATTCGCACCGTCTCGCGCCAGAGACGGTCCTCTCTATTAGGAGGTATATAGGAGGAATATTAGGAGAATGTTTGTTATTGCAATTCTCGGCTCAAAAACAACCTCACCTACGGCTCGGGTGTTAATTCCACCTCGAATGCAATAACAAACATTCTCCACTTGTATCAAAATGTACTATTGTCGTTCTCTATTGTCAAAAATATCCATATTCATACTCTTTTCTCACGACATTCCTCCTCACTAAAGAGTGAAAACTACTTCAAAAGATACTTACCCTTATAACCTGTCCCCTGATAGGCACCACTCTATCATCAGGCACGAGGAACCTGGCTCCTATACCAGTACAATTCACCACCACTTCATATTGATCTAGCAGTGGGTCCTGCAAGGATGTCAGCTTCGCTTGTTTGACTTTGCCATTAGCTTGTTTAAACCGTTGTAGTAGGTGGGCAAGTAACGTAGATGGTGAGGATACGAATGTTGTGAATGTTTGGCCGGCACTGGAAAGAAAAAATATTACCGTCTTATTACAAAACAAGATTTATATTTTGACATGGCTTAAACAACGGAGCCAGTTTTTGTAATAAGAACGTAACTATGATTGAAATACCGTTCTTTATACAAAACTGAAAACTTAGTTCGGAACTTAGTTGTCAGTTTTGTGTTTAGGAACTTTACCATAGTCGGAATAAAGTTCGAAATTCAATAATGGATCCATGTTTTAAACCTGGGTCTGAAGATAAACCTTGTTTTGTAATAAGGGGGTTAGTGTTGGTCCTAATAAGGTTTTAAAACGACGACTGAAGAAGCTGCTTATTTTTTGTATAGAATCAGCTTATAATATTCCCACTGCTAGGACTGAGGCCTCCTCTCTGTGAGAGTGAGTGGGCCATTAATCCATAATCCACCACGCGGACCCAGGGCGGGTTGTTGTCACGTGTCTTCGAATTTGAATACAACATGTCCCAGAATGAACGCACAACCTCTTAAGGGGTCATTGTACTCATCATTATGAACAACATGACCAACTATGGGACCACACCTGAAATCGCGAAAAAAAATCAGCTGTTCAAAAATCAGTCCTACATTTTGACGAGTTATTTGAACATAAATGTAGGGAACAGCTGATTTTTTTTTATCGTGACTTCAGGTTTGGCCCCATAGTTGGTCATGTGGTTCATAATGATGAGTACAATCATCATCATCATTATAATGACTATAATGACCCCTTAAGAGGTTGTGCATTAATTATGGGGCATGTTGTATATATGCTTCAACTATACTAAAAGCCAAGACTGATCGGAACGATGTAGGTAGTTGCGGATATAAAACGTGTGCGTTGGTCGGTGCTGTGTGCGGTAGGTACGCCATTTTCAAAAACTAGTCTCGTGTCATCTCTCTCCCGCGTTTTTTGACCCTAGCTCTTTAACAATAACCAATCAATAATACGTTTCAAGTTCCTTCATGACACACATAATAGATATCTGAGGTCATCGGAAAACTTGAGACTACTCTAGAAATGATGCATTCCACCAGCTTTTATGACAAGTCTTTTACAGTTCAAGCAGTACTACGGTTATGGAATGCCTTGCCAGTGTCGATAAGGCGGGCTCAATCTTACTTTTAAAATTCTGGTAAAAAAACACTTCCTCTCTCCTTAAACATCATCATAACATAAAACAGTTCCTTGTTCTTGTTGTATGTATGTATTTATGGTATATGTAAATGGTACACCACTGACTACCTGCAGTATTGTTTCTCCTTCTCCCTTTAATCCATCCAAAGGTTGTCTGTAAAATATAGCTTTTAGCGATAAGGCCATCCATTGTGTCACCCTATGTAAAATTTAAACATTTATATCTGTAATTTTTATGGTGTTCATAATAAAAAGTATTGTATTCTATACTATTGGTATCTTTCACTTAAGTTCTCCAAACAAGAGCATATTTGATTGAACCGCAAACTCCTCACCAACAGAGACAAGAGATGTAATTTATGCAAAAATAAACTTATTTATTCATTGAATTAATATAAAATCGCGTCTGTTTTCCCCGGAGGGTTAGGTTAGCAGAGGTGTGTTTATTCAATAAATTACTTACGTATATTTCCCAGAAAAGAGTTTACTATAATCTTCCAGATCTTTACTGCAGAGCACATGATAGCCAAGCACCATATGAGCCCACTCCGGCTTACAGAACTTCTCCTTAGTCTTATAGAGGTTGTATATGGGCATCATACAAACACCGTAGCCACCGGTTTTCCATTGTTCATGGAGAAATCTGTATGTTTCGCCGCCCCATTTCCTGAAAATAATACTTTCAGATGGCATTGGTGTTGCTTTTTTAAAAGCAACTGAAAGTGGCACCAGTGTCTGATGTTGAAATGGAATCGTTTGGCATATGATAAGGAGGGTTGAAATGCCTGTGGCTAAAAGACTGATGAATATAAACGTTCATGTGTGATCAAAGAAAAGATATATTGTATGAGGAATAATATTATGAAAGAAAAGGGAGTTTGGTTTTTGTTTTTTTTTTTTTAAAACGTTGCTCCACACTAGAATTTCTCCTGTATCGTGGGTGCGTTTACAAACATTTAAATTCACATACACAAACAGCCAGACCCGAAACAACTACTTGTAGGTCATACAAATATTTGTTCCGTGCGGGAATCGAACCCGCGACACGCAGCGCAGCAGTCAATCGCTTAACTAACTGCGCCAACCGTGCCGTGATGATAGCGTGACGACTGACGGTTGACGACGGAGAATAAATGCAAGAAGAAAACATTGTGCCGACCCCAAGTAACATAGGACAGGGGCAGGAAGTTTTCCTGTTCCGGATAAAGCGGGAGGAAACGCCCGGGTGTTACCAATGTGTGGATTGCCCGGAGGACACGGTGGAGCATACGGTGGAGGTCTGCCCGGCTTGGGCGGAGCACCGCTGTGTCCTCACGGAGGCGATCGACGGCGGCGATCTCTCGCGTCCGGCCATGTTGTGTGTTGTTCAGGCCATGGTTCGGAGCGAGAGTGCATGGGAGGCCGTCACCTCCTTCTGTGAAGCAGTAATGCTTGCGAAGGAGGAGGCGGAACGCGTGAGAGAGAGGCAAGATTCGCGCCCTCGCGCCCCTAGTCGCCGCAGGAGACGCACCGGACGTCGGGAGTCGCAGGCCGATTCCCGTAAACGAGGGCTTGCGGACGGTGAGCGATGGGTAGCTCACCGTCGAATAAGGACAGGCCCGGGTCGACAGCGCGTTGTGTTCCACGCGCGCCTCAAAGAGATGTCAGCACGATCTAACGGGCTCCGAAAGGGCCAATGCCTGTCAGGGTTACGAATTTGTCCAAAAGGATATCGTGGCCCTGGCACACAGGCAACTGAAGGAACACGGGTGGGTTTTAGTCAGTAAAAGTCTGGCACGCCCTCCCGCGCCGCCCAGAGCGGGAGAAGTTATTTGATAATTTCCCGCCGAAAAAATAAGGGCAGGAAGATAATTATTTCTTTTGGACCAGATCTGATAGGTATTTGGACCTCCTATTAAAATGGTGCATATATTGGGTAGTGTTTCCAAGCGCGGCTGTTGACTGTGGGATGAAGGAAATTCTCAGTAGTAGCCTCGTTTCGATTTGAGCCAGCTTACTGGCAAAGGCAATAGGCTCGTTCCCAATTAAATTACGGGTGAAATCGTTTCGCGGTATCTCTCAAGCACCGTTTTAGCGATAAGACCGCATATTGTAACATTCTATTTAAGTTTTGTGATGTGCACTAATGACTATTATCTTCTCATTTAAATATTATCTTAATGGCCAACAACATTTGATTCGATACACACTTATGGTCATGATCATCGTGGTCAAATTCATCTCAATTCTTGTATATTTCATGCACGGTACAGTCACGAGACATAAATATTAAGCAAACTTCAAAAGCGTTTTTCTCGTGCTATAAAGTTACAACTTTGAGAAAATACCTATTTCATGCGCATTGTTACGTTAATACTATGGCTTTTTCTATCGTAACAGCATAAAATATCTTCCTATCTTTAGGAGAAAGTCGCTATTGAATTCTGCGTAAATGTAAGGCATTTATGCTCGTGAATTTACATACTCTATCAGGCTGTAGGGAGTACTTCCACATAAGTACGGGTACCACAATCCGCCCGAGCCGTCGCCAGTTGTGTTCGGAGAGAATTCGCTTGAAATCAGCACTACCTGAAATAATGAAAGACCAAGGAAGCAGCTAAAATTATGGATTTCTATTAAATTACGGTCGAAAAACAACTGTTTTAAGTAGCGGTTAGATGCATGCTGTCTTAAAGCGACATAGAAACTTTTAAGAATGTCTTAGTGCCAATTTCACCAATCAAACTAACCGCGATCAGCACATCTAAACCGAGTTCAAGAGCTGTCAGGGTCAATATTACAAAGAAAGTAATGACACTGACAGCTCTTAAACGTAGTTTATGTGCTGATCGCGTTCAGTTTTTTCATTGGTGAAATTCGCCCTTAGTGTTTTTGAGAATTCGGGTGTTAGACCTTAATATTACTGCTTGTTAAAGGCGTTCTTCTAGATAAGGTGTGAACAAAAAAATAAAATATTTAGAACTTCAAATAGATACTGTCTCCGGACACCACAGAAATTATATTTACTCATCTTCAAATACAATAATAGTAATGTTATACTTGCATCAAAATCCTTATATTTTTCTTTAATTTTAACAGCACAGGTGAGTCCGTTGACTCCGGCGCCAATCACAGCAATTTTCACCATTTTGTTATAAAACGTAGAATACCTCGATCCAAATGGTTCGAAACAGTGCACCTTGATGCTTATATTATTATTTCTGCGAACTATATTACCTTATCTCAAGAGTTCAGAGGTCGATAAACATTAATACAATGCCTTGTATTATAGTGCACTTCCATACTAATATTATACATTCAAATGTAACTCATGTCTGTCTGCAAGTTTCCTTTTTACGCCTAAACCACTAAACGGATTTCGATAAAATTTGGAATCCTGGGGAGGGACATAGGCAACTTTTTGTCTCAAACATAATCCTAAAGGGGGAGATATAGGGGATGATAGTTTTTACTATTTAGAGCATTCTTAAAAATTCAAATTTCTGCTTTTGGTAAGAAATAAAGAATCACGTGTTTCTGTGTTTTTTGTAAAATCATCACCCGAGGAGGTAAAATAGGAGATCATTTTAAAATTCACATGTTTTATATATTCTTTTTCGTTACTTCTTTCAAGAGAACAAGGGGATTGGAAATAAATTAGGCCACTCGCTCAAAGTCATAAAATAAAAACTCGTCTTGCTCAAAAAGTCCTTCATTGTAGCGTCCCACAGCGGGGATAAAATAGCATATTTTCTTCTAGGGCTAAAATACTTTTTTTTTATTTAACTGTTACCAACGAGCGTACGAAAAAGAATGAATGAATGAATGAAACCCAACGAGCCTACAAAAAGAAAAGTCTTTATTCATAAGTAGAATAATCATGAATAAAGACTCGCTTTATTATCGTTTCATAAAAAAGAAGAATATTTTGTTTTTGAAAATAGATTTAAAAGCGGCGATCTCTTCGGTAGAATGCGTGCATTGCGTTGCGGCTACTGAAGAAATAAAAAAACCGGTCAAGTCCGTGTCGGACCACGCACAATAAAGGGTTCCGTAGTTGGGATGAATTTATTTATCCCAAAAACGATATTAACATGTAGTTGAAAAACATGTTCTCCCATACATCGTCACGGTCAATTCTCCAACTGCAAATGTTAATTGGTCGACTATTACTCGTTAGCTTGTAAAGCCTAC
Source organism: Tiliacea aurago (assembly GCA_948098905.1). Classification (NCBI taxonomy): domain Eukaryota; kingdom Metazoa; phylum Arthropoda; class Insecta; order Lepidoptera; family Noctuidae; genus Tiliacea; species Tiliacea aurago. The sequence continues at coordinate 23,666,413 of OX402592.1, read as the reverse complement.
TTAGCTGTGATAGTTGTCCTTTTCATTTCGATAAAATATACTACTGCCATGATTTTTTTCACATAACCAGAAATAACCATTTAGCTGGCAGGGACCCGAATACTTCAAATTAGATAATTAAACTTTGCTTATTAACTGAACTAACTATAAAGCAGGTATTAAGTTATTTATTATATTTTAAATTACCATTATTTTCACCGTAAAAAGAAATAAACGAAACGATCGGTACCTTGGAGTCTTCTCCCTGCCACCCTGTCTCGCTTGCTCACGTGACCGCCAGCAGTAGTGTGCGAGCGAGATAAAGAGTGAGGTGGCGCTGAGGTATTATAGACTCATAATGGCGACTTTAATTTCTGACTGGAAGCAGACCCCCAACATAGTTGGGAAAAGGCTAAGCAGAGATGGAGGGTTGTAATGGATAAACTCAAAAACTTACATAGGATTTACTTTTAATCCCGGTTGTACGTGCCCGTGGGATATTTCCGACATCCACGCGGGCGTAGCCGCGGGCAAAAGCTAGTTTGCAATAAAACACGTCTTATCATTTGATTTCGTTTATTTGTTCTAACATCGCGTCACACTGTGATTGAGTATTGACTCTCATAATTATATGCGTTGCTTTGTCAGTTCGTCAAGTAATATTCTTTCCATTGGACCAAAATATGATAAGCTTGTTCTCGCGACCGAATCGTCTGTTTGTTCTGGACTTTCACAACTTATCCGAAAGCGAAAGGCGAACAGTGGAACCCACATCCTTCTCTCATTGATCGGTCTTCTTCTTAAGGCGACGATAAGGGACTTTTAATGATTTTATACTGAAGATCACGTCTAAACGAGTAGTGTTAATGATTTGGAAAAAAAATATGTTAAATTAGATTTTTTTTTCAATAATTTAATATGTGAATATTTTAGATTCTGTTTATATTACATAGTGAAATTAATTTGTAAAGTTTTGTCTAACGCGGATAAAAAACTGAGAATGGCGCAAAATCTACCAAGCGTATTTTTCTGAAACCTTCACCAATTTAAAGATAATTTAATTATTGATCTTTTAGTATACGCGTTTTATTAAAATACCTTTTGTTTTGTGTATAATAAATTAATAATGCGTCAAATTGGGGACAGCGCTCCTTGATGGGGGAGTCCTATTACTTGGTGAACGTACGACGCGTTGCGTGAGCTCAGTACATAACACGCAAGCTAACTACTCAAGGTCACTGGTATATATCTCCGTCTTAACGTGTTGATATTAATCTAGAGTCAGCCCAGAATTTGGTTACTAGTTTGGCACCTCCATTTGCCGGTGATCAGATATTATAGATGATTTATCTATTTGTTCTTCATCATCACCATTTCAGGTAAAGACGGCTACTGCTGCCCATATATCAAGCGTCGCCACATCGACCGGTCCTGTGCTTCTCGTATCCAGCGGATTCCTGCGACCTCGTTGGTCTAGTGGTCGGAAGCGCTACTGCTGAACAGAGGGCCTTGGGTTCGATTCCCGGATCGGGATAAAAGTTATTGGGTATTTCCATCAGGAATTTCTCAGTAGCAGCCAGGAGTCCGGATTTGTGTCCGGTTGATCGCAATAGGCTCGCCCCCTATTACATGGGACTTAAACATAACTAGCGAAATGTAGGTACACTACAGGTACCCACACCTCTGCCTAACCCTTAGGGGATCAAAGGCGTGATATTATGTTAACCAGGTTATCGGTCCACTTTGTGGGAGGCCTTTCTCCTGTGTTGAGTCCCAATAAATCATTTTTCTTTCTTTCACTTTGGGAGGCCTTCCAACTCCAACACTCCAAAACCGCAATGTCTCGCCCACTGCCACTTTTAATTGTGCTGAATACTCTTGACTTATATTTGTCTTTCTTTCTTTAATTAAGTATGGCAATTCTTCGGGCTTTGTTTCGGTAGTTTTATTTATTCACTTTGTTCCGTCGTTTGCGCGGTGGCGGTGGTTCCTTAGTATGTACGGTGCGCACGTGAAGTGTTCTTGTGCAAGACTTGGCAAACGCTACGCCGCAAATCTCACACTTATATGGGTTGTCGCCGGAATGGATCTGGAAGAAAGAAGAGACTGCTAAAGTAATTGATAAAAAAGCTAAAGAGTAAAACATGAGGATATTAATGGTGTCTCCCATTCGTATTCTACTATTTACTCGATATTTAGCAATTTTATGGAAGGGAGCTATCGATAGTTTTGTAACGATACTACTGAGTACAATGTACTCGATTGTTTCGATTCGATATCAATCAAACTGCCTAGCTTTATCCCAAGTTAGAGGATTATATCCAAGATAAAAAAAAAAAAATTATAATAATAAATATTATATACAGGGTGATTGGAAGATGGGTGCAAAGCTTTAAGGCGAAGATAGTACAGACAATTTAGAACCATTTAAGCCATGGTTGTCTTAGACGAAGTCTTACCAAATATTTTTAACCAAATTTTTAAGTTTTTTTTCGGAAATTCTCAAAATTTAATGTAAACTGCGTAATTATGGCCAAATTGAATGATAAATGAATTCATTTTTTATTTATTTAATTAAAGTAATGTGTAAGCAATCAAGCAAAACATGTTTTAGGCTTCTGTGTCATTAGACATTTTTTTTACAGACATTTAAAGCTCAGAAAAAATAAAAAATTTGTTTAAACCTTATTAAAAAAAAAACGGAGGGTGCTTTTTTTGTTCAAACCTTTTTGAAGACAAGCTTGATAATCGCTCTTTCTTTTGAGGTATCATTTATGCGGATATCTTACAAATTATTGAAATTAGGGCCTACAAACCAATTTGAGGGAGAATTTTTTTATTTTAGGCAGACTAATTAAAACAACATTTGAATTGAAATTATTTATTTTTCATGTTCAAAATGACGGCCGTGATTCCTAATACAAGCACGGCCCCGTCTTCTAACTTCTGTAGTCGTTATTTTCAACATCATCTCCTGCTTCATTGTCTCAAACGCTGAATTTATTCTTTGTATCAATTCTTCTCTAGTGTTTATTTCTATGTTGTTATACACCAGTTCCTTGGCCCGGCCCCACACGAAAAAGTCCAACGGGGTCAGATCTGGGGAGCGAGCGGGCCAAGGGATGGGTCCATCCCTGCCGATCCAGCTATCAGGAAAGCAATAATTGAGGTGTTCCCTTACATTTAAAGTCCAATGCGCTGGACAGCCGTCTTGCTGAAAGATGACTGTTCGGTCTCTTTCGAAGATCGGGACACCTGATTCCTCTACCAGCAGTGGTAAATCAATTTGCAGAAATTGCAAATAATTTTCGCCATTCAATGGATCAGGCAAAAAGTGGGGCCCAATCAATGTTCTGCCAATTATTCCAGCCCATACATTCACAGAGAATTTCATCTGAAATGACACCTGCTTCTTAAAATGTGGATTGTTGTCTGCGTCGGCCCATTCATGGATGTTGTGAAAGTTTGTAATACCTTCCCTTGAAAATTTACTTTCATCCGTCCACAAGATTGATTTCAGAAACCACGCATCTTCGATGTCTCTGTTGAGGAGGAAACGGCAGAACTGAATTCTTCTTTGAGGATCTTGCTCTACTAGACCTTGCACACTCCTGCCATGGAACGGATACTTATCATTTTTGTGCATTGTATGCCACACCTTCCATTGAGAAATGTTTAAATTTCGAGCTACTGCTCTAGTACTGGTAGTAGGATCCGCTTGAAATGCTGCTAAAATGTCTTCGTCGACGGCAGTTTCGTGTCTGCCCGGGTTGACTCCAGGTTCCACGCGGTGAAACCCATCTTGGGCAAGACGACGAAACGTGTTGTAAAACACTCGGACATTCGGTGTCCTGCGATTCGGATAGCGCTCTTGATACATCCGTCGCGCCAAAGATCCATTGCCGTCTGCTCACCGTACATAAATACGATATCCGCATATTCTTGATTGGAAAAAGTAGCCATAGTCACTTAGCAATTACGAAAAACGGCGTAGGAGCGCACTAAATGTCAACTCAACACAATTAAGTCAAAAATCAACACGTGCAGGAGCGCGAGGCTACGACTGGACACGGTGAAACAAAAAAGTTCAAAAATAACGCAAACAACACGTGCAGGAACGCAAAGGGCTACAACTGAACACGGTAAATTGTGAATCAACACGACAACGTCCACTCACAAGGGCAGTAGTTTGACTAATAAGTAAAAGATGTAACGGCTTCATCACAGACCGACTGACCCTGACTAAAGAAAAACGACTTTGTTGCCTCAGTAACTAAGACCATTTTGCTGTAAAAACCAACTCTTATCGCTTTTTGCTATTCATTGGGCGTTCTACCTGGAAATGCCGTCGCACCGCGCTCGGTGGCCATTGTTTAGAGAATCCCCTCAATGGGTTCTCCTCAATTGATTCCTGCATGTGCCAAAAATTCTTAGAATTTAACAATGTTATCATTTCGAGCACATAAAGTATTCTTTTAAGCAAAAATTTTGTGTTTTGTTAGACTGCCTAAAATTTCTCCCTCGAATTGGTTTGTAGGTCCTAATTTCAATAATTTGTAAGATATCCGCATAAATGATACCTCAAAAGAAAGAGCGATTATCAAGCATGTCTTCAAAAAGGTTTTTTTTTAAAATAAGGTTTAAAAGACGTATTGTACAAATTTTTTATTTTTTCTGAGCTTTAAATATCTGTAAAAAAAATGTCTAATGACACAGAAGCCTAAAACATGTTTTGCTTGGTTGCTTACACATTACTTTAATTAAATAAATAAAAAATTCATTAATTTATCATTCAATTTGGCCATAATTATGCAGTTTACATAAAATTTTGAGAATTTCCGAAAAAAAAACTTAAAAATTTGGTAAGACTTCGTCTAAGACAACCATGGCTTAAATGGTTCTAAATTGTCTATACTATCTTCACCTTAAAGCTTTGCACCCATCTTCCAATCACCCTGTATATTTTTTTTCTTTTTCTATTTTAATTAATTGTATAGTATTTTAATAATCTATTTCTTTTTACATTTTTTTTATATAATAATTTATCTGAGTAATGCTGTTCTAGTGGCACTTCTTGCCTAATCTTAATTTTGTTAACATGCGGATAATGTAGTGGGCTGTTTTATTGTATTGTAATACTACCTAAGAGCCTATATTATTGTTATTTGTAAACATTTTATATTGTAGCTGTTTATTGTCCCATAATAAATAAATAAATAAGAAAGCTTGGAACGACAACTGGTCCAGCTCCATAGTACAATCTAGAGCCTAGACAAAATCAAACTGGTTGCTATTTTAATTGTATATATATATTTTTTTATGACATTGTTTTTACATTCCGTGATTATCTTAACTGACCTTAACTCACAAACTGACTTATTATAATTTTTTTTAGGAAAACATAGGTACTGTTACGATGTTTGTAAATATGTGAGTACTACGTATCTATTTTATAATTAAGTTATTTTTCATTGCTTCATTTTAAATTATTTTTACCTATTGTGGTATAGTAATTTTATTCTAGGTGCATCGTCTTCACATATAATCATATAATTAATGTACTTAAACAAAATATTGTAAAACATTTTTAAAAGAGTAACGGTGGAGTTTCTGGCCCATTCTTCTCCATACGAAACTACCATTTGGAAGGAGCAACTAGAATCAATTAATTTTTTTTGTAAATTTTGACGTTCAAAAGTGCCTCTTATGTACCACCGCGAATGTTCCCGGTCGGCCACTTTTCGCCCTTATGCCCATAGTAATAAGGTTGAAAACTGGTCGACCGGGAACTTTCGCGGTGGTACCTATTTGAAATAAATAATTTTACATTGACTTTGACCCAACTATGTTAGGTCGGCGTGAGCCACTGCCTATCTGACCTCCGCAACCCAGTACCTGGTTAGTACAATACCCCTTGGTAATACTAGTTGCCAGACTTTCGGACTTCTGACGACCCGTAACGACTGTCAAAGATCCTTGGATGACAGTACGAGACCAACGGCTTAACGTGCTTTCCGAGGCATGGAGGAGTGTCGGTATGTAAAGATGGTGCCCCATCCACGGACCGACCCTGGCAAGCGTAGTTTAACCTGATGGATCGACCCATGCGGCTATTACTTAGCCTCAAACTGCTCGATTCGATATCTGCAAACGTATCTTTATGTAAGGCAACGGCAAGATCACTGCCTCGTTTGTGCATTGGTTGATCGCAAACGCTACAGTTGAGCATGAGGGTATAAATGTCAGTCTCCCCTTGCTAACTTGCAGTTTGCTGCTCATTCCTAATTATCTCGGCATTTGGGACTCAGTTTGGTGAATAATGTTCTACTTTGTATTCTATCAATTGTAGGTCTCATTCAGCCGCAATTTTTGATGTAAAACATCTATAGGCACACGTAAACCCGATTTCTGGCGGGGCGACGCATGCCGCGTGGCGATTCACCGCTCACTCCGCGCGCGCGGTCCCCCCGCTACGCGACCCTGACCTTTTTTCGATGTTTGTTTGTTTGATTTCGATGTTTCACATATGCCAGGCGTCCCGTCACGGTTCACAATTTTTTTACGAAAACATAAAAAATAACGGCTTAAATATATGTGACTGATGACCACAATTTAAACTCAATCAATATCGTACTGCGGTGAAAACTATAAAAAAAACCTGCCAAGTGCGTGTCGGACCACGCACAATGAATGGTTCCGTAGATGGGATGAATTTATTGCAAGAACAAACTTAAAAGTAAGCTAATGTAAGTTTTTACGCACAATATTGAGAGATGTACCATGTTATTTAAGACCACAGACTTCTTATAAGTTTTCCTGTAATCTATAAGTAAACAACTATTTACTGTATTTTTTTTAAGGCCTATTAGTTTTGGAGTCAAGGGGATTCTCTTAAATAACTTTAATAATATATACTTTAAAATTATAAAAATATATCTGTAATCCTTAAAACAAGCCCTTTCATTTGATATGTTACACGGTACAGTCGGCAAAACTTTTCTTTTTTAATGTTCTAATTTTCCCCCCAAAAGTGACCGCATATTCAAAATTAGTTTATTTACGTTACACGTCCGTGTTTGGGTCACAAAATTCATAAATGTGTACTAAATTTCAACTTAATCGGTCCAGTAAATTCGGATCAAATTGGCTATGACAGACGGTCAGACAGACAGACACACGAGTGATCCTATAAGGGTTCCGTTTTTCCTTTTGAGGTACGGAACCCTAAAAAGCTAGATTGCTTGCTAAACCAACTACTTACTTTCAAATGCCTTTCCAGCGCTTCTTTCCGCTTGAAAGCTTGGGAGCACACGCTACAGGGGAAGGGTCTTGTGTCGGAATGTTTCTGCTGATGAACGCGCAGGTCGTGCGCTGAGAAGCAGGCCTTGTCGCACTGAGAGCATTTGTACGGACGCTCCCCGAAGTGGGTCCGTTTGTGCATAGAGAGGACGGCGTTGCACTGTGGACAAAGGATGGATTTTTTTGTTCATTACAAAACAAAAAAAACTTTGTTACAGTATTCGGTACAAGAATTACATAATATAACCCGAATAAAGGAATTTTACGATGCTAAAATACATATTTGTCATTATTTATTTTCAAACAATACTCGAATAGCTGGTATGCGATACTTTCGAACAATACTCGATATTTTTTTATCAATTCTCGATATTTTCGATGGTATCATACACTCCCGGACTCATAAATCGAGTCACCGTGCATTTCCATGTAAGGTACACACGGCTACACATCAAGCTATACATTTCCAGTTTAGGCTGATCTCGCATTGTAAAGGATTTTCGTACAATGAGAGATCAGCTTATACTGGAAATGTATAACTTGATGTGTAGCCGTTTGTACAAAGCTAAAGGCCTAAAACATTAAATTAATGATGAGGCAAAGAAAAAGTATTTTTTGCAGTTTTGAGGCCGACATACTGACCATCATTTTGGTGTCATCATTGTTCCGAATTTGGACTCAGAACCATTTAAAAAATCAAAATCCGTTGCGTAGTTCAGAATAACACTGCTGTCACAACATGGGCAGACACGAAAAGCTACTTCAATTTACAATCTATAGAGATACTCGATATCTAACTATTTTAAACGAGGTGAATATCATATATACGGGGTGCTCAGTAATTCGACCTATTCCTTGAAAGGGGTTATATATACTAGAGGTAATTTGCAACAAATTAAGCCGCGCCAACTCACACATTTCTTCCAAGTAAAACACGTCTAAATTTCAAAATTTATAAAATAAAGGTTCCCTTTGCACTCAAGACCTTTTATTTCTAAAATTACGGGAATTTAGAGCATGTATTTTTTTTTGTAAATGAGCACTCGTTTATCACAGTCAGAATAATAACAAATAAGTGTCGAGAGAGAAGTAGTTATTTTTAAATTGTTTGTTTTTGGTGACCAGTCTGAAAGTTTGAACAATAATCTAAATAAAAACCGCAGAGCTTATTTTTTGGAAATGACCTCTAGTATAACCTCTTTCAAGGAATAGGTCGAATTACCGAGCATCTTGTATATACAATATTAGTTTTATTATATGCGAAACCCGAAACACTTGTCTGGTATTTTTATGTAAAGAATCTATGTACAAAATTTCAAAACTGTATCATGAAAAATCACAAAGTTATAAGGTTGTTATGTTACCGGGTTGTCCGTACAAAAACATGCTAACGGCGACGCCCCCGCGCCTCCAGGGTCGTCTAGAGCTCATTAATAATAATTTGGCAGTAGGTACCTAACTAAACTAAACGGTAATAATTAAACGGTGATAATATTTTCCATCACACTTAAATATTTTTGGGACAAAATATAACATGGTGTAAAATTTTTTGAAATCGATTCAGTTCCCTATATATTCAGGTTTCGCATATACTAATAATAATGTTGTATACTTTCGTTATGTTACTATTAATCGAGTAAAATATACTCGATTCTTTTCAGTCGATACATGCAAACCTATGTTTATTGTTATACAATTACCGCGTATCGCTTGCCGCATATATCACAGACGCAATTCTTCCGCACTGGCTCGTACTTATCAGGATGCTTGAGCCGGTAATGGTTCCAGTATGCGCGTGGGGTGGCAAATTCTTCTGGACACTGGGAATTAAATTCTGTATTAAAGACTCTATTGCATTCTGTTTTGCAGGCTATAGATTAAGAAATTAGTACATAACGGAAGTTTGAAAGTCACACCGGTGACTGAAAAGTTGTGCGGAATCGGTTGTCATGGTATAGGCATGTGATGCGAAAGAATGAGGGAAATGTCGTGAGGAAAGTTTTGAGTATGAATGTCGATGGCTATAAGAGTAGGGGAATAACGAAGAAACGATGGATGGACTGTGTGAAAGATGATATAGCTCGAAAGGGGGGACTAATAGAGAAATATGGAAGAACGGGACAATATGTTATAACTAAGTGGTAAATGTAAAATTGTAAAACTGGAAATAAAGATTATTATTATAGAAAAAAATCACGTTCGTTGTATGGGGGCCCCTTAAATATTTATTTTGTTCTATTTTTTAGTATTTGTTGTTATAGCGGCAACAGAAATACATCATCTGTGAAAATTTCAATTGTTTAACTATCACGGTTCATGAGATACAGCCTGGTGACAGACGGCCGGACGGACAGCGAAGCCTTAGTAATAGGGTTTTAACCTTTGGGTATGGAACCCTAAAAAGCGTGTTAAAACATAATTAATTGCTGTAGGGACAAGGAGACATTGGACCGTTCTCCATCTTATGGCACAGCCTATAATGTTCCCACTGGACACAGGCCTCTCTGTGAGAGGGAATGAGCCGTTTTTAGGCTTTCGTACCCAAAGGGTAAAACGGGAACCCTATTACTAAGGCTCCGCCGTCTGTCTGTCTGCCCGTCTGTCACCAGGCTATATCTCATTAACCGTGATAGTTAGACAGGTGAAATTTTCACAGATGATGTATTTCTGTTGCCGCTATAACAAAAAATACAAAAAAACAGAATAAAATAAATATTAAAGGGGGCTCCCATACAACAAACGTGATTTTTTTGCTCGTTTTTGCTCTATATTGATAACGGCAACAGGTAGACGATTGAAATATTCACAGAACATTTAGTTATATATTCAATTTAAAAATAAATAAATAAATTTAAATAAATCAAAGATTTAAGGGGGGCTACCATACAACTAACGTTATTGTTTTGCCATTTTTATAGATAATGGTACGAAACGCTTCGTGCGCGAGTCCGACTCGCACTTGGCCGGTTTTTTGCAATTTACCACATAAAAAAGTTCTATTAACAAAAAAATTGCGCCGCCACGGGACGCCTGGCAGATGTGAAACATTGAAATTATTTACACACATATAGACTGTATAGTGGCGAGGCATCGCCACGCGGCATGCGTCACCCCGCCAGCAATCGGTTTTACATGCGGCTATAGATGTTTCACATCAAAAGGCCACGAATCGTTTTCAGCAACAATGCAAACTAAATTATACAGAATGCAAATAAGGTTTACATTGTAAAGTGTAGATACCAACATGTTGACACTCTGCGGGCCATTTGGTTCGAACTTGGCTCTTCCGTTGGTAATTGTAGTGCTTCGGTTGTTTCTTCGGATGCTCCTCACGATTGTGCAGACGTAACTCTTCGGGGTCCGTGAACATCTCGCCGCAAACACGACACCCGTTCCTGTTGACAAACGAAACTGAACCGTATGTCAACTCGCATACGGCCTTATTACAAAATAAGGTTTATCTTTAGACGCAGGTTTAAACCATCGAGCTATTTTTGAATTTGGTACTTTATTACGGCAAAGTTAAAGTTCTAATTAGAGTGCTACAAGGATCTTGTTGGTAAACATTTGTGAAATTGTCACAGAAATTGTATTCGACAAAACAAAATGGCGGTGTTAGGTCCGATGTTGGCTACTCGCCAAAAGAACCTTGTAGCGTTGTTCAAAAAACTGACTATACGAAGTCTAATTTGTCATTTTTGTATTAAGAATTTTATGTTAGTTGGGATAAGGTTCGAAATACAAAAACATTGGCGCGAAGGTGTAAGCTTGGACTAAAGTTAGAAATTATTTTGTAATGAGAATGACTATTTACTCTAGATGTGCTTGACTGACATCACCATGTATCTTTTGTACGTGAATATTAATATCGACATGTATTGAATATCAAACAAATAAAAATGAACCGTATGTCAACTCACATAGAGTCTGTACTCCGAGTGTGCTTCACTGACATCACCATGTGTCTCTTGTACGCCTCCGTCGAAATGAATTTGACGTCACAATCTTCGCAGTATGGACCGTCTTCTGAGTTTTTTTCTTGTTTTGCCTAAACATACAATCAATCAATTATTAAATGAACGATCAATAACGTACCGAGTAGCTTTAAGAGCGGCCAACCTGTCACGCATTTTATACAAACGCTCGTATATGATTATGGCGTTGAAACACATCTTTCTTTAAAAGAAAACTTTTGAATTAATAGGTATCTTGTGCACTATATCTAGGTTGCTACGTAAGCAAAAAACAAAAAATTAGAGAAACAAATTCAGTGTAAGCCTGCATACATTTTACCTGAATTTTGGCCGTTCATAAAAAAGTAAAGAAAACATTTTCATAGAAACCTCGCACATGTAATGAAAATTCTAAATGACCAACATTTATTACACAAACTTGGCTTGGCTTACTTAAAAACACGTATTTCCTGGAACAAGTTTTATGAAATTTCCGCACACAATTTTTCGTTCAATGTTATCGCGTTCTCACTTGCTTGTTAGTAGTTCTCCCTTGCGCTGGGACCGGGAAGGGCCGTCTTAAGGCAGCTCGGGACATTATAAAATTAATTTAAACTTTATTTCAGACTAAGAAGGTCCATAATTTTATTTTAGTATTATGGTGTTAGTAACAAAAGTGAAAAAATAAAGTAAAAAGTGATTATTCAGATTAATAATATAAATACAGAACATTTACTTCTGCCAAACTGCACAGCAGTTACTCGCGCGCTTGCGTGCTTGGGTATATAGGTTAGTATTGTTAGTTTTACAAACTACTTATTTATCAGAGCTATGACTGTCCCCACCCAGTGTCCCTGAAAGTGGTAGTCCGCTCTGGCAGCGATAATTTTCAGAATGCTGTTTTCACTACCATGTAGGCGCTGTAGCAAGGAGGCCGGTTTCTTTTGCATGATGGCATAAAAACCATCTGTGCGAGCCTCCACGAACATTCCAGAAGCGCTACAACGCCGTGGCAGTCCCAACAGCATCCTAAAAGCATTGTTGAACTGTACACGCAGGACGTTGTAGTGTCGGCGCGTATATGACACCCACAGGCCACTCGTGTAAAAAGATTATAATTTAGTCCTCCAAATCGCACACGCAACTTTTTTGACTTTTTTTTAACATACTCCGCTGGCGATGAAGATGACGAAGCACACGACACATTCACAAGCGTTATTGCAAAGCGACTAGAGTTCTAATTTAGCGGTTCTTATAGAATATGGTTACAGTGTGTCAACCATTAGGGACTAACCACACTTAGTTCAGATCCGTTCAGCTTTGCGCGTCTATTCAGTTTTCGCGGCAAACAAGTATAAAATGAGGACAATGTGTTTTTATCATGCGAATGCTATAGATAGAGTTCAGCGCTGTTCCGCCGCGTTCAGCGCTGTTTCAGCGCACTTTCAGGGCTGTACGCGGTCACAGCTTGGCGACGAGGAGTCGGGAACAGTCCACGTACACGGGAGCAGCGTTGTACACGGATGGTTCTCGACTCCTCGTCGATAAGTTCCGATCTTTGGACAATCTGCTGATGGTAGAAGCAGAACTGTATAAGTGTGACCAAAATCTTTCAGCGACACACGAATGGAGCTGAATAAATGTATTTAGTCCCTTACACACGCGGCAGCGGCGAACGGAGCGGGTGCAGAAGACGTGTGTCATCTATAAAAGACTATCGGCAGGCATGACGCTTTCTATTTCTACTGTAGAATAGAAACCGCTTGTCTACCAAAACTGTTCTACTGTCTACTCGGAAACCGGGAAACGTAATTTTTGTCTATTCTACCACCGACAAAAAGCTTCTCTACGATTCTAGTGCTAAGCGTAAAGGTAGTGTTGCGGCGTGGGGGCACAGAGAGTGCGGCGAATGTGCCGTTCGCGCGTTCGATCGCGAACCTTTCCAATCAGTTCATCCGCTGAACTAACTTAAGCTGGAAGTGCTAATGAACCTAAAACTTACTCTATGATTGGGTGAAGCATTGGCGCGAACACGCACACAGATGACACGTGACACGTTTGGTGACACGGTAATACCAAAAGTCCAGTATTCGAAAGAAAATGAGTAAAAAGGTTTAAAATGAAAAAGTTCTAAAACTTGCATATGACTCTTAAAACACTGTAATAAGGTTTAAATTCCAATATACTCACTTCAAGTCCCTTGTGCATCATATTCTTATGTACCACGAGCCCCTGCTTGCTGTAGAATGAATATCCACAAAACCCGCAAATATTTTCTGATGGATGTTTGATTCGCATGTGACTAACGTACGTCGTTCTTACACTGCGGTGAACAACAGACAGTTTTAATTATAATCCATAGAGCTGTATTTCATGTATCTTATATATAAAATTCTCGTGTCACAATGTTAGTTACCATACTCCTCCGAAACGGCTTGACCGATTTTGATGAAATTTGTATATTCAGTAGGTCTGATAATCGGCTACTATCTATTTTTTATACCCATAAGTGTTAAGGGTGGCTTTCCCACGGGATCGAGACTCACGCGGGTGAAACCGCAGGGTGCAGCTAGTATGTATATATTATGTGTATGTATTCAGGGTGTTAAAGAAATTGCGTGCTATAGCTTAAGGGTAGGTTCAGTATCGATAAAGGAACCCAGGAAAAAAACATAAAAAAAAAAAAAAAAAACATTAAAAAATATTGCAAGATCAACCTAATTAAGTACCTACTAACTTAGTAATTAAAGCATTTAAACAAATAAAATAATTTTAATTCTAAACGATTGCTATTTTAAGATATTAGGTACTAAATTAGGTTGATCTTGTAATATTTTTTTATTTTTTTCCTGGGTTCCATTATCGATACTGAACCTACCCTTAAGCTATGGCAAGCAATTTCTTTAACAACCTGTATACAGGGTCAAATTAAATGAGCCAGCGAAACTCCGCAGACGTTATAGGTATCGGTATCGATATGTTACAGTTGTAATGGCAATCTTGTCATTTGGTTTAAATAGGTTTTTATTTTTATTATTTTAGTAATATTTTATATAGATTCTTTTTTAATTTGAGAATGTGAGAACGTAATTACTTAATAGACTGTAGCTTTGTAAACCATTTTCTATGTTTCTTAAGTACTTCTTAAGGACCCACCACTGTCCTCCCATACCTATTAACACTGTATTTGAAAACATTGTAAAATCCCATTATTTTTAAAAGAGTAACCGTGGAGTTTCTTGCCGGTTCTTCTCCATAGGAAACGACCAACGGGAACCGTGCACCTAGCTTCTGAAGTTTTATAAGTGCCCATGTAGGTTTATGTAAAATAAAATATTTGATTTTGATATCTAAACATGATAAAAAAGAAAATTAATTCATAAAAAATTTGGTGGGACCGCAGTTTGTGTAGTCACTTGAAATATCTGTTTTTTTTGTGTAAGTAAACTTCACAGACGTGTTGGGTATCGTTATCTAAACCCGATAAAACAAAAAAGTTAAAGAAAGGATTTGAATTCGTGAAGTTTATTAGGTGTTATAAATAAAATATATTATACCTACTTAATAAAATATTTTTAGTTAATGTGGCCTTTCAAAAAACAATGTTAACGAGAGTTAAAGGTCAATAAGCTTCATTAGTCTGCAAAAATACACTCGTAAAATAAAATTAATTTAAAATAGTAACAACAATTCGTAACAAAAACTCAACAAAAACAAAGGGTATAATTTTAGTGCACGCAAGTGTAATCGGGAGCGAACGGAACGCGGGTCGAGGTGCGGGAGGCGAGTGTCGACTGACGCACCAATCGCGTGCTCGGAACGTTGCTCCTTCATTCCCCGCGTCCCGCTTGACTACCAAAGAGACCTAAAAAATTACTTCTGCGCATCTAACTACTCTTGCCAACTTACGTGCCGGGGACTGTAACTAACTATTACTATGCAAATAAATACAAAAGGACACTGGCGTCGAAGTACTCGTCCACATCGCTGTCATGCGGAAACGTGCCCAGAAGACTGGCAGTATAACGGCACGGTTGGCGCAGTTAGTTAAGCGATTGACTGCTGCGCTGCGTGTCGCGGGTTCGATTCCCGCACGGAACAAATATTTGTATGACCTACAAGTAGTTGTTCCGGGTCTGGCTGTTTGTGTATGTGAATTTAAATGTTTTTAACGCACCCAGAATATAGGAGAAATTCCTAGTGTGGGGCAAAGTTAAAAAAAAAAAAAAGTATTGCCACGTTGAATGGCAATGCTAATTCTTATGATGATTTTTAGAGTTCCGTACCTCAAAAGGAAAAAAAGGAACCCTTATAGGGTTACTCGTGTGTCTGTCTGTCCGTCTGTCACAGCTGATATGCTCCGAATCTACTGGACCGAAATTTGGTACACATATGAACTTCTATTAAATTAATTTTGAATATGGAAATCACTTTTGGGAGGCAAATTAGAAAATTTTAAAAAAAATGTTTTGGTGACACTGCCGTGTGATCATCAAATGAGAGGGCTTGTTTTAAGGATTCTACATATATTTTTTTTATAATTTTAAAATACATACTTTTGAAATTATTTAAGAAAATAGATGAAAAATGACCATTCCCCCCCCCCCTTATCTCCGAAACTACTGAGCCTAAAATATTGGTAAAAATAGTTCTTTACTTATAGATTACAGGAAAACCTATACACAGACTTCGGTCTATGATCTTAAAATAACACGGTAAATCACTCAATATTGTGCGTACAAACTTACATTTGCAGTTAGAATGTATGGGGGATCATGTTTTTCAACTATAATGTTATGTTTGTTCTTGGAATAAATTCATCCCAACTACGGGACCCTTCATTGTGCGTGGTCCGACACGCACTTGGCCGGTTTTTTTATAACCATTTGTTAATTCAAAATATTTCTTACTTGAAAACTTCGTCGCAAAACTTGCATTTATACGTGACTCCCTTATGTGACCCTTGATGCTGCCTCACAGTCGTTCTGAAATATGAACCTTATGTCAATACACATACAGTCCCTTTTTAAAATAATTTTTGGCATAATTATACTTACATATTACTAGAGTTGTATGGACATAAATTACAAACATATCTCTTCCCGTGGTTTAGAGCATGTCTTTGAAGATTGCGTTTCGTTTTAAACCTGTACTTGCAGATTTTGCACTCTATGTCACCGAGGTTCTATAAACAAAACATACAATCATGTCAATATTCATATTCATTATTTGCTACCAAGTCACTAACTTTTTTTTTCTTCAATAAAATCATCGGTCATTAACTCGCATACGTATTTAGCCATGGAAGCTAGTATTTAAGCATTTAGAGTATTATATATAGCCAACATGGTATGCGTAGTCTTGCAAATCAGGAGTAGTATTCAGTACTCCTTATTAATCAGCTACCTATTGAGGGACAATATAACTTCTTCAGCATTTCTTACAAAATATAAATATCTAATTGTATGTGTGAATGAATATAAATGTTATAATTGAATATTATTAAATAGTAAAGAAACATAACACCTAAATCATAATAAACAAAAATAAAGGGAAATTAATTACCTATTGCTAAAAATAACTATACTTTTAGGAACAACCTGTATCAATCAAGTCACATTCCTCTACCACTTTTTGTTTGAAGGACGTAGCGTCTGTATTGAGGTACGGATTACTCATAAGGGGTAACTCGTCACATATCTTTCATAGCGCAAAAAAAATGTTTGAGAGCAATAACTGGGGCGCCTCCTTATGAGAGCTGTAGACCAATTTTTAAAAAACTAAAGGTTTTAACCCTAGCTTCTATTTATATTTTAGAAATAGGCATATTTGTTAGGAAAAATTCACAATTCTTCTCCACAGTAGCTGAAAACAATAGATTTACAAAAAGGGACCCCACCAAATTAAAAAAACAATTTTGTAACAGCACTCTCCACTACAGAAACAGCTACCTTATGTCCATAAAAATGTACAACCATATTCCAAAACGAATAAGAGAATTACCATTTCATTTCTACAAAAAAAGTCTAAAAATATGGCTTCTTTAAAATAATTTTTACACAGTAAAAGAATTCCTTGAATATAAGAGTAATAAAAATTAGATTTATTTAGGTTTTGTAATACAAATGTTGTTATTGTTGTGTTTTTTATATTGTTTAATAGAGTTTTTAAGTATCTTTATGTCTATATTCTTAAGTGTTTTGTATTGTAAAATAGAGTAAAAGTAGTATTTAAGTTAGGTTTTATGCCTATGTGCAATATTTTAAATATTCTTATGCCGCTTGTAGCGGTGGATGTGTCCTGAACATAACCCAAATTATCCAACTCTGTACCTACCTTATCCGACGAATAAATGTCTTTTGTCTTTGTCTTTGACGGTCAAATCGGTCACCGATGTTCGCTTGTATGTTTAGTACCTAATAGATTAATATTTCGCTAAATACCGTTGTTGTTGTTTTTGTTGTTCTATAATTTTAATTAAAACTCTAATAAGTTTATGTTTGCACCAACTTGTATGATGTATAACAATGTAAGTGTACTAGAATGAATAAATAAAATGAATAATCATTTGAATTTTAATCACAGACTTAAACTAAAGTCGCCTTCGTGTCGGTCGCAACCGATTGTGATGCGGATTTCACCATCATTAAAAGAATTTATTCCGGAAGGTTTTAAGCGTATTAAACTTACATTACAAAGAAGAAATCTCGAATAAAAACCGTTTGAAGCAGGGGCGGGTTGCTGGTTAGGTTTAAACTGCAATGTCTTACCGGCGAGTGTTTGGTGAGGTGATGTTTCC
Source organism: Tiliacea aurago (assembly GCA_948098905.1). Lineage (NCBI taxonomy): Eukaryota > Metazoa > Arthropoda > Insecta > Lepidoptera > Noctuidae > Tiliacea > Tiliacea aurago. The sequence continues at coordinate 23,648,383 of OX402592.1, read as the reverse complement.
ACGCGTGCGTGTTGTTGAACCCCCTGTAGCACTGGTGGCACTTGTACGGACAGTCGAGGTAATTGGATGACAGCTTGCGTTTGTTCATCTCTTCTAGCTGATCCTCAAGCTATAAGGAAAAAAAATACTGACGAAAGTGACTAATTTTGAGTCGGCGGCGCCAAACAAACAAAAAGGCGCCAAGTAAAATGTTGGTAGCTTGATTGATCTTCGTTAATTATTTGTTTAGCGCCGCCTCAAAATTAATAATTTACATTAATTTAGGAGCTTAGTTAGACAAAAGCGTTTTTTATGTTTCTGTTTTCCTTTTTTTCGTGGTTTATTTTCTTTATTTCCCCGTTGCATGTTGTGAACGATATAATGTTGGTTACTGCCACTAGCTCATAGCTGTCAGTATTTATTTATTTAATACTTTAAGCACACAAATGTACAGAGGCAGACTTAATGCCTTAGGCATTTTATACTAGTCAACCTTTGGGTGATGCAAAGACAAACAGTGGTAGGTGCAATCACGAAAAACTGAGGAATAAATATTTATCTATATCTATAAAAATCAATGCCACTTTTCGTTGTAATTTTATAACTCAAGAACGGGCTCACCTATCCAAACCAAATGTTTAGGCTTTGTTCGGACTATTTAGTAGATGGTTTATGTGAAGTTTTTTATTTTTTTAGGTAGCTTAGGTAGGGTATGTAGGTAGGGTAGGTAGGTAGGGTAGGTAGGTTGGATAGGTAGCGCTACCCATGCGTAGCCGGGCCGGGAAAAGCTAGTTTAAATACAAAGATATATTTACAAACTGTAAATATAATCTAAATTATTATTTTTACGTCTCTTGACAATTCTCGGGACCCTAGGATCCCGGGCATTTGGAAGCCGTAAGAGGGGCCGAAGCCAACTCGCAGAAGCCCCAACGTTAGACGTTTTTAACTAGTTGAGGCACCAGCCGACGGTTGTCCCTGTATGCACTGCGCAAATACACCCAAGGAAAACCCCCGGTTGGTAGGACTATTGCAAGATATGGAAACAAAAATATTGGATTATAGGTTTGGGTGGACTGAACGAAAGTGAACTAGTTTTCTAGGACTAAGGAAAGACTATGGCCCCTGCCTGCCCAATGTTTTATATACAATACATAGATAAAATTGCAGGGTATGACGTGCAGACTCAGTAATGGGCCCCCGAAAACGGTCACTAGCACATAGTGTCGTAACAACAAGGGGGCAACGTCTCCCGTGAGGCGGCGAGCCTCCTTGCCGGAATGCCGCCATGGGATCTGGAGGCAAGTCCTCGCGCACATCTGGGACTGGCGCGAGGAGGCGAAACGTCGGGGTGAAACTCCGCTGCCGCGAGAAATCACGGCACAGCGGACAGAACCCCGGCGGGATCTCATGGCGGCATGGAGAGTGCGAGTGTCGCAACGAGTGAACGAAGAAGGAAAAGTGAACAAAGTCAGTGCGGTGGGGGGACATTGAAGATGATTATTTGATGAACGTAGATTTTGATTGTGGTTTGCGCAAATTTACGTACTGAAAGTGGGGGGCTAGATAGCAAGGGAAAGAGGCAGAGTCCATTAATGACAAGGTGGTTTCAGCGTCCTTTACTCTCTGCGCTGCCGTAAGGGCAACCATACTTTAAAAGCGAACGACGAACAGAGACATGGACACGCAGATTGAAAACGAATCGAATAAAGTTATTGAGAATACGGTAAAGTTTGTGAATGTTACAATCAATCACAGTAAAGGAATTTAAGAACATTAACAAATGGCGCGTATCCTTATGGAACGACTGGGTCTGGCCAAAAGACGTTCGATGGGCTTTTGACGTAAACTAAGTCCTAAAACAATCATGGCATAATAGGAGAGGTATTTATTTATTATCTATAGTCCTAAAGTTTGTTTGTTTATTTGTTACCTTTTCACGCCTAAACCAATGAACCGATCATCCTGATATTTTGCATACAATATGTTGTCAGTTGTACGGAAACGGACATACCGGGTACCTTTCATCCTGAAATAAAGTACTGTTCCCGAGCAAAACAACAATAACGTTCTTATGATAATAGATGGCGCCACGTGTCTTTCGAATCATGATTGAATTTATAGAAACTTTAGGCGTGTGTTGAATTAATTGTCAAATTTTAAATTAACGCAAAGCCGCGGGCAATAGCTAGTAATATTAAAAATGCGAAAGTAACTGAACCTTTTCACACCTTAACGGCTGATATTTTTTATCCCGATAGTACGTTCCCGTGGAATAATTCCCAATGTCCACGCGGGCGACGCCGCGGGAAAAAGCTAGTTTATTTACAATAAGCACACCAATAGTACAATCACTCAACAACTCAAATAAAAAAAATACTTATCGCTCAACGTGCCTGAAGAAGTTTTTACTTCAATAAAATAATGATTATCTAAAACACAATTTAAACAATGGACATTACCTATACACCACAAATTAAACTTTTTACGTGGTCAACTTAACTTCACTTACTGCTACTACAGCCCCAGAATAAGTAATAGTACTACGTACAGAAGGTTCACTCTCTGGACTCGATTAAATAGATAAAAACTTTAGCCGCGTACACATAAAGCACAGTCTAGCTCGCTCCTGTTATATTTACCTACAGCGATAATAGCCTGTAGGCTATGTAATGTAATGGCCTGTAGGAATGCTTTGCGGGAAATGGGCTGCAGCCCATCAAATATAAACCGTGTTACTTTGCGAGAGCGCTTCTTTTAGTTTAACCGTTTTAATCCTGGCCGTTCTCGACGTCACCACGTACTTATTAGGGTTGCGACTTACGAATTATATTTTTGTACTGTAGCGGCTACAACGAACGGAGTGAAGCGAATCAATGACAAGCCGACCACAAAACAGCCGCTCTAGTGGTATGGATCGAGTGAAAGACGAGAAGTATTATTGAAATAGTTAAATGAATAATAGGTGTGTTGAATGAAATAAGAACACAGCTATATACATGAATAGAGACTTTGTATTATATTTATTAAATTATTCTTACAAACATTAAAAATATTGATTATTATTTTCGCAATTATAGGAAATAAAATTTAGTTATTCCTAAAAAGAACTCAAATTAGGATATAGAAATAGAAATGTTATTATTGGGTAATCGACTAGGAATCTTTATCATTTCGTCATATCGTATGACTGGCGCCTGACTACCTACAGACGTTCGTCGTGCTGCGCCACCATCATACCTACGACAACATCACAAGTTGATAAATATCATTTCATACCTGCCTAAACAAGCGGCGCCGGCGGCGCGGCGGCGGCAGACGCAGATTGTTACGATAATTATGACAAAATCAAACAAACAGGATACATTTTTAGTGTAATGATCTGAGTCACCTAAAGGCCCAAAAGTACCTAGATACAAATGCAGCTTATTGCCTACCTATTGTGTATAAAAAATCTCACCTTTAAATATCCTTCGGTAGTATGTGAAACGTCAGGCTTCGATCACTGTCATTATTTAAACAACCAAACGCTTTAGAAAATTTTTTTGGTTTCATTTTTGTAACGCGAGAACTCGGAAGCGCGAGAATAAAGTGCCTGTAGCGCGGCGCGCGGCAACCCACTGATTGGCCGGACCGGACCGGCTGTCGCACGTACTTGTAGTTTTATACCTAAACTGCGGAGTGAACCAGGCCTACTACAGCATGTCGGTGACGCGATCCCATAAGTTTTTCCCCTACCAAGAATCGCTCAACGCGCCTAGAAAAGCTATAACAACAAAAAAAAAAAAAACGCAAATTATGTTTAATTCCCATGTAATAGGGGGCGAGCCTATTGCCATCAACCGGGCACAAATCCAGACTCCGGACTGTTACTGAGAAATTCCTAATGGAAAATCACAATAACACTTTGCCCGACCTGGGAATCGAACCCAGGACCTCATGCTCAGCAGTAGCGCTTGTGACCACTAGACAAAAGAGGGAGTCCAAAATTAAAAATTAGGAAAAGGGAGGCAGTTTAAAATTCAATCGACATACCGTCAGAGTAATAACATTGATCAAATCATCAGTCTGGTCGTTGTTTTGTGTGTCATCCGTCTTAACTTTGGGTGGAATCTTCTTAGCGACCATAGTACGAGTCTTCTTAGGTTGTATTCGCTTTTTAGGCCGGGCTGTATGGGATCTTTTTATTGGCAATTTTGGAGTATCAACCAGTGTTTCAGAGAGCTGTGAAAGGTAATTGGTGTGATATAATTTTGAAATGGATGTTTGGTAGCTTTATAATTTTTTGTAAAATAAGAATGAAAAAATTGAAAGACAATTTAAAGCAACAACAATTAAAAATACAATTCAACTGTGGATGCAAAAGTGTTTTTACCTTATAAACTCACTTTTGCATCCACAGTTAATTTAAGACTTTTCAAGCCCTAGTTTTTCGAAATGACTGGACCTATTTTAATGAAACTTCATACACATAAGCAGGATACAAAGCTCTAAAAAGTTAGTAAAGAACATTTTCGAAATGTATTATTTAAAAACCAATTTAACTGGAAATCTCTGTTTCTATGGAAAATTTAAAATCGGTCTAATTTAGCTGTAACACTATTTTTCGAAAATGTTCTTAACTAACTTTTTAGATCTTTGTATCCTGCTTATGCGTATAAAGTTTCATTAAAATCGGTTCAGTCATTTCGAAAAACAAGGGCTTGGAGGATTGTATGAAATGCCGTAAGTCATAAACGCATAAGATTATTGTTTCTGTAAAGTCTAGCTGACTGGGTGCCAATCAAGAAAATTAATGAATATTAAATAAAAATCAAGCTTACCTCAGGACCATCAGACTCCTCCTGAATGTGCATCTTCACAGAAATCTCAACCTTCTGTACATCATCAATTTTATTTTTACTTTTCTTTTCACATTCATTATCATCGTCACTAGAAATATCATCAGCACTGATGTGATCCGGGACATCAACATCATCATGATCCTCTTTTTTGATAACTTCTACAATGAATTCAGGTCTTTTTATGCTGATACAATTTGCTGTGCTATCTTGTTCTATGCTGGTATTAGTGACATTTGTAATTGTGAGGAGATTTTTTCTGGCAATAGATTTTATAGCTGGACGTGTTATCTGGAAGAGGTATAAAAAAAAAAATAGTGATCTAAAATTTAAACACTATTGGTACTTTACTAGTTCTGAGAGACAGATGTGTATGAGCACAATATAACAAAGAATTAAGTATCAAATATAACTAGATATTTTTTAAAATCATATTCTAAAATTTAATAGAAAAGTTGGTTTCATGCTTATTCATTTTATGCCCATTATTATGTATTAAACTCATTGCATTGTCATTGATTCTATGATTATTCATTGACCTGAAATATTTTGTTTTTTTTTAATAACCACACATTAATGTACCTTCCCACAATCATCAATGATTCCACACAGCAGCCCCTGGCTCTGCAGACACTTCTCTCTGAATAAATAGAACTTCTTCACAAGCGCTGCACACACAAAGCAGGCATAGGGCGGCAAGTTGGTGTCTAAAGGCTGTAAATAAATAGTTGATTAGTATATTAGATAGAATATGCATTAGTGTAGGTACACTGTAGGAGTCACATAGCAGTTAGGTAATAATAAGGACCAATTTGAACAAAAAATAATTAAAAATTAAGTAAGACCTGACAAAGTAGATAGAAATTATAATCAGTTTAATAAAACGAAACGTTTTTTTTTTAATTTGTAATGGTATTATTCATTCAAAACAAACTTACCTTACATTCAATCATGAGTGAAGCATAATAAGATTCTAAAGGGAATGCAGACAGGTCCTGCATTTTAACATCTGTATTTAAACAAATGCGGCACACTTGAACGTGTCCCATGTTGTTTTATCACATAGAGAGCTTACCAGAGCTTACAAACTAAATACTTCGCGGCGATACGAGCTTTTGACACTGTATCATTGCTATTTCACAAGATGTGTTTACAGAACGATCATTAACATGGTTTCATGTTTCGAAAATAATATAAATATAAGTTTATTTATTATACATTAATAAACACACGGTAAACACATAATATTTATTCAAAAATTAGAAAATAAAGTAAAAAATCAAGTTCACAAAATACGCAAAAAATGCAAACAATTACAAGAAATGTCAAAGTCAAAATTCTCTTGTTTGTCAATGTCAAACCGCTCACTGTGATGTCACATTGAAAACGTTTTGTTACTCTAAAGTAACTTTTTAAATTATCAAATGAAAAAATAACAATGAAATTTTGCGTTTTGTTTGTCTACAAAATCATAATATCTTATAATGGCAAAAAACGTTCCACCCGTAATGGAGAGGGTAGGCAGTGGTAGTCAGATATTGGTACTATTCAGATTCACGCTGAAGTCCATATTTCGGTTGGCATAAGAAATATACATAAATAAGAGTATGTATTAAACTCTTGGTTTCACTTGATTTTCTTTGTTGATAGGAAAAGGACCCAGAATAATTACCTAAGAATGATGCAAACCGGATCTCGACAAAAAAAAAACCTATCGATTTTAACCAGACCCTCGGCGCCTTTAGAACTCATTTGTAAAGAAACGTTCAACTTGTCGTAATTCACCACACTGTGATATTATTTTCATTTCAACCTAGTCACACCTAAAGGGGATTAATTTGAATTATTATAATTACTCATTCATATCAAATTCTAAGAAAGGATCAGTTTCTAGAAATTCGTCTTATGTTAAATTGGTCTATACAAATTAAAAGAAACCACTATGTCTATATAGCATTTGACCCCTTCACTGAATAATAAAACTGGCCAAGTGCGAGTCGGACTCGCGCACGAAGGGTTCCGTACCATTATCTATAAAAACGGCAATAAAATCACGTTTGTTGTATGGGAGCCCCCCTTAAATATTTGTTTTATTTTAATTTCAATATTTATATTCAAAGTGAATATACAGGGTGTTTGGCAGAACGTTGAACATACGAAAATGGTGGGTAGGTGGGGTCATCTGCTACTTACTCAGCCCTAATTTATTTGGCCCTGGCCGACTGGGTATTTTTAAAAAAAAAAAAAAATTTTTTTTCTTGTTTCACCACTTTCCTAACTTTAAAGTGTATTTTTTTTATTAAAAATGGGCAATAAAACAGGCAATTTTTTTTTTTAATCTTTGATGTTGGCAGATTCTTATAAAATTATTGCTTTGTTCAGATGTTAGCTAGAAAAAAAGTTATGAGTCCTCAAACTTACAGAAAGATGTAAAAAATACTTGAATGTTAATTTCAACTTGCATTTAAAAAAAAACAAAAAATGATTGAGGAGTTCCAATTCTAGCAAAACATCCCTAGTGTGTGAGCTTTCTAATGGTATGTAATTTGCTTTTATAAAAAAAAAACTTTAAGAGTTATTTCATAATTTTATCAAGCAGGAAATTTTTGACGAAACTCTACCTTTACGGAAAGTTAAATGTTTTGCGAAATTTAATACTGCAAAGTTGGTAAAAATTATGGATCGACGGCTTGCCAGTAGCAGTGGTGCAAATTGACATTCACTATTCCCTTGAGATTGTTACACAAAGCAGGTAGAAATTTTGTTTCACTCTTGCGCAGTCATAGCGTATTTTTGCTCTCTTTCGCTCTCGTGGCACCGTGACGCCTCAGAATGAATTCTTTTCTTTTATTCAGTCGAGACTTAACTGCCTCTGCGGTCTCACGTGCCCGTTACGCTTACGTTTGTTTTTGTTCACTTCGTTTTCTTTTATTGTTATCACTAGTTAAGTTTAAGTTTAAGTTTGTTAAGTTTTTTGTTATTACTGTTACCTGTTGTTATTGGTAAAGAAATGGCTGCTTTTACCAGTGAGGAATACGCGGACATGTTGTTAGCGTATGGAAGCGCTAATACAAATTCGCGTGAAGCGCGAAGAATTTATCAAGAGCGTTATCCCAACCGCCGAGTACCCAGTCATCAGACGTTTGCGAGTACTTACCGACGTTTACGACAAACCGGTAACCTGAACTTACAAGAACCACGAGTGAACGCAGCACGACCCGATGCTACCATTGACGAACAAGTTCTTGCCGAGTTTGACGCGGATCCTACCAAAAGCATTAGACAGATAGCTTCAATACTTGGCTTAAGCATATGGAAAGTGTGGTCTGTTCTCCGGCAAGATGGTAGACATGCTTTTCACTACACTCCAGTGCAAGGTAAGATTAAGCCGTTTATGCACTGCATCTGATACGATTTTGTGGAATGTAGTAAATTATGAGACAGTTCAATTGATCGTTCCATTTAACCTTGATTTCGTCACTTTCTTTATTAGTTGTTTTGCCTCATGTTGTTTTTAGCGCATTCAATTCTAATTTCAAATTAAATTCAATAAACTATTCCTATTCGGCCGCATTCACGTAACAATCAGGCGGCCAGCGCTTACAGGATTCGGATTTCGGATTCGGTTTGCGCAGGTGGTCAGCGTAGGTAAACTTGCCAGCACTTATGGGTCCTTTTTAGAACAAAATTGGAAAGTCGCACGCCCTTTTGTGAATTTGGTCTTACGTCTTTATGGCTAAGCCATAAAGCCAATTAGTGTACTTAAAAATTGAAGATGAAAAATTTGGATAATTGTAGAGTTTGAACTCGGAGGAAGAAAAGATTCAGTATTGAAATCAATTCTTAGACATGTTTTGTTTGTTCTAGGTCTCGATGACAGTGATTTTGGGAGACGTGTGCAATTTTGTCGCCATTTGCTGCATACCGATGTGGACGACGTTAACTTTTTAAAAAGTATTTTGTGGACAGACGAGTCCAAATTTGACAAAGAAGGGATTGTCAATTATCACAATCTTTACCATTGGGCACTTAAAAATCAAAACCCACACGTGAAGAGACAAAGAGGCTTCCAGAGGAGATTCAGTGTGAATGTCTGGGCAGGAGTGATTGGCGATAAGCTAATAGGGCCTCATTATTTGCCCGACAACATCAACGCGAACAACTACTTGGATTTTTTGATAAATGATTTACCACCATTAGTGGAAGAAGTGTTCCAAGTAGACATAAACAGGCCTATTGTCTTTCAACACGATGGTTGCCCAGCTCACTTTAGTCTAGTTGTACGTGAGCATTTGGATAATTGTTTCCCAAATTCGTGGATTGGCAGGGGAGGACCAATTCCCTGGCCTCCGCGATCGCCCGACCTCACTCCGCTCGATTTTCACGTGTGGGGAAGGGCAAAGGAACTAGTTTACACTACAGAAGTAGAAAGTCGGGAAGATTTGATAAATCGAATTAATGCTGCTTTCGAAGTTATGCGACAGGAGATGCTGCTGCGCACAACAACTGTAGAAATCAGACGTAGATGCCGCACCTGTATTGCGAATGAAGGGCGTCAATTTGAACATCTAATATGATTTATTATTTAAATAAATTATTTAAAATTATTTAATTGTTTCATTAACGCACCTAACTGGTACAGCATAATTTCAATCGATCATTTAATTTTTACCAACTTTGCAGTATTAAATTTCGCAAAACATTTAACTTTCCGTAAAGGTAGAGTTTCGTCAAGAATTCATTCTGACGCGTCACGGTGCCACGAGAGCGAAAGAGAGCAAAAATACGCTATGACTGCGCAAGAGTGAAACAAAATTTCTACCTGCTTTGTGTAACCATCTCAAGGGAATAGTGAATGTCAATTTGCACCACTGCTACTGGCAAGCCGTCGATCCATAATTTTTACCAACTTTGCAGTATTAAATTTCGCAAAACATTTAACTTTCCGTAAAGGTAGAGTTTAGTCAAAAATTTCCTACTTGATAAAATTATGAAATAACTCTTAAAGTTTTTTTTTTATAAAAGCAAATTACATACCATTAGAAAGCTCACACACTAGGGATGTTTTGCTAGAATTGGAACTCCTCAATCATTTTTTGTTTTTTTTTAAATGCAAGTTGAAATTAACATTCAAGTATTTTTTACATCTTTCTGTAAGTTTGAGGACTCATAACTTTTTTTCTAGCTAACATCTGAACAAAGCAATAATTTTATAAGAATCTGCCAACATCAAAGATTAAAAAAAAAAAATTGCCTGTTTTATTGCCCATTTTTAATAAAAAAAATACACTTTAAAGTTAGGAAAGTGGTGAAACAAGAAAAAAACTTTTTTTTTTTTTTTTTTAAATACCCAGTCGGCCAGGGCCAAATAAATTAGGACTGAGTAAGTAGCAGATGACCCCACCTACCCACCATTTTCGTATGTTCAACGTTCTGCCAAACACCCTGTATAACTAAAGATTCTGTGAATATTTCAAGCGTCTACCTGTTGCCGTTTTCAATATCGAGCAAAAACGAGCCAAAAAATCCAAAAAATCACGTTTGTTGTATGGAAGCCCCCTTAAATATTTATTTTATTCTGTTTTTATTTTATTTATCGATAAAGCGGCAACAGAAATACATCATTTGTGAAAATTTCAACTGTCTAACTATCACGGTTCATGAGATACAGCCTGGTGACAGACGGACAGACGGCGGACCCTTAGTAATAGGGTTCCCGTTTTACCCTTAGGGTACGGAACCCTAAAAACCGCGGATTAGCTATAGCTATGCAGGCTGATTTATGTATTGTACTGCAATAGATTCATAGGCAAAGAATGATGCAAACCGCATCTCGACAAAACGAGTTTTGAATTTGATACAAAATATCATTTTATCTTATAGCTTCTTATAGGTACCTAACCTATGTATTTGTCTGAGTTATGGTAGGTATATTGACATGGATGATAATATGTTGTACCTACCTACCTACAATTGTTGGGTTGGTTCCATGAAGCTATTTATTGTAAAATCAGCAGGGGGCCTATTACGAACTTTTAAAAAACTAGGCAAGTTCCAGGCAATTCATTTCACTGGCTGGTTAGATTTCATATTATGACATTTCTAATTCTACCGACTTCACTGTATACGGACTTCACGCTGGGTAGTTTGTCTGTGGCTGGCTTGAAATTCTCTGACGTAACGTTCAGAAACACAATTAAATATTCATCGGTAAGTTACGGTTTTATTTAAATCACGTATTTAATGGTAAAAATAATAAATATATATGAGTCTAGTATAAAAGTAGGTGAAAATATGAAAGCAATGTATATTGTGCTTTAAAATTAATTCATTGTATTATTTTCTGTGTTTTTAAATTGTAACGCGTGATAACGTTTCCGAACGTATTCCACTTGAAGGTCAGCGGGTACTTCGACCACTTCATTGTTTTTGTTTCACAAACTAATACATAGAGGAAATGAACTAATAGGAACAATATCGTATTGTTTGTTTAATATTTCTATTCGCAAGATTGGTCAGTGGGTCGTCTTAGGTTTTAGGTTTGGGTATAAATAAATATTTGGCGTACCGAACTGTTAGTGAGTGTTTTTAATTAAAAAGTATTCAGTTTTTAACATGATAAAGGTAATAAAGTAAAGTTCATAATTATGATATGTGTAGACAGTCTCCACTGATAAATCCGTGGATTTTGTAGGCCCCTACATGTGAGGTGTCAGCTCCTCACAAAGATTCAGTACCTAGTCTTTGTTAAGTCGATATTGTTGAATAAATTGCACATCGTTTATGTCGAACGCATTTTATTGACACGAAGTCGTCTTTTTTTGTTCACTGGTTTGATGAGAAAAGTCACTTTCCAGGAACTCAAACAGCCTACATATTCGTTAGTCATATTTTCTTTTTTTATTTACCTATAAAACACTCGAATTTTTTCGCCAATACCCAAAACAATTCAATAAAAGCTCATCTGAAGCACGTAAATTGAATGGATTGTGAGGTTACTTTTTGACAGTTCTAATACGAAAAGAAATGCCAAAATTGTCGGGCAGAAGTCGGCCAGGGTGTCATGTGACCGCTGACTGGCTTGTTTGACGAGTTCATAATACGAAATTGCAAGGCAGTTCTGTTTATGCCGTAAACTGCCTGGAAATAAGAGTTCATAATAAGGCCCCAGGCTCTAACACTCGCTTGGCAGGAACAAGTGGGACGAAATATAAGTACGTTATACGTGTACCTATGGGCCAGGCCACAACACTGCGATGCGACGACGCGTCGCAAAAACGACGACACTACTTACAATACGATTAGACGTAGATTGACGACGTAGATTTCTACGGTGCGTCGTCGCATCGCAGTGTTGTGGCCTGGCCCTATACGTACGTTTTGTGTAATGAGGTGAATATGCTAGGCGGTCGGATAGGGACGATCACTGACTTTTAATGATTTTATACTGAAGATCACGTAAACGAGTAGTGTTAATGATTTGAAAAAAATATATGATAAATTAGAGCATTTTCTCAATAACTAAATATGTGAATGTTCAGTTATTTATTGAGAAAATTAATTAATTATTCATTATGTTTATATTACATGGTGAAATTAATTTGTAAAGTTATGTCTATGCGGATAAAAATCTGAGAATGGCGCAAAATCTACCAAGCGTATTTTTCTGAAACCTTCACCAATTTAAAGATAATTTAATTATTGATCTTTTAGTATACGCGTTTTATTAAAATACCTTTTGTTTTGTGTATAATAAATTAATAATGCGTCAAATTGGGGACAGCGCTCCTTGATGGGCGAGTCCTATTACTGGCTGAACGTGCGACGCGTTGCGTGAGCTCAGTACAGACCACGGAAGCTAACCACTCAAGGTCACTGGCGTATATCCGCGTCTTAAGTTATATTTAGCCCTTAGCGTTTGTTTGCCAAGGGCTAAACGTAACTTGATCATTTGATCAATTAATAAAATCATAGTACAGTCAACATCATCCATCATGTGTGTGACTTGCCAGCGCCTTTATTTCGTACAATTTAATTTTACAGCTAGAGAATAAATTCACGCCCCAGGTTGGACCAACCAAATGGAGGTACCTACCTACATCGGTATATTTATGTACCTATCTATCTAGGTAGGTAGGTACCTACATAGGAGCCGCCGCGCATAATCATCGATCTGCGCACGGCGCAGTAGCCATTTAGCCATAAGCCTTTTAGCGTCATAATGATGTCTAGTACCTAACTATGCGTATATATACCGGTAACCCAAATTCAGAGAATTCTGAACTGTAAGTATTTTTCGTCTAATTATCTGTGTTTATCAAACAATAGTCTATCAATTCAATAACTAATGAACAGATGAGACGTAACGGACCTACAGCCACAACCACTGAAAAGATATGGAGGGTAAATAGAATTTGCCCATTGAGGGACCACATTTAAATTGTGAGCTTTTGAATGCAAAGTAAAGAAAAAACAACAACCTTCCACCTTTAGTAAAAGTTCTCAAACAATTGTAAATTCAGCCTCTCGTTAGTAAAAGTAGCCACTCAAAAGTTACAATCGGTTAAAGGTGATCCCTCAGTCGTGAACTCGTGACTGACTGGCATCCATATCTCAAAACGTAGTCAAAATTTACAACTGCTTTATATGACTTGACTACTCTTAGTAAAAGATTTGTAAAACTAATTTATTGAATATCAACCCTTCCTGTTCACGGAATAAAAATAACTAGCATGCGGAAGGTGGTCCCTCAACCGATCACCTTGTTCACCTTGACTGGGGACCACAATGCAATTTGAAATTTACCTAAGTGTCTAGCGTTAGTAAAACCACTTGAACGATTGTAAATTCAACCTCTAGTTTGTAAAAGAAGCCATTCAAAAATTACAATCGATTTAAGGTGGTCCCTCAATTGAAACGTTTATCATAAGAAAAATCAAATTACGTAGCATTCGGAAGTTAAATAGACGAATGCTACAGTCTATCCTTTAGTATTTTTTTTACTAGCGATTACTGTACTAAAAAGTATCGAAAAATGTACCGTTTTATTTCAAATAATAATCGAATTCCTGAGAAGAAATACTAAGATAGAGGTGACCACACAGCAGGATTTTTTTGTTGATGATCACAAACATTTTAACCGACGAAAACAAAAAGGTTCTCAAATCGACGCGTATAATTTATTTTTATAAAAAAATTGTATCAACAAAAAAAATCATGCTGTGTGGTCACCTGGTATCTTAGTATTTCTTCCCAGGAATTCGATTATTATTTGAAATAAAACGGTACATATTTTGATACTGTTTAGTAAAGTAATCGCTGGTAATACACAGCCTGGTGACAGACGGACAGACAGACAGACAGACGGCGGAGCCTTAGTAATAGGGTTCCCGTTTTACCCTTTGGGTACGGAACCCTAAAAACGATTTAATATTTTTTGAAATTACAACGATGTATTGATCAGTGGTAGATAGCTTCTTAAATTATTAAGTACTAGCTTTTGCCCGCGACTTCGCCTGCGTAGATTTCGGAAAATATCCCACAGGAACGTACTACCGGCGTTTTCATACAACTCTTGGTTTACGCGGCGCACGCCAGTAGGTAAAGCTCCCAGGCGGTATGATTTTTTCCGACATCTGTTCCGTGCGGGAATGGAACCCGCGACACGCAGCGCAGCAGTCAATCGCTTAACCACTGCGCCAACCGTGCCGTAAAAATAAATTAATCTTTATTTTCAGACTAAGAAGGTCCATATTTTTTTTAGTATTTTGGTGTTAGTAACAATAGTGCTTAGGTATATAGGTTAGTATTGTTAGTTTTACAAATTACTAATTTATCAGACCTATGACTGTCCCCACCCAGTGTCCCTGAAAGGGACAGTCCGCTCTGGCAGCGATCATTTTCAGAATGCTGTTGGAACTACCATGCAGGCGTGTAGCAAGGAAGCCGCTTTCTTTCGCATGATGGCATGAAAACCATCTGAGCCACCCTACGCGAACATTCCAGAAGCGCTACAACGCCATGGCAGTCCCAACAGTATCCTAAAAGCATTATTGAACTGTACACGCAGGACGTTGTAGGCTGGGCGCGTGTATGACACCCACAGGTCACCCGTGTATGTATAAAGATTGACAGAGGGTAACTTTAACGTCTGTAGTACAACGGGCGAACCTGCGGGCAAGCATATTGCTCCTCACAGACAACGCCCTGCGCTCCCTCTCTATACCTATGTCATCTCTTGGGTCGCTCGTGACTATGTGACCAAGGTAGGTACCTAAAACTATCCACAATCTTTAGTGCTACGCCGCCGTTGCGACTTATGGACGGAACACTGCACGGCTGCTGCTTAGGTGCTTTGAATACAAGAAGCTCACTCTTCTTCGAGTTGTATATTAAGCCATGCTCCTCCGCATAGGCCTCGTAGGTCGATAACAACTTCCTCAACCCACCTATCGATGGACTGAGAGCTCCACCTCACCACCACCGCCTTGAGACGCACACCGCACCTAATATACAACATTAGTTATTGTTTATACTAAACCTCTTAAGGGGTCATTGTATTCATCATTATGAACAACTTTTACTATGGGACCAAAGTTGAAATCGCGAAAAAAATATCAGCTGTTCCCTACATTTTGACGACTTCAGCGAACTTAAATGTAGGGTAGAGCTGATTTTTTTTTCGTGATTTCAAGGTTGGTCCCATAGTAAAAGTTGTTCATAATGATGAGTGCAATGACCCCTTAAGAGGTTTAGTATAAACAAAAACTAATGTTGTATACATATATTTCTTTACGTATGTTCTTCTTTTTTTTGCCTGTTGTTTTTTCTTTTTTAATTTTTTTAAATTGTTATTTAAGTTTTTTTTTTTTTGCTATTGTGTGTTTTTTTGTGCTATGTCTTTGGTGTGCACTGAATAAATGTTTTATCTACTTATCTTTATCTATCTACCAATTTTACACACATTTTAGCATATGGCGGCCTCTTTGGTCCAGCATCATAATTGCGTAACACACTATCAATCTCAATGTGAAAGATTTTGAAGTATTTGCTAATCAATTGCTTCTTATGTTCGAAAAATTTGTCTGCTCAAAAACGTTTACCGCAATGAACGTTGTTGAAGTGTCAAAATGAAACCGATTGCTACTAATAGTGGGTTAGGCAATTAGCCCACTGGTGGTCGTATGGTAGCGGGACTGCAAAGCATAGGTCGCCTTCAGGATGCTGTTGCGGCTGCCGCGGCGTTGTAGTGCTTCGGGCATGTTTTCCGAAGCTCACACAGACGGATTTCACGCTATCATGCGTAAAAAAGCGACTTCCTTGCTACAGCGCTTGCGTAACACTCTGAACGGCATCCTGAAAATGATTGTTAACAGGCCAGACTGTCCTATACAACAGCACTGGGTGGAAATAGGTACACGTAGATAAGTTACCTATGGTGCTACCCAAAGAGAATTAAACCATATAGTCATTGGTGCTACCACACTGAGCCTCGAGGGCGGGCTTAGGCAATTTAGCTGTGTTTGTGTCCTTACTAACAATACTAATATAGACTAGAAGTAAGTACTTTCTGTTAATAACCCATCACTAAACAACCTATGGACTGTTCATATAAACAATATTAGTTTTAGTATGTTTAAGCGAAACCCGAAACACGTGTCTAGTATTTTTATGTAAAGAATCTATGTACAAAAATCTGTATCTAGAATAGTCAATTGATAATAAGGATTAAAAAATATTCAAAAACTAGCACATTTTTTTTATCAGACATTTGAAGTTGACACTGAAAAAAAATGATTTGAGAAAAAGCATGTTCAAATTTAACATACGAGTATGTATTAAGTACCTTTTTATTAAACTTTTCTCTTAAAATTTCTGGTACTTAGAAACATCATATAAAGTCATTTACTATATGAACTTGTAGATAATTGAGCATTCATTAACACTTTCCGGGACAGACCGCCTCTTGACGTTATGTCGGTATATCGTTACGTGACAGTACGGCTAAGGGCGGTGAACTTTATTTCATGTAATTTGGCAAACCGTCGATAGCCGTTGCTTGCCCATAGTATTCCTAAGAAGCACATGATCTAGTGTCACATCACGCGACTTCATTTGTTCGTGGGTGTCACGGCAAACTCATTTCGAGTCATTTTTCAACACAGTGCTTACGCACCAAAATAACACATTCACACCGCCGACAGGCGTAGACTGAGCCATACAAGTACAATGATGTTGATATTTAGTGTCACGGCGTGAAAATTAAAAATAATGTTTATGGCACTACGGCTGTAGGCGGTATGATAAAATGTATGGGATTTTGAAGTGTCATATCATGACATTTGCAAATAGTCAAGTGTCCTGGAACGTGTAATCAATTAAAATCGCGAAATGCAATTTTTTCACCCAATTTTACAAAACTGCGTACCTATATCTCGGAAAGTAAATGCCGAGAACTGGCCCCTTTTGCTTGGACGCCCGCATTTTTAGAATATAATACTCTTTATTAAGTACACCATAAAAATAACTGATATAATAAATGTTGAAATATCCCGGTACATAATGGCGTTAACGTCAAAAATACAAACAATGTAAATTATTAAAAAGTTTACAGTTTTCCATTGTTATTTAACCGACGACGGCGACGAGGAGCTAGGGATTCTGCATTTGGTTTTTTCGCTATTATATTATGTAATAGAAAAACGTTTCGCTATTATTTATTTTGGATTATCCTTACCATATGATGTAGATACTTATAGGTATGTATAAGTTGTCATCGAAAATCTTCTAATATAATGTTATACCTAAGTATTCTTTTGGCAGAGCTAAACTATGGCCAGAAATGTTGGTAGTATTAAGGTAGTCATCTAGAATTCTAAGAGTCGACTCTGTAATAACTGCGTTATTGAATAGCCGTTATCTTATAAACAAGCTCGATCTTCGTGAATATACGAGTAGCTGATGAAGCACCACCCGGCCACAGACTCTACAACGCTCTGTCCACGATTGATTTTAGTCTGAAACGGCTAAATAATTTTCAGTGAGGTTTATCCGCCCGAGACAGTGACTGTGTATACTTGGTGAGGGTGTTAATGACCTCACCTCCGTCAGGAAACAAAATAATAAATACGTAAACTGTACCTTACAATGCCCTTAGAGTACCTAATTAAAATATTATCTAGAGATAAAAGTTCAAAATTGTAAAACGCTTTGTGAGAGAATGTAGGGCATGGGAAGATTCGGTTGCGCATCCTATTGCAAAAATAATTCTCAAAGGCGCCTGAAAACCGCGTAATTACTAGGTCTAGTGTAATCTAGCTAGATCTATTCGTGCCGGTCTATTCAGTAAAAATCTCACTGTGAAAACACAAGTGGAGTGAGCGTCAATAATGTCGCTCCCTAGCATCCTGCCAATCTATTCTGTAACCATCTCACCGTGAAAACTAAGATGAAGTGAGCTGTCAATAATGTCGCTCCCTAGCATCCTGCCAATCTATTCTGTAACCATCTCACGGTGAAAACTAAGATGAAGTGAGCTGTCAATAATGTCGCTCCCTAGCATCCTGTCAATCTATTCTGTAACCATCTCACCGTGAAAACTAAGATGAAGTGAGCGGTCCATAGTGTCGATCCCTAACATCAGTAGTGCTATTCTGTAAAAAAGTTACCATGAAAACATAAGTAAAGTGAGCTATCAATAGTGTCGATCCCTAGCATCAGTAGTGCTATTCTGTAAAAGTCTCACCGTGAAAACATAAGTAAAGTGAGCTATCAATAGTGTCGATCCCTAGCATCAGTAGTGCTATTCTGTAAAAGTCTCACCGTGAAAACATAAGTAAAGTGAGCTATCAATAGTGTCGATCCCTAGCATCAGTAGTGCTATTCTGTAAAAATCTCATCGTGAAAACATAAGAAAAGTGAGCTGTCGATAGTGTCGATCCCTAGCATCAGTAGTGCTATTCTGTAAAAATCTCACCATGAAAACATAAGTAAAGTGCGCTGTCAATTTTGATAGTGTCGATCCCTAGCATCAGTAGTCTTATTCTCTAAAAATCTCACCGTGAAATCATAAGTGAAGTGAGCTGTCAATAGTGTAGATCCCTAGCATCAGTAGTGCTATTCTGTAAAAATCTCACCATGAAAACATAAGTAAAGTGCGCTGTCAATTTTGATAGTGTCGATCCCTAGCATCAGTAGTGCTATTCTCTAAAAATCTCACCATGAAATCATAAGTGAAGTGAGCTGTCAATAGGGTCGATCCCTAGCATCAGTAGTGCTATTCTGTAAAAATCTCACCGTGAAAACACAAGTAGGTAAAGTGAGCTGTCGATAGTTCCGATCCCTAGCATCTGTGCTGTTTGTTTAAATTGTGTGCCATTTAGTATAAAGTGCTAAATAATTGTATTTTCTTTCGTTCTTCACGCCTTCAGGAGAATGGAATAATAGGAGTTGGGCAGTACCAGTGGCAACGGCGTACGAGTATAGCTATCGCCATATCAGCCGTATCAATGATACGGGGCCCTCAATCTACAGTCGTCTAGTCGCGACGTGTGTAAGCAAAAATTCATAGAATATTATCCAAACTTTAAATTCTTATTGATAGGAGGCCCGTAATGTGGGAAATAACTACCGAAAATATGAAAATTGACGTAATTTATACTAATAACCTACAAACGGTTGCATTCATTTAGTAAAAGCACACAGAAAATCTAAATTCTAAACATATTCCGCCTTATTACAAAACAAGATTTATATTTTGACATGGCTTAAACCATGGAGCTAGTTTTTGTAATAAGAACGTAACAGTGATTGAAATACCGGTCTTTATACAAAACTGAAAACTTAGTTCGGTACTAAGATGCTAGTTTTGTGTTTAGGAACTTTACCATAGTCGGAATAAAGTTCGAAATTCAATAATGGCTCCATGTTTTAAACCTGCGTCTGAAGATAAACGTTGTTTTGGAATAAGGAGGATTAACATCACAATGACAGCTTAAAACTAAGTAGGTATCTCAGTCAGGATGGTCAAACTTTTGTGCTCGCTTAGCTCGCTCCTGAAAAAATTCTCGTAATCAAATCACAATGGAAACTTGAACTTCCAAATTAGTACACTATTTTGTAAAACAAAACAAAAAAAAATCCTCTGGAACTTCGCCACAGTAAAAAGGGTCCCCAACAAATTTTGATACAGGGCCCCTTTATCACTAGCTATGCCTCTGGCTAGTGTTCAATTCTTCAGCAGAAACTGGTAGATAAGGCTAAAAGATGCTGTTGGAAATGTTATCACATAATAGGTAGTAGATAGATACATAAAATATAGAATACTCGTTATTATAAAACACTATAAAAAATACAGATATTAAATGTAGACTGAAACAATGGCGCTAAAAGCGATCTTATAAAGACAACCTTTAGATGGAATAAGGGGGAAGGAGAGACAATACTGCAGATAGTCTGTGGTGTACCATTTACATAAATACAATAAATGCATCCATACATATTATTTAACTTATCTATATAAATATATTCAATAATAATCATGAAACAAGTGCAAAGAACCAAAATAAAAATGTTTAAGGAGAGAGAGACAGTGTTTTTAGGGTTCCGTACCTCAAAAGGAAAAAACGAAACCCTTATATAGGATCACTCGTGTGTCTGTCCATCTGTCACAGCCAATTTGCTCCGAATCTAGTAGACTGATTAAGTTGAAACTTGGTACACATATGAACTTCTGTGACCCAAACACAGATGTGGAAAGTAATCAAATGAATTTTGAATATGGGGCCAATTTTAAGGGGCAAATTAGAAAATTTAAAAAACGTTTTAAGAACGGTACCGCGTGACATATCAAATGAAAGGGCTTGTTGTAAGGATGTCAGATATATTTTTATAAGATATATATATATTTGAATAGCAATTCCGTTAAAAATTACCTGGGGAAGCTGCGCCCGCTTTATCTTGGAGATCTTCCTTGAGCTGCCAACAACAATAACCTGAGTCTTCGATGGGTTAACCTGCAAGCCATGTGCCGCACTCCACTTGTAAATTGAAACCATATCCTTGTTGATTATATCAACTGCATCAGTCAAATCTGAATATGCAGCTTGTTTGTAAATTTTCAAATCATCTATAGGTAAAGGTGGCAGGAAGAAAGAAGTTTTTTTGAAATATATTTTATAAAAATTGCGAAGAGTAAAGGAGATAAAATGCCACCCAGAGGTACACCCGTAGAACTATAACACAAGAAGAGCAAGTCTCTCCTATGCATATTCGTCGCCGGCGCCCATACAGGTAACTACGAAACCAGTCAATCGCCGTTGGAGATATGTTAAGCGAGCGAAGCATCCCGAACAGGATATCGAAATCGACAGTATTGAATGCATTACTGAAATCCAGTAAGCAAAGAACCGTCAGATTTCCTCCTTCCATGCCTAATTTTATCTCATCGGTAACGTTCACTAAGGTTGTAGCGGTGCTGTGACCAGGACGAAATCTGGACTGGACAGGATTCAGCAGGCTATTCTTACAAAGAAATGCACTAAGCTGATTGTGGACAAGGCATACTAGGTGGTAGGACTGGAAGCCGACAACAACATATTTGGGAAAGGCTAGGAAGATACATTGAGTAAGTAGGTAGTAGCATCTGCCTGCAGGTTTCATAAGAGACGAGCCATTGCATGTAACGTAACCACGTTTTAAAATCATAACACTGTAAGCCGAATTTACATTAAGAAACTAGTTGAAGTAAAAAGCTTTTTACAAAAAAATAATAACCGACTACCAAAAATAACACTACAAAGTGAAAAATAACTTTAATTTCGGAAGTCGGTGTCTTTGGATCTGTATTTGAGTTTATTGCCACCGACTTCCGAAATTAAAGTTATTTTTCACTTTGTAGTGTTATTTTTGGTAGTCGGTTATTATTTTTTTGTAAAGAGTTTTTTGTTTTTCACTTTTTAGTGGGTCAGTTTTGAATTTATCTAAGTTACAATAGCCTAATGTTAACTGCTCATCACCTTTTACAAAATATTGTGTTTCCCGATGCTGGGACGTTGATTGTTGAGGAGTTCTCCTGGTACGAACCAAGAGAAATGCCACTCACCATATGCATAGTGACGAGCATAAATTGCTTAATTGCAACCCGTTAAATAGGTACTCATTATTATATTGTTCCGGTGGCCATATGTGGTCTCCGTTGACAGTTCCACTTCACCAAATGGTGCTTTCGGAGAGCAAATGCACGAGTTACTATAAAAAATACCCAAATCGCTATAGGTTTGCATATCAAATTTGAGGGTTTCCCTCGATTTCCATGGGATTCCCTCATCAGATTCTGATTTGGTGGCAATGGGACCACCTCGAAAGTATACCCTTTCAAACAAAAAATAATTTTCAAAATCGGTTCATAATTGACGGAGTAATCGCATAAAAAACATCCAAAAAAAAGAAAGAAAATACCCGAATTGAGAACCTCCTCCTTTTTGGAAGTCGGTTAAAAATATAATAATAAAATAGATAATTATTTACACGTAAAACTATGTTTGCGCAACTAGTTTCGTAATGTAATTCCGGCTTTAAGTATTGAATATATTTTTTACCAGCTTGACTGCTCCAAGCAAGGCTTCTCGTGCAGATTTTTAAAAGTGGTTACATATTGAAAACGGGGTCAAGAACAAAACAATTGCAGCAAATGTTTTGTGTTGCCTCTTTATACTTTTCTGGAGCCAGCGTAGCGTAGGACCTTGAAGCCTAAGGTCGACTCCCAAATCAAGCATGGCGAACGTTGAGAAACTAAGATCTGTCGGTATAAAATTAGTTGGAATTGTGGGACTTTTGTTTTTGTTTTTTATGGTTCACTTTAAGGTTGTGGT
Source organism: Tiliacea aurago (assembly GCA_948098905.1). Classification (NCBI taxonomy): domain Eukaryota; kingdom Metazoa; phylum Arthropoda; class Insecta; order Lepidoptera; family Noctuidae; genus Tiliacea; species Tiliacea aurago. The sequence goes on along the minus strand of OX402592.1, from coordinate 23,625,693 downwards.
CGCCAAGTCTTCACCGCCTGTGGACATCGGCTATACCTGAGCAGTCGCAAGGTGCGTTGCTGTCTCAGAAACAAGAATAAAATGTCACAAGTATCACCAGCAGGCCTTACCTTCACGGCCTTACGTCACCGTCACCATGTTTTTTTTCCGTGGTGGAAAATCCTCATGGTGACCCCTCCGCCCTAGGCTGGGCGGAGGGATCTGTCAGACTCTTACTGACTAAAAACCAACCCGGTGTTCGCTTCCCACACTTGCACCGGGGATCTTGGGATCTAGCGCGATTTCCGCTATCCCCGGCTAGTGCCGGCCCGCCTCTGCAGGCCACCTCAAGTCTGGGGTGAGGTGTTTGCCCCGCGACGACTGAAAGGGGCGCGCGTAGGCGGCGGACGTCCACAAGTCCGCCGTCCTTGGACCCATTTAGGGGGGGCGGAAGAGGGTATTGTCTGCCCTCTGCCGACGCCCGGTGCGCCTGCTACGGGCCGGGGAACGGAAGAGATCTCTCGCTCCCTTCCCGCAGCCTCCTTCTGCGACATGACAGTTTCGCAGAAGGATACCACCGCGTCCCAGTATTCCTCGCTGCCGACCATCGACTCGACAACCACCGGCAGCGACAGGTCATTGCCTACTCCTGAGATGAGTGCACGGCGTGGCTCCTCCCATGCGGCACACTCTGCAAGCGTCCTGCCGGCACGTCACCGTCACCTTAGACTTAGCTTTTACCCCTTCAAACATGGATGGTGTTTAAACTCCTTCCCCGGACAATCCCCTACTCATAGAGCTAACAAGTAACAAATGTAGCGACTTAAACTAGTTGTCAATCGCCTAGGATCAATATTAAGTAATTGTTTCCAGGATTTCCCGGGAAGCCTTTCATTGCATCAATATCTATTATTAATTAACCGACTTCCTTTATTCTATAGATTCGAGGAAGGTGATGCGCTGTGCATTATCCTATCCCCTATTTATAGTTGCTTCACAGAAAATATATTTACGCCATGCCACTAAATGTATACTCTACAAGCCATTTTTCTTTGATTGTACTACATTATAATAAAATTATCTTTTTCAGTTTAGTGACGTCAGTCCACTTAATACTCTTGTCTCTAAGTAGGTAGACGAGATAGAACAAAGATAATAAAGAGGAAAAACCTATAGATTTTTCCTAAAAAAAAAAAAGGAAGTTACATAAGTAGATTTACGTGTAGAACTGTGACTTCTTCTTGCTTGACTGTAGGTACATATGTGTACCTACTTTGAGAAATCAATTAACCATATTAAATCATCATCAAATAACTTCTCCCGCTCTGGGCGGAGCGGGAGGGAGTGTCAGACTTTTACTGACTAAAACCCACCGTGTTCCTTCAAATGCCTGTGTGCCAGGGCCACGATATCCCTTTCGGACAGACTCGTGACCCTGGCAGGCATTGGCCCTTTCAGACCCCGTCAATTGGTGCTGACGTTTCTTTGAGGCGCGCGTGGAACACAACGCGCCGTCGACCCGGGCCTGGTCCTTATCGGACGGCGAGCTACCCATCGCTCACCCACCGTCCGCAAGCCCGCGCCTACGGTGGCCGGGAACCGACCTGCGATTCCCGACGCCCAGGGCGTCTCCTGCGGCGACTAAGGGTGGAAGGGCGGGCACCCTGCCTCACCCTCACGCGTTCGGCCTCCTCCTTCGCGAGCATTACTGTTTCGCAGAAGGAGGTGACGGCCTCCCATGCACTCTCGCTCCGAACCATGGCCTGAACCAGGGCCGGACGCGAGAGATCGTCGCCGCCGATCGCCTCCGTGAGAACACGGCGGTGCTGCGCCCAAGCCGGGCAGACCTCCACCGTATGCTCCACCGTGTCCTCCGGGCGATCCACGCAGTGGTGACACCCGGGCGTTTCCTCCCGCTTTATCCTGAACAGGAACCTCCCGAAACAACCGTGTCCGGTGAGGACCTGCGTCAGGCGGAAGGTGAGGACGCCGTGGCGCCTCTCTAGCTACTCCTCAAAGAGGGGACTTACCGCCGCAATTGTGGCGTGCCCAATCACTTAACCCCTAAGAACTTAATACCGTGTGTTTTTATTAGATAACTTACAACGTGGTTCTGGTTACATCAATTACGTTAACTTTTACGTTTAATTTATTTAAAATTAAATTCATGTTAATTTTAAAATCATGCCCTATTTTACCCCTTGGGGGATGATTTTACAAAAACACTGAAATCGCGTAATATATATTTCTTACGAAAAGCACACACAACTCGTGCTCGGGCTCGTTACACAAAGAAGTGCTATAGCGACCTACGCGTTCTCTACAATAATGCGTTTAGGATTGTGATGGGGCTGCCTCGGTTCTGCAGCGCCTCGGGTATGTTCGCGGAGCGCTCCTCCGCCTGTTTTTACGCGACTATGCGCAGGCGGAGCATCTCTCTGGTGCGCAGAGTACGGGCCAGCTCCAACTCAGTCCTGGGCGATGATTGCTGACAGGCTGGACTGCCCCTACATGCTGCATTGCTCCAGCAGGCATGTTCCGGTTAGGCCGTTTGTCAGGCATTTAATTCTTGTGGTTGTCTTTGTATGTATTATTTTAATTGTATAATATTTTAATTGTAATGGTATCTTATTTTATTTTATTTTGAATTTTTGACATTATTATGAATTTTATTACTATTATTTTATTCCCTTGTATTATTTTATTAGTGTGATATGTTTTGTAAATTGACTTCCATGGGCCCAGAACAGTTACCCAAAATAAATGTTTTTTTTTTTTTTTTTACATATTTTAATTTTAATATCCTTAAGAAATGCTGCGTTCCCCATACAAACATTCATCACCCCTTTAGGATTATTTTTTAAACAAAGAGTAGCCTATGTCCTTCCTCAGGATGCCATCTATCTCCTTGCCAAATTTTATCGAAATCCGTTCAGTGGTTTAGGCGTGAAAAGGTAACATACAGACAGACATAGTTACTTTCGGATTTATAATATACTAGCTTCTGCTCGCGGATTCACCCGCGTGGATGTCGGAAATTATATTCAAGTCTTGATATCGACCGCTAAAGATCAAGATAATTTGATTAAATATTTTGGAACCCGAACAAAGTTAAATGTCGCAATGTATTGAACGGGTACATGGTGAGGAGAAAGAATGCATCATGCATTATAATTATATATATATTTTTCCGATTCTAAATATTTTTAACAGACTTCACAAAAAGGAGGAGGTTCTCAAGTCGTGTGTATGTTTTTTTTTTAATGTTTGTTACCTCAGAACTCTTAGAAAATTATTTTTTTATTTGAAAGGATATACTTCCAGATTGGTCCCATGTTTATCAAAATCCAGTTCTGATGTTGGGATCCATGAGTAATTGAGGGAACTCCTCAAATATTATAGGCATACATATAGCGATGTTTATATTTTCATCAACAAGTCAATCATTTGCATTCAGAATGTATAATTTGGTGAAGTGGAACTGATGAAGAAGGCCACAGATGGCCACCGGAACTTCTCAATGATATGTATTTCACGGGTGGCGATGAGATATCTGGATTAAGATAGTTAAGCGAAGCAAATTTGATCTGATGATCGAAACTGATCTGATGATGAAGCCGGAAGGTAGGCACTGGAACTCGGTAATAAAACAATGTATCCTACCCGTGTTTGGTCTTATTGGTATTGTCATGAGATGCACTCTGGCTATAAATGATTTTTAACCGACTTCAAAAAAGGAAGAGGTTCTCAATATATATATATATATCTAGCCGTATATAGGTACCTACATATAAAAGGAAACCGTGACTGATTGGTCTATCAACACAGCTCAAACCATTGAACAGATTGGGCTGAAATTCGGCACGTAGGCATCCGCTAAGAAGGAGTTTTTGGAAAGACCTTTAAAGGGGGGAAAACGGGGGGTTTTGTTTGCATGAGAAATCTTATTCCTAGAGTTAATAAACTTGAAACTTGGACGAATACTTACGTAAGTAAAATATAAAGTTTGTATTTTTTTGATATCTTAACTTCAATGGATGGGATGTCAAAGCTTGTATAGAAGTATTTTAACGCGCGGTCCGGTCAACTCGAAACTCAGTATTTATACTTAAAACCAAAAATGAAGAATAACTTGTATCCGGGTTTTTCGAAAATCTACCCATAACGGGGTGAAAAGGGGTAGTCAATTTTACAAGAGACGATTTTACTACGTGACTTAATTAACTCGAAAATTGGTATAACCTTTAAGTCAAATAATGGAAAAGTCGCAAACCACTTTAAAAAAATTACCTCTTTGGGGGTGTAAAGGGGGGATGGATACAGTTTGTATGAAAAAATCTTCTTTCGTTGATCTATTAACTTGAAATTTAGCCTGAATACTTCATCATCAGTCTCCTGCCCTAATCCCAATTTATTCGGGGTCGTCGTAACATGTCGAATTACAATATAGATTTAATACATACAAAAGAAAACAGTGACTGACTTACTGACTGATCTATCAACACAAAACTCAAATCATTGAATGGATTGGGCTAAAATTTGGCAAACAGATAGTTATTATGACGTAGGTAACCGCTAAAAACAGATTTTTGAAAATTCAACCCCTAAAGGGGTGTAACGGGGTTTCACAACTTGTATGGAGAAATCATATTATCAATTCAACAATTCGCAGGGTTACTCGTGTCAACAAATAAATAAAACGTGATTCATGTTTTAAAAAAAACAGCCGCTTCGGGGGAGTAAAGAGGTTAATAGTCTACAAATCAATATGGTGTCATTTTCAAGGTTTGTCAGGACGTTGTTCTCGTAAAGGTCAACAATTTTGAAATATTACACTCGAAGAACAAAAAAAAACTAATAAGTCCTAATTTATTATTATTTTGTATTGGTCTAAATAACAAATCTATCTGTTTATATAAATGGAGAAACTGACCGACTGATTGACTGACGTATCAACGCACAACCTAAACTACTGGGAGCGACGTGAAATTTTGCACTATGGTTCCTTTTATGTAGGGCAGGTACTTTTAATCCCGATTCCCGTGAGATTTTTTCTGACATCTACGTGGGTGAAGCCGCAGGCAAAAGCTAGTATTATATAATGTTCAGGCATAACTTATTTGTTTATGAACAGATTTTAATAATTCTTTTATTTGGTAGAGGAAGCTTGCGCGGTCTCATATACTTACAGATTTACAGCTAACTCGTGAATAATATGTATTTATTTGTCGGTGTATGTTGATGATGTTATAAAACTTCCTGTCACTGTTGTTTTCATAGCAAGTAGTATACGAATTGGTGTGGGGTAGGTAACACTAAAAAGTTAAAAATAAAAAAACTTTTTTACAAAAAAAAACAACCGACTTCAAACAAAAACACTAAAAAACACAAAACCAAAGACACCGACTTCCAAAATGTAATTAAATATAATATTAAATGTGGGTATACTACAGGTACACCTCTGCCCAACCCTTCGAGGGAACAAGGCGGGATTATGTTATGTGCTTCCGAAATTAAAGTTATTTTGCACTTTTTAGTGTTTTTGTTTGAAGTCGGTTGTTTTTTTTGTAAAAAAGTTTTTTTAGTTATAATTAGCCACAAAAAATGCAAAAACGGGAACACCCAGCCTTAAAGCAGGTCTTCTTGACCAAGAGACTCGTGGCTAAATGACGATGGGTAAAGCATCGATCGATTAAGTTAAGGTAGAACTCGGGTTGGTTGGTTGACAGTGACATGAATTTATATGAATTGCGCACGCGTTTCATGTGGTGTCCACACGAAACGCGTGCGCGGGTCGGGAGCGCGCCCGTCGCCCGCCACCACAGACAGCGCGCGGGACTAGCGGGTTGGGAGTGGGTGTAGCGTCGTTACATTCGTCGTAATACACGTATTCTTCGATAGGCAGTCACACTGACGCGTGCGCGGGGAAAACGCGGGTCGTGCGCGGCGCGTGTCTTAATTTGTTTTGTGAAGATTTACAAAAAAAAATAAAAAATTAATGTGTTCGTAAACACTCTTGCTTGTACGAGCTTAGTGACCAAAAGCTACAAAAATGCTGTTTTGAAAGGAAGAATATGGCAGCAGATTGCAGAGAAATTAAAACTATTATATTAAAAATTATTATAGTTTTATTTTTTTAATTACTAATACTATATATCTATAATTCTAATACTATTATATTATATTAAAAATATGATTCCCGTGTGGTCCCGGATAAATAATATGGCCATCCCATTTCATCCCGTGTTTGTCGTAGGAAGCGACTAAGGGACCTAGTGCATACCATGTTAGCACCTTGGGTCACCCGCTCGGTGGCGGGTAAACCACCAACAAAAGCATTCCCAAGGAGGGTTGGTGTCCGGTAGGCGGCCGACTGTAAAACTTTGCTAAAACCCTAAGCAACATGATTGGAAGGTATATGATGCACGATAGGGCTAGGGCGTAACCCACAGGCGACACGCAGGGGCAGCACCCGGCTTCTGTGGGGAATGGACAAGGGATGTCGCACCGAAAGGGTGGGTGCGACGTAAGACCCAAGCTCGGAGAGTGAGAGAAGTTAGGTTGAGATGTGCGAGCTGGAATGTAGGTACGATGATTGGAAGAGGAAGGGGAATAGCAGATGTTTTAAAAAAGGCGACGACTAAATATAGCGTGTCTGCAAGAGACGAAGTGAGAGGGTGCAAAAGCTAGAGAAATTGGAGGATATAAGTTTTATTACTGTGGAAGTGATGGCAACCGAAATGGTGTGGGTATAGTTTTGGATAGTCAGTTGAAAGAAAGTGTGGTGGGTGTTAAAATAGTAAGTGATAGAGCGATAGCTGTTAAAGTGGTTGTGGAGAGTTTGGTGGTTAATATAGTTAGTGTGTATGGACCCCAGTCAGGGTGTGAGGAAACGGTAAAAGATAAGTTTTGGAAGGACTTCGATCGGGTGATCATGGATGTGCAAGATAGTGAAGAAGTGTATGTGGGGGGTGATTTTAACGGGCACGTAGGAAGACAGAAGTATGGGTATGAGAGAGTGTATGGTGGTTGGGGATACGGATACCGTAACACTGCTGGCGAGACACTGCTGCAAGCTACTACGGCCTTCGACCTCGCAATAACAAATACGTGCTTCAGAAAACAAAATGAGCATCTTATAACCTACAAAAGTGGTCGCCACGCGTCACAAATTGACTACTTGCTGGTAAGACGGAATACCCTTAAAAGAGTCAAAAATTGTAAAGTGCTCCCAGGTGAAGACACAACATAGACTCATCATAATGGAGGTAAAAGTCAGTGTCTTGTCCAGTAGAAACAAGGAACGGCCCCCACCCAAGACCAGATGTCTTAAGATAGAAGAAGAGGAATGTGCCAGTAGGTTTAAGAGTCAAGTGTTAGATAAAATGATTGAAATGAAGGATATTATGGAAATAAAATCTGTGAATGAATGTTGGAAAGAAATGGCGGATTGTATAAAGAGAGTAGCAAAAGATTTGTTTGGATAATCGATAGGGAAAGGTATGATAGAAAAGGAAACATGGTGGTGGAATGAAGACGTGCAAAGCATGCAAGAAAGAAAATTGCGTTTAATGAATGGCAGGGTGTAGCTCACCGTCCGATAACTGGTCCTTATCGACCCGTGTCGACGGCGCGTTGTGTTCCACGCGCGCATCAAAGAGATGTCAGCATGAATTGACGAGGTCCATTAGGCCCAATGCCTGCCAGGGTTGCGAGTTTGTCCGAAAGGGATATCGTGGCCCTGAAGGAATCAAATGAAGGAATACGGGTGGGTTTTAGTCAGTAAAAGTCTGACACGCCCCAAGTTATTTGATAATTTCCCACCCAAAAAAAAAGGGTGTAGAAACCGGGAATGATAGTTTTAATAGTGATAAGAAAATGGTTTATAAAGAATGGGAGAAAAAGGCGGTAGCAGTTTCGAGGGCTAAGACGCAGGAGAAGTTGTATGACTCACTGGACAGAAGACCTAGAGGCCAGAAGGAGCTCTACCTGATTGCAAAAGTAAGAGAAAGGAGAATGAGGGATACAACTAACATTACGTGTATGAAAGATGACGCCGATAAGGTTCTGTCCAAAGTTGACGAAATAAAAGAAAGATCCAATGGAAGGTTTATTTTGGAAAGCTGATGAACGAAGAGAATAAATGGAGTGGTGTGCTCAAAGAGGTACAAATAAATATGGGTTTACTGAGGGAAATTAGCATGGATGAAGTAAGAACGCAGTTCGAATTATGAAAAAGGGAAAGGCAATGGGCACAGATGATATACCAATAGAAGTACGGAAGTGTTTAAAAGAAGATGGATGTATGTGGCTGACTTTATTCTTCAATAAGCTGTTGCATGAAGAAGGGAACCCACAAGAATGGTGCAATAGTTCGCTAGTGCCCATCTTCAAGAATAAAGGTGATGTACAGGACTGCAACAACTATCGAGGGATAAAGCTCATGTCACATAGTATGAAGGTATGGGAGAAAGTAATAGAGAAAAGTTTGCGAGAGGAGAGTGAGATTGCCCCGAACCAGTTCGGGTGGGGGTTATGCCAGGACGAGGAACAATGGACGCCACTTTTGCTCTCCGCCAATTGTGTGAGAAGTGCAGACATGCACACAAGAACTTGCACATAGTGTTCATTGATCTGGAGGAAGCGTATGATAATACCTCGGGATGTTTTGTGGTGGGCTTTGAAAGAGAAAGGTTTGCCCGGGAAGTATGTAGAGTTAATTTGTGCTATGTACAGTCAATCTTGTACCTACGTCCGGTCGGCTGCTGGCAATACCGATGAGTTCAGCGTGGCTGTAGGCTTGCACCAAGGGTCGGCTTTAAGTCTATACCTCTTCCTGTTGATTATGGACGCGGCGGACTTACAGGAAGAGGCACCCTGGTGCATGCTGTTTGCCGATGACATTGTTCTTGTCAGTGAAGATGGACCTGAGATCCAGAGCAGATTGGAGAAATGGCAACAGAGGCTGGAGGATGTTGGCTTGAAAATCAGCAGAACAAAACTTAACATATGTTCGGTGATTTTGGCGGTCTCTCCAGTTCTGGAGTCATAGAGTTTGATGGCGCGCTTCTCCCAGTCTGCCCCGACTTTCGGTATCTCGGTTCACTCGTGCAAAGAGACGGCGAAGTAGATCGGAAGGTTAAGCACAGAATTAACACTGGATGGATAAAATGGCGGCAGGTTACGGAAACAATACGCGACGCATATTGTTCTCCGTAAACTTCTATAGAACAATGGTAAGACCTGCTGTCTTGTATGGAGCAGAATGTTGGGTCTCAAAAAGAATGAATGAAAGGCAGTTGCATGTAGCCGAGATGAGAATGCTAAGAGGGATCTGTGGTGTGAACCGAATCGATGGAATAAGAAATGAGTATATAAGAGAAAGTCTGAAAGTGGCACCGGTGACTGAAAAGTTGTGGGGAATTCGGTTGTCATGGTATGGGCATGTGTTGCGGAGGAATGAGGAAAGTGTCGTGAGGATAGTTATGAGTATGAATGTCGATGGCTATAAAAGTAGGGGACGACCAAAGAAGCGATGGATGGACTGTTTGAAGGATGATATGGCTAGAAAGGGAGTGACTACCGAGATGACGACTAATAGAGAAGTATGAAGACAGGGACATGTTGCGTCGACCCCAAATAAAATTGGGTTAAGGGCAGGAGTCGAATGATGATATTCAAAATTATTATAATAACTCATCGTCCGTATCCGAATCACCCGACATTTTTAATCCGCCCGCGCCGCCGCCGACCCGCGCCCGCGCCCGCCGCCGTCGACCTGCGCCTGCACTTTGTGTGAAAGCAATGAACAGCGCGTCTCACGCGAAGAAAACGACCCGACCCGCACCCGCGCGTTCTGTGTGTGAGCTTTAAGCGTGAAAAGGTAACAGACGACAGACAATAATGCAAGTAATTTTTTTTTTTTTTTTTTTTTATGGTCTGAATGTCTAACTTATAAAAATAATAAGAATCCCTTTTTTTTATATTATCACCATTATTTTGAAATACTCTAGCGCCACCGCGCCGCCATTGACCACGTACGAGTTATTTTTAATCGACTTCCAAAAAGGAGGAGGTTATATACAATATATTATCTTTGTCTGTATGTTTTTTATTTTTTTATGTGCACCGATTTCTCCGTCAGTTGTGGACGAATTTTGAAAATTCTTTTTTTGTCTGAAAGGGTATGCTGTCAAGGTGGTCGCATTGTCTCCGAACTGACATTGCTGAGGAATCTGATGAGGAAAACCCATGGAAATCGAGGGAAATCCTCAAATTGTATAGGCACAACTATAGCGATTTGGGTATTTTTTATAGTAAGTAACACAAGCATTTGCGCTCGGAAAGCACCATTTGATAAAGTGGAACTGATGATGAAGACAACAAATGGCCAACGGAAATACTTAATAAAAAATATTTCACGGTTGCGATTCGTTTAGCCACTTTAATATGATTTCTAAGCAATATATGCTCGTCACAATGCATATGGTGAAGTTAGCATCAGTTCCAGTTTTCTTGGTTCTTACCAAGAGAACTCCTCAACAATTAACGCCCCTGCATCGGGAAAAGCAATATTTTGTAAAATGCGATGAGTAGTTGACATAAGGCTATTGTAACTTAGTTAATTACGAACTAACCCACTTCTAGTACTATAAGTAATTATTTCATTCACCTCTTTTACAAAAAAGATGTAATTTTATTTTTATGTACATGTTGTTTTCCTCGTTTGCATAGATTATCACCCGTCAACTTTTAGCATAGTCTAAGTTATTTAATTTTGGAATTGTCATGTAAGTACATATAGGTGATTTGTAAGTTTTACACCTAATTTACCACGGAAGAGCACTGATTTCCAAGATACAGGTGTTTACTTAGTGTGGAATTCAGAAGTTCATAGCCGTCTACTTCTTCCATGATTTGTATCCTAGTTCTTAGGAATATAACTGTATTAGGCTATATTTAATTGAGTTCAAATAAACGTTATTATTATTTATGTTAGAGAATTATGGCTACCTGGCACTTGGAGAAGATTAAAAGGCCTTGAGATAAAAGATTAGATTATATTTTCTATAGAAACAAACATACGGGTAGACACTTTTAGACAGAAGTAAGTTTGTCACTGTCACAGGGTGTGTCACAAACTAAACAATATTTAAACTTAGAAGTAACAAAGCTGCCAGGTAGAGTGTTATCATTGAAGTTCCAACAATTTAAAGTGTCTTTAACATATCTCAGAACCCTGGGGTCCCGGTCTCCCGGACCTTTGGAACGCGTACAAGGGGCCGAAGCCAACTCGCAGACGCGTGTTAGACGCTTTCATTTCAATGAGGCACCGTAGAGTTTTATTATAAACTAGCTTCTGGCCGCGACTTCGTTCGCGTGAAAGTCGTAAGACATCATGTTATAAAAAACTGCCTCGTTGTTCTTTTGGTCGCAAGCGCTACTGTTGGCCATGAGGTCCTGGGTTTGATTCCCGGGTCAGGCAAAGTGATAATGGGTTTTCCATCTGGAATTTCTCTGTTAAAGTCCGCGGTATGAATTTGTGCCCGGTTAGTGGCAATAGGCTCGCCCCCTATTACATGGAAACTAAACATAACTGGCGAAATTAAATGTGGGTGTACTATATAGGTAGGTACACCTCTCCCTAACCCTTTGGGGAATACAGACGTATTGCTATGTTATTTGTATAAAATATAAATACATACATAAACTCACGCCTACTTCCCATGGGGGTAGGCAGAAACTATAGAACGCCACCTGCTACGCTACTTACATACTCCTTTTGCTTCGTTTACGTTCATACATCAGGTCATATAAGCACGCCTGTTCCGTGTACTGCGCACCTGACCTTTCTGAAGAACATCACCAATTAGGTCACTAAATGATGTCCTTCTAGGGCGTGTCCACTCACATCTGCCTTGTAAATACCTTTTGTTAGTCGCCTTTCATTCTCATCCTTTCAACGTGACCAAATCATCTAAGCATAATCTTTTAAAATGTTGTCACTACATCTTCTTTTAACCCGCACCGTTGCCTTATCACATAATTTTTCAGCCAATTCATAGTCACGCCACACATGCTTCGCAAAGAACACATTTCCACAGCATTGATTCTACTTTCATGCTTCTTTTGCCACACCCAACATTTACTTCCATACATAAGCGTGGGTACCAGCACACCATTGTGAATACCCAGCCTTGCCTTTTTGGGCATCGACTGGTGGGTCACAATCGCAGTATAGCACAATTCACTTTATTTCCCGCATTAACTCTTTATAATAAAACTTCTCTGTATACTACGTTAGTAATTATGGTCTCAGCCGACAAAATATACCTGGAGACTCAGGACTGGTGATGCGTGACCAAGCGGCGTACCGTTGCCCGTGTGAGAAGCAGACTTTCGTCCTGAGGTCGATTCCGCAGTCTTCAGTAGCATTTTTTTCAGTGAACGCCTGTTTCTGTATAGGTATACTACCTAACGTCACAAAACTGATACACTGACTGATGCATTCTAACATATTATTCCTAACGAACGACTATAACTCAAATTCAAAGCATTTATTTCAATTAAACCATTTACAGGCTACCTATTTAACTGAAATAGTATAACAGTAGATTATGCAGAACACATAATCTACATTAAAAGTTATAGTTATACTAAAAGTTTCTGGAGTGGCGACCGCATACCCGGAAGACGAAACGTTGGAAAGCTGCAGGAATCTGCTGGATTCGGGAAGCACAGAACCGGTCGAAGTGGCGATGCTTGGGGGAGGCCTATGCCTAACAGTGGATGTCTTTCGGCTGAAATGATGATGATGTGATAAAACTACCTAATAACCATTTATAGAGTTTTTCCTTTACTTGTGCTGTGAGACTTTTCCGAGTTTTATTATTATAGGTCAACGGAAAGTACTCTATAGGTTTGATTAATTTGCGAGTATCAAAATATGTCGCATATATGGCCGTATTTTTTAATGCGTTTACTTAGAAGTTTGGTTTTTTTGAGCTCCAAGGAACCGTAGACCTACGTATTTGAAATAAAATTAAACTTGATACCTCCACGCGTTCCTGAAAAAAGGGTCTTCACTGACAAACAGACAAGACAGTCGGACAACGAAGTAAGATAAATAAGGGTTCCGTTTTTTCCTTTTGAGGTACGGAACCCTAAAAAGTTAGTGTCTCATTTAGTTGGCTAAGTTGGTGTCTCATTTCCCACGATATGTGGGAAAAGGTTTTTGCGATTTCTGACTCATCTAGTACTCAAACTTTACTTGGTATAATAGAGTGTTTGATCCTCATATGAAACAGGGTCCTGTTTCATATGGCATTTGGCACCAATTTATTTTTAAATTCCAATTTCCCATGTTTTTGCTGACTGTACATTTTTTTCAAAATCTATATCTGCAATGTCTCAAAAAGTTAAAGATAGTCTTCTAAGACCGATTGTATGGAGCTACAACGGTTAAGGTGGTTACTGCCCCATCTCCAACATACACCCTGTGTATGTCATGATGATTAAAAAAACCTTAACCCTATAAAGAAGCTGAAGCTGGGGAGCTGTTTGAAGCTTAGCCCTATAAAGATGCGGCGTGATGATTCAATCTGTACCTGTATCTGCAATGTCCAAAACATTCGGCTTGTCTTTTTACAATTTACTGTAAACTATTGAGTAATACAAACATAATGCTTTATTGCTCATCCCCCATAGCAAATAGCGTGATAATATATAGCCCACCGACTGACCAGACTTATGGAAATATCTATGCAAAATTTGAACAGAATCTATCCAGTAGAATTTGCGTGATGCTGGAACGTGCATTCATAAAGGAACACAAACATAATTCAATATTGCTCTTCCCCCATAGCAAATAGCGTGATAATATATAGCCTATCAATTGACCAGGCATATAGGAAATATCTCTGCAAAATTTGAACAGAATCCATCCAGTAGAATTTGTGTGATGCTCTAACATACATTCAGACAATCATACAAACAGACAAAAATTCTAAAAATTATATTTTCGGCATTGGGATCTATCCCAGACCTCGTTGCAATTACTTTTTTTTCAAAAATATTCAATGTACAATTTTGACTTCGCTACGATTTTATAAATAAATAGTATTTTGTCTTTAAAAGAGTGATTTATGAGTTATTAATTTATTAAACAGCTCAAACTGACAATTTATTGTTAAGGGATCCGCGTAAGGCTTAGGGTGCCTAAACAGCGGGAGGAGTTCACATCGGTGTCGAGTCGACGATGAAGTACTTGGGACTCGTCCTCGACAGCCGGTGGAACTTCGTGGAGCACTTCCAACGTTTGGCTCCTAAACTGCAGAGGGCCGGGGCTGCTTTGAAGCGGCTTCTGCCCAATCTAGGGGATCCAAACGCCTCCTGCCGGAGGCTCTACGCGGGGATCGTGCGGTCCATGGCCCTTTACGGGGCACCGGTGTGGGCGCGTTCTCTGAGGCTGCGACCAGCCCAGCGGTTGAACGCGTCCCTAAGGGTCATGGCCATCAGGCTGGTACGGGGTTACCGCACGGTCTCCCGTGAGGCGGCGAGCCTCCTTGCCGGACTGCCGCCGTGGGATCTGGAGGCAAAAGTCCTCGCGCACATCTGGGAGTGGCGCGAGGAGGCGAAAGGCCGGGGTGAAACTCCGCTGCCGCGAGAAATCACGGCACAGCGGACGGAGCTCCGGCGGGATCTCATGGCGGCGAGAGTGCGATTGTCGCAACCCAGCGTAGGGCACGCCACAATTGTGGCGATAAGTCCCCTCTTTGAGGAGTGGCTAGAGAGGCGCCATTGCGTCCTCACCTTCCGCCTGACGCAGGTCCTCACCGGACACGGTTGTTTCGGGAGGTTCCTGTTCAGGATAAAGCGGGAGGAAACGCCCGGGTGTCACCACTGTGTGGATCGCCCGGAGGACACGGTGGAGCATACGGTGGAGGTCTGCCCAGCTTGGGCGGAGCACCGCCGTGTCCTCACGGAGGCGATCGGCGGCAGCGATCTCTCGCGCCCGGCCCTGGTTCAGGCCATGGTTCGGAGCGAGAGTGCATGGGAGGCAGTCACCTCCTCCTGCGAAGCAGTAATGCTCGCGAAGGAGGAGGCGGAACGCGTGAGGGTAAGGCAGGGTACGCGCCCTCACGTCCTTAGCCACCGCAGGAGACGCCCCGGGCGTCGGGAGTCACAAGCTGATTTCCGGCCACCGTAGACGCGGGCCTGCGGACGGTGAGCGATGGGTAGCTCGCCGTCCGATAAGGACCAGGCCCGGGTCGACGGCGCGTTGTGTTTCACGCGCGCCTCAAAGAGGTGTCAGCACCAACTGACGGGGTCCGTTAGGGCCAATGCCTGCCGGGGTTGCGAGTTTGTCCGAAAAGGATATCGTGGCCCCGGCACACAGGCAACGGAAGGAACACGGGTGGGTTTTAGTCAGTAAAAGTCTGACACGCCCTCCCGCTCAGCCCAGAGCGGGACAAGTTATTTGATAATTTCCCACCCAAAAAAAATAAAAAGCGTGTCTAAACAGAATATTAGAGATTAAAACTACAATTTTAAGTATTTTGTGACACTTCAATCTGGTTTTATCGTTAAAGTTGTATATAGGCTGTATTTTGCAAGTGATCAGGTAACTTATTACAGCTCTAAGGCCCGTATTTACAGCGCGTTACTCAGTACTCAAGCATTACTTAAGACTAGATTCAAGCCATTGGATTGGTGGAAACTAGTCTTAACTAATGCTTGAGTACTGAGTAACGCTCTATAAATACGGGGCTAACAGTCAGTTGCAGAAACGATCTTTAAATTTTAAAGACTACATTAAACACTAATGTAGCATTAAATCATTGCACAAAACCATTTTTTATTTTATTTTAATGCTCCATTAAATTTAACTAATGAAATGTCAAACCTAATGAAACCGGCCATTTTAAACACTTTTACGTTGCACGTAACTTCATTAGCGCCCATTAGCAGTTTGTGAACTTTAAGTTTGACATTTCAGATTTTTTAATTTTAATGGGCCGAAAAGCATCCATTAAGAGCAACATTAGTGTTTTCTACGGTACTTGAATGCATTTCTGTAATTGAAAGATGTTTTTAACCAGTCTTTCGTCATTATCTGATTCTTATTTAGTAGATTTACCTCGCCGTCGAATCCCAGACCGAGTGAATTCATTTTTAAAACATGATGGAAAAGAGTTTCGTGTAAGGTATAGAATTTCCAAGGAGGCAGTTATTCAAATTTGTAACCTATTTGATTAATATTTAGAACCAGTGACGCAAAGAAATAAATCCATTATTGGCCTGACACAGCTTATAATATGTTTGAGATTTTTCGCCACTGGATCTTTCCAGCAAGTAGGTATTGGGTGATTTAATAAACATAAATAAATCAACAGTTTGTCGGAAACAGGTTGGGTCGGGTTGTTTGTCAGTTTGTTTATACAAAAAGTATCCCGTGAGCTAGCAAAATTAAGCCACCTCTATATTAAAATGCCAGACCGGACGGAACTACGTAGAGTTGCAGAAGGTTTTTATGAAATTGATGGATTTCCACGTGTGGCAGGAGCTCTAGACTGCACACATGTTAAAATTATTAGATTAAGGGGGATGCGCTAAGGTAGCCCGCAAAATTCAATTTTTTTTACGTTTTTTGCAATTTGCAGGTCATTAACACGTATCTAATTATGATTCGCGACCATAACCAATATGGCTTTACAGAATTATAATCATTAGAATATGAATCAGAAGTATAAAAATTGCAAAAAACGTTGGTAAATTTGAATTTCGCGGGCTACCTTAGCG
Source organism: Tiliacea aurago (assembly GCA_948098905.1). Taxonomy (NCBI): domain Eukaryota; kingdom Metazoa; phylum Arthropoda; class Insecta; order Lepidoptera; family Noctuidae; genus Tiliacea; species Tiliacea aurago. The sequence continues at coordinate 23,608,914 of OX402592.1, read as the reverse complement.
CATCCCCTTTAAACCAGATTATTTAAACTACATTAAACCACAGAGTACACTGAATACACATAAATCAACTACATTTACTTTATTTTATGCTAAAATTGTGGTGTACTTGTACGTACGGATATTAACAGAACGCAAATGTTCACTCTTTTCGTTCAATATGGTAATTTGTTCCTGGCAATATTGTTTAAAGTCTTCTTTAACTAAAGTGGCATTAAAAATGTCTAATGCTATCTAAAATTTGTTTGTGCAACTTCATTAAAGTAATGAATTCATTAGCGATAATGCTGCTTTAGGTAATGAAGTTTTAATGGTGAGCTTTCTGCAACTGAGTGTAAGTGTTATTAAAGTATCACTTGATCACAGATAATATAATACTAACTTGATACTTGTTTCTGTACAATGGTATATGAAAACTCCGTCCTCAAACTTATTTTTATGGCGTAATTGTACACTCTTGTGTAAAACAAAAAAAAATGACAGCCATAGTACAGCTTTTATATATATTTAGAACACTTTTCATTACAAGATACGTATAATTATAATTTGTCTGTGTGGTGCCGGACGTAAAGAATAGCACCACCCTATTTCTTCCCGTGGGTGTCGTAAAAGGCGACTAAGGGACTTACTAGAGAATGGACAGCAGCGTTCTTTATGCATTTTAACACCATCCTGCGATCGCTAACCCACCTGTCAAGCATGTTGATTATGGCAAATTCCCGTTAGAGGAGGCCTATGTCCAGCATTGGACGTCTTTCGGCTGAAATGATGAATGGTTTCTTTGTACACTGAATAAGAGCTCTAATACAGCTTCTCTATTGCTTTTACTGCTACTATACAGCTCTACTAAGGCAAAAAGCTGTATATTATGGGTCCTTTTTACTTACAAGGTCTGTTTAAGCGCTTACACAGTCTGTATACAGCCAAAACATACAGCTTCTACTATAAAAACGAACTTAAATACAGCTTGTTTATAGCTTATAATTCTACTTGGGATGCTGCCTAGTGCCTTGCGGGTTTTTGTATATCTCTTGGTCTGGCGCCTTATCCTAGACCTGTATCGGCAATGTAAACACTACCCGCACAGACCTAGAGTTCGGAGCACGCAAGCCCCGCAAGAGATACGGCAGTGGGGTTATTATTATTATTGTATAGGTAGATATATTGACAAAGTACCGTCATGATGTTAATTTTAATATCCTTAATCAGTTCCCTTAGAGAATCGCGCCTGCGGTGATTATATATTATCATTTTAAATGGCTCTGATGGCTCTTTTCTTCAGAATAAAAATTGACTCGATGTCTGCAGCCCGTCCCCAAAGTAAAATACCTACCGTAAGACATGATAATATGAAAGTAACTAAAATAGACTACACGCACGGTATCTACATCAGTAAATTGACGGATTTTTCTGACAGCAATTATGCTGCTGAACTTACCCGTTCTGTAAGAGATGTTAAATGAGGACCCCATTGTAGCCTAGAGTCGAGCGTGATCCCCAGGAAAACAGTTTTTCGACGAATTCTAGTTTATCTTGAATTCTTGATCCAATACTACGAGTATCTCTTAATCATTGACTACCTTTGACTTTTGATAAAGAAAATCTTATGCACTTAGTTTTTTTTTATAACTAAATTTTGGCAGAGAAACAATTTTGAACCTGCAGTATTTGTAGTGTGTCATCAAAATTTGTAGACGTCTATAATCTACTTTGAAACTTAAGGGAGTTATGTTAAATAAAATAAATGTTTAAATGGTAAACCCTCCATATTGGTGCCAAAGATACAGGCTTGCCTAGTTTGGGGCCAATATACAACATTTGTAATCTTTTTAGCAATAATTTTTTTATTATTATTATTAAGTATCGTCTGCAAATAGAGTCTGTCTGGCCACGCTAATTTTGCAGAAGTAAAAAAATTGTGGTATTTCTATAACTATAGACGGCAACACCGTTTGTAGTACGAAAAAAGATTTAGATACTTGGCCTGAATACAGGACAAGCGGATGTCTAAGGAGATCTATGAAACTACTCGAGGACAGTATAAAAATGATAAGTAGGTCAATTTCCCAATAAAATACATTTTAAATATTTCTTAAAAACATATATAAAAAAAATTATATAAAAAAAATTCATCCATCCGTGTGGAGAGCAGGGTCCAAGCTACCAGTGGTTAGGGGCCAGAGACAGGAACCTCCTCACAATACAAGCCTTAGCGAGGAGTACTGCCTTCTGAATCAGGCCCTTAATCCAACTGCCTAACGAGAGCCATCGCCAGAGGTCATCGGCCATTACGACAATCCGCACAATGACAGCCTAGCTCACGTTCCACATGTCAACAACCTCGTGTGCCAAGTCGAGATATTTTATTTGTTTCTCTTTCTCAGCTTTCACGAGATTCTCGTCATGTGGAATGGTAACATCTACTATGATTGCGCGGTGCGCCAGTCGATCTATCACCAGTTCGCCACTTTAGCAGGCTTATTGGCGACAATAGTCCTATCAGTAATGGTAGACTGATCCCAGTACAACGTGACATGAATATTTTCGAGAACTAGCTGGGTCGGGCACTTACTTGCAGTATGGTACCTAAAGAGTCCACAAGTTTATATTTCAAACAAGTTGCTGGTGAATAATCCTGGCCACTTGGTTATGCCTGTGCAAGTACTCGCCGTTAGCGAGACGAGATCAACCATTAGTTTTATATTTATAAATGAAACCACATCGAACACCTTGTTCATTCATCGGAATCTGAATCTAAATATTCTGTCTTCGTCCTTTAGCTTCTGAAGGGCAGCTTGAAGATTTGGTTTTAATTCTTCACTTATTTTACCTGGAATTTACAAATAATAAGTTCTTATTTGTTATGAATTTACTGTCTATAGTAGTTTCACAGTGAGTAATTAACGCATAACTACAAGGTTTGTTGTTTTGCTTAATTATGTTGTAATTTGACATGATCTTCCTGTAAACAACATGAATAGGCGTATAAGTATTCCAAAAAATGTTCTTAGATAAATAAATAATCTAATAGGCAAACATCAAAAGGCAAAATATCAAAATTATTAGATCTACGTAGGTACACGTCAACTTATCAAAACATTGTCGTTTTTGGCTAAGGACAACATCGCTGCATTGTACTGTTCCTTCACATCTTTGAATTCACGTATCATGTTATGTAATAACTCCCGCATTCCAAATTTTAAAGGTTAAACAATTTTTGTTTCGTAGTAAACAAGGAACCCTTATAGTTTCGCCAAGTCCGTCTGTCTGTCTGTCTGTCCCCGGCTTAGCTCAGAGACTATTAGTACTAGAAAGCTGTTATTTGGCATGGGTATACATACATATTAATCACGCCGACAAAGTGGTATAATAAAGTAAAATCTTGAAAAAATTCTTTACGTTTTCAGTTGGAGAATCGACCGTTACGTATGTCGATCTATGGGAGACCATGTTTTTGAACTACAATGTTACCTAAATTTGTTTTTGGGATAAATTCATCCCAACTACGGAACCCTTCATTGTGCATGGTACGAAACGCACTTGGCCGGTTTTTCTAATTTATTTTGGGTAGTATTTAAACGCAAATCAAAAAATATCCTTTTTCTATGCAATAAGATTCCGAATTCCCATCAAAATTACTGATTGCACAGCAAAATATTCAACTCAAAATATCACTAAACACACTACAATTTATTTTCGCAGCGTACAGCGATTTTTCCTAAAGCAAAAGCTTTTTCATCAATGCACAGCTAATAATCTTAATGCACAATAAACATGTTAACTCTTTTTCTTTTAAATATAGCTTCTATTTTTATATTATGTACAGCAGTTTTTCTAAATAAAACAGCATTTTATTAGTCACAGTCGTCTTATTATTTATTAATTACCACATATTGAGATCAGCAAAAAAAAAAAAAAATTAGATACAAAATTGTAATTTATTGAATTATTAAAGCGGGTCTTGCTTTCGCGGGGCGTCCACGCTTCCTTTTTTGCCCAATAGGCACATTTTTAGCTTCTGCAGGTGGCGCCACGTACTTGAGTCGGATCGCAAGTCCGATGATATGCTTGCACATATAGTTCTTAAAAAAAATGGGGCAGGTGCATTTTCCGTTGACCCAGGCGGTTTGTTGGGTGGGCAAAGCAACTCTCCAATATGCGAAAGCCTTTTTGTTTGTAACCATCAAAAGTGTCCCAATCGAAACTGTAACGGTTTACCAACAGTCGATTGGTCCATGAATCGTTGGTCAACGTTATCTTTAAACCATTAACTTTTTATCCAAAGGACTTTTCACCCACGAACGTTTCGCCAACATAACTAAACGTCAGTGAATGCTTAACCAACAGAATGTTTTGTTTCGCGACCAATTTCGAGGTAGCGCTCGCCGGCCGCTGCCGCGGCACCGCTCGCTGCGCTCGCTCGGCTCGCGCATGTTGGTCACAGTTCTAACCTAACCTAACCTATGGATATCTTTGAAAGTTATTGGTCAAAACATTCTGTTGGTTAAGCATTCACTGACGTTGAGTTATGTTGGCGAAACGTTCGTGGGTGAAAAGTCCTTTGGATAAAAAGTTAATGGTTTAAAGATAACGTTGACCAACGATTCATGGACCAATCGACTGTTGGTAAACCGTGACAGAGTGGTCCCAATCTTGAGTAAATGTCATGTCACTTGCTGTTGAGCTTCCAACTATATAAGTATTTAGTCCGGAATCAGATTCTAAAAATTTTACATTCTTATCAAGTTTCGCCCATTGATACGCAAGAGTCCAGTCTTTCAGTTCTATCGGAGGTAAAGTGTGATATAAACAAACAAATACACGTGGATTGTGTAAAACGACACCTACACTAACGAAATATTTCTATTTCGCTCTTACGCGCGAGATATACGGCTAACTCCCGACGACACGACCTAGCGCTATCTCTATCTTACTCGCTCGCGCCACTCTGCACTCCAGTGACGAAAAAGCGCGCGAAGCCGCCAACCTTTTAATCAGTTAATTTGTTCTGCTTTTAGAAATAATGCAATGTAAAAGGATTTTTTTGTTATAATAATCATTAAATTTGCCGAGCATGGCTTCTTGAAAATTAAGACAAATATGATGAACAGGTTTTGTTGTACTTACTGGTTAATATGCGACTGGGATAGTTATTTTGCTATGAAATATGGAAAATTTGCTGTGCAGTCAGTATTTATGCTATTTATGTAGTATTTTTGTACAAAAATAAATTTAACTGTATTGCATTATGAGGAAAAAAGTAATGTTATATTGATGTATAATTTCCAATTATCTGCAGTTTGAGTTTTGTTAAACATTTAGTTTATTTGTAGTGAAGTAAGTTATTAGATGTAAATAAGAATATAAATGATGAGTATGTATTGATAGGCGATTATTTATTTGATATGCAATTTATAATATCCCATTAATTTTGAAATAACAACATAAAGCGTAAGCAATCTGCTAGCTCAAGTACCACGAAAAGACCTAAAAAAAAAAACCACCTATCTAGATGTAAAAGTACCTATACCATTTAAAAACTTTTTGTTGTTGCCTATTTATTCCATTATAGAGTTAGCGTGGCTAGACTCTAACACGGCTAACACCATTTGTGGTTGATAGAGTAGATCATTAATAAACACTAAAAAGAGGCAAGGACCCAATATCTAGCCTTGTGGAACGCCCATTTTTACTTTTGAACCGGATGAATTGATACCATTTATTTGAAATTGCTGTTGTCTATAATTTATATAAGATTTTACTAAACTGAGTGCAAGTTTTCCAAGTCCGTAATGCTCAAGATTCAAGAGTAAGGTTTCGTGATCGACGCAATCAAATGCCTTGGAGAGGTTTAAAAGATCCAAAAGATTCCTGTGGCGTCTTGGGCCGCTTCCCAGTCCCACGCGTTAAAAATTTGTCAGCGGCGTCGGTCGTCCTTTGGTAAATTCATACCTACTGTTAGCATATATCCTTTCCCAGGATACCACCTATCTCCTTGCCAAATTTTATCGAAATCCGTTCAATGGTTTAGGCGTGAAAAGGTAACATACAGATAGAGTTACTTTCGAATTTATAATATTAGAATGAATATTATTACAATTACAATTAAATATGTAATTGAGCTTATAGCACCTGCCCTAGCACATATTATTAATATAGGTATTATCGAGGGCATCTATCCCGAAGACTTGAAAAAAGTCATAATAAAACCGCTCCACAAAAAGGAAGACAAGATGCATATGAAAAATTACCGGCCAATAGCCAAAATTCCTGTTTTTTCCAAACTTTTTGAAAAAGTAATTTATAACTCTTTATACCAATATCTTCACAAATATAATATTTTGTGCAAAGAACAAAACGGTTTCCGGAGAAATAAAACAATAAATATGGCTATTTTCGACCTTTTAAATAATGTTATGTCTGCTGTTGATAAAAAGACTCCCATCTGCGCTATTTACACAGACATGACTAAAGCCTTTGATTATGTTGATCACAAAATCCTTCTAGACAAATTGCATTGCTATGGCATCAGAGGGAACATTTTAAAATTACTAGAATCTTATCTAAGTAATAGATTGCAATGTACTGAAATCACAAGAGTGTGCGCAAAAACCAAAATGGAACGAACGTATGTGTCAAATTTCAGGAGTATAAAATATGGAGTACCTCAAGGTAGCGTGCTTGGGTCACCTTTGTTTCTCATTTACATAAATGATTTGCCAAATGTGACACAACAACAAATGATTTTGTTTGCAGACGATAGCACTGCCATAGTAAAATGTAAGGACTTAAATACATATCAATTTGACATCAATAATACTCTTACTGACATAATTAATTGGCTTAATATGAATAATTTAAAAATCAACCTTAAGAAAACCAAGGTAATGCATTTCCACCAAAGAATTGAACCTCCAAGAACTTGTGTCAATTACAATGGCAACGAAATAGAAGAAGTTAAAGTAAGTGTGTTTTTAGGGATCCATATTGACAACAACCTTAATTGGAAAGCTCATATAGAACAGCTATGTAAAAAAATTAATAAATCTGCCTATGCACTCTTTCAATTGGCTAGAAAAGTAAATATAGGTGCGTTACTTGTTGCCTATCATGGTCTAGTAGCCTCACTTCTACGATACGGAATAATTTTTTGGGGTAATTCCCCGGATAAGGGATTACTATTCAAGGCACAAAAAAGGTGCATTAGAGCCATGTGCGGTCTGAATACAGATGACAGCTGTGCACCGTACTTTAAATCATTAAAACTACTTACGCTACCGTCGATATATATATTAGAAATTAGTATCTTTGTCAAAACAAATCCAAACCTTTTTGAAAAAATTACAATGGTACGAAATGTTCCAATTCGTAGTCAGTACAAAAATTCTTTGAGTATGTATAAATGTAAAACTGCATTAGTAAAAAAAAGCGTCCTGGGTATGGCTCCACGCATTTATAATAAAATTCCAGACGCCATAAAGGAATTAAATTTAACACAATTTAAGAAAAAATTTAAATTGTTCTTATTTGATAAATGTTATTATGCTATTGACGAATACTTAAATGACGAATTAATTTAGAATTACAATTATTAATCATTACTTAAATAACTTTGACATTTTAATTATTTTGACATAGACTTTTGACAATTTAATAATTCCTCATTTAGTATTCTGACACCATTGGAGTATTGAATAATAATAATGTAATTGTTCAATTTATTTTCTAATTTAATACCATAATATTATGCATGATTTTCAAATATTTTTAGTAAATTTTAACTTGTAAGTAATCCTTAGCTAGATTTGCACACCATATTTGTACGCCTCCTGGCATAACATAGCGCTCTGTTTATCAACAATAAGATCTGTATTTCTTTACCTATGTTAACAAATTAAAATAAATAAATAAATAAATAAATAAATTTGTGGTTTTAAGATATTAAAAAAAATGCGATTACAAACTTGAATCTGCAACTGGATAATTAACCGTGACGTTCATCTATGTATGGGAGAACATTTTTTCTATTATAATATTATAGCGTAATACATAAACATATATTATTATGGATAAATACATTACTTACCTTCCTTTGCATTGGGGTAAAAAATATAGAAGGCGAAAATACTACTTATATTATTATTTAAACACAAAACTTAAAAAAAAAGGAAATTAAAAAGTTTTTTTTTTCACTTTTTAGTGAATCTGTTTTTAATTTATCTAAGTTACAATAGGTTGCAAAAGCCTAATGTCAACTGCTCATCACCTTTTACAAAATATTGCTTCTCCCGATGCTGGGACGTTAATAGTCGAGGAGTTCTCCTGGTAGGAACCAGGAGAACAGCTACTCACCATATGCATTGTGACTAGCATAAATTGACAAGTATATGTATAATCTAAGCATTTAAATTGCTTAGCCACCATAATAAAGTACCTAATCTTATCGCAACCCGTTAAATACTTATTATTATGTTGTTCCGGTGGCCATCTGTGGTCTCCATCATCAGTTCCACTTCACCAAATGGTGCTTTGCGAGAGCAAATGCATGAGTTACTATAAAAAATACTCAAATCGCTATAGGTCTGCCTATAAAATTCAAGGGTTTCCCTCGATATCCATGGGATCCCCTCATCAGATTCTGATTTGGTGGCAATGGGACCACTTCGGAGCATACAATTTAAACAAAAAAATAATTTTCAAATTCGGTCCATAACTGACGGAGAAATGTAAAAAAAAACGGGGAACAAACAAAAAAAAAAAAGTTGGTCGACTATTACTCGTTAACTTGTGAAGCCTACTTAGCTGTGATAGTTTTCCTTTTAATTTCGTTATACATATACATTATTGCCATGAATTTTTTCACATATCCAAAACCAACCATTTAGCTGGCAGGGGGGGGGGGACACTTGACTCTAACAAAAAATAGCACTTTTTGAAAAATGGTTTTGCCAAACCCACAATATTTTTGAACGGCCTATCCAACGATACCCCACACCATGGAATAGACGAGAAAAAAAAAATCATCCCCATTTCACGTGTAAGGGAGGTACCCTGAAAAAAATGTATTTCATAATTTTATTTTACCATTTTTTCGGCATGATTAATATGTATACCCATGCCAAATTACAGCTTTCTAGGACTAAGCGTCTCTGAGCTAAGCTGGGGACAGACGGACGGACGGACAGACAGACAGACAGACAGACAGACGGACAGACAGACGGACATGGCGAAACTATAAGGGTTCCTTGTTTACTACAGAACCCTAAAAACGAGCAAAAAAAAAATCACGTTTGTTGTATCTTAAGGGAGCCTAAATATTTATTTTAAGGCTTCTACAGACCGGCGCGACACACGACGCGACACAAAGCAACCACGTGTCGCGCGACGAGCGGTGCCTTTGTGTCGCGTCGCGAGTCGCACCGGTCTGTAGAAGCCTTTATTCTGTTTTTTAGTACTTACCTATTTATTTTGTTGTTATAGCGGCAACAGAAATACACCATCTGTGAAAATTTCAACTGCCTAACTATCACGGTTCATGAGATACAGCCTGGTGACAGACGCACACGGATAGCGGAGTCTTAGTAATAGGGTCCCGTTTTACACTTTGGGTACGGAACCCTAAAAATAAAAACGTAGGTACTTATTTGAACAAACATACTAAAGGCTTCTACATACCGGGGCGACTTGTCGCGCGACGCGACGCGACACAAAGGCACCGCTCGTCCCGCGACACGCGGGGCCTTTGTGCCGTGTCGCGTCGCGCGACAAGTCGCGCTGGTATGTAGAAGCCTTTAGGGTACTTACTTACTTACCTACAATTTTTTTTTTTTCACTTCTTTATTTTACAGGTAATGGCTAGAAAATACAATACCTAATTGATAGAAGTAAAAAAGTTGGCAATCCTAGGCACATACAACATTATCCCATGATTTTCCCTAACACTGGGAAAACGCAATTAACATTTTCAACTACTTATGTAGGTCAACCCTTCTTTCTATAATCTGAGGGTCAACCAATTAATTTAATATTGTAGGAGTAGGACTTTATTCTGAATACCTACCTAGTTCTTTTTTACTTTATTGATTAGATTTTAGATTAACGCTGATCAAAGTTATCAGACAATCAGACGGAATAGTATCAATTAAGTACTTAATGATAACGCTTAGGGAAGCGCCAGCCCTAAAGTTTCAACAAACTTACCTACACCTTACCTTCCTTTTTTCCTAGTTTGGCAGAAGTAAATATTAAGTAGGTACATAGGTCTTTTTTTTTTATTAATAATCTGAATAAACACTTTTTCATTTTATTTATTTTTTACTCTTTTATTATTTCAATGCTTTACTAACCAAAGAGGGTACATACATACACGCAAAAGAAAAATAAACCAAAATCCCGCTATGTACCTACCTACTTCGTTACCAAGTAGGTTAAAATACTTACGTAAGCTTGTAATTGCATTATATACCTACCTACGTTCTCTTTACGTTCATAATAAAATACCTAAACATTTGACATCTACTTTTTACTTGTTGCTGTCTCGTTTACTCATGCAGGGGATTATTGTTCGTGGAATGCGCGCGTCGGCAAGTCTCGCTACGCACTGTTGGTAAGACCTAGATTAATCAACCCGAGCAACTCGTGCACTCTCTATATAACGGGCGTAAGGTCGAGTTTTGCACCGCTGTTTGGATTGGAACGCCCAAGCGACATCGAGGCAGCTGTAGCGAGACTACCGATAGTGTCTACTTTGTAAAGAGTACATTCATAAATTATCTTTTAGGTATTGAATAAAGACTGATTTAAGGCACTTAGCAGTGTGCAAAAAATCTCAAAAAATCAAATATTTTTCAGAATGGACTTCTGAAGCTTTTAACGAGTGATTTCCAAAATTAAATAAGTCGAAAATAGAACAAAATGAAAAGTCCTTGAGAACTAGTCTCGTAGGGAGTGCATCGACGTCATCGACGGGACTTTTTGTAGATATGTATGGTCGCTAGCAGTGACCTGATTGGCCACCAAAGCCTTGTCGGCGGCCATTTTGTTAGCTGCTGAGTCACCAAAAGGTGAAAAATGTACATGAATTGCACTCCCCACGAGACTTCACAACGGTATTGGGCATTTCCCTGAACACAAAATTTGGGTTTCATGTTCCTTACCTACCACAGCGTGAATAATAAGAGAAATATTTTTCCAATTATTTGTAAGTTTTACGGGTTACAGAGTTTCGATCTTATAGAAATTGCCGCGAAAATAAATTTTCAAAAGTTGACGTCGGCAAAATAGTGCGGAACTTATATTTTCTTAGTTCTGTCGACCCTCACATGGATGTACTATGAACAGTGAACACGGATCATCGGTGGAAACTTGTCGTGGAATGTGTGAATGATAGTGAATTAATATTCGATAACGCATAGTAAGCAAGGCTTCGGCGATCTGTCAAAATAGTGAAGTGTTAAGTGGACAATGCGCACCGTGCAAAACGATTGTTTACTAATTTTTGACTGAAACTTGCCACAGCGACGCTGCAGAATGTAGCCCTGGATATGTGACGTGTGGAATATTAGAAACTGTGATTTTGTTTCACGAGGAGTGAGTTGTGATCGTAAACATGACGGACACTTCGAGCACCACACCAACCATGGTCAAGGTAAAGACGGAGCGGCCCGACGAGGCGGAGATCAGAGAGCTAGCCGCCAAAATGGTGGAGGCGAACAAGGCCAAGGCGCTAGCGGCGTCTGTGGCGGCAGCGCGGCCTCCGCCAGGCTCGCTCGTCGGCGTGGCGCCGCCGGGCTCCGGCGGACAGATGGGCATTCTCAACTTTCTGGCACGAAAACCTGCCTCCAACAACGCGGGCGATATGCGGCCCATAATCGACGGTGACAAAAAGACTCCGGCCCCAGATGAGGCCAGTTGGAAAGGTCATTTTGGCTGGGACATGCTGGGCAAATGTCACATACCTTACATATACCGGTCCACCGAGAAGTATGTGGCTGTCAGGATGGTGGAGATCAAGCTCCTCAACAAGTACCTGAACTATCTCCATGCAGACATATACTCGTGTACCTGTATAAGGAGTTACTACATCACAGAGATAGAAGCTCGGCTGTTGAATGAAATCAACAACAGACATTGTGACGGACAGTTTGGTCGGGAACCATTCTCACAGAAGGACTTGGTAGTGCGGTTGTCGGATGCCTATGAATTCTATAACTTCCTAGACGTATGTTATAATAAGTTATTAAGAGGTACAACAAATAGTAAAGACAAGTGTGGTTTCATTAGGATAAACAAGGAGTCTGTTGTACCGTATACAGTGCGGGATAGCCAGAAATTTGTTCCTCTATTTTATTTTGAAGGTGAAACAGACAATTTGAAATTAAAGGCAGACCAGTTAAAAGGCTGGGACCTATCGTACTTGAAGTTCTGTTGTAAAGTGCAGGGTATTCGGAATGAACTATTTGCTAGTGAGACATGTTCAGTGATAAGTTTATCGGACATTAAAAGCTATTTCCCACCGGGAACGGAGTTTGAGGAGTACTGGCCAAACAAAGTTGTTGACTCGCAGCTACTGATATCAGCAAAAGGTGAGATAATTAGTTTAAGAATTGTTTTGAAGTTGTAAATGTACTTACTTCATTGAATGCACCTTGGTGGAGGCCTATATCAAGCAGTAGATTACAAAAGATTTAGTTGACGGATATCACCTGTTTCAACTATTTGCTGTGTCACTTGATGATATTGCACTTAAGTAAAGTCAGCACCAAATAATGTATAGCAGTCAAGTAAATATTTTATTAATTATTTGCTACGCAATATCTGATTTTTGTACACTTTTATAACTTATTTTTCATAAAAGTAAGCTTCAAAAATTGATAATTTTATAAATTGCATAGGTACTTCATGCCATTTATACAGCTAAGTTTTAGTTGACAACCCCACGAGTTGGGGAGTCCATAATTTTTTTACAGATAGATAATATTATTAGAAGCCTCCACGTCAAGTTTTAAGGTGGGGAGATAAATGGTTTACGAGAAAAAAAATAAACCAAATCGCTTCATTTCGGTTAGGTTAGAACAGCTATTGTTGGTAAATTCAGTTAAGACAAAAAATTCGAAAGTTAGGTTAGAATATTAAAAAAATTGTGGCTGTCTCAAAAAGGGCTCCCGTAACTTTTCCTTCACAGGGGGAGTTCTACAACCCCCTCACTCCCACAAGAAAATTTAAAAGTTAGGTTAGAATATTAATAAAATCATATCTCAAAAAGGGGGGCAACTTATCCTTCATAAGGGGTGTTCTACAACCTCCCACTCCCCCCCTTAAATCGTGGGATTGTCAACCAAAGTCGTACCCATATTACACCTCTTTTGAAGAAGGGGTGTTCTACAACCCCCCACTTCCCCCTCTTAAATCGTCGGATTGTCAACCGAAGTCATACTCATATAACACCCCTTATGAAGAAGGGGTGTTCTACAACCCCCCCATTCCCCCCTCTTAAATCGTGGGATTGTCAACCGAAGTCGTACCCATATTACACCTCTTTTGAAGAAGGGGTGTTCTACAACCCCCCACTTCCCCCTCTTAAATCGTGGGATTGTCAACCGAAGTCGTACTCATATAACACCCCTTATGAAGAAGGGGTGTTCTACAACCCCCCCATTCCCCCCTCTTAAATCGTGGGATTGTCAACCGAAGTCGTACCCATATAACACCCCTTATGAAGAAGGGGTGTTCTACAACCCCCCCATTCCCCCCCTCTTAAATCGTGGGTTTGTCAACCGAAGTCGTACCCATATTACTATTTCACTAACAAATTAGTAATAAAAATAATTTAATTTTCCCGGAAGCACTGTACATTAAGGGGCCGATTAGTTTTTATAGTAGCTATTTTTTGGGGGTAAAATAGACCCTTTTTAATGTGTTTATGAAAACCACAAAGCCAGCAAAACCATAGGTGCCGAGAAAAAAGTCTCCCGTTTCCTTCAAGATTGGTGAATAGTGGGGTGGGGAACATCGCGTAGCGGGTCAAAATTGATTTCCAAGAAATAATAATAAGGCATAGTCGATGGGTTGAAAGGAACCGTGTTACCGTTAAGGAACTCACCCCCTTCGAACCTAACCAGTCCGAGTCGGGGTGCCCCAAGTCCCGAACACGCTTCGCTTGCTCCTGCATCCTAAGTTCTCATTGCTTTTTTACTAAGCCGGATGTGTCGGGACTCCCGACTCGGGAGTTGGAGCACCCCGGCTCGGGTCAGGTTAGGTTCAAAGGGGGTCTTTCTTCACTCTCTCACTAGACATTTTATTAATTATATTATTTGCTTCTAATTGAGTTAAAAATTAAAAACCATCAAATGTTTAAACCTAAAACGGAACAACCTATGTAGGAGTGAAATTCGTACATTATCTGTGGTAAAATGTCAATTTTATCACGTAATTATATTGAATTTTTTTAAACTAGATTTTTTTTTCTCGAAAACTATGTGTTTGCTGGATGTGACATTTTGCAAAAGCATTCTACATGGAGACATCTCTAAGCTAACAATTTGAAGTTTCTCACGCGCAGTCCATAAAGTACAGTGGAGTCAAAACTGTGGCAAAGTTGTTCTTGTTTGACATTCACAAGTTACTTACAAACAAACAAAAAAAAACAATGTCGTACTTACACTACTTACTTAATCAAGGTACTAACAGAAAATTATCAAAAATAATGTTTTCATAATTATTTGCTTACAGCATTTTATTTGTGTCACCATATTTGAAATACTTAGAAAAGGCAACATTTTAAAACATTAAACACCTTTAAAACTTTGATGCTGACTGTACTTTAAAGTTTGAGGGTAGTTTATGAAACAGATTCATGTGCTGCAGCCATTGATGTATTAAATAGGAAGATAGGCCACTCTCTAACATCACTTAAATATTAAATGGACCCGATGTCGTGCGTCATGTGCTCGACAACCGAAATAGAGAGACATTACGCGGGCTATAGCGGGAACGAGATCGCAATAATTTTCACTGTTACGTACCCATAACAACTCACAAACAAACTACCATTCGGATATTCCCCGCAAACCGAGAGTAATGTAGGTCGATTGTGTCCTTTCCCCTAATTTATGCGGTCCACATCGAGGAGCGCGTACCATATCTTCCTATTTAATACATCAATGGCTGCAGCTGTAACCATAGCTTTGGGCTCACTTGTTTGCCTTTCGTGGTCCACTGTTTGGAAATGGTTCTTACAATAATATTGTCTTGTTTAGGTAATAAACAAATCCAAAATCATCAGCGGTTTGGTCAAAAAGAGTAGATACAATAGAGAGATTCCGAAATCTCCTTGAGGCTTCGTCTCATGCAAAATGCATAAACTATCAGAATGTCCAATTTTTACTTGTTCTAAGCAGGGACCGTACAACCCCGGTTAAGAGTTAAGCCTTTCGAAGACCTCAACCTTTATCATGATGTAACCCATTGAAAGGTTTTTCTAAGCAGTTAATCAAAAACCCATACGGTGTGGGTAATTTTGAACGGCTTAAAGTAAGCCGTCCATAAGGGTTACCCACACCGTATGGGTTTTTACTGAAAACCATTTCAATGGGTTACCAAAATTTAATTTAAGCCGTTCATAAGGGTTACCCATATCGTATGGGTTTTTGTTTAACCGCTTAGAAAAACCCTATCGAAAACCCTTCCAATGGGTAACCAAAATGGTCCCTGGTTCTAAGTAACCACTTCAAATGAATTAATGAGTCTCTTAAAGAAGTAATTTAAACCTCTAACACTCAGTTGCAGAAACGATCTTTAAATTTTAAAGACTACATTAAACACTAATGTAGCATTAAATCATTGCACAAAACCATTTTTTATTTTATTTTAATGCTCCATTACATTTAACTAATGAAATGTCAAACCTAATGAAACCGGCCATTTTAAACACTTTTACGTTGCACGTAACTTCATTAGCGCCCATTAGCAGGTGGTGAACTTTAAGTTTGACATTTCAGATTTTTTAATTTTAATGGGCCGAAAAGCATCCATTAAAGAGCAACATTAGTGTTTTCTACGGTACTTGAATGCATTTCTGTAATTGAAAGATGTCTTTAACCAGTCTTTCGTCATTATCTGATTCTTATTTAATAGATTTAGGTACCTCGCCGTCGAATCCCAGACCGAGTGAATTTATTTTTAAAACATGATGGAGAAGAGTTTCGTGTAAGGTATAGAATTTCCAAGGAGGCATTTCTTCAAATTTGTAACCTACTTGATTAAGATTTAGAACCAGTGACGCAAAGAAATAAATCCATTAATGACCTTACACAGCTTTTAATATTTTTGAGAATTTTCGCCACTGGATCTTTCCAGAAAGTATTGGGTGATTTAATAAACATAAATAAATCAACAGTTTGTCGGAAACAGGTTGGGTCGGGTTATTTGTCAGTTTGTTTATACAAAAAGTATCCCGTGAACTAGCAAAATTAAGCCACCTCTATATTAAAATGCCAGACCGGACGGAACTACGTAGAAATTGATGGATTTCCACGTGTGGCAGGAGCTCTAGACTGCATACATGTTAAAATTATTAGAATAAGGGGGATGCGCTAAGGTAGCCCACGAAATTCAAATTTTATTACCTTTTTTGTAATTTGCAGGTCAGTAACACATTGTATGTTGATCTAATTATGATTCGCGACCATAACCAATATGGCTTTACAGAATTAATCATTAGAATATGAATCAGAAGTATAAAATTTGCAAAAAACGTTGGTAAATTTGAATTTCGCGGGCTACCTTAGCGTATACCACTTAAACCAGATTATTTAAACTAGACTAAACCACAGAGTACACTGAATACACATAAATCAACTACATTTACTATATTTTATGCTAAAATTGTGGTGTACTTGTACGTACGGATAATATCAGAACGCAAATGTTCACTCTTTTCGTTCAATATGTTAATTTGTTCCTGGCAATATTGTTTAAAGTCTTCTTTAACTAAAGTGACATTAAAAATGTCTAATGCCATCTAAAATTTGTTTGTGCAACTTCATTAAAGTAATGAATTCATTAGCGATAATGCTGCTTTATGTAATGAAGTGTTAATGGTGAGCTTTCTGCAACTGAGTGTTAGACAACAGGAAGTAAGTTAAAATTAAGTTTTCAAACATACATGTCAAGCTAATAATAACGCGTTAAAAATAACAGCCATTACGAAGGAGTGCACTTGGAGTCGTAAGGCCTTTTGTCCACCGCCATGTCAACAGGACGTGAACGAGATGACGGCGGGACGGCGCGGGGGCGCTGAAGTAGCGATAAATACATTTACCCTTCTGGACTACAATGTTGAATTTGCAAAATGTTGAATTCGCAAAATTTTTAATTCGCGAAATGTTGAATACCAAAATGTTGAATTTGGAAAGTACAAAAATATAATTCTTAATAAATAGCCAAGTAACTGCGACAAACTTGGATGTAGCGCTCGCCGGCCGCTGCCGCGGCACCGCTCGCTGCGCTCGCCCGGCTCGCGCGCAGTTTGTCACAGTTCTAACCTAACCTCTAACCCATATGGTCAACATTTTGGGATTCAACATTTTGCAAATTCAACATTTAGGATTCAACATAATGCAAATTCAACATTGTGGTCCGGAAGTACATTTACTATGGCCGCGTGTCCATCGCACGTCCGTCCACGGGACGTTACGTTCGGTTCGAACAATCTCGTTTCTCGTTGACGTTCCGTTGACGATGGCGGTGGACAAACGCTGTAAGGGTTCCGTATATTTCGTGAAAAATGAAATAACTGTTCTTGGTCCACTTATAAATATGTGGCGGCATCTACCTCGCCACATTTGAACTACGGATCACACTGACGTCACGCAAAGTCCTGCATCGCGCAAGCAGAGTTTACCGCGCAACTATAGAATATATACAACGTCCCGACTTCAATCGTCGGGCAGTAGCCCCTGGTCGGAGGATCCTCCCTTTTCTATGGATGATGAGTGAACTTTACACCCTGTTCTTCATACCTCTATAAACCATTATTATTCCATAATTACAAGTTAAAACCCTATTGCGATTATCCGGCCTCTATGAGGTTACCGCGCTACGGTTCCCCCTTATACAAGAATATCGTGCCTACCTACAGTACCTACCTATAGAGTTTTCTAAACCGGCAGACGAAACAAGGATATCGCATTTACACTTATTGTCGTTTGTAGATATTCGCAGTTCTCATCACATATGTCCGTTACAGAGTTTCCAATTTTTCCAAGCTTTGCAGATAAGATTAGTTTATCTCCGTCTCAGCTTGTTGTTCACGGTATTAATTATGAATTCAACGTGCAACGCAATTGTGCAACGCCCCCACCCCTCGTATCGTATCACCATCATCATGCCTTCGTTTCTGTCAGTCTCCACGATTCCGTCCGTGACTGGGTCCTTCGTTCCGCCATTTTGACGATGTCGTCGTAGCATCCCCGTAAGATGCCTTATAGCTAATTAGGGTTAAAATATCCTCATCAGCAAGTTACTGCCTCGTATTGTTTTTACTATTTTAATCACATTTTTCTAAACTACGAAAATCGTGTAAAAGCAACTTTGCCAGCCACGTGGACATTATACTATAGGTTTGTCTTTGAAAGCAAATCTTATTTGTCCTTATAGGCTAAAATGTTTCCTTTGAAATTGGGAATAATTACACCCTCAAGAGAAAGCCGTATATTTTTTTCCGAAATCTTGCTGTTGTCTTCCAGACATTACTGAGTCTTCGTATTTAATATTTATCCGTTAATTCATCTCCTAAAGAGTTATTTTAAGAGTCGTCAGTATAGTGAGTCAGTAGGTTCACTTGTGGAGGCTCTTAAGCACCCCAAAAAGCTTCTAATTAGTGGGAAATGGCCATATCCTAATGCTAGATCATGCTGTGACGATGATCGCAGATATTCAGCTGACAGATTACATTACACGTCGCAACCCATTATTTACAAAACAATGACATAACAGCCCGTAGCCATTGATGCTACGACTACAAGTGAACGATCTTGAGGGGATAATGCTAAACAATACGCTATTTCTGTTTTGGTTACGTATCTATGTTCTTTTAACTTCGGCGATGTAAAATATTTTCGCAAAAAGAACCCATTTACTAGGCCCTGAAAATTTTGGGCGTCATTTACGACAAAGTTTTTCGTTATCTCACGGCGGAAAAGGTTTCTTTTCTGGATGCCTTCATCATTTATTTCTTACCTCTGTTATTTTTTTTTTTTAAGAATATGATTTATCTGCTGTTTCTCAACTAGTACATTTTAAATTCGTAGAATAAATTATTGATGTAATCGTTGTCGATTGGTTTTCTCGTGTATTTCCGCATAAAATACGTATTTAATTTAATATAAGCACTTAAGCACCCTAATTGCGTAACACAGTTTGAATCTGAATGATTTTGAAGTATATTGCTAATCCATTGCTTCATACGTTAGAAAAAATTGTCTGCTCAATGAATGTTGTTGAACTGTCAAATTGAAACCGTTACCTACGGATAGTGTGTTACGCAACTAGCCCGCGGATCCATATATCGATTCTGAGAGTAGTGTCCGATTAAAACTCCGATAGATTATACAGCGGTTATTCTGAAAAATAAATAAATGTATTAGGTGTAAAACGTGGTGATACCAAGAAAGACAATTTTGGGAAGCTTGGTCAGTGAGTCCCCGACTCGACGGCTCGATTTACAAAAATACCCATGACCCATTTCATCCTATAATGGAAAGCTTACCTATTATGTTTCCCCCTATCCCTATTAGACGTGCATTATCATGTTGCAATGCAAGGGATCTCAACAACAACCGTAGGGTTCGACCTACATATTATTATTACCATTTATTAATAAACACGAGGCCGATCGAAATATCGGGTAAAAAAAAATAACCAGGTTGTATTTTTACCCAATATTGGCCGATATTTTACTGAAATGCAAAATATCATGATCACCACAATGAACGCAATTAAATATTAACAATAATCACAAAAAAAGTACAATTTAAGAATAGTATCACGTCCGTGCACAGTTTCTTAAAAAATGCGAAGGTTTTAAACCTTCAACATGGAACCTTGACATGTAAAAATAATTTGCATGATGACGTTAACTGTAGAATAATATCTCTTTTATCAGTGTGCAAATAAGAATTTATATTTTTGTCCCCTATTATGCACATATTTACGGTAATTAGTAAAAGATGTTTTGGATGTTAAGTACTAAATTACTAGTTACAAATGTAGTCGCATGCTTGATCACTTTGATGCATTGGCGATTGGCGCCCTCGACGTTTTTAAGTCTTACAAACGTCGAAGGCGGAGTATTACATCATCAGTCAATGGAAAGAGGTCGTAGCGAAGGACGAAGAGTTAGATATCTTTGGTACAAGAGACGTCTTGCCATATTGCCTAAGCTTGGCTATACGCAGCATGGTGTCATGTACAGCTGACACTTTATCCCCTCCTATAAGCAAAATTACCTCTCCGTTGTCCCTGACGACACCCATGGAAGGCGAGGGGTAGGTCATATTTGTAACGAGAGAAAAAAGCAGACGATAAGTAATGTAATTTACAATAATTTCAAAAATTTCGCCAATACCTGTATCTACTGATTAATGTGAAGTAAAGCAAGGGGAGCTATGCTGATGTCCTGAGTCCTGGCAAAAATCTTCAGGAAAACTAAAAGTCAAAAGTCAAATTGTTTATTTCAAATAAGCATATAAAAGGCACTTTTGAACGTCAATATTTACAAAAAAACTATTGGAGTTAGTTCGTGTCTTGTTTAGGTAATCAACAAATTCAAAATCATCAGCGGTTTGATCAAAAAGAGTAGATACAATAGAGAGATTCCGAAATCTCGTTGAGGCTTCATCTCATACAAAATGCATAAACTATCAGAATGTCCACTTCTGTTGTTTTGAATTATAAGAATATTATATTAATATTCCTTAGTTAATTCTAAGAACTAGCAAAAACACGGTAAAACATTAAATTTTCCTCAGGTATTGTTTACTTACTTCTTTGCGTTTGTATTTCCCTTCGCAAAGGATATTTTTACCGTTGCTTCGCTATATTGCTTGTAACAATGCTTCACCAACGAACTGAATAACCACGACGCCAGTAACATGCAATTCTCACTCTCATGAAACACCCAGCGTAAAGTATGTTGTTCAAATTATGGTCAGGACATTCTAAAGGGATTTTCAGCCGCATGGCAAAAACTAAAACAATCCGGCCATTGAGGCGGGTAACCATACGACTCCCATATTTTATGAAAATCTTCGTTTTCTTTCACAATCAGGTTATTTTCGTGAAAAAGGGATGTATGGGACATCCCTTTTTCACTAAATCTCGGTAAAAATTGTAATATACAAAGCTTGTTAAAAGAAATACACAGGCAGGCGTATGGGGCCATGGATAAGCCTGGCATATTCCGACTTGTTTCCATTGTTAAATATTCTGTAAGACCCGTTTATGGCCGTGATAAAGCCAGCTGGTAAGAAAAACATTTTCATTTAAAAAGTTTACGTATTTTTAAGTTTTTCTTGCCCTCCGTTGATTCCTAAGTATTATCTAAAGCTTGGTATACGCAATACGGTTCGGGGAACTGGATTCTTCAAAAAAATATATAACGAATTGTTATTTATAGCGGTTAAAAAGATAACGGGTCGGTTACCAACAATCTGGTGTTTGGCGAAAGAAATCTTGACATCTTATGCTTTGAGGCTTTCTCTTGATTCCCGTTACGCTATGATGTTGGTACGAAACACTACGGATTTATCTCGGATCAAACGGCCCAGTTGGGGTTTAATTCGACGTTTCGTAAGACTTCACAGCTCACTGCTTGAAATTAGCAAAAAAAAAAAAACTAGAAGTCAATGGTTTAGCTTGATGTAATAAAAACTGGCAGCCTACATTACGAGATTCCAGAAAATCTTAACTTTGTGATATATGACTTGAATGTTACCAAATCATGAACGATCTCTGGAAAACAACCCTCCCGTACAATAACCAGATTTTTGGTACAAAAGGATATAGGACCTTCAAATTTTGTAACACAACCTGCCAACCAGGTTGAGAACATGGCGTATGACGTCAGCCGTAATTGTGCGCCATCTAGCCTGTTATAATTTGACCTTTTTAGTGCATACTCTTCTAATCTCAAGGGCATCCATTGTCTAATATTTCAATTGATATTTTCCCGCCTTTGGTAGGTACCTAGGTTATTACCGACTGTAAGTACTAGGTTGATTGCGAAACCTGCCTATTCAATTTACGTAATTCTCATGGTCTTTTCCTTGCACGGTCGCTATCAAAATGAAGTGTATTGGTGCCGTTAAATCGACGTACCTAGTCGCTTGATATAATCGTTGAAGTTCTGACAGGTTTCCAACAAACTTATCGTTCACCGGTATAAGTAGTTAGTCACCTGTTCTATTTCCATAAGTTCAATTACTTTTCTGCGAATGATACGCTATTGATATTAACAGTTCGTTTTTTTCAATGAAGTTGAAAAGTGTCAAAGGGCCTTCCCTTTTCTGGATATAAACTATAAACGGTAGACATGGATAAGAAAAACCATCTTGCATTCGAAATATCCAATAACATAGTTTTCCCCGATATAACTCATTTTTTACCAAGCGCCCCCGCGAAATCCAGAGCAAAGCAAAATGTATTTTTGGCATATTTGACCCACAATTGTATTCCAGATGCAATTTTAGTATTCACTAAGCATTTGGACTTTTATACGATTCTTAGCACGTCTAGCTTTTAGCCTGAATCTTCTAGGGAGGGGGTGGCATATTTCCGGAGGTTGCCAGTTAGACAGCCAGTGCTGCTTATTACCGCTTTTAACTCGTAAAACCTCGCTTGAATATATTTTAATATACTATGCTTATTATTATCTGTGCCCGGGTGTAACACTGCCACGATGCGCAAATTTTATCGCTCTTTCTGGCCTAATCTGAATGACCCGTTATTTTTCATAGTATATGTATGTATCTACAGATAACATAAATTACGTAATAATACTCGATGGTTGAGGAACTAAACTCTAAGAAAAATAAGTCCATATTGTTATTTTTAGATTATACACGCTGACGAGATCCTTTAATATTTTACTAACTTTCTAGCACTCAAAAACTTGGCTTAGTTACATTATGGCATACATCCATGGCCATTCGTTCTTGCTTAGAAAAACGTTAATTCATCCAAAGAAATCCTTTGGCTGCCAATCACTCATAAAATCTCCTTATTTACAAAATTAATGTTTCCAAGCAACATCACCTCAAATCTTCCATCTTTCTTCACAGGCGCCGTATCAGGAGGCGGTCAATGGACGCGAGCGCCTCCCGCACCTCCACCAGGCGTGGTCGGCGGCGTGGGAGTCGGTTCTAATGCCGTGGCCCTCAACAACGTGTCCAGCCAATCCACGCGAGGCAGGCGGGCGACTACTCAGAGGCATTCCCCGGCCTCTCAGGCCATGCAGATGCCTCATGGAGGATTGTCGGCAGCCGCTGTGCAAGCGCTGGCGAATGGTTGGAGCTTGCCCGGCGCATTGACACAAGCGCAAACGCAGCAAGTGCTGAGGCTCGCTCAGGTACGATTATCACTTTTTTGTTAACAAAATCATGGTGGAATTGAGAAAATATTATGTCAACGAATGAACTTCATGGATGTTGTTAAGGGGCCAGCGTAGCATGCGTAGTTCATACAAACGTAATACCAAAATAATTTGTAAATCAAACATATTCGTAGTGTGTATTTATTTCGATTGGATTACAGAATATCCTATGTTCCCAAATATATATTTTGAAAGGACAATGATATGAGGAATTTAAAATTTCTATAGAATACTTATTTTTCTCATATCTCTTTTTTAAATCAGTGTCCATTCAAAATATAAGTATTCCAATCAGAATAAAGACATACTTACCTTAAGAATATGTTTGATTTACAAATTATTTTGGTATTACGTTTGTAAGAATTACGCATCCATCGCCGGCCTCTTTTTTTGGAAAATATTTATTTCTATGCTTATATTTCCGTTGTCTGTCGTCATAGGGTTGATTCATACTAGCGCAGAGTCGAAGCGCAGCGAAGCGTCAATCTAAAAGATAGCATAACTAATTAGCTATTAGGGTGAGTTCACCGTTATCTCTATCTGTGACCGACTTACGGACCATTCAGCGCTGGTCGCTCGCAGATGCGTGTATTCAGTAGAATTAGCGCGTCTTTTTAGCACGATAAAATAAAAGTAAACGTTGTAGATATATAAGGGTGAATTTGCTATGTTATGTTTTAGATTCACGCTTCGCTGCGCTTCGGCTCTGCGGTAGTATGAATCGACCCTAACAGGATAACTAAAGAAAGAAAGAAAAATGCGTTTATTGGCATTACAGCAAAAAATACACCTTAAAAACTATAAATAACAGAAAACAATTAATTATAATGCCAAAAGGGCCTCAGCTCAGCATAATGTCAGATGACAACACAAGGTGGTACCACCTGACGCTGATTTTCAGCTGCAACTCACGAGTGCCATACGCTAGAATAATAAACACATAGAGAAGTGTATGTCCGTTAATTAATTAAGAGAATAAATTAAAGGTATATACAACATTAGTTTTTGTTTATACTAAACCTCTTAAGGGGTTATTGTACTCATCATTATGAACAACTTTTACTATGGGACCAACCTTGAAATCGCGAAAAAAAATCAGCTGTTCCCTACATTTAAGTTCGCTGAACTCGTCAAAATGTAGGGAACAGCTGATATTTTTTTCGCGATTTCAACTTTGGTCCCATAGTAAAAGTTGTTCATAATGATGAATACAATGACCCCTTAAGAGGTTTAATATAAACAAAAATGTATAAAAAAAGCTCGAACAAAACAAAATAAAATGTTGTGACATACATGTGTGTGTGTGTTGTGTTTAATGTAAAACTAAAATAAATACCCATTATCTGTGTAATAACTATATTAAAAAATTATAAATAGAAAGTATCTTAAATGCAAAAACGTGTGATTGCGTTGTTCTTCTAAACTATGGAACGGATTTTGATGCAGTTAACTAGCTTATCAGCGATTATTTGCTGTCTGATAAGTATTCTCTGTCATGCTGCATGCCAGAAACTGATTTCGCGGTCGACTTAACGACCATGACCCAAGTCTCTACGCAAGGCTATCACGTCTAGAAATTAAATTAAATGTCATAAAGCTTATAAAGGAATTTCTTAGCATTCTTTTCCCCTCAGTCATTTGGTATTGGAACAATTGCTCAAACACTAAAGGAAACGCATTGTTATTCAACAGCTGATGAAAACGGCCCTAATTATGACGTCACTCATTGTTTATTCATTATTTCCACAAAATTAATTGATTCATTCGGCCGGTAAATACGTAACTATTGGAACTTTTTGTATTTAAATTTTTGGTTACCTCGTAATTAGTCCGAATAGTTTTATTGCTGGGCTTGGCTATCCCCTAGCAATATGCTAGTATTATTTTCCACTGATTGCTGCACTTCAGCTTCCCCTTATGAAACATCGGCTGTCTCTCTTGTTTCAAGTTTTCCTCTGCTTGACGTCTTCCACCCATCGATGTATTATATTTTCCTCGTTTAAAATAATATGAGAATACAATTATAGGCCAGGACAACTTCAATATTTAAAACAGGCATCCGTATTCTACTAAATAAGCTGTTCAATATTTTTTTTGCAAATCCCATTAAGACTGAGATATATGCCAGTGACCTTGAGTGGTTAGCTTGCGTGTTCTGTACTGAGCTCACGCAACGCGTCGTACGTTCAGCCAGTAATAGGACTCGCCCATCAAGGAGCGCTGTCCCCAATTTGACGCATTATTAATTTATTATACACAAAACAAAAGGTAATTTAATAAAACGCGTATACTAAAAGATCAATACCTAATTAAATTATCTTTAAATTGGTGAAGGTTTCAGAAAAATACGCTTGGTAGATTTTGCGCCATTCTTTTTTTTTTAAACCTTTCCCCACACTAGGAATTTCTCCTGTATTGTGGGTGCGTTTACAAACATTTAAATTCACATACACAAACAGCCAGACCCGGAACAACTACTTGTAGGTCATACAAATATTTGTTCCGTGCGGGAATCGAATCCGCGACACGCAGCGCAGCAGTCAATCGCTTAACTAACTGCGCCAACCGTGTCGTCAATTTTTTATCTCTCTCAGTTTCTATTCTCAGTTTTTTATCCGCGTTAGACATAACTTTACAAATTAATTTCACTATGTAATATAAACATAATCTAAAATATTCACATATTAAGTTATTGAGAAAATGATCTAATTTATCATATATTTTTTTCAAATCATTAACATTACTCGTTTAGATGTGATCTTCAGTATAAAATCATTAAAAGTCGGTTATCGTCCCCTTAAATTCGATCTATAACGTGAATGTTCCTTTGTTTAGGCACAAGTGGCGCAAGCGCACGTGGCTGCGCGGTACAACAACGCAGCCATCGCGGCCGCAGCAGCAGGCATGCCGCAGCACCGCTCGCAACACCAGCGCGCCGTGCAGGTAATTATCACGTACGCGTTACGGCAGCACGGTACGCGTAACACACTTTGCATAGGGTTTTGAATATTTACAATATCACGCCTAAATAACTACAAACTGTATAGTACACCCACATTGCGTCAGTTGTGTATTGTAAAATGAGCTTTAGACGGAAAATGTTTACTCAATTCGGTATTACCCAAATCAAATCCTGTAAATTATTGCTTCAATAGTGCAGTTCCAATAAATACCTCGCTATATGTATATTATAATATTTATTTTATGATAGTCATCCACAACAATTTTGCTGCTATCGATCGCCCTTTGTTCTAGAGCCGCGTGAAAATGTTTGTTTTTATCGTTTATTTCAGTTTCCGAACAGTGCAATTACAATGGCGATGGGTCAGCAACCCCCTCCACCTCTCGTGAGGAGCTCGGCAAACACATCAACCATGAAGTGAGGAACTTTTCATCATTTGTAGTGGATTTTGTAAGAACTGCCCTGTTTAATGGACCACGTAAACCCACAGATGTATTGTATTTCATATTTGTAACTTGTTAGCCTTCTTACTGTATTTTGTATACCCTTAGTAATATTACTTCAATCTAGTTCAAGTTTCTATACAAAATGAATGTTGAAGAGTGTTCTTATCGTGTTATTCCCAAAAATAACGGTTCCTGCTTGTTATCATAATCTTGTCGCGCGTACGTTTGTTTATTGGTCACATTTCATCGCATGTTCATTAACCAACTAATAAACAATCGTCTTACAATAAACGTTATTATTATTTGGACTTTTATTAAGTTCTACTTCAATTGTAGAATTAGACTGGGATATACAAAATGGCGGCGATCCTGTCCCTGACTAAACTAAACGTATTGCTATCTTGCACTTGCAGGTAGAAATGAGACTGAAAATAAGAAAAGTTTTAGATGACTTTTAAAACAAACTGAATCATATTATGTGCATCCAAGCAAAAAGGGTGGGGTATTGAGTTAAGACTAGATTCGTTATCTAGAATAGTCAATTGATAATAAGGATTAAAAAATATTCAAAAACTGGCACATTTTATTTATCAGATGAATAAGTTTGATTCGAGATAAAGCATTTTCAAATTTGACATCATCAACCACGTACCTTCTTACTAAACTTTTCTCTTAAAATTTCTGGTAGGTACTTAAAAACATCATAAAAAGTAATTTACTTTAGGCACTTGTAAATAATTGAGCATTAATAATCAGTTAAAACCGCGAAATGCATTTTTTTCAACCAACTTTACAAAACTGCGTATAATTCGGAATCTCAAACCGTCTTATTACAAAACAAGATTTATATTTTGACATGGCTTAAACCATGGACCCAGTTTTTGTAATAAAAACGTAACAGTGATTGAAATACCGTTCTTTATACAAAACTGAAAACTTAGTTCGGTACTAAGTTGTCAGTTTTGTGTTTAGGAACTTTACCATAGTCGGAATAAAGTTCGAAATTCAATAATGACTCCATGTTTTAAACCTGGGTCTGAAGATAAACCTTGTTTTGTAATAAGGGGGAAAGAGATTTTAAATAGATACTATACAGAGGCTATCAGAAGTAATGTCATAGAAACATTGTGATCCCATGTCTTAGTGTCGCCATCTAGCGTAATATAGCAAAATTACACAATATGTTTGACACGTTACACTTTTACCGACGCCGACCGTCAAATAGTTCAGCATAGCATCAAGTAGAAACCTCTAAGAAAATTATTTATTTAATATAAATACTGGGTAAATTGCAAAATACTGAGGAAAATAAATCGTGGTTAAGTCGTTTTATCTCTACTAGATTTGCAATACCTTATTGCACAATTTATTATACAGTATGTAACAAAAGCCCTGTTGTTCCTTTTAGGGACGTATACATTTATTTACCTACAAGCACAACATTGGTGGAATTATAATTTAAAAAAATTAAGCATTGGCTAGTCGAGAAGTCAAAATCAAGGAATGAAAGAGGTTAGAAATCAGTTAAACATTACAAATATTAATAATGAAATATTTATTTTTATTATATTTGTTGAACAGTTTTTATAAATGACTTGCTTTATTACGTATTTATACCGATTCTTAAAACCTAGGTAGAACGAACAACGGGGTTTTTGTTACATATTGTATACTTCGAAAATAATTTTCTTTTGGTGGACACGAACGCGACTTGACATGTAGGCGTACCACAATAGACTTAGCGACTTTGGTCCACTAGGACAAATGTATCGAATTACGATTTTGTCCTGTCTATTGTTAAGTAAATAATTTAATGTCTTTGCGGAAACTAAATGCCGAGAACTGAACCCTTTTTGCTTGGACACTACATATAATCCTACATGTTATGAACTAATTGTTTCATCTCTTATTATACCTGTTAGAAAAAGATGGCAATATGCAATTGAAATAAGATTAGAAATTTAAATAAACGTTTTAACAGTCCGTACACCCGATTTTGACTTCTATTGCGTTGGTGGCATGACAAATGGCAGCTGTAATAAACAGTTGGTATTGTAACTGCGTTTTTGCTTTTAATGCCATCCTTATGCCTACGGAATAGAAGTCAAAATCGGTAGAACGGACTGTAAAAAAGGTTTGTTTAAATTTCTAAACTTATTTCAAATGGAGTATAGTCGTACAGAATCGGCGCTTACATTAATAACTATATTTTTATAATGAGGGCTGTTCTTACAAGTGTGTATTTTCCATTCGCCATTGTCTTGACACTGTTACAAGAGTAATATTAATATTTATTGTATACGCTTCTTTTTTTTTTTCACTATAAACCTTTTAAAGTTTTCTGTTCTCCATCTGCTCAAAATACCGCGTGGCTTATTGAATGCGCATCATATTATCTTCGTGGAAATATCGAAAATATTGTGAATATATTTGAGTGGGCTCGTTCTGAAATTCTTATTTAGTTTGCAAAAGAGTTATCGCCTTATTACAAAACAAGATTTATATTTTGACATGGCTTAAACCATGCAGCCAGTTTTTGTAATAAGAACGTAACCGTGATTGAAATACCGTTCTTTATACAAAACTGAAAACTTCGGTACTAAGTTGTCGGTTTTCTGTTTAGGGACTTTACCATAGTCGGAATAAAGTTCGAAATTCAATAATGGCTTCATGTTTTAAACCTGGGTCTGAAGATAAACCTTGTTTTGTAATAAGGGGGTTTGTGTCTAGGGGGATGCGCTAAGGTAGCCCGTGTTGCAGGTCAGTAACAGGTTTGAAATTCTGTAAAGCCATATTTGTTATGGCCGCGAATCATATTTAGATCAACATACAACCTGTTACTGACCTGCAAATTGCAAAAAACGTAAGATAATTTGAATTTCGCGGGCTACCTTAGCGCATCCCCCTTAAAAAGAACATTATTGCAGTATCAGCAGGAAAACCGCCCATACAACTGATAGTTGTTTACTGTCCTCCTTCGCTATGATCGTATATCAAAGAGCTACTTAGCACTTCCTTTTTGGTTATAGTATAGGCTTCACTCAAGAACCAAAGTAATTCAAAACACGCGGTATTTTGGCATTTCATTTACGGCTGCATCGATGAAAAGGCTTGCTTGGCGTCTATGTATTTCATACGCGAAATCAACGCTGCATTCATGTAGATGTGATGATATACATGATTTAACAAAAACCCTGTTGTTCCTTCTATTCTACCTACGTTTTAAGAATCGGTATACATACGTAATAAAGCAAGTCATTTATAAAAACTGTTCAACAAAAATAATTAAAATAAATATTTAATTATTAATATTTGTAATGTTTAACTGATTTCTAACCTCTTTAATTCTTTGATTTTGACTTCTCGA
The DNA here is from genome assembly GCA_948098905.1 of Tiliacea aurago. Taxonomy (NCBI): domain Eukaryota; kingdom Metazoa; phylum Arthropoda; class Insecta; order Lepidoptera; family Noctuidae; genus Tiliacea; species Tiliacea aurago. Next base: position 23,578,492 of record OX402592.1, on the reverse strand, counting down.
CTAGCCAATGCTTATTTTTATTTAATTATAATTCCACCAATATTATGCTTGTAGGTAAATGTATACGTCCCTAAAAGGGACAACAGGGTTTTTGTTACATACTGTATGTTTATTAAACCTTTTATGAGTTACAAGGATAAACAACAACTGGATCGAACTTTTCGGTTTGACGTTTCCTGGCTTAGCAAACGGAAAGCAAACAAACTTTCAACTCATTCTGCATCCGGTTATTTATTTTAAACTAGCTGCAATCTGTATATGCCCTGTGCCGAAGAGTTTTTGGCATATAATGTTCTCCTCCGCCTGTACAGCAAGCCTTAACTTCAAGCGCTAAGCAAGCCTATATGGCAGCCATAGCCAAGACAGATCTGTACCAAAATTAAGTTACGAACAATGAAACTAACGTGTTGTTTGCATTACAGTGTACCTCCACAAGTGACTGGAACAATGAATGGCCACTCAACCTCTCACTCCGTGGACAGTCGCAAAAGGCTTACCCCAATACCCGACATCAATATAACTGGCAACCATACGCCGTATAAGGTAAGGACTTGTGTTATTGAAAGTTTTTAGCTATTAATAGCTATCCAATTATTTTTAGCTATTAATAGCTATCCAATTATTTTTAGCTATTAATAGCTATCCAATTATTTTTAGCTATTAATAGCTATCCAATTATTTTTGGTCACAATCTGGACCTTTTAGGCCCGTATTACAGAACGTTACTCAATACTTAGGCCGGGACTCCACCAAAGCGGAGATGTGTGTAAACGACCAATAAGATATCGGCAATGGTACGGTAACGTTATCTTATTGGTCGTTTACACACATATCCGCTTTGGTGGAGTTCTGGCTTCAAGCATTACTTAAAACTAGATTCAAGCCATTTGATTGGTTGAAACTAGTTTTAAGGCGACGATAACCGACTTTTAATGAGTTTATACTGAAGATCACGTCTAAACGAGTAGTGTTAATGATTTGAAAAAAATATATGTTAAATTAGAGCATTTTCTCAATAACTTAATATGTGAATATTTTAGATTATATTTATATTACATAGTTACATTAATTTGTAAAGTTATGTCTAACGCGGATAAAAAACTGAGAATGGCGCAAAATTCGCCAATTTAAAGATAATTTATTTATTGATCTTTTAGTATACGCGTTTTATTAAAATACCTTTTGTTTTATGTATAATAGATTAATAATGCGTCAAATTGGGGACAGCGCTCCTTGATGGGCGAGTCCTATTACAGAACACGCAAGCTAACCACTCAAGGTCACTGGCATATATCTCCGTCTTAAGTAATGCTTGATTATTATACGGGCCTATTATTTAGATCATTTAACAGAAAGCAAAAGGCGTCCTAGGGGCGGGACACACAGACAGAAAAGATGTAAGACGAGGTCGCGTCGCAGACGTCTGTGCCGTCTCGTCGTCGGGTCGCGGTTATAGTATATGAAAGCGACAGGGCGTGTACGAAACGCCTTAGATATGAGCCCAGTTCATGTATTAGCCTGACACCATTTATCATGTCCTAATCTCTTTTCTCCCTTGCACAGGTACAAAAAGCGTTGGTGGAGAACACAATGGTGCCCTGCATCAACGCCAAGCCGTACCAGTACACAGAGCTGCTGATGACGCTGCCGGACCTGGCGAGCCACTTCTTCCCGCGAGTGTCGCTGACCACGTGCCGCTCTATGCTTGATGCGCTCGGCATCACGCTTTACAGGCCTAACTCGTGAGTATCGGCAAAGCTCCTCTGAAAGTCATGATAGAATGTACCTGGAACCAAACATTATTTTTAACAAATCACATGTATTCTATGCAAATAAACATTTTCTATTCTGAAGTAATTTTTTTGCCAGAAACGCGGTACGCTCGGCTACACATCAAGCTATACATCTCCAGTTTATGCTGTTCCTCATTGTACAGAAATCCTATACAATGCGAGATCAGCTTATACTGGAAATGTATAGCTTGATGTGTAGCTGTATGTAGGTACATAGATGTTCACACATTTAAGAGTAGGTTGATAATCATAATATTGTTAATATCCTATAATCTGATCAGCTTGTGTGATTTCCCAATTTATTTAGAAGAATTATTTCAAGAGTAATTTAGATTGAGTAGGTTTTTGAAATGATACACAAGTGCAGTGCTTGAGACTGATTGGTCTTGAGTCCTATATCTAGACGCGTGTATTAGAAATGTATACTTGACCATCTTAGCGCTGGCTAATTGTAACGTATCTTTCTTGTTTCTTTAAGACGTCTTCGTAACATAAGGTCCACAGTTAAAACACCAGCGTCAGGCACTAGTTGTCTGACATTTTTGCTGAACTTGTGTCTATTTGATGCAGCTGTGAGACCCACAACCCTGTTTCAACGTTTATTCAGGTTTTTTTTTCTGTATGTGTGTCTTAACCTGGGTCAAATCAATTTATTTCCATTCTTTCTTTTCTTTACAGAACACAGTTACAAGTACTCCGCAACTCTGGCAAGTGCAAGTCGGCGGCGGCGGGCGAGAACGGCCTCGCGCTCGTGCAGATCCGTGACGTCATGCAGTACATGCTGCAGTTCAAGTACATGCTGCGCTCCGGCCTCGCGGCCGACGAGGCGCCGCACGCGCAGCCGCGCCCCGCGCACGCGCCGCCGCCGCAGCCCAAGCGCGCGCGCGCCAACTGACGCGCTGCGCCGGCCCCGAGGCGCGTCGTGCTCAGGAAACTCGTGCCCGCCGGAGTGCCCGACTGGGTCAAGCAGAGGGCGGCATTTCTCTCACGCGAACGCCAACAGCAGCACCAATAATACCAAGGGAAACAACCCTGTTCAGCATTCAGACATATTTTTATTGGTAGACTATGGCACGAAAACCACGTACTTCTCACTATATTTTCGCTAAAGTGAAAGGGCCAAGTGCAGAAATCCTATAATTATCTATTTGGGAGTGCCTGATGCTGTTCTACAAGGGCTGAATACGGAGCAGCCTGAGCCGAACGCCAGAAATCGGAAACAATAGTTAGTGTGAAACAACCACACAAATCTATGAGGGGACCAGAGGAATGTAGTCGCCTGTGCATGTTTCAGCTAATATTATTTAGATCAGTCCACATTTTAAGCGTGATTAACCGATTGGCACCTGTTGATGCGAACACTAGTGTGGTAATAAAAACAGGAGTGCAGACATAGTTCTAATTGACTAATTTTGTAGTGCAAGACATGAGATTAAGTATGGAACATTAGTAGGTAGAGTTGTGAGACAGTTCTTAATTCGATAACTAGTGTGCTGAAAAATAATGAAAACAGTGCAGTGACAATAAACGTGATTGTAAGATAGGCTGCAAGCCAGTTGTGGGTCGCAGCCAGCGACTAAGTTATAGACTGTCCATATATCACAGTCCCTACATGCATAAATAGGATGTCAATTTTTCCATAGCTTGTACAAACTGTATGATACTATACTGTAAATCAAAAGATCTAATTTATAGCGATCTATTTGTACTATTCAATAGAGAAGACTGAGAATTTTATTTTTTAATAATTTCCTAAAACAAAAGCTATAGACAAGTTGTGAATGTTTAGTTTTAGTTTAGTAGAGTTTTTCTGAAGAGTGATTTGGTATGATTTTTAAGTTAATTTGTATGTTGAGTTTATGTATACGAACTGTAAATATTATATTCCCTGCATTTACGCAGTAAATGTTATTTTAGCAATACATTTAATTTTCTATACTTTAAATAATGCTTACAATTTTAGTGTAACATTGAAAAAGTAAGTGTTATTTGAAGTTATGAAAAGTATTGCATAAATAGCATAATAAGATGCTTATTAAATTATCATCACAATCTATAAAGTACTTCACAAATTCAGTCACATTTTATATCAAATAATGTGCTGGTGTCTACAAAAATATAGTGTAAGAAAGGCATGACAAGAGTAAGGTAACAATGGGTGGCAGAATACATTAGGAGAATTTCATAGCTATTTAGGGCCATGCCTCAAAATTTTCTGTAAGAAAATAGCAATGTCTAGCCAGCCAGGAACAAAATAAAAAGATGCCTTGTTGAATGCACAAATCTTAATAATATATTTTTAAGTAGTTTAAAGACGAAAGGGCCACACCAAATCCAGCCATACATTTTGTTTGTAATCAACTGCCCTGCAAGATGATTAAAATTAATTATAGCAGTAGCGGGAAAGCTCATGTGTAGACGATGTTAACAGGCTGATATTTATGTATTTTTAAGTATTAATATGCCCTTTATGCAATAATAATGTAAGGTAGACAGTACGTAGGGTATTCAACTCGAGTTTGGCTGTATTTGGTTACGTTATTTGGGTCCCTTTCGTCATTCATTTGTTGCCCAATAACTGTTAAAATGTTTGTGGGCAGAACGCAGTTCCTGGCTTTACCAGTGAATATTGGCGTAGCTTAATTCCATATAATGTAATAAAACCGACGTTTCGACTATGAAATGTTTATGTAATACTGTTCCTATAGATGGGGCTCATAATGCGAAAAACAGTTTTCTGTTTTGTTTAAAGTTTAATTGCGCGTTTTACATTTTGTAATGATTTTACCATTAATTTATATGTACAAATGCTGCAGTTAATTTGAAACAAGATGGATGTTTTCCGTATTGTACTGGGACCCCTATTTCGTTACTTGTTGGGATTTCATGTTAGCTTTTACTTAGCAATTTTAATAGCTTTATAATTTAATAATGCTACTAAAATAAGGATTGCAGTGATTGCGCTACTGCTACATTTTCTGACGCCACTTTCATAGTGGGACCGTAGGACGTTATGCTCATCATGGTAATAAATTTTATTGAATATAAAATGTACCTTATTTTGTTGAAATTAAGATTTGTATAAAAAGATCTAAAAAGTGTTGAAACAACTTTCCAGTTTTGCAACATTTACGTAATACGCGATATAAAAAAGTCCTACCTACATAAACAATAATCGCCATAGTACAAAACAAGATTTATATTTTGACATGGCTTAAACCATGGAGCCAGTTTTTAGTAACGTAACAGTGATTGAAATACCGTTCTTTATACAAAACTGAAAACTTAGTTCGGTACTAAGTTGTCCGTTTTGTGTTTAGGAACTTTACCATAGTCGGAATAAAGTTCGAAATTCAATAATGGCTCCATGTTTTAAACCTAGGTCTGAAGATAAACCTTGTTTTGTTATAAGGGGGTAATTGTTTTATTTACATTTCACAATGCAGAAGTTAATGAAATCCCACACGTCACGATTGCTGTTGTTGCAATGTATTTTAGCTTCCGTATTATCTATAATATATGTATCTATTATTTGGTTGCGATGGATGGTAATAGATTGGTTTTCATGAGACTTGATTTTGTAATTAGGAACACAGTAATAATATTGTTTATGCATTTATACTTTGAAATCAGCAGTTCCATTTTCGCTTTTTATTTGGAATATTAAATTGATTATTTATGCTTTTTTGAATATTTACGTTAGTACGTTTTTAGCACAATTTTCTATTTTAAATTGTTGCATTTCATAAGACAAGTTAGTTTAATATAATAACAACGTACATGACAATATCAAGAGCTCGAGCTTTAACCAATATGTTAATGATATAATTATGTAATGATAATGTTATATTTTTTTATTAAAACAATATCAAGTTTCATGCAAACGGTAAAGGAGATAATACTTTTAGGCCTTGGTAGTTGTGAAGGGAAGCTAGTGTAGTAACATTTTTTAAATACTTAGTATATTGTATAAACGCAGAGCTGTGTAAATTTTACGCTAAATTATTTATGAATAGCTGTAAGTACGGCGTGGTCTATTTGATATATCAGTTGTAAGCGGACCACGGTAGCTCGTCGCGGTACAAGCATTTGTGGTGATCCTGTAATAAACAAAATAAAAGATACTTTATAATAATGTTCAGTTTTTTTATTAAGACCCCCCCCTACGGTGAGTCACATTAGAGCGAATTTCACCAATGAAAACTGAACGCGATCAGCGCATAAACTACGTTTAAGAGCTGTCAGTGTCATTATTTTTTGTAATATTGACACTGACAGCTCTTGAGCTCTGTTTAGATGTGCTGATCGCGTTCAGTTTTCATATGTCCGTGCCTACCGCCGCCCCACCAAAGCCAATCGCTTCCATATTTGGCAAATAATTAGTGCTCAATTGGTGCTAATTAGTGCTCGAACAACAGAATTGGTGCCTTAGTAGTTTTCGAGATAATCGACTTTGAAGGTGGTCCTGCGGTAGTCACGCTCCCTTCAGCAGGACCACCATGAGCGCAGAAAAAGGGGGCATGCTACAGCTATTCTAAGTATACAAATAATTAGTGCTCTTAAATGTGATTCATTTCGTAACAAAAAAAGAACTGAAACATTTGTATATACCGAGAAATCAACGATGATAACTTTCGCGCGCTCGTTCAGCAGGACCACGACTTTGAGTGTTGATTCCAAGTTTCAGGAGCTAGTCGCTTTCCTCAAACTTACATAGAAAATTAGTGCTCGGCGAGATAAAATTGATACCCAAAATTCAAAATTACTACTCCAGTAGTTTACGAGTTATACCATACCATTGGTGGGGTGACGGTAGTCACGGTGTAAAATTTTCATTTGAAGATTTCTCTATTAAAAACTGATTTCTTCCCAAATTTATACAAAAATTAGTGCTCCTAAAGAAGTTATAGTGACCAAAAATTCAGATTCCCAAGTGTTGTATTTTACGAGAAATTAGCTTTCATTACTTTTCCATACTAAATGTCCGCATATAACCCGACCAAATTAAGTTGTCAATGGTATTGAGCTGTTTATGAGATGTACACTCGTGCACATAAATTGATGGATGTCGGAATAGTAATAACAACAGTTCAATATATATAATTTTTATACAAACTCTGTACCTTTACTCAAATTGAAATAAGATTAGACATTTAAATAAACATTTTTTACAGTCCGTTCAGCCGATGTTGACTTCTATTGCTTTGGTGGCATGACAACTGGCAGCTGTAATAAACAGTTGGTATTTTGCTTTTAATGCCATCCTTATGCCTACGGAATAGAAGTCAAAATTGGTTGAACGGACTGTAAAAAAGTTTATTTAAATTTCTAATCTTATATCAAATGGAGTAAGGTAAGTACATATTAAGAAAACAAATAACGTGTAATGTGATACCTTTGTTAATGACGTGGGTAGGTAGGTACTCCAATAATGATTTTTCTGTATTGTAAGTACCTACCTTTTGTCAGCGACAGCGATAGGTATTTCTTATTTATCTCTTTCCTACTAATTTACCGTTGCTGAGAAGCAGTACCTAAGTATTAAAAACCAAATTTATTGCATTAAAAAAATCTGTAATTTTGAAGTAGTTTTAATAATGATTAATTTAATGGTATATAATTTAATAATGATTAATTTAATAGTATATAATTTAATAATAATTAATTTAATCGTATATAATTTAATAATAAATAACTTACTACCAATAGATAATAATTTGATGTAAATGAAATGATCTTTGTTTGTTTTTTGTAGATGTGTTTTGTGTAATGTTTACTTACTCGAGTTTATGTTTTCGTATGCACGTGTTTCTGTGACAAATAAAATTATTTTTCTTTCTTTCTAAATATTTGCATGCCGAATGGCAAAATATGGCTGATCTTTGTACAGTACTAACACCTATTGATGTATCATCTACCCATATTTGCGAAAATAAAGTTATTCTTATTCTTCTTATTCTTAAAACTAATTTTCATTCTATACATAATTGTTGTAACTATGCATGAATATCCAAGATTTTTCTATTCTGTTCTATCGAACCTTTTTGTTAGATATATAACATATTTCTACTTTTGTTTATGGTTCTACCTAGTTACCTACTAGTCGGCCTATCTTAATAGTCTAATCGAGTTGATTGATTTGTGTTAATAAATTTAAGTGCACATTTTATATTGTTGATTTTTAAGTACCTACTTAAAATTCTACTGATTTTACAAACTGTGATCTATAATCAATGAAACTTATTCGATTTATAAATGTATTTTCCGTCAAAAATACACCTACTAATTTATAAATCTTAACCTAGCTTTAATAAATAATAAAGTAGGTATTGAATTGGTAACTACAAATACACCCAAGGTCCATACACAAATTTCCACTGACATACATATGTCAGTGGAAATTTGATAAAATCGACTTCAGGTACTGAAAAATACATAACTATTACTTATGCAATACTTTTATACTAACGTTATTGGCAACATATTATTAAGCAATAAATTAGGTTTTTAATACTTAGGTACCTACTGCTTGCAGCAACGTTAAATTAGTAGGAAAGAAATAAATAAGAAATACCTATCGCTCTTATATCCATATAACAACACAAAAGGTAGGTACTTACAATACAGAAAAATAATTATTCGAGTACCTACCTACCCATGTCATTAACAAAGGTATCTCAGGTCATGGGTAACGTGCCGCAGGAGACGCCCCGGGCGTCGGGAGTCGCAAGCCGATTTCCGGCCACCGTAGGCGCGGGCCTGCGGACGGTGAGCGATGGGTAGCTCACCGTCCGATAAGGACCAGGCCCGGGTCGACGGCGCGTCGTACTCCACGCGCGCCTCAAAGAGTTGTCAGCACCAACTGACGGGGTCCGCTAGGGCCAATGCCTGCCAGGGTTGCGAGTTTGTCCGAAAGGGATATCGTGGCCCTGGCACACAGGCAAATGAAGGAATACGGGTGGGTTTCAGTCAGTAAAAGTCTGTCCGCTCGGCCCAGAGCGGGAGAAGTTATTTGATAATTTCCCACCCAAGAAAAAAAAAAAAAAAGGCCATGAGTAACGTGGTTCGGAGCGAGAGTGCATGGAAGGCCGTCACCTCCTTCTGCGAAGCAGTAATGCTTGCGAAGGAGGAGGCGGAACGCGTGAGGGAGAGGCAAGGTTCGCGCCCTCGCGCCCTTAGTCGCCGCAGGAGACGCCTCGGGCGTCGGGAGTCGCAAGCCGATTTTCGGCCACCGTAGGCGCGGGCGTGCGGATGGTGAGCGATGGGTAGCTCACCGTCCGATAAGGACCAGGCCCGGATCGACGGCGCGTTGTATTCCACGCGCGCCTTAAAGAGTTGTCAGCAGCAACTGACGGGGTCCGTTAGGGCCAATGCCTGCGGGTGGGTTTTAGTCAGTAAAAGTCTGATACCCAGAGCGGGAGAAGTTATTTGATAATTTCCCACCCAAAAAAAAAAGGCCATGGGTAACGATAGGTTATTTTTTTTTTATAAATATGTACCCAAGTACACAGTTTGTATAAAAATTATAGATATTCTATTCTATTTTTGAATATGGCAAGCAAAGCCGATGTCGGCTATTCTGCCAATGTCTAAAGTGAATTGGAAAAGCAAGTGTGCATTGTTGTAGTAAAAAAAAAAAAAAAAATTGATACAACTGTTGAACTTAATGTAGATCTTGTGGGGTTAGTACTGGACTGAAACAAACAAATTATAGATATTGAACTGTTGTTATTACTTTTCCGACATCCATCAATTTATGTGCACGAGTGTACATCTCATAAACAGCTCAATACCATTGACAACTTAATTTAGTCGGGTTATATGCGGACATTTAGTATGGAAAAGTAATGAAAGCTAATTTCTCTTAAAATACAACACTTGGGAATCTGAATTTTTGGTCACTATAACTTTTTTAGGAGCACTAATTTTTGTATAAATTTGGGAAGAAATCACAGAGGTTTTAATAGGGAAATCATCAAATGAAAATTTAACACCGTGACTACCGCCACCCCACCAATGGTATGGTATATCTCGTAAACTACTGGAGTAGTAATTTTGAATTTTGGGAATCAATTTTATCTCGCCGAGCACTAATTTTCTATGTAGGTTTGAGGAAAGCGACTAGCTCCTGAAACTTGGAATCAACACTCAAAGTCGGGGTCCTGCTGAACGAGCGCGCGAAAGTTATCATCGTTGATTTCTCGGTATATACAAATGTTTCAGTTCTTTTTTTGTTACGAAATGAATCACATTTAAGAGCACTAATTATTTGTATACTTAGAATAGCTGTAGCATGCCCCCTTTTTCTGCGCTCATGGTGGTCCTGCTGAAGGGAGCGTGACTACCGCAGGACCACCTTCAAAGTCGATTATCTCGAAAACTACTAAGGCACCAATTCTGTTGTTCGAGCACTAATTAGCACCAATTGAGCACTAATTATTTACCAAATATGGAAGCGATTGGCGTTGTGGTCCTGCGGTAGTCACGGACATGTTTTCATTGGTGAAATTCGCCCTTAATCAGTTCATGGCCAGCGATCTCTCCAGTCGTATCGGATTATGAGAATACACCACATGATTTCAAATAATGAGAGCAGTAACGAACACTGGTATAATATCATCCCACTTAGGGCCGGCGCTCACTGCCGGAACGGCACGGGATTGGCATGGCAAAGGATTTTATTACTAATCAAGTTATTTTGAATCTTATTTCAATGAGTTTATGAGTTCATGTTACTTTATTTCGATACCACGATGCCGCGGGATGCTGCGGCATGACGAGTCATGCCGTTTCATTCCACGGGTTGCCGCGGCAAGCCATTGCATCTCGTGAGACGTATGGGTCACTGTGTCGAGGAATTATGATTGCTAAGCTAGCAGAGTGGCAGGGCTTTCAGCAGATTGCCACGGGATGCCACGGCACGCCGCAGCATGCCGGAGCACAACCTGCCATGCTACGGGATGCCGCAGCACAATCTGCCGTGCCATGCCGGTAGTGAGCGCCGGCCCATATACACTCAAGTTCAGTCGACTCTAAAGCCGCGTCTGCTGCGCCATGTCGTGTTTTTACAGATATAAACATGTTGTACTACACGATTTGGGGGCGTGGCCTAAATCAAAATAATAAACATAGCCTAAACATGTTTGCCGCGATGAACGGATAACATCACCCGCGTTCGCCTGCGGGGGGGGCGGATGGGGGGAATTCACCCATTTCGTGTTTAGTGCTCTCCAGACGACGACGCTTTGTAATTTTTTTAAAGTTTATGTAATTATGACGGAGTGGAATAATGAAAATACTTTGTTTTTTATACAACTTATTTAAGAAAGACCAGTGTTAAGGGATGCTACATCAATAGGTAGACTAAAATAAATATAAAAGACAAGATGCCCTTTTGGAGATAACTATTATCAAAAACGATTGGAATTACAAAAACCGGCCAACTGCGTATCGAACCACGCACAATGAAGGGTTCCGTAGTTGGGATGAATATATCCCAAAATCAAACTTAACGTTGTAGTTGCAAAACATCCTATATATCGATATAAGTACGTCACGGTCAATTCTCCAACTGCAAATGTAAGTTGGTCGACTATTAATCGTTAACTTGTAACGCCTACTTAGCTGTGATAGTTTTCCTTTTAATTTCGTTATAAACTACTGCCGTGATTTTATTTTACCGCTTTGTCGGCGTGATTAATTTGTACACACGGCTACATAATTATATTATCATGCTATACATTACCAGTATAAGCAGATCTCGCATTGTATAGGATTTCCGTACAATGAGAGGTGCGAGCGGTGCTTATACTGGAAATGTATAGCTTGATATGTAGCCGTGTGTACATACCATGCCGATTTATAGCTTTCTAGTGCTAAGAGTCTCTGAGCTAAGCTGGAGACAGACAGACGGACATGGCGAAACTATAAGGGTTCCTTGTTGAATACGGAACCCTAAAAATTAAAGTATTTTTTTTACTGAATTTGTGTTCAATTTTCAACTCTTGATAAATTTTATATTGAACGAACGTGGTCGCAGGTACGGTAGAACACGGATCTATAATTTATATTATTTATTTGTAAAACTAAGTTTACTATTGCTAGAACAGCAGACACGTCTTCCTCGTCGGAACTCATTGTTGAAATGAGATTTTACTAGTAAAAACATAACATCAAACAAAAACACTCTTTAGTCGCAGCCAAAGAGTATAATAATAATATGGGAGGTCGCAGCCAAAGACTACTATAGTATGGTCGCAGCGGACGGGCTGGACAAAGCTGAGAATCTGAGATGCATAGAACATGTTCCGAAACATGTACGCATACACGCAAATATGGCGCAGCAGACCCGACTTTACAAGCTGAAAACGAAAGATTCTGGGCAAGTTTTACGGTCCACACAACCGTAATATAGTCTAGTTTGCATATCTAATACTCAAATCTGCTTACCTAATTTTTTTTACAGCACCACCAAAAAAGATTTAAAGTAACGGTCGTTTAGTCCGCAAAATCACGTCACCACAGAGTACATTGTTTATAGCTGCAGGCTGCACGTCACCTAACTTTGACGTTTGTTTACCACACCACCTTACCATGACATGTTGTGCCTCTTCTCACCACAGAACACCTTGAGAGCTTCTCACCCTTCTTTGAAAAGTGTTTCTAATAAAAAACTAAGACTAGAAAGGCTGTCTGAAATATAAAGATCCGTTCGAAAATATTAGGTGTTACCCTTTGAGTATAATTTTTTTTTAATAATTTTTTATTCATGACCTTCGAGTCTTTCAGTCGTATACATAGATGCGTTTAGCTTAGATGTAGTACAAATACTATGAGACTTTAAAATAATGTTTTTACATCATTATAGTTTTTCATTCATTTTTGTTCATATTATCCACACCCTTTCGGGTTGGGTGAATACATCTCAGTGAATTATCATCGTCTTCATACTAATTTAAATTACAACTAATTAATTTATATACATTATGATTACAAAATAGATAAAAAAATTTCTACGGTATTACAAATATATTTATACAACACATTAAAATATTTCTTATTTTGTAATAGATCCTGAACACTGCGGGGAACACTTTCATTTTGACGTTCACTTTCAATGTCAATAGTAATGTCACTGTCATTTAATGCACTCAATTCACTGGCCAAACGCAAACGTTGAATGTTAAAACTTGAACACTGTAAGATAATATGATCCAAATCAGCATGCTCTGCTCTACAATGATGACATCGGCTATTGTTAATTATGCGAATCCTATTCAGGTGAGCTGGTGTTAAGCAATGTCCCAATCTCATGCGTGTTATAATAGTTATAAATCTTCTTGTGAAGTATTTGAAGTTATTGTACCAAGGTTTAATCGGTAATTCATTTTGTATTCCAGCATACCATCTGCCTTTCGTTTCCAGGGTTATGTCCCAATACTCCTTCCATAGCTGTCTATTAAGTTCTTCAAAAAGGCTGTAGTAATCAGTGAATGGAACCTTGAGCAACTCAGATCGATCCTCGTCATGGTCTGAACGAGCCGCAGCGTCAGCTACTTCGTTTCCACGAATGCCATTATGTGAAGGTACCCATACAAATTCTACTTTAATATACTTATCAAGTAGTTTTTGGATTATAAGTCTAATATCATAAATAATATAATTTAATTTAAAAGAAGTATTTACATTATGTAGAACAGACAAACTACTTCTGGAGTCTGTAACTATCAAAATATTATGTACATTATTTACAAGACTATTTACATGCTGCAGTGCACAATAAATTGCATAGCATTCTGCAGTGAAAATGCTACACACCCTGTTTAATTTCATACATTTAGTGAACTCTAGCTGTGGATCATAGAATGCTGCATTTACATTATGGTGTGTTTTAGATCCATCTGTATAAATAACATAATGTTCTGGTCTATTGTCTTTAAACTGTAAAAAATCAAATTGATTGTGCACCGTATCTAAATGGATTGCAAAGCTGTTAATAATACCATTATATGGAATTTTATATACAGGCCAAATATCATTTTTTACAATATCTTTTGAATTATTATTTACATGTACAAATATTGTTGGCATTTCAGGTAGAGTTCCACCAACCAAAGAAGAAGCAGAGATGGCATTGGAAGTAATTGACTGTGAGATTTCAGGATGTATTGTTAGTTTCCTAAGTAAAGGATTATCATTTGATGCAATGACTTTTAATAAAAATCTCTCAGCCAACAACAACCTTCGTAATGTCAAGGGAGGTATACATGTCTCAATTTCTAATGAATTAATAGGTGTGGAGCGCATAGCCCCACAAATAAGTCTTAGTCCCATATTTTGAATTACATCTAATTTTCGTAACAAGGTGCTATTGGCATTCATGTAAGCTAAACTGCTGTAATCAAAATGGCTTCTCACTATACTTTTGTACAGCATACTCATAACTTTGGGGTCAGATCCCCAAAAACTCCCTGCTAAATGTCTCAATAGATTAATACCATTCAGCGCTTTGCTACTTATATGTTTAATATGTTCATCAAACTTTAATTTATCATCAATAATGACGCCTAGGAATTTATGTTGTTTAACAACAGGAATTTCTACATTATTGTATGAAATTTTAACTTTACTTTGAGTATTTACATTTTTACTGATAATTAAAACTGAGCTCTTTTCTGGACTTATTTCTAATTTAAGTTTACTATGATAATAGTTGTATAATTGAGACAAAGCCTTATTGATATTAGCCATTGCTATATCTATGTTTTGATTTATACTGTACAAAAGCAAGTCATCTGCAAATTGCAGGATATTTACATCAGGTACATCTACATATTTTAATATTTCAGAAGTATATAAATTATAAAGTAAAGGAGACAAAGTTGCCCCTTGCATTGTGCCTTTGTTGACAGTCTTAGGTCCATGCAATTTATTATTATATTTAACAAAAACAGTTCTATTGTTTAAAAAAGAATAAAGCCATTTTAGAATATGACCAGGTATACCAATATCGTGAGATACTTGAATGAGTTCTTCTATATTTACATTGTCAAAAGCACCTTTTACATCTAAAAACACGCAGATTGCATTAGAGTGACTTAATTTAACCTGTCTTACATCTGATAATAAAGATACAAGGCTTTCAGAGCAACTTTTACCTTTTCTGAAGCCAAACTGAATAGAAGGAATTAAGCTTTGCGATTCAACAAAATAATCTAATCTTAACTTCAACATATTTTCAAAGAGTTTACCCAAACAAGATGATAAGGAAATAGGTCTATATGAAGAGGCACTATTTACTGGTTTATTAGGTTTTAAAATTGGAATGACACACTGTGTTTTCCAAGACTCAATAGTAAGTAATGTTAGTTGTGCATTTAAATGTAATTTTTTGATTGCCATGTAAGGTATGTCATCCAATCCCGGTGTAGTATCTTTCCTACTCTTTAAACATGTTTTCATCTCTTGTATAGTGAAATTGTTCTTTAAAAATGCATTTATTTCATTTTCTGTAGCATTTTCGAACAAATACTCAAGCCTATTGTCATCTATTTCAGTAGAATCTGATAAGTTATCTAAAAAACTTGGAACCCACTCATCATTGATGTTTTTGTTTCGATTTGTGCCAATTTTTTAAAACTTTTTAATGTATCCCCATATCCTAGAAACTGGAGTTAACCTATTGAAGCTACTACATAAATTTTGCCAAGAAGAAGAACTTTCTTCCTTCAGAAGTCTTTTCTTTTTTGCATCTAGTTTTTTATATATTATCCAGTTTTCAATGTTGGGTTGAGAAAAATAATATTTTAATGCATCTTTTGATTTTGCGACAGCATCACTGCATTTTATATTCCACCATGGTACTGGCTTTTTAATAGCTGTGTTTGCAATTAATTTTCGCTTTGGAATTGTTTTATTCCTTAAATCATTTAACTTTTCTATAAAATGGTTATATGTATTGATAGGGGAATCATTTATTGAGTTCAAGTGGGAAAAACAAGTTTCTGATAATCTATAATATTCATCCCAATCTGCCTTACTATAAATATATTTCTTTTGATCTACAGGTGGTGACGTGTCATACATTGATGGTTGAATGTTGATCTCAAGTAAGGTTGGAAGATGATAGCTACCCATGGGATCGTCATGAACATACCAGTTACATAAATGAGCTATTGAAGAGCTAACAAGGGCAAGATCTATCGCTGAAGCTTGTCTATTTGGATAAGGAACAGTTGTTGGTGATCCATCATTCAAAATACATAAGTCAAATTCATCAATTATATTAAATAAACATCTACCTCTATTATTATCACTATGGCATCCAAAGGCTATGTTATGGGCGTTAAAATCACCCATAACTATACAAGGTTTGGGAATGTTATTGATTAAGTCCTTTAACTTTGCTGAGTCAAATCTGATACTTGGAGGTCTGTATACACAAAGTATAGCCATTGCTCCGAATTGTGTTTCTATAGTGATACATAAGTTTTGAATCGATTCTGAGAAGTGTGTATTAATTACTTTATACTTTAAACGATGGTTCACCAAAATGGCTACTCCATTATGAGAATTTATGGAATTTTTGTGTATTAAATTATATGTGGGAAAGTGTGGGATTATAGAATTAGACTTGAACCAAGTTTCATTGAGAAGACAGACATCTATATTTTTTTCAATTAATACATTTTGTAATAGGCTCTTTTTACTCTGTAAACTCTGTATATTATACTGTAAAATATTTAGATAATTATCCATATTCAAATTAAATTTGATAAAAATATTTCCTTTATTTTCTTATGTGTGAGTGGCCCATCAGAGTCACTCTTGTTTCCTAATGCAACCAACGATTTAACAATTGCGTTAATTATAATGTCATTATTTGCTACTTGTTTAATGTCCAAAATATCATTGACTTTAGCCTTTTCAGTAACCTTGGGTAAAACAGGAAAAGATTTCTCATTAAATGCAGGAGGTGGTTTCATAACAGTGGCATACGATTGCTGCAGAAATTTGGCCTTTTTCTCTTCAATTTTTTGTTTTTTAATGGGACAGTCTCGTGAAATGGCAAGATGATTACCTGCGCAGTTGATGCATGTGATCTCTTCAACATCGCATTCTTTGTAGGAGTGACGACCAGCACAAGAAGAGCAGTGTTGCTCGCCTCTGCAAGTCTTAGCCGAATGATTAAATTTTAGACACTTAAAGCATTGCAATAGTGGAGGAATGTATGTTTTCACCTCGTATCTAAATAGTTTCATATAGGCGTATTGCGGTAAAGATGTTGATGCAAAGGTGACGGCAACTGTATTGAGAGGCACTAATTTCCCCTCTACTTTACGCATAAATCTTCTAATTGAAATCACTTCAGAATCGCACACTATATTTTTATATATTTCCTCATTGGAGAGTTCTTTGGGCACAAACCTCAATACACCAATCCTTTCTGTTAAATACGATGGTATAAAGGCTTTAAATTTATTTTTCCATAGGAAGTCTTCCATCTTCAGAAAATTGTTGGCCGCAGCCGCCTTTCTGAATGTAATTCCTATTTTGTGCGCATTTATTCTATGTACTCCTAAGACTCCTATAACATTGTCCGATATTAGGTTGGTGAGCGTGATAGGGTTTTTATTTCCTACCTTCTCCTGCTCTGTTGACTCGACGTATACGACATATTCGGAATTGGTATTTTCTATGAATAGCCTTTTATAATTTTGTTTGGTAAAAACATTATACTTATTAGTTAACTCAGAAGTTCGGCTGTGGTTGTATTTTCTTTTCTTCTTTTCTCCCATCTCTGGCGGCTCCTCGCCGCCACTGGTGACACTCATGGTTGTTCGAGGTCCTACTCGATGTTATTTAAGTGGTATTTCCGTACAACTAAATAATTATTAACTTTTTGCGAAATCTAAATTTACCGCCTCGTTTGACTTCCCGCCAAAAAGTCTCTGAGAGAAAACATAATGGGATATCGCTACGCCCCCGCAAGGGGGCGTGGCATGCGGTGCCGGAACTAGGTTCCCTGGCCGCGGAGGGTCTGCGGTGGTCCGCCAATACGGACCCCTCACTGCTTTTGCCTAATGCGGCTAGTGGCGTCGTGTACGTTTTTAAAAACGCCAGCAGGAGCGTTTTTAAAAACGCACGTTTTGTGAGTAATAGCAAAGTATTTCTGTAAGGGCGCCACGGCGCTAATACGCTAGCGCCGCTTTCTTCACGACACCCCGGCGGTCAACCCCCACCAGGTGAGACCCCCGGTTCCCCGGGGGAGGCCCAGCGAAGGCGACCAGCGACGAGGGTGCCGACTCGGCGCTCCTACAGAATAGATGAATAGTCCCCGCTCGTCTCGATCTCTCTCTGAGAGAAAAGTGGACTCCTTTGAGTATAAATACTCAAAGGTGTTACCATATAAAAATAAAATACGACTTTTTCAATCTGGGAGGTGGGAACCACAGAACACTTATACGCAGAGAGGGGGTGGGAACCATTTCCTTGTTCTTAGGTGGGAACCTAGTGGGAAAAGAGGGGTTAAACTTAAAAATAAAATGTTGTAGAACACAACAGGAAAACCTATAGGAAGTCTATGGTGTTAATAACATGGTAAATCTCTCAATAAAGTGCGTACAAATTTACATTTGCAGTTAGAAGGCATTAGGCAATATGTTTTTCAACTTAGGATAAATTCAGCCATAAGGAATCCTTCATTGTGTGTGGTCCGACTCCGTCCGACATGTACTTGTCTGGTTTTTTTCAGTTTATGGATGAGGGAGACATTGGCAACACTGAACACAGGCCACCCACAGACAGAAAAAAAAACAAGACCAAGAAACGTCAAAGCAAAATGGAGGAAAAACTAATAATGCGGGAAATTCTCTTTAAAAGTGAAAAATAAAACAAAACCATTGATATAATTGTGCAATTTCTGACTTTAGTTACACCTTTTGTAGGAGCTGCAATGATGGAGGCTTTGGCTGGACTACTTTTTGGTCATTTCTCATAATACCTATCTGATCTAGTTCTTAACTATTTCTCATTTTGTCCTATGTATTTTTTGTTATTTTAGAAATTTGAGATTATCGTTTGTCATTCCATTGTAATTTACTTTGTTTATTTTTATTGTTATTGTCGTACATAGTTTGTTGTTAGTTGTAAGGGTTAGGTCAGTCAGGCTGTCGTAATGAACATACAAGTATGCAGAGACCCGTCAGACGCTGCGGCGCTTTACTTGCCGCAGCGTTTGTATCTTAAATCCTTTGCAAAGATTAACATTTCTGTCCAGCTCCCCTCCCACAAAGCTCAGGTTCATGGCAAGTCGATATCAAACTGGGAACTCATGGAGAAGATGCGAAAGATGATCCTACCTGATAGTTTCTCTGTGTTAAAAGTGTCGAAGCATAGTTCGGAAGTGATTAGATTTGATGCGGAACTGGAGAGTCGCGACAACCTCGACAGAGTGCTGGCGCGGCTCGACGACCGTGTTGTGCAGCTGAAGGACTACCCTGACCAGTTGAAGGTCAGGGTCTGTGAAGCTAAGTCTGATTTCCCAAATCGTCATGATTGGGACTCGTTCTTCCGTGACGCCTCTGAGATGGATGAGATGAAGCCTGGAGAGCGTCCAGACACCATTCACATAACCAATTTGCCCATGAGATGGTTTATACACCCTAGAGACGAGGATGAGGATGCGCTTCCTTCAGAAAGCTTAGTAAAGAAGATTTTTGAGAAGTTTGGTTCTGTCCGCCAAGTGGATATCCCAGCCTCTGATCCATACAGGATGCAAATGAAAACACCAATGAGAGGCATAACAATCCCTGTACAGGATGCTGCACTGTACTTTGAGACGTATGTGCAGTTCAGTGAATATGTCGGTTTTGTTCGCTGCATGGATGCTCTAAGAGGTTGTAAACTTCTGCGAAAGCGTGATGATATTGCTGAGTGGTGTGGTATAAAGGTTGAATTTGATAAAACTAAGCACATGACTGATGCTGCTGTGAAGAGGAGGTCGATTGTTCGGGAAAGGCTGGCTTCACGTCAACAAGCAAAAGATAATGAAGAGAAGGCAGAGAAGGAAAAAATTGCCAAGAAACAGGCTAAAGAAAGGTATGCACATTCTTCTTCTTTCTTCTTTTATAATAAAACGTAGGAATTTATCCTGTATATTCACATAGCAGGTGCATTTACAAACATTTAACTCACATACACAAACAGCCAGACCCGGAAAAACTACTTGTAGGTCATACAAATATTTGTTCCGTGTGGGAATCGAACCCGCAACACGCAGCGCAGCAGTCAATCGCTTAACCACTGCGCCAATCGTGTCGTCACATTGTTTGATTGTCACCCGGTCTAATCAGGGACCATTTTGGTTACCCATTGAAAGGGTTTTCGATAGGGTTTTTCTAAGCGGTTAAACAAAAACCCAATGGTAACCTTTATGAACGGCTTAAATTAAATTTTGGTAACCTCAATGGGTTACCAAAATTTAATTTCGGGTTTTCGATAAAAACCCATACGGTGTGGGTAACCCTTTTGAACGAATTCATTTAAGCCATTTGAAATTACCCACACCATAAGGGTTTTTGATTAACTGCTTAGAAAAGCCCTATCGAAAAGCCTTTCAATGGAAAGGGTTTTTCTAAAATGGTAACCAAAATGGTCCCTGGGTAGAATAGAGATAGAATTGGTCATGCTACGGGTGCTGGGCGAATATCCTAATAACATAATATTATGATTTTTTCATGTTACTGAGTTTCAAGTAGGTATAGAACCCATTGAATGGGTTGTTATGTAACCCTTTCACTGGGTTTCAAGTACAAAGCCCATTCTATGGGTTATCATGTAACCCTTTCAATGGGTTTCTAGTATAAAACCCTTTCAATGGGTTACATCTTGTTATAGGTAATCTATTGAATGGGTTACCCCTTCGAAAGCCTTAACTCTTAACCGGGGTTGTACGGTCCCTGTTTCTAATACATAATTATTTAATCTAGAAGCAGTTTCTGTGTAACAAGCTTGCATCATCTATAGGTACTTGTCAAAAAAAGATAGCTGCTGAAAAAGAGGGCTGTTACCATACGCCTCGGTACTAGATACTCACGATAAATCGATTCAAGTTAAATGTCTTATTTTATGCATATATTCATAACTAGCTGAGCCCCGCGATTTCACCCGCGTAAGTCTCGATCCTATATGTTCTGGATTAACATATAGGATCGAGACTGGGGTGTCAGCTACACACTTGACGGGGTCCGAAAGGGCCAATGCCTGCCAGGGTTACGAGTCTGTCCGAAAGGGATATCGTGGCCCTGGCACACAGGCATTTGAAGGAACACGGTGGGTTTTAGTCAGTAAAAGTCTGACAGTCCCTCCCGCTCCGCCCAGAGGGGGAGAAGTTATTTGATGATTTCCCACAAAAAAAAAAAAACTTGTACAATATTTTTTATAGGTAAATTAATTACTACAACATACTTAATATAAATTACTACAACATCTACAAAATCATTTCAGACAAAAATTTGAGCACACTGAAAGAGAAAAACTAGAAAAAATGAGAGAACGAGAAGAGAGACGCAAAAAGAAACAGCTAGCTAAGCTGATGCAGAGTGACAACTTAGACTTGAATGGTAAGGTGGCTGAAGAGCAGAAGAAACTTATGAAAGCACAGAACAAGATGCAGGCGATAAGATTGATTGAGGAGCTCTTCAAGAGGATAGAGGTTGGTGTATTTTTTTCACAAGCAGGCAAGCTCTTCCCGTGGGTGTCTTAAAAGACTTACTAGAGAATAGGCAGCAGCTTTCTCTATGCATTTTTAAAACCATACTGCGATTGCCAACCTGCCTGCCAAGCGTGGCGATTATGGCGAACCCCCCCCCCCCCCCCAGGCCTATGTCCAGCAGTGGACGTCATTCGGCTGAAATCATTGCCGGAATGGAGATCTATCTGAGACACAATGGCTTTTTAATAATATTCTGTTGGAATATTTCAAATACAAAATGTGATTCCAATTTTTTTGATTGACAATTTTTTTGAAAACATAATGAAACTTTCTTTTTAAAGAAAGTGATTTCCAACTTTATTATTTATTGCCCTTTTAATCCACAGCCAAACCCATTTGGCAAAGGTTGCAATTTCTAGGAAAAAAAAAATTGCATTGGAATTTAATTTTTTATGTCCTGTTTACAGTTGCGTCCAGAATTACAACGTAGCAGTCGCCGAGAGGAGCAGTACTACCTCGCAGGCGAGAGAGCCGCGCGAGCGTGCGCCATAGACAAGTTCAAACAACGACAACAAGTCTTGCTGGAGGAACAGAGGAACAACTACAACAATGCTCTGAATGGTAAGTTAGCAACTAATTATATTTGAACAGTCACTGGGCAACATGAAAAGATAATAATATTATGTTATTTCCGCCCAGCACGCGTAGCATGACCAATTCTATCTCTATTCTGTCCAGGGACCATTTTGGTTACCATTTTAGAAAAAATCTAAAACCCTTTCAATGGAAAGGGTCTTCGATACGGTTTTTCTAAGCATTTAATCCAAAACCCTTATGGTGTGGGTAATTTTGAATGGCTTAAATTAAGCTGTTCAAAAGGGTTACCCACACCATATGGGTTTTTACCGAAAACCCTTTCACCGGGTAACCAGGTCCAGCAAAGAAATAGTTTTGAGAGTATTTCTGTTTCTCTTTTAAATTACAATGAGTGGCTTTTACTAAGGATCTTCCCTCACACATCGGGCAAGGATGGCCAGAAGCCTGAAAGGTTCAGAGCTGACCCAGAGTGGATAAAGCTTAATCTGTACTCAGCCATCATATTCATCAAGTATCAAAGCTATGTATGTTCTGAGCCATTTATTATGATAAGATATATGTTGACTTACAAAAGCGTGGCAGTTGAGAGTATGTCATGCTCACTTAAATGTTTCGCTGATGGTGGCGCATGTGTTGGATCATTCGGTTCCCTACAAAATGGTTGAGTTGGATGGTGCTGATCCACGCGTCATGTTCGTGAACGGGCGCCGTCAGTTGAGACTGGTCTTCTCTTAACTGCCAGGGCTTATTTGTAATCTTGTTTTTTAAATAAGTATTTTTTTTTTACATTGTTCTCACATAAAGAAGCAACAAGAATAATGTAGCCAGGATTTTGTAATATCTTGATTTAAAAGAGTGTCCTTGGAGTATCTTGCCTGTTCTTCTCCATAGAAATCTACGTTTTGGAATGGGCAAATAGCTCCAACTTTCTGACTAACTGACCGACTCTTTGACAATTCAAAAGTGCCTGTAATAGGTTTAATTGAAATAAATGTTTTGACTTTGAGTTCCAAAAGTCAGATCTGATGAAAAAGTAAACAAATAAAAACCTACCTGTGGAAGCCAATTTGTAGTACTACAGTACGCGCAACACTGACCTCGGAAGTTGCATGCGAGTGACCTAAATGTTATTTAACGTCATGTTATGTAATTAGCTATTATAGAATATACTTTTAGGGCACTCGCATGCATCTTCAGACAGCTCAAAAAGTTTCGCGCGTACTTTACTTACAAATTGAGTGCTTTGATTTGATTATTTAAATACTTAAACCTGAAATTCTATTAAAGAGTTCTATGGAACAGGGTGTAACGTTCACTCATCCTCCATAGAAAAGGGAGGATCCTTAGACCAGACGGGTGTTGTGTCTGGTGGGCAACTGCCCGACGATTAATGTCGGGACGTTGTATATATGCTAGTCGTGCGGTAAACTCTGCTTGCGCGATGCAGGATTTTGCGTGACGTCAGTGTGACGTGTAGTTCGCATGTGGCGATGTAAATGCCGCCACACTATTAAATGATCTTAAGAGATAGAGACCTTAGACAGATATAAAGTAAGAACCTTCTAAATACAGATGAATATGTTACTAATTCCCTTTACTCAGAGATTGTGTAAGAGTTTTACCTTAACAGGGTACCCGGGCTACACTTTCATCCAGTACTTTTGGAACGTCTGTTCCAAAAGTACTGGATGAAAGTGTAGCCCGGGTAACAAATGAAACAGAAAAATACATTAAGTATAACGTGATCGTGTTAACCTTTTATTTTTTGATTTCGGGTGAAAATATCCTCATGGATGTGCTCCGCCCTGGGGCAGGCGGACGGGTCTGTCAGACTCTTACTGACTAAAAACCACCCCAGTGTTCCCTTCCCACACTTGCACCGGGGATCTTGGGATCTAGTGCAACTTCCGCGATCCCCGCCCCTGCGGGCCAATATCGTTTTAACCTAACCTAACCTGCTGTGCGCAGACCTGAGGGCTAATTCACGTAATTTCATGACGCGCCGATCAAGTTGCAGTGCAGGTGCAATGAAGTTTAAGTTTGAGTGATAGCTGAATATATATAGTATCTGACAGCTGTAGAGAATAGTAGGATACGAAATGCGTTGTTTTGATCGAAACTTAATTGCAACTGCACTGCTACTGCACTTCTTTAGTTACGTGAATTAGCCTGCTGGTCGCTCACCGAGTCGCAAAAGTGTAGTCATAATAGTATGCTTTACGCCTTGGGGTTTTGCCAAATTTGGGCGGTAGCATTTTGGGCGTAATACGAAACACCAAGTTGCGTTCCAAAACGGGATCCCTAAAACGCGTCACATCAGCCGCATGCACAGTTACCGCTGGGCACCAGTCTCCACACGGTGGCTGCTTGAGGATGGACGGCGCCTCCCTGGCCGGCCCCCCTCCCTGGCCGGCCCCCTCCCTGGCCGGCCCCCTCCCTGGCCGGCCCCCTCCCTGGCCGGCCCCCTCCCTGGCCGGCCCAGGAGGAGGTGGCGACACGACCTAGACACGCACCGTAAGGGCTGGATCCAGGTGGCTTAGAAAAGTATGCCTGGAAGGATTTGGGGAAGGCCTTTGCTCAGCAGTGGTACAGTGTAGGCTAAATCTCGCCTCGCCTCGCGCTCGGGTTTTGCCTAATCTTAATTTTGTTAACATGCGGATAATGTAGTGGGCTGCAATATTGTTAATACTATATAAGAGCCTATATTATTGTTATTTGTAAACATTTTATATTGTAGCTGTTTATTGTCCCATAATATCTAAAATAAAATAAAAAAAAATTAAATATAATTTTCTGTAACAAAGTAAGATTACGTTAGTTAATGTTTGCCATTCACAGTTAACGAAAGTCGTCAATTTGTCTTCTCTCACAGGTCGCATAGTAATTCGCTCGGCGCTTGAAACAAAGAAGCCCAAACGTGACTCGTCCATGAGCTCTATATCATCAGACGGGCGCGGACGAGACGGCCGCGAACGCCCCGACAGTAGGGACAGTCACAAGAAGATCAAGACTGAGAGGTTAACCACGCCAGAGCGAGAGATGGAGTATAATAAGACTACAGGTTTGTTGAGGTTTTTGAAGTAAAATTTCTTTAGGCACGCTTGACTTGGGGAGTAAGCTGGTGAATGCGTGACGAGAGTGTCACGGAAAGACTACGGACGTTGTTTAAATTTTAAACATGGAACACACGGCGTCACCGCCGCGGGCCGTCCCGCTTAATAGGCATTTTTTTTAAATTCACACTGGCTGTTTATACTCTCACAAGACCGCAGCTTTTTTGAAGTAAAACTTCGTTTGCTAGCGAACGGTGATTTCTGTTTTACTTCAAACTTGTGGTCTAAAGAACACTCGTTTTTTATGACAATTATGGTGACACCATCATAATCACCATTATTATAATTATTATAACGAAGCCAGGGATATTTAGCGTATTTTAATCATGCCATAATTGTGTGAACCTGGCAAAAACATCAAGGATACTTTTTATTATTATCTTTAGATTGATACGCTGGCTATTCTAACGCATTTAATGCGCAAATGTGCCAGATATTAAAGAAAGAAAATTGCGTTCATTGGCATAAAACATTTTAGTTTCATCCCTGGTTACGAAATATGTATCAATACTAATGTCCTTGTGTGAAATATCATCAGACGTTTTAATAAAATTTGTATCAGTATTTTATAAATAACTAGCAACCCCTGCTTTACACAGTTGTTATTCATTATTCCGTTTTTTTAATTATATGTAAGTTTAATATAAATGTATTATTCACATCTATCCACGAGAACCTACTGCCGATAAATTGCTTTGAAGTTTGGCAGGTGTTATGTTAAAATAAAACTGTAAAATTATGGATTAAATAAACAAAAAAAACCTTACCGAATAAATACTTTAAAATCTAAATGATGCTAAAAACCGCATCAAAATCCATTGCGATGTTTAGAAGAACAATGCGGTCAGACAGACAGACATGTTGTTTTTTTGTCTGTCTGTTCCGGCTAATTTCCGGAAATCTCTTCCAGCATACCTGCGATAGGAAAGTAGACAAAGACATGTAGACAACGTGTGTAAGAGTAGAAGTGAAAATAAAACAAATAATATGAGAATATACTAACATACCTACATACATTCATCACTATTAATTATATGTTTGTTTATTTCAGCAGGCATGTACAGCATGCCCTACGGTTTCGGCTACCCTTTCTGCCCGCCAGGCTACGCGTACCCGCCGCAAAGTATGAGTATCTTATACATCTTAACTTTTTTTAAATGTTTCTTCTTAAAATATTTTATACCTTATTTTTACGCAATAAGGGTGATATTGCACTGGCGTTCGTCCAGCGTTACGTCAGAGTAATGCTCGTTTCCAATATTTACAACCTTGAAACAATCGAGTGGAACAAAGAGTCGTATTCTGTATTAATTAGTAGCCAAATTTCGGGCCACTGACTGACCCAGAACTGTGCGCTGGGCAAACGCTAGCTAGTGGACATGCCCCTTAACGGGGAGGCGCGAAGGTATCCCGCGAAATTCAAATTTTCTAACGTTTCTTGCAATTAGAAGGTCAGTGTCCAAGTTATATGTTGATTAAAATATGATTCACGACCGTAACAAATATGGCTTTACAGAAATATAATCATTAGAATCAGCAATACAACTTCTTAAATTAGAATTGGCATCAAATCTCATGATTTCATGAAATAGTCATTCAATAGAGTTATATGAACTTCATTTCAGCCGAAAGACGTCCACTGCTAGACATAGGCCTCCCCCAAAGGTCCCCGGGTTTGCCATAATCGCCACGCTTGGTAGGCGGGTTGGCGATCGCAGTATGGTGCCAAAATGCATAGAGAACGCTGCCGCTCATACTCTAGTAAGTCCCTTAGTCGCCCTTTACGACACCCACGGGAAGAAATAGGGGGGTCCTATTCTTTACGACCGGCACCACACAGACTCCTACGGGAAGAAATAGGGGAAAATTATATGAACTTAGAGAGTTGTATTGATGATTTTTATAATACTATAAATAAATATTTGATACGGCAGCGAATCATATTTTGGTCAACATACAATCTGATACTGACCTGGAAATTGCAAAAAAACCGTAAGAAAATTGTATTTCGCGGGCTACCCTGACGCTTTCACCTTAATGGTCAGTATTTCCAAGATTACAGAAGAAGTCTATGGTACTCACACTCCTATATTTAGTACAGATTATTATTTAGGCCCGTATTAATAAAGAACTGCTAACATCACACTTTTAAAGCAAAATCACTTCATTATAATCGTCATATTACCATTTTAATCATTTCATTTTATATTTTTAATCAAAGACATACGTACTGTCAACCGCACATCATTGGTAACACTAGCATTACGAAATTCACCCTTACTGCTACGACATAAAGGCGCTGTCAATGTCAAATTGTAACTATTGATGTTCGGTTGTCTGTATGTGCAGTTTATTATCACGGGCCTATGCGCTTCAATAAAATAGAAAGATGAAGAGTGAGAGGGCCATTGGCACGATCCTGTTTTTATTATTAAATTATAAGACAAGTTGTGTGTAGTAGCTAGTAGTGTAATTATTTTAAATAATATTATTTTTTTAATATTTTTTTTTAACTTTATTAATATGATTTTTTATATTAATATTTTAGTGGCCTGCGGGCTAATTGTGTAACACACTATCAGTATAAATCGGTTTCAATTTGACAGTTCAACAACATTCATTGCGTTATTTACGTTGTTGAGCAGACAAATTTTTCTAACGTAAGAAGCAATGGATTAGCAATATACTTCAAAATCATTCCGATTCTGATTCAAACTGTGTTACGCAATTGGGGTGCTGGTTGCCGGGACCTTTTAGCCAAGTATATCCCGATAGATGATAGATGATAGCCCGCCCGCTCCCCTTGGGTTTCAGTAAAGATGTGGCACTTTACTGAGACCTCACGCGGACTTGAGAGAACTTGAAGTGATGTTGCACTGTTTTGTTTCATTTGCCTACACTAATGCACGTTCACGAACACATAATGGTTAATAATCCATCATTATTACACATTAATATTCGGCTACACACAAATTTTAGAAAATAAAACAAAACTGTTAAACAGGACGCTTCACTTTCCCGCCAAGAAGTCTTGTAATTTTTTCAAATCAAATAATAACAGAAGCAATATGAGAATAGTGGTGGCCCAGTGGTAACAGCCGTGACTTACGAGTTGCAGGTCGTAGGTTCGAACCCGCAGATAGGCGCTTTGCTTTGTGTAAATTATTTAATTACAACTGTTCTCAAAACGGTTAAGGAACTATAAATAAAGTCCAATAAATAAATTCCGGGATTTTAATGTCATTATAATTATTCCGGGATTTTAGAGGAGGTATTATCCACTCTATGTTACTTCCTTCCTCAAAGTAAGTAAATAAGCTCTACCTATTCCGATCACTGGTAATTACATACATATCTTAAACACATTTGGCAATTTTTTTTAATAAATAATAATGTCAAAACAATCCGTGATAATGTCAAAATCACCATTGACAATGTCATCATCATCAATAATATAACAGTCAAAATAGACAAAAAATAAAAATGATCAAAAAGCAATAGGTACAAGCAACAACATTATTTCAAGCCAAAATTTGAAGGAAATACTAGTGACCTGTGTTTCGCTAGTTAATTTAATTTAATGCATACAGGGAAATGCACAAGTTTCATTATTGCATTATTATATGAAAAGCTTACTTAGCAAAGTAACATTTATGTCTGTGAATCACGTCCTACACGCGAGAGGCTCATACTATTGACATGCGCTAACATTCCCTGGTGACAGCGTCTATGTACTACCCGATGCGCGGCCAGTACTACGCGCCGCCCGGCGAGTACGTGCGGCGCGCGCGCGGCCGGGCGCGCGGCCGGGCGCGGGGCCCCAGGATGCCGTACTTCGACGGGCCCGATGCTAACCATCAGTATTACAGGTCAGCATCATCATAGTGTTGTGTCGCTCGTGCCATGGCCAATCCGCCTTGAGCTAAGGTGGTGATCAAACCGGGCGTCGGCAGAGGGCAGATAATATCCTCTTCCGACCCCCGTACATGGGTCCAGGGGGACGGACTCGGGGACGCCCCCCACACAGGAAGACCCGAGGTGCCGGCGCGTAGTGTTCCACGCGCGCCCCTTTCAGACGTCGCGGGGGGGTCAGACACCTCCCACCAGACTTGAGGTGGCCCGCAGAGGCGGGGATCGCGGAAGTCGCACATGATCCCCGGTGCAAGTGTGGGAAGGGAACACTGGGGTAGTTTTTAGTCAGTAAGAGTCTGACAGACCCCTCCGCCCGCCCCAGAGCGGAGGACGTCCATGAGGATTTTCTCACCCAAGGTATAAAATAAACCGGTCAAGAGCGAGTCGGACTCGCGTACCGAGTGTTTCGTACGTATATAATGATGTTGATGATTTCTGAAAAACTGTGCTATTTAGAGACATCGTTTTATTTTTCCTGTAATCTTTACATAAACTTCTATCACAGAATAATTTCTGATTTTTATCTATGCAAACTTCGGAGATAAGGGGGGGGGGAATGGTATTTCTTTTTTACCTTTTCATCAAAAATCGAAAACTGCTGCCTAAAAAAAAAAATGTTTGAGAATGTGCAATCAGCGCTCTTTCATATGATACCCCACATGCCCTAGTAGCCCCACTTCAAATTTTTAGGACCCCCTTTCAGTCCCTTTTGCAAAAACGATATATTTTTTTAAATTTCTTTCTTGTTTGCAAAATATTCTAAATTTCAAGTTGATAGCATTAGTAGTTCTTGAGATATCCAGGTGTGACAGACAGACAGACAGACTTAGTCTCACCATAAGGGTTCCTTTTTACCATTTTGGTACGGAACCCTAAAAAGGATTGTGATCAATGCTCGTGCCTTTTCTGTGTAAGAAGAGGCGTTTGCCCTACAGTGCGACAATACATTTAGCCGATAGAAGTCACCTGCTCGATATAGGCCTCCCCCAAGCGTCGACGCAACGACCAGTATCAATCAATCAGCCTAACCTTTTTCCAATCTGTTGGGGTCGGCTTCTAGTCTAACCGGATACAGCTGACCGCCACAACCCAGTAACTGGGTAATACGATACCCCTTGGTAAGACTGATTGTCAGACTTTCGGGCTTCTGACGACTCGTAACGACGGTCAAAGATCCACGAATGACATCCGGGACCACTGATTTACAGTAGGCTAGATACCGCATGTTCATTAGATAGTATGAAAACCGAGCGTGTCATGTTTTTTGTACCTACGATGACTTCACCCCCAGCCATTTAGTGATGTGCTCCACCAACAGAACTGAACTGTGTTTGTAAACAGATTAATTTCAATCGGTAATGGTGGCCAAACACCATCCTTCCTATCGTCTGCACTTCGTCTTTATACACCACACACGATCATTTTAAATTGTCCAATCGGCAGCGACGTTCAGTTGAAGCCATAGCGTCACCGGTGACAGACGTCAATGTTTTAGTAGTTTTCAGTGGCGAAAGCACCGTATAACACGATTCCTACCGGCTTCCCTTCAGAAATTCGGAACACAACCACTCTATCGTCATTGAAAAATGGAATAGTCGAAATTTTTATGGTTTAATAATGCCAAAAAATATCATCACACTAGTATTAAATACACCGTAAAATTAATACATTACATTTTTTGTCTTTATATCCCGACAACAAAACATTTTGCTCTAAAATAACTCGTACGCGTCTCCGGCTTTCCGTAAGTTCAATTTCTTCGACGTCATGACGAGTTTATTTTGTATAGACAGTATATTTTTTTGCTCCAGCTTACCTTTCTCATAAAATCACCCTTCGCCACTGGTAGTTTTGGGCATTTTACTCGTGAAAATCAAACAAAAAAAAGAAAAATCGAGCAATGTGGTGCAAACAGTGGTTAATGACAAAAAAAAAACAGTTTACTCATACAAATTTATTAAAAGAATTGAGGATTACCCCAAAAGATTATTGTAATTATTTACGAATGAATGAAGAAACTTACATGAAACTTCTAAGGTTAGTTACTCCTCTAATTGAGAAGCAAGACACTGACCTGACTGAATTGACGATCGCCGACCGCCATACACGGTCCAATCGGCAGGATCCAATCGCCATGATCAAGCCAAAAGAATCGAAATTAGATTGTGCCGTCAAGTATAACTGTCATGCCAATCCACTCCCGCACACGGTCAGTTCTAACTGATTTAATCGGAAGCGTCATGCCGATTGGACGATAGGAAGGATGGTGTATGGCCACCATAAGCGCGTTTGTGAGCTGACTTAGTCAGGAGTTGACGTGCGTTGACATTTTTCATTTGACATGCAATAGGAAGTCGCAATAATGCCCGCAGTTTGTGCACAACACGAACTTCGGGGCTTCGGGGAAAAAATATCAAATTCGGGAAAAACTAAACGTCTTTTTTTCTATGAATTGCTCACTATTGAAACGATGGATATGCGTAAATCTTTTTTGTTTTGCTTATGGTCAGGAAAGGTTATGAGGAAATAAAAATCGGGAGAATTGGGAATATTACACAAAACTAATTATGGAGGGCTCTACTCCGCCATTACGTAAACAAAACAAAGGACACCCGTCCAAAAATGGACGCTTTGGCAGAATCATAATTTTATATGATCCGCGTACAATTCATACATCCCGCAATTCATCTGCTTGACAGCTGCTATTTGACATTAGACTTCACTATAGCAATTCAGAATTTGTGGACCATTTTACGAAACTCCATACAAAACTGTCAAACAGATGAATGATTCTGCCAAAGCGTCCATTTTAGCCCCCAGGACGCCTGTCGGAACAGCAAATATTTAATGAAAAAAAAAAAATACTCTTGATAATGCGTTTCTCAACTGATATTGTCACCAAACTAGTGGAACTGACTCCCCATTCCAGATACTTCAAGAAGCTAACAGAGAACAATCCGCACAGCGAGTACGAACCCCGGTCGCGCGGGCGCTCGCACTCGCGCTCCCGATCTCGCCGCCGCGAACATTCGCGCTCGCGCTCGCGACGACGCTCGTACACGCGCTCGCGGTCTCGGAGCAGGCGGTCTAGGAGTCGAAGTCGCAGGAGTCGGAGTAGGAGGTCCAGGTCTAGGAGTAAAAGATCCAGGTATTGTAGTGTTTCAGATACTTATGATGCGCTAAGCTAGCCCGCGAAATTCAAATTTTCTTACGTTTTTTGAATTTTGAAGGTCAGTAACAGGTTGTATATTGATCTAAATATGATTCGCGGACGTAATAAATATGGCTTTACATAATTATTATCATTAGAATCAGTAATACTAAGTTCGACTATTTCACGAAATAGTCATTCAATAGGATTCTACGAACTTAGAGAGTTGTATTACTGATTCTAATGATAATAATTCTGTGAAGCCATATTTGTTAGTGGAACACAACGCGCCGTCGACCCGGGCCTGGTCCTTATCGGACGGCGAGCTACCCATCGCTTACCGTCCGCAAGCCCGCGCCTTCGGTGGCCGGGAATCGGCCTGCGATTCCCGACGCCCGGGGCATCTCCTGCGGCGACTAAGGGCGGAAGGGCGGGAACCCTGCCTCACCCTCACGCGTTCCGCCTCCTTCTTCGCGAGCATTACTGTTTCGCAGAAGGAGGCGGCCCGCCACTCTGTGCTGCCGTCTCCACGTGACGCTGGCAGAATAGTCGATACCAGCTCAATTGCCAGACGAAAAAAAAAAAAACTTTTTATCATTCATGTTTCAGATCCTCCCGCAGTCGCTCTCGCTCGCGCTCACCCCGCCGCTCGCGCTCGCGCCGCTCCCGCTCCAAGTCGGCGCAGTCGCGCCGCACGCCCAGCCCGGCCAGGCCCGGCCGGACCAGTGCGGACAGTAGCAACAAGCTCGTGTCGCCCTCGCAGGACAACACCAGGCGCTCCCGCAGCTGGTCGCAGAGTAAAGAAGATACGGCCGCTACGACTAGTCCTAAGGATAAGAATGAATGACATATAGTATTGTATTATATTTATAAGTAAACGTGATTAAGGTTATGATTTGTTTTATTGCAATTTTCTGCGATATTTCGGGTACTTCTCGCTGGTTAATACTCCGTGGTTAACACCATTAATTACTGGGAATGATGCGTTCTACTGGTTAACAGTGTTAACAACGCGAAATTTTTTCCCAATAGTTAACCCTCGTCTCGCTTAATGAAATCATTATTAATTTGGTGCCTCAAGTCTTAATTAAAGCACTTTCAAGAACCGTTACATTTTATATTTCTTTTTACTTTTCTTTATCCTGAATCCTGATCTATACGAGACGAGGGTAATAAGTATTGGGAAAAAAGTCACGTTCGTCAACACTGTTAACCAGTAGAACGCATCATTCCCAGTAGAGCGGGATGTACCCAATATTTCTATTGTCGATTTGACTCAACTTATATCCAACCAGAATGTAGCGTGTATTCCCGTTCGCCGTGTCCCCGTTCTACGGGGACAGCGGTATTTCAATTAAATATTTAAAAATACTTCCCGTTGTCCCCGTGGTTTGGTTTTACATTCAAAAATATGTTTCTGGCACGTGGCGTGCCGCTGCCGCGGCACTGCTCGCTCCGCTCGCTCGGCTCGTGCGTTGTGTGGTCACAGTTCTAACCTAACCTGTTTCGATTTAAAAAAGGTTTACTTCGTACGATAAGGGGACAACGGAAATAAATTTAATCACGTCCAGCCGTCCCCGTGACGGGGATATGGCGAACGAGGACAACGGGAATACACTGAATGTAGCCGCATGGACAGCTCATCAATCAATCAATCTGCCTAGGCTTTTCCAAACCACAGAGTACATTTATATTCCCAATTAAGTTGGGTTCGGCTTCCAGCAAGGAATATACTACTCGCTAACGAGAGGCTTCCAGCCTAACCGGATACAGCTGAATACCAGTGTTTTACATGGAGCGACTGCCTATCTGACCTCCACAACCCAGTAACTGGGTAATACGATACCCCTTGGTAAGACTGTTTGCCAGACTTGCGGACTTCCGACGACCTGTAACGACTGTCAAAGATCCCCTCATTTTGGGGGAGGCCTATGTCCAGCAATGAACGTTTTTCGGCTGAAATTAATGAATGAACTGCCCACTGACAGCGTAATCACGTTTGCGAAGTTGCGATCACAAGACCAAAGACCGATTTCTGTGTGTTATGTAAGTACCAAGAGCTATTTGAACCCTCATTCATTATAACTGTTGGAACTTGGTCAACTGGCAGTGGTTCCGCCATCCAGACGACGTTGAATTCTATAACGTTAAAATTATTTAGGTCCTAATTATTTGATTTAAAGGCACCAATTAGTAGGTACCAATTACTTATTATTTATACTATTAAACATGCAAAATCTTGACTTTCCCGGTTCCGCGGTCCAGAGGTAAATTCAGATTCAACTTTTCTTCCTAAATTTTGTGCAATTTGATGTGCTCTACTTTAACGAGTAGGTATCTTAGGGATAATCGTAATCTTTTACGCGCGATTTAAGAATTAGGTAAAAGTAATTATTATAATCACTGTTAATACGGATTGATTCTGATAAATAGATAGTGACGTAGGTATTTAGTTTAGTGACGTACATATTTTCCGCTGAGTGTTATCGGCGGTGTGTGGACTGCAAAACCAGCGAAACTAAGCCCGAAGCAATAAACGGTCACGACTCATGAGGAAATAGACATAACCACGGTTGGCAGGTACAGTCAGTGCTCTGCATAACCTGACCCCTTTTCCCCTCTTCTGCTTTGTAAAGGGGGTCAGGTAATGTAGAGCATTCACCGTACATTCCTAGATTGGTGGTCGTAGTAGGTATATCGCCATTCATACTTCATTCATTCATTCATTTCAGTCGAAAGACGTCCACTGCTGGACAAAGGCCTCGGTTCTATAATATGCATCCCGCATCCAGCGGATTCCCGTGGCCTTCACATGGTCATCGGCCTTGTGGGAGGTCTTCCACAGAACCTTTCGGCCATCGGCCATCTGTTCTGCGAGCAATGTGCCCTGCCCATTGCCACCTAACATCGTCATCATTGATACCTACTTACTTATAAGCGTATACTATCCAGCCGTCTCATTTTATTTCAAAAGAGGAACTAAGGAAGACTGGAATGTGTGATTTCTGTACCCCGAGTGTAAATTTTCAAGTGAGTAAACGTAACTAGCGCGTTTGCGTTAAGATTTTTAATCTCACCCTTATATTCTTAGCATTATGATCTATCGGTCAAATTTTAACGCAAACGAAATAGTTACGTTTACTCTCTTGCAAACTTACACTTGGGGTACTGGTCAGTCGTTTCAGTACAGTAAGGCCCTTTGTACACGTTTTTCTTGCCGTGAAAAACTATACGGTTGATTCACCGTGTGTAGGCACGATGTTGAATGTTGTATGGATCACTAAGGAAGCTTGTTCACAGACACGTTGTTTCTTCGGCACGGTTTATATGCCGTACCTACCGTAAAGAAACCACGGTTACCCACGTTTTTCTTGCTGTGAAAAACTACGGTTGATTCGCCGTGTTTAGGCAGGGTGCAGGTGGCCAGTGTTGTGTGAATGACTTTCGAAAGAAAGAAAAAACATTTATTGGGACTCGCACAGATCACAAATTAAATAAAGCACACTCATAGAAACAAAAAGAACAAAACCAAAAATAAAACAAAGTAAACAAAAAGGAAATAAAAACAAAGTCCTGTACGAGGCCAAAAGGCCCGTATCTCAGCATGATAATGAATGGAAGCATTGGAAGCTTGTTGACAGACTCAAAAATAGGAAAAAACGAGTCTGTGAAAAACTTGTGAGCCCGTGGTTTCTTTACGATACGGTATATAAATACCGTACCGTACAGAAACCACGGGCTCTCAAGTTTTTCTTGCCGTGAAAAGTTACGGTTTTGCCGTGAATAACTACGGATTCACCGTGTGTCAGTGGTATATGGATCACTATGGAAGTTGTTGATAGCCACGGCGGCACTACGAAACGCGGCGCCGCGCGCCGTAGCATATACGAGCTCACACGTTTTTTTCTACGGCGCGGTTTATACGCCGTACCGTACAGAAACCGTGCCGTGTACAAAGGGCCTAACT
This sequence comes from Tiliacea aurago, assembly GCA_948098905.1. Taxonomy (NCBI): domain Eukaryota; kingdom Metazoa; phylum Arthropoda; class Insecta; order Lepidoptera; family Noctuidae; genus Tiliacea; species Tiliacea aurago. Next base: position 23,542,245 of record OX402592.1, on the reverse strand, counting down.
GCCTAGGTACTTTAAGAACCTTGAGAGAAAGGAAGTCTTAACACCCAAGACTAGAATAATAGTAACCCTTAATGCACTGACCGTTGTGTGCGATTAATAAGGAAGGCCTATGTCGAAGTCCGTGTGGTGCCGGACGTAAAGAATAGCACTAACCCATTTCTTCCCGTGGGTGTCGTAAAAGGCGGCTAATTACTAGGGAATGGGCAGCAGCGTTCTCTATGCATTTTAACACCATACTGCGATCGCCAACCCGCCTGCCAAGTGTGGCGATTATGGCAAACCCCTTCTTTGGGGGAGGCCTATGTCCAAAAGGCTGAAATGATGATGATGATGTCGAAGTCGGTTGATAAGATGATGTTGAATGTACATTGAAACGAACGATCAAAACGTTATCCGCCTTATTACAAAACAAGATTTATATTTTGACATGGCTAAAACCATAGAGTCAGTTTTTGTAATAAAAACGTAACTGTGATTGAAATACCGTTCTTTATACAAAACTGAAAACTTAGTTCGGCACTAAGTTGTCAGTTTTGTGTTTAGGAACTTTACCATTGTCGGAATAAAGTTCGAAATTCAACAATAGCTCTTGCTCTCTCAATAATAGAAATGTTTTAAATCTGGGTCTGAATATAAACCTTGTTTTGTAATAAGGGGTATGAGTTCGCAAAAAAATGCTAATAATACCAACTTAGATAGGTACCTACATACCTAAGGATTATACAGATTTCAGTATGTTATCGGCTTCAGCTAATCTTTTAAACCCACGTGAAAGAGAGGGCGGGGGGAGAGAATGTTGTAATTTTTTGGTTAGGTACACTGGTTCTATTTTTGCCTACATGTTTAAAGTAATGGATTCTTATACAGGGTTATTTTTAAAACGTCAATAACCTCTTAAGGGGTCATTGTAATCATCACTAAAACTGAAATCGCGAATAAAACCAACTGTTCCCTACGTTTATGTTCGAATAATTCGTTAAAATGTAGGGAACAGCTGATTTTTTTTTCGCTATGGTAGGTTTGGTCCCATAGTAAAAGTTGTTCATAATGAAGAGAACAATGACCCCTTAAGAGGTTATTGAGGTTTTAAAAATAACCCTGTATAGAATGCCTCTTCTGAGCTAACTGACTCTTTCCGACTAAAGTCACTCGCTTTCCTCATCACATAAAGATGGAGATTCTAGAAACTGCTTCTTCTTTGCTTGTCAATGATCTAAATTATTGTGTCTACGAGTACCTACATAAAATTAAAATAAAAGAAAGAAAATACGTTTAAGTATTTGCGGTAAACATAACGCAAAGAAAAAAAAACACAAACATGAAAGAACAAGTTGAGGGAAAATATGCGTCACATTCACGCAAAACGGCCATCGCTCAGCATAATGCTGCGACCCTATGCGCGACGGAGCCCCAGCGCTTGTTTTCAGCGACAGCCGGCGTTGACGCGCGTGATGACGCAACACGTAAAGCAACGCAATGTACATAAAGCATTAAGACTCCGATATATGCCAGTGACCTTGAGTAGTTAGCTTGCGTGTTCTGTACTGAGCTCACGCAACGCGTCGTATGTTCAGCCAGTAATAGGACTCGCCCATCAAGGAGCGCTGTCCCCAATTTGACGCATTATTTATTTATTATACACAAAACAAAAGGTATTTTAATAAAACGCTTAAACTAAAAGATCAATAATTAAATATCTTTAAATTGATAAAGGTTTCAGAAAAATACGCTTGGTAAATTTTGCGCCATTCTCAGTTTTTTATCCGTGTTAGACATAACTTTACAAATTAATTTCACCATGTAATATAAACATAATCTAAAATATTCACATATTAAGTTATTGAGAAAATGCTCTAATTTAACATACCTATATTTTTTTCAAATCATTAACACTAATCGTTTAGACGTGATCTTCAGTATAAGTAAATCATTAAAAGTCGTTTATCGTCGCCTTAACAGTGTAGGTGTTAATAATTTTGTGACAAACAAAATTATTATAATGCCTTGTTGGTCGGAAGAGCTACTGTTGATCATGAGGTCTCCCAGATCAGGCCAAGTGTTAATGGATTTTTCGATTAGGAATTTCTCAGTGGCAGCCCGGCGTTGAAGGTAACAGCAGTGCTATTGTTATTACAACCTCTGAAAGTTCAAAGAAAGTGAGTCAAATCTCACCCTGAAAGTGTGGAGTGAGCTGTCAGCAGGGTTGGATTTAGGTAGGTTGAAAAATATAGTACAAAAAAATGAAAAGGATAGTATTTATAAAAAAATATAGTACACTTTCATTATTTTTAATTTAACTTATACTCGTAATAGTCAAAATCAACACCCGGCAAAATTTACTTTTCTAAGTTTATCAGTTCTTGAATATTACTATTATCTAGTCACTAAAATGGCGTCTATGGATTGTGTTGCCAGTTTGTTTCGTATCTTCACACAAAAATTCGCAAGCGATTGTTAAAACATTAAGCAAACTTTGATTGAATTTCGAATGGAATGGAAAGAACGAGATTAGTGGAAAGAGAGAAGTGTGCTGCGAACGATAATCCGGGACTCAACACAGCAAACATCGCAAGAACAGAATTCGGTCGGATACACGCACGGTCGAAATATTCATAAATACGACGTAAAACTTAGCATTCGGGAGCAAACTTTAAATTATAGTATTTTAGCGTAGATGTGGATAGTATATAGTACAAAGGGCGAAATTATAGTATAAATACTTTATGTAATTTTTTTTTTTTTTCCTTCTGGCTTCGCACGGTTTGTGCATTTAGCCAATGTCAAGTTTTAGTTCTTGTTTAAAATATTGATGAAATGAATTATAAATGCATGATGATGATATCCCCGCCCACTCCCCTTGAGTTTCAGTAAAGATGTGGCACTTTACTGAGTCCTCACGCGGACTTCTTGAGAGAACTTGAAGCGAAGTTGCACTGTTTTGTTTCATTTGCCTACACTAATGCACGTTCACAAACACTTAATGGTTAATAATCCACCATTATTACACATTAATATTCGGCTAAACACTAATTTTGGAAAATTAAACAAACTGCTGAACATGACGCTTCACTTTCCCGCCAAGAAGTCACTTTATGTAATTATAGTACAAAATATTAGTGATTAGGGATTAATCAAGCATTACACACACAATCATAATCGAGATTTTAATAATATTATTTATGCTAAATCTGTTGATCATTTTATATTATTTCAAAACTAGTATTTAAGTGACTAAATATTACTAATTATGAGGTTTTTAAATAAAATAGGAAACCAGAAATTCAATCAGAAACTCAATTTTACTTTTTCTATTTTTTTCCTAGACTAGTCCTTAAACATTACGATGTTTAGACACTTAAATACTAGCTTTGAAATAATATAAAATAATCAACAGGATTAGCATACAAAATATTATTAAAATCTCGATTGTGATTGTAAATGTAATTCCTGGTCCATCCCTAGCATCAGGTGGGATGACAGTTCACTCCACGCTCACTTCACATAAGTTTTCACGGTGAGATGGCTACAGAATCGACAGGTATATAGATTTGGAAGTATGTGGGCGTATTATAGGTAGGTACACCTCTACTCTACCCTTCGGGGAATACAGGCGTGATATTATGTTATGAATTTATAACGTGCAAGTATCTTGATAGTTGCACGTTATAAATTGCCCTCATTACTATTGATATAAGTGCCCTAGCTGGCACGTCAGACTTCACATCCACAGAGCACAAGCAAAAGCTATTATAGACAATTACGTGACAAAAAAAGGTTAGACGTAGAAATACCGTATGGGAAAACGGCATTACTCAATAAAAGTATTATTTGTATGGCATCACTGATTTATAATAAATTGCCCGATAACATTATGAAGTTACCTACTCATCTATTTAGGAAGAAATTATTCAAATTCCTAATTAAAAAGTGTTATTATAATGTAAAAGACTACTTCGAAGATAAAGATATTGTATTTTGATTATAGAAAATATTTGTACATTAATTCAACATGATAATAATTACAAATAAGTACTATGACATTATTAATTTGCTTGACATTACTGTTATAATTTATTAGTTCAGATTTAATTTAATGTGTAACGAAATTGACTATGTATTGTATATTTTCAATGACAATGTAATTTAATAAGAAAACTGATTAAGAATAATAATGTTCCTTTATATTAAATTCGCACACCTCGCATGGTTATAATATAATACGGAGTACCATAAGAACCTTTTGTAACATCCTCTGAACCTGTGTTATGCAAATAAATGATTTGATTTGACAACATTAACGACATCCTACAGGATTCTTTGTTACCGCACTGCCCAACACTGCTACCCATCCTTAGATGTTTGGTACATTGCGTAGCCATGAACTTCAATCAAGGTCTTCAAACTAAAAAGCTAGGTAGGTACCTATACCTATTACTTATCATATAAGTCTCCGAGGTAATACGATTAATGATTCGCAACGCTAATGTGCCGTGTCAACGTTATTAATTGCCTAGAAATCTTTAGCTAATGAGCCAGCACATTTTACTCTCGACTCGGTGAGTGTTTTTCTTTCTGCGCTGTCGGGCACGGGTTCGATTCCCACTTCCAAATGAATATTTGTACGCCAGTCATTACGCCTACCATAGATTATTACTTTGAATCTTCGTTCTGGCATAGTTTTTAGGGTTCCGTACCTCACTTTTTTCTGGTCACTTTTGGGGGTCAAATTAGAAAATTTTAACGGGCTTGTTCTAAGGATTTCAGATATTTTTTTTATAATTTTTCAATAAAATCTTTTAGAGTTGTTTATGAAACTAGATGAAAGTTGACACCCTCATCTCCGAAACTACTGAGCCTGCAATTTTGAAAAAATACAGGTTGTTGTGTTCTTTAATTAATTACGGAAAATCTATATGAAGTCTATGGTGTTCAAATAAAATAAAAAACCGGTCAAAAGCGAGTCGGACTCACGCTCCGAGGGTTCCGTACGAATATATGATGTTGATGATTTCTGAAAAACTGTGCTATTTAGGAGACATCGTTTTATTTTTCCTGAAATCTTTACATAAGCTTCTATGATATAGAATAATTTCAAAATTTTATCTCTGCAAACTTCGGAACGGTATTTTTTTTCACATTTTGCATCAAAAGTCGGAAACTACGCCGCCTAAAAAAAAAAAAAATGTTTGAGAATGTGCAAACAGCGTTCTTTCATATGATACCCCACATACCCTAGTAGCCCCACTTCGAATTTTTAAGACCCCCTTTCAGTCCCTTTTGCAAAAATATATATTTTTTTTAATTTCTTTCTTGCTTGCAAAATAGTTGAGCAAACGTCATCTAAAACTATTCTAAATTTCAAGTTGATAGCGTTAGTAGTTCTTGAGATATCCAGGTGTGACAGACAGACTTAGTCTCACCATAAGGGTTCCTTTTTACCATTTTGGTTCGGTAAAAATAGTTTATATCTCACCAGCATAGCAACAAGGATTACATAGTAAAAGTACTTAATACTAGGTAAGTAGGTGTACTAACATCATGCACATTATACAGGATGTTAAAGTAACTGCGTGCCATAGCTTCGGGGTAGGTTCAGTATCGATAAAGAAAACCAGGAAAAGAAAAAATAAAACTTAAACACATTTAATTAAACATAAAAAATAAATAACGTTGGGCCTAAAACGCTGCCCTGGGGCACTCCAGAAGTAACTAATTTCTCCCCACTTGGGTTGGATTCAATTTTGACTTGTTAAGTTCTGCTGCTTAGATAATCTTTGAACAATTGTAAACCAGCGCTGGGGCTCTCATGTCTTGCATTGGGTCGCAGTATAATGCTGAGCGATAGGCGTTTTGCGTGGATGTGACGCATGTTTCCCCCAACCTTTTCTTATTTTTGTGTTTATGTTCTTTTTTGCGTCATGTTTACCGCAAATAAACGTATTTACTTTCTTTCCAAAGGTGTACTCCTGATGCCCATAGTCTCCAGTTTGTTTAAGTGGTTGGAAAGGCTTTTGCCATATCCAAGAAAATTCCGAGACATTTATTTTTATTGTCATGTTGTTTTACAATGAATTGAGTTAGGTTTAACAGAGCATCTTCAGTAGAAACTCCGTTTTGAAAAACCATATTGGTTACTGGCAATTAAATTATTGTTGTTTACATATTTATTAAATCTTGTGTTTAATATTTTCTCTAACACTTTTGATAGCATAAAATAACATGGTAAATCTCTCAATATTGTGCGTACAAACTTACATTTGCAGTTGGAATGTGAGGGAACATGTTTTTCAACTACAATGTTAAGTTTGTTCTTGGGATAAATTCACTTCATTGTGCGTGGTCCGACACGCACTTTGCAGGGGAGGTTTGAAATATGCATGGGCATAAAATGTGTCTGTAAATCGAAATATACTAATCTAACTATTGTATGTCTACGTATCCGGGAAAATGTATGGCTTCGTCATACATTCATTTACTTAGAGATTACTCGGTGGGTTAATAGGGGATTATATGTACGTACGTCCTCTGTAGGACTTTATCAGAGAACAAGCCTATTGCCATCAATTTACTTGGTACAAATCCAGATTCCGGAATGCTACAGCGAATTTCCAAATCATCCTACGTTAATGAACCGCGATAAAACCTACGACGCGATCGTTCAGTAGTCGCGCTTCCAACCACTAAGCCAACGGGACAGTGACAGAGGCTGTCTGCTACCTACCTAGAAATAAAACAAAAAAAACTGGCCAAGTGCGAGTCGGATTCGCGTACGAAGGGTTCCGTACCATTATCTATAAAAAAGGCAAAATAATCACGTTTGTTGTATGGGAGCCCCCCTTTAATACTTGTTTTATTTTAATTTAATTATTTATTTTTAAAGGGAATATATAACTAAACATTCTGTGAATATTTCAAGCGTCTACCTGTTGCCGTTATCAATATCGAGCAAAAATGAGCAATCAAATCATGTTTGTTGTATGGAAGCCCCCTTAAATATTTATTTTATTCTGTTTTTAAAGCGGCAACCGAAATACATCATCTGTGAAAATTTCAACTTTCTAACTGTCACAGTTTATGAGATACAGCCTGGTGACAGACGGACAGACAGACGGACAGACAGACATACAGACAGACAGACAGACGGCGTAGTCTTAGTAATAGGGTTCCCGTTTTACCCTTTGGGTGCGGAACCCTAAAAACAATAATGTACGTCATCGAAGTAAAAACCCCATTATACGTCGATGTATCTAATCAAAACATCCGTTGGTTTCTTTAAAAATACGCAAAATTATCAATGGATTAGTTTAAAAAGAGCCATGGAATGGAACACGAAATTAATCGGTATTTGTATCAACAGATTATGATATAAAGACGTCCCTGTTATCTTTGATAAGGGAGGCTAATTAGTATATGTAGTAAGTCGGTAATTAATTCATTATAGTTAGTGACTTGACCGTTGGAACATGAAGGCTTTCGCTATTGTTTTGTTGTGCGCGCTTGCCGCCGTCCAGGTAAAAAAAAAACTTAGATATTTTATAGTTTATTTAGATAAGTATTCTAGGCGACCCTAGGGCACGCCACAATTGTGGCGATAAGTCCCCTCTTTGAGGAGTGGCTAGAGAGGCGCCACGGCGTCCTCACCTTCCGCCTGACGCAGGTCCTCACCGGGCACGGTTGTTTCGGGAGGTTCCTGTTCAGGATAAAGCGGGAGGAAACGCCCGGGTGTCACCACTGTGTGGATCGCCCGGAAGACACGGTGGGGCATACGGGCGGAGCACCGCCGTGTCCTCACGGAGGCGATCGGCGGCAGCGATGTCTCGCGTCCGGCCCTGGTTCAGGCCATGGTTCGGAGCGAGAGTGCATGGGAGGCCGTCACCTCCTTCTGCAAAGCAGTAATGCTCGCGAAGGAGGAGGCGGAACGCGTGAGGGTAAGGCAGGGTTCGCGCCCTCACGCCCTTAGCCGCCGCAGGAGACGCCCCGGGCGTCGGGAGTCACAAGCTGATTTCCGGCCACCGTAGGCGCGGGCCTGCGGACGGTGAGCGATGGGTAGCTCGCCGTCCGATAAGGACCAGGCCCGGGTCGACGGCGCGTTGTGTTTCACGCGCGCCTCAAAGAGATGTCAGCACCAACTGACGGGGTCCGTTAGGGCCAATACCTGCCGGGGTTGCGAGTTTGTCCGAAAGGGATATCGTGGCCCCGGCACACAGGCAACGGAAGGAACACGGGTGGGTTTTAGTCACAACATTTGATGTTATATTTCATAACAATAACTACTTAATTAATATCTGTTAATGAGATTGATCACATAAAAGTTAAAATGAACACCGGCCAAGTGCGAGTCGGACTCGCACACGAAGGATTCTGTACCACCGTATAATATTTATTATAGCAATAGAAATACACAATCTGTGAAAATTTCAACTGTGTACCTGTTACGGTTCATGAGATACAGCCCGCTGACAGACAGACGGACGGGCAGCGGAGGCTTAGTAATAGGGTTCTGTTTGGCTCGCTTAGTACGCTAAGGAACCCTAAAAACATTAACGTTTAAGTGACAATGCCCGATTGTAATATAGACTAGATTTTAATATACATAAGTAAATTGATAATCACCTCTATCTAGCGGCAATTTTGCGCTTTTAAAACAATTTGGAAAAACCTACGTGAACCACTTATCAATCAAATGTTCATATCTAATTAGATTTTGTAATTAAGTCTAATCTTTATTTTAATACCTACATCAAGTTAATTCTACTTAATTCCTAGATTAACCTTATCTTTTAGGTAAACTTGTTTTTGGTGATAGATTTTCCATTTGGATAGGTATTTTTAATACCTAGGTAATGCCAAGATGTTTAGGTATATACTCATGAATACCTATATTCATGCGTTTGGGGATAATAAGTACCTTCTCAAACTATTTTTTTTTCTATATCATATTTTAATGGCCTGGTTGCTGGGACATTTTAGCCAAGTCTTTATTTAGTTACAAAACTTGTTTAAATATTGATGAAATTAATTATATTCAATGCATGATGATGATATGCCCGCCCGCTCCCCGGTTTCAGTAAAGATGTGGGTGGCACTTTACTGAGACCTCACGCGGACTTCTTGAGAGAACTTGAAGCGATGTTGCACAGTTTTGTTTCATTTGCCTACACTATTTTAAAGTTGCTTTATTCCTTCCTTTCCGTCATCCCACTGTAGAAGTTTAGAAGTCCTCCAAAGTCCTTTCAATTCGTCAGCTTTTTATTCTCCACGTTGCCTTGAAACAACGATCTCTTCTGTTATAAATACCCATCAAAATTCTGTCATGAGACACAGAAGAAGGAATGTACTATGCCAACCTGAATCAGTAAAAACCAAATTTGCCCGAAATTTATTTTCTTTTCTTGGCCCATTTCTATACAACAGGCTGAATGATTTACTATCAATTCATACCATGAACAAAACAACTTTTAAAAGAAAAATAACTGACTGGCTTATCAATTTAGATTATACACAAATTGAAGATCTTTTTAAAACCATGTCCTAACATTTGCAACTCACAATTACCCAACACCACACTCACGCACTCCACATCACACACACACCACACACTCACACTTACATGTTCCCTCGTGAATTACTTTTCTTTCTTTATTTTGTTTTTGTAAGCAATTTTCATTATAATGTATGAGATTTTTATTTGAATAGGTAATATTATTCCAGTACAACAATAAAAATGTAAAACTTTGTATTGGCCTGGTGACCTAACATGCAGGTTTTGATAAAAACTTAGTTTAGGCACCAGTATTCCACAAATTAATTATAAAATTGTGTTTGTAGACTTTGTACTAACATTCTCTGTAATTTGTGGTATGAAATAAATAAATAAATAATTAATTATAACTGTTGCACGTTCACAAACACGAACTTAATGGTTAATAATCCACCATTATTACACATTAAATTCAGCTAAACACAAATTTTTGAAAATAAAACAAAACTGCTGAACATGACGCTTCACTTTCCCGCCAAGAAGTCCCCCTTCTCAAACTATAGTCCGCGCGCGACTGTTGCTCACCGCCTGCAGACCCTGCGGGCCGAGCACGGGCATGCCAAGACGTTTGTGACAAAACATGATAAATTATGTCATGTCAACTTCTACTAGCATTTTATGAAAAAACAGTTTTATCGCTCAAACTGTGATAAAATGTGTGACTCAAGTCATATCACAGTAGGCCGTGCTCGCCCCGCTGCGGTATGTGAGCGGTGAGACACGGGAGGTAGACAAAGGCCAAGCTAACGCAGTCTGAAAATCTTGTCAATCGCACCCTCCCCCATCTCACCGCTCACATACCTCAGGCGGTGACCGGCCAATTGAGAATTAAGAGGAATTATGCGCTAAGGTAGCCGGGAAATTAAAATTTTCCTAAGTTGATGCTGATTCTAATGATTATAATTATATGCGATTATAGAGCCACATTTTTGTTACGGCTGAGAATCATATTTTAATCAACTAAAAACCTGATACAGACCAGCAAATTGCAAAAAAAATTGAATTCAAACTCAAACTCATACCCCCTTATTACAAAACAAAGTTTATCTTCAGACCCAGGTTAAAAACATGGAGCCATTATTGAATTTGGAACTTTATTCCGACTATGGTAAAGTTCCTAAACACAAAACTGACAACTTAGTACCGAACTAAGTTTTCAGTTTTGCTTATAGAACGGTATTTCAATCACTGTTACGTTCGAGTTCTTATTACAAAAACTAGCTCCAAGGTTTAAGCCATGTCAAAATATAAATCTTGTTTTGTATTAAGGCGGAAAGCATTTATTTCAATTAAACCATTTACAGGCACTTTTGAATTTTCAATTTCGTGGGCTACCCTGACGCTTTCGCCATAATGGCAATAATTTATATTTCTTTGCCAGTTTAATTAATTTCGATTATAGCTAGGGCTGTTAACTATTTTAATTTAATTGACATATTATCCTCGTTGCCTCATTCCCATTTCTATATTATGATATTGCTTAATCGCTGTTTTTAACAATGTTTTATTTTTATTTTTCAGGGCCGCTTCACTGGCCTCCAAAGTAAGTAAACTATTCTAAATACCTTTCTCCCTTCTGTTTAAGGCGATGATAACCGACTTTTAATGATTTTATACTGAAGATCACGTCTAAACGAGTAGTGTTAATAATTTGAAAAAAAAAAACGTTAATTAGAGCATTTTTTCAATAATTTATTATGTGAATATTTTAGATTATGTTTATATTATATAGTGAAATTAATTTGTAAAGTTATGTCTAACGCGGATAAAAAACTGAGAATGGCGCAAAATCTACCAAGCGTATTTTTCTGAAACCTTCACCAATTTAAAGATAATTTAATTATTGATCTTTTAGTATACGCGTTTTTTTAAATACCTTTTGTTTTGTGTATAATAAATTAATAATGCGTCAAATTGGGGACAGCGCTCCTTGATGGGCGAGTCCTATTACTGGCTGAACGTACGATGCGTTGCGTGAGCTCAGTACAGAACACGCAAGCTAACCATTCAAGGTCACTGGCATATATCAGGGTCTAATCTTAGATGCTTCGTAGGTAAACTCAACTTTTCAGCATAACATCCCTTCAGAATAATTATACCTTTATTATTAGTTTTAAGGGCAAGCCCATTTTTCCTGTTACCACACTGAGGGCCTGTTTCACAGTGTCCGAAAAAGCACTATGTACCTACTAAATAAATTAAAAAATAAACAGAACTGGGCTGCCAGTATAGCCATCTTTTAATAAAAAGGGCAATCTGCAATAAAAACAGGATACATAATATGACCAAATTAAAAAAGAAAAAAGAAAGAGAAAAACGTGACCAAATTATACGGCTTTTGTATCCAATTAAATAATCTGGTAGCTCTGAAATAGAATTTTAGTGGTGAAACAGTCCCATAAAACTCCCTTAACCCAGCGTTACTTACCATGACTTCTCGTGCAGGCACCCGCTCCGCCGCGGCCCTGGGTGAGAACCCCTGGCTGGTGCACCTGCGCTTCGCCGTGTCCTCCAGCGGCCTGCTCACCACGGGCGCCGGCACGCTCATCGATGACAGATGGGTGCTCACCACCGCTTCCAACGTCTACGAGTATGATACCTTACCTTACTAAACATACATTATGTACCTATAACGCTAGAAGATTCTTTTGGCGCGTGGCGAAAATCGGAACCAACGCCGCCATCTTGTTTTTCATTACATTTCTCAAAACCCTTGCACAAATGTTAACAACAGCGACTCCCTGTCCCTGTGTGTGTCTTTCGAGCGCCAAAAGATTCTTCTATCAGAGTATTAACTCTAGGGGCGCATTCCGAATTGCACTGTAATCGATTTGAGCGTGCTTACACCCCTTCCGAATTAGCGTGAGCGCGATAACGATATCCCGTGAATCGTCATAGATGACATCATGCTCTCAGCTGTCATAATCGTGATAACTAAATCGGAACGCAAAGTATTGATGTGAGCGGTAATGGCATAATTCGGAATGCAGCCTAGGCACGTCAATGTCGGGATAGAGTCATTTCATAGAACTGTCAAAGAATTACAGTTTTAATGTGAATACACAGTTTAAATAGGTAGTAAAATCGCGGTAGTACGTTCCCGTAGGATATTTTCCGACATCCACGCGGGCGAAGCCGCGGGCAAAAGCTTGTACTTATAAGCTAAATTCGAACAATTTCACAAGCTTTTGTTTTTAGTTTCACTGTACCTACCTGTCCCGGTGTCTGTCTGTAATTAAATCTTACAAGTTAAATATGATCCACTTCCTGGTTTCCGATTGAGTTGAAATTTTGCATGCCTATACAGGGTCAAATTTTGCATGCAAGTACAGGGTAAAATTTTGCTAGCATATACAGGGTCAAATGTTGCATGCATATACAGGGTCAAATTAAATTAACTAGTAAAACTTCGCAGACGTGATGGGATAAATTAATTTGATTAAGTTTTTTTATGGGGTCATCAACAACAGTAGATTAGTGTAGTCACTTGAAAAATCTGTTTTACCTATACCTGAACATGATTAAACAAAAGAAAACTATATTTCCTCAACTCATACTTCAATTAAAAACACTAACACGTGGTCCGTTGATCCAAAAAAAAATATCATAACTTTTTTTTTGTTTTATTTTGCCGGTTGGAAATACGCCGTTTTATACTTCTTAACCTAACGATACGATAACGATAATAAAGTTCCTTCGTCTATTTTCAAATCATCCCATAACGTTATTTTCAAACTTGGAATTTCAATAGGTACCAATGTTTGTGTACTTATCACAGTCTTAAGTTTTCAAATAAAAGCGTGTTACATTTTAACAGCAAGAGAGAAAAAAAACGAGGGTGTGTAACATGCTTTATAGTTTTTTTTTATTAAAAACTACTAAACTTAATAAAAACATGTTAAAAAAAAACCAAATTGAAAATACTTGTTTCGCACATATTTAGAATAGAATAGAATACTCTTTATTATGTACACCATAAAAGTTACAGATATAAATGTTTAAATTTTACATAGGCGGTCTTATCGCTAAAAGCGATCTTTTACAGACAACCTTTGGATGGATTAAAGGGAGCAGGAGAGACAATACTGCAGGTAGTCAGTGGTGTACCATTAACATATACAATAAATACATACATACACAAAGCATACACTTATCTAATAAATATATACAATAATACACATGAAACAAGAGCAGGGAACTGTGTTATGTAATGATGATGTTTAAGGAGAGAGGAAGTGTTTTTTATTTACTTAGTTTTAAGACTTTATTAATATCTATGAGTGATGTTTATTGCAGTAGCTTGTTTGTAAGTCCCGGCTGTGGTGACTGCCATACTAACACAACCGTTTCTCCTCAGGGCCCGTTTCGTCTGGGCTAGATACGGCGCTGTAAACCCAATCTACCCATCCCTTGTGACTGAGACCTCTGTCCCTGTAGGCAGTACGAACGTCCGCATACACCCCAAGTACAACCCAGCCACTGGCGAGAACAACCTCGCCCTTATCAGCATCAACAGATCTGTACAACTGACCGGTAAGTATTCTACTATAAGAATAACAACTCTTCTTCGTAAAATCGTAAACGTTTGTGGCAAACGACCCATTTTAGCGAGGATGTAGAAACATTTTTGGGAATATGCTTCTATACAGCGTTATTTTTAAAACGTCAATAACCTCTTAAGGGGTCATTGTACTCATCATTATGAACAAAAACTGAAATCGCGAAAACAAAACCAAAGAGATGTCAGCACCAACTGACGGGGTCCGTTAGGGCCAATGCCTGCCAGGGTTGCGAGTTTGTCCGAAAGGGATATCGTGGCCCTGGCACACAGGCAACGGAAGGAACACGGGTGGGTTTTAGTCAGTAAAAGTCTGACACGCCCTCCCGCTCAGCCCAGAGCGGGAGAAGTTATTTGATAATTTCCCACCCAAAAAAAAAAAAAAAAACTGTTCCATTTATGTTCGAATTAAGGCTTCTACATACCGGGGCGACTTGTCGCGCGACGCGACACAAAGGCACCGCTCGTCCCGCAACACGCGGGGCCTTTGTGCCGTGTCGCGCTGGTATGTAGAAGCCTTAATTCGTTAAAATGTATGGAACAGCTGATTTTTTTTTCGCAGGCATCTAACATTTTATACGAGTACCTTTGTAACTATTAGATTTTATGTTAATATTTTACCAATTGATTAACTTTTACTGAACAAAAATATTATTATTATATATAAATAAATATGAGCCGTTTGAGTCTTATCGGAGCGGTAGAAGAATTTCCTTGAACATTCAAAAAAATCGCGCGCCAAGTCGCGCCAGTATGTAGAAGCCTTATTACTTTAATTGGAGAGATATTCGTACCTACCTTGGTGGGTTGTATGTAGTGTAGGTAGGTTACCAATAGGTACAATTGCACAGACGCTAGCACATCAGGTAGGTTATACCAAACTGTAATATTTTCCAAATGATTTAACCTGAAGGATGCGCTAGAGCAGCCCGCAAAATTCAGAGTTTCTTAAGTTTTTGGCAATTTGCAGGTCTGTGTTGGTTGTTTGTTGATTAAAATGTGATTCGCAGCCGCAACAAATATGGCTTTACAGAATCAGAATCAGCAATACAACTAACTCTCTTCGTAGAATCCTATTGATTGACTATTTCATCATGAAATAGTCATTCAATAGGATTCTATGAACTTAGACCCCCTTATTATAAAACAAGATTTATCTTCAGACCCAGGTTTAAAACATGTAGCCATTATTGAATTTCGAACTTTATTCCGACTACGATAAAGTTCCTAAACACAAAACTGACAACTTAGTAGCGAACTAAATTTTCAGTTTGGTATAAAGAACGGTATTTCAATCACTGTTACGTTCTTATTACAAAAACTGGCTCCATGGTTTAGGCCATGTCAAAATATAAATCTTGTTTTGTAATAAGGCGGAGAGAGTTGTATTGCTGATTCTAATGATTAAATTAAAATCTTATGCAAATTTGAATGTAACGGGCTACCCTGACGCTTTCGCCTTAAGTTCAAAATCTAATGAGAAAATTTGACAGTTTGTGGTAACTTTTTGTGCTGTTAGTAATGTATTATAGTATGTACCAATACGTACGTTACCTATTACAGGGAAATTAATTGATAAGTAAATTGACACTCTACGTTAATTTGCCGAGTTGTTGATACAGCCATTTCATACAACAGTTAAGGAATGACAGTTGTAATTTGAATACACGGACAATTTAAGTTGTCAGTGAATAATTTTCCGTACTTTATACAACATTAGTTTTTGTTTATACTAAACCTCTTAAGGGGTCATTGTATTCATCATTATGAACAACTTTTACTATGGGACAAATATCCGCTGTTCCCTACATTTTGACGAGTTCAGCGAACTTAAATGTAGGGAACAGCTGATTTTTTTTTCGCGATTTCACGTTTGGTCCCATTGTAAAAGTTGTTCATAATGATGAATACAATGGCCCCTTAAGAGGTTTAGTATAAACAAAAACTAATGTTGTATACAGTTCGACCCCCATATGGGGGCTGCGATTTGATTCGGGGTCGTAACAAATATGGCTTTACAAAATTATAATCATTATCTAGAATCAGCAATATTTCATGAAATAGTCATACAATAGGATTCTACGAAGAGAATTAGTTGTATTGCTTATTCTCATGATAATAATTCTGTAAAGCCATATTTTTTACGTCCGCAAATCATATTTAGATCAACATACAATCTGTTACTGACCTACAAATTGCAAAAAAAGTAAGAAAATTTTAATTTCGCGGGCTACCTTAGCGCATCCCCCTTAAGACGGAGATATATGCCAGTGACCTTGAGTGGTTAGCTTTCGTGTTCTGTTCTGAGGTCACACAACGCGTCGTACGTTCAGCCAGTAATAGGACTCGCCCATCAAGGAGCGCTGTCACCAATTTGACGTTTTATTATACACAAACCAAAAAGTATTTTAATAAAACGCGTATACTAAAAGATCAATAAATAAATTATCTTTAAATTGGTGAAGGTTTCAGAAAAATACGTTTGGTAGATTTTGCGCCATTTGCATTCTCAGTTTTTTATCTGCGTTAGACATAACTTTACAAATTAATTTCACTATGTTATATAAACATAATCTAAAATATTCACATATTAAATTATTGAGAAAATGCTCTAATTTAACATATTTATCATTCATTCATTAACACTACTCGTTTAGACGTGATCTACAGTATAAAATCATTAAAAGTCGGTTATCGTCACCTTAAACGTAAAAGAACAAAAAAGTTTTTACATTAAAGAAGGATTGAATTCAATGATTGGATTCAATACAGAGGTATCGACATGACTTGACAGAAAGCGTTAAAAGAAGGGATAATTGCGGTTAATTTCTAGAAAATGTATTAAGTACCGACTCTATCCAGAAATCAAGAATTTTTTCTCAAATTCAATTTAGTTGTAAAGTTCCGCGCCGAGCGGACCTGACCTAGTTTTGTTAGCAAATATTTCGATTTCTCATATTGAATGCGGTTTCAGGTTTCCTTTCCGCAGAATTATTAAGTTCCACTCTATACTAGAAGGATAATACGTATTGTTACTATTAACAGGCTGTTGCTCATCAGTATAAAAAAAACCGTCCAAAGCCGTACGTATATATGATGTTGATGATTTCTGAAAAACTGTACTATTTAGAGACATAATTTTATTTTTCCTGTAATCTTTACATAAACTTCTATCACATAAAATAATTTCAGATTTCTATCTATCTATTCTCTATCTATCTTGCTATTATCTATGCAAACTTCAAAGATAAGGGGAGGGGAATGGTATTTTTTTTTACATTTTTCATCAAAAGAAAATGTTTGAGAATGTGCAAACAGCGCTCTTTCATATATGATACCCCACATGCCCTAGTAGCCCCACTTCAAATTTTTAAGACCCCCTTTCAGTCCCTTTTGCAATTTTTTAATTTTTTTATTTCTTTCATGTTTATTTTATTTGTTTATTTTGAAACAAAACATTGCCCCACACTAGGAATTTCTCCTGTATTGTCGATGCGTGTAGAAACATTTAAACTCACCTACACAAAATAGCAAAATAGTTGGGCAAACGTCATCTAAAACCATTCTAAATTTCAAGTTGATAGCGTTAGTAGTTCTTGAGATATCCAGGTGTGACAGACAGACAGATAGACTTAGTCTCACCATAAGGCTTCTTTTTTACTATTTTGGTACGGAATCCTAAAAACTAGTAATGGAATTTATTTGGCACACTATTATAAGCAGAGATTGGAATAGGTAAGCTTATTTACCTAAACTTCAAGGAAGAAAGTAACATACAGTGGATAATACCTCCTTTGACATGCTGGAATAATTATAATGACGTTTAAATCCCGGGATTTATTTATTGGACTTTATTTATAGTTGCAAATTATTGATTTGAAAAATCATATCATATTTAGTTGTGTGACAAAAGATATAAAAAAAAACAAAATACAAAATTGTTTATTGAAGTTGAAACAATAGAAACAGCCACCGCTACCTGTTCCTGGGCACGGTCTTCTCATTCTACAATTAAATCATTTCGCAGAAAGAAATTGTTCGATTAATAAAGACGTTATTAATAAAGAGGGTTGCCACTACCGCCTACGGTTCGTTCCCGAGCCGCACCGGACCGTGTTGCTACGGTTTAATTAAGGTTCCCGGCCTCTGGGTATGTTTTCTGATGATGTAGTTACTGTTCCTACGTTGCTTTTTGCGAAATTTCGGTTAACGAGGCAATTTTGTGGTAGGTTACATACTTCTTGCATTTAACCCCACTATGACGTCCTGCAAGGAATACAAAGACAAAGACAAAGACATTTATTCGTCGGATATGGTAGGTACAGAGTTGGATAATTTGGGTTATGTTCAAGACACATCCACCGCTACAAGCGGCATACGAATATTTAAAATATTGCACATAGGCATAAAACTTAACCTAAATACTACTTTTACTCTATTTTACAACACAAAACACTTAAGAATATAGACATAAAGATACTTAAAAACTCTATTAAACAATATAAAAAACACAACAATAACAACATTTTTATTACAAAACCTAAATAAATCTAATTTTTATTATTCTTATATTCAAGGAATTCTTTTACTGTGTAAAAATTATTTTGAAGAAGCCATGTTTTTAGACCTTTTTTGTAGAAATGAAATGGTAATTCTCTTATTCGTTTTGGAATATGGTTGTACATTTTTATGGACATAAGGTAGCTGTTTCTGTAGTGGAGAGTGCTGTTACAAAATTGTTTTTTTAATTTGGTGGGGTCCCTTTTTGTAAATCTATTGTTTTCAGCTACTGTGGAGAAGAAGTGTGAATTTTTCCTAACAAATATGCCTATTTCTAAAATATAAATAGAAGCTAGGGTTAAAACCTTTAGTTTTTTAAAAATTGGTCTACAGCTCTCTTATGGAGGCGCCCCAGTTTACGTATACGTCGAGTATACGCCCCAGTATACGTCGAGTTACCAGTGACCCTGTACTTATAATTATGTATAGAAGCGCCTTTTTTAAATTCAGATATACAACATTAGTTTTTGTTTATACTAAACCCGAAAAGGGGTCATTGTACTCATCATTTTGAACAATTTTTTCTATGGGATCAATCTTGAAATCGCGAAATAAAAATCAGCTGTTCCATACATTTTGTCGATTTAAGTGAACACAAATGTAGGGAACAACTGATTTTTTTTTCGCGATTTCACGGTTTGTCAAATAGAAAAAAATTTTCAAAATGATGAGGTCAATGACCCCTTTTCAGGTTTAGTATAAACAAAAACGAATGTTGTATAAGCGATATTAGGCGATATCGCCTGTACGTGTTGACAGTGTTTACTAAAGTGCGACACAAAAGCGACTAACCAGAAGGCGTATATAAGCGATATCGCTACCGAGTGCGGCAGCGATATCGCTTATATACAGGATAAAATTAAATTAGCTAGCAAAACTCCGCAGACGTGATGGGTATCGATATCTAATAAACATGATCACACAAAAAAAAAATTGACGAGTTTTCTCTACATGATGAAAACAAAAGAAAACAGAATTTATCAACTCATACTTCAAGTAACAACAATAACAGCGGTACGTTGACCCCAAAAAAAATCATCAAATCTTTTGTTATTTTATTTTTAGATATCGATACCCATCACGTTTGCGGAGTTTCGCTAGCTAATTTAATTTGACACATACATACACATAAACTCACGCCTTCTTCCCATGGGGGTAGGCAGAAACTATAGAACGCCACTTGCTGCGCTATTAAATAATATAATAATAATAATACATTAATTAATTTGTTTTTTTTTTTAATTTGGCTATTTAATTTGACCCTGTTTAATATCTGAATTGGTCTTTAATGTTATAAAATTTCATTTCGTTCAGTTTAGATTTGGGTTATTTAAGAAGAAGTTAACAATTACACTTATTTTTATTAATTTCAGTGACTGCCTCCTTGCTCTAGTGGTCGTAAGCGCTACTGCTGAGCATGAGGTCCTGGGTTCGATTCCCAGGTCGGACAAAGTGTTATTGAGTTATTTCATCAGGAATTTCTCAGTAGCAGCGCGGAGTCTGGTTTGGTGCCCGGTTGATGGCAATCCCTATTACATGGGACTTTAACATGTAGGTACTATAGGTAAACCTCTGTCTAACCCCTCGGGCATTACAGGCGTCATGTTATGTTATGTTCAGTGGAAACTTCAAGGGCATAAATAACGAGCATTGATTGTTCACAGACAACATCGGTACCATCTCTCCCGCCGGTCCGGTCGCTGATAGCGCTAGTTTCTGCAATTACGGTGGGGATGACGGTAAGTACCTATAGATAGCCATAGTTATGGTGTAGTTTGTGCCATCGACAACTGTTGGTGCCTACAGTGTTTTCTTTTAGCAGCAATTACTTTCACAAAAGCATTAAAAAACTCTGACCCGCTTGCGATATATTTGTTTGCCAAATAATAGACATGCGCGAAATGTGTCAGTGAAAAAAATGAATGAAGTATATCTTTTCGCTTAACGAAGTAGTACACTCATTTACTTCAGTACTTCATTTAGTTCAGCAAATCAGAACGATTCGATAACGAGAGACTGAATGATAAGTTACCGCGAATGACGCACTTCTCTAGTTCAGTTTTATACCTATCTTCTATCTCAATTTTCCTTCATACTTTATATAGGCTTAGTTAGGACCATGATATATGAATCTAAGCAAAACTATTTTCATTAAGTAGTATGTTTTCTGTTGAATGTGTATAGTTATACCTTTTTGTATAGGTTGGCGTAAGTATTTGAAAATCGAAATCACAGTTGCTGCGAACGAAAAGATATACTGAACTAAATGAAGTAGAGACACATTTGAATGACTACTGATTGAATGATAAGTTTATTTTGTGAAATGAAGTAGTTCATTTCCTTCAATCGTTCGCGAACTACCCATGTCTACCAAATAATAAGGACGAGGAAAGACAAAGGATTGAATGTTTCATCATTAGATAAATGCGTGAGATATCTTTTATCTCTGGAATAAAATTGACTAAGTACTGGCAATTGTTTAAAGAAAACTGTCAAAAGTTTAAAATTATGCCTCGAATAAAGATAGCTGGCGTTGAAAAAATCTGCTGTTAATCAGGAATACACATAGAATCATACCCCAACTTAAATTAGTATTTAATAAGCTAGGTTTAAGTCATAAAGTTGTTTCCACATCGGCCTGCACTGACCGTTCTATTCTTTCAGCGCCTGGTGAGCAGCTGAATTGCCACGACGTCGATGTGGTCCAGGGAGAAGATGGTTCCCTTACCGTCTCCAGCGACGAGGTCAAGGCCACCCAAGTAAGTTTATTTGACAGATAAAGCGCTATAACGCTTCTTTTTTTTTCCTTCTGGCTTCGCACGGTTTGTGCATTTAGCCAATGTCAAGTTTTAGTTCTTGTATAATATTGATGAAATGAGTTATAAATGCATGATGATGATATCCCCGCCCACTCCCCTTGAGTTTCAGTAAAGATGTGGCACTTTACTGAGTCCTCACGCGGACTTCTTGAGAGAACTTGAAGCGAAGTTGCACTGTTTTGTTTCATTTGCCTACACTAGTGCACGTTCACAAACACTTAATGGTTAATAATCCACTATTATTACACATTAATATTCGGCTAAACACAAATTTTGGAAAATTAAACAAACTGCTGAACATGACGCTTCACTTTCCCGCCAAGAAGTCCCTGCTATAAGGCTATTTTGTTGCGTGGCCAAAATTTGAACTAACGCCGCCATCTTGTTTTTGAATACATTTCAAGTGAAATTCCACAATACAATTGCAAAAATCTATTCCAACAGCGCCCCCTAATAACGTCATTGTAGCACCAAAAGATCCTAGTTGTAGCAGTGTAGAAGTACCATCGTCTTCTGTCATCTTGACCTTCTGCTCTCATTCTAAGTCATTTGGGTCGATGCAGCACTTCTTTTTCGTTCATACATGCGTTGTTCAGAGAGAGGTTGTAGCTAATAGTTTGACAGCAATTGACAGTTATTTCATATTACGTCAGATTTGTCAAATAGTACAATGACTGTCAAATTGTCCGCCACCGCCACCGCCTCGGTCTGAACATTGCATTAGTCGTCATCTCAGAGATTACACTTTCTTTTTTAGGTTTCCGTACCCAAAGGGTATAACGGGAACCCTATTACTAAGGCTCTGCCGTCTGTCTGTCTGTCCGTCTGCCACCAGGCTGTATATCATGAACCGTGATAGTTAGACAGTTGAAATTTTCACAGATGATGTATTTCTGTTGCCGCTATAACAAAAAATACAAAAAAACAGAATAAAATAAATATTTAAGGGGCTTCCATACAACAAACATGATTTTTTTGCTCGATATTGATAACGGCAACAGGTAGACGCTTGAAATATTCACAGAATCATTAGTTATATATTCACTTTAAAAATAAATAATTAATATAAAATAAAACATGTATTTAAGGGGGGCTCCCATACAACAAACGTGATTTTTTTGCCGTTTTTATAGATAATGGTACGGAACCCTTCGTGCGCGAGTCCGACTCGAACTTGGCCGGTTTTTTTTTTGGATGCGAAGTTATCTAAACAACTTCGCCCGCTCTGAGCGGAGCGGGAGGGCGTGTCAGACTTTTACAGACTAAAACCCACCAAATAGTACAATGACTAAAAATAGTACAATGTACAAATAGTACAATGTACAAATAGTACAATGTACAAATAGTACAATGTACAAATAGTACAATGTACAAATAGTACAATGTACAAATAGTACAATGTACAAATAGTACAATGTACAAATAGTACAATGTACAAATAGTACAATGTACAAATAGTACAATGTACAAATAGTACAATGTACAAATAGTACAATGTACAAATAGTACAATGTACAAATAGTACAATGTACAAATAGTACAATGTACAAATAGTACAATGTACAAATAGTACAATGTACAAATAGTACAATGTACAAATAGTACAATGACTATCAAACTGTCCACCACCGCCACTGCCTCGGTCGGAACATTGCATTAATAATAATAATAAAAACGTTTATTTCGACCAACAAGAGGATCATAATTATGCACAAAAAATTAAAAAATAAAAATAAAAAATAGACACAATAGACAATACACAAGACAATTACAGACTTCGATTACTCAGTATGTGAACCATACAGCAATGGTTCAGGTACTGGCAATCGAACCTCTGCGCTAATGCTTTCAGGATGCCGCTGGAGCTAGCCCGAACCCTGCGCACCAAGGATGTACACCGTTTTCGCATAGTAGAATAGAAACAGTCTACATGCGACTCGGCGAACATCCCTGATGCGCTGCAGAATCGGGGCAGCTTCATCAGCACCCTGAATGCATTATTATATTGGACACGCAAGGCGTTGCACTGTCTGCGCGTGTATGAGACCCACAGGCTGCTCGTGTAGAAAGATGTACAATATGCTGAACAATGTTGTTTTCACTTCAGTGGTACAACAAGCAAACCTGCGGGCCATCATATTCGCCCTTACAGACAACGCCCTGCGTTCTCCCTCTATGTCTGCATCGTCTTTCAGATCAGAGGACATCATATGTCCAAGATATTTAAAATGTTCCACCCTCTTCAGTGGTGTTCCACATAATTTTATGGCAGGTATCGTTGTCGGACATTTTCCTCTGGCCTGAAAAACCATGCATTCACTTTACTTTATGCATTTACTTTTTTTTGCATTAGTTGTCATCTCAGAGGTCTCTCTTTCCTAACATCGTATTATGATCTTTCACAATATCCGTCCATGTGCTTCTTTATTTGGCCTGTCTCTTTTCAGTAGTCGTCCACATTCATTCATAACACGTTTTGTCACATGCACAACTTAGGGTGAATGCCAGCTCACTTCATCTCGAACCTAGACAATAATTTCATACAAATTACAGCAGCCTATCGAATAGAATAAAAATCATTACGTAATTATTTACAGAGGTATTTCTGTCAAGTAAATTTGCGAAATCCTCACGCACTAGGAGCTTATGTAATTTTGCAATATACAATCTGGCTCTGGATGTAGGTACGACATTAAATTAAAACGAGCACAGTAACAGGAATATTAGTAGTTAATGGAAAATTTAAAAACAGCAATTATCAAACAAAATAAATAGCAGAATCAACGGCATAAAAAGTAAACACTCTATATCTACTAAAAGTTCTGACCTTGCGCGGCGCGTTAAGGCTTCTACATACCGGGGCGACTTGTCGCGCGACGCGACGCGACACAAAGGCACCGCTCGTCCCGCGACACGCGGGGCCTTTGTGCCGTGTCGCGTCGCGCGACAAGTCGCGCTGGTATGTAGAAGCCTTTAGGCGCGCCTTACTATGTTTACCTATTATTACGGACTCAGATCTACATCATGTTGAAAAATAACAAAATGGAAAATAATTTCCTGTGGCTAAAGTATTCATTGGATTTGATTTATTTTTGTATACGGGTAAAAAACAAGATACTCTTTATGTGGTTTATAGGAATGTCAATCGTCCTGTAACACCTTGTATAACTAGGTTCGTTGACCTCCTAACCTTAATTTAGAGATTATAATTATAAAGAATAAAATAATTAGGCATAAAAACATGCGAATATAGCTAAATACTTATTGTTCGAACATGAACTGCAGATCGCATAACTTATTACGGTACACTACTAATAACAAAAGCAATGTGATTGGTGTGTTATGTACAACATGTCCCAAAATTAACGCATAACCTCTTAAGGGGTCATCATTATGAACAACTTTTACTATGGGACCAAACCTAAACTCGTAAAAAAAAAATCAGCTGTTCCCTACATTTTGACGAGTTATTCGAACATAAATGTAGGGAACAGCTGATATTTTTTTCGCGATTTCAGGTTTGGTCTCATAGTAAAAGTTGTTAATAATGAACTCATCATTATGAACAACTGACAATGACCCCTTAAGAGGTTGTGCGTTAATTCTGGGACATGTTGTAGATCTTGATAAATAATTTTGTTTTACACACGGCTACACATCAAGCTATACATTTCCAGTATAAGCTGGCCTCTCATTGTACGAAAATTCTATACAATGCGAGATCAGCATAAACTGGATTTGTATAGCTTGATGTGTAGCCGTGTGTACCAAAGGTAACGAAAAAGTAAAAAAGCAAAAGCGCGATAAGTGAAAAAAGCATGGAATAATTATAATGGTTAGTGGGAATTCAGATAATCATGACGTTTTGTTTCAGTTCGACCACGGTGCTCCTCTGGTCAGAGACGGTGTCCAATTCGGCCTCCTTGTCGGAACCTCATCCGATGACACCGTTGGCAGTGAGTACCAATATTTAAAGTCTTTGGCATAGAATTAGGTTAGGGTCCTTTAAGTCTCTGCTTGGGTTTGGGTGTCGCTTCATCATCAGCCTTGCCTTTTCCCAACTATGTTGAAATGCAGCTGAATACCAGTATTTTACATGGAGCGACGGCCTATCTGACCTCCACAACCCAGTTAGGTACTGGGAATACCCCTTGGTAAGAGTGGTTGTCAGAGTTTCGGGCCTATGACGATCCATAACCACTGTTGAAGATCCACGAATGGCAGCCGGGACCAACGGCAAAGCGTGCTTTCTGCGGTCTTGGTATGTAAAGATGGCCACCCATCAAGCGTAGCTTAACCTGATACATAGACCCGTGTGGCTGTTATTATTTAGCCACGAGCCCCTTCTCGAATATAGATGCTATCTTCTATGTAAGTACACTAGTAGCCGTCTCATTAAAATACCAGGGGGCCTAAAATGGACGTTTTGGCAGAATCATAATATGATCTGCGTACAATTCATACATCCCGCAATTCATCTGTTTGACAGCTGCTATTTGACATTAGACTTCAATATAGCAATATTAGCAATTCATAATTTGGGGACTATTTTACGAAACTCCATACAAAACTGTCAAACAGATGAATTGGACGCAGATCATGTTATGATTCTGCCAAAGGATCCATTTTAGGGCCCCAGCGTGTCGATTCTGCAAAAATCTCACCGTGAATTCTTGCGTGGAGTGAGCTGTCAGTGTCATTCCGATGCTAGGGATTGACCAAGTATTACATTTAGGTACAATCATCATCGAGATTTTAATAATATTTTTATGCTAATTCTTTTGATCATTTTATATTATTTCAAAGCTAGTATTTATGTGTCTTAACATTACTATTTAAGGGGTTTTTAAATAAAATAGCAAAACAGAAATTTTGTCAAAACCAATTTAATGTAAAAAAACAAAATAGAGTTTCTGTTCAAAATCTCGATTATGATTGTAAATGTAATCCTTGGTCCATCCCTAGCATCAGGTGGATGACACTGACAGTTCACTCCACGCTCACTTCATCTAAGTTTTCACGGTGAGATGGTTACAGAAAAGCACTGCAGTTCTATCTTTACCTTTGAGTCAGTTATTGTATTTTGAACTTTATTCCCATAGCTGTATAGTTCTTAATACAAACTCAATCAAGACAATCAAACAAGACAATCTCAATCAACACCCAATTAATCAATCAATCAGTCAACCCTAATTCAGTCAGTCAATCTCAAGTTAGACTCGGGTTTGACATCAGATTGTAAATAGTCTAGTCTAGTCTTAAACCTATTATCTATTTCCAGATTTCCTTGCCACCGCTAAATACGTGGACTGGATCGAACAGGAGACTGGAGTCGTCCTAAACTCCGAGGCAGTCCGCGACGATGCCCCTGAAGCCGTCCGTGTCATCAATTAAGTCTCATCAACTCCACAGCTCGAAACTTTCCTAAACTTGGTCCGGCGGTACAAAACTGGTCCTAAGCTGGTCTTTTGGTCCAACTTGGGTTCACAAAACTTTGATCTAGTTCTTAACACCTTTTTAGGATTACTTGTCATTGTTTCCCAAACTTACGCAACGGGAAAATCGAGTCTTTAAATTTCCAACGGTCTAAAGGCTCTATTCAAAATGGACGGA
Organism: Tiliacea aurago; assembly: GCA_948098905.1. Lineage (NCBI taxonomy): Eukaryota > Metazoa > Arthropoda > Insecta > Lepidoptera > Noctuidae > Tiliacea > Tiliacea aurago. The sequence goes on along the minus strand of OX402592.1, from coordinate 23,515,154 downwards.
CTGATATTCGTGTTCCGAGCTGGTTGCTAATTATTGAAATAAATAATTTTAATAATTCAATTGTGTTTGTTTTATTTGTAACTGGCTTTTGCCAGCGGCTTCGACCGCGTGCATGTCGGACATTATCCCACGGGAACGTGCTGCCGGGATAAAAAGTGTCCTGTGCCTGCGAGAGTGCATGGGAGGCCATCACCTCCTTCTGCGAAGCAGTAATGCTTGCGAAGGAGGAGGCGGAACGCGTGAGGGAGAGGCAAGGTTCGCGCCCTCGCGCCCCTAGTCGCCGCAAGAGACGCCCCAGGCGTCGGGAATCGCAAGCCGATTTCCGGCCACGTGTGCCGGTGTGACGGTGAGCGATGGGTAGCTCGCCGTCCGATAAGGACTAAGCCCGGGTCGACGGCGCGATGTATTCCACGTGTGCCTTAAAGAGTTGTCATCACCAACTGACGGGGTCCGTTAGGACCAATGCCTGCCAGGGTTGTGAGTTTATCCGAAAGGGATATCGTGGCCCTGGCACACAGGCAAATGAAGGAATACGGGTGGGTTTTAGTCAGTAAAATTCTGACACGCCCTCCCACTCCGCCCAGAGCGGGAGAAGTTATTTGATAATTTCCCACCCAAGTCTACTCTGAAGATAAATCCGAAGTCGTTGAGCTCCTTAAGTCTCGAGTTGAGTTGCACGATTACTGGCAAATGCTTGCACTGATTGGACAGATCCACTTAAATTTGTGTGGTTCTTTCCTCAAAAGACCTTTTCAGACACGGATCTACGTTGTCCTCACATGATCTGACCAAGATTATGTCTGGACTTTAAAAAAGACTTTGACCCCTGAGTTTGTTTCGCCATTTCTTTTCAGGGGTAGTCAGATAGGAAATGTCAACTAAGTACCTCTAGCCATCTAGCTTATTTTTATTTTTTAATATGACGAGTAAAAGTAATTCCGATATCCTAGAATAAACGATTTCATTTCATTTCATATGGTTGAGTAAGGCAAAAAAAAAAGAAAAAAATCAGTCAAAGACATAAAGTCAAACTAAAAAATGGGACTGGAAGTCGGGTAAGGACTCAAAGTCAAAAAAGGAAACTTTGGAAGTCAAGAAACGGCTACATTCGGCCGATACTTTAGATTTATCGCTTCGGAGTAGACTCCCAGGTCATGGTCTACCCGTGTGCCAAATTTCACCCAAATCCGTTCAGCCGTTTTAGCATGAAAGCGTAACAAACAAAGATTGTTACTAATCCTTGACATTGAACGGCAGTGATTTGATTTAAAGTTTTTTTATTTAAAAAACTATAATTACAATTTTATTATTACAATAATTAGGAGGAGGTGTGTTCGATTAGAGCGATGCAGACGGAGTGGCTTACAAACTATTGGTAAATATTTTATAAGCAAAGGTTAAGTAATACAGATGGCAATGCGACGTAGGGACCGCGCGTTCCGTGCATTTAGAAGGGATCGTACTGATGAGAACTGGAGATTATTCAAGGCTGCAAGGAATAGATGCAATCAGATGATACGCAATGCTAAACGCCGCCACATTCTGGATACTATTAGTTCTTCTTCTTCTGCCGATATTTGGAAATTTCTTGGAACTCTTGGTATCGGCAAATCGCGACATTTAGACCTTCCTAATTCAATTGATTTAGCCGCTCTCAACCGGCATTTCTCTACTGTTTCAACCATGGATCGTCTAACAAAGCAACATACTCTGTCTCTCATTTCTGGTCTAACGCGTCCTCATATTAATCCTTTCTGTTTCATTCCAGTTGAACCGGGAGAGATCAAAAAGATCATTCTCTCCATCAAATCAAAAGCGGTGGGATGTGACAATATCACCCGAGGTATGATCATTACTATTCTGGATCACCTCCTACCCGCGATTACCCATATTATAAATTATTCCTTATACACCGGAGTATTCCCTTTCCTGTGGCGTAAAGCCTATGTTCGTCCACTACCTAAGGTTTCCAATCCCTCTCTTCCTACCGACTTTCGTCCAATTTCTATCCTTCCCTTCCTATCCAAAGTGCTTGAGGCCTGTGTCCACAAACAACTCTCCAACTTTGTTCATCGCAACTCTCTCATTAGCCCTCTTCAATCTGGGTTCAGGCCTGGGCACAGCACTGTTTCCGCCCTCCTTAAAGTGACTGGCGATATAAGAGCTGGACTGGAAGACACCAAAATTACTGTTCTAGTGTTGGTTGATTTCTCGAATGCCTTTAATACCGTCAGTCACGACATCCTGTTAGCCATTCTATCGTATGTTATGGTCTCCCCCGAAGCACTGGAATGGTTCTCCTCTTACCTTCGGGAGCGTCAGCAGTCCATTCATGTTAAGGATTCGTCTTCATGCTGGTATGACTTGGAGGCTGGCGTTCCTCAAGGCGGTATACTTTCTCCTTTTCTGTTTTCTATTTTTATAAATTTTATAACTTCCGAACTTCAGTGTGCGTATCATCTGTATGCAGATGACTTGCAGTTGTACTGTCATGGAAAGGTTGATGAATTACCTGACGCTATCGACAAATTAAATAGGGATCTGGTAGCCATTAAAACCTGGGCTGATAGATTCGGTGTAGCTGTAAACCCTACGAAGTGTCAGGCGATCTTCATTGGCAGTCCTCGTGGCATTTGCAAGGTGGATGGTACAACCTTGCCTCCAGTTCTTTTCAATGGTGCGATCGTTCCTTTTGGCACTGACGTGAAGGATCTGGGCTTGCACATTGATAATACCCTGAGCTGGCGTACTCAAGTCGCTAGGGTAAGCCAGAAGGTTACTGGAACGCTGCGAACTCTGTACCGGTTGAAAAATGTATTACCATCAAGTATGAAGACAATGCTTGTGCAGTCCTTAATTTTCCCTATCATCGATTATGGTGATGTGTGCTACTATGACCTGAATGCAGATCTCCTCGACAAACTTGACCGTCTTCTAAATAACTGCATTCGATTCGTTTTCAATCTGCGTAAATATGATCATATCTCTGTGCATCGGTCGGTTCTAAAGTGGTTGGTCGCAGAGAGCAAAGGGCGCTAACCACCTTGTTTTCATTTCTTGACTCTCCCTCTTCCCCTAGTTATCTAGCCCCCCACTTTCAGTACATTTGCAACAACCATAATAAAAATTTACGTTCATCTCACAATCGTCTTCTGCAATGTCCCACTCACCGCACAGACTTCATTCACTCTTCCTTTTTCGTTCAATCTATATCTCTGTGGAATGCGCTTCCCCAGGAAATCAGGATGGCAACCAACCGATTATCCTTTAAAGTTAAAGTTCGCGAGCACATTCGCAAAAAGCTGGCAGTATCATCACAACGGTAATGTTTTCCCATTGTTTGTCTTAATTATTTTAAATATTTATGTATATTTATTTGTGCATAGATTTATATATATAATTAGGTTTATATATTATATTTATAGTTTTAATAGGTATATGTATATCTTTATATTTAAATAATATTATTTTATTTCTCAATTCTCACTATTGCACCTACCACTGTTTGTCTCTGCATCGCCCAAAGGTTGACTGGTAGAAAATGCCTATGGCATTAAGTCCGCCTCTGTACATTTCTGTGCTTAAAGTATTAAATAAATAAATAAGTAACCTAAACAATGACAGCATATTTCTGGAATGGACCACCAGGTAGTTTAGATAAACATGTATAATCTATGCCCATAGAGGCATAGAGTGCTAGAGGATGTTTAGGCGGCTGAATGACCCGTAGGCGCGGGCCTGCGAACGGTCAGCGATGGGTAGCTCACCGTCCGATAAGGACCAGCACCCTAATTGCGTAACACAGTTTGAATCGGAATCGGAATGATTTTGAAGTATATTGCTAATCCATTGCTTCTTATGGTAGAAAAAAATGTCTGCTCAACAACGTAAATAACGCAATGAATGCTGTTGAACTGTCAAATTGAAACCGATTCCTACTGATAATGTGTTACGCAATTAGCCCTCTGGCCCGGGTCGACGGCGCGTTGTGTACCACGCGCGCTTCATAGAGATGTCGGCACGAATTGACGGGGTCCATTAGGGCTAATGCCTGCCAGGGTTGCGAGTTTGTCCGAAAGGGATATCGTGGCCCTGGCACACAGGCAAATGGAGGAACACGGGTGGGTTTTAGTCAGTATAAGTCTGATACGCCATAATTTCCCACCCAAAAAAAAATGTTAGAAACAGGGTGTCGAGTGAGGTGTTGACTGGGAACAGATGCCTCAGGTATGCATAACTATTTAGCCTGACTAATTCATTTAACAGGAAGTAGAAATTGTTTTTTGATATGTAATATTTTTCCCCTCGGTTTCTATGGGGTTGCTTTCGTGAATAGGGACGGAAGTGACAGCTTGAGCATAGAATAAGTACCTAAGTACTTTTTAATAGAATGGAATTAGTGTACTCCTTGGAATTAGTAAGTACTATATAGATTGTAAATAGGGGGTCGAATTTCGACCAGTGGCCACCAGTAGTCCTACTGATATTATAAACGCGAAAGTTTGTAAGTATGGATGTATGGATGGATGTTTGTTACTCTTTCACGTAAAAACGGCTGGACCAATTTTGATAAAATTTTGTATCGAGGTAGCTGACACCCTGGATTAACATATAGGAAAAATTTTATCCCTATATTCTCACGGGATCGAGACTTACGCGGTCGACAACGCGGGACGCAGCTAGTAAGTAATATAATTATTCGTATTTAACATTTTTTTATTTATTTTGAGGTTAATTTCTGTCACTGCTCAGTTAATACCAAGGTGAGATGTTAGAGTTTACATCATATGCGATGTCGCATCGTTTTTTTTTAAGTCTCCTTGCAACAGTCCTTCCAAATCCTTAGGTCATGAACATCTGCTCACTATAATATATTCGGAATGATATATGTAGATGTATACACATGCAGTGCAGTTATATTATGTAATGTGCTGTTTTATAAGTGAATTATAAGCCTTCGTAACGGATCGACGGTACCGTCGACCAAAAAAATGAGGTTACAGCAAGGTCTCACCGTTGCCGAATAGCGGATGGGGAAGGCAAAAATGATTTTTTTTGTTAATACTCATACTCACATAACATTTAATTCCAAAAATACCAATTTAAATCAATAAATTGTCTCGTTTCATTAATTAGAAATAGTTATGTATTTATTTCCGAATTCTCTTCGCAAGAAAGTTGACCATCACTGTTTCTGATGAACCAAACATTAGAAACAGTGATGTCTTCTACAAGTGTTACATTTTTTTTTTCGTTATTTAATTTGCTTTTACGTCTTGTGTGAGAATTTGGTCTACTTTACACCTATACGGCGGCATACCCGAGTACTAAGAAGCTAAAAAATATAAAATTATACAGGAAACAGGGGCCTAAAATAGACGCATTGGCAGAATCATAATATGATTTGCGTACAATTCTTAACCCGCAATACATCTGTTTGACAGTTTTGTATGGAGTTTCGTAAAATGGGCCACAAATTATGAATTTCTCTATTGAAGTCTAATGTCAAATAGCAGCTGTCAAACAGATGAATTGCGGGATGTATGAATTGTACGCAGATCATATTATGATTCTGCCCAAGCGTCCATTTTAGGCCCCCAGTACGAAAATAAGGGTAAGTACTTCAGCAAAGACTTGGAAATTCAAATTGGCACATTATAAAATTGTACAATTTCTTCAAAATATGAAATAATCTAAAGATCATCTCCACATTAATAAGATGTTATCATTTAATTTAATTTAATTTATTTATTTATGTCTGACACAAGTGATCCATATTTTTGTTAGTATACTTAAGAATTATGTTAGTAACCAAGCTTTAAATACACACCACAATTATACTCACATAAATAAAATCCCTTGCAGATTCTGAAATCGCTCCGCTCTTCAAGCCCGCTTCCCGCTCACAGTCTGATCCAACCACTCATTCGCGACTATTTGCCTTGAAGTATGCCACTAGCGTCTCGATATAAATCGCTCAGCTATTATGGTAAAATCGCTGGAAGCCATCGATTTCCTCATTGTGGCGCGCTTTTACTCACGTAGGCATAAATAATATACTTTTATTATGAGTGCATTTCCTTGAATGTAACTTATTGATTTAGTTGCTGCAATTGTGGCGTGGAAAAATGTTACTAGGTTTTTCTGTAAGGAAAATTCCATGTTCACGTGAGATGTGTGGTCATAGTCTTGGTCTTATTATCTCTACTATAAGTAAAAAAATAGTAAAAAAAACCGGTCAAGAGCGAGTCGGACTCGCGCACCGAGGGTTCCGTACGAATATATGATGTTGATGACTGCTGAAAAACTGTTCTATTTAGAGGCATCGTTTTATTTTTCCTGTAATCTTTACTTATGCTTCTATCATATAGAATAATTTCAGATTTTTATCTCTGCAAACTTCGGAGATAAGGGGGGGGGGAACGGTATATTTTTTTCATTCATTTCATTCAAAGTCGGAGTCTATGCTGCCTAAAAAAAAAAAATATTTTTAAGAATGTGCAAATAGCGTTCTTTTATATGATACCCCACATGCCCTAGTAGGCCCCACTTCAAATTATTAACACCGCCCCCCCCTTTCAGTCGCTTTTGCAAAAAAGATATATTTTTTTAAATGTCTTTCTTGCTTGCAAAATAGTTGGACAAACGTCATCTAAAACTATTCTAAATTTCAAGTTGATAGCATTAGTAGCTCTTGAGATATCCAGGTGTGACAGACAGACAGACTTAGTCTCACCATAAGGGTTCCTTTTTACCAGTTTGGTACGGAACCCTAAAAACCTACGGAAATACAAAGATAACATTAAAATTAACAAATCATTTGCAAGTAAAACTTGTCCTTTTTTTTTTTTTTTGGGTGGTAAATTATCAAATAACTTCTCCCGCTCTGGGCTGAGCGGGAGGGCGTGTCAGACTTTTACTGACTAAAACCCACCCGTGTTCCTTCCATTGCCTGTGTGCCGGGGCCACGATATCCCTTTCGGACAAACTCGCAACCCCGGCAGGCATTGGCCCTAACGGACCCCGTCAGTTGGTGCTGACATCTCTTTGAGGCGCGCGTGAAACACAACGCGCCGTCGACCCGGGCCTGGTCCTTATCGGACGGCGAGCTACCCATCGCTCACCGTCCGCAGGCCCGCGCCTACGGTGGCCGGAAATCAGCTTGTGTTTGCCGACGCCCGGGGCGTCTCCTGCGGCGGCTAAGGGCGTGAGGGCGCGTACCCTGCCTTACCCTCACGCGTTCCGCCTCCTCCTTCGCGAGCATTACTGCTTCGCAGAAGGAGGTGACGGCCTCCCATGCACTCTCGCTCCGAACCATGGCCTAAACCAGGGCCGGACGCGAGAGATCGCTGCCGCCGATCGCCTCCGTGAGGACACGGCGGTGCTCCGCCCAAGCCGGGGAGACCTCCACCGTATGCTCCACCGTGTCCTCCGGGCGATCCACACAGTGGTGACACCCGGGCATTTCCTCCCGCTTTATCCTGAACAGGAACCTCCCGAAACAACCGTGTCCGGTGAGGACCTGCGTCAGGCGGAAGGTGAGGACGCCGTGGCGTCTCTCTAGCCACTCCTCAAAGAGGGGACTTATCGCCACAATTGTGGCGTGCCCTGCGCTGGGTTGCGACAATCGCACTCTCCATGCCGCCATGAGATCCCGCCGGAGTTCCGTCCGCTGTGCCGCGATTAATCGCGGCAGCGGAGTTTCACCCCGGCCTTTCGCCTCCTCGCGCCACTCCCAGATGTGCGCGAGGACTTTTGCCTCCAGATCCCACGGCGGCAGTCCGGCAAGGAGGCTCGCCGCCTCACGGGAGACCGTGCGGTAACCCCGTACCAGCCTGATGGCCATGACCCTTTGGAACGCGTTCAACTGCTGGGCTGGTCGCAGCCTCAGAGAACGCGCCCACACCGGTGCCCCGTAAAGGGCCATGGACCGCACGATCCCCGCGTAGAGCCTCCGGCAGGAGGCGTTTGGGCCCCCTAGATTGGGCAGAAGCCGCTTCAAAGCAGCCCCGGCCCTCTCCAGTCTAGGAGCCAAACGTCGGAAGTGCTCCACGAAGTTCCACCGGCTGTCGAGGACGAGTCCCAAGTACTTCATCGTCGACTCGACACCGATGTGAACTCCTCCCGCCGTTATCTGGGAACCCGACAGTGGCGCGTTCCGAGGACCATAAAAACACATGGCCTCGGACTTGTGCAAGGCCACCTCGAGTCCCAATTGCCGGATCCTATCGACGATTGTCGCAACGCCACGTGCCGCCAGTTCGGTCGCCGTCTCATGCAACCTCCCCTGCGCCAGGACCAGCGTGTCGTCAGCGTAGCAGACTACACTGACGCCGCTAGTTAGGTCGGCGCGCAGCACCCAGTCGTACCCGATGTCCCACAGATGCGGCCCCAGGACCGATCCCTGTGGGACACCGCACGACATCTCTCGCCGGTTCCACTCTCCTTGGTGACCGGGGTAGATGACGGCCCTGTCCGTCAAATAGGCCTCGACCACTCGATAGAGGTAGGTCGGCATCCGGTGATACCGAAGTGCCTCCCTTATAAAACTCCAGGGCAAGGTGTTGAAGGCATTGGCGATGTCAAGAGACACCGCCAAGACAACCCCACCCCGGGCAACAGCATCCCCCGTCGTGAGGGCTCGAACGCGCATGATGGCATCCACTGTAGAGCGCCCCTTGCGGAAACCAAACTGGCTCTCCGCCAAATCTGGCCCCACCCGCACCAGCCGCCCGACAAGGCGGTGTGCAATTACTCTTTCAAAGAGCTTGCCCACCTCGTCGAGCAGCACGATGGGCCGGTAAGCAGACGGAGAGTCCACCGGGCGCCCTGGCTTCTTAATGAGGACCAGTTTCCCCGTCTTCCAACGAAGTGGGAACTGGCCCCTCTCCAAGCATGCGCTTAGGAGCCCCCTTAGTCGAGGCCCGAGAGCCTCCAAGGCCAGGACCCAGGCTTTTCCAGGCAAGCCGTCGGGTCCTGGGGCGGTATTCTTGGCATTAAGCCTACGTACCGCCACTCTCAGATCTACCTCGGTCACCTCCGGAGCATCGTCGTCGTCGTCGGCAGTGTGGTCCGCATCGGGCACCGCAGGAGACGGAGCCATGGGCGGAGGAGTATTTTCCCCTCGCGAAGGGAACAGAGCGCTCACCACGTCCTCCACGAGCTGGGGCCGGAGACTCTGCGTCAGCGGGGCAGCCCATGGGCGGAGTTTATCCCTCACCCCTTTGTATGGCGTCCCCACGGGTCCCTGTTGAGAGTCTCCAGCGACTCCTCGCGAGCCAGTCCTCTGGCCCGCTGGATTTCATCTCGGAGGGCGGTCTTCGCCGCTCTGTACCCCTCGTACAGCTCCGCCTGAATGGCCACCGTATCCGGAGGGCGGATACGGAGCCTGCAGTGCCTGGAGTACCGGTGGCGCGCAGAGCGGGAGGAGTTATTTGATAAATTCCCACACAAAAAAAAAGCGGCTGAATGACACTGACAGGTTGTTGGTAACAAATAACTTCTCCCTCTCTGGGCGGAGCGGGAGGGCGTGTCAGACTTTAACTGACTAAAACCCACCCGTATTCCTTCATTTGCCTGTGTGCCAGGGCCACAATATCCCTTCCGGACAAACTCGCAACCCTGGCAGGCATTGGCCCTAACGGACCCAGTCAGTCAGTTGGTGCTGACAACTCTTTGAGGCGCGCGTGGAATACAACGCGCCGTCGACCCAGGCCTGGTCCTTATTGGACGGCGAGCTACCTATCGCTCACCGTCCGCAGGCCCGCGCCTACGGGTCATTCAGCCGCCTAAACATCCTAGCACTCTATGCCTTTATGGGCATAGATTATAGACTTATACAACATTATTTTTAGTTTATGCGAAACTAAATACGAAACCTGAATATAGTTTCTTCAGAATAAGGACCTGAATCGATTTCAATAATTTTTACTCGTTTTTTTTTTTCAAAAATATTTAAGTGTGATGGAAAATGTTATCACCATTTAATAACTTACACTACAATCGCCGTACGATTAGGTACCTACTGCCAAATTATTATCAATGAGCGCAAGACAACCCTGGAGGCGCGGGGGCGCCGTTAGCATGTTTTTGTACGGACAACCCAGTAACATAACGACCTTATAACTTTGTGATTTTTCATGATAGGTACAGTTTTGAAATTTTGTACATAGATTCTTTACATAAAATACTAGACACGTGTTTCTGGTTGTGCATATACTAAAAATAATGTTGTATATAGGTCTATGGGTACCTTCAGATGGTTTCCTCTTCAGTCAGGAAAATCGACTGCATTCTCCTGACTGAAGAGGAAACCATCATAACATTATTGCAATTAGACAAAACACGGGCAATGCGGTGTCGCAATGCAACGCCGCTTACTACGACGTCGGAGAGTCTCGGTGTGGGGTGTGTCAGTTTTCTTTAGTAAGTAGGTACAAGCAACACTACGCTGCGCTGCGATGCCGCACCGACGCGGCAACGCTCGGCATTGCACCGTAACAACCTTCCCCACTTCGTTTCTCTGTACTCCTTGATGTTTATTTCATTAAAAAAAAATACAGATTTAACATGTTTATAAGACAATTTAAATGAGCTTTGGTAGTAACACAATGCAATAACAATCTAAGGACTGAAATCTGTACAAAATATGGGAAACCCTGCCTCTCAAACTAGGTAACCTGTATCTTGAGAGACAGTGATTCAGCTTAAGGCGGAGATTTCTGAAAATGGTCAAAAATGTGGTTTTTTAAAGCAGTCTCTTAAACCGTAAATAATTTTTCCAAAGCAAAAACAGTATGATATTTTCAAGTCTTTTGTGCATACGGTGATGGAACTCAAAACATAATTTAATACGAGTACATCATAAAAACCTTCAAAGACAACTCTTAATTATTATTAAAAGCAGTTTATCCCTTCGTTAACAGTTATAATTATAATTAAAAGTATACCATAAAATTGAAAATGCCAAACTGCATCCGGTGATCGATACATTTTTATTAATTAGTTAATATCTAATTGTATACGATTTTATTTGCATTTTTACACCATACGTTGTGTGTCGCATCTTTTTCTTTTGTATGCAATCTGACAGTGACAGCTGTTTACCTGTTGTCGACGTCTTAAAATGTGGTGCTTTAAGGCTTCTACAGACCGGCGTGACTCGCGACTCAACACAAAGGCACCGCTCGTCGCGCGACACGCGGGGCCTTTGTGCCGCGTCACGTGTCGCACCATTCTGTAGAAGCCTTAATGTATAATAGTAGACTACCTACGCACCGGCTATGCATTGTGTGGGTTGGCTCTTAGTCACACAACACTACCAGCCTTGAAAATTTCGTGGTAGACCGCACTATAGAATTAAATACAATGTTCCATAACCACAAACACGCTATAATTTCGTCATTAGGTTACCTAATCTGTGGTCGCGCCTAAGAACATCTAATTCTTTGCCTACCCTTTCTATGGTTACCCGCGTAACGTGTCTATGTATATGTTTCCGTCTGTGATGTGATATTTGCCTTTCCGAGATTGTTACGTCTAAGATTAGCGAGTATTTCCTTACACTGCATTCATCGTCCAGCAGTTACTTGTCTTGTTTCCATTCATCTATTTGTTAGTACTTGATTACGACTTGTGTTAAATGGTTAAAGCTATACAATATTAGTTTTCAAAACTGTATCATGAATAATCACAAAGTTATAAGGTTGTTATGTTACCGGGTTGTCCGTACAAAAACATGCTAACGGCGCCCCCGCGCCTCCAGGGTCTGTATAATTTGGCAGTAGGTACCTAACCGTACGGGGATTGTATTTTAAGTAATTAAATGGTGATAACATTTTCCATCACACTTAAATATTTTTGGGACAAAATATAACATGGTGTAAAAATTATTGAAATCGATTCAGTTCCTTATTCTGAACAAACTATATTCAGGTTTCGCATGTACTAAAAATAATGTTGTAGATAAGCTACTGTACTCAAGCCACCTATTAACACCACTACAAAACTCGGTCAAAAGGGAGATCACTATCATTTAATAATAATACTTAATAATAAGTTCCAGTTCACTTTAGCCACCCAAACCCATAATCCAATATCTTTGTATCCATATCCTGCAATAGTCTTACCAACCGGGGGTTGTCCTTGGGTGCACTTGCATGCGGCATACGCTGGCAGAGTGTGCCGCTTGGGAGGAGCCACGCCGTGCCCTCATCTCAAGAGTAGGCAGTGACCTATCGCTGCCGGCCGTGGTCGAGTCGATGGTTGGCAGTGAGGAGTCCTGGGACGCGATGGTGTCCTTCTGTGAAACAGTCGTGTCGCAGAAGGAGGCTGCGGAAAGGGAGCGGGAGATCTCGTCCGCTCACCCGGCCCGCAGCAGACTGGGCGTCGGCGGAGGGCCGATGAAGCCCTCTTCCAGCCCCCCTAAATGGGTCCAGGGACGGCGGACATGGGGACGTCCGCCGCCCCCATCACATTGGACCCGAGGTGGTGGCGCGTAGTGTTCCACGAACGCCCCTATCAGACGTCGCGGGGGGGGGAGTCAGACACCTCACCCCCCCCCCCCAGACTTGAGGTGGCCCGCAGAGGCGAACCGGCACTAGCCGGGGATTGCGGAAGTAATAATAGATCCCAAGATCCCCGGTGCACCCCAGGGCGGAGGAAATCCATGAGGATTTTCCACCCCATGAAAAAAAAAAAAAAATGGGCACTTGCATAGTGCGAATAGGGATAATCGTTGGTTGGTGCCTCATTCCATTTGAAATTGTCTAAGGGACCTCTGCGAGTTGGCTTCGGCCTCTCGTACGCTTTCCAAAGGTCCGGGGCCCCAGGGTCCCGAGATATGTCAAAGACGAACTAATAACCGATTTTAAAACTGCTCTAACAGCATACTATGCCTACGCATACTCCTGGCTAACTTATGGAATCGTGGTTTGGGGAAATGGTGTAGACAGAGACAGACTTTTTATTCTACAAAAGAAATGCATACGAATTCTTGCCACACTAACTGGTATCTACATTTTAGAAGTTAGCAAATTTGTAAGAAAACACCAGTCACTATTCCCACTCACTAAGGACCTTCGCCCGCAACACCGCAGTGTTAGACGCCAAAACAAAAACGAATTAGCCTTACCAAGCTCAAAATTAACTATGTTCCATTCAGGACCTTTGGCCATGTGCGTGAAAATATAAATAAACTTCCAAATTCAATAAAGGACACAGAGTACGAAAATAAATTTAAAAACAGTCTCCAAAAATACCTTTTATTAAAATCGTATTACACTCTAAAGGAATTCTTTGACGATAAGTAAATCTTGACATTGAAATTCATACCTGTACCTACATAATACACACAGCACCTACAATTTTGACCTATACCTATGTTATGTTAAGTTGTATCATGATTATTATTGTTATCGCTATTTGTTTTAATTTCATTTTACTATCTTATTTTAATTTATAAATGGAAATAATCACCAATTAATTGTTTTTACCATAACCTGTATTATATCATGACAGTTTATTTAAATGAGAAGTGATAAAAATCTGTTAAGCATGTTGACATTAGTATTTTTTTTAGCATAGTGCTTTTAATGTTGTGACACTGTAGTATGTAAATTCAACTTTTTATATTGCTGTGCCCTAGCAGGGTTCATGTATGAAACCTGTACCTAAACTTGTAACAACTTGTAAACTACATGGATGCAAGAAATGATGAATATGAATATGAATAATAATCGTTTATTTATACTTAAAAGAGACGCATTTACAATAACTTAACAATTAAAATAGAGCACAGTTGCTTATTTGCCTGAACTAGGTTGACCCTGTCCTTCAGGCTAGGAAGTTCAATGAACTGAATTTAATAAATTAACAAGGAGTAAAGATGAAATAGCATGCTAGCGGTTCTATTTGCAGACAAAAAGTAGATCTCTGTAGATGTCTGTGCATAATCTATGGTTAGTAAATATTTTTTCAATACACTTCTTCGAAAACAGGTTCACAATGCAATGTATTTCACACGTGTGCGATTTTTTATTTTCCAACACGTGTACGGGAATAAAAATTGCCACAGATAACTTAAACCTATTAATACTTAGTCCAAATTGGTTCAATGCATCTATTCACACCGTCTCGCGCCAGAGACAGTCCTCTCTATTCGAAGGTGTTCTTTTTTTAAATCTCGGCAAAGAGCGTCATTACGGCGTTAATATTTTTGGAATATTTAAATAATGTTTATAAACAGAATACCATGATTATTACAATAAAAAAAACGTTTATGAACAAATTAACATTTATTTGTGTTTTAAACTCAAAAATATTTGAATTTTCTATTTTTCATCCTAGGCTGTTTATCGGCTTTACTTCTCCTTCTTCACCTTTGCTTATCCTTCAACCTGGCGAAAGCAAAGCGCGGAAAAAAAAGAAAATTAAATCATAGTTTCCTAATAAATAATTCATGACAAAAATATTTTTCGTTATTTTATTTTATTTCTCCAAAAGTGTATTGAAATACGTCGTTTGATACACGTGGACATTTGTTATTGCAGTTCTCGGCTCAAAAACAACCTCGCCTACGGCTCGGGTGTTAATTCAGCCTCGAATGCAATAACAAACATTCTCCACTTGTATCAAAATGTTACTATTTTACAGAGTTAGAACTTAGTATAAGTTTTCTATTTAATCTCTTGTAGAGAAATGCTACGTACTCTAATATAGGAAAACCCGAACCACTTTAGGTAGGCAAAGAACGTAACATGAATTATACTAGCTCGAAATAAAGCTAGCCTCACGACTAGGCCCGAATCATTCGATCTCTAACGAACGCTTTCTCGAAAAACTCCAGCCAGAAATCATTGGAGTTCAAATATCGGCTGATATAATAGGTATTGTAGTCGGGGTGAGTCAGTTTAGAGTAAAAGGGTTTTGTTATTGGCATAAACTTTAATAAAACTGTAAAATATAACTAACTAGCTGACCCGTGCCCACTTCGTTGGGCGGTAAACATTTTATCGTCTTTTCATTTTTTGGATTAAATTATGGCCTTATGTTATGACACTCACAAAATAATAACATGGCTTTCAATGGGTAAAAGATTTTTTAAAATCGGTTCAGTAGATCCAGAGATTACCCCTAAAACCTCACAAACTATAAAATATTAATATAAGTAGATGAAGCAACGGTTTAGCAATATCCTTAAAAAAAAATGACTCGCATTCCGTTTGCTCACTATAGGCAAGCAACTTCTCGACAAAATCAATAGCAGTGAATTGGGACTGGGATTGTGAATTCAACTGCACATTTACCGCTGAGTCGGTGACGGTCGGTGATTCTTTAATTTTGCTGGCGTGAGGGGTCAAAAGATATTTTTAGAGTTCCGTACCCAAAGGGTAAAACGTGAACCCTATTACTAAGGCTCCGCCGTTTGTCCGTCTGTCACCAGGCTGTATCTCATGAACCGTGATAGTTAGACAGTTGAAATTCACAGATGATGTATTTCTGTTGCCGGTATAACAACTAATACTAAAAAACAGAATAAAGTAAATATTTAAGAGTTTTTTTATTATTTAAATTAGCCAACGGAATTAAAACATCAAAATTACCTTCATTAAAGTTTCCTGAGAATCGGATTTTTTTGACTCCCTGCCGTGCTTCCCCAAAACCAGCAATAAAAATACCATCCTGAAACACCTGGAACTCAAATGAGAATAGTTCTGCCGCTGCCATTTTTTGTTTTTGGGTGGTAAATTATCAAATAACTTCTCCCGCTCTGGCCGGAGCGGGGACTGCTGTTACTGACTAAAACCCACCCGTGTTCCTTCAAATGCCTGTGTGCCAGGGCCACGATATCCCTTACGGACAGGCTTGTAACCCTGGCAGGCATTAGCCCTTTCGGACCCCGTCAATTGGTGCTGACATCTCTTTGAGGCGCGCGTGGAACACAATGCGCCGTCGACCCGGGCCTGGTCCTTATCGGACGGCGAGCTACCCATCGCTCACCGTCTGCAAGCCCGCGTCCACGGTGGCCGGGAATCGGCCTGCGATTCCCGACGCCCGGGGCGTCTCCTGCGGTGACTAAGGGCGTGAGGGCGCGAACCCTGCCTCACCCTCACGCGTTCCGCCTCCTCCTTCGTATGCATTACTGCTTTGCAGAGGGAGGTGACGGCCTCCCGTGCACTCTCGCTCCGAACCATGGCCTGAACCAGGGCCAGATGCGAGAGATCGCCGCCGCCGATCGCCTCCGTGAGGACATGGCGGTGCTCCGCCCAAGCAGGGCAGACTTCAACCGTATGCTCCACCGTGTCCTCCGGGCGATCCACACAGTGGTGACACCCGGGCGTTTCCTCCCGCTTTATTCTGAATAGGAACCTCCCGAAACAACCGTGTCTGGTGAGGACGTGCGTCAGGCGGAAGATAAGGAAGCCGTGGCGCCTCTCTAGCCACTCTTCATAGAGGGGACTTATCGCCACAATTGTGGCATGCAAATTCTTTGCCAAATAGTAAATATCCCTGGCGATGGCGCATGCTTATTTTCATCTCTCTCCTATTTGGTGAACAGTAACGTGGCCATGTCATTGTCTTCTCAAATTCGAGACAGCATTGTGCGCCACGTGTCTAAAAACTGGGAAATATTCCAACCTTTCACCCAGGATCGGTCAGGAGGAGCTGTTTATGGTTCAAAGCGTGAATACGTCGCTGAAATGTCTTGTAATGGCACCTACGGAACCACCCGAGAACTCATGGCAGCGGGAGAACTATTCCCATTTGAGTTCCAGGTGTTTCAAGATGGTATTTTATTGCTGGTTTTGGGGACGCACAACAGGGAGTAAAAATAATCTGATTCTCAGGAAATTTCAATGAAGGTCATTTTGATGCGTGTCAGACTTTTACTGACTAAAACCCACCCGTGTTCCTTCAAACGCCTGTGTGTGCCAGGGCCATGATATCCCTTTCGGACAGGCTCATAACCCTGGCAGGTATTGGCCCTTTCGGACCCCGTTAGTTGGTGTTGACATCCATTTAAAATGGAAATAGTTCTCCCGCCTTTTTCCAACCCTTACAACACCAGCCTAAACCAAAGATACTAAGCAATAAAATTAAAATACGAACGTAGGTATTCAAGGACACTTTTTCTAGCAAGAACGACTAATACTAAAAACTATTATAGTAATACCACAGTGTGAAATACCTACACAATAAGTAATTCGCAAAGAAATAGAAATAACAAAATTCCAACCCGGCAATAGGTAAAAACACATTATTATCCTCCAATTTAAAATTAGGAAGCGAAACAAACCAAAACGAAAACCAAACAACGACGATGAAAAATATTTCAAAGCAAATTAGTAGTAAGTAATAACAAAATATCGCAGAACAGAAATTTCGGTAACTATAGCTTGAACGTGTATCGCTTAGGTTTGTATTCTGTGATTGATACATGACTTCGTTTTTTGATACGATCAGTTTGCAAGCCGCGATTAAGGTTACACATTGTGAAGTTTTCCCCTTGGCATTCTCGTCTTTAATGCTATAAATGCAACGTTCAAATTACCTGAATACCAATTAGAACCTTATTTCATTATCTTTTAGCAGATGCCTGCGTACTGAAAAATACTGGCCACCTAGAACTGGCATAAAAACTTTAGAACATTATCACGCCTGCACTGAAACATACTGGCCACCTAGAAAAAAAACTAAATATAAACCTCAAGAAACTTCCAAAAATTCTTATTTCAATGTAAAATATGCATTAACGCGTTGTCGTAAAATTCAATTTAGATCTTTATCGGCCTCCGAATTCTAATTTCAATGTAAAGTATGCAATAACTCGTTGCCGTAAGATTCAATTTGGATCATAACTGCATTTGGTACATTTTTCATACAAACATTAAAAACCCTTATTTTCACCCTTAAGCGCCGAATTTCGTAAAATCCTTTCTTAGTGAGCACCTAGAAGTCGAAAGGAACAATCAGGCCAACATTCATGTCTCTAACTTTAAAAACATAGGAGTTTCATACAAACTTTGACACCCCTTTTCAACCGCTTAAGGTGCGAATTTCTAAAAATCCTTTCTTAGTGCGCGCCTGCACCCCATAGAGAGTGCTTGTGCCAAATTTTAGACCTCACGGCCCAGTAGTTTCCGAGATTTCGTGATGAGTGGTCAGTGAGTGGACTTCTCTTTTATATATATAGATAACATCAGTATGACACGAGAGTTAGAATTCCAATGTCGCCACACTTATCGAATAATGTTCAACTATACTCATAAGTACCAACCTAACATCAGCCAATCAGTGGCCGGTACTCGCGCCGGTTACGCTATTAAGGCTTCTACATACCAGCGCGACTTGTCGCGCGACGCGACACGGCACAAAGGCCCCGCGTGTCGCGGGACGAGCGGTGCCTTTGTGTCGCGTCGCGTCGCGCGACTAGTCGCCCCGGTATGTATAAGCCTTTATAGGTCGCGGCGCGAGGCGCATGCGCGAAGGTGCGTTCGAAAACGCACTATGGTAAATATCGTGCTGGCAACTTGCGTCGACTAATGCGATCAGGGAGACGTTTAGTTACATCCGCTATAGTATGTATATTTTTTTCGTTCCGAGGAGAGCTCGTGGCTAAGTGATAACAGCCACATGGGTCGATACATCAGGTTAATCTACGCTTGCCGGGGTTGGTCCGAGATTAGGAGGGAGAGATATATATATACATACCGAGACTCCTCCGTGCCTCGGAAAGCACGTTAAGCCGTTGGTCCCGGCTGTCATTATTGGATCTTTGACAGTCGTTACAGGTCGTACAGGTCGTCAGTAGTCCGAAAGTTTGACAACCAGTGTATTAGTCTTGCACAATTTTATTATTACATATTACATTACTACATAAAAAGACAGCAACAACAAACATGAGCTCATGCATTAAGATTTTCGACTCTTCATGCGACCAGAGGGCTGGTCTATTTTTAGCCCAAAGAATCAGCATTGCCATCCAACGTGGCAATGCTGCCAGCCTTTTGGGCACCTTTCCCATTGACAGCGATGCGGACGAATTTTTTGATGCCCAATGAGCTCCCCCCCCCCCTTTATTATTTTATTCTGTTTTATTTTAAACTTGTACATACTATATATATTTTACTGTTAACATGTATATTTTAATTAAGATTTTCATGGAATAAATAAATTAATTGATTCAAAAAACAAACAACAACAACAAGCAATTGTCAAAAGTCAGGTGTCTTTAATCTATCTTAATTCGCAATCTGCCAGTGTAACACCTATAACTATTTCTAATTTCTATTAATGTACCTTGTGCATATTTCTATTTAAATACAGTCCACTTTAAAGTTTTTATATACGTGGTTTTATTACCAGTGTCCGCCACAGCCTGTCTTACCAAAGGGTATCGTATTACTCAGTTACTGGGGTCAGATAGGCAGTCAATCCATGTAAAATACTGGTATTCAGCAATAGGCGGTTGGACTGGAAGCCGACCCCAGAATAGTTGGGAAAAGGCTTAGGCAGATTGATTGTTTTCGTTCCGTGACAAATATAACGTACTTTTCCAAGCAAAACTTTACTTAGAATCTATACACTCATTGATTATGGTAGCTCTTGACCCTTCTAATATACCAGACATGATTATCAAACCATCCATACTGACCCAGTTTGGAAATACAAAAACGCTATAAATACCACAATCCACTAAATCAACAATAATTTACATATGGACTTCAAACTTTCTTCCACGTAACTTAACCTTGACCGACTTGATAAAAGCGGTTATTGCACTAAACAATTATGGAACTAAATTGCTGTCCGTTACAACGGTTTCATAAGATTGGCTAGTTTTTAACCTATGTGTTCATGTGACCTCGGGTTGATATTACTTGAGAAATATCGTGTGTTCTGGCAATCTTTTTCTTGTGAAGGACTGCGTTTATGTCTTTGGATCGTGGGTTTCGGCACGTCACCATTCGGCAGTGTGGTGAATGCTGCATGGAATGGCTGGTCTACTTTACCATAAATCGTCGGGGTCATAATACAGAGTGGCCAATTCGAAAATATACAACTTTAAATAAAGAGATTTTTTATTACAAATGAAAATTACCAGATATTGTTCTATAGTTATATTATTCAGGCTTGGCAATTTAATACGGTAAATAAGATCCTATACATTTCTTCCCGTGGGTGTCGTAAAAGGCGACTAAGGGACTTACTAGAGAATGGGCAGCAGCGTTCTCTATCCATTTTAACACCATACTGCGATCGCCAACCCGCCTGCCAAACGTGGCGATTATGGCAAACCCCCCATTTGGGGGAGGTCTGTGTCCAGAAGTGGACGTCTTTCGGCTGAAATGATGATGTTGATGAAATAAAATCTGCCTAATCTCCTCCCTTTTTATTCTTAAAAACGCGATCCTTTTTCATCGGGTTTTTATTATATTTTCGCACACTTTATTATTTAAAACTAATAACACAAGTCACAAATACTCTGATTTTCGTATTCAAGATTGATCACGACACGTCACTTTAGATAACCACAGGAAAAAAGTCAGGACGTGTCGTGAAATCCTCAGTGACCAAAATGGTATTCGTTACTCTTAAAGATTTATTAGAAAAATGTAGTATAATTTTTAAATTCGTTTAAGAATTTCGGGATAAAATTACTGAAAGTATTGCGGTGGCATGGTCTTATTGACGATGCATAACAGATGCAGACATATAGCGAGAACGCAGGGCGTTGTCTGTAAGGGCGAATTTGATGGCCCGCAGGTTTGCTCGTTTTACCACTGAAATGAAAACAACTTGTTCAGAGCATATTGTACATCTTTCTACACGAGCAGCCTGTGGGTCACATACACGCGCAGACAGTACAACGCCTTGCGTGTCCAATATAATAATGTATTCAGGGTGCTGATGTGGCTGCCCCGATTCTGCAGCGCATCAGGGGTGTTCGCCGAGTCGCATGTAGACTGTTTCTATTCTACTATGCGAAAACGGTGTACATCCTTGGTGCGCAGGGTTCGGGCTAGCTCCAGCGGCATCCTGAGGGCATACGCGCAGAGGTTCCTGAACCATTGCTGTATGGTTCACATACTGAGCAATCGAAGTCTGGAATTGTCTATGGTAGTGGTATTTATAATTGTGTTTATTTTTTATTTTGTAATTTTTAGTGCTTATAATCCTTTTGTTGGTCGAAATAAACGATTTTTTTGTATCGAATTTGCCGCATTCTTACTAAATAATACACATCAAACAACTGAACAATTTGGCGTCAAATCAGAATGGGGCTAAAAATACTTGTATACATTCTAATTAGCCACCCGTAATTAGAGGAATGTAGGAAGCTTAATGAACAGGTGAATATTGCTTATAGCACTGTTATAACTAGAGATCGGATATTCGGATGCATATTCACCCAAAGTTTGAGAGTTGACTAGTATGGAGTACGCTTCGGTACGGGAAAAAGTGTCGGTTTCCAGGACTGACGAATTTTTAAGAACTACTATTTTGTACTGTGTATCCCCGAATAAATATATTTAATTTAAGAATAAAAGGTCTGAAGAAATATTAATAGTGTTTTTTAAACGTGTCATATTTTCCACAAAATTCTTGCCTAGTTCTAAATAGATAAGAAATATTTGTTATACTTCGGAATACAACATTTTATAAATACACACTGTTATTAATGAAACCCCGCGATCCCGGAATAAAGATATATTTCAAGAAGCCGTTTCATACTTTGTATCCTTTGCCGGGAAAAAAACGTACTTTAGGTAAATATGCATCCGAATATCCGATCTCTAGTTATAACGTCTCGTAAGGCAATCATGAGATAAAAAAAGTGTTTTGGATCTATTGTGGATCCAAAACACTTTTTTCTCTGGTGACTCAACAGTACGGCTGGTTTTCGTTATTATAGTAAATTCTGCAAGGAATGGCCGGCCTACTTCGCTATAAATCGTAAAGTCTTCGGGCAGGTCATAATATGGGAGAATTTTATTAAGCAGATATATTTTTTTTTATTTTTTATTTTTTTTAAAAAACGTTGCCCCACACTAGGAATTTCTCCTGTATCGTGGGTGCGTTTACAAACATTTAAACTCACATACACAAACAGCCAGACCCGGATCAACTACTTGTAGGTCATACAAATATTTGTTCCATGCGGGAATCGAACCCGCAACACTATTTAAGTGACTTTTAAATCTGTTATTACACCTTCATATAACGCAGGTAAGTTATGCAAAAAAAATATGTTAAACTAAAACGCATACACATCAATTCTATATGTGAATATTTAAGTATTGTATTGAAATCGTTTCTGAAATAAATTCAGGAAGTAGTGTCTAATGCATAAAAAACGATATTACTTTCAAACTACTTAAGATATTTTCATGATATTTTTTTTGTATGATCAGACAATTTTATTATCTTTAATTATATCTGTGATTTTTTTTAAATATTCATACTTGCGTTACTAAAAATAAATACTCCCTATGAAACTGAACGGCTGCGCGGCGGCGCGGCGTGAGTGCAACGTGCATTGTTGTATGGCCAAGGTCAACGGCGATTACCCGACCCTTAATGAGCAGGTGGATATTTCTTTTAGCACTGTTATGTACCTCGTAAAGCAGTCATGCGAGATAAAATAGTCGTTTTTTATGTAAAGTGGGTCTTTTTTCACTAAATTGTATGGATGTTGGTGCACTCTAGGTGCACCTCTGGCTAACCCTTCGGGGAAGACGGGTGTGATATTTGTAGTGTTGTATAGATGGTTTTACGCTATTTACCAGACTATCTGTAGACATTCGGACTTAGCAATACTTCGCTATAATAAGTAGCTACCTTATTTTGCGCCATGATAATACCAATGTCACATAAATATCAGGCGCTGTGCACCAGCAGTTCACACGTCTTCTGAGTACAGCCATTCTCTGTGCAAAAAGAAACACGTTGCAGGAACAACTAGATGCGACAAAAAAGTGTCCGTTCACCTGTCACTTAATATCTGTAGCGCGATGCAGCAATGTCAGCCCCCACTTACAGTCGGCGACCTTCCAAAACTAAAATTCTTGAAGTATGAGCTCGAGTTTTCGCAGCTCATGTCAAGCTAAAGAAGATTGGATAGACATAAGTAGATTAAACACTAAATGTGGGTTAAGATGCCGACGACCGGACCTTAGAGGACAGTGATGTAATACACCTAAAACACTACAGGGCCGAATTCGGCAATAAAAACATCACACACGCGAAAAAGTTTTACTACCGTGAATAAATACGCCAGATTGACAAAAAATCTCACTGTAATATTTTTGTATCGTAATAAAAAAATGGTAGGTAATCAACAAAAAAGATTTTACGAGCAACTAAAGTTGACTTATTTGCATAGATATTACAATATTCTTTGTTGAGTAAGGAATTTCCGTTACAATTTGGAGTTTACAATACATAAGAATGTTGGTGGTAAAACCTTGTTAAATACAGATTTTATTTGAAGACCATCGGCTTAATTCTCCTGTACTTTCGTTCAGATTGACGGCTTTTCAGTATTGGTCTGCATTCGTTTTGTATTTTAGATCTTACACATTCCCATATGGATAAAATTGTAATATTCATCGCCTTTAAGTTAATTTTTAAGCAATTCTGAAATACAACTTTGCACGAATTCATCTCAACGTATCATGAATGAACGTGTCACATAGACAGGCGCCGAATGCGGCCCTGTTTTAACTTTCTCTCTTACAGCATCACAGATTGCGCATGATTCTTGTTAACGCATTTGGCCACATTGTGCGCGGGCGCTAGCCGCGAGCGCAATGTCTCGCGAACTGAACCATTTTTAAATAATTTAAATTTAAATTAAATAAATTAAAAATGCACAAGTGCGCCCCCGCGTGAGTGTAAAAGGATTGCAGTTTTGAAATAAATTGTGTGAGTGTCGTAAATATAAAATTAAGTTCGAAAAGTGCTTAAAAGTTTTGGACACATGTTATTTATTTGTGTTACTTTTCATTGGTTCTGAAAGGGATGAGTTTCTATTGTGTTAGAAAACAGTTTTAAATTTTCAATGGCTGTTGGTTCAGCTGAAAATTTGGCAAAAGTCTAAAATAAATAAATGAAATCGAATTTAAAAGTACGGATTGAAATATTGTTTTGTTAGAATCACAACAGAGGCTTCGTTAATAGTTTTTTTTAATAAAAATTAAATTAAAATTACCGTTCCAGATATTAACAGTTTTACCAAATAATGTCAAAAACATAAACACCAAAATGTTTGGGTTCAAACGTTCATCGGTGCAGCTGGTGGTCTTACTGGCTTGGCTTCTGCGATATTACACCTTCGGTTCGATGGTATTATGGTGTATTTTCGCTTGCGGACTGAGTGTAGCCGTTGTCCTGGGCATCACGACTTACGACCATGACTATTGGACGTCGAGAGGGGTGTTCTCGCCCCCAGGATGGCCCATAGTTGGCCATATCATGTCTGTGGTGTTGTTCAAGGAGCAAGGAGGCATGTGCTTCAAGAGGATCTATGATACTTATAAGGATAAAAGATTTTTAGGTGAGTAAAGTTTCAGCAGGGCAATGTTTAACTCGGAGCAGACCATTTAATTTATCTACATACTAATTAGATGGTGACGTAACAATTTAATTGATGTAGGGTAGTATGGGAATCTTAGTCAACAAGAACATAAAATTAAAAAAAATTACGACTAACAGATATCTACTTAAACAGCGTGCCGCTACAGTGGCGACATTTATTTGACACACTGGTAGGGCTAGTGGCCAGTAATCATAATTTTTAATATTTTTAATTTAATTTAAAAATAAACGTTTTTTTTTTATATAAGTATTATATTAAGATAAATAATTATAAATCAAACAAACTAAATAATAAAGCTCTCTCTTTCCTTCAATTCGCCTACTCCTTGCACGTTATTTGTTTTAATTTCATTGATTCGATGTTATGATCCATGACCCCGGCTAATTACCTCTGTGCTACAGTTCTTTAAGTCAGGTTGCTCCAAGATGCTTATTTCGAAAATCGTAAATAAATCAATAAATAATAATGTCTAATTAAATTAAAATATTTTCATAAAACGTAAAGGCGAAACTGTTTATGTGTATTAAATTAATGTCGCCACTGTAGCAGCAAGCTGTATAATTTATATTACGGCGCGTCTGTCTCGCAAATGAAAAAGATGACACCAAAAGCCCACATACTACTTATGACCACCTCCGGATAAGTTAGGACTATCTTTAACTATCTTATTAGCTGGATAGGTTTAGATCCATTCTGTTGCACATTCTGGTAGAGCTAAGTAGCTACTAATCACACATGACATGTCATTATTTGTATAAACGGTTTTATAAATTGTTCATATGACTTTTATTTTTTGATTATAATGCTATTAATTTATAGCCATATAGCATAATTAGCCTATAATGTTCTCACTGCTGGGACACATGCTTCCTCTCTTCGAGAGGGAGTGGGCTGTAACTACCACACGGGCACAGTACGGGTTGGTAGATGTCACATGTCTTCGAATTGTTGGTCTAGGACATGCCGGTTTCCTCACGATGTTTTTCTTCACCGTTTTGAGAGCAGTGGTGATGAAATTATTTACACAAAGTAAAGCGCCTGCCTGGGTTCGAACCCACGACCTACGACTCGTAAGTCGGGGCCGTTATCACTGGGCTACCACTGTTCCTCGCTCCTATTGCCATATGGTTTTTATAATTTACTAGCTTTTGCCCATAGTAAGTATGACCTTCTATTTGCCGCTAATACGTATAAATTCTGGGCATTGCTTCGGGATGAAAGGTACCCTATGTCTGTTTCTGTACACCTGACAACGTATGTGCAAAATTTTAGGATGATCGGTTCAGTGGTTTAGGCGTGAAAAGGTAACAAACAAACAAACTTACTTTCACATTTATAATATTAATTAGGATTAGGAAGTTAGGATTAGGATGCTTGAATGGTATTCTACAATTGTTATTTTTTTTGTTTATCTAATATTTTCTAATTTAAATTGAGTTGCATGTATTAATATTTGTACATCTAATACTTATGTTTCATGCTGGATTATATTCGAGTGCAATGTGAATTGTTACTGAATAAATTAATTTAATTTGAATTGTATACTAACTACTATCTTCCGGTCTATCTGGTGGGTTGTAAAACAACCACGCAGTAAAAATTTGTGTTAAATGATGGTACAGACGTTCCAAAATTAGGTACTTAGAAGTATTGTTAACGCGCCCTCAGAAATGACGACCTCCATGGTGACCTAGAAATGGAACCCATCACCAACATAATTCAATAATTTGCTGAAGCCCATGAACACCGACTCCGCCGACATGTGAACGTCGAGGCAATTCCGCTGTTAGACAACACAAATATAGTGCGAAGACTAAAACGAACAAAACCATTTGAGTTAGTGTAGTGCTACTCGTACTATTCTATAATCTGAGGGTGTAGTGTAAAAAGTGTAGAAATAATAGTGACAATGACACACATATAACACATGAACAAAGTGTTTTTATAATAATATTAGACTCTAAGAAAGTGGATCGGACTTGTGTAAAGTGCTATGAACGCGATTATAAGTTTTAAAATAATTATCACATACAAATTAGGTTAGATTAAAATAGTTTCTTATTCTTGAAGGCTAGATTGTAATGAATTAGAACCTGGTTCTTTTTAATAAACCACAAAAATAAAAAATAAACTTTAAAATATCAATAGTTGTATGCATAAATTCACGTGGGCATTGATAAGAAATTGTGTTTCAAAATGACCCAACAAACTTTAAGAGGTGGTTTAGACCATCGAACTGACTATCTTTTGCTATGGGACCAGGACATATTCCGCCTTATTACAAAACAAGATTTATATTTGACATGGCTTAAAGCATGGAGCCAGTTTTTGTAATAAGAACGTAGCCGTGATTGAAATACCGTTATTTTTACAAAACTGAAAACTTAGTTTGGTACTAAGTTGTCAGTTTTGTGTTTAGGAACTTTACCATAGTCGGAATAAAGTTCGAAATTCAATAATGGCTCCATGTTTTAAACCTGGGTCTGAAGATAAACCTTGTTTTGTAATAAGGGGGATACAGTTCAGCTGTACTAAACGTTATTATGGAACAGCTGATTTGTTTTCGCGGTTTCAAAGTTGGTCCCTTATTAAAAGTTATTCAGTTCGATGGTCAAAAGCACTCCTTAAAGTTTCTCGAGTTAATTTTGAAACACCTTATACTGGCAAAATATGGCCGACAAGTGGTCGCATGGCACCGCCGCCGGCTCCACCAGAGTCACCGGTTATACCAGCAACATGTGTTATCATGGATGAACGAACGAGTCCAGCGTATAACTAGGCCGTGACCAATTATTCAATCAATCAATGGCCTTTACATCGTAATGCATAATACATTAATGGATTAAGTAAAGCTAGTTTTTTGCTGCCTCGGTGGTCCAGTGGTCGTAAGCTCGACTGCTGAGCGTGGGTTCCTGGGTTCGATTCATTCCATGATAAGCCAAAGTGTTAGTGGGATTTTTCTTCGGAAATTTAATAAAATACTTTGAAAACATGCGACAAAATTTAAGGGAGTGTTTACCCATCAATACGAACAACTTTTACTATGGGACCAAATTAGAATTCGCAAAAATAAAAGTCGTCTTTCCTATAAAGGTACATAACCGATTGAACCATTTTGTATAGAAAACTCGACTTTTTTTTTGCGAATTCTAATTTGGTCCCATAGTAGTTGTAAGTTGTTGGAGTTGTAAGTTGTTCATATTGATGGGTAGAACACTCCCTTAAATTTTGTCGCATGTTTTCAAAGTCAACCTGTATTAGTCTATTTTGTGTCCAGTTGATGGCAATAGGCTTGCCCCCTTTTAATTCGCCCCCTAAACTCGCTTTGGTAAAGTTACGTTGATTGTCTCAATAATAAATCATTATTTTATTAATTAAAGTATTTTTCCGTATAAATTTGTTTTTTTTCGATTTTCATTTGTTATTTCGGCATTAATTTTTCAATTGTAGTAAAAAGACAGGATCAGTATCAAGAAGAGGATTTATTTCCGTGGAATAAATTTGAGGTGGACCATGGCCAATAGACATTTTTTTTTGCATATTCCTCATCATTTAGGTGATCCACCGGCAAGAAATAGTGCCCGTGGTCCACCCAGGTGAACTAAGCAGGTGGACCACGACCGAATCCCGAAACGTAACTGGCAAAAAGTGGATGTACTAAACACCTCTTCCTGTCTCTTTGTGAGCCGTGGTGGCCCCATGACAACGACCGTGACTTACGTCCTGCAGATCGTAGGTCCGAAACCAGCGCTTTACTTTGTGTAAGTTATTCCATCACCACTGCTCTCAAAACGGTGAAGGAAATCATCGTGAGGAAACCGGCATGTCTTAGTACCAACAACTACATGACATGTGACATCTACCAACCCGCACTGGGCCCGTGTGGTAGATACAGCCCATTCCCTCTCACAGAGAGGAGGCTTGTGTCCCAGCAGTGGGAACATTTATACTTATTCTATCCCTTTGTAGAATACAGACTTGATGTTATGTTATATTTTATTTTACTAGCACCGACATCCATACAGCCTGGGGCCCAAGTCTGCTATTTTTATAAATTCAGACATTCCAACACGATCCCATTGTCATGCCATTGTCATTTTGCTAAAAGTTCGTAATCTGCTAAATTCATAATGGTCGATCATTGGTCGGTCAATGTTCTCGTAATAGAATTGTGTTATTATAATGGCATTGTCGTATTGCCATTATTATGAAACCCATTAGTAGAAATGTCATTCATTTGTCATTATGTACGAGATTACCAATAAATGCAACAAAATTTCTTTCAATGTAGTGTCAGTGGCCGACCATTGGAAAGTCATAATGATGCCATTATAATAGTAGATTATCAAACTTGTCAAAATCAACAATTATGAAATCAATGATCGACCATTCTGACACTATTGTAATAGCAGACTTGAGGCCCTGAACGTGTGTACATGGCATCATACATAAATATCAGCAATGCTGCATGGAATTCACGAATTGCGAAAGTTATTATTGATTCGGTTTTCTTTTAATTTATGTTTTGGGGTGGAGCATGCTTGGCTATCGACCTTTTTAAGTTTCCGTGGCCGTGAGTCCGTGACGATGTGGTTTATTGACCAATTTGTTCACAGAAATACCTGTGTAATACCTGTCTGTGTGGTGCCGGACGAACAGAATATCACCACCCTATTTCTTCCCGTGGGTGTCGTAAAACGAGACAGACTAAGGGATGACTAGAGAATGGGCAGCAATGCTTTCTATGTATTTTAACACCATAATGCGATCGCCAACCCGCCTGCCAAGCGTGGCGATTATGGCAAACCCCCCCTTGGGAGGCTTGTGTCCAGAAGTGGACGTCTTTTGGCTGATATGATGATGAATATCTGACATACCTCCGCATGCTGTGTTACATCTTGAAAACCTGCTAATTTCGAGCAGTTATTATATCCAAAACCTCAATGTTTGTAGTATACAATTTGCACGTAGGGACAACATGCTGTAAATAAGCATCGTAGCATACCAATGTGCATTTTAAGATCATGTCTACTTCAGACATACCTAAAGTCAGATAGACTTGATTCCTAACACAACAAACAATGAACAAATTCAACCCACAATTCCAGGCTGCCATCAGTTCTACCAACGCACGTTGGTGGTCCGAGACCCCGAGCTGATCCGAAGAGTGTGCGTCAACGACTTCCAGCACTTCACGGACCGAGGGTTCTTCTTCAATAAGGACGTGGATCCCCTGGCAGGATCTGTGCTGTTTTTGAGGGGGAATGAGTGGAAGAGGCTCAGGGCGAAGATATCGCCGATATTCTCGTAAGTTTCATCTCAATTTTGGTAATTGAAGAATCGCTAAGAGCCCAGCCGATAGGCATTATGCTGTGCATTCTTTTCCAGAATATTTTAAATGCACTGAAAACCGCGTATGTCGTGTTTCGGAAAGAAACCAGAGGGTCTACTTGAAGCGTAAATCCGAAGTGTCGGCCGTTTTATAACTTCCATAGTTTCCTTTTTTGACTTTGAATCCTTACCCGACTTATAGTCATATTTTTGACTTTGGCTTAACTCTTTGACTATCGTTTTTTTTTTCGTTTGCCGTAATCAGCCATAGTTAGCCGTAGTCAAGCAACGGACGAACATTCGGCCGATATTTCGGATTTATGTTTAGAGTAGACTCCCAGGGTTTTTGCGAAGTAACCCCAGTTAAAGACTTGAAGAATGTTCCTCGAAATATTATATGATTTTTGAACAATGTAGTTATTGTTATTAATATGTGTTTAACCGACATCAAAAAGGAGGTCATTCTTAACAAAGAGTTAAACAGGTTTAGTGCAAATAAATTAGAAGTTAGTCAAACTTGCGTAAGTGCAATTGTGTAAAGCATTCTTGCATTCTTAACGTCCGACGAAAAAGAGGAGTGTTATACGTTCGTAGTGTGTCTGTCTGTGGCTTCATACCTCCTGAACGGATGAACCGATTTTGATTATTTTATTTTTGTTTGAAGGTGTTTTAATCGAGAGTGTTCTTAGATATATTTCAAGAAAACCTGTTCAGCTGTTTGACGATCATAAACACTTTTCTAGTTGAAGAAAACAACTTTTTTTTTACATTTCTCCATTAGGTACCCTATTTTTTATACAGTTGCTCAGTTGCACATCTAAAGTGACTATTTTATAATTTTCAGGCCAATCAAACTCCGTGGAATGTTTCCCCTAATAGAAAACACAGCAGGAGAATTTGTCACACGAGTCCAAGATTTACTGTCACAGCCTAAAGATGTAACGAACCAAAACGGCAACAAAAAAGCAGATGGTCTATCTAATGGTGTTGGACCCAGTTCGTCTGTGGTGGATTCGGAGAAGCTCGTGGGTGGTTATACTGCTGATGCCATAGTGCCCTGTGCTTTTGGTCTGAAGAGTGGTGTCATGTATAATGAGGAGGATCCCTTTGCTGTGGCGTTGCACGCGTTCTATGAAATGTCGCTGTACAATATTTTTGAGAAGTGAGTAAAAGATTTCAATAATATTTATGTTACAGTACAGTCGGGACCAGCATTACATGACCCCTCTTCCATTATTCTTCTTTGTAAGAGGGGTTAGGTAATGCTGATCACGGACTGTACTATATAAATAAAAAGTGTTTGGTAAGGAACTTTATCGGCCTTATTACAAAACAAGATTTATATTTTGACATGGCTTAAACTATGGAGCCAGTTTTTGTAATAAGAACGTAACTGTGATTGAAATACCGTTCTTTATACAAAACTGAAAACTTAGTTCGGTACTAAGTTGTCGGTTTTGTATTAAGAACTTTACCATAGACGGAATAAAGTTCGAAATTCAATAATGGCTCCATGATTTAAACCTGGGTCTGAAGATAAACCTTGTTTTGGAATAAGACGGTATGAGTTCAATAGGGTGCAGTGGAAATTATTGGAAATTGTTATTACCTTGCTAATGAAAGACAGGCATATCATCATCATTTTCATAGCCTTTTCCCAATTATGCTGGGGTCGGCTTCCAGTCTAATCAGCAGTGGGAATATTATAGGCTGACTAAGCTAGTTATTTCCCATTAGGTTCAGGTATCATCAGGTAAGTATCAATTAAAGTTGTTTGTTTTACCCTCATCGTAATAGCAGAAATGATTTTCCTTTTAATTATTTCAATCAGAGAAAACCAAGTTAAGATTTTCTTGTATTATTCATTCCAGGAAAACAATGGGTTTCCTTCAATGATTAATTTATGTCATTGAATGAAAACAACAAGGAAAAATGTTTATTAATTAATTATTTACTCAAAGAAAAACCCAAGAGCAAAATGGAAAAATGGCCTAGAAGGTTTCATGGGGTTATAGGGGGGACAGTAGGCTGCATTTTGGACATAAAATTGCAAAATAGATTCAGCAGCATCTATCACCAATACTTTTATGCTTTAAGTACTTAGAGCGTGATGATAATCTAAGAACAATTTTTGTCGGACTACCGCTTAAGATATACCAAGAGGCTCATTTTTGGCAGCGAACTTCACGTAAATGTGATTACTAATCTTTACACCAAGCGTGGTGATGTTATTTATTCTTTGGTTTATCCATTTACTTTATCCATTTATATTTTATATTTATTTTATATATCCATTTATAACATGAAATTGTCATACCCAAATTTAGATTAACTAAAACAAGCGAGTAATTTCTTATAAACAGTATCCGCTTTTATAACAAGTTGCCAACTTATCAAAGACTACGTTGAAGACAAGGAAGTTTGGCATTAATTCCTTCTGCGCTTGTGGCTTACCTGGTACCTCATTAACGGCAAAACTATGTAAATGTCTCTGCTCCCAAATTACGATTACTTATATTTTAATTTTTTTTTTTACAAACTTCACGTACAACATTTTTATCTTATTTGACATTGTAAACCTACAATTTTAATTTCAACAAGGTTCTAACTTTTATTATTTTAATAATATTTTAGGCTTAATAGACTGTAGATTTGTAGACCATTTTCTATTTTGTTTAGTACCTGGTACTTTTAACGGGACCTACACTGTCCTCTTATATCTATTATTAACACTGTAATTTGAAACATTGTAAAAGCCAATTATTTTTAAAAGAGTAACAGTGGAGTTTCTTGCCGGCTCTTCTCCATAGGAAACGACCAATTGGAACTTTACACCTAGCTTCTGACGTTTCATAAGTGCCCATGTAGGCATATGTGAAATAAAATATTTTGATTTTTTGATTTTAATCTTACTTACACTGATAGGTATAATAAAAAGTTACCATGCAGTAGTCGTGTTTGTGCAAAAAAAAATGCTCTAAACTTCTAATTGAAATACTAAAGACTTACCAACTATGTTGAGCTCGATAACAATTAAACAATTTATTCAGGACACACTCCGCCTGTGTATAACTTTCAAACAAGCATTAATAAATAATAAATTGATTCCGAACTTTCTTAGTTTGAGGTAGCCAATCACTATTATTTGCTTTATCCAATTGCGTAGAAGAAAACTTCTTAACGTAATCTGAAAATTACTTACTTTGTAACTATTAAATAGTTGTTCGAAAGAAATTAGCAACATAATTTGTTCTAATTTGGCTGGAATTTATAATAGTTTGTTATATTCTATACGTTTTAGTTTTGTTAATTGAATTGGCCGGAGTCAAAGTTCGGTTGTAAATTGATGAGTAAATTGGTGTTTCAGATATCAAAGACGAAAAGCTAGTTATTTGTGTTGCTGTTGATAAATTAACATATGAGATTCTGAGTGTTTCTAAGGTTTATTCATCAAGCCAACTGATGTTATAATTAATTTGGTAGGGTTATTAATAATAAGGTTTATTACGCCAATTAGAAAATGTATCAGACAAACTATGATACCTCCATGTGTGTAATGATCAGTGCACAGGCGTTTCATAACGCGTTTTTCTACACACTTGCAAAGAAAAAGACAGACTTGTAGGTATTGTTATTAATTTTTATGGAAAATGGCGCGCTGGTATTGTTTTTCTCCGCGCGCTGCGCTAGTGATTCGCGAGCAGATGTAAAAAAATTGGAAAATCCAAAAGTGCACGCCTCATAACGTTCACATAGTTTTTTTCTTATTACTGCTAACAATAAGATAATTAATCAAATGAAATAAAATAAAAACAATTATAAATATTAATAAAAAAAATAATAAAAAAAAACAGAATACTGCTATGGTTTAGTGGCGCCATAATTATAAGGTGAGAAAAAAAAATACTGTGATAAATAGATAGATATACAAAAAAAATACAGTCATATATTAGTTTTTTTATGGATAATAATTAAACGACAGTGAATTTAACGCTCATATTAATTGAGAAAGTTAAAAAAAGAAGAAGAAGATTATAAAAAAAAAAATATTGCGGTACGATAATTTTTTCGACCAATTTCCCTGCTACATACACCAATCTATAAACACAGACACAGGGACGTCCAGGAAAGATAATTTTTAATGTTATTATTTATTAAGTTAAACAAAATAATTGTTATTTAATTATATTTTATGTGTCTGAAAAATTATTTGCCTTGATATTAGTATACTCATATTAACCTGTAATTGCGATATAGATAAAAAAAAAACGATTTCAGTTTCGAGAAAACTGTTTTTTTTTTAAATGTCGAGAGTAGAGCAGAACCTCAACGGTTCGCTTATGAGGCGTGCAATAAAGGCACTGACAAAATCGCTAAACCACCTATGTAAAAAATATACCTAATAACCACAACATAATGTTTTGAATACTCAAATTAAGGTTAATATGTAGTGAAAAATATATAATTTGATGAAATAATTTTGATGATTCATTAAACTTAATAATGGGTAGGGGTACAGAGGTAATACAAGTTTTGATAGTGTTCTCAATGCTTTGCTGTCACTTGGGCATGAAAATTTACATAAAAATTACAATCTACTATCAAAATAAAAAATTATTAAATTGGAAAATCATTTTATCTTTCAAGGTCAAGAAGTATCTAGTAATATGAATTGTTTAGACATAAAAACTCTTTGTGGAGATTGATAAATACTAGATATAATACTAGCTTAAACTAGAGGCAAAGTTCTTTATTTTCTGGGGTGACATTATTTTATTGCCTGAATGTCTTGAAGGCAGTAAGTAAGAGTGTATGCTAACACGAATTTGTTTTATATAATTCATATACTCGGGTACCTACATAATTAATTAAATTTTAATCTGTAACATGCGTTTATCTTTTTTCAGAACGATGCGTCAATTCTGGCCAGCTTTTGTATTGTTCTTCAGAATGAGAATCATACCTAAGAAGACGCACGATTTCTTCTACAACATTGTGACCACCGTGCTGAGGGCTAGAGAGAATGGTAACGTGACTTGTTATAACTACTCTGTTTATTAACCGACTGAGGCGAAGCCAAAAAAGGAGGGTTATGTGTTTGTGCTGTATGTATCTATGTCTGTCCCTATGTTCGCTCATAACTGGCTGAACCGATTTTGATGAATGATATGTCGTTAGATTCGTCTTTATTGCACGAGTGTCATGGGGTATATTAAAATTATTAAAAATCTAAATGGCGGATTTTTGACGCCAATAGGTGTGTTTTCGAAAAAAAAATATCTCCCAAGCCTATCGAGTGGGGTATCAAAATGAAGGGTTTTAAAAGGTGATTACTAAAATATATACTTATGATATGTTTAAAAGTAATTTAAATGAGAAATGATAAAAAAAGTATCCCGAACTTTTGGAGTGAGTGAGTAAGAGGTCGTTATCACTCGATTATCAGTGAGTATATAACATAATTTACCGTCTTATAATCCTAACTAAAAAGTATAAAATAAAAAAAAGTTAATTAAAAAAAATCAAAAACCCGACTGCGTAAAAAGTGAACTTAAAAAAATATGGAAACAAGATTTATATAAATGAATACTGTAAATAATCTCATGCAGTCGGAGGCATCTTCCTAACAATAACGACCTATTGCCTCCGACTTCATGAGATTATTTATAATATACGCAGTCGGGTTTTTGATTTTTAAAATTAAAATTATTCTTATTATTTCTTCTACAAAATCGTGAGCACCGTGCTGAGGGCTAGAGAGAATAGTAACGTGAATTGTTATATCTACTCTGTTTATCTACTTTCTCGATGTTTGTTCATTTTTCTATATTTCCCTAAGGGAGAAAGAGAGATGAAATAACAAACAGTTTGGGTAAAACCTAAAAGTTGATATTGAAACTGTGTTAGTTTTTATTGAGTTATTGCTAGGCTTTGTATTATTTGAAGAATACACTGGGGTATAGAATCAAGAGAGATTATTTTTATTTTATTAGGTTCCCAACAATTGATTACACTGATACAAACGCATAAGTAATATATTTTAAAAATTAAAATAACAGTGCATCAGTTACTTATAGGTAAACACCACATGCATAAAATAATGGATCAGAGAATTAAGCTAATTTACTTAGTAGTAAGCGCTAACACTGAAAAATTGTACTGTAGCGGCATCAACATCGCCACATGCGAACTACGCGTCACACTGACGTCACGCAAAATCCTGCATCGCGCAAGCAGAGTTTACCGCGCGATTAGCATATGTACAACATCCCGACATCAGCCGTCGGGCAGTTGCCCACCAGACACAATACCGGTCTGGTCGGAGGATCCTCCCTTTTCTATAGAGTATGAGTGAACTTTACACCCTGTTCCTCATACCTCTAAAGTACATTGGTAAAAAGTTACACTTGAATGAGATATCTATTGATTCTAGCTGTATCTCTATCAGACGAAGCTATTAGACGTGTGGATTTCACCAATAAAACTGAACGCGATCAGTACTTCTAAACCGCGTTCAAGACCTGTCAGTGTCAAGAAATGACTATAAATGCCAATCACAACCGCTGTATTTTCTTCGTCTCCCGGCCCGCAGTGGTGAGTCGTGTCCCTAGACGAAATCGGTCTATCAGCTCTCAAGTGGTTGAATTCTCTTTGGTGTCAATATTCCACAAACATTTGAACACTGACAGCTCTTGAACGCGGTTTAGAAGTGCTTATCGCGTTCAGTTCCCAATAAATGCTTTTTCTTTCTTTCAGTTTTATTGGTGAAATTCTCGTGTGACTAATGTGTTTTTTTCGAACGTTTCTTTTAAGGCGCAGATATATGATTGTAGTGACTTTTAAATCTGTTTTTACGCCTTTCTAAAATGCAAGAAAGTAAATGCAAAAAATGCATGTTAAACTAGAACGCATACACATCAATTCATTATGTGAATATTTAAGTATTGTAGTAAAATACTTCATGAAATAAATTCAGGAATTGATGTCTACCCAAAGCATAAAAAACGATATTACTTTCAAACTAGGTACATAATATACTCCGTTAGAAATAAGATTAGACATTTAAATAAACCTTCTTTACAGGCCGTTCAACCGATTTTGACTTCTATTGCGTTGTTGGCATGATAAATGGCAGCTGTAATAAACAGTTGGTATTGTAACTACGTTTTTGCTTTTAATAATGCCGTCCTAATACCCAAGGAATAGAACTCAAAATTGGTTGAACGGACTGTAAACAAGTTTATTTAAATTTCTAATCTTATTTCAAATGGGGCATAGGTACTTAAAATATTTTTAAGATTATTTTTTTGTATAACAGACTATTTTATTATCTATGACATATTAATAATATTATGATTTTTATGAAATATTAATATTTTCCTTACTAAAAATAAATATTCCTTAAGAAAGCGAACACAGCGCGACGCACATTTTGTATGGCCAAGGTCAGCGGCGATTACCCGACCATTTAGACCTATAGATATTGCCTGATAATAATAATTTCATAATAATAACCTACATTATTCTTATGCAATAGATAAAATAAAAATAACTAATATACTTACTATACCTGTATACACAAACCTAATAATATATATAAAAACCTACACATAATTATGCACCCAACTAAACACATTAATAATTTATAATAATAATGAATTGCTTGAATTTTATTGTTACTTAGCCCTCTTCCTTTCTCCTAATTCTTGCTGTGCCCGACAGGGTCCATATTGATCTTTTACTTTTTTATACCATCTATTAATACTTATGGAATGCAATAAAGAATTGAGAATTGATGTTGCTTTAGCATTAAGAGAGTCTTTTAAAGAGTAAAACTGTTTTTGTGAAACTGTATCTAGTCTTGTATTTTCTAGATGTGGCTGCTTTATGTTACGCGCAATCAATAAATTGCTAACTCTTAATTTACAGGCGTTCAGGAAAAGCGCGGAGATTTCATCGACATGATGATGGCGCTCAGAAATGATGAGACGAACAATAACTGTAAGAAAGACCTTGAAGATGTGGAAATCAGTAAGTGTTGACCATTGTTTTTGATGTGAGACATCTATAGGCGCACGTAAAACCGATTTCTGGCGGGGCGACGCATGCCGCGTGGCGATCGGCCACTATACACTCTATATATGTAGTAGCGTGTAACTTATTTACTACTACTTACTATGGGACAAAACATGAAAAGAAAAAAATCTGCTGTTCCATACATTTTGACAAGTTATTCGAACATAAATGAAGGGAACAGCTGATTTTTTTTTCGTGATTTCAGGTTTGGTTCCATAGTAAAAGTTGTTCATAATGATGAGTACAATGACCCGTTAAGAGGTTGTGCGTTAATTCTGGGACATGTTGCTTACTACTGCCATACTTTTACTTAACTCTTACAAAAAATAGCACTTTAAAGCTTAATATTACGCAAACGGATCCCTGAATCGGAAAATGGTTTAAACAGACCCACAATATTTTTGAACGACATATTTAAAGATACCCCACACCATGGGATAGACGAGAAAACAATATCATCCCCATTTTTACTTTACGTGCCCTAACAATATTTTGTTTTTCAACATTTTATTTTACCACTTTGTCGGCGTGTTTAATATGTATACCCATGCCAAATTACAGCTTTCTAGTACTAAGAGTCTCTGAACTAAGTCGAGGACAGACAGACAGATGGACATGGCGAAACTATAACGCTGGTAGCACACCTCCGCCACGAAACCATAGCAGCGAAACCGCAGTAGTTCAATTCTACTGGCTCGCGTCATGTTCCACTACTCGAATCGGATGCTAGTAGCCGAACATGACGCGAGCCAGTTGAATTTATTATTTATATGTTGACTATGGTTTCATGGCGGGGGTTTGCTATCAGCGTTAGGGTTCCTTTTTAACTGCGGAACCTTAAAAACTATTGATACATTTTGCACTTTTCTCAAAGCCATTTTTTAAATTCTGCTCAAAAAATTTAAGGATCAAAGAAAAATGTTGGCCGAAGTAAAGCACGAACTCATTACAAGTTTTATCTCTCGGTTAACTTTAAGATAACGTAATTAATGTGTTCGTATTAACTTTCGACATTAAGGCGAGTCCAATATTGCTTAACTCCTTAACTTTTACTTAATTCGGTTCGTAATTTTAAGTTTTCGAATAATTATTATCGATTTGCTAAGTTTGTTTGCAAGGGTACATTAACTTAGTTTAAGTCAGAATAATTTATGAAAGGGATAAAGCCAATTTACCAAAACATTTTTGAGTAACTTATTCTGTAATTACTATTTAAAGAGATTGCTTTATTTCTGTCTTGTTCTACACTAAGCCCTAGCTTTAAGTGTTATGTATTTATTGTACATATACAATATGTACCAAAAACCCTGTTGTTACTTCTACCTACGTTTTCAGAATCGGTATACATACGTAACAAAGCAAGTAATTTATAAAAACTGTTCAATAAAAATAATTAAATTAAATATTTAATTATTAATATTTGTAATATTTAACTGAGATCATACCTCTTTAGTTCTTTGATTTTGACATCTCAACTAGCCAATTCTTATTATTTTTAAATTAGTATTCCACCAATGTTGTGCTTGTAGGTTAATGTATACGTCCCTAAAAGGAACAACAGGGTTTTGTTACATACTGTTTAATATGTAAATGGTACACCACAGACTATCTGCAGTATGGTCTCTCCTTATCCCCGCTTAGGAGCCTTTACAACGTTCGGCTTTTCATACAAACTTTCAAGCCCTTGTTTTTCGATATGACTGAACCGATTTTAATGAAACTTCAGACGCATACTCGTAAGCAGGATACAAAATAGTAAAAACAAGGGCTTGAAAGTTTGTATGAAATGCCGTACGTCGTAAACGCTCATAACCCATAAGTTCGCTCATAAGTTCGCTTTTAGTGACAAGACCACCCATTGTGTAATGTGTATCTTTATATACGTAATTTTTATGGTGTGCTTAATAAAGAGTAATCTATTCTAAAGCATTTTACCAACCCTTTCCAAATTCTATCCACAGCCGACATGGTAATCTCAGCAAACGCGTTCATAATCTTCCTGGGTGGTTTTGAGACCACCTCCTCAACCCTGGCATTCCTCTTCCTGGAGCTGGCAGCCAACCAGCAGGTACAGGAGAAGATGAGGAGTGAGATCCGGGAGGTCCTGGACAGACACGACGGAAAGATCACCTATGAGTTGCTGCAGGAACTGGTGTATATGGAGATGGTGATTCAGGGTATGATATTGTTCAATGTTTTTTTAACTAAAGTTCGTTTTTTAATCCCAGATAGTAATTTGACATTTCAAATCATTGGTGTTCGTTTTTTTTCAATTTGGAGTTTGACATTTGCACCTGTCAAATTGTGATCAGTGGTGGCCGAGTGGTAAAGGCCTCGACTTACGAGGTTCGAACCCGGGCAGGCGGTTTGCTTTGTGTACATAATTTAATCATCAATGCTCTCAAAACGGTGAAGGAAAACATCGTGAGGAAATCGGCATGTCCTAGAACTGA
Organism: Tiliacea aurago; assembly: GCA_948098905.1. Lineage (NCBI taxonomy): Eukaryota > Metazoa > Arthropoda > Insecta > Lepidoptera > Noctuidae > Tiliacea > Tiliacea aurago. The sequence goes on along the minus strand of OX402592.1, from coordinate 23,474,693 downwards.
AAATTTAAAGACATGTGACATCCACCAACTCGCACTGGGCCCGCGTGGTGGATTATGGCCCACTCCCTCTCACAGACAGGAGGCCTGTGTCCCAGCAGTGGGAACATGGTAAGTGAGCATCAAAATATGTCGCTTAGATGGCCGTATTTTTTTATTGCGTTGACTTAGAAACTTTGGTTTTTAAGAGCTCCAAGGGATCGTGGACCTACGTATTTGATATTAATTTCAACTTGATACCTCCACGCGTTCCTGAAAAACGGTCTTGACAGACAGACAGACAGATGGACGGACGGGCAACGAACTGATCCTATAAGGGTTCCGGTTTTTCCCGTTGAGGTACGGAACCCTAAAAAGGCTGCTTGAGCCAAATAATAGACGATAGCTAGCTTTACCTACCCAAAAATGTTATACTGAACAACTGTTTTATTTTATTTTATTTTATTGGTTCACCAACAATTGTTTACACAGGATACGTGCTAAAGGTAAAATGCGAAAGTGTGTATGCAACAGTGCAACAATCACTTACAGGCAAACTCCGCATGCTTATCGAAGTTGTACAAAAAAAAAATAGATTAAATTACTTATCTAAAAGTGTAGAACTTATTGAATATATGATATAATAATATATATAATATATATGACACGCAATGGCATAAAATATTAGTATGATAATATGTAAAAAACACATCTATTTAAAAATACCTTTTTATGTAAGAAATTCGACTTTCAACTTGCCCAAACTTTCAAAGTGTACATCGAATTGATCGCTGCAGCTATTTACGATCTTGCATAATCTACTGTTTCATTTGAGAACCTTAGGAAATTCTTGTTCGTGATAAATAATGTATTTGGTAGCTGTTTTCCGGTTCTTCAAGTGTATAAGTAATTAGTTGGAACACCACACCACATTCAGCACAGTGGCCCAATGGTTGTTAGGTACTTGTAACCAGAAAAGTTTCTTTTAATGAGTTTTTACTTCCTCCTCGAGGAATACTGACTGGTTCAGAATGTTCAGATTAAAGGGACTGTGTCCGTTACAGTGGCTTAAACTAACTGATGTCAGTAAACACGTGTGAATTTAACTTGGTTAACTGACGGGATTACGGGAAATAGAAGAAATAATTTTATAAGACTGATTTTGTATTTTTTTCTATAATTCATCAGTGTGATCAGTGATCAGGCTCGTACTTCGAGACCCAGGGCCCCTAGGCACTTGCCATTTGAGGCCCCCCATTCTGTATACCAATAGGTTAGGTTTCTTTTGACTATTTATACAGTAATAAGAGTTATTATGTCGACTTATGCAAGAAAGTTTTAGAATTTGGAGTACCTAACTAAGATGCTGGGTGGTTCCATTTGGTGCCGGACGTAAAGAATAGCACCATCCCATTTCTTCCCGTGGGTGTCGTAAAAGGCGACTAAGGGGTTTACTAGAGAATAGGCAGCAGCGTTCTCTTATGCATTTTTAAAACCATACTGCGATCGCCAACCCGCCTGCCAAGCATGGCGATTATGGCAAATTTTTAGCACCCCGCCTGGGAAAGGTTAATTTCTTTTGACAATTTAAAATAGAAGTAGGTGTTCCTTTATTGGAATTATGCAGAAAAGCTTTCGACCCGCTGGTAGGCAAGCTACCTGGTCGCAGGAGCTGGGTGGGTGGGGCCACTAGGCTGGCTGGGCCCCTAGGCTGGGGCTTTGTAGGCTTAGGCGGAAATCCGGGGCTGGATACGATGACTGTCCCTATTATGTACCTAGTCATCATTGGATACAATAAAGACCAACAGAATTGTCATGGAGCTGGTTAGGTTTTTGATGTGATCCGGATATGGTGAAATCCGGATAAATTCCGGCTAATTTATCTGGCAGATGGTTTTATACAAATTCTGTTCTGTTTTAAATCTGGTAGTTAATTGCTATTTAGATATTGTCAAAGTCCTTACAATAGACATCGACTTACTTATTTTTTGTTCGTTCCAGAAACTCTTCGCCTCTACCCGCCTTTCCCGAGCATCCAACGCATCTGCACCAAAGAGTACACGATACCTGACACCACCACCGTGGTGGAGAGAGGCACCATCGTGCTGTTCCCAACACTAGGAATACAGAGAGATGAACAGGTCAGTTCTTACTTCATAGATAAAGAAATACTCCTCCTGACCGATTTCGGTCCTGGCGACCAATCTCAAAGAAGACTAGCCATCGACACAGGATATATTATAGCGCACGAGTGTGTGTGCAAACAGGTGCACTCGTAGTCCGATGGGACGGCATTCCAACACGACCGGATAGTGATCAGGCGCAGGACCAACGTCGAGCGATTATCTCTGCGATTTTCTCGGCGATTTTACTCAGAAAGAAATATATTCAGACAAAAATCAAAAAACGTAAGAAAATTTGAATTTCGAGGGCTACCTTAGCGCATCCCCCTTAAAACAATATGGAAAGACGTTACACATCAATAAGCTCTGGTATTTTCGAATTGTAGTGTAACCACAATACAACTACATCAATTATGTCAAACATTAAGTTCTCCTTACCCATGTATTGGCAACTTGGCCAACTCTCAAAATCTTAGGGGTGTATTCTCAACATGAAGGAATCGAGTTAGTTGCATAGCTGCAAGTTATATGCAAGTGCCGGCTCTGACACTTGCTACCAAGTTTTATTTCGTATAAGATATCCGTTTTAAGTTGGCACGTACGTCGGGTGATGCAAGCATAACTATTTCGTCCCAGTATCCAATTTTAAACCAAGTAATACTCTCTGCCAAGTCTTAAAGTAACCAGATTTGACTAATCTGAAATGCTTTCTATAGTCCTAAAGTAGGTACTTACCGTCCCCTATAACACAGTAACATTTCTTTAAACAAATTAGACATCATTACATAATGGTACAAAATAGTTACAGCCATTTTTTTGTATCTTTTACTAAACTGTGCGTTTGGTAAAAGAGACAAAAAAATGGCTGTAAGTTTTGCTGTCTTTCTTTTGTGTTGCTCTATACAACATGTCCCAGAAGAGGCCCCTTAAGAGGTTGTGCATTAATTCTGGGACATGTGGTATATTTATTTCGCGGTGTTGCTTCATTATTTTAGGTATTAGGTATGTTACTCTTTTATCTAATTGCCACGCTAAGTATATTTATTAGTCATCAAATTCTTTATCAACTTAGCCTATCGCAGTTTACTGCTGGACATAGGCCTCTCCCAGGCTGCGCCACAACATCCTGTCCTCCGCCTTCCGCATCCAGTCTGTCCTAGCCACTTTACAAGCTTTTTATGGTCGTCAGTCCATCTAGCTGGGGGGAGTCGCACACTACGCTTGCCGATACCAGGTCTTCACTCCAGGACTCGTCTGCTCCATCGGTCATCGGTCCTTCAACAAACATGGCCAGCCCACTGCCACTTCAGCTTGCTTACTCTGCAAGCTATGTCGGTAACTCGTCCGGTTTTCCGGATAATTTCATTCCTGATTTTTTCCATCAAAAAAACCCTGAGCATTATAGCCCGCTCCATAGCACGCTGAGTGACTTTAAGTTTGTGGACCAGCCCGACTGTCAGTGTCCACGTTTCGGCACCGTATGTTATAACCACAAAGGTCATAACGGCCAGGACGCGTTGGTTGAAGACGGGATAGGCGACGAAAAGACTTTCCAAACGCTCGCGCTGTTTTGTGCTGAATTGAAATTCAATATGAATTAAAGTTGTTTACTCCAAAACCAATAACAATGCTGAACACGTTTCAAGATAACATTTTCGTTAAAACTTCTGCCGAAACAATTTGGGATAATTTTCTCACTAACCCATTATTTTTAGCACGAACGTTGATGAATATTGAGTTAATTTGTTAGATGCCAATCATCTCCGAGATATTGAGTTATCTTATATAAATTAAATTTTAAAAGAGGATTGCGACACTTGCGAAGGTAAGTTGGAGATGCAGGACGGATAAGTAAAGATATACCTTTTACGTTCATCTCAACCTCACTGGATATTATATACCTACTTACTTTGACCTTGTACCGAAACAGGGAAATGGCAGCGAAATAAGCTTACCCGCAGTTATGGTCGAAAAAATAAAAAAACTAATAAATGCTCATATAATAGTGTAGGTATTAGCATTTAGTTTTTTTTTTTGCGTATTTTTGCACTAATTTTGTATAGTATTTTTATCCCACGAAGTGACGCGCGCTTTACTCGTGGTACCCAAGTGTATAAATACGCTGTGAATGTGTGCGTGAAGACGAGTAGCGTCAACACATAATACACACACCGTACACGCACACACACGCTTTGACTTCGCCATTGTCTCGGACGGTACCGAGATCTACTGCGCTTACACACACATTCACAGCGTGTTTGTACACTTGGTTACCACAAGTAAAGCGCGCGTCGCTTCGTGAGATAAAAATACTGTATGATACGATATATAAAAAAAAAGAAAGCAAGACAAAGCATTTATTGGGACTCGCACAGATCACAAATTAAAATAAAACACACTCATAGAACCTTAGAGGACAAAACAAAAAAAACAAAGTGAAAATGAAAATAAAAACAGAAAAACCTGTACGAAGCCAAAAGGTATCACAGCATGTAGCTGCGGCACTTAAAAATAAGTGTCGCAGCCATTGATGTATTAACAATGGTATTCTGATAGGGCCCGCACATATCACATTGTCATATAGGCGAAATCATAACGGCTGAAACTGATACTTAGAATTCTAATTGGAGGAAGCCTATGACCGGCAGGCGAATTGCGTAACACACTATCAGTAGCAATGGATTTAATTTTGACAATACAACAACATTCATTGCGTTACTTGACGATGTTGAACAGACAAACGTTTCGAACATATGAAGCAATGGTTTAAGGCGTTCCAATGTTGTAGATATTTTCATAACAACAGCATGTAGATACTCTTCGGTCGAATTTTCAAATATAATTTTTACTAAAAATATTTCGTCGCGGGTGTGAGTGCGATGCGAAATTGTATGTCAAGGTCAACGGGATTACCCGACCCTTAAACGTAAAGATTATAAGAATTGTAATTGTAAATTGCTAAAGTTCCCTGTAAAGTGGGGTCAACGGAGTTCTAATCAGTATTTTTTTCATAATTTACAACAATTTAGTTGAAAAAATATTCTTTATCAATTATTTTAATAATTGTCGGCAGTCTGCTTTTAGGAAAGGTCAAAGGTGTTCTAATCAATTAATAATACAATGTAGTACAATGAATAAGTCTGTTAGTTTAGAGTTTTAGTCGAAATTATCAGGAAGGACATGATTGCAGTCGTATACAATGTAAAAAAAACCGGCCAAGTGCGAGTCAGACTCGCACACGAAGGGTAAGATGTATAAAAAGAAAAGAAAGAAATGACGGTCATTCGTTCATACCTCAGCAGACCCAAGTTTATGAAACTTTACTTAACAGCAATACCCTAAAGTACCTACATATTTAGCAAAAAACACCGAAAAAACACGTTTCTTGTATGGGACCCCTTTAATTTGATTTTCTTTTAATTATTGGTTGTTAAATTGGCAGTAGATTTAAACAATCTGTGAAATAAATTGATATCTATAGTTACGTTTAATATGTTGTGTTGTATGTCAGTGGCAGATTTACACATTTCTCAAGTATAGGCTGTTAAATTTTTGCCGCATTTACCCCTACAATTGTCAGTTCCTAGATAAAAAAAAAAATAGATTTAGATTAAAATTCCACAAATTTGGTGGAAATTGCAAAAGAAATAGTCTTTGTGAGTATTTCTGAGCTAATACCGTTGAATGTACTTGTACGTGTCACGATGTGGTTACCCCCCTTGAAAGCAGCTACGCTTTCAAGGAGGGTAACCACATCGTGACGCTGTACACACGGCTATACGTCAAGCTATACATTTCCAGTACACGCTGACGTCTCATTGTACGAAAATCCTACACAATGCGAGATCAGCTTATAGGTACTGAAAAAATATAGCTTGATGTGTAGCCGTGTGTACAATAAAAGGGAAGAGGGAAAAGTCATCGGAAAGATGTCTTGTAGACTACTTTCTACAAGACATCTGAAATCCATCGCAGAAAAAACAAAAACTGCTCCAAATTTGTCGCCCCTAAAATGTGCGGCCTTAGGCTGCGTTCGGACAATACGCGCATAACCCGCGCCGCCGACTACGCGCACGCCCCGCACACTCGTTGTGCCCGCCTTGCACCCGCGTTCGCCACGCGCAAAATCCGCGCCCGCCTCGCACCCGCTTATACTACTTATTCTACTCAAAATCGCTCTTGATCACAGTCAATACGGCACTAGCCAAAGCGCGGGCACAAGGCGGGCGCGGAGCGGGCGCGGGTTGACTTCGATAAATGCAATTTGAGATCTATTGATGTATCATACATAAGACTCAAATTATACAGGTTGTTAAAGTAACTGCGTGCCATAGTTTAGGGGTAGGTTCAGAATCGATAAAAGAACCCAGGAAAAAATAAATTGCAAGATCAACCTAATTTAATACATACTAACTTAAAATAGCAATCTTTTAGAATTAAAATTATTAAAATTATCAAATAACTTCTCCCGCTCTGGGCTGAGCGGGAGGGCGTGTCAGACTTTTACTGACTAAAACCCACCCGTGTTCCTTCCGTTGCCTGTGTGCCGGGGCCACGATATCCCTTTCGGACAAACTCCGGACCCCGTCAGTTGGTGCCAGAGATCGCTGCCACCGATCGCCTCCGTGAGGACACGGCGGTGCTCCGCTCAAGCCGGGGAGACCTCCACCGTATGCTCCACCGTGTCCTCCGGGCGATCCACACAGTTGTGACACCCGGGCGTTTCCTCCCGCTTTATCCTGAACAGGAACCTCCCGAAACAACCGTGTCCGGTGAGGACCTGCGTCAGGCGGAAGGTGACGACGCCGTGGCGCCTCTCTAGCCACTCCTCAAAGAGGGGACTTATCGCCACAATTGTGGCGTGCCCTGCGCTGGGTTGCGACAATCGCACTCTCCATGCCGCCATGAGATCCCGCCGGAGCTCCGTCCGCTGTGCCGCGATTTCTCGCGGCAGCGGAGTTTCACCCCGGCCTTTCGCCTCCTCGCGCCACTCCCAGATGTGCGCGAGGACAGATCCAGATCCCACGGCGGCAGTCCGGCAAGGAGGCTCGCCGCCTCACGGGAGACCGTGCGGTAACCCCGTACCAGCCTGATGGCCATGACCCTTTGGGACGCGTTCAACCGCTGGGCTGGTCGCAGCCTCAGAGAACGCGCCCACACCGGTGCCCCGTAAAGGGCCATGGACCGCACGATCCCCGCGTAGAGCCTCCGGCAGGAGGCGTTTGGACCCCCTAGATTGGGCAGAAGCCGCTTCAAAGCAGCCCCGGCTCTCTCCAGTCTAGGAGCCAAACGTCGGAAGTGCTCCACGAAGTTCCACCGGCTGTCGAGGACGAGTCCCAAGTACTTCATCGTCGACTCGACACCGATGTGAACTCCTCCCGCCGTTATCTGAGAACCCGACAGTGGTGCGTTCCGAGGACCATAAAAACACATGGCCTCGGACTTGTGCAAGGCCACCGCTGGATCCTATCGACGATTGTCGCAACGCCACGTGCCGCCAGTTCGGTCGCCGCCTCATGCGACCTCGCCTGCGCCAGGACCAGCGTGTCGTCAGCGTAGCAGACTACGCTGATGCCGCTAGGGAGGTCGGTGCGCAGCACCCAGTCGTACCCGATGTCCCACAGATGCGGCCCCAGGACCGATCCCTGTGGGACACTGCACGACATCTCTTGCCGGTTCCACTCTCCTTGGTGACCGGGGTAGATGACGGCCCTGTCCGTCAAATAGGCCTCGACCACTCGACAGAGGTAGGTCGGCATCCGGTGATACCGAAGTGCCTCCCTTATGCAACTCCAGGGCAAGGTGTTGAAGGCATTGGCGATGTCAAGAGACACCGCCAAGACAACCCCACCCCGGGCAACAGCATCCCCCGTCGTGAGGGCTCGAACGCGCATGATGGCATCCACTGTAGAGCGCCCCTTGCGGAAACCAAACTGGCTCTCCGCCAAATCCGGCCCCATCCGCACCAGCCGCCCGACAAGGCGGTCTGCAATTACTCTTTCAAAGAGCTTGCCCACCTAGTCGAGCAGCACGATGGGCCGGTAAGCAGACAGAGTCCGCCGGGCCCCCTGGCTTCTTAATGAGGACCAGTTTCCCCGTCTTCCAACGAAGTGGGAACTGGCCCCTCTCCAAGCATGCGCTTAGGAGCCCCTATTTGACGGTCCTAAGCCCGTTAAACTACGAAGAGACTTATTTTCTTTTTTAATGTTTAATTAAATATTCCTTCCGTTTTCGTTCCTTTATCGATACCTAAGCTATGGCACGCAATTTCTTTAACACCATATAAACAACAAATTTCAAAGCGAGCGGGGCGGGCGCAGATCGGGCGCGGAGCGGACGCGTGTCGTCTGAACGCAGGCTCAAGCCTACTTTAGCCTGCAGCTGGTAAATCCACCACTGATGTATGTATTTATTGTATACAGGGTCAAATTAAATTAGCTAGCGAAAGTCCGCAGACGTGATGGGTATCGATATCCAAACATGATCAAATAAAAAAAAAAAAATTGATGATTTTTTTTTGGGGTGATCAACCACAGGTAGTGAAATCACTGCAAAATTAGTTAAAAAAATCAGTTTTCTTTGTGTAAACTTCACAGACCTGATGGGTATCGAAATACACTATACTAATACTTCAAGTAGGTAACTACACCACCAGAGGTCGTTGACCCCAAAAAATAATATTTTTCCATTTTTTCGTGTTTTGATATCGATACCCATCAGGACTGCGGAGTTTCGCTAGCTAATTTAATTTGGCCCTATATATGTACATGGTACAACACAGACTACCTGCAGTATTGTCCTTCCAAAGGTTGTCTTTAAAATAACGCTCTTAATAAAAAATAAGATAGATTTTTTTTTATTCTGCACAAACAAAACGCACATTACAAAAAAATAACATAAATTATAAGACCGTCCACTGTGTCACCCTATGTAAAATTTCTACATTTATGTCTGTCATTTATTTCTAATTTTTATGGTGTACATAATAAAACGACTGTGTCAGTAGTCGTCAATTTGTGTGATTCTATCATTAAAAGATCATTTCAGGCACCAATCTGCATGGTCTTCACATGATCTGACCAAGATTATGTCTGGACTTTAAAAGAGATTAGAGACTGTGACCTCTGTATTTGGCAGAACGTTGAACATACGAAAATGGTCATCTGCTACTTACTCAGCCCCTAATTTATTTGGCCCTGGATATTTATTTTTTATTTTTTTTTGCTTTCGTCTAGTTTTACCACTTTCTTAACTTTAAAGTGTAATTTTTATTAAAAATGGGTAAAACAGGCAATATTTTTTCCTAGACTCCGACAGGCCATAAGGTTGATTTGATAAAACTTTGTAAAATATTTCGTCGGTATCTATCATGGTGACATACTTATGAAGGTAGACGCTTAATAATTCCATCTATCAAACCTACTTACTGATTTGTTTAGACATGACCGCCTTATTACAAAACGAGATTTATATTTTGACATGGCTTAAACCATGGAGCCAGTTTTTGTAATAGGAACGTAACTGTGATTTATATACCGTTCTATAAACAAAACCGAAAACTTAGTTCAGTACTAAGTTGTCAGTTTTGAATTAGAAACTTTACCTTAGACGGAATAAAGTTCGAAATTCAATAATGGCGCCATGGTTTAAACCTGGGTCTAAAGATAAACCTTGTTTTGTAATAAGGCCGATTTATATTGTATTTGTTGATTTAATTTAGAATATTTTAAGTTATGATGAGGCTGGCATGCCACTGTGGAAAAAAGACTTACAAAAAAAAAAAAATCTCGCCCATGTGCATCATCTTTATCTGAACTAAGTAATAACTTTAATAATTTGTGTTCCAGTACTTCGAAAACGCCTCAGCCTTCATACCTGAGCGCTGGTCTGAGGAAGCGCCGCAGCCACCTCCAGGAGTCTACATGCCTTTCGGAGACGGACCTCGATATTGCATAGGTGGGTACTGAAGCTCTTCCATAGCCTTTCTTTATAGGTCACCCTGTTCTGTGGCGTGGGTATTAGGGTTATGCTGAATCCGCACTCTGCAGCCCGAAAGTCACATTTTTAGGGTTCCGCACCCAAAGGGTAAAACGGGATCCCTATTACTAAGGCTCCGCCGTCTGCCTGTCTGTCTGTCCGTCTGTCACCAGGCTGTATCTCATGAACCGTGATAGTTAGACAGTTGAAGTTTTCACAAATGATGTATTTCTGTTGCCGCTATAACGAAAAATACTAAAAAACAGAATAAAATAAATAATTAAGGAGACTCACATACAACAAACGTGATTTTTTTTGCTCGTTTTTGCTCGATACTGATAACGGTAACAGGTAGACGTTTGAAATATTCACAGTATATTTAGTTATATATTCACTTTCAAAATAAATAATTAAATTAAAATAAAACAAATATTTAAGGGGGGCTCCCATACAACAAACGTCATTTATTTGGCTTTTTTATAGATAATGATACGGAACCCTTCGTGCGCGAGTCCGACTCGCACTTGGCCGGTTTTCTTACGTTTTTTTGCTATTTGCAGGTCAGTGTCAGGTTGTATCTTGATCAAAATATGATTCGCGACTATAAAAGATATGTATTTATAGAAGTATAATCATTAGAATCATTAATAGGACAACTCTCTAAGTTTGATTTGTTCCATTGAATGGCTTTGTCATGAAATCATGACATTGGGGAACAAATCTAACTTAAGACTCAGATATATGCCAGTGACCTTGAGAGGTTAGCTTGCGTGTTCTGTACTGAGCTCACGCAATGCGTCGTACGTTCAGCCAGTATCGCCGATCAAGGAGCGCTGTCCCCAATTTGACGCATTATTAATTTATTATACACAAAACAAAAGGTATTTTAATAAAACGCGTATATTAAAAGATCAATAATTAAATTATCTTTAAATTGGTGAAGGTTTCAGAAAAATACGCTTGGTAGATTTTGCGCCATTCTCAGTTTTTTATCCGCGTTAGACATAACTTTACAAATTAATTTCACTATGTAATATAAACATAATCTAAAATATTCACATATTAAATTATTGAGAAAATGCTCTAATTTAAAATATATTTTTTTTCAAATCATTAACACTACTCGTTTAGACGTGATCTTCAGTATAAAATCATTAAAAGTTGGTTATCGTCGCCTTAAGAAAGATTTAAGATCGTTAAGTAAATAATTTAATGTCTTTGGGCTAAAAGAATACAGTTACTATAAGAAAGTAAGGATTTCAGTCAAGTGGTAAGAGCGGGCTTTGATCATAAAAAATAATATTTATGAGTTAGAAAGAGAAAGACTATAAGTGTTGAAGTAGGATAGATACTCCAACAATGAGCTTCCAAGAAGCTGGGAGATTTTTTTCTATTCAGTATGGTTACAAAATATAAAATAGTGTATGGCTAACAAATAAGTGTTCAGAGCTTGGGTGTATAGATGTACTGTGTGGTTCTTTCATCAAAACACCATTTCAGACACCAATCTGGTCTGGTCTGGTGGTGGATCTGGTCTTCACATTACCAAGATTATGTCTGGACTAAAAGAGACTGTAACTCCTGAGTTTGTTTCGGCTTTTCTTCTCTGAGTCATATTCAGATAAAAAAAACGGAACTCATTTAGTTTTAAAAAAAAAACCAGCCAAGTGCGAGGCGGACTCGCGCACGAAGGGTTCCGTACCCGTTATCTATAAAAATGGCAAAAAATCACGTTTGTTGTATGGGAGCTTCAATATTTGTTTTATTTAATTTAATTACTTATTTATTTTTAAAGTGAATATATAACTAAATATTCTGTGAATATTTCAAGCGTCTACCTGTTGCCATTATCAATATAGAGCAAAAATGGGCAAAAAATTCACGTTTGTTGTATGGGAGCCCTCTTAAATATTTATTTTATTCTGTTTTATAGTGACATCATCTTGTGAAAATTTCAATTGTCTAACTATCACGGTTCATGAGATACAGCCTGGTGACAGACGGACAGACAGACTGACGGCGCGGCGGAGCCTTAATAATAGGGTTCCCGTTTTACCCTTTGGGTACGGAACCCTAAAAACAAGATTGACGTGTTTGTTCAAACCTGTACCCTAATTGCGTAACACAGTTGGAATCTGAATCGGAATGATTTTGAAGTATATTGCTCATTGCGATAGTTACGTTGTTGAGCAGACATTAAAAAAATGTCTGCTCAACAACGTAACTATCGCAATGAATGTTGTTGAACTGTCAAATTGAAACCGATTCCTACTGATAGTGTGTTACGCAATTAGCCCTCTGCTTACAGAAATAAAATCATTTATCATTTAGGTACATGTGCATCAGAAAGTAACACATGCACAAAAACTACATATTGTTTTTTATCTACTGGCTTATTGGTTATCGCATTCCTGTCTTACCCCTTGCATGCACAGCGTGATACATATTCTACAAAATAAGTTTCAATAACTCTGTTCGCTCAGGCGCCAATTTCTAAGAACACACAAGTTATCGATGTAGCGTCAGCAAAAAATATAAACCATATTGCGTTACTTCCTTTATGTTGAGTGTCGAATTCCATATTTTTTGCCGACGCTAACTTCTACTTGGCCACTTGTGTTTGTGTAAGTGGTTCGAGTGGCAATCCGATACTTATTGTTTTGGAGAAGGAATGTGTGAATCGTATGGCCGTAACATTTATGGTACCTATGTCACATGAGGTGTTAGGTTAGGTTAGGTTTAGTTAGGTTTTACATCATTTGACGTCGCCGATTACACAATCCGATATTGTTCCTTACAGGAAACATGATCTGTAGGCGACATATATATGTTACATCTCTGAATTCCCGTTTTTTACACATTAAAAAGTCCAAAATCTAATCTCAATTCTTATCTCAGCGACAATCAATGTCTAAAACATCAAAATCAGGGATATTTTTGACAGATTGGGAATGAGGTTGGAATGCGAATGTTCTTAAAAATACGGGAATTGTCCCTTTGAGCAGTAATCGAATACAGCACTTATTAATTCTTCACACCATCGCCAGTCAGTTCCTCAAACCCTCAGACTAACAAAAAAAGGTCTGAGCTCAAACCAAAATCCTAGCATAACCTTCTCTTTCTTTCCCCAGGCAAAAGATTCGCCCTGATACAAATGAAGTGCTGCCTCCTTAGACTACTGCAGCATATAAGACTTTCTCCAGTGCCCCGCACCGATTCTCACGGCAAGCAGTACGTGGAGCCGCGCGTCGAACCATTCACCGCCGATCCCCGTTCCCCCCTCACACTCCACCCCGCTGACTCTATGGTCACGCTCAGCCTTTTATGACGAACTTTTTTTTGCAGATAGTGAGAAATTGTAATTTGAGATTAATTTGATGTGTTCTAAATTCTTTCTTAATATTACTTAAATGTGGAATGTTTGAATGTAATATCACCTAGTTTAGGAGAAAACAAACAGATTGATTTGTGCTGTTTTTTTAACAAAAATATTGTACTTACTATAAAAGAGCTGGGTAGTAGCCAAAGTTGACCGTATACTTATGGACATAAAAAAAAAAAAAACTAAATATTTACGGGGAGATAGAAGCGTTCTTAGCCAGTGATTAGACGGCATTTTAGGGTAATCCTATTAATTAATAAGTCATATTTTTTTATAATTTTGTACTTGACATATTTCTGTAAATAAACTGCTTTACTTGAATATAATACTCAATGGTTTTATTTATTCTCGTAGCTAAATCATAACAGTAATAATAGAAGGTTCCAGCGGGGCGGGAACAGCCTATTGTGACATGACTTGAGTCACACATTTTATCACAGTTTGAGCGATAAAACCGTTTTGTCTTAAAATGCTAGTACAAATTGACATGACATAATTTATTATGTCTTGTCACAAACGTCTTGGCACGCTGGATGGGTGACCATTTCATAACAATACATATCGAGACTCTTCTGTCCCTCAAAAAGCACGTTAAGGCGACGATAACTGACTTTTAATGATTTTATACTGAAGATCACGCCTAAACGATTAGTGTTAATGATTTGAAAAAAATATATGTTAAATTAGAGCATTTTCTCAATAACTTAGTATGTGAAAATTTAAGATTATATTTATATTACATAGTGATATTAATTTGTAAAGTTATGTCTAACGCGGATAAAAAACTGAGAATGGCGCAAAATCTACCAAGCTTATTTTTCTGAAACCTTCACCAATTTAAAGATAATTAAATTATTGATCTTTTAGTATACGCGTTTTATTAAAATATCCTTTGTTTTGTCTATAATAAATTAATAATGCGTCAAATTGGGGACAACGCTCGTTGATGGCTGAACGTACGACGCGTTGCGTGAGCTCAGTACAGAACACGCAAGTTAACAACTCAAGGTCACTGGCATATATCTGAGTCTTAAGTTAGATTTGTTCCCCAATGTCATGATTTCATGACAAAGCCATTGTTGTAGATCTTTGACAGTCGTTACGGGTCGCCAAAAGTCTGACAACCAGTCTTACTAAGGGGTATCGTATTACCCAGTTACTGGGTTGTGAAGGTAGTCGCTCCATGTCTTTAAACAATGTGGAGACAACAATACGACAATAAATGAAAACACTGGCAATAATAATGCATATGAGTATTTTGGAACGATCAAATAAATTCTAGCATTGAAATTAAATAAGTGATTTTTTCAAACAAACTAAATAGCAGTAGTGTGTCGACTATAGGTTTTCCCAATCTTTGACTAGCTATTGGATATATTTGATTGAATTTTCGTGTGCAGATTGTGAACGTCATTAGATATACGCAGTTGAATTTATTGTCATATTGTCGTCTCCACGTTGTATAATGGAGGTAGCTGTATTTGTCAAGTCGCACCCAAATCGTTTTAAACGTCTGGATGACGTATGGCCGTTTTCACCATCGTTCCCTCAAACCCTTCCTTAGGTACTAAGAGTCTCTTAACCTAAGCGACTCCTTAAATCAGCTCCTTACCTAATTTTGTTTTCACCAGATTAAAGGGGTCCTACGTAAGGACCACTTACATAAGTGACAGTTTTTTTTTAAACCAGGGAGTCCGACGTAGATTAATGTAAAATAGTACACGATTTTGCTCGTTTTTTTTTACATCACCTCATGGTTTTCGACTAGAGCAACAATTTCTTTCCAGAAAAGTATTTCATGAGAGCTACTATTTTGGAAATATAGATCGATTTATCTATATCTATAAAAATCAATGCCACTTTTCGTTGTAATTTTGTAACTCAGGAACGGGCTCACCTATCAAAAAAAAAAAGTTACGGTACGGACTATTTAGAAGATTGTTTATGTGAAGTTTTTTTTTTTTTTTAGGTAGTTAGAGTAGGTAGGTAGGGTAGGTATTCTTTTACCCATAGAAAGCCACGTTATTTGTGAGTGTCATAGAGTAAAAATGTTTACCGCCCAACGGAGTGGGCACAGGTCAGCTAGTATAAAATAAAATAAAAAATGTAAGGCCCATATCTCGGAAACGGTGCATCGTAGGGCCATGCGTCTCGGAAAATGGTTTATATGGTCAAGGTTAACCCGATACTGCAATAAAAAAAAAACAAAAAAAAATTAAACCCTCGCCATTGTGCCCCTAAGGCTGTAACGCCAACCCATGTCGGAGGTACTGACTTATTCCTGCAAATATTAAATACATACAAAATTGGTATTGCGAGTCATAATATAATATTAATAATCACCAGTGTATTTTGTAAGTAGGTACCTGTGTTTAAAACACAAATTTTAAAAAACAAATAGAAATAAACAAGTAAATACTTTGTAGGTAGATATTAGGTAGCTAAAAAAATCATCTGTCATCTGTGGATTCTTAATAGTGTTCTATTTTTTCTAACAAAAATAACACACTGGCTTTGGATACACCAAATCTTTGGAAGAAGTCCTCATTGTCATATTTCGTGAAAAAATCCGGTATTTCGCGATAAATATGTCACCGTCTGAATAAACCGATTCGTAACTAAATCCACAGTTTCGATAGCTTCTACACTGTCGATAAAATCTTCCATTTCGACTCAACTATGCTCGTTCAATAACAAATAAAGTGTCACTTAGCGCTAAGATGCCAAGTATCGGGCCCCTATTTTTAAGGGACCCCTTAGGACCATAGGTGTCCCTTATGTGATGGTGAAAACGAAACTAACACTTAAAATTTCTTAGGGGCCTCCCTAAATTTAAGGAACGATGGTGAAAACGGCCAGTAGTCCCACGTAATAGACGCGACAATAACCAAGTGTGTTCCCATCCCGCCAAAACGACACTAATGCGCAAGAGTGTCTACTGCATGGCTCCGGTCATTTATAATAAGTTCCCTAAGCAATGGAAAGAATTGCCGCTATCATTATTTAAAAACAGACTCCGAAGCTTTTTAACGCATAAAGCATACTATAATGTCAGTGAATTCCTTACTGAGAAAGAATTTTGTATACTTAGATATTGTGTAGTATTTTTGTATTTTTATGTATTGTGTAGTATTTTTATTAAGAATTTTGTTCAATGTATTTTATAATTGCCTTTATTGTTTTATCGTCAAACTAAAATTTTGCATGCCTATTGGTAAAATATGGCTGAACCTATTTATTAATCAATTTATCACCATGTACTGTACCCATATTTGCAGAATAAAAGACTTACTTACTTACATGTAAAATACTAGTATACAGAACAGTTGCGACTTACGAGTTGTAGGTCATGGGTTCGAAGTCAGACAGTTGCTTTCAATCAATCAACTCAGAATATAGCAGTCCACAGCTGGATATAGGCCTCTCTCAGGCTGCGTCACAACACCCTGTCCTCCGCCTTCCGAATCCAGTCTGTCCCAGCCACCTTTTTAAGGTCGTCAGTCCATCTAGCTGGGGGGCGTGCCACGCTACGCTTGCCGATACGCGGTCTCCACTCCAGTACCCCGATTGTAAATTGCATGTGAGTAAACGTAACTAGCGCGTTTGCGTTAAGATTTTTATTCTCACTCTTATACTTTTAGCATTATGATTTATCGGTCAAATTTTAACGCAAACGAAATAGTTACGTTTACTCTCTTGCAAACTTACTCTTGGAGTATTGGACTCGTCTGCTCCACAGGCCATCGGTCCTTCGACAAACATAGCCAGCCCACTGCCAGTTCAGCTTGCTTACTCTGCAGGCTATGTCGGTAACTCCGGTTTTCTTCCACAGCCGCTTTACATTGTGTAAATTATTTCATCACCACTGCTCTCAAAACGGTGAAGGAAAACATCTTGAGGAAACCGGCATGTACTAGAACCAACAATTCGAAGACATTAGACCTCTACCAACCCGCACTGGGCCCGCGTGGTGGATTACGGCTCATTCCCTCTCACAGAGAGAAGACCTGTGGCCCAGCAGTGGGAACATTATAGGCTGATTATAAGTTCCATTTCAAAACCTAGTTCAGCCTTCAATGCCTTCGCTCAGACTCCAACATTTCAATAGGCTCAATTCGTCTAAATCCTAACATAAGTCAAAGAAAAATACTGTGCTCTCGACGTGAACAATGAATCTAGTAAATCTCATATTATTAGACCTTTCACGAGCTTTCTTTGAGCGACATCCTTTCAAATCTTTTATTACATGAGGTGCCAATAATGTTTTTGAGATACGACTATCGGGCGATAACTTGAAAACAGAATCTAAGATAAATCGAGATACTTGGTCAAAAGACTCAAGGGTTTTACTATTCTCTCTTAATGTCAATTACATTATATAACAACAACGCCTTATTCCTCGAAGGGTAGGGCAGAGGTGTACCTATTGAGACCGAGGTGACCGAGGTAGATTTGAGAGTGGCGGTACGTAGGCTGAATGCCAAAAATACCGCCCCGGGACCCGACGGCTTACCTGGAAAAGCCTGGGTTCTGGCCTTGGAGGCTCTCGGGCCTCGACTAAGGGGGCTCCTAAGCGCATGCTTGGAGAGGGGCCAGTTCCTACTTCATTGGAAGACGGGGAAACTGGTCCTCATTAAGAAGTCAGGGCACCCGGCGGACTCTCCGTCCGCTTACCGGCCCATTGTGCTGCTCGACGAGGTGGGCAAGCTCTTTGAAAGAGTAATTGCAGACCGCCTTGTCGGGCGGCTGGTGCGGGTGGGGCCGGATTTGGCGGAGAGCCAGTTTGTTTTCCGCAAGGGGCGCTCTACGGTGGACGCCATCATGCGCATTCGAGCCCTCACGATGGGGGATGCTGTTGCCCGGGGTGGGGTCGTCTTGGCGGTGTCTCTTGACATCGCCAATGCCTTCAATACCCTGCCCTCGAGTTGCATTAGGGAGGCACTCCGATATCACCGGATGCCGACCTACCTCTGTCGAGTGGTCGAGGCCTATTTGACGGACAGGGCCGTCATCTACCCCGGTCACCACGGAGAGTGGAACCGGCGAGAGATATCGTGCGGTGTCCCACAGGGATCGGTCCTGGGGCCGCATCTGTGGGACATCGGTTACGACTGGGTGCTGCGCGCCGACCTCCCTAGCGGCGTCAGCGTAGTCTGCTACGCTGACGACACGCTGGTTCTGGCGCAGGGGAGGTCGCATCAGGCGGCGGCCGAACTGGCGGCACGTGGGGTTGCGACAATCGTCGATAGGATCCGGCAATTGGGACTCGAGGTGGCCTTGCACAAGTCCGAGGCCATGTGTTTTTATGGTCCTCGGAACGCGCCACTGTCGGGTTCCCAGATAATGGCAGTAGGGGCTCACATCGGCGTCGAGTCGACGATGAAGTACCTGGGACTCGTCCTCGACAGCCGGTGGAACTTCGTGGAGCATTTTCGACGTTTGGCTCCCAGACTGGAGCGGGCCGGGGCTGCCTTAAAGCGGCTCCTGCCCAATCTGGGGAGTCCAAACGCCTCCTGCCGGAGGCTCTACGCGGGGGTCGTGCGGTCCATGGCCCTTTACGGGGCACTGGTGTGGGCGCGTTCTATAAGGCTGCGACCAGCCCAGCAATTGAACGCGTCCCAAAGGGTCATTGCCATCAGGCTGGTCCGAGGATACCGCACGGTCTCCCGTGAGGCGGCGAGCCTCCTTGCCGGACTACCGCCATGGGATCTGGAGGCAAAAGTCCTCGCGCATGTCTGGGAGTGGCGCGAGGAGGCGAAACGCCGGGGTGAAACTCCGCTACCGCGAGAAATCACGGCACAGCGGACAGAGCTCCGGCGGGATCTTATGGTGGCATGGAGAGTGCGATTGTCGCAACCCAGCGCTGGGCACGCCACAAACTCAAACTCAAAGCATTTATTTCAATTAAACCATTGATAGGCACTTTTGAATTGTCAAGAAGTCGGTCAGTTACAAATATGAAGCTAGTTGCCCATTCCAAATAGTAGGTTCCTATGGAGAAGAACGGGCAAGAAACTCCACGGACACTCTTTTAAATTAAAATATTGGTACAAAATATTGGTTACATCATTCATATTGAAGTTAAACATGTGAGAACGATGCAATACGTCAAAAGCGTCCGTGATAAAAAGATAACAATTCAAAACTAAAATAATTAAAAATAAGCCGTGGCAGCTAAGAGATGACCAGTCCCAACTGACAGCGCCCGTTCACGAACATGACGCATGGATCAGCACCATTCAGCTCAACCATTTTGAAGGGAGCTAAATGATCCAACACACACGCCGACGCCACCATCAGCGAGACATCTGAGTGAGCATGACATACTCTCAGCCGCCAGGGCACATTTAAGTCAATGAAAGACATAATTACCCGGTAAATGGTAGCTCTATTGTACATAGTACTCACACCTGTGATATGCAATTATATAATACAAAGGATATTCGAGTTTATACAATGAAAAGATAGTCTTTCAATCTTCATCAGCTCCAACAGTATTTTCAAATGTTAATAAATTAGTTGTAGTTGTGGAGCTGGACCAGCATTGAGCCAAGCATTTCTATCAGCGATGTAATCCCCCAACCTATAATATGCCTGCTTGCACAATTGTGCACAATTGTGGCGATAAGTCCCCTCTTTGAGGAGTGGCTAGAGAGGCGCCACGGCGTCCTCACCTTCCGCCTGACACAGGTCCTCACCGGACATGGTTGTTTTGGGAGGTTCCTGTTCAGGATAAAGCGGGAGGAAACGCCCGGGTGTCACCACTGTGTGGATCGCCCGGAGGACACGGTGGAGCATACGGTGGAGGTCTGCCCAGCTTGGGCGGAGCACCGCCGTGTCCTCACGGAGGCGATCGGCGGCGGTGATATCTCGCGTCCGGCCCTGGTTCAGGCCATGGTTCGGAGCGAGAGTGCATGGGAGGCCGTCACCTCCTTCTGCGAAGCACTAATGCTTGCGAAGGAGGAGGCGGAACGCGTGAGGGAGAGGCAAGGTTCGCGCCCTCGCGCCCCTAGTCGCCGCAGGAGACGCCCCGGGCGTCGGGAGTCGCAAGCCGATTTCCGGCCACCGTAGGCGTGGGCCTGCGGACGGTGAGCGATGGGTAGCTCACCATCCGATAACGACCAGGCCCGGGTCGACGGCGCGTCGTATTCCACGCGCGCCTCAAACAGTTGTCAGCACCAACTGACGGGGTCCGCTAGGGCCAATGCCTGCCAGGGTTGCGAGTTAGTCCGAAAGGGATATCGTGGCCTTGGCACACAGGCAAATGAAGGAATACGGGTGGGTTTTAGTCAGTAAAAGTCTGACACGCCCTCCCACTCCGCCCAGAGCGGGAGAAGTTATTTGATAATTTCCCAACCAAAAAAAAAAAAATAGGTGTACCTATTGTACACCCACATTTTGCCAGTTATGTTTAAGTCCCACGTAATAGGGCTCAAATCCAGACTCCGGGCTGCTACTGAGAAATTTCAGACCTTTTTACCGTTTTAAAAAACAACCGACATCCAAAAAAAAAGACTACAAAGTGAAAAATAACCTTCATTTCGGAAGTCGGTGTTTTTGGATCTATTTTAATTTTTTGCCACCGACTTCCGAAATGAAGGTTATTTTTCACTTTGTAGTCTTTTTTTTTTTGGAAGTCTGTTGTTTTTTTTTTTGTAAAAAGTTTTTTTATTTTTCACTTTTTAGTGGGTGAGTTTGCAATTTATCTAAGTTACTGCTCATCACCTTTTACAAAATATTGCTTTTCCCGATGCAGGGGCGTTAATAGTTGAGGAGTTCTCCTGGTAAGAACTAGCAGAACTGATCGTGACTTCACCATTGCATTGTGACGAGCATAAATTGCTTAGCAACCATATTAAATTGTCTAATTGAATCGCAACAGTGAAATACTTATTATTAAGTAGTTCCGGTGGCCATCTGTGCCACCATCAGTTCCAATTCACCAAATGGTGCTTTCCGAGTGTAAATGCATAAGTTACTATAAAAAATACTGAAATTGATATAGGTGTGCCTATAAAATTTGAGGATTGCCCTCGATTTCCATGGGATCCCCTCATCAGATTCTGACTTAGTGGCGATGGGACCACCTCGAGAACATACCCTTTAAAACTAAAAAAGAATTATCAAAATCGGTCCACCGGTCCGGTCGGTCGGGTTAGGTATGTAAAGTATTTTTCAGGTATGTTTTTTATATTTTTATTTTAATGATAAGAGTATTTGAAACACATAATTTCATCTTTTTGTTTTTACAAGCTGTAGTTATTTTCATATATTTTTTTAAAGTATTGTTCGTACTGACGTCACTAGTAGAAATGAATAGCTTAGGATCTTTGCCACGTTTAACACTTATTTAAAACCAAAATTCAGTAAAGTCAAACTGTCAAATTTGACAAATAATTTGTTTACATTTCACAAGGCTTCTACATACCAGCGCGACTTGTCGCGCGACGCGACACGGCACAAAGGCCCCGCGTGTCGCGGGACGAGCGGTGCCTTTGTGTCGCGTCGCGTCGCGCGACAAGTCGCCCCGGTATGTAGAAGCCTTACATACTTTAGCGATTTCCGTACTTTAGTTTAAAGATATGGCTTATTAAAATGAATGGATTCAAAGACTACTTCTGCTAAGTGCTTCATACCGTCAAGTATAAGAAACACCACAACAAATAGCCGACACAAATTGATTGTTAGTAAAAGAAACCTTAAAAAGGAAATAGTGCGAGGAAGTAAATGTTGAGTACAAGTCTGGGCGGCGTCTGTTTTATTGTGAAGATCATTTGAACGTAAGTTAAGTTTGCCTGAGGGGATACATCGATGTGATTCGACTTGTACTGTCCGCCGCTGGTGACGTTGACATGACACTTGACACAATAAAGAACAACTTAATTACAAGAGGCACTGAAAGTTTCCAATTCAGGCTGCTTTGTGACGGCATTTAGAGGTCAAATAAAAGTCAAGTGATTTTAAGTATTTTTGTGAAAATAAATACGATCTTATAATTTTAAGACCTATTAATAGAAAAATAAGTCTTAGAAGCTTAAAATCTCGTAATGGTTTTGGAATCGGCATAGGTTAATTTTTACTTTACATACCCAATTAACGGAGCAATCGGTGAACAAACATAAAAAAGCCGAACATATAACCTCCTCCTTTTTGGAAGTCGGTTAAAAAACCTAATACCTAACACTTTGTCCGACCTGGGAATCAAACCCAGCACCTCATGCTCAGCAGCTCTTGCGACCGCTAGACCAATGCGGCAGTTAATGCCAATTAAGGGTCGGATAAACGCCACGCTGCCGTTCGGTTTCAATTGAAACAGAACGCCAGCCTAAAAATAGATAATATTCCCTTCAAAGGGAATATTATCTATTTTTAGTAACGAAAATATGAATATTTGAAAAAATCACAGATATAATTATAAAATAGTCAGTTTATACAAAAAAAATGACAAAAATATCTTACGTAGTTTGAAAATAATGTCGTTTTGAATGCTTTGGGTAGACATTACTTCCTGAATTTATTTCACAAAGTATTTTACTACAATACTTAATTGATGTGTAATTCAAATTCGGAGTATTTATTTGTAAACATAGGTAACAGGTACACAGGTGTGTGAGATGTTAAATGTTTGTACGCGTTCTAGTTTAACATACTTACATTTTTTGCTTAACTTGCTTGCATTATTTGAAGCCGTATTATCATATTTAAAAGTCACTAAAACAATACATCGATGGTTAAGTATCAATATATAATAACAAAAAAAAACAGCAGTTAAATTTGAAACAATAACTTCTAATCTACATTTTATATCCGTAACCAGGAAATGTTTGATTGAAATCAATAGCACCATAGATGGTGATAGCACCATCACAAGCGTTTTCTACAATTTTACTATAAAAGTACATTTTTGATTCAATTATTAAAAAACTATAGAAATGAAACGTTTTTTTTCGCCTCCTGTGAAATCATGATTTTGTAGTTATGATTTATTGATACTTAACCGTCGATATCTGCGCCTTAAGTGTGACAATTGAAACTTCATTTTCAAAGTCAGTTCAAGAATCAAATCTGAGTTTTTCAAGTTTTGTAAGTAATAAAAAAGAGACAGTATTCTCGCGTTATTAAATGAATTGGTAACAAGAAGAAAGAACGAAAAATAGGTTTATTTGTCACAGAAACACGTGCATACAAAAATCAACCAAATCCTCTAAGTTTAAGACTGTCATTCAAAGAAACGGTATTTTTGAGCAAAGGCCTCTCTCTTTTCATACAGAGAATGCACGAGCACTAAACATTTTTTATCTTTGATTATTTATATGACATAAGTATTATATCATTGCACTTAAGACGGAGATATATGCCAGTGACCTTGAGTGGTTAGCTTGCGTGTTCTGTACTGAGCTCACGCAACGCGTCGTACGTTCAGCCAGTAATAGGACAGGCCCATCAAGAAGCGCTGTCCCCAATTTGGCGCATTATTAATTTATTATACACAAACCAAAAGGTATTTTAATAAAACGCGTATACTACAAGATCAATAATTAAATTATCTTTAAATTGGTGAAAGTTTCAGAAAAATACGCTTGGTAGGTTTTGCGCCATATATAACTTTACAAATTAATTTCACTATGTAATATAAAATATTCACATATTAAGTTATTGAAAAAATGCTCTAATTTAACATATATTTTTTTCAAATTATTAACACTACTCGTTTAGACGTGATCTTCAGTATAAAATCATTAAAAGTCGGTTATCGTCGCCTCTTGGACGCACATTTTAAGACGAGGCAAAGACGGTTTTTAGTTTCCAAAATATACGCAGTTTTGTAATGTTGGTGAAATAGTTGCATTTCGCGATTTTAATTGATTTTAATTAATGCTCAGTTATCTACAAGTTCATATAGTAAATGACTTTATGAGTATATGATGTTTCTAAGTTCCACCAGAAATTTTAAGAGAAAACTTTAGTAAAAAAAAAAAACATTAGGTACCAGTGGTCGGCGGTATGTCAAAGAAAATGTTTTTTCTCAAATCAGCTTTTTAGGGTTCCGTACCCAAAGGGTAAAACGGGAACCCTATTACTAAGGCTCCACCGTCTGTCTGTCTGTCCGTCTGTCACCAGGCTGATGTAATTTTCACAGATGATGTATTTCTGTTGCCGCTATAACAACAAATACTAAAAAGCAGAATAAAATAAATATTTAAGAGGGCTCCCATACAACAAACGTGATTTCTTTGCTCATTTTTGCTCTATATTGATAACGGTAACAGGTAGACGCTTGAAATATTCACAGAATATTTAGTTATATATTCACTTCAAAAATAAATAATTAAATTAAAATAAACTAATATTTAAGGGCTCCCATACAACAAACATGATTTTTTTGTAATTTTTATAGATAATGGTACGGAAACCTTTGTGCGCGAGTCCGACTCGCACTTGGCCGGTTATTTAGAGTTTTAACATTAAATGGGCAAAAAAAAAATGTGCCAGTTTTTGAATAAGTACTTTTTAAATCCTTATTATCAATTGACTATTCTAGATACCGAATGTAGACCCTTTTTGCTTGGACGCACAAATGATCGCATGAAAATAATAGGTAGGTATAGTCAGTATCTGCATTAGTTACATGTGTTTCGTCATAATCTTTGAAACACGAGTACAAAAGTACATTCTGTCTCGGTATTAGCTTTCAATTTTTCAAAGTTATAAACAAAAGCGTCACGAACGACTATGTAATATTCTGAAACAAGCAGAATTAACAAACAGTTCTTAGTGCAATGCAGTAACGTCTAAAATCCCATGAGCTTTTCTGGAGACTTTCAATCTTTGGTCTGGAACATCTTGCCTTTATAAGATTGGAACTCATGATGTTCATAATCATTAAACCCATGATCCCGTGTTGCATAATACATTGTTTGTGTTTTAAACACACAATTATTTTTAATGTTTGTGATTTGTGAAAAAAAATATTGAAAAAGTTAAGATTTTTTGAAAATCGGTGCCCGAGGTTCCAAGATGAAGGTTAGTACCTTTTTAACAGACTTCCAAAAATGAAGAGGTTATATGTTTGTCTGTACGTATTCTTTTTTAATGTATATTCATTCAACGATTTCTCCGTCAAATAATGTGAACCAATTTTTTTTTTTTTTATTAATTCGTTTTTCGTGCTCTCAGATTAGTTGAAACTATTTGTTAAGTAACAGGTATTACTATGGTATTTCGAAGCCAGTTTCACTAACCCATCATAATTAAAGTGTCTGTTAAATTATCTGGGAGATATAATTTAATCGAAATTCGGTTATTATTTTTAGGGTTCCGTAGTCAACCAGGACCCGTTATAGCTTTGCCATGTCCATCTGTCTGTCTGTCCGTCTGTCCCCAGCTTAGCTCAGAGACTCTTCTCGCCTCGCTGGAATCACGCTCTGAAATCGCCTGTGTGATAAGGCCCTAAGTTTTATACATCATTGCTAATACCTATAAGTAATGTTTTTTGCAACATAATAATAATTACCTATTTAGTTTAGTTTTTTTGCAGCGGTAATGTTTACATTAAGTACTCACGTACTCATGTTCATACCAACATAACAGCACACACATAATTTTGAATTAAGAACATCCAAGGATTATTACCACGGTTCCAATTCTCAAGCAATTAAAAAAATATAAGGCTGCTTGGGTCGTTTCGTTCGTCATCCTTAAAGGAGGACGTTTAAAAAACAAAAACGACGTAGGTTTTTTATAGTGCACGTTCTTTGAATGGTCCCTTTCACGTCACTTGCCGTACATTCCTATCGTAATTGCGATCTGACACCGTGAATGGCGTGTGGACAGATAAAAGAACCTTCTGTTTCGCTCGCTCATCTTTAGACATAGACACAATATGGCGGATTATCCTGTAATGATGCAGAGAAAAATAAAGCTTTTTTTCTTCTATCCTAGTTTTTCGAGTTAATTTGTAGTATTTTCTAGATTTTAGGAGACACTAGCTTTTGGTTTACACGGCAGCGCTTGCTTATCTATATGAGTCCGTCATATTATGGAAGTTATATGTTTATTTCTTAACTTACTTGCTATCTCTAAAAACAAGGCCGCCTTACGCACTATAACAAAA
This sequence comes from Tiliacea aurago, assembly GCA_948098905.1. Lineage (NCBI taxonomy): Eukaryota > Metazoa > Arthropoda > Insecta > Lepidoptera > Noctuidae > Tiliacea > Tiliacea aurago. Next base: position 23,448,121 of record OX402592.1, on the reverse strand, counting down.
GCTTGAAATAAAAGCGAAGATAAAATAAGGGAACCGACATCAATGACCATATTATTGTTAAGAGTTCCGTACCTCAAAATAAAAAAAACGGAACCCATAGAGGATCACTCGTGTGTCTGTTTGTCTGTCCGTCTGTCACAGCCAATTTGTTCCGAATCTACTGGGCCAATTAAGTTGAAATTTGGTATATCTACATATGAATTTCTGTGACCCGAACACGGACTTGTGACGTAAATAAATGAATTTTGAATATTGGGGTCACTTTAGGGGGGACATTGTGTTCATTGTGCGTGGTCCAACTCGCACTTGGCCGTTTTTTTTTGCATTGTTTTGAACGTTGCTGCACGTGTTTCTTTTATCCATACAACAGTTATTTCATATTTATCTCCGTTGGGTAAATTACTTACAGATGTCAAAGCTGGCAGGGCTTTATAAAACAATGGTAGTTGTAGGTACTACGTATTGCTTGTGCCCATACAAAATATTAGTTCTGAAAACTGCCGTTTTGCACTATTAAAGTAGGTTGGTTGTGCTTGTGTGTCAGAATTGCATCAAAATACAATGTCAAATACACAAATATTGACTCGTAATTAGACACTGGTAATCATAATTCTATGACCTACCTAGTCAAATATATATATATGTATAACGGCAGTGATTTAGTTTCATCATCATCATTCCTTTCAGCCGAAAGACGTCCACTGCTGGACATAGGCCTCCCCTAGGGAGGGTTTGCCATAATCGCCACGCTTGGCAGGCGGTTTGGCGATCGCAGTATGGTGTTAAAATGCATAGAGAACGCTGCTGCCCATTCTCTAATAAGTCCCTTAGTCACCTTTTACGACACCCACGGGAAAAAATGGGATGGTGTTAAGGCTTCTACATACCGGGGCGACTTGTCGCGCGACGCGACGCGACACAAAGGCACCGCCCGTCCCGCGACACGCGACACGCCTTTGTGCCGTGTCGCGTCGCGCGACATGTCGCGCTGGTATGTAGAAAGAAGCCTTTATTCTTTACGTCCGGCACCAAACGGACTGTCGATGTCGGTCGGTGCGGTGATTAAATTAAAAAAACTTGTAATAACAATTATTACAGTAATTAGGAGGTGTGCTCGATTATAGCGATACAGACGGAATGGCTTACGAATTATTGGTTCATATTTTATAAGCAAACGTTAACCTAAACAATGACAACATATTTCTGGAATGGACCTCCAGGCTAGTTCAGATCCTGCCAGGGTTGCGAGTTTGTCCGAAAGGGATATCGTGGCCCTGGTACACAGGCAACGGAAGGAACACGGGTAGGTTTTAGTCAGTAAAAGTATGACACGCCCTCCCGCTCCACCCAGAGCGGGAGAATATATTTGATCATTTCCCACCCCAAAAAAAAAGGGCTTCAAGTTTGATAAACGTTAACTTAAGTTAATTTAGAAAAAGGTGTCGAATAGGCTATTTAACTCAATAATAAATACGCGGTGTTAGAAACCGGGTGATCTGATAAGTGAGGTATGATGATGCCGCCAGCTATGCATAACTATCTACACGTTAAAAAGATATAAATATTATGAATTTTGTCATTTTTATTTAGTTCTAAGTTAGTGATCGTTTCAGTTGGGTGAATCAAGTTTTTAGAATCAGTGGATGCTTTCATAATTAGACGTCTATAGTGATAAAAAATAACATATTTTAGAAAACCTAGATCTATTCGGTATAGCTAGAAAAAAATAAGGTGAGTTTTCGTTTATTTACTTACTAATTTCATAAAATTATTATTACTGATGTTGAGGTCTTCCATTTCGACATTGAATATAAAATATATGATGACGTTCAACATTCGTTTCATTCATTCGTTCATCATTCAGTTACGACTAAAGAAAGAATTTAAAGGCGCTTTGACACTGTTGACAGGACCTGACCTGACGTCTCGGTGCTGCCAGAAAACCCTTACAAAACAAGATTTATATTTTGAAATGGCTTAAACCATGGAGCCAGTTTTTGTATTATGATCGTAACTGTGATTGAAATACGGTTCTTTATACAAAACTGAAAACATAGTTCGGTACTAAGTTGTCAGATTTGTATTAGGAACTTAGAATTAGGAGATTTACCATAGACTAAATATAGTTTGAAATTTAATAATGGCTCAATGCTTTGCTCTAAGGCTCAATGGTTTAAACCCGGGTCTGAAGATAAACCTTGTTTTGTAATAAGACGCATAATGTGAACTAAAATTGGAAGCGGGTTTTGTAGTAAAAAAAATCATAAGCCCCCTTATTACAAAACAAGGTTTATCTTCAGACCCAGGTTTAAAACATGGATCCATTATTGAATTTCGAACTTTATTCCGACTATGGTAAAGTTCCTAAACACAAAGCTGACAACTTAGTACCGGACTAAGTTTTCAGTTTTGTTTAAAGAACGATATTTCAATCATTGTTACGTTCTTATTACAAAAACTGGCTCCATGGTTTAAGCCATTTCAAAATATAAGTCTTGTTTTGTAAGATAAGGCGGTTATAGTTTTGAGTAGGCTAGATCTTAATTCGCAAAAAATCAAGCTTTTAAAGTGTAGTTTTCGTTGAGTTCGGGTTAGTTTAAAGTGAGTGTAATTGCTCGTTATTTACAATGTTTCTACCAGCGAAATTCATTTGTGTATGTATTACTAAGTGATACCTAATATATGTTACGAAGCAACAAAGTACGCTCTAAGGGAATGTGACCGCTTTTTATTGGATCTTATTTTGTTGCTTCGTGTCTCAATATGAAACTTTATAAGGCATTAGAAAATTCTAGACACACTTACCGAGGGTCCCATACTAGCCGTTATTCATAATTCCTTCTCAGTCACGAGATAATACTTATTTAAAGGAGTGGCGCTAGTGTACCCACCATTGTACGCCCCCTTAAGACGGAGATATATGCCAGTGACCTTGAGTGGTTAGCTTGCGTGTTCTGTACTTAGCTCACGCAACGCGTCGTACGTTCAGCCAGTAATAAGACTCGCCCATCAAGGAGAGCTGTCCCCAATTTGACGCATCATTAATTTATTATACACAAACCAAAAGGTATTTAAATAAAACGCGTATACTAAAAGAACAATTATTAAATTATCTTTAAATTGGTGAAGGTTTTAGAAAAATACGCTTGGTAGATTTTGCGCCATTTTCAGTTTTTTATACGCGTTAGACATAACTTTACAAATTAATTTCACTATGTAATATAAACATAATCTAAAATTATCATATATCAAGTTATTGAGAAAATGCTCAAATTTTTTTTTTTTTTTCAAATCATTAACATTACTCGTTTAGACGTGATCTTCAGTATAAAATCATTAAACATCGGTTATCGTCGCCTTAATGGAAATAAACGTAGGGTTCAAATTGCAACAACCAATAGATCTTCGTGAAATGTACCCCGGTGTCGCAACAATTTTTTTGTTTGAAAGTTAACAAAAATGAGGGTACTTGGAAGGTAATAAACATTTGCATACCTACATCATTTTGAGTGGCAGTTTTGTGTTTTCAGTTAATTATGTTAGGTTAAGTGAACGCAGGTCTGTTGTGTTGTGCCACTAAATATACATAAATAAGGAAACATGTTGAGTGCATCAGTGCGTTCCTGTGCCCATTACTACCTACTAGCTACTTTCCTAGAATAGCGGTGGCCGCCACATAACGGCCGTAGACACGGCATTCATGAAAATGATGGCACCGGGGCTTGACTTCACGGTGACACGGTGTCAAAAAACACTATCTGGGAATACATACCAACTTATTTTCATAAATAACGTTTTATAGTGATGTCATATCGCACCTCCGCTGAAATATATTCGACAGTAATATGACAGACACTATGTGGCTTTAAGGCTTCTACAAACCGGCGCGACACACATGACGAGCGGTGCCTTTGTTTCACGTAGCGAGTCGCGCCGGTCTGTAGAAGCCTTTAGTGATAAATGTAGAACTCAATCGTCGTCTTTATCAGTAAGATATTTATTTTTCTCTCCGGGATGCCTGTTCATTAACATTGTGTTTCTGAGATTCCAAGAAGCCAGATTAATAAGTGTTGGATTGCAACTACAATATTATGTAAGTAATGCATTATCATAATCTAATTATGCAGAAACAAAGTCCAATGAAATCTGAGCTGAGGTTTGAAAAACTACGCATTGCGATTTATGCTGCGATTATTGACTGCGCTTTATGCAAGCCTCATCATCTATTCAGAAAGCATCCAAAACAGCGCTTATGTCCTCGGCCATTGTTGGCCATTGTGTATTGTGCCCTCAGTTAAAAAAGTCACTTGTTATGTCAGATCACCATGAAGATTTAATTTCACAATAATTTGGTCATACTGGCCCTAAAGTATTACGTACGTTAGTTACTGGCATGAATTAATAAAATTAAGATGCTAGAAAATAATAAAATTTAAATGATATTAATTTCATACCATAAAATAAAATAGTACCTACCTACTCTATTCGTTATCAAAGGTCAATAAAAAAAACAAAAAAAGTGGAAACTCTTTGTTTAGTTGAATTTACTTTTTTTGTTTTTGATTTTGGAACACAACACGAATTTCAAATAAAAGAATTTGCGGACTCGTTTTGTTCATTAGTTGACATGTTGCTTGAGATTGAGTGTCATCAATAATCAAATAATTGAAATCATTATTGTGAACTAAAGAATATACTTACCTACTACTCTTCTACCGATAGTTGTAAACTATTGTAAGGAAAAACATTATTTTTGGATAAATACTACAATACTTGAATGCGGAAATTATCAGATTTGTTCACATTTTATTATGGAAATGTTGATTGTTCCATTGAAGATTAAATATTTCTTCAAGAGCTCGAGGTGATGAAGAGACCTCAGGTAAGACTTAAGTATCTATTAGAGAACTTAGTTGTTGAGAGAATTTAATCGTCTAACAAGGTAGCCATGATAATATACCTATAGGCAATGATGTATTACCTCTAGATGACCGTTACCCGCGCTTAATAATGGCAAGGTAAATGCAAGGCAATTGCCCAGAGAGGAATTAGTCGCGCGCCATCCAGTGACGCGGCTGCAAGTCACAATCACTCGCAATTCTCAGCAATTATTTGTGAAGAAAATGCCTTCCCGTGTCTTTACACGATGTACATCACTGCTACTGTGGGAGTACAGAAAAACGTCTCATTTCATGCTTAAGTACTTATTGTATTTTTTTATTATAAGAAAATGTTGTTTTGTTTTGTACTTGTACAGCTAGTCAGCCATTTTTCCTGACTGCTGCGACCGACGCGTACGCGCCAATGAACATGCAGCAGCTAGTGACGTAACTAAATATGTATGTTTATCTCTTTCTAACAACAGTTATCGGTATAGAAAGGGTATAGGTCTTTCCTTTTCTTCGCGCACTGCATGATTGTACGCAAGTATGTAGCTACATTACTTACGCTGTTTTTGAGTGCACTAATGTTCGTGTATGACGCGTCTTATAATACGTCATTGCCTATATGTAGGTAATGTGTTTTAAATCCACCAACACTACCGTTCTATGATTTTACCAACGCCAGATATCATTATCCCAGAAATATTTTATTGAGTTGTTCCCATGTTCCATACAAAAGCTGTCGGACGTCAATTTTAATTCATGGATAAAATAAATCTGACATATGCTTACGTAGCGTATGTTTGAAAAATTTGTCTGCACCACAACGTAAATAATGCAATGAATGTTGTTGAATTGTCAAAATGAAAAGCATTGTCATTGTAAGGCTGCGTTCAGACGACATGCGCCCGCTACGCGTACGCCACGCACACGTCACTCGCCCGCTACGCGCACACCACGCGCCCGCCCCGCTCGCTTTGAAATTTATTGTACCTATATAATTTTTGAATCCTATATTAGTCTTATTACACATCAATAGATCTCAAATTGCATTTATCGAAGTCGACCCGCACACGCCACGTGCCCGCTTCGCGCCCGCTACGCGCCTGCCGCGCACCCACCCCGCGCTCACCCCGCACACGCGCGGAACTCGCGCTGCACACGCCTTGTGCCCGCGCTTCGGCTAGTGCCGTATTGACTGTAATCAAGGGCGTTTTTTGATTAAATAATAAGTAGTATAAGCCGGTGACAGGTGGGCGCGGATTTTGCGTGCGAACCTAAGCGTGTGAGGCAATTAGGGCCGATACAGGCGATGCGTTACGGCGGCGCGGCGCCCCCCGGAACGGTGTCGCTGCGGCGTCCTATATACAAAATATCCACGGTATATCATAAATTCATAACACACTGTGCGTTCCACGGAGTTGCAATCCGCGAGACGAGATGGTGTTGCCGCTCCGGTGCGGCGCGCGGCGTCGCAACGCGTACACCCCATTCAGTTGTTTGTGCGGCAGGAAAACGGGCAAAATCTTTGCGGTGCGGCGCCGCAACGCATCGTGTGTACAGGCTCTTAAGCTGCGGGTCAGATAGGTTTGTAGAAATTAGGTAGAATTAGAATTTTTGTAACAAATACTACGTAGTCTTTATTATAAAAATCCTATTATATGACCTAGATAATCCCCTATCAAGTGAAATTGCCGTCTGATCTGACTCGCTCGTTTGAGCCGCGCGCCCGCAGCCATACCCGTTGTGCTGATAACACGTCCGTTACGTTACGAACAATGAGGACGACCAGGGACGTAGGAATTTGAGAGGACACTAGATTACTTGAACTAGGAATATTGTCATACTTACATTTATGAAAGGTGACGTGTGTATGGTAATATTAAATTCTCGGTCTCAGTTTATGATAGCCCGTTTAAGAGCGACCAACCCATCAACTTTTCATACAAACGCTCGTATGTAACACATCTTTCTTTGAAAATTTGAGTCTTGTGCACAGTATCTAGGTTTCTATGAAAGCAAAAAATAAAAATATTATGTAGAATAAGCATAAGCCTGCACTTATGCCTAAGCCTGCAAAAATCTGCTTTTTTGCACAAATTTTACCTGAACTTTGGCCATTCATAATGTACTCATTAATTATAAAAGTAAAGAAAACATCTTCATAGAAACCTCGCACATGTAATGGAGATTCTAAATGACAAACATTTATTTCACAAACTTGTAAGGCTTATTAAAAAACACGCATTTCCTGGAACAAGTTTTATGATATTTATGCACACTATTTGTCGTTCAATGTTATCGCGTTTTCACTAGCTTGCTCACACTTGCGCTGGATGAAACAACAAGCTTTTTGACCATGCTTGCGTTGACGATAGACGGACCGGGAAGGGCAGTTAAAAGCAACAATACATAACCAAGTAGGTAATTAATTTAATTGGTAATTCAGTGTTGTTTATTTTCTATTTACGTGCGTGTATGACCAGATGTATGAATGTAGGGGAAGCAAAAGTAGTATGTAAGGAGCGTAGCAGGTGGCGTTCTATAGTTTCTGCCTACCCTTATGGGAAGAAGGCGTGAGTTTATGTATGTATGTATTTTATATTTATACATATACTAATTAGCAGAGATCGGAATAGGTAGAGGATATTTACCTAAACTTCCGAGGAAGAGTAAGTAACATAGAGTGGATAATACATCCTCTAAATTCCCGGAATGATGATATTAATGGCGTTTTAATCCCTGCATTTAAAAATAACGAATTATTTATTGGACTTTATAGTTATAAATCATTATTGTAGTCATATTATATTTTTTAGGGTTCCATAATAAAATTGTCAAATTCAATGTTTTGTTTTAAGTAGGAAAATAAAATTAAGTCGGCTGGTTTAAGTATGTGCTTATTGTTTAAGTGGATATTAGGTAAATTAAAACTTTTGCTTGAAATATAAAAAATATATTTTGTTGTACAGATATTTGCACGGATATCTATTTAATCTTATCCAGGTAGCGGTGGCGGTTCCTATTGTTTCAAAATTTTTTTTACACTACAGAACACAATAACCAGCCAACTTTTCATGAATTTATTTTCCTTTAAGTAAAACAATTAAGTTTTACTTAAGTACATTTAAGTTTTTTAACTGCAAATGTAAGTTGGTTGACTATTACTCGTAAACATATAAAGCCTACTTAGCTGTGATAGTTTTCCTTTTAATTTCGTTAATTACGTACTACTGCCATGATTTTTTTTACATATCCTAAAACAACCATTATATATATTATAGCTGGCACGGGCAGGGGGGGACACCTTTACTCACAAAAATAAGCAATTTAAACACAGATCCTCAATATTTTAAACAGCCTATCCAACAATACCCCTCAATATCGGATAGACGAGAAATAAAATATTATCGCCACTTTACGTGTAAGGGAGGTACCCTAAAAAAACCTTTACAACTTTGTCGGCGTGATTAATATGCCAAATTACAGCTTTCTTTTACTAATAGTCTCTGAGCTAAGCTGGGAATAGACAGATATAGGTACAGACAGACATGGCGAAACTAGTATGGGTTTCTTGCTAAATACGGAACCCTAAAAATGCATTGAAGTATCCGAACCTATAGAAGCGGCACATCTGGACAACATATTTGAAGTTAAGAGACCTAAAAACAATTGACGATCTGTACAAAAAGGCAATAAATTCTTTTGTGCAAAACTTTGGGAATGTGGTATGGGCGAGGTGTATCCAGGAAGCGGGGATTAGACTGATCAGAGGATGGAGCACTTGGCTTCATACCACGGTAGGGAACGGACATGTTTGTTAAAGTTTAAAACTTACTTACCAAGTGATTATGAGATCCGATTCTAGTTTCATTAATTAAACCAATTTAGTTATATTACTAGTTTAAGATAAGGATAGTTGTCACGTGTAGTGTAAAATGTCAAAAGTGATGGTGAAAATGTTGGTGAGTGTGAATGAGTGTATTCGGAGTTAGCGAGTGTGCGACGTAACTATTTGGAATGACCAATCGGAATGAAACCTGAAGTATAGGTATTTGGGAACCGAATGACTAGCTGACTTAAGGGTCGGGTAATCGCCGTTGACCTTGGCCATATAAATACACGTCGCGCTCACGCTGCGCCGCGCGCCGCCGCCGCCGCGCCGCCACCGCTCGTGCCGCCCGAGCTTATCGGTTTTATGAGGACCACCCATTGTCACCTTATGTAAAATTTCAATATTTATATCTTTAATTTTTATGGAGTACATAATAATTAATTTTTGTAACGAAAATATGAATATTTGAAAATAATCGCAGATAGAAGAATAAACGTTGTTTATGCTTTGAGAAGACATTACTTCCTGAATTGATTGTATTTTACAACAATACTTAAAAGGCCGGCGGCGGCGGTGGATGCGTAGTTCATACAAATGTAATACCAAAATAATTAGTAAATCAAACATATTCTTAAGGTAGTGTGTCTTTATTTCGACTGGAATACAAAATATCTAGATTCCCAAATATATATTTTGAATGGACACTGATTTAAATCAAATATATATTTTGTATTCCAGTCAAAATATGAGGAATTTTAAATTTCTATAGTAAACTTATTTTTTTCATAACTCTTGTTCTTTGGAATACAAAATATCTAGATTCCCAAATCTAGAAAGAATCTAGATATTTTGTATTCCAGAGAACAAGAGTTATGAAAAAAATAAGTTTACTATAGAAATTTAAAATTCCTCATATCTCGTCTTTATATCATTGTCCTTTCAAAATATATATTTGGGAACATAGATATTCTGTAATCCAATCGAAATAAATACTGGTATTTCGTTTGTATGAACTACGCATGCTACGCCGCCGCCGGCCTCTTAAATATTCACTTATAGGCGTTCGTTGCGGTAACATTATTTTTCACTTTTCTGTTTATTATTTTGGTAGTCGGTCGTTTTTTTTTTGTAAAAAAAGTTTAATTATTAATTTTTTGTTGTGGTGCCCCCACACCAATTGTGTACTCGTATCACTACTTGTTATGTGAACAAGTGACAGGAAGTTTTATAATACCTATCATCAAATTACACCGAGTGGATTAAATACTTAGGTTAATTGAATTAATTGAAGCTAACTCAAAACTACCCAAGCAATGAAAAAAGAAATTCGCCGCGCAAGCTTCCTTTTTTTTTTTCCTCTAGCCTACGCTGTCCCACTGCTGAGCAAAGGCCTCCCCCCACTCTTTCCATCCTTCGCGAGCCCGCGCGTCCTCCTTCCAGTTTTGCCGGAACCTATCCAATTCGTCCCGCCATCTTCTACGTGGTCTGCCGCGACCCCGTCGTACTGTTTCAGGGCACCAATTCTGTGCCATTTGGTCCCACAATTGGTCCGGCATGCATGCGGCAGACATGTCCTGCCCTGTCCCATAACTTCCAAGCTTCCTTTGAACTGAAAAAAAAATGAAAAAAATATAAAAATCGGTTCATAAACAAATAAGTTATGGCCGAGCATCTATATAGAATAATGAATTGCTTCGTTCGTTAGTCTCGCTAAAACTCAAACGGCTTACCGATTTCTTTTTCTTTTTTGTTGTGTTCGCTAGAATACATACATAGGTTTAAAAATAAAAATAAAGGGGTGAAATCCTAAAACGATTGGTAGGTAGGGGGTACTTCAGTGAGTGTGTCCAATAACTCCACCTCAATTCTCACCTCATTCCACCAGCCCCCTTCTATTATCGGACATCTAACGCGCTGCAGGTTACCATCCCTTCCTTGTTGCTATTCCACCAATTCGGACTAAGCGTTTCCAAATGACTTTTATAATGCGCACAGCAAAAGAGTGGAACTCTCTACCTGCGTCTGTGTTTCCGAACGCATACAACCCTAATCTCTTCAAAGTTAGAGTGAACAGGCATCTTCTGGGTAAGCTCACTCCATCGTCGACTTTGTCTCTGTCACCTCTGCCTTAGACTAAGGTCAAGAGCAAACCCATGCTAAATTAAAAAAAGAGTCAATAGTTTTTGACGTCTTACATTTTTCAAATACCATGTCTATTATAGTAATAAAATATATCCATTGTTTTGAATAGATCCATACAATAATATTCTACTTTCGATATTCAATACTCTGGCTTGTTGGGGTCGGCTTCCAGTCTAACCAGATGCAGTTGAATACCAATATTTTACATGGAGCGACTGCCTATCTGAACTTCACAACCCAGTAACTGGGCAATACGATACCCCTTGGTAAGACTGGTTGTCAGACTTTTGGGCTTCTGACGACTCCCTAACTACTGTCAAAGATCCACGAATCAGAGCTGGGACCAACGGCTTAACGTGCTTTCGGAGGCACGGAGGAGTCTCGGTATGTAAAGATGGTCACCTATCCACGGACCAACCCCGGCAAGCGTAGCTTAACCTGATGGATCGACCCATGCGACTGTTATTAGTTAGCCACGAGCTCCTATGCTCCTCTCCTCTCCTTTTTCCTCAATATTTTTTTATATTATACAAAATTAAAAGCCTGGCAAGATGTTTAAAGGGAAAGCAGATTGACCGAATACATTTGCCCCACATGCACACTAGGAATTTCTTCTGTGTTGTGGGTGCGTTTAAAAACATTTAAACTCACACACACAAACAGCCAGACCCGGAACAAGTAATTGTAGGTCATACAAATATTTGTTCCGTGCGGGAATCGAACCCGCGACACGCAGCGCAGCAGTCAATCGCTTAACCACTGCGCCAACCTTGCCGTCAAACATTAGGTCAAGCTGGCGCATACTCTAAGTGCATCATAAACACAATCCGTGTGAGTGAAGGGAAGCTGGTGAGATCCTGCGGGTTTATTCTCTAAAATAAAAATAAAACTCAAACTCAAAGCATTTATTTCAATTAAACCATTTACAGGCACTTCTGAATTGTCAAGAAGTCGGTCAGTTACAAATATGAAGCTAGTTGCCCATTCCAAATAGTAGGTTCCTATGGAGAAGAACGGGCAAGAAACGCCATGGACACTCTTTAAAATTTAAAAAATTGATACAAAGTATTGGTTACATCATTCATATAGAAATTATACATGTGAGAACGATGCAAACGTCAGAACCGTCCGTGATAAAAAGATTAAAAACAAAAAAAGACAATTCAAAACTAAAATAATTAAAAATAAGCCGCTAAGAGATGACCAGTCCCTACTGACAGCGCCCGTTCACGAACATGACGCAAGGATCAGCACCATTCAGCTCAACCATTTTGAAGGGAGCTGAATGATCCAACAGTGAGACACACGCCACCATCAGTGAGACATCTGAGTGAGCATGACATACTCTCAGCCGCCAGCCAGGGCACATTCACGTCAATGAACACACCGTCAAAACTTGAAGTGATATAACAATAGATTTTCTCGGTGAGATTGATACAGAATAGATACGCTGGAATCCTTCGCCACTGCAGTACGCAGCATACATGAGTTATTTACACATTTAGCATAATAATGTTCTTTTGTTAACAGGTAGTGTCAGAATGAGGTCTCATTTGAGCGAGGACACGGATGAGGAGAACTGCGATGACCCAATTAAACTGTTTGACAATGATATAAATGCAGTCTACTTCGGCAGTCAGCCCCATATACGTAGTAAGTTAAAACCTTTCAAAATTCATATTCGTATTCTTGGTAACAAACAAGTTGCACAACATGTTGGCATGAAACCAGTGGAAACCACTGTTGGTGAACCAATCATTGTATTTGGCTATACCTACACATTTACTGCTGGCACGTATTGCACGTATTGATGGCACTAAGCACACACACACACACACACACACACACACACACACACACACACACACACACACACACACATACACACACACACATACACACACACACACACAACACACACTGACACTGAGTGCAGCATTGTTTCTAGGAACACGCTGAGAGGAGTGGACAGGTTAAGAGGGTATAGATTTTAAATTTTAAAGTCATACACATCCGCCCCCCCCCAGTTTCTTGAAATACCTTTTTATTATTTTGAGTACGACTCTATTGATTCAAAACTGATTAAATTTAATGACAGCTAAAATAATACTCGTTTTCAATTTTTTTTCCAAAGGTACCAGAGACACAGAAAGCTGTTGGACATTTGAAATGATTCGAAATAATGAATTTCGTCAACCAAGTGAAAATTCTACATTCGTAAGACCCGATGATGATCTAGTACAAACGATACAGAGCGGTACTACCAGTGAGTGTGATGTTTCCCCATTATGTGTTAAATTAGTGGATTGCGGAAAATTTCCTTGGTACTATAGAAAGTATACGCAACAAATAATGCATAAATTACATTTAAATGAACATTGTGATAGTGAATATGACATAGACGTAGAAGGTATAGTGGAAGATTCAGATGATTGTTATATCGTAGAAGATCTACAAGATCTTGCAAATAAAATAATTACAAAGGATGAAATATGCATAAATACAGTGAAATCAACAGAACCTAAACCAAAACTACCAATAAATAAATTAAATCAAAGCCTAGAAAATATAAAGCGTCGTAAAGATGATAAGGAGATACAAAAAGCACTGGATTTCAAGAATTCAGTTAAAGTTGATTTAAAACGTAATCAAGGACTTGTAGGTATGAAAATTACACAAAAAATAGAAACAAATATTACGCTGGACGTTAAAACCGACAAAGACATTTTGGTTGAAGAGGTAGATGCAAAGCAAAAATGTGTAATGGCTGATGAAAAGTATTTAAGTGCTGCTGACAAAACACTTAGCCACATCGGCACTCAATTGATACCAATAGCGGAAGAAAAAGAAAGCAATTCTATTTGCCAACTTAATATTAACAACAAAGAAAAAGATTTGGGTGGTAAACCGAACCTTGTTAAATCTTCTAGTTTCCAAAATGTTACTGTACAATTTGATATAAGTAAAATATCTGAAAAACTAATCGATAATTTGAAGACAAAGAAAATAAATGATCAGTCATCTGAAGCAAAACTTATTAGTAAACTGCCAGATAATATATTAAAAACAGAAAATGAAAAAGAATTAAGTTCCTTTATTACAGAAAAATGCACAAATTCATCAAATACATTAACATCGCACGTAAAGGATGTGAAAAAAACTAATAGATATAAAAATGATCAAATTAAAAATAATGCTAGTCACAGTGCTTTGATAGGACTATTGGTTACAAATAAAAGTAAAGAAGTCATCAAAGAAATTAAATACGTGAAGCAAAAAGTACGTAGAGACAATATACAAAATAAAGCTACTAAAATTGATAAGAAACCTCGTAAAAAGATTGAAAAACAAAAACGTGAATTAAAGTCGCCTATCTTACATTGCAGTACTGTACCAAAGAAATCTAAACTGCACAAAGTGCCTTATAAATGCAATAAAACAGACACAAATTCTAACTTACCAAAAGAGCCTGGTAAACTACAAATAGTTGATAAAATTGATCATGCAAATAGTAGTAATTTAACGCAAGACATAAATCGACCAAAACATGTTATTCCTAAAATTGCCCCAGTTACAAAGGCTTTTGATGTTCATCCTAAACAAGCTTTGCAAAAAGTTTCTTGTTTAATACAAGATAAAACCGTAAGTCATGTCAGAAACATGTCGGACAAGCTTCTTAAGAATTGTAATGAAGTTAGTAAGGCTGATTTCAAAACCAACGACTTTCACAATACTCAGGTTATGTCTTCAAGTCAAAATAAGACTTTAAATGAACAAAATATATTGCATGAGGCTTACCAACATAGAGTGCATAAGCATACAATAAATGCTGCCTCCGTCACAAAACCTACTCCTGAAGCATTAATTGAAAATAACAAACCAACTGTTCCTAACAGTAATGTCTCAATGACAGCAGTGGTTACTCCTGCAAGTGGATCAAATACAGTACTTTCCAAGCAATGTGCCAGCTTCCCCACTCCTCACGTGCCTCATTTTCCCATCCATAATGCAGTGCCTAGCAAAATGAGTGGCAACAATAGTCCTAAAAATAATATCAATGTTCCAATGCAGAATCGTTACGCATCGGCTATAATTTTAAAGTCAAATAATCACACAAACTTTCCATTTGATAAATACTGTGAACCCCCCCCTGTGCAAACCACGTCTTTTCAAAGACCTATGTCTGTCCTGAGCCATACACAGCCACAATCCAGAGATCCCCAACCACCCTATCCTATATTTTATCCCCCTCCTCCTTTAGGTAGGTATCAGAGTAATTTGCCAAGTTTTGCCAATTCTGTTCCAAATCAGTTCCATCCTCCACAAAGTCATATAGGTCAACTACCGAGTAATCCAATGCAAGACTTTTACAGAGAATGTTGGTTGCCACAAAATTTGGCACCACCTCCACCACCCCCACCTCCTGTTCCGGCACCTAATATTCCCCTCAGAAATGGTCACATTTGTTCTCATTTAAACCGTACACTAACACCAGTAATTCTAAATCCGCAAACCGTTTCCCGGCAAAACTCTACTAAAAATAGTTCTATAATCGGAATAAATAATGATGGTTTAGTAAAAAAAATTAACATAGTAGCTATGCCTGTTAAAAATGTTAATACCAAAAAAGGGACAGTTAACGTAGAACAAATAAAAACTCAAATTATGAGTCCGGTTGAACATTCAGAAGTAGTTGCAACAAAGACGGAAATGTTAAAAGAATTGGGTAACTTGTCGTTAGTTGCCGAAAATATAAATGAATTTAAAAGAATTTACCCCGCTAGTGTTATTAATGAAAACAAAAACGTAAACACATTAGACGTAGCAATTATGTCAAAAAAGCCGGGTAGGTTTGAAACTTTGAAATTGACAATGAACGAGAAAGACAAACATAAACAGACAAAGCCAGTACAAGGATATTCGCCGCCAATTTTGCCCATACCGACATATCAAAACGTCTTAGACCGTGTGATTTCAAATCTAAAAACCCAAAATGCAACAGCGAAGATTGCTCTCCATTCAGCAGATCCCAGATCAAATTTAAGAAATGAATGTAAACCAATGAGGAAAAGAGATTTCGTCAAATGTTGTAAAAGAAAATTTAATAATGCATGGAATAATGAAGACAGTAGAAGAAAAGACGACGCTAAGAAGATTTCTTTAGATGAATATAAAAAAAGAATACTCAATAATGACTGTAAATCTGTACATTATAGACAAAATTGTAAGGAAAAGTACGATAATAGTGGAAAACGGCCAAATATAGAATTTAAGTATAGAAAAAACGTTGACTATAGTACAGAAACCGATCTTGGGTATGATTCGGATAGCACTGTGATATTATGATTTATTAATTGTATGTGTACTGTGTGGAAATTGAATATTTCATGACTTTTGTAATACTCCTTAATTTGAGTACAATCCAAAGCTATTGTCACCATTCGCACATGTACTTACAAAGGAGAATGCCGTTGAGCAGTACCAACTTGCGGGGGAGCGTGTCACAATCAAATTTAGTTCATAAAATTACTACTATTTTTTAAATCAGATTTATGTTTGTGTTATGAAAAAGATTCCCGGATTTCGGAGATCAAAAATAAAAATATTTTTTTTACTTGGTACGTATTTTCCACGTATATGTCACTGCGATTGCACTTCATTTCCGAATGTTACTACTACCACAGAATACTACAGAATAAGTAATAGTACTACGTAGGTACTACTACGTAAAAAAAAACTATGTTTATGTACCTGCCAGCAAACATATATATGAAGAAGATAATTACGTATCGTACCGATTTTCTTTTTAGAATACGTGATTAAGTATTGTATGATAGGTGTGATAAAAATAAAACCTTTATTTAGGTCACGCTTTGCGTCATAATAATTTAAATTATTATTTTGGAATACATGTATTTAATGAAAAGAGGCCCGATTCCAAAAAGGAAATGTGTTTATTGTGACGTATTGCATTTGTTTTTCTGGCTTATTTAAATTATTATCTGTAGTTTTTTGGCGCCGTCACGAATGACGTTACTTTCAAACTTTCAATGTTGGTTTCATAAATTGATCGAAGGTTTCTTATGAACTATTTGATTATAATTAAAATAACGAGAACGGGCGTTCAAGTGCTTTTTCTTAACGGAGTGTTTGTGTGATAATCCTTAGCGATGTCCCCATCTAGGGTAAGACATCGGCCAGCAAGTCGTCGTCGTCGATGTGTAAACTGTTCACAGGTATTGTAAGAACAATTTAGAGTACATGACACAGAAAATATATCCGTGGCTATGATTCGTGTTTTAAGATCATAGATTGCTCCGACGTCTGTTAGTATTACCGCACTAACTAACGCATTAACCATTTCGAATCAGTAATTTTTACGAAACTAACCTCAAAATATTAAGTAGGTAAATGGCAAATAAATACAAATTGCGGAAATCCATGTAAAAAACAGTCAACAATATAGGCAGAACATTGAATTCTCCTCCAAATACACTGGGTTTGGTTGTGACAGCGGACTTTTCGTTTGGTACAGGGCGCCCTATATTTGTCGGCATTCTCCTTTCATTTTGTGGCGATTTGATGTCATTTTGTTAAAGCAACAAGAAAACATGAGCTTTCCGTTCAAGTGGACGCCGAATGCCGAAACAAGTATAACAACAACTGAAAGGTGGCAATTAAGCAGTTTCAAGTTATGTATTCATAATTTTATTTACTTTATCATACGGCTGACAGCTTATTCGCCGCGCGCCGCTCGACGACGCTTCGCGACGCTTTATGCGTTTTCATTACGTCATACAAATTTCAAATAAAATAGACTTTCAGTTGTTATAGAGTTATTCACTTCGATGCCACTCTGTCGGTCTGCGTTGACACTAAATGTCATAAATGTCTCGGGAACGTGTACTCTAGACATCGCGCGAAGTCACGCAACGTCGCGTGATGTCACGCAACGTCGCGCGATGTGACATCTTGTGTATGGTCTCTGGAGACTGTTGTCGTGCGTGGGACATTTTCTTCCCGATATGCTGTGAATAGTGAATACGGTAAATTTTTGAGACGGGGCTGTAAGGTATCACCATTGTTGTAGGTTACATAGAAAATCGTTTTTAGGAGACAATCCTCATCATTTTGAGTGTTTGAGTAATGGGCTAACTTGCATTCACTTAATTTGGAAAAATTTTAATTGTAAGAATATACATTATAAATTTTTTTCTTACGAAAAAGCATACGATATAGGGTCGTAGATATTTATGAGGAATGATTACTACGAAATTGATGTGAAAAGTTTTTGCGATTTGGTGTGCTTTAAATAAAACGTGAGAATTGACGTTTTTGTTCTTCCAAAATCTATGAATGTTGTTAGCAATTATTCAAAAAAGTGAGTCTCGTAATGTTTTACTGCTTAAGGTACCTCGTCTCAAAATCCACCCTGTAGAACATAGTATGGACTCACAAAAAAACACAGAGCTCATGTTTTATTGTGCGGGCTGCACCCTCTGGTGGCAAATATGTAAATCAACCTTGACGGTTGCATCTTATGTCAATTTAAGTGTCAAAAGTATCGTGTTTTGTTATTTTATTGGATAAATGAGTATTCATTTTGAAGACATGTTTCGAGACAATTACGAATATGGCCAGTATATATTGGCACTAAATGGCGTCGTTGCTGTCAGCAAAAGTTATGTTACATTCAGTAATTTTTATTTTCGCTTCTAAGTGCTAAGTGCCAAAATATACCGGACCGTCTATCACTTAAACCCAAAATGATATTTGACATTCATGTTGACACTACGTATAAAAATTGACAATGACAGTGACTGTCATGATGACACTTCGTTATTAGTTCGTATTTAGTCCATGGCGGCGCTAGTAGCAAGTTGCTTAAGTTACGTTTGTAACATTATTGTAAGTTTTTTTTTCTGCTCCGGAGAGAACGGTACATTGTTCCTAATGTAAAATTGCTTGCTTTTGTTATTTGTTGAAAATATTCGTAAGAAATAAATATTTTAAACCATTCGCTTTAATTTTTTAATGTTCCGTTTAAAATTAATGATCTATTGATAGCCCCAGCAATGCGGCAACAGTATTGGTAAATATTCATTTGAGGTACACATTAAATTGAACCTGAAAGTAAACGGTACAAATACTTTGAAAATCTTCTCAACTTCAGCCATTGTGCAGGCCATATTGCTTTAACCTTAACCCTGCAAAGAATAAAAACTCACTATTGCACCTACCACGGTTTCTCTCTGCATCACCTAAAGGTTGACTGGTAGAAAATGCCTATGGCATTAAGTCCGCCTCTGTACATTTGTGTGCTTAAAGTATTAAATAAATAAATAATAAAAGAACAAAAAGAAATAAAAAAACTGTCGAAAAGAAAGCCTTTACACTGTCAAAAAATTGCGCGACCTTAACATTATTTATAGAAACATCTGCATCGTGGCTGCGGCGACAATTAATCTATCTAACGCGGCTCACGGCGTCTTGTTGTAATAAATCTCTGGATTACAGCCTCCTTCGCGGAGTTAGGTCCTTACTGGAAGGATCTGACTTGAATTATGGGCGGAAGTTCGGCTTTTTAGCCCGTTATCTGACTTATTAGCATTGGTAAGTGCTCGATTTGCGGCTTTTGGATACTTTTGGACCTAATAGGAGCATTTACGACGTACGGCATTTCAACCAACTATCAAGCCCTTGTTTTTCGAAATGACTGAACCGATTTTAATGAAACTTCATACGCATAAGCAGGATACAAAGTTAGTTAAGAACATTTTCGAAATGTCTTATTTAAAAACAAATAACTGGAAATCTCTGTTTCTATGGAATATTTAAAATCGGTCTAATTTGGGTGTAACACTATTTTTCTAAAATGTTCTTAACTAACTTTTTTAGACCTTTGTATCCTGCTTATTAGTATGAAGTTTCATTAAAATCGGTTCAGTCATATCGAAAAACAAGGGCTTGAAAGTTTGTATGAAATGCCGTAAGTCGTAAACGCTCGAGTGTACTTATTATTCTTACAACACGTAATATTACGGCGATGGCGGTTAAAGGGTTAAGAGCTCAAGGACTCGAAGAAAAAAAAAATACCCACATAGTGCTCACATTCACAATAAATTACTCACACAGGCAAATATTAGAAGCTAGCCCTCACTACTGAGACGAGCTCCAAACAAAAATGTGGGAGTAAAATCTCATTCAAGATTCCATTGTAAAGCCATCTTTTTGTATGCCAGCCATCCAAGAAACCAAGATTTCTGAAAGATTTATTACCTATGTGTGTGTTTCCGTAAATAGTGATACGCATCGCATTTGTAACGTAGGTAGTTCTAAATTACCGACGCAGTGCGGTTAGCTACACAGTGCCAACGTTTGTGCGATGACTGGCAACAGTTGAAGCAACTAAGAAAGTCTGTATTTTCCCGGAGGATTGGAATGTAAGTTGGAATGAGTTACGGGCTCACACTATGACATATGGCCAGCTTACTTGCGGTTGTGTTCTTAGATATTCATATTATATGTTTATTAAAGTGGGACGAGAAGAAGAAGAACGGGAGGATGTACGAAGCTTGTGCATGTTGTTATTGTTCTGTGGTCTTGGGGTGCTGTGCATGGAATGTTCCTGTTGTTGTATTTGAAACTGTCAGCTCAGCAAAGAGCTTTCCGAAAATTATAACATGTCGAACTGGAGTAGACACTGTCAATATTATCCATCTTATACAGGGTCAAATTAAATTAGCTAGCGAAACTCCGCACACGGAATGACTATCGATATCTAAAGTTCTAAACACGACAAAAAAAAAAAAAGATTTGGTGATTTTGTTTTTTGTGTCTATGACCGTTGGTAGAGTAATTGTTACTTGAAGTGCGAACTGTGAAGTTTACACAATAAAAAATTGATTTAAACTAATATTTTAAGTGACAACACTACCGGCGGTTAATGACCCCAAAAAAAACATCATCTTTATTTATTTTTTGTTTTATCATGTTTGGATATCGATACCCATCACGCCTGCGGAGTTTCTCTAGCTAATTTAATTTGACGCTGTATACACACAACACAATCACATAATGCCACACAGACACTGTAAATGTGCGCTTTTACTAAGGCGATTAACACACGACACGGTGTGTTAGGCATCAACGGATTTATTAGAGGCCAAAGCGACGTTGAGATCCGCTTCACCGCCTACCGCAGCGGTGCGCGGTGCTGTGTGTTAATCGCCTAATGCGACCATATTATCGTGGACGACCACGCTCACGTCACGGAATCACAATAACATAATTTCCATCCACACGATAACGTTAAAAAGTGCACGGTATATCCATACATTATAAGGACTCAACATTGTGGTCCGGAAGCGACGTTTTATTTAAAATGCCTTTCTTATAAGTTTTTTCTTCAGATATTGATACTTGCAACCCAGCTTATACGCAAAACTAATGTCACATTTACATAGCTAAATAATTTCGCTTCCGCCTGACTGCTGTGTATATTTTAAAATTCATAGGGATTTAAATTCTTAGACACTTCAATTTGCATCAGATCCGACGAGTGAGAGCCGCGGGAAATATGGAACAGTAACTCGGTATAAAAGATGATGATAAAATGGAATCCGACGAGCAGTAAAAAAAAAAATCGACTGATGAGATCTTGTTTAAATTATATTGTATTATGGATCTTGTTCCGCCTATGAGGTAATTGCTCACTAACACACTATCATTAGAATGGGTTTCAGTTTGATAGTTCAACAACATTCATTGGCTTAGTTATTGAAATTGAAATTGTTTATTGAAATAATTGATTTACATAAATATTAAAATAGGGTCTTAGACTAGAAGTTAAGGTAAATAATAATTGGATTCTACCTGAACTAGGAATAAACCTGTATCTCAGGTATCTCACTCAAGTGCTTATACATAAGTGTTATCTAAGATTCCAAAAAATTGTAAAACTACTATAAATTATGTTTTCATTCAAATTTAGAACAATACTCGTAGTATGCTGCATTTTTTGCATCATCGTAAGACATTTTTACAACCATGTTCTATTATGATTTTTGCAATGTAACATTTTTAACAAGGTCGCATTTACTTTAAACATAAGTACAGAAAATTTAGCCGTGTCAACAAAAAGTAAAGATTGCATGTTTGCAAACGAATTGTAAAACCTAAAACTATTTTTATGTGTAAAGGGCAATATTAGTTAGTAAATACATTAATACTAGTTATTAAATACAAAATACATTAATTAATAAAGACTTAAAGATAACTTGGCGCTATTATGCGACCTCAGTATAATCTATAGAGTTGATGTATCTTGTCTCAGCTAATTTCTTTGCAGGGCATTCTTGATCGCCTGTTTTGTGATTGCTCGGTTTTTTAAATCGCAAGCATGTTGCACAATGTGATGGTTCAGCATGTTTAGTGCACTCATTCGTTTTATGACCTTGTTCTCCACAATGTCCACACGTATAGGTAGCCTCACGACAAGTCTTTGCAGCATGTCCATACTGTTGACATTTAAAGCACCTGGTCACAAGTGTGAAGTCCCTCACTGGGCAGGATGTCCAATTAATGAACACTCGACTTTGGTTTATAAGCGCCTTCCTTATGCTAGCAGTTACTTCAAGAATAAAGTTGCACGTAGGTCCCTCTTTTTTACCAGACTTGTGACTTAAATTTACAGAGGCCAAAAAAGAGTCACGGGACAAACTAGGCAGTTTGTCGGCAATATTCTGCTCATAGATGCAATCATAAACATCTTTGTCATTTAAAACGTTCGGTACTCCTATGACTACAATTCTTGGTCTTCTCTTATGGGGCTCTTCCACTTTCAGGCCGGAACTACTTAGCTGCGATGATTTCCTAAGTTTTTCAATATCGTCTTTGGACTCCGTGCTGATTATAACGCCTCCGTGTTTTGTTTTGCGTAATCCTCTAACGTGCAGTTTCATTTGCTCAGGGCATATAATTTTTTGGACAAGAGATTTAGTGTCGTCACTAGATTTTAATTTGTCCGTTGGATAAATTGCAATAGAGCTGATGTTATTGGGTCGCAAGTAATTATTTTGATTGGTTTTTACCATGTCAGCGAATGAAACTGTTTCTGCCATAGCCGGTTTAGCGCAGTTTTCATGAATGCTAGCTTGAACGGTTTTCTGGAAATTTTCGAGGCAATCTGTCAGGTCAACTCTTTCTTTCAACGCTAGTTTAGAGTTTTGAATTTCTTGGGCCTTTAGCTTCAAGTCCTGGTAGTAAACTGCCATTTGTGAAACGCCATGTCCTACCTTGCGCGATAAGGAATTGATCCTTAGCTTTTGTTCGGAGTTCAGCTTTCCTTCCTGAGCAATGGTACAGACTTCATTCAGGCATGATTCAATTGAGATCAACCAGTTACTAATGTCACTGGTGACCACTGCCTGAATTTTTCCTTCAGCAACATTGTAAGGTATTTGAGATTTGCTGGCAGGGCTGCTTGGTGGTGGGATACTCCGAGGGCTGTTTTCACTATTTGACATACTTAATTCTTAAATGTTTCTCATAATTATTTGTTATTCACTAAAGTAAATCACTAACTTAGCAGAAAAATGCGTAAGTCGTTTTCTAGGTCACAGATCACTCGGAAATATTTTAACGACATATATGATAAATAATATTGCTTATACTCGTACACACGTCCGCTCTACTTGAGTGTCAGTAGAGTTATGACGTTGTCAAGCAGACAAATAACATACTACTAATTATTTATTAACTATGGATGACTTAACGTCCCGTGTGGTGCCGTACGTAAAGTATAGCACCATCCTATTTCTTCCTGTGGGTGTCGTAATAGGCGACTAAGGGACTTACTAGAGAATGCGCAGCATCGTTCTCTATGCATTTTAACACCATACTGCGATCGCCAACCTGCTTGCCAAGCGTGGCGATTATGGCAACGCAGTGCGACAGCTTTTTGGGGGATGCCGGCAGTGGACGTCTTTCGGCTGAAATGATGATGGACTTACAGCTAAAACAAAAAATAATAAAAATAGTAGGTATGTGAGACTGACAGCCAATTCAAGTCTTTTCTTTTCTAATAACAGATTGGAAAGAATGATTGATGAAGCAATTGATTAGCAATATACTTCAAAATCATTCAGATTGTGATTCAAACTGTAGGGTGCTGTTTGCAGATGATACAAATTAAAATGTGAAGAAGTGTTGTGAGTTGGAAATATCTCTGTCTGATCGACAGGATTTTACTCAGTTAGATTCAAACATCATGTGGGCAGAAGTTGGGTTTCGTGCAAGCGTTTATTGAAATTACAAATTAACACAATCACTACAAATTATAATCACCACTATAACCGAGCATAACGAATCGAGTACAGTTCCACGACGTCTTAACTCCGATGCGATCAGACCAGACACTGAATCTTGAATGTCCTCCTCGCCATCGGCTCAAAACATCACGACTCTGTAGAAGCGCGCCGGAGGTGTGGGTAGATAACGCGATGTCACCGGTGGCGGGCTTGATTCGTTACTTGTCCGTACTAATGACCGGCTCCAACATATCTATATACCCTTGGCACTATTCTTTAAGCCCGACACAGACGTAGCTATAATATATATTAATATACTTTGCTTTTGCTTTTGCGAAGCTTTTGGTGCGTACTAGAAATATATATTATAGCTCCGTCTGAGGTCACTCGAAGATTATTATGAAAAATATATCGTAATATGTCTTGCTATAATATATATTATAGCTACGTCTGATAATCATTTTATGATATAACATGGTCAGATAATAATTTTTTGACCAAGGATCAAACCCATTGTTAGAAAAGATTTTTTTGATGAGTTTGATAATAATGACGACCATTCCTGTCAGAGCTGCGGTGAAACGAGGCAATGATTTGGTCATTGCCTCCTTTCAATCGCAGCACGCTCATCCCATCCCATCTTCATCCTTTCATCCACCTCGAGTAACCCTTCGTGACGCCGGAACGTGGATCCACGCGAGACACTATCCCCCTTATTACAAAACAAGGTTTATTTTCAGATCCAGGTTTAAAACATGGGATCCATTATTGAATTTCGAACTTTATCCGACTATGGTAAAGTTCCTAAACACAAAACTGACAACTTAGTACAGAACTAAGTTTTCAGTTTTGTATAAAGAACGGTATTTCAATCACAGTTACGTTCTTATTACAAAAACTGGCTCCATGGTTTAAGCCATGTCAAAATATAAATCTTGTTTTGTAATAAGGCGGAATGGCTTTTTCATTGTTTCTCTAATTAAGGCATTCAACCGGTTAATAGTTATGTAAACACACCCTGACACTTATGTCAACTTTCACTCGGAGGATAATGGCGGAGAGCTGTATTTTCGTATTTAGAATTAAAAACCACAACAGTTTTAATCTTTTGTAAGACCTGCATCTTTAATATTGACTTCCATTTCGGCACAGAACCATCGTCTTTAATATAAATCAAATTTTTGTCACCAAATTATAATCAACGTGGACCTCTGAGACTGCCTGATAGCTTTTAATTTTTTTATTAGCTTACTAAGCGAACGAATGAATTTTAGGGGTAAGAAACCTATTTAATCGAAATTGTAATTTTAATGACACCGTATCTTTTGTTGAAACTAAACGTAAACCAGCTAATTAGTTCTAATGAAAAAATAATTTAGATTACCTACGCAATATTTTCATGGAAGATGTTATCAAAATATTATCAGCCCCTGTTTGTTGGCAGACAATGGTTCTTTATTCTCTTCTAATTATTTGATAACAAGGGTGTGCTTTGGTTTGAAAAAAAGACAATCTTTTTATGTTCATTCATACTTAAAATAATAATTATGGTCCATGCTAGCAGTGGTCTTATTTTATTTATTTATTTTGTTCTTACATCTACCATTATAACCCAACGCGGTAAATGCGCTTATCCTAACTTAATTATTCTAAATAGGTACTAACATTCATGTACCTACCTATAACAAATTACAAACAATGCATTCCTTGTGAATTCACTCAGAGAACAACAGAATAAGTCCGTCTCAACCGCTATGAGGTTGAGCGTGCGGAGTGCACGCGTCAGCGGCGGCGCCTCCCTTACAAGGTTAGTCCGAGCGCGAGGGGTGATTATATGGAAAGTCACTTTGATCTGCAAAAGGAAAAACAGCTTTGTTAAAGACTGGCAATTGGTTGCTCCATATAATCAGCTTTGCAGCCTACTTCATACTTCGTCATAACTTCAGCTTACCACATCATCACTTCAGCTTACCACATCATCATCATCATCTGCCTAGCCTTCTCCCAACTATGTTGGGTCAGCTTCAAGTCTAACTACACTGTCCTCCCATACCTATTAAAACTGTTACTTGAAAACATTGTAAAAGCCCATTCTTTTTAAAAGAGTAACCGTGGAGTTTCTTTGCCGGCTCTTCTCCATAGGAAACGACCAATTGGAACCGTGCGCCTAGCTTCTGACGTTTCATAAGTGCCCATGTAGGTTTATGTGAAATATTTTGATTGATTGATAACCGGATGCTGCTGAATACAAGTATTTGATTATGGAGCATAGGCATAGGCAGTCGCTGTGAGATGTATACACAGTGTTAAAGAAATTGCGTGCCATAGCTTAGGGGTAGGTTCAGTATCGATAAAAGAACCCAGGAAAAAAAAATCAAAACATAAAAAAATATAATTCAATAACTGTACGACTTCAATTTTAAACAATGTTGTGTTGTGTACCGCGAAACTATCTGTGATATCAAAATCAAAAGTCATTTATTCAAACTAGGCTGAGAATCAGCACTTTTCGAACGTCAAAAATTACATGAGACAGTCCGCCAAAAACGCCCACCCTTCACCACTTCCTAGTGCTTTAGCTGGGAAGAAGAAGTGGCGCAACAAACTCCCCAGCAGCACAGCTGTCTGTTCGCATATAAAACTTGAATCTATACAATACAATGTAAAATAATTTGCATTACGCAACACAAAACGTTAAATTATTTGCCTTATGTATCTGATAATAGATAAGTAATACTAATAACTTTACGAAGTGAAAAAGCTTATTTTATGATAATTTTCGACGTGTTTCTATCTAGCTGGCCCACCTGAGCCACATCAACGAAACCGATGTAGACTGTTAGCTTATTCAATGTACCTGTCTAATCAAACGAAAATATTCAATGTACCTCCGCCAGTAAGACAGAAATGGCGTTTCATTTCGGTTTCTATCCAGCGGGGCCCTCCGTTATTCTATTGCTTAGAGACTTGAAAATGCTATTGTAGATACTCCTTCCAATGTACCTTTCAAATTATTCATTTATTTTCATAATCTTTGGATATTACAGCAGAAATTACATTCGTAGGTTTTTTTCTATCCAGCTCTATTCTATTTCTCTTCTCTTCTCTTCTTCTCTATAGTCTATTTTATATCCCTTTTTATCCTTATTATTTACAAGTGAAAGTCGCACGCCAAATTAAAGCATTTTCAATGTACTTACAGGGATTAATGCGTTTTTTGTGATAAACATAATAATTACCGGGTAAAACGGGGTGAATAGGGATGCAGGGGTGAATCGGGACGCAATTTTAAAATGGATTTTAAAGTTGAAATAACATCTTTTGTTGCCAAAGAGACCTACAATGTGTTACCTGTATTATAATTAACGATTAAGTGTCCTTGTTGGCAACAAACAATATTATTTCAAGGTTAAAATCCATTTTAAAGTTGCGTCCCGATTCACCCCTGCATCCCTATTCACCCCTGCATCCCTATTCACCCCGTTTTACGGTAACGGTGAAAAAGGATATGTTCACTTTAGTAGTTTTGTTAACAAAAAGTAAGGTCAGCATGGCAACGTAGATAAAATAATAATGCACACAGAATATATTATTTTGACATGATATATTTTTTCAAATGAATAAACTATTGTTTCACATAAATTACGCAATGCGCTATAATTTTTTTATTTATTTGGAGAACTTTTACTATAGCGTCCAGATCGTCATGACATTCCCAACTGCCATTTTGACGTAAACAGTGGGCTTTGTAATGGCCAATGTCGCCTATACCAGGGCAGTATTGAATTACAGATATTAACTTGTAAGTTTCTTTTTGATTCAGAAATAAATGTTTTGGAACATCTGATAAATCAATTGCATTGATGCCATTAATATCGAATGCTACCATATTCTGTACTTCGTATACAATTTTTTTAATACCAGTGCAACCATCATGACCACACACGGTTCCAGCATAAGTGATGCCCAGATTAACGGCTTCGTTTAAAAAAGAAATACCACGCATTTGTACAAGATGTAAGTCAAGAGCCACAAGAGGTACTTTTTGAGTTAGCTTATCGCTGGAACAATTTGTCTGTGTACAGAGTTTTTCGGAAACTGCGCTATGAAAGCGATCGTATATCACTTTTTCAAATATGAAACATAAATTGAAGTGGCAATTTATAATACGAGACGAAGTTTCAATTTCAAAATGACTTTTTAACCGACTTCCAAGAAGGATCTCAATTCGGCTGTATGTTTTTTTATTTTTCTGTGTGTATGTTACGCGATTACTCCGTCAATTATAGACCGATTTTGAAAATTCTTTTTTTGTTTGAAAGGGTATTTCAGCTTTTAATGTTTTATCTGCTCTCATAACGTAAAATTCTAGTTAAGAAATCAAAACTTTATCCACGTACAACTAAAATTAAAAAGTTATTTATACATTCACACTTTCCCATAAAATGCTATAAATAATAACTTTTTTTTCCAGTAGAACAACTTGACCAAGACCAATGAGTTCTCAATTCATAGGTTTTAGTTGCCGTCGACAATAGAAATAACTTAGAAGTGATACTGATACAGCGCAATAACAATAATTACCTATGAATTTAAATACAAACAATTGTTTTCTGTACTTGTTCGAGTCCAAAATTTGAGATGTGCACTAGATTCGCTCCACTGATTTTACATTATCTGTAGTTATAATGGTGGCGTGTCATCGTAACAGCTGATCGGCTGATGTGGCGTGTACCCCCGCGGTTGAATGTTGAATTTGGGCGCCATAATTACGATTTACGATACTAAATAATGTTTTTTTGAAAATGATGATTTGAAGATGAATAATTATAATGTTTTGTTTTAATGATTTTGCATGAGTTTAGATAAAGTAGTGTAAGAAACTACACACATACTTTACACTCGTTTTATAATAACAGGTGATAAGTAGTTAATAGTTTCATATGCTACTATTTTGCTGACCCTACATGAAATTAAATTTATTATTAAGTTACTTTTGACTTAGATAGCTTACTATCAGCCAGTTGATCCAACTTTAGGACACAGGCGGTCGGTGCGTTACCTGAAACTCACAATTTGATGGAACTCACGCGTAGGTACCTAAATTGTTCTCCAATAAGTTTATTATTCAAAAATACAATTATGTACTTATCGCATCTAAACAAACGCATTAATCCCTGTAAGTACATTGAAAATGCTTTAATTTGGCGTGCGACTTCCACTTGTAAATATTATGGATAAAAAGGGCCCCGCTGGATAGAAAAAAAAACCTACGAATGTAATTTCTGCTGTAATATCCAAAGATTATGAAAATAAATGAATAATTTAAAAGGTACATTGGAAGGTGTATCTACAATAGCATTTTCAAGTCTCTAAGCAATAGAATAACGGAAGGCCCCGCTGGATAGAAACCGAAATGAAACGCCATTTCTGTCTTACTGGCGGAGGTACATTGAATATTTTCGTTTGATTAGACAGGTACATTGAATAAGCTAACAGTCTACATCGGTTTCGTTGATGTGGCTCAGGTGGGCCAGCTAGATAGAAACACGTATTTTCGCGGTTTTTTAGATTTCTTTTTTATTTATCCTGGGTTCCTTTATCGATACTAAACCTACCCCTAAGCTATGGCACGCAATTTCTTTAACACCCTGTATATCCCAGTTACTGGGTAACACGATACACATAGTTATAATCTAACAATCTGCTAAGTCAAACTTGCAGCTTAATGCAATCTTTTTAATTTTATATGTGTTTGTTCAAGAAAGTCATTCCATTAGAGTATATTGCAGTTAAGTCACCGAGAAGCTCTCGAGATATACATTTATAAATAGACTTAAAAGGAAAGTAGTTTTCATTGCTTTAAGTCGCGACAAGTTTTTGATTTAACAACGGCCGCGATTCATATTTAGATCAACATACAACCTGGCACTGACCTGCAAATTGCAAAAAAACTTAAGAAAATTTGAATTTCGTGGGCTACCTTAGCGCATCTCTTTTAAGGTGGATCCAAATCAAATCAAATCAAAATCAAATCAAAAGTCATTTATTCAAACTAGGCTGAGAATAAGCACTTTTCGAACGTCAAAAATTAAATGAGACAGTCCCCCAAAAACGCCCACCCTTCACCACTTCCTAGTGCTTTAGCTGGGAAGAAGAAGTGGCGCAACAAACTCCCCAGCAGCACAGCTGTCTGTTCGCATAAAAAACTTGAAGCTATACAATACAATATAAAATAATTTGCATTACGCAACACAAAACGTTAAATTAAATTATTTGCCTTATGTTAGCTAGCACACACCATTATACAAACATATATATATATATATAAATATATATATATATATATATGTTTGTATAATGGTATATATATAAATATATATATATATATATAAATATAATAATCGTCGAAAACTATACTCAAGCAGAAATAACGTAAACAAAACGTATCTAAATAAAAGCCTCCAGGCATAATGGGCGTGCCCGTTAAATAAAGCTACAGCTATAACTCGAAGTCACAAATGATAAACTAGCACCATCGAAGTAAAATAAAAACAGTTAATTATTAATAACAATAACAAAACAGTGGTCAGCAAGACGACCAGTCACCACAAGCAGCACCCGTTCACGAGCATAACGCAAACACACTTTCACGATCCGCAGCTGTAACCCACGAAATACAAATTTTGTTAAGTTTTTTCTATTTGCAGGACAGTGCCAGGTTGTATCTTGATCAAAATATAGTCGCGAATCATATTTTTATCAAGATACAACCTGACATAGACAGGGCTACAGCTGCAGGGAAACGGTGCCATTCACATACTCTTTTGAAAGGCAGCGTTTCCATTAGTTTCGAGCTTTTTTTAATGTGTTGCATAGAAATATCTACTTACTTACTTACTAGAGAATGGGCAGCAGCGTTCTCTATGCATTTTTTTAAAACCATATTGCGATCGCCAACCCGCCTGCCAAGCGTGGCGATTATGGCAACCCCCCCTTTTTGGGGCAGGCCTATGTCCAGCAGTGGACGTCTTCCGGCTGAAATGATGATAGAAATATCAGATTTTTATGTAGATACTCGAAGTAGAATTATTGTTTCTAACTTAATTAATATCGAACTATCTTGTTAAAATAAATATACATATTACGCCCTTAGGGAAAAACCAAAACGGTCTCCAAAAGTTTGTCCCACGGTCAAACTGTCTACACTGGCAAACTAATAAATTGATTCAAAATTATCGAACCATTAATCAGACAAACTATATCATTTATCGAATTACCCAATTTGTGTAATTGGATTTTAAAGTAAAAAAAAAAACCGGTCAAGAGCGAGTCGGACTCGCACACCGAGGGTTCCGTACGTATATATGATGTTGATGATTTCCGGAAAACTGTGCTATTTAGAGATATCATTTTATTTTTCCTGTAATCTTTACATACACTTCTATCACATAGAATAATTTCAGATTTTTATCTATGCAAACTTCGGAGATAAGGAGGGGGGGGGGAACGGTATTTTTTTTTACATTTTTCGTCAAAAGTCGGAAACTATGCTGCCAAAAACAAAAAAGAAAATAATGTTTGAGAATGTGCAAACAGCGTCCTTTCATATGATACATGCCCTAGTAGCCTCACTTCAAATATTTAAGACCCCCTTTCAGTCGCTTTTGCAAAAAAGAAATATATTTTTTTAATTTCTTTCTTGTATGCAAAATAGTTGGAAAAACGTCATCTAAAACTATTCTAAATTTCAAGTTGATAGCATTAGTAGTTCTTGAGATATCCAGGTGTGACAGACAGACAGACTTAGTCTCACCATAAGGATTCCTTTTTACCATTTTGGTACGGAACCCTAAAAAAGACCAATTTCGATTTATCATACCCATTCCCAATGACCAGCGACCCAAAGTTTGTGACAATTGGATTTAAAACATTACTCGGGATGGCCGTCCCGTCGTTAAAAGAAATTCATCCACAGAAATATTATTTCAAAGCACTATGTAGATTCATATTTTATTTAGGAATGGGGGATCTCTGGTATGAAAAAACCGAAGTTTCCTACTACTGGAAAAAAATCTACATGGCCTGGATGGTATTGGCGAATGGTTACGTCATCGTCGTGTTGCTGGACGAACTTCTTTCTTATGCAAGAACTGATTTGACGGACAGGGAGAAGAACGACCTGGTGCAGTTCACTTTCGCACACCCATTGATCTACTGCAAGGTGATGACGCTTTACATCTGGAAAGACCGCATCAAGGTGGTAATGGAGCGTTTGTTGGAAGGTTCCAGGTCTATCTTCCATTCAATAGAGCTGGAAAGAATGTCTGTGAAGCAGTTTGCAAAGCATTGCTTTACGTTGACAGGTGTTTCCTTTGTGACTCTGTGCTCAGCGACTATTGAAGCAGTGAGGCTTCATTTCACAGAAGGTAAATTTGTGCTGTTGATAGTTTTGTTAACTTTTCATCTGTGTGCATTTTCTTTCGAAAGTAGTTTTATTTCAATTCAATTTATTTATTCATTCACAATTTACATTGTGTTTGAAATATAATTCTAGATAATAAAAAATACACGTAACACATTAGTCATTTAAAAATGAACAACATAACACATCAAAACAATATAATTCAATGTCAACTCAAAATCATTTAAAGATTAAATACGAATAAAAAAGGCAATGTCAACTCAAATAAATAATAGAAGGAATTATAATACATTAGTCATTTAAATTCATTAGTTATTGTCGGAGTTACAGACATAGCCTACAGAGTAAGGAAACTGAAGTGGCAGTGGGCTGGCCATGTTTGTCGGAGAACCGATGGCCGGTGGAGCAGAAGAATCCTGGAGTGGAGACCGCGTATCGGCAAGCGAAGTGTAGGACGCCCCCCAGCTAGATGGACCGACGACCTTAAGAAGATGGCTGGGTCAGACTGGATGCGGAAGGCGGAGGATAGGGTGTTGTGGCGCAGCCTGGGAGAGTCCTATGTCCAGCAGTGGACTGCGATAGGCTGAGTTGATTGATTGAGTCATTTAAAATTAGTGTACATATCATACATTAAACAACAATTTCAGTCGACTTTAGTACTTACAAGTTCACAAGAGAAAAACGCATCGTCATAATATTAAATTCGTCAACGGAGTAGAGACACTTATCTAGTAGGAATGCTTGAAGCTTTGTTTTAAATGCAGATGTATAAGTCAAACTTTTTAAGTACCTATTTGCATTCACCTAGCTTGAAGAAACCTTTTTCTTCCAGACATACCGATCCGCACCGAAGTGGTCTACTTCCCCAATTCAACCCAAACAGGCTTCATCATCAACGTTCTCCGTTTCTTTATGGAGTTCCACTGGTACTACATCGTCGGCATGATGGCAACTATGGACTGCCTCGCCCTGTGTTCTCTGATTACTGTAGGCCATAAGTTCAGAGTCCTAAGGTTGTATTTCGAAAAACTGAGGATTAGGACTATGGAGAATATAGGGAAGAAGACGAGGAAGGAGCTCGCAGAGGATTTTAAGAAAGATTTCGTTATTGGGATGAAGTTGCATTCAGATGCTTTGTGGTATGTATGACTTTGCTGAAAAACTATATTTGTAATTTTAATGTTAAGGGTAAGCTGAGTAAGCACATACTTCTTTAAAGTTCCGGAATCAGAGTAAAAACTCCATTGTAATTCGTTTTGCAGGTGTGCCCGAAATGTGCAGCAGTCCATGGGGCCTTTATACAGCATCCAAGTGATGGAGAGTGTCGCCTTGTTAGTTTGGTGCCTTATAAAATTAGTTGTAAGTATCCAAATAAAATTACTTCCCACTCTCTCTCACAAAGAGACCTGTCTCGCCGATTATGTTATATTTATGCTTGTAACAGTAATAATGGAATAGTTATATCTACGAGTATTTGCAGGTGGCGGAGCGCAACATTACCTATCTTCTGGCAACCTCCCTATTTATTATCTGTCTTATAATACTTACTGGCTCATACATGATGGCAGCTGGAGACATCACACATGAGGTATTCAGAATTTTATGTACATCCTGTTAAGCATGCCTATAGATGTCTATGGTCACACATCATAAGTGTCTAGGAATCAAGCACATTTTTAACTATAAAAAATATCCAATTAACATTTATCAAATCTAGTTTTCCAGACTGACTTCTTACTTTAATTCCTATGTAAGTTAAATTATCCCTAGATTTTGTAAAAATTAAGAAAAATTGCAATTTTTGCAAATTGTGGGAAATTAACTTTTGTCGAAAATTAAGTGGCAAAAAAGGCATAAATTAGATATAATATTATTATGTGTTTCCAACATTGACACGAATCACACACGCGACTTTGGGATGCTTAAAATCACTTTGAGGAATGGCCGCCCACGTTGATTATAACACGTAGGAATATCGGGATAAAAAGTATCTTATGTCCTTATCCAGATAATGCACTAGCCATGTGCCAAATTTCATCTATTTAGATGAAAGGCACATGTGTAGAACGGATCTCCGTTCAGCCGTTTTAGCATGAAATCGTAACAAATAAACAAACAAATACATAAACAAACAAACAAACAAAGAAATGCACTTTCGGGTTTATAATATTAGTTATTATTAGGTATTATTGTGAAATAAAATATTTTTAGAAGAATAGTCTCAAATCGCAAACATAGCACGGTTTTTAATCTTTCCTAGTCCGTAAAGTTGATGACATTCCATATTTTCCAGGCTTCCCTTGTCGGTACGTCAATATTCCACAGCGGTTGGGAGGAGTGCCACCCGGGTCCTGATCTCCGGGCCCTGGCTGTAGTGGCTCTGCAGATGAGTCAGGTGCCTGTCTACATGACCGCCTTCGGAGTCATCACCTTGTCTCATACGAATTTTATATCGGTAAGTACTGACTAGAATAAGTTGTTTATAATTAGTTCCTTCAGCAGTTCCTTTGACTACTGAAATCTTTTTACCCGACTGTGCGACTGAAAAGACAGGGTTATGTTTTATGCATTAGTAATTTCACAACAGCTAAAGGCTCTCGCAGGTAGGCACGACGCGACGGTGCTGGACGCGATTCTGGTAGATGAATTTCCATGCCGTTTTCATAGAATTTGTTCTACTAGAGTCGCGTGGAGCCTGTCTGCGGGAGCCTTAAAGGAATGATTGAGATTATCAAGAGCCGTAGAGTAACATTCCCTACTTAATAAGTAGGGACTGTTACCTATCTAATTAACATGATCAAACAGAAAATAAATTAATTTGTCGAGTTTTTTTTATGAAGTCATCAACCGCAGTTAGTAGTCATTTGAAACATTGTTTTTTTTTTGTGCATGATATAACGCAACATGATAAAACAAAAGATAACTTAGCTCAACTCATACTTCAATTAACAACACTATACTTGTCAAAAAATAATAGGCCCGTTTTGACATTTAACTTGAAGCGATTTATCGTGAGTATCGAGTCGTGTGGTTACTTCAATAGTTACGTCGTGATGGTCAATCGCGACGTCCGATAAATCTTCAAAACGGGCCTATTATTTTTAGACAACTTTAACAGCGGTCCGTTGACCGCAAATCAAATATTAATG
This sequence comes from Tiliacea aurago, assembly GCA_948098905.1. Lineage (NCBI taxonomy): Eukaryota > Metazoa > Arthropoda > Insecta > Lepidoptera > Noctuidae > Tiliacea > Tiliacea aurago. The sequence goes on along the minus strand of OX402592.1, from coordinate 23,412,377 downwards.
GATACCCATCACCGTCACGTCTTATAAGTTTCGCTAGCTTATTTGATATGACCCTGTTTTGTATTGGAGTTTGCTTCCAATTTAAAAAGAAGTGGGTTTTAAATTGTTAAGACCTTTGATGCGAACATGAACATTGAAATGTTCAGCATTAGTCTATTACAGGCTGAACGATTTATACAACATATCCCAGAATTAATGCATAACCTCTTAAGGGGTAATTGTAGTCATCATTATGAACAACTTTTACTATGGAACAAAACCTGAAATCGCGGAAAAAAATCAGCTGGTGTACATTTATGATCGAATAACTCGTCAAAATGTAGGGAACAGGTGATTTTTTTTCATAATTATGTTTATACAGGGTGGAAGGGACATCGACGCGAATCCGTTTACCATGGATTCAGTACATCATTATTGACCCCCCTGCACTAAAATTTCTCGTCGGTAATTTAAAAAAAAAACAGCTGTTTACTACAGAAGTGCAATACCTACTCGGTCAAAATGTATGGAACAGCGATTTTTTTTTTTAATAACCGACGCAAAATTTTAACGCAGGGGTGTCAAGAATGATGTACTGAATCCATGGTAAACGGATTCGCGTCGATGTCCCTTCCACCCTGTATTTGTATAATATGTTTCCTTATCTTTTCAGGTACTGCGATCTTCATACTCTTTCTTCGCTGTTATGTATTAGAGTATGTAGTATACCCTTTAGATATCGCTGAGTTGATTTTGCACTCTGGCTTGAAATATATTATTATGTATAATAATATTTTATTATGTAAGTACCTACATTTTGATTGTCCACTCTCATTGTACTTTTACAGTGTTTTATTAAAAGATTTTATTCAAACTAATAAGTTTGGTTTCATTTTATAATATAATATATTAAAATTATTCAAAGATAATGTACTTAGATTAACATAACCTTAAGGCTCCCGCAGACAGGCGCGACGCGATTCTAGTAGTACAATTTCTATGACAACTTAATCGAAATTGTTCTACCAGAATCGCGTCACACCGTCGCGTCACTCTGCGGCAAGCCTTTAATAAAAATCATTTATCATTTCAATTTTGTTACAGAAACAGTAGGTACAAAGAAAAAAAAAGTAACCTACATGATATCCCTTTAATAAAAATCAGTTATCATTTAATTTTTGTTAGTAACAGTACACAAAGAAAAAAAAAGGGTGACCTACAAAAAAAAACATTTAATTATTTCAATTTTGTTACAGTAGTACAAAAAAAAAAAAATTACCTAAAAATATCTAAAAACGGCCGCTAAAAGAGACCTATCTTCTAAAATAATAACTAAAGACAATATTAAACAAACCTCGAGCCTCCACAAGCAGCTTACAGCTATCTCGGTCATTATTAATTTCACGAAAATCCTTTTGTTTCGTATTTCGGCCATCTGCGACGATATTTTAATTTTAATAGATTTTTGGGGCTGAAGGCGTAATGAATTCGTTCGAAAATTAGAAATGGAAATCTATTATTGAAAAGATTTGTACTTACCTACCTACAATTGTCATTGTAGTGGTGTATTACATATTACAAAGTTTTTTTTTTCATGGTGAAAATAATAGTAATTAATAAAATTAATAAAATAAGACCTGCTTTATAGTTAGTTGAGTTAGTAAAATAAAATAAAAAAATTAAAATACTTTAATTCGGACCTTGATCCATATTGTGTTGTTGTTGTTAGGAACAGGGTGTAAAGTTCACTTATCCACCATAGAAAAGGGAGGATCCACCGACCAGACGGGTGTCGTGTCTGGTGGGCAACTGCCCCACGGTTGGTTTTTTTTTTTTTTTTTTTTGGTACTGACCTATTGCAGATGGCTCCGGAGTGCCTTTTCTGCTTAATCGATCTTTGGCGGGGCCAGAAGGGCCTCTCGCCGTGTTAGAAAAATAATTTAAATAGCACAGCTAAGGGCGTCCCATAGTGGGACTCGAACCTAGGCTTAGGGCGCTATTGACTACTGAACCATTGGGGGTATGCAGTATCTGATTATTATTATTGAGGACATTTGATGTGATTACTTGCTCCGCGCGGGCGGGCGGGGGCAAGGGACGGGGGCCCCACGGTTGGTGTCAGGACGTTGTATATATGCTAGTTGCGTGGTAAACTCTGATTGCGCGATGCAGGATTCGCGTGACGTCAGTGTGACGCGTAGTTCGTATGTGGCGATGTTGATTCCGCTACAGTAATACACAAAACTTATGCTATGTTACGAGTAGTAACAAATGCAACTCAAATGTTTAATTCAAATACCTGTTGCACTCACTTGACGCACCGGGTACATGCACATGTACATGCACCCAATTCGCCATAATGGTGCAACACGCCTTATCACTGATGACATTCAGAATACCGTTGACGCTCCCACGCACTCTTCATTATTATATTGAACTCTGAAGGCGTTATATGCCCTTTGCGTATATCGAACCCACAGAGTGCACGTGTACAAGGATTGGCAAAACGCCTTAAAAAGAGTTATTTTTGCTTCTGGTGTACAACAAGCAAACCTGCGGGCCAACATATTGGATCGGACAGCCAACGCCCTCCGTTCTCTTTCCATGTCGGCGTCATCCTCAAGTCCTCAGTAACTATGTGAGTAAGTACTTAAAATCTGACACCCTTTCAAGAGCCACACCTTTTATCATAACCGGTGGGATGTGGGCTGGTTTAATATGCAAAGTTTAATTATCTAATTTTGAATTTTTTTTTTAATACCAGCGGTTTATTGTTCGGTTTGGAGGCAACTTTGGATTTTTTTCTATGAAGAAATTTTTATGGAATCGTGTTTTTGTCAAACATACTACTTAACATTAATCCTCAACTTTACCATATATTTATTTCAAAAATAATGCTGCAGTATTTTCGACATAACGGAGGATCATGCTACGCCATTTGAGGTAGTATATATAGGCTCTTAAAAGCAACTCAACCAATATAATCCTATAAAAAATATCGCCGTGAGAACATTATTCCTAGTACACGCGCAACCGTTGCGTCCAGAAGGAGCGTACCAACGCGCGTCTATAAACATTACGGTATAAAAATGTTGGCGCTCTATTTCCCTCGATACGTGCACGCACTCTGGACTTCGCACCTGGACGCAACAAGGCGTCTCTAGTATCTCGACTCGCGCTCTATACGCGCAAATCAACCGCGAGTCGAGAGTCTGGCGAAGTTCTCGCGATTTACGCGCGTATTTTGAACTCGCGCGATGCTTGTGGACAATTTACTATAGTAGTACATACTATAGTAACTCTGCGATATACTTTTTTTGAACATTAATAACAAAATAAAAAAAAACACACGTAACCGCTCGAGCAGTTGCAACTGCTTCGGGCAGTCGTGTGGTCAAGCAGAGAGTGCAAGTCAAGCAGTCTGCAAGTACGGTCCGTGTATGTTGATCAATTGCTTACTGCGTGAGCAGTCCATGTGTGGCGGCCCTTAGGAATTCGTGTCAGCGGGGGTGAGGGGTGCGGTACGGTTATATCAGCCGATCTATTCTGAAAAAATCACACCGTGTAAATGTAGGTGGAGTGAGCTTGCAGTGAGCTGTTATTAATGTCAATCCCTCACTGACAGTTCACTCCAAGCTCACTTCACAAAAGTTTTCACGGTGAGATTGTTACAGAATAGCACTGCAGGGTGGAATGACAGCTCACTTCATCTACGTTTTCACAGAAAAGACCGGCTGTTCTGTTTCGACGAACAATCATCAGTAACTATAGCTAACTTTGTCGTTCTTTCAAGATGAATCAATTTACAACACTTCAGCGTTTCTCTATCAAATTCTCGAGATATTTGGCGACAGGATGTCCTACTTGGAACGCATCCAGCCTCCACTGCGTCTTCTGTTAAGACCCGCGTACACGATGTGGTATTTGTATTGAAACAAAAGTATATGGAACATTTTGTTTACGTCTGATGCTAAACGATTACCCTCAATGAACACATAAAGCAACCATTTCAGGCATGAAGATTATGGATCAGAAAAAGGTTACATTACGATACTTTTAAAACATAAACAACAACTCACGTGAGAGACATACATATGACGGCTTATTCCGTTTATCCACCCTAAAACAGCCACAATAAGGTGGATACTCGGAATTCACTTCTGATTGGTCTTCCGACTTTTTACCCCAAGTACAGTCGACAGTCGAATAAACTTATCTATTAAAATAAACACTTGCATCCTGTATTTCTAAAAATCACATTTTCATCAAACAAAAAAAATACTACTTATCTACCAACTAAACATAAATAAAAGGAGTACACCCGTGCGAAGCCGAGATAAATTCTGCAATATGTCCAGGAAATGACCAAAACTAATTTCATTATTGAGTAGACGTAATTGTGTATCCTGGTTAAATTCGTAAGGATAATTTGTAAGTATTTTAGGTTCACAAAGTATCTTGGGGCAGCTTCTCTAAATGACTGTACACAGCCGAGGGGGAAAATCGGAAGAAAAATATTTTATGAATTCCGATTATCCACCCCACATGAACTCGCGTTTCCGAATATCCACCCAAGCGTGGTTGTTTTAGGGTGGATAAACGGAATAAGCCCATTTGACATACATATTAATCCTGTTTGCAAAAGTGAGTTCGTTTGTTTGTTACGCTTTTACTCTAAAACGGCAGCACGGATTTGGATAAAATTTGGCACAGGGATAGACCATGCCTAGGTTAGGAAATAGGTTTTTTATCCCCGTAGTACGCTGTCTAGGGATCATTATTGCCGACCTCCACGTGGGCGATGCCGCGGGCAAAAGCTCGTGAAGTAGTGACGCCATAAAAGCTTGATGTATTTGTAAAGTGTTTAGATATACAAATTGATAAAATAAATCCACTGTCCATACTTTATATCCAATGAATTTTATATCGACTGAAAATTCAGCTCCCAACATGAATAGGTATTTTGAATCAATACAAAATCCTATATTTGTATTATCGAACTCGTGTGCCGAGGTCGTAACACACAAATGATAGACTCGGCATCCTTGCTCCGTAGACTAAAGATGAATGTTTGTGTTCCGATATGGGTAATGCGGTATACGGAATACGGATAGATACCTCAACCTCGCTGAAAATGTATGCTAATTTGTGTTGGATTTACGTTAGTTTCCCTAGAAATACTATATTTTAAGCTTGAAACTGAGGAGCGTTTCGAAAGATGAATGTTTGTGTTCCGATATGGGTAATGCGGTATACGGAATACGGATAGATACCTCAACCTCGCTGAAAATGTATGCTAATTTGTGTTGGATTTACGTTAGGTTCCCTAGAAATACTATATTTTAAGCTTGAAACTGGGGAGCGTTTCGTAGCGATTTAGTTCGGATCAGTCTTTTTGAGAATCTGTCCTTATGAGAATCTATCCCTAAGAGAGGACTGTTCACAGGTAAGGTACAAGGGTAATTAATTATTAAGCTTTGGTTACCAACCTCAAATTGCCTGTTTATTCAAATTACAAATGTAATTCTTTGACAGTTGTATGCAACGGTTGTTACACGGCAAATTGCCATAGGGTGTCAATTTACAAAGCAATTTACTTATCCGACTTACCAGACTGCGCGACGCAAAGTAGGGTAATGTGTTTAGCAGCCTATGTATGTATGTTTGATCCTTTGTGGCGCTCTAGAGACCAAACGCGTAGGCAGATTTTGATGATTCTTACGTCAATCGATTTGTCTTAATTCTGTGAGTGTCACTAAAGACGTAACCTCGACGTAACAGCAATCAAAACTCAATATGGTGACAATCAGACTATTAACTTAACTATTGTGAAAAATAAATAAATTAAAGTCGACGAACATTTTTAGGTTTGTCTAATCATTTTTCATTTTAAATGACAATTTATTTAAAGAATAGAATAGAATAGAATACTCTTTATTATGTACACCATCAAAGTTACAGATATAAATGTTTAGTAAAAAAAAAAATTAAAATTTAAAGTTGGTTAGCAATCTCATTTTTTTTTTCTCACTTACCTAAATAATTAATACTTATAATAAAGCTGTGATAAAGTTCATAAATAAGTAATCGTATAATAGGTCTTATACTCTTATACCACAGTCTGAGGCAAAAGGCCTTTATTGTACCTATTTCTGTCTCCAATACTACTAGTACGGTATTGGAGATAGAAATAGGTACTTAATCTTGTTTCATCTTTTTACATCATTACCTACATTTTTGAAATTTGATTGTTGCTGGCATGAGATTGCGACTTGGATTTGAACGTTTTTAGGTACGAGAATTGGCCTTCAGGTCGTGTTTAGGATCTTATAATCGCAACAAATAGTTTGCCAATCAATTTCTGAATATAAATATTACATAATACTTCTGTAGATGACTGTAAAATATCTGTCTTATCAAGAAACTGCTTAAAAAAGAATCTGCCGTAACAAGAATCTGCCGAAACTAGAATCTGTCCTAAACCGAATAATCCGATTTTTTAAATATTACTTATTATTTTTATAATGCACACCATACGAAGGGCTAAGTTTTAAAGCATAACTATTTGCAAAGAAATCCATCCTCATTCTTCTCATTTTCATACAAGAAATAAGTCTTTACTATAAACACGAAAAGGATAAGCATTCGAACAGAAATGTGAACTAGGAAAAAACTTCTTGCCATAAATTAGTTGGTATCGGCACACCTGTGGCTTGAGCCTCGCGTATCAAAACAAGCTGGAAACTTACGCCACTGCAAGTGTTGCCAGCATACGGTAGCAAAGTGTTGCTAGGATTTAAAAATGTTTTGTGTAGTTTATTTTATGCTTTAGTTGGTTTTATAAACACGAAGGTTAGTCTTGGTATCTTTTTCGAGCCTTCAAATATAATAAACGGAATTAGGTAGCAAAAAGAATGAATACTTTTCATTCGGAAAAAAATTACTTACGGGAAGCCATTTTTAATTTGCGCGCGAACATTGAGGGGCTCCGGGGTAAGACGGACACCTCCTTCTCCATCACAGAATAATAAACCGATATGTTCGGAACATGTCAGATCGCGTTCCAGTACTTCCAGACCTCGCACAAGAGACAAGTGGTTTTGTATGCATAACTGCACGTCGCGTCGCTCGTAAACAAAACGGAAAAACGTACATGGTTTTTTTTTATTAAGTCTGTGTTGTAGCTAATTCGTGGTTTGTTAAATTCTTAAGTAAATTACTTGTTCAATTACTTGGCTAAATAACTAGAAAAAGTTGTGAACTCTATATCAATTAATATTCTTTCGTTTTTGTTATTATTTATTTCATATGACCGCGGGGGCATTTCGGGCGAGGCAAAATGAGCAAGCTGCGCGTTTTGCCTCGGGTAATTAAAGTAAAGGTTATTTTTTTTCTGCAGATACAATTATGGTTCGCCTCTACCAAAGGAAGACAGAACATGTTAAATTTAGCTTTGGGGAGTTGAAAACCGCCCTAAGCGCCGATAGATATTATGCCAAAATCCAAAGCATAAGTTCAAAAGCGAACCACTAGAAGTTCACCTTATAAAAAATCTGGAAAAATCTCTAACACAGAAACCAGCTTCTGAGAAGAAAGGAAATAAGAAAAAGACGAAGAGAATAGAAAATAAATAATAAAACAAAGAATCGGAGAAGACATAGAGTGTTTGTACTCTGGATATTGGTACTCAGAATCTAGAGAAGGTCACTTGCCGTGCATGGTACAGATGAGCCCACTGTTCCTGTGCCGGCAGAGAGGATTATGATGACGAGATCCATCATATTTTCTGCTTTTTTGCTCGGTTTTAGACTTATATCAAAACTGGGTATGCCTTTTATGCCCCGCATATGAACATTTTGCCCCGTATACGGGGCTAAGAAGGCAGTAAGTATTAATTTATTTTTAAAGTTCTATTACCTAACATATACATAATTTATTATTTTTAATGATATTTTTATATCATGATAGTTTTAAATTAGACTTGAAGTGACATTTTATTTAATTTTATTAACATTTTCATGCCATTGTATAAAGGCTTCTACATACCGGGGCGACTTGTCGCGCGACGCGACGCGACACAAAGGCACCGCTCGTCCCGCGACACGCGGGGCGTTTGTGCCGTGTCGCGTCGCGCGACAAGTCGCGCTGGTATGTAGAAGCCTTTAGGCAAACGTGATGATCTGGAGGTGCACGGTTCCAATTGGTCGTTTCCTATGGAGAAGAGCCGGCAAGAAACTCCACGGTCACTCTTTAAAAAAAATAAAATTGGCTTTTACAATGTTTTCAAATTACAGTGTTAATAGGTATGAGAGGACAGCGTAGGCCTATGAAAAGTACCAGGTACTTAACAAAATAGAAAATGGTCTACAGATCTACAGTCGTACTCGTAAGCCTACAACGTCCTCACATTGACAAAAAAAAAAAACAATATAAAATATGATTAAAATAATAAAAGTTAGAACCTTGTGGAAATTTAAATTGTAGGTATAATAATGTCAAATAAGAAAAACATTATGTCAGTGAAGTTTGTAAAAAAAGATAACATTGAATTAAAAAATAACTTCGTAATTGAGCTGTTAATAGACATTTACATAGTTTTGCCGTTAATGAGGTACCAGGGAGGCCACATGTACAGAAGGAATTAATGCCAAACTTCCTTGTCTTCAACGTAGTCCTTAATCTTATAATATGCTTTTTTGATAGGGGCACGTTTAATGTGCGTTTTGAATTTTCCATCACTAAGTTCCGTAACCGATTGTGGCAACTTGTTATAAAAGCGGATACTGTTTACAAGAAATGACTTGCTTGTTTTAGTTAATCTAAATTTGGGTAACACAATTTCATGTTTACTACGTGTATTTATATTATGGAAATCACTTCTTATTTTGAAAAGTCCTAAGTTTTTGCGAACATATAAAATACTTTCTAAGATATAAAGAGAAGGCAGAGTTAGTACATCAATTTCTTTGAATTTGTTTCTAAGGGACTCACGAGGACCCATTCCATAGCTCGCGCGGATTGCCCTCTTTTGTAAAATGAAAATTGAATCTACGTCGGTTGCCGATCCCTACAGCAGAACGCCATAAGACATAATACTGTGGAAGTAAGCAAAGTACACTAACCTAGCTGTGGCTATATCTGTCAACTGCCTTATTTTTCTTACTGCATATGCAGCTGAACTTGATCTACCTGAAAGAGCTCTAATGTGAGCACCCCACTGCAATTTGGAATCTAGAGTAATTCCTAGAAATACAGTTTCCGTAATAGCATCTAGCTTCTTACCATCAAGTTTTAAATTAAGACCTACTTGGGGTACATTTGGTAATGAGAACTTAAGACATTTTGTTTTGTTCGCATTAAGTAAGAGATTATTAGCTGCGAACCATTTCGAAAGACCAGCCAGACTATCGTTGACGTGTAAGACATCCGTATCTTTTCTATCTATTTTAAAAATAAGAGAAGTGTCATCAGCGAATAGAATTATATCCGATATATTAGCCATCATGTAAGGACGATCATTTATATAAACTAGAAATAAGAAAGAGCCATGAATTGAACCTTGGGGCACGCCCATCCTTACTAGAGAACCCGATGACGTCACCCCGTTAACGTTTACTTTTTGCTGCCTGTTTGATAGATAAGAAAGAACAAAATCAGCAGCTTGTCCACGAATTCCGTAGTGGTGTAATTTACAGATCAGTGTATTGTGGTCAACGCAGTCAAACGCTTTTGAGAGGTCACAGAAAATGCCAATGGCATCCTGGGATTTCTCCCAGGATTCCAAAATGTGACTGATGAGTTTTACTCCTGCGTCAGTCGTCGACCTACCTTTCGTGAAACCAAACTGATTACTATGTAAAATCCCATTTGAATTAAAATGCGACAACATCTGGTCTAGCATGATTTTTTCATATATTTTACTCAATGCTGGTAGCACAGATATAGGTCTATAATTAGAGGGATCACTCTTACTTCCCGATTTGAAAATTGGTACTACTTTACTATGTTACATTAAATTAGGAAACATACCGCTGTCTAAACATTTATTTATTTATTTAAAAAGCACAGCCACATCACATACATTAAACTTATGCTAGAAATAATCATAATACGAGTAACTAGAGGACTAATGTACATGACAATTACGGCGTACATAGCATTGGTTACAATATCTTGCTGCCTTTATACTAAACTAAACTAAAATAAACTAAAACAGACCAACGTAAATAAGACGGCTACAAACAAAAAAAAAAAAGTTAAGAATAAAAAAATTAAAACAACAAGAAAAAAAAAATTAAGAACAACTTGGCAAGGATAGCGTGATTTTCTTTCTGAATCTCAGTAGCTTGTCACTGAATATATCTAAGTCAGGTATGTTTAGCACAGTATTATTGTATTCGTTGCTCATTCGTATAACTGGAGACTGTAAACCTAAATTAGTTTTTACAAAAGGTGTATCAAATACCCTTTTAATTTTTTTGGCCCTTGGGTAAATTCTTGGAACTGCTAAGGAAACACTTTGCAACAGGGAACTGCACTGTATTTTTCCATTAATTAATTTATGGAGGAAGCATAAATCTAGCAGACGTCTGCGATCGCGAAGGGTAATCATTTTAAATTTTTTTAAACGCTGCATGTATGGCTTTCTATGGGAAAAGCCTCTTGTAAAGAAAGCAAGATGTCTCGTGAAGGCTCGCTGTATGCTTTCCACACGTTGCGAGTGCACTGCATAAAAAGGGGTCCATACACTGCTTGCATACTCAAGATGACTACGCACTAAGGCATTGTAGAGTAACACCTTGGTTCTCTGGTGTCTAAACCCTCTGGCATTGCGCTTCAAAAATCCTAACATTTGGGCGGCCTTTGTCACTGCTTTATCAATGTGTGTAGTAAATTTTAGCTTGCTATCTATGATCACACCCAGATCTCGAATTTCATTCACTTGTTTCGGTGTTACGCCACCAATATCATAACTTGTTTGAACTGGTGTCTTTTTCCTTGTGAATCTTATGTGATGACATTTTTCAGCGTTTAGACTCATACTATTTACGTTACACCAATGTAAAATATTGCTCAAATCAGTCTGAACCAAGTCAGCGTCGGTAAGGGAGTTTATTATTTTATATATTTTTAGATCGTCAGCAAATAGGGAAATTCTGCAATGTCGTATACGATCAGTTATGTCATTGATGAAGATTAGGAAGAGAAGCGGCCCTAAATGAGATCCCTGCGGAACACCTGAGTCCGCATAATATACTTCAGAACTGAAGCCACCTACCACAACAGATTGTGGTCTTTTTGACAAATATGATTTGAACCATTCCAGCAGTACGCCACCGATACCAAACCATCTCAGTTTTTCAATTAGTAAGAGATGATTTACTTTGTCAAAGGCGCTGCTGAAGTCGGTATATATTGCGTCTATCTGCATTCCCTTATCAACCCCACATGATATTTCAGAAACAAAGGGTACCAAGTTTGTAACAGTTGAACGCCCACGTCTAAAGCCGTGCTGATGGTCTGAAATATTTACATCGACCATTTGAGAGATAATGGGACACAACATTGATTCAAACAGTTTTGAAAAACATGAAAGTATTGATATCGGACGGTAATTAGCTGCGCTGGCTGGATCACCCTTTTTGAATATTGGAACAATACGAGCCTTCTTCCATTCTTCAGGGAATTTGCCTTCCATTAAAGAACGGTTAAATATCAGCATTAATGGAAGCGCAAGAGCAGAACCGCATCTTTTAACGAATACTGGTGGTCCAGCACCCTTTGCTGGATCAATCATCCTTATTGCCTTTAAAACGTCTGATTCGTCAAATTTTATGCTCGAGATGAAGTTCGAAGTCCCATATTGTGATTGATGGTCAAGTGATTGAACATAATAAGAAAGTTTAGGTGTGAACTGCGTAGTAACATTTTCCGTGTACACGGAGGAAAACTGATTAGCAAAAAGGTTTGCAATTTCAGGGCCAGTCTTAGCAACTTCATCTCTCAGCATTATTCTTGCAGGAATGGATGATTTACCACCGCGTTTGTTTTTGACAAAACTCCAAAAGGCTTTTGGGTTTTTAGGAATGTTGGCCTCTATTTTTGCTTTGAACTTCGAATAACATTTATCGTAAAGCTTGTGACAGCGAGAGCGGAGCAATTGATATTCGATTTTATCTCGGGGATTGCCAAATCTTATATAATTCTTTCGTTTTTTTTCCTTTTCAGATATAAGCCTAATTAACGAATTACTAAACCACGAAGGGAATTTAGCTCTTACAGTTCCTGTTTCAGGCACTGACCTTTCAATAACAGTTCCAAGAATATTATAAAACTCTGCGACCATACTATCCACGCCATTACAATTAAGAATTCGTACTTGCCATTCTACACTCTTTAGCTCACTAACGATGAGACGATCGACGACTACAAACATTGATTAAATAATTATGTCTGTTAGAACAGGGGCTATTGTGTCAATAATATCTCCAAGAACCTTAACGGAAATCCCCCATAAGTCTTCAGTGTTCTTTATGTTAAGACTTTTGAATGCTTTTTTAATTGTAACAATAGAAATAGGCTTGAATTCAAAACTTTGTATGTCCTTAGAGAAGTTTTCTTTGAGAAGTGATTCAGCTAATAAAGATGATGAGGAAAGAGATGTCGTTAGGTCTATTGGGATGTTGGTAAAAAAAAAATCTAGTGTCTCAGCAACTTTTAACTTATCTGAAATGGTTTCATTATGAATTCTTAAAGACAATTCATTCTGATCTCGCTGTTTTGTGTTTCCAGTTTCTTTGTTAATTACTTGCCACACAGCTTTTATTTTATTATTAGAAATACTAATTTTGTTACTAATTAATTTAGATTTAGCTTGAGCACAGACTCTTTTGAATATCTTAGAATAGTTTCTTACATAATTATGAAGGGCTTGATCAGATGTCAATGATTTTTCGTGGTACAAGTTATATAAAATATCTCTGCTTTTTCTAATGCCATGCCCATTCATTTAATTTTGGTTTAGAATTGATGTTAACTTTTTTACAGGACACGCTTTATTAAACTCTTGGCATACTGTAGAAAACAATGTACCATAGTTTAAATTGGGGTCTTGCGAATCAAAACTAGCTATTGAAAGATTGCTAAGGACATTATTATTAAACATTTTCAATTTATTTTTAGTGAGAGGTCTCAATTCAATGGTTTTAGAATGGTTTTTGGTATGGAAGCAGCAATGCAGCTAGTTGTGGTCACCTATAAGTAGTAGGTACATACATAAGTTATAATGTGCTAAGGATGAGAGGTTCCTAATTGCAAACAAGATTAGATAATTAAGTGTCATTGATTGTTACAAAATCAGAGGGAAAACCTTGGTAGGTCACATAATAATTTAGAACTCTCTCCCCCTTATTACAAAACAAGGTTTATGTTCAGACAGAACCACCAGGTTTAAAACATGGACCCATTATTGAATTTCGAACTTTATTCCGACTATGGTAAAGTTCCTAAACACAAAACTGACAACTTAGTACCAATCGAACTAAGTTTTCAGTTTTGTATAAAGAACGGTATTTCAATCACTGTTACGTTCTTATTACAAAAATTGGCTCCATGGTTTAAGCCATGTCAAAATATAAATCTTGTTTTGTAATAATACGGTATAGGTTTAATTACCAAACTAATATTAAAGACGCACATTCCTAAGCACTGTGGAACCAACATTCTAAGGCGAGGATTCTCTTGTGGATCCAAACACAAAGCGTCTTGGAACCGTTTGAAATACGTATATATATCAAATACGTTAGCCTGTGTGAACACAGGGGGCACACTTTGTATTTAATTTACCTATGTAGCTTAAGTTACAGCTAGATTTTCTTGAAAAGGACAATTAATTAGTCATTTATAAATAAATTATGTAAATATTTACGTACTGAAATTTAGCTGATTCATTTTTTTAAACAGATTTTTAATGCGCCTGACAAATTAAAATAGCAACGCAACACTTAATAGACGTGTTTGCCCGGCTTTTCTTTTAGGCGGTTTTGGTGAAAAAGGGCAATGATTTGTTTGTAGCTATATTCACCCAAATACGACCTTTTCTAAAACACCATTAAACCTTATTAATATCATATTGATTAGCACAAGCAGCACTCATATGAACGACAAAAGCCTTCAGTATGAAACAATCGCGTCTCGTCTATAACTCGGAAAGGAAGCAGATGTCGAAGTTATACGCGAGTTTATAAATAGACTTTATACGCTATAAGGAGATTTATCTAGTATAAGACTGGGGATATTGTGGAAAGAAGGAGGTAGGATTTTGTTAATAAATGTGTGAGGAATAATGTCCAACTGAAAGTTGTACCTAGGGTATAGCGAAACAAAAACCTTTTTACAAAAAAAAAAAGAACCGACTTAAAAAAAATACTACAAAGTAATAAATTACTTTAATTTTGGAATTCGTTGGCAAAATACTAAAATACATATCCAAAGATACTCGACTTATGGGACAACCGCACAAGCTTCCTCTACCAGTTTTAGTATATTCGACCACATAACCTCCTTTTTTGAAGTCGGTTAAAAATCTGTTCTGGGTCAGTTGTGAAAGTGTAGCTTAATTTTGTGCTAAATCTAACCCAGGGTCTAAAAGGGTCCAATTTATCGCGTTTACTTGGTTTCCTCGCCGATACCAAGTCTATGGTTCAATCGGTGGAAGTTTACCTAATGTAAGGTCTGACTCCAGTATCGTAATATTATATTCCTTTGGGCTTTCGCTTTAAAACTTTGGTAAAGAAAAGCTCTGCTATAAAATAAAAATAAAATGATTTTGGTAATAACTAGTAATAAGTTACTGAGCAACGACAGAAATTAACTTCAAAATTTAATAAAAAAGCTGAAATATTTATTCGAATAATTATTCATTACGAGTGGTCGAAATTCGACCTCTACTTACAATCTATGTAGTACTTACTAATTCCATGCATATAGGTATGGTAAGGTTCACAAACACAATTCCATAATTCCTCGACAGAAAAAATCACAAACTTACCTCCAAACCAAACATTAAACCACTAGTATAAAAAAAAGACTTCAAATTAGATCATGAAATTTTGCATAATAAGTATAACTGAACTAAATATAAAGCAGTATTATGTATTTTTTTTTAATTACCATTATTTACCGTAAAAAGAAAATATCTAAACTATCGGCGACTTGGAGTCTTTTCCCTGCCTTGCTTGCTCGCATAGCCGCGAGCAGTAGTATGCGAGTGTGGTAGCGCTGAGGTAATTATGGACTCTTTAAGAACCGCGGTATTTAAGGTTCAAAACTATGCAATGTGAGCCTCCTCGGATACCGTGGTTTACCGATATTAAACTGGGTAGGCGATTACTTAAAATAACTTTTAGAATACGATCTGAACATTTCTTTCTTTCAATCTCTTTTCAAAGGGATTTCTTCATTAAAAAGGTAATTTTTTTAAGGGGTACCCCTTAAAAAAATTCTCAAGGAATAAGATTTATTCCCCTTTTTCACCCCTTAAAGGTTGAATTTCGAAAAATCCTTTCTTAGCGGATGCCTGGCTATAGTTTCCAACCATAAGCCGAAATATTAGTGATTTTAACTTAAAAAGAACTCATTATAAATAAAATTTTATCCCTTTTTTTCACCCCTTAAGGGTTGAAATTCTAACCACACCGTTGCATTAGCTTCCAACCATAACCCTAGATAATATATTTAGTGGTTTTTACTTCGAAAATTAAGAACTTTGTTACACAACTTAATCCCCCTTTTTAACCCTTCAGGGATGGAATTATCAAAAACGCTGACATACGTATAAATTAATTTTCAATTGTCAGCCTATAAACCAAATTTGAAGATCCTTACTTCAAAACTGATGGACTTTCATATAAACTTCCATCCTCTATTTCACCCTCTTATGGGTGGATTTTTGAAAAACCCTTTCTTAGTGGATACCTACTCTTTACAAAGAACACACCCTCCAAATTTCATGTCTCTAGGACCAGCGGTTTAGGCTGTGCGTTGATATATCAGTCAGTCAGTCAGTCAGGACTTTGAATTTTATATATATAGATAGATTAGAATAGAATAGAATACTCTAAGATTAATTAATTAATTTATTTATTAACTCATCATCACTATCATTACAGGGATTTCCTAATTCGATAGTGTGGCCATAATTACAATTTTATTATTCACTATAACATATTGTAAACATTGTGGTTTTTGTGAACTCGCTCAGAGAACAAGTAAAAATATCTATGATGTCTGCTACGTCATTAAGCACACGCAAGGTACGCGTTATAGGGGCTTTACTCAGTAGATTGGTCCTACTACTGGGCACCGACAATAGACGTGGCTGTCGCCTTCGCAATACATAATTGTCGGGCACACACAGGTTTATTTCTTTCAATATACCTGGGTTTGAGTCTCGCCACGCAATAATTTAAAAATATAGGTAGCAAGAGCTAAGTCCCTCCTTGTTTCCAATTTATTGTATCCCACCATGCCTATAACAAACAAAGTTGGATACATCAATGGGTAAAATGGATATACACCATACCACCTTAGGTACAGAAACCTAGTAAATTTATTTTGTATACGCTCTAGCATGAGGCTATATTTAGCTTCATGCGGAGCCCATATGATTGCATTACATTCGAGCTGACTTCTTACTAAAGCATTGTACAATGAAGTTAGCGCAGCGATGCTTGTAAACCCCTCTGCCCTTCTTAGGACAAAACCTAGGCACCTATAGGCTTTTTTACAAACATTTACAATGTGATTACGAAATGCCAGGTCTGAGTCAAGGCGTACTCCTAAATCACGCACCGTTTCCGTTCTGTTCAATAACGTGTTGTCCACTCTATAGTCATATTTCTTGGGCATTTTCATCCTACTAAAAGTTATTACCGAACACTTTGACGTATTAAACACCAACTTATTCTTCTTTCCCCATTCAACAACCCTGTCTATGTCTTCCTGTAAGCGCTCAAAGTCCTTTTGTTCTTTCATAGCTAGTAGCAATTTTAGATCGTCAGCAAACAACAGGCACTTGGCATTCCTGACGACCTCGGGCAAGTCATTTACCATTATTATAAATTGAAGTGGTCCTAAATTACTGCCCTGACTTACGCCTGACCTCGTAAAATAGGGCTCAGACTTGTACTTATATTCGACATACTGTTTTCTGTTACTCATATGATCAGCAAAGAATTTCAGCAATTTAGGAGTGCATCCGCAAGCTTTGTCAATAAAATGTCATTATCGACCAAATCAAAAGCTTTTTTAAAATCAAAATATGCGGAATCGACTTGCACTCCCAAATCAACGCTAGGAACCACATATGCCATAAAATTTAGCAGGTTTGTAGTCGTGCTACGAGCTGGCCGAAACCCATGCTGTGAGTAGGACAACGAGACTGAAACCTGATTTAAGACAGAATGATGGATTACTGACTCAAATACCTTCGCTGGTACCGACAGCACCGCCACCGGTCTATACCCACTAACTTCACTCCCTGCTTCGCCCTTAGGTACTGGTATTACTCGTGTAATTTTCCAGCGTTCCGGAAAGTATGACTGTTCGAAACATACATTAAATACGTATAATAGCGGTTGTGTTAAATAATCGTGGTAAGTCGTATTAAAAAGAATAAAACATTGCAATGAATATGAACAATGCCTATGTTAAACACTAACCTTTAGAAACCCAATGTCCACCCATGTAAGTCTATGTTGACTCTTATATTCTGAAGGAAAGCTAAAACATAAACAATTCTACAGCTAAAACAAACACTGCCTTGTTTTCTTTGATTCCCAGAACAAGCTGGAAGTCGGCGGGAAACATGCAGGAATATTACTATTGTTTGTATGAATTCACAGTTTAGTTCACTTCAAAATAAGCTACTGCGGTACTTTTTTTTTTCTCTTTATTTATTAGGAACTAGGAACCTATAACAAGTCATGTCAGCCCCATCATTTCCTTAAGCAAGTTACTTACAAATTTTTCTTAAGACTATTAAATATAAACTTATAAATAAGCTTAGCTTTATTGCTTGCAGGGTTAGCCAGAATACATTGAAATTTAAACTCAGCCTATCGTAGTCCACTGCTGGACATAGGCCTCTCCCAGGCTGCGCCACAACACCCTGTCCTCCGCCTTCCGCATCCAGTCTGTCCCAGCCACTTTTTTAAGGTCGTCGGTCCATCTAGCTGGGGGCGTCCCACACCACGCTTGCCGATACGCGGTCTCTACTCCAGGACTCGTCTGCTCCACCGGCCACGGTCTTTCGACAAACATGTCCAGCCCACTGCCACTTCAGTTTGCTTACTCTGCAGGCTATGTCGATAACTCCGGTTCACTTCCGGATAACTTCATTTCTGATCTTATCCTTCAGAGAAACTCCGAGCATAGCCCGCTCCATAGCACGCTGAGTGACCTTGAATTTGTGGACCAGCCCGACTGTCAGTGTCCACGTTTCGGCACCCTGCAAGCAATAAAGCTAAGCTTATTTATAAGTTTATATTTAATAGTCTTAAGAAAAATTTGTAAGTAACTTGCTTAAGGAAATGATGGGGCTGACATGACTTGTTATAGGTTCCTAGTTCCTAATAAATAAAGAGAAAAAAAAAGTACCGCAGTAGCTTATTTTGAAGTGAACTAAACTGTGAATTCATACAAACAATAGTAATATTCCTGCACGTTTCCCGCCGACTTCCAGCTTGTTCTGGGAATCAAAGAAAACAAGGCAGTGTTTGTTTTAGCTGTAGAATTGTTTATGTTTTAGCTTTCCTTCAGAATATAAGAGTCAACATAGACTTACATGGGTGGACATTGGGTTTCTAAAGGTTAGTGTTTAACATAGGCATTGTTCATATTCATTGCAATGTTTTATTCTTTTTAATACGACTTACCACGATTATTTAACACAACCGCTATTATACGTATTTAATGTATGTTTCGAACAGTCATACTTTCCGGAACGCTGGAAAATTACACGAGTAATACCAGTACCTAAGGGCGAAGCAGGGAGTGAAGTTAGTGGGTATAGACCGGTGGCGGTGCTGTCGGTACCAGCGAAGGTATTTGAGTCAGTAATCCATCATTCTGTCTTAAATCAGGTTTCAGTCTCGTTGTCCGACTCACAGCATGGGTTTCGGCCAGCTCGTAGCACGACTACAAACCTGCTAAATTTTATGGCATATGTGGTTCCTAGCGTTGATTTGGGAGTGCAGGTCGATTCCGCATATTTTGATTTTAAAAAAGCTTTTGATTTGGTCGATAATGACATTTTATTGACAAAGCTTGCGGATGCACTCCTAAATTGCTGAAATTCTTTGCTGATCATATGAGTAACAGAAAACAGTATGTCGAATATAAGTACAAGTCTGAGCCCTATTTTACGA
Source organism: Tiliacea aurago (assembly GCA_948098905.1). NCBI lineage: Eukaryota > Metazoa > Arthropoda > Insecta > Lepidoptera > Noctuidae > Tiliacea > Tiliacea aurago. Next base: position 23,392,971 of record OX402592.1, on the reverse strand, counting down.
GGTCAGGCGTAAGTCAGGGCAGTAATTTAGGACCACTTCAATTTATAATAATGGTAAATGACTTGCCCGAGGTCGTCAGGAATGCCAAGTGCCTGTTGTTTGCTGACGATCTAAAATTGCTACTAGCTATGAAAGAACAAAAGGACTTTGAGCGCTTACAGGAAGACATAGACAGGGTTGTTGAATGGGGAAAGAAGAATAAGTTGGTGTTTAATACGTCAAAGTGTTCGGTAATAACTTTTAGTAGGATGAAAATGCCCAAGAAATATGACTATAGAGTGGACAACACGTTATTGAAAAGAACGGAAACGGTGCGTGATTTAGGAGTACGCCTTGACTCAGACCTGGCATTTCGTAATCACATTGTAAATGTTTGTAAAAAAGCCTATAGGTGCCTAGGTTTTGTCATAAGAAGGGCAGAGGGGTTTACAAGCATCGCTGCGCTAACTTCATTGTACAATGCTTTAGTAAGAAGTCAGCTCGAATGTAATGCAATCATATGGGCTCCGCATGAAGCTAAATATAGCCTCATGCTAGAGCGTATACAAAATAAATTTACTAGGTTTCTGTACCTAAGGTGGTACGGTGTATATCCATTTTACCCATTGATGTATCCAATTTTGTTTGTTATAGGCATGGTGGGATACAATAAATTGGAAACAAGGAGGGACTTAGCTCTTGCTACCTATATTTTTAAATTATTGCGTGGCGAGACTTCAAACCCAGGTATATTGAAAGAAATAAACCTGTGTGTGCCCGACAATTATGTATTGCGAAGGCGACAGCCACGTCTATTGGCGGTGCCCAGTAGTAGGACCAATCTACTGAGTAAAGCCCCTATAACGCGTACCTTGCGTGTGCTTAATGACGTAGCAGACATCATAGATATTTTTACTTGTTCTCTGAGCGAGTTCACAAAAACCACAATGTTAACAATATGTTATAGTGAATAATAAAATTGTAATTGTGGCCACACTATCGAATTAGGAAATCCCTGTAATGATAGTGATGATGAGTTAATAAATAAATTAATTAATTAATCTTAGAGTATTCTATTCTATTCTAATCTATCTATATATATAAAATTCAAAGTCCTGACTGACTGACTGACTGATATATCAACGCACAGCCTAAACCGCTGGTCCTAGAGACATGAAATTTGGAGGGTGTGTTCTTTGTAAAGAGTAGGTATCCACTAAGAAAGGGTTTTTCAAAAATCCACCCATAAGAGGGTGAAATAGAGGATGGAAGTTTATATGAAAGTCCATCAGTTTTGAAGTAAGGATCTTCAAATTTGGTTTATAGGCTGACAATTGAAAATTAATTTATACGTATGTCAGCGTTTTTGATAATTCCATCCCTGAAGGGTTAAAAAGGGGGATTAAGTTGTGTAACAAAGTTCTTAATTTTCGAAGTAAAAACCACTAAATATATTATCTAGGGTTATGGTTGGAAGCTAATGCAACGGTGTGGTTAGAATTTCAACCCTTAAGGGGTGAAAAAAAGGGATAACATTTTATTTATAATGAGTTCTTTTTAAGTTAAAATCACTAATATTTCGGCTTATGGTTGGAAACTATAGCCAGGCATCCGCTAAGAAAGGATTTTTCGAAATTCAACCTTTAAGGGGTGAAAAAGGGGAATAAATCTTATTCCTTGAGTTAATAAACCTGAAACTTGGCACGAATACTAACCTAAGTAAATTATAAAGTGTGACATTTTTTGTTTTTAGGGTGTCGTACCAAAATGGTAAACAGGAACCCTTATGGTGAGACTAAGTCTGTCTGTCCCACCTGGATTTCTCAAGAACTACTAATGCCATCAACTTGAAATTTAGAATAGTTTTAGATGACGTGTGCCCAACTATTTTGCAAACAAGAAAGTAATTAAAAAATATTTGTTTTTTGCAAAAGGGACTGAAAGGAGGTCTTTAATTAAGGTATTTGAAGTGGGGCTACTAGGCCATGTGGGGTATCATATGAAAGAACACTATTTGCACATTCTCATACATTTTTTTTTTATGCAGCATAGTTTCTGACTTTTGATGAAAAATGTAAAAAAAATACCGTTCCCCCCATTATCTCCGAAGTTTGCATAGATAAAAATCTGAATTTATTCTAGGTGATAGAAGTTTATGTAAAGATTACAGGAAAAATAAAACGATGTCTCTAAATAGCACAGTTTTTCAAAAATCATCAACATCATATTATATATACGTACGGAACCCTCGGTGCGCGAGTCTGACTCGCTCTTGACCGGTTTTTTTTTTAAACTACTCTTTAAGGTGGAGATTTCCAAAAATGGTAAAAAATTTGGTTTTTAATGCAGTGTATCTCTTAAACCGTAAATATTTTTTCCAAAACAAAAACAGTATGATATTTTCAAGTCTTTTGTGCATAAGGTGATGGAATTCAAAACATAATTAAACATAATATAATACTTCAAAAAAATCTTCAAAGACAGCTTTTAATTATTTTTAAAGCCTTTTTTATTCCAGTTTATACCTTCGTTAACAGTTATAATTATAAGTATACCATAAAATTGCAAATGCCCAACTGCATCCGGTGATGGATTAATTTTTATTAATTAGTTAATCTAATAAATTCTAAGTTAATTTAAAGCTTATTATTTTCCGAGTGACTAATAACTTAAAAGTCGACTAAATGTTTGCAACAAATAAAATAACTTGCCAGCGATTAAATATTTTCGTGACTATTATATTATGTAAGGTTCAAAATTAAAGGTGTTATAAAAACTAAAAACTAGCAGCTGCGTTTAGGTAGCAAATAAACTATACCAGTCAAATAAAATATTAGGCGAGGAGCTATAAATAATGACTTGGCGACTAATAATGTTAGTAGGGTGGCAAAGATAATATATTACCAGTCTAGTTAGAGTAGGTTATTATTTTTTTTTTAATGGTTAGGTTAGGTTAGGTTAAAACTGTGACTTCCTACGCACGAGCCGAGCGAGCGAAGCGAGCGGTGCCGCGGTAGCGACCGGCGAGTGCCAGAAACGACTAGATTATATAGAAAATCTAAACCTGCCCTAATAATACAATAATAATATATTATTTATGAATGCCCATTTTCTATTTTATTTTCGCCATTAAGTTTCCGCTTAGATATTAATTCTGTTCCCAAAAGAAAAACTTGATGCTAGTTTAAATTAAAACGGAGCTTATTACTGATATATTAATATGCTACCTATTACTTATTACGATACTTCTTATTAGCTGCCAACCCATTATATATGGTACCCACTCTATTTTTTTTTAAAACCTATATTCATTTTACTTAGTTGCCGCATTAAATACATGCCTTAATTTAATAATATTTGTGACCCATGAGTTCTACGCCGAGTTCTTTTCACTATTTAATACGCAATTTAATGACACTTTACCACTGAAGACTAAAAGTATTTACTGAAAGTTCGTATTTAGTGATTGGGCGACTCCAGGTATTCGTAAAAGCAGGGAAAATCTTTTTGAACTTTATGGCCTAAAGCAACATATGAATAAATACAAGCTTTCATCAATATGTTGCAAAATATTCTAAAACTTTTAAAAGTGTGTGCAAAATAGCTAAACCTCTTTATATCAGCAATAAAATAAAATCAGCTGATGATAAAATAAAAACTACCTGGGAAATAATAAATAATTAGGTAGGAAAAAACAGCGTAATACTGAATTTAATTTATAGACTGCACATGGGCCCATCACTTCAGAGGTAGAAATAGCTCAGGAATTTGAAAACTTTTTTGCTAATATTCCACTCCCCACCCGCGCTTTCTGCTGCCTTACTTAGAAATAATGTAAAGGTATGCCCTTTGGACTTAAGGTTTCAGCATACAAACCCCCAGGCTGTTATAAAAACTTTTAAAGATCTTAAAATTAAATCAACAGAAGATCTATGGGGCATGTCTGTAAAAGTCTGTAGATCTGTCATCGAAACCATTGCGCCCTATTTAGCTTTCATATTTAACACCAGTGTGGACCAAGGAGTCTTTCCGGATCTCATGAAACACAGTAAAGTAGTTCCTTTGTTCAAATCCGGAGATAGTAAAGAACCCAAAAATATTATAGGCCCGTGTCAATTCTGCCAGTTCTCAGTAAGGTGTTTGAAAAGTTGATACTCAATCAAATGTTACGTCACTTCAATAAAAATTCCATCTTTCATGAACAACAGTACGGTTTCACTAAAGGTCGTTGTACCACTAACGGTGTCACCCTAATAAAGAACATGTCTAACGCCTGGGAGGAAACACAAGATGCTATTGGAATTTTTTGTGACCTCTCTAAGACTTTCGATTGCGTTAACCATGAGACACTTCTGATGAAACTAGAACACTATGGGATTAGGAATACAGCTCTTGATTTACTTAGATCATACCTGAAAGAAAGGTTAGAGTTCAAGTAAACGGCGTGAACTCTTTGGGGTCTGAAAAAGCAATGGGCGTTCCTCAAGGTTCGATATTGGGTCCATTCCTCTTTTTAGTTTTACCCCAATCACTTCAAAATCAACCGGAGATGGTGTTATTTGCAGATGACACGTCATTGATCTTTAAAATAGACCGACGGTAACGTCGTGAATTCTATTCTTCAGCTCCAAGATTGGTTTACGGTAAATAGTTTGGTTATAACTTATAAAATAATAAATAAGAAATAATCGGGTAAATAAGTTTTCGGGAGAATTTTACAGCGTACCTTGAATAACTCAAAAGTTGGTATACATCAATTATTATTTAAGAACAAAAACAGTAGAAAAAATAAACAAATGAAATGGAGGACACGAATATTGAACAATGCTATCTCTTACTACTAGCTTACAATATATACTATCTATCTAACAAGCTATCTATATCCTCCGTAAAGTTGTAAATCCAACTGCACTCCTATCTGCTTACCAAGCTTACGTTGGTTCCAACTAAGATATGGTATAATGTTTTGAGGGAATACTGCTGATATAGAAGCTGTTTTTTTTCGACATCCACGCGGGCGAAGCCGCGGGCGAAAGCTAGTCTAAAATAAAATTTGCATAAATATGCTATAAACCGGGTTTTGGTAGGTACTTGTTAAAATGAAGTTCGACGATTTTTATGGGCCTGTATGAGAATGGGCACTATCCACCAAATAATTATATAAATGGATCAGAATTTGTATGAAACCGTCTCCTACAGCCCTTCATAATTTAACATCATTTCAGCCCAAAGACGTCCACTGCTGGACATAGGCCTCCCCCAAAGGGGGGTTTCCCGTAATTGCCACGCTTGGCAGGCGGGTTGGAGATCGCAGTATAGTGTTAAAATGCGTAAAGAACGCTGCTGCCCATTCTCTAGTGTCTAGTAAGTCCCATAGTCGCCTTTTACGACACCCACGGGAACAAATAGGGTGGTGCTATTCACATGGCACAAAACGAAACAGCGCAGCCCTTAGAACCTACAAACAAAGCAGGAACGACTGGCCAAATAACCGAAATAAAACAATATAGACAATGGGAAACAAATAACCCCCCAATAAAATAAGGTACCGGTCCATTTCTTAATCTTTTCCGAACGTTTACTTAGATGGCTAGCAATCAGCAAGTTAGTTTTGTGTTATGGGCGCAAATGTACCACTAAATTTGTTTTGACCCTCTAATGTGTTCCCGAAGTTCGTACCTAGGTGTTTCACGCACTTTTCTTTGTTGTAGATAAAATATGACTAAGAAACATCCCTTTTTTTTTTAAGTGAGAAATTATCAAATTACTTCTCCCGCTCTGGGCGGAGCGGGAGCGTGTCAGACTTTTACTGACTGCCTGTGTGCCAGGGCCACGATATCCCTTTCGGACAAACTCGCAACCCTGGCAGGCATTGGCCCTCTCGAACCCCGTCAGTTGGTGCTGACATCTCTGTGAGGCGCGCGTGGAACACAACGCGCCGTCGACCCGGGCCTGGTCCATAACGGACGGCGAGCTACCCATCACTCACCGTCCGCAAGCCCGCGACTAAGGTGGCCGGGAATCAGCCTACGACTCCCGACGCCCGGGGCACTCAGAGACATCCTAAGGAATTATATTAAGTGGATGGGCAGTGCCTGGTATAATGCTATCTGTTTCCATAACTAAGTAATAGAATAAACACAACAATAAACAGCCGCACGGGTCGATCCATCAGATTAAGCTACGCTTGCCGGGGTTGGTCTGTGGATGGGTGACCATCTTTACATAGGTACCGAAACTCCTCGTACCTCCGTACCTCGAAAAGCACGTTAAGGCGTTGGTCCCAGCTGTCATTCGTGGATCTTTAACAGTCGTTATGGGTCGTCAGAAGCCCGTAAGTCTGACAAACAGTCTTACCAAGGTTATCGTATTACCCAGTTACTGGGTTGTCGAGGTTAGATAGGCAGTCGCTTCACCTCTCAGGGTTCACAACATGCGACGAAACTGCTCAAGTCTGCGATGGGCTACCACTCAAAGCGCCCGGGCTTTTAATAGCGTGAGTCGCTGACCGCCGAAAAGACGTGAGTGGGGCTTGTCGGTATTTGCCGTTGACGCCAAGCGGATTCCGCGCTAAGGCCTTTCAGGCGTATATGGGGCTTGACCGGTTCATGTAAAATACTGGTAGTCAGCTGCATCCGGTTAGACTGAAAGCCGACCCCAACATATTTGGGGAAAGGTTAGGCAGATTGATTGATTGATTGTGTCTGCACTAGTACGATTGCCTATAGTTCTTAGTAACCGTTTATATTTGGGAAAAGGTTAGGTAGATTGATTGATTGATTGTGTCTGCACTAGTACGATTGCCTAATATTTCTTAGTAACCATTTATATTTGGGAAAAGGTTAGGTAGATTGATTGATTGATTGTGTCTGCACTAGTACGATTGCCTATAGTTCTTAGTAACCATTTATATTTGGGAAAAGGTTAGGTAGATTGATTGATTGATTGTGTCTGCACTAGTACGATTGCCTATAGTTCTTAGTAACCATTTATATTTGGGAAAAGGTTAGGTAGATTGATTGATTGATTGTGTCTGCACTAGTACGATTGCCTATACTTCATAGTAGCCGTTTTGTATTTGCTCATCAAAGCTGTTTGAGTATGCAAGGCGTTTCCATGATGGAGGCCTTCCCAAAATGACTGTCATTTGGATTTTTTATATGGGTGTGGAATATTTGAAAAGTAGCCAACAAACTAGACATGGGCGAAATAGCTTACTGAAAAGAATAAGAGCGATTAGCTCTTTTACTTTAAAGAGCTATATCACTCTTCTAGCTCACTAGCTCTTCTATAGCAGACCGCCAGTTGCACGTAAGTCCATTAAATTCAATTCCCCATTAAAGGCGAAGGTGTGACAGCATTACTCTTAATGAGGAATTAAATTTAATGGACTTACGTGCAACTGGCGGACGCCGACTGTTAGCTCATTTGACTCACGCCGCATGCTCGTCGAAGGATACGGCTCGGCTCGCTCAATAGCTCTTCGGAAGTTTGAACTCTTTGTTACTCACTAGCTCTTCTATAGTTCAGTGACTCAGACGGGGACTGTTAGCTCATTTGACTCACGCCGCACGCTCGTCGAAGGAGACGGCTCGGCTCACTCAATAGCTCTTCGGAAGTTTGAACTCTTTGTTACTCACTAGCTCTTCTATAGCTCAGTGACTCAGACGCGGACTGTTAGCTCATTTGACTCACGCCGCACGCTCGTCGAAGGAGACGGCTCGGCTCACTCAATAGCTCTTCGGAAGTTTGAACTCTTTGTTACTCACTAGCTCTTCTATAGCTCAGTGACTCAGACGCGGACTGTTAGCTCATTTGACTCACGCCGCACGCTCGTCGAAGGAGACGGCTCGGCTCGCTCAATAGCTCTTCGGAAGTTTGAACTCTTTGTTACTCACTAGCTCTTCTATAGCTCAGTGACTCAGACGCGGACTGTTAGCTCATTTGACTCACGCCACACGCGCGTCGAAGGAGACGGCTCGGCTCGCTCAATAGCTCTTTGGAAGTTTGAACTCTTGTTACTCACTAGCTCTTCTATAGCTCAGTGGCTCAGATGCGGACTGTTAGCTCATTTGACTCACGCCGCACGCGCGTCGAAGGAGACGGCTCGGCTCGCTCAATAGCTCTTCGGAAGTTTAAATGTTACTCACTAGCTCTTCTATAGCCCAGCGACTCAGACGCGGACTGTTAGTTCATTTGACTAACGCCACACGTCGAAGGAGACGGCTCGGCTTGCTCAACAATCATTGTCAATAGCTCTTTGGAAGTTGGGACTCTTAGTTACGGTTCTCTATCTCATTTGAGCTAACTGTGCTTGTGTGCTATTTAGCGGGCGAGTGAGTGAGCGAGAGCGACGTCAATTGAAAAGAGCTAGCTGTTTTCTATCACTCGTTCACGAGCTACCCATGTCTACAACAAACAGTAGGCACATTCGTAGCTAAGTCTGTGGTACAATAGTGTAGCCGGTTCCAAGGAGAGCAATGTATGGAAGGGCTTCCTCCAATTACAAGCCAGTTATTGCAGTACGTTTCTCTTACAAAAGAAGGGTAGTTTGCCATTGTGTGATGTAAGTATTGTTAAGAAGAAATAATTTATATGAATATCTTAGCCAATTGTTACGACATTATAATTCTGACTGAGACCTGGTTAACGCCCGAGATATTTAACAAAGAGTTCATTGATGAACGCTATGAGGTATACCGATGCGACCGTGATCGTACGGCCACTAATAAAAGGGATGGAGGTGGTGTTCTCGTGGCGATATTGAAGGGACTGCATTCAGTTAGGATAATTCCGCGTTCATCTATGCACATAAACATTGAACAGATCCTAGTACAGTTGCCGAGCTCAGCCAGAGATAAGTTTGAGATAATAGCGGCAGTGTATATTCCACCAAAAACACCCGAGTGCGTATATGTTGAATATTTTGACTTATTGCAGACACTTCTTGAGGACACTGCCATCGAACATTTTTATTTCTTAGGAGACTATAATTTGCCGGAGGTCGACTGGGTTGCTAGCACAGACAGTATTTCAATCTCTGCACAGATCTGTAGAGGTAATTCTCCTATAAGTAGTCACTTGAGTGTGTTTATGTCCCTCCTAAATGCTCATCAACTTAATACTATAAAAAATCTGAATGGGAGAATATTAGACTTGGTCATAAGTAATGATGATTGCACAATTTCTGCCCCCACCGATTATTTATTACAGCTTGACAACCACCATCCTCCATTCTGTGTGTTCATTTCGCTACGTTTGCCTCATAGTTCAATGGTACGCAAGACGATAAAAAAATACAATTACTATAAGGCAAGTTATGACGAAATTAATGACGACTTAAAGGAAATTAATTGGAGAGACGCCTTGAATTACCAATCCGTTGACGAATCTCTCGACACTTTCTATAACATTATTTTTGGTATTATTAAGAAACATGTACCACTGACTACTTGCAGATCTTCTAAGTTTCCCGTGTGGTTCTCAAAACCTCTTATACACATTTAATTTATAAAAATAAGGCTAAGGCCTGGGTTAGATGGAAAATGTATCACAATGTTTCAGATTACGAGCAATTCGCACTTTACCGATCTAGAATCCAGGAAGAATCCAAAAACTATTATAAAAAATACATTAATTCGGTGGAAGATGGTATTCGGAACAACGTTAAGCATTTTTGGACGTTCATTTCCAATAGAAAAAAAATTGCTGGCATTCCATCGACTATGAGGTATAACAACCAGTCAACTAGCAATCCAGAAATTATTTGTAATCTTTTTTCAGACTTTTTTAATTCGGTTTACGAACCATCCACTTCTACTAATATTCCATCCACGTATGACGACTGCTCTGAAAGCTGCACTCTGTTAAATGACATTCAGTTTACTATTGATGAAGTACTTAGTGCGCTCAAGTCATTGGATCCTTCTAAAGGGCCAGGATCGGATGGTCTTCCAGTAGCTTTCATTAGACAGACAGCCATTAATCTGTGTGTACACCTGCATATTATAACACCTATTTATAAATCGGGACCTAAGGATGATGTCGTGAATTATCGTCCTATATCAATACTGTCAGCTTTGTCGAAAGTTTTCGAGAGACTAGTTCATGATAAAGTATACCCTCTACTGCACCATACTATCATTCAACAACAACATGGATTCGTCAAAAGAAGGTCAACTACAACCAACATGGTAACTTTTGTGGACTACTTGTTCAACAACATGGACTCTCGTATTCAAGTTGATACTATACCGATTTCCGGAAAGCTTTTGACAAGGTCGATCATCAGCTTCTCTTGCAAAAGATTGCATTCAATGGTTTACGTGGTGATCTTCTTACGTTTTTAATAGGACTCAGAGGGTTGTGATAAATGGTTTCATTTCCAGCGCCCTAGGTGTTACTTCGGGAGTGCCTCAGGGCTCCATTCTAGGACCTCTTTTATTCATCATATTTATTAATGTGATGTCATTAATAAATAATACATGTTTTCAAAATTCAAAATTATTGCTATACGCAGACGATCTCAAAATTTTTAGGCCTGTAAAAAATGTGCACGATTCTCTACTCTTACAGGAAGACCTAGACAGGTTCTCTGCATACTGTTCAATTAATAAACTACAACTTAGCTTATCTAAATGTTGCTGTATCAGTTTTACTAAAAACAAAAATATTATCACGCACCCTTATTCTTTAAATAATGTAATTTTAACAAGGGAAACACTAGTGCGCGATCTTGGAGTTCTATTGGATAATAAATTACATCTTGACGTTCATATTAGTAAAATTATAAATAATGCCTTCCGTATGTACGGTTTTGTAATGAGATCAGCCACAGAATTTGTCCGCCCGTATACATATTTATATCTTTACAAATCGTTAATCAGGTCCCAGTTAGAATACGCTGTCGCGGTATGGAATCCTTTCTACAGTAAATACTCAGATGCGATTGAAAAAGTTCAAAGTAAGTTTTTGAAAGCCATGCACTTCCGTTGTTTTCGCAATTATGCATCTTATAGTGATCTTCTGAATAGGTATAAGCTACATAATCTTAAAGCCAGACGTATTATTTTAGAGACAATGTTTTTATTTGATATATGTAATAACACAAGTGATTGTATGGATATCACTAATAAGATTAGCTACGTAGTACCTAGAACAACCATAAGCCGTGGGGTGCGCGCACGACCTGTATTTGCAGTATCTTCTAGTCGTACGAACGCAGGCTTGCGAGCACCCCTACGGCGTCTTACTGGTCAATATAACAATCTCTTTCAGAATATTGACATCTTCGCTTTGCCAACTGATAAATTTAGAGGCCTTGTTCGTGGAACTATGTTGGATATTGCTCCGTAATATTTTTAACTCTTATTCTATATATTTGTAATTTCTTGTTTTATTTTTTTATTTGTATGCCTTTTTAGTGTTTAGTTTTATCCTTAACAGCATAATTTAATTGTACATACTAATTGTAAGAGCATATCGCATTAGTTTTATAATTTGTTTTTATAATATGTGGAAAATGTCGTGGGTTATACATTTACTCACTCTACAGCTCAAATTTCATGTAATAAATAATGTGTAACTGTTTATTTTCCCAAATAAATAAAATAAAATAATTTTCAACATTATTTTTAGTACACACGGCTACACATCAAGCTACACATTTCCAGTTTATGCTGACCTCTCATTGTTCGGAAATCCTACACAATGCGAGATCAGCTTATACTGGAAATGTATAGCTTGATTTGTAGCCGTGTGTACATGCGAAACCTGAACATAGTTTGTTCAGAATAAGGAACTGAATCGATTTCAATAACTTTTACACCATGTTATATTTTGTCCCAAAAATATTTAAGTGTGATGGAAAATGTTATCACTATTTAATTACTTACAATACAATCGCCGTACGGTTTGGTACCTACTGCCAAATTATTATCAATGAGCGCAAGACGACCCTGGAGCCGTGGGGGCGCCGCTAGCATATTTTTGTACGGACAACCCGGTAACATAACAACCTTATAACTTTGTGATTTTTCATGATACAGTTTTGAAATTTTGTACATAGATTCATTGGCTTTACGAACTATAAAGGGTGGATATTTTTGATAAACTAAGTAGTTTAACTATCCGGAACAGAATTCCTAGTGGTCAAATCAGTTGCAGCTTCCGTCGAAAGCCCAGCTCTAAATCCAAACTGGGCATCATGCAGATGTATATGCTCGCTAAGGTGACAATCAAGCAAACCATCCAGCACCTTGGCGATCACTGTAGCTAATGAGATGGGTCTGTAGTTGTCCCCGTCGGAGGCATCACCCGTCTTATTTTTAATAATTGGAATTACTGTGGTCTTCATAAGCTCCTGGGGTAAATACGAATGTCCCAAGCACAAATTGTAGAACATAACCAACACCCTGGGCAAATGAGCCCCCGCGTGCTGCAAGTGTTCGATGCTGAGGTCATCGTGCCCTGGAGACTTTCCTCGAGTCATGCGCTTAATAACATGAGCGACTTCTTTTATTTTGAACCTGAACTGCTCTCCATCCACGACCTCCACATCAAGCACCCGCCGCACACCTGGTAAGGGAGACTCAACCTTAAAACGTTCCCTAATCAGCTCGGCAATCTGCTGGGGCTCACTTCTACCCTCAACACACGCAGGCACACACAAAACAGCTTGCAGTTTCCTGGTATGCTTCCAAAAACGCTTAAAGTGATCCTTATCCTTGTGGTGTGTGGCTAAGATGTCCATTTTAATGTGCTCCACGTTGTCTTGACACCACCTGAGCTTAGACTTAAAGCGCTTTCTGGTTTCGAACATTGTATCATAAATATCACCAGACTTGGGTTTACCATACAGCATCCAGATCTGAAAGCTGCTTCGTGTACATGTCTATTCCATCCAGTAACATTATTCTGCTTTTTGTGCTGTCTCAGTCTATTGCTGCTACGCGCAGCTACCGACAACACACTAACAATAGTGTTATACAAATCATCAATTATTGCGTAATGACAATCGTTACTGCACACCTTATCAGCACACAGACCAAGTTCCACCGGAAAATCAATGTCCCTTAGTTTGCTGTTACAGAGTTCCCTATATAAGCTGATCTGCTCAGCGTCCTTTACATCCCATCTCACTTCATTGTATAGATTCCCATTACAATATTTTTTGTCGGTAATATTCCCAAGTTACAATAGACTTCCAGCGGATAATGATCAGACCAGTACACATCATAAAATACCTTAATATTAGTCACACATTGCCAAGCTGCCTCCTTATATTATGGCTTACTCCCTCCCACCGAGAGGAGGCCGGTGTCCCAGAAGTGGGAACATTAATTATAGGCTGATTATGTTTATGGGAAGGTGGGAATAACCAATAACTGAATCGTCTATTTCGAGCTGGCAACAAGGTTGAATACCACTGACCTCAGTTACAAAGTCCGTTACAATATAAAGTTTTACCAAGATTTGTATTGTTCTCTTTCCTGCTTACTGGGTACCGGATTATGGTTGCCCATTAAATTAATTACTTATGCACTTTGCGGCCATTTTCTTTCTTCTATATTGTTGTGGGAAAAACTTTATATAGGATCCACAGTTCCACACAATGCTGATTTACCACTATGATCATTCTTTAAGGACGAATTTGCAAAATTTGACAAAAATTTGTACATTTTCATGATCAGGTAAATATTGTATTCCAAGTATTTATTACTTATTACATATTATTTATTACATTATTATTTATCATTAACACTATACTTGTTTAGACGTGATCTTCAGTATAAAATCATTAAAAATTGGTTATCGGCCCCTTAAATGAAAGTACAACTTATTCAGGGGACACTTTTGTTAGATTGAAAAGCATATTTAGGAGGATGCGCTAAGGTAGCCCGCAAATTGCAGGGTTTATGTTGATCAAAATATGATTCGGACTATAATATATGTATTTACACAATTATTATCAGAATCAATCTAAGTCCAATTTAACTTATTGAATTACATTTTTTCATGAAATCATTTGAGGCCAATTTTACACTCAGAGATTTGTCTTGATGATTAAAAAAACCGGCCAAGTGCGAGTCGGACTCGCGCATGAAGAAGTACCATTATCTACAAAAACGGAAAAAAAATCACGTTTGTTGTATATTTATTTTATTCTGATTTTTAGTATTTGTTGTTATAGCGGCAACAGAAATACATCATCTGTGAAAATTTCAACTGTCTAACTATCACGCTTCATGAGATACAGCCTGGTGACAGACGGTGTTGTGAATTGAAGTTTGAGTTGAGAAAACCTGGTTTCTTTTGTTTTATTGTGTTTAAGTATCGATACCACTCATGTCTGTGAAGTTTACATCAAGAAACCAGATTTTTTAAACTGATATTTCAAGTGACTACCTAGATTATCTGAGGTCGATGACCCCGCAAAAAATCATCAACTTAATTTCCTTTTTTGTGTTTTTGGAAAAAAAATACAGAGAAAATAGTTCTTTACTTATAATGTAGGTTACAGGAAAATTTGTAAGAAGTTTATGGTGTTCAAATAACATGGTAATTCTCTCAATATTGTGTGTATAAACATACATTTGCAGTTGGATTGTATGGGAGAACATGATTTTCAACTACAATGCTAAATTTGTTCTTGGGATAAATTGTCTTGTGATAAAAAACTTGGTAGAAAACATATTCATTGTAAGAAACCCTCACCACGCAAGTTCGACTCGAAATTGTCTGGTTTTCTTTGAAGAATAAATGTAAACATTATAGAAAAGCAAGCAAAACGGCCATCAACAATTTATACTTATCAAACAAAGAATGTCATCCCAAAACAAATTCCACTTTCGTTTGACGTCGACGTCAAACGAACTATTTGCGACTCAAAAGCAATTTGCTCATAATTTCATCAAAACAACGTTTTTTGCTAATAACGCTACTGTTACTAGCACATTTTGTCCGCGTCGTGTAAGATTAATAGGTGTTTGTAATTAATTACTGAGGGTCAAGGACGTATTGTGTCTGACAAGAGGCATTGAACTTGTGAGGTCTTTTTAAGCCCGTAAAGGTTTACTTCGATTAGGGTGTAACGTTATTTTTTGTTGGAGGCAAATAGGGATTTTTACATAATTTAAGTACGTGCTGTTTGCTAATCCAGAAGGATGCAGAGCGGAGATGAGGTTATCACACTAAATTAAACCACATAAAACCTATTGTTTGCGTTCCGTACCTCAAAAAGAAAAAAACGGAACCCTTATAAGATCCTATTGATAGGGATATCCATATATAGATAGGGTTCCCCTAACAAACTCACTTTCGCATTATATGCGAAAGTGAGTTTGTTTGTTAGGGTTATATAAAATAATTAATTATAAATTATATTATTAGTTTAATAATATCAGTTAGGATTATTTCCGCGCATAGAGTAGATCAAATGATTTGAATTTAGATAATTTCGGTTTGTGTTTATTATGAAATATTGACTCCAAATTAGTAGTTTTATGCATAGATCACTTTATAAGTAAAAACAATATTTTATGAAAAGAACTTAAAATAAATTAAAATTTATACGCCAATAACTTCATATCCGCCCTTCTATTATACCCTATATTTTTCAGACGCTGATAAGGTCATTTGTTATACATCTACGACATACTTATTATTTTTTTTATGAATGTGTAACAAATACTCTTTGTACATATTGTTGATTACTATTACGTTACATCGTCTAGTTCAATGACAAAAATACATTTCGACGAGATAAAAAAGGTGTCAGTCGTTTTACTTTTGCATCTTAGTAATCAGTGTTTTGTATGAAATCAAAAGTTATCCCAGATAACTTACAATCTAGTTAGTGGAGACCCTAATAACGTTTTCATTCGTTTACTAAAATTCAATTGGTATTCTGTAATATATTTTAATACCTATTATTTATAAACTCGTAATTCAATTGAATTTAAAATGAAAGGCAAAAATATTATGGTCTACTTTGAAACCTCATATTAATATTCAGTTTTAAAATTGAATTGTATTTTTTGTAAAGAGATTAATAAATTACAAAAATTCGTGTACTGATTTTTAAGCCGTTACCGTATTGTAAATTAAAGTCACTTTTCGTGTTAGTCTGTATGACCGCGCTGTTTCGTCTAAACTTCGCAACGGATTGTGATGCGGTTTTCACCAGAATGTAGAGAATTTATTCCGGAAGATTTGTGTGTATAATAATTAAATTACATATAATAAACAAATCCCGATGTTTTATCAAGTCAAAGAACCGCGAGAAAAAAGGGGCCACTATAAAAAAATATGGCTTTAATATAAAATTAAATGCACAATCACTTTCTTACATACATACACATATAATATATATACTAGTACGGGGGGTATTATGGCTTTTATTGCTAATATTGTAATGACAACACCCTATATTTAGGTACTAAATAATGTGCACAAATAAATAAATAAAAATTACCTTCTAGGTACCAAATCCAGTGCTTCTTAAAGTTCTTCTTTCGCAAACAGTAACCATTTAATAAAAACTACATTCTCCCTGCATGCAAAACGTAACATTTTCAGATTTAAACTGTGAACAAACGACGTAATATTTCTATATGGTGCACGCTGCGAACGTTGCATAGCTCCGAGGGGTGAAACTAATGTAATTTGTTACTCTATAAAAGTTATAAAGTGGTGTCTTAGCGTTTCTTCTAGTACTTGTTTGTATTTTTCTAGTGTGCAAGCTGGAGGTTTTTTTTTTTTTGTGTTTTTGAGTGAGAAATGTCATCGCTGGGCAAAGACTCCCTGTGGTAGAGAAGCTATTGGAGTCTAATCGCTTCTCATGGGTTCTCAACTTTAATCAAAAGTGCCCCCTAACTTTATTTGAAAATCATTATGCCCCCGAGTCAGTCGAAATCGTATCAGTAGTTAGAAAAAAGAGTGGATACTCTTCTAAGCTCCGTTTAAAAGAACTGCGTGCCCGCGCGGTTCTCCATGTATCGACCGCGCGGCCATGGTTAAACCTTTACAACTTTCAGGGGCTAAAATGGACGCTTTGGCAGAATCAATAATATGATCTGCGTACAATTCATATCCCGCAATTCATCTGTTTGACAGTTTTGCATGGAGTTTCGTAAAATGGTCCACAAATTGTGAATTGCTATAAAGTCTAATGTCAAATAGCAGCTGTCAAACAGATGAATTGCGAGATGTATGAATTGTACTCAGATCATATTATGATTCTGCCAAAGCATCCATTTTAGGCCCCCTGAATATTGGATCTACGAATTTGCGAGTTTCATTGTTAGTGTTTTACAAATTCCTTCGTAATGTTGACGTACTCGTTTTTCTTCTACGACACTGTTCGAGCAGTCGAAATGGACACAAAATATTTGCACCCTCTAGGATAGGTCAGATTTTCTTTTTTATGTTAGTTTTTAGGGTTTCATAGTAAACAAAGAACCCTTATAGTTTCGGCAAGTCCGTCTGTCTGTCTGTCTGTTCGGTTTGTCCGTCCGTCTGTCCCCGGCTTAGCTCAGAGACGCTTAGTCCTAGAAAGCTGTAATTTGGCATGGGTGTACATATTTATCACGCCGAAAAAGTCGTAAAATAAAACCATGAAAAATATTTTATTTTAGGGTACCTACCTCCCTTGCACGTAAAACGGGGATGATATTTTTTTTTTCTCATCTAATACATGGTGTGGGGTATTGTTGGATAGGCCGTTTAAAAATATTGTGGGTCTGTGAAAGCCATTTTTTAATCCTGAGATCCGTTTGCGTAAGATTAAGCTTTAAAGTGCTATTTTTTGTTAGAGTCAAGTGTAAATAGTTGGTTTTGGATATGTGAAGAAATTCATGGCAGTAGTGTATAACACGACATTAAAAGGAAAACTATCACAGCTAAGTAGGGTCTACAAGTTAACGAGTAATAGTCGACCAACTTAAATTTGCAGTTGAAGAATTGACCGTAACGTATATCGATGTATGGGGAGCATGTTTTTCAACTACAATGTTAAGTTTGTTTTTGGGATAAATTCATCTTAACTACAGAACCCTTCATTGTGCGTGGTCCAACACGCACTTGGCCGGTTTTTCATTTTACGGTAATTTAATATTATGAAGCGTTTTGAAATCTATCCTTAACCTTTTCTAATACCAAGAACAGAATAATTGAATAAATATACAGTTATTTTTTTAGGCAGCCGCGCCGCCTTTTGTTCGTTCAGCAAAATTGTGAAATAAGAAATATCATACAGAGTCGAAATCAGGATTCAAAAAAGGTCGTTATTCTTTCAGACAGTAAAAGTTCACTACAGCATATTGCTCGATGCGCCTCTGTTTTCAGAGGTGCATCGATAGCATAATATGATATTCTTGAAAGTATATATATGTTGTTTAAGAATACAATTCCTACAATTTAAATTTCAACAAGGTTTAACTTTTATTATTTTAATCATATTTTATATTGTTTTTTTTGTCAATGTGAGGACCTTGTAGGCTTATTAGACTGTAGATCTGTAGACCATTTTCTATTTTATTAAGTACCTGGTACTTTTGACGGGCCTACGCTGTCCTCTCATACCTATTAACACTGTAATTTGAATACATTGTAAAAGACAATATTTTTTTTTTTAAAGAGTGACCGTGGAGTTTCTTGCCGGCTCTTCTCCATAGGAAACGACCAATTGGAACCGTGCACCTAGCTTCTGACGTTTCATAAGTGCCCATGTAGGCTTATGTGAAATAAAAATATTTTTGATTTGCTTTTGATTTTTTTTTGATTGAATAATATAGAAATTAAGTTGCAATGGGTTCCAGCTCAAATTGGACTACGTGGAAACTAGGAGGCTGACCGATTATCCAAACTAGCAGCAGTAGAGGGTACAACAATGGACTACTTACCTGATTATTGGTTATTTAATCACCACTGCTCTCATAACGGTGAAGGAAAACATCGTGAGGAAACCGGCATGTCCTAGAACCAAAACATTCGAAGACATGTGACATCTACCAACCCGCACTGGGCCCGCGTGGTGGATTACGGCCCACTCCCTCTCGAAGAGAGGAGGTCTGTGTCCCAGCAGTGGGAACATTATAGGCTGATTATGCTTATGCTGATTATTGGGAATACATATCTAAATTTAAAGTAATGTCAACACAACAACATAACAAAAATCTCATCAAGGTAATACCTATAAACTTTCGTCCATTTAACAAATACATGACACCCTAACACCAAGCAATCGTGTTACCATTTCTCAGCGGTAAATGAAGGAATCGCTCCATATATCTTCATTAGGCGGGGCTCCAACAAATCGGCGGGGCCCAGGCATGCCCCGCGATCGGGGACAGCTGCTAAAAGTGTAAGAAACTTATCGGACAGAATTTACGGCTCCCAGTTACTAGCTCGCAGTTTGGTAGTGAGATACGAGGGTATTGAGGTGGAATATTGTGAAGTAGTGCTGCTATATCAACGTAGCCGTGTGGTGCCTGACGTAAAGAATAGCACCATCCTATTTCTTCCCGTGGGTGTCAACGTATGCGACTAAGGAACTTACTAGAGAATGGGCAGCAGCGTTCTCTATGCATTTTAACACCTTACTGCGATCGCCAACCCCCCTGCCAAGCGTGGCGATTATGACAAACTCCCTCCTTTTGGGGAGGCCTATGTCCAGCAGTGGACGTCTTGCGGCTGAAATGATGATGATGATCAACGACACTCTTTATGAGAGTTTCTAGGGATGTTGGTTTTATTCACTATTTTTAGCGATGGTCCTCCTCAAATACGTTCTATTTTACGTAATTATAATAATAATAATATTCTTTATTGTTTTCTCGTAATCACAAACACAGTACACAGTCAATGTAACACTTAATAGAGACTGGTGTCTGTTGTAGGTAAAACCTGTATTACAGATTACCAGGCTTACCCTCCATTGGACAACTCATTTATGACCTATGACCGTATCAAACATTGAACATACAGATTGTACAATATAAAACATTACAAATTAATAAGAAAAGTGAAACAAAATAGAAAATTAAAAACTAAAATAAAACAAATCCGATGGCAGAAGTGGCCTAATATTTATAGGGGGGTGAGTATGTGTGGATGTAGTCTGTGAGCGTGAGTGTAGGTGATGGTGTGATGGGTACGTGTGTGTCGAATGAAGTTCTCAGACATGCTGGTTTCCTCATGACGTTTCCTTCACCGTTATGAGAGCATTAGTGATAAAATAATTTACACAAAGTATAGTGCCTGTAGTCTCGGTTCCCTTATAACTCGTAAGTCGGGGTCAATACCACATATTTTTGACGTGACAACGTCTTATAATTCGATTGAGCCGGCTGCACGCACGAAAAAACATGACTCATGCGGCGTTACCTCGCTCTGAGGCGTTCCATGTAAGGCTTGAAGTGCAAGCGAGAGCGCGGAACGAGCGACAAAGAGGCACAATCGGCCTTCGCGTTCGGCAGCGTTCGACATCCGTCACTCTCCTACTTGAGTGAGCGATGCGTCTGCGTGGACAGCTGCTGTACTATAGTACATTTACATGTTTTGGTCGAGTATCAAGTGCAATGAAAAGTGAATGTGATGTCAATTGTTTATAACAACGATAATTGCAGCGATAAAGGTAAGGATTCTTTCGATCTTAATTATATGTTCAGTGATATATTGTCGAATATTCGTGCTTTCATCATTAAAATAAATAGCATCGGTCCGCTAGTGCAGCGATTGTAGGTTATGCTATAATTGACAAAATTAAAACAATAAGTTAACAGAACTATTTCACGATGAGTAAATAATCGATGGCTTTACTATTTAATCGAAATAATTATCGAGCGTAGCTATGATTTAAAAAAATTAAAACATAAATATTAAATCTTCCACATATCACAACAACGTGTCTGAAATGACAGGTTGGACCAGCCAGCCGTCAAAGGGAACATTTTCTCCTATATCAAACACATTGAGGCGGCCTTTTTAAAAACTAGATTTACGAAAATTTTAATGTTTCCAAATTTTAAATTTTAAATGTAAGATTTATAAACAATAATTTAATCATTGTTTATTCTTATAATGAATTATTTGAAATTATTACTTTTTTATAACAAATTACAATTAAATTTGCAAAAATAATTAAGTAACTATTGAAAAAATTTAATTATATTATTAAAATAATAAAATCAAAATTTAAATTTAAACAATAAATTTTATTCAAGTATTTTGTTGTATTTTTATTTTTTTATATTTAAAATGATTTTCTGAATGAAGAATTTTATGTTTTTTTTTTTAAATTGTTTCGAACGACGATTTATTTTGCAGAACTGCTTACAATCGCACCATGGAAAAAAAGCCTGACGAACCAGAGGATGTTACGAATAAGCCTTTACCTTCAATGAGTGAACCCATGGAGGTTCAAGATGCTGTAGCATCTACTTTAGCAACGCCATTCGCGCAGCCAATAATCACTGCTTCAAAATCGAAAGCCCAAAAACAACGTGAGTACAGACAGCGTATCACAGCATCTAGAACTCCTGCTCAGGCGGCTGCTGCGAGAAAATCGAAAAACGAAAGACAACGCAACAACAGATTACGCCAAGCTGCTAACTTGGCTATTGCCAGTAATTCTCTTGAAACGACAACTACATCTCCATCTCGTTCAGGGGAAGAGTCAAACAATGTCCAAACTAGAAGTCAACGACAACACGCGCAACAATAATCTACCACCACTGCAGATCAACCTGATGAGCGTGTCAATCTCACAAATGAGCCACCCTTTCCTGCAATTCCTGTTCCCATGGAGGTTCAAGAAGCTGTTGCATCTACCTCTGCGACGCCATTTGCAGAACCAATAACTGCTGCTCCAAAAACAAGGGCACAAATACAACGTGAGTACAGACAGCGGATTGCTGCATCCAAAACTCCTGCACAGGCAGCAGCTGCAAGAGAAGCACGTAATGTAAGAGATCGAAACAACAGATTACGCCAAGCTGCTAACTTGGTTATTGCCAGTGGTTCTCTAGAAGCGACAACTACATCCTCATCTCGTTCAGGGCAAAGGATAAACACCGTCCATATTGATACTCAACGACAATTTACCGACCAACAACGTCAAACTTTAGCAACAGAACCAGCAGAAACTACTGTACAACCAAGTACTTCTTCAGATCAAACTGAAGTTCAAGCACAATCTACTTGGAACACTAAATGGTCATCATCAATCATAAGATTCAAATCTACTTTTTTGGACAACGATTTTGGCTACGCTTGCTCGGTCTGTGACAGACTTTGGTTTAGAAAAGACCTTAAACCCATCACTGCAGCACAGCTGAAGGTAATTTCCGATTGGTTTATCAAAGAAAATCGACAACTGAGCAGCGAAGAATATGAACTGGTTTGCAAAAAATCATACTTGATCAAATCTAACTTGATCAATTTCATTGTGATTTCCAATTACCTCCTTCTATATATACATACAAATCTATTAAACAAATGAAATTAAAATTTTCTTTTGAAAAATGCTACCATTCCATCAGTATTTTCTTAAGACGTTGTCACGTTCAACTATCGTCAGTAAATCGACTTTACAGACAACCGATTTTTTTATTGTTCCCGGTTTAGAAAATCCTCTTGGATGTCCTCCGCCCTGGTGCGGGCGGACGGGTCTGTCAGACTCTTACTGACTAAAAACCACCCTGGTGTTCCCTTATTCCCACACTTGCACCAGGGATCATGGCATCATGTGCGACTTCTACGATCCCCGGCTGGTGTGAGCCCGCCTCTGCGGGCCACCTTAAATCTGGTGGTGGGGAGAGGTGTTTGACCCCCCTCGCGACGTCTTAAAAGGGGCGCGCGTAGAACACCACGCGCCGCCACCTCGGGTCATGTATGATAGGGGGCGGTGGACTACCCCGAGTCCACCGTCCTTGGACACATTTAGGGAAGACGGAAGAGGGCATGGCTGCCCTCTGTCAACGCCCCGTGGGCCTGCTGTCGGCCGGTTAAGTGGAAGAGATCTCACGCTCCCTTTCCGCAGCCTCCTTCTGTGACACGACTGCTCCGCAGAAGGATACCACTGCGTCCCAGGACTCCTCGCAGCCAACCATCGACTCGATCACGGCCGGCAGCGACAGGTCTCTGCCTACTCCTGAGATCAGGGCACGGCGTGGCTCCTCCCAGGGGTCGATACCACTAGGCCAACACTGCTCTCACATAAGTTGCTAAAATTATTTAAGTCCTGAGACTACAATATCATTATTACTTCGAGTATCATTATCACCCAAGATTGCTGTATGCCCAATTTTTGCATTAAGAGTAAGTAAATGATTTTAAAAGCTTAAAAATATTTAATGAACTTAAAAATCCGTCATTCCGAACAGTTTCAAAATATACTGCAGTGTCGAAAACTGACCAAATCGACATATATAAGGCAATAAAAATTATACTGGGAACAGATTTTCCGATTCAATATTCTCAGTTCAAGCAGATAAATTATTTGTTGAAATGAAATTCTGCGTGTAAATAAACGATTGTTCGATTGTGTTAATAAATAAAATACTGGAAATTGTGTATATTTTCCACTGGAGCGTGGCCATAAAGTGTTCTTATCTCAATTGTGAGCCCACGGCGCGGCCGACGGGCAGCAGTTTAAATAAAAACATTAAATGAAAAACAGTGGATTTAAAAGTTACACCGTAACTACCCACTGAAAGTTTCGTTATGAAATATCACGCTGTGTTTTGGTCTGTGGCGCTTATTTTCTTTAGTAGGTTTTAAGTCTGTGTTGAGGGCAGTTTTTGAAGTAATTTATTTTGTCTCGCAAAATGGGTTGTGTTTGTTCTTAACTGAACATTATACAATTTACATTTCTGTCTCGTTCTGTGTACCTCAGAAGCAAGTAACATAACATTTGTAGTATAAACTCCTATTATCATCAATTATTACGAATTCTGACCAAAAATGCGGCCAAGGACTCGCCCATGAGGGGTTCCGTAGCAGCAAGTAACATAATATAAAAGTTCTTGTAGTTCGTTGTAACTTTGATCGATTTATGACGTATTAAAAAAAAACTACTTACTAGATCTCGTTTAAACCAGTTTTCGGTGGAAGTTTACATGGTAATGTACAGACCTCAGCAGGTTAAGCTACCCCAAACTGTCAAATTTTCCCAATCAACCTTGCACCTTAATCTGTAGCGATAAAGTTGAAAATCTATTAAAGAAATTTGACACATTGTAGTAGCTTGATGTGCTGGCGTCTGTACATCATATATTTTTTATAGTTTTATCATTCTCATAATTTAGAAGTTGCAGGGTGTGTGCCCCCCACACACGTTTACCACTTTGGAAGTGTCTCTCGCGCAAACTATTCAGTTTAGAAAAAAAATATATTAGAAACCGAAAAAAAGAATATCATTTTTGAAGACCTATCCATAGATACACCACACTGTGGTTAGATGAAAAAAAAAAAATGTGAGTTTCAGTTCTAAGTATGGGGAACCCCCAAAATTTATTTTTTTCTTCTATTTTTGCGTGAAAATCTTAATGCGGTTCACAGAATACATCTACTTACCAAGTTTCAACAGGATAGTTCTTATAGTTTCGGAAAAAAGTGGCTGTGACATACGGACAGACATGACGAATCCATGAGAGTTCCGTTTTTTGGCCATTTGGCTACGGAACCCTAATAATGATTACTCGATACGACCTTAGTCACAGCGTAACAAAATAATATGATTAACTTATTCAGTAGCACAAATCCGCGCCGCACCGCGAACGTCCGCCCTCGCCGCGTGACCGCAACCCACAACCCGCAACGTCGCCGCTGTCGCACCGCAAATTTGCTAGTCTATGTACGCTTTACCTACTAGCACTACGGATTAGGGGCTTATTCGGATTTTGTCGGTGTAACAGTAGGTATATACAGCGTGGCGCTTTAGTGGCGATATTAATTTAACACGCGTATACGGTTTCGCCTTTACGTTTTATGAAGATGTTTTAATTTAATTAAATGTTATTATTTATTGATTTATTTTCAATTTTCTAAAATAGCATCTTGGAGCAATCTTTACTTAAAGAACTGTAGCGCAGAGGTAATTTGCCGGGGTCATGGATAAAGGCTTCTACAGACGGGTGCGACTCGCGACGCGACACAAAAGCCCCGCGTGTCGCACGACGAGCGGTGCCTTTGTGTCGCGACGCGAGTCGCACTGGTATGTAGAAGCCTTGACATCGCATCAATGAAATTAAAACGAATAACGTGCAAGGAGTAGGCGAATAGAAGGAAGGAGAGAGCTTTATTATTAAGTTTGGTTGATTTTTTTTTTCAATTTTCAATTATTTTATATTATTATATTTTTTATGATTACTGGCCACTAGCCCTACCCGTGTGTTAAATTATTATTGCCACTGTAGCGGCACGTTGTATATTTAGCTGAATCTTAGATTTTCTGATCGCCTGTTTAATCACTGAAAAAAATGCGAGCTAACTAAGATACTTTTTCTCTTAGTTGGCATTAAAATGTTTGGAATCATTATTTATTTATTTACTCTATAAAAGATAGCATATTTGCCAGAACAAATTCATTTTATTCATATCGACAATGTGACATGTACAGAAAAATCACCGGTTTGATTTTACTTCTTCACTTTTGTATATCAAATAATAATTTAAGTTGATGGTAACAAGCAACTTGTTAGCATTATATCATTCTTAAACTGGCCAACATTTGAGTTAAATTAAATAACTACCCGTAATTAAACTAATTCATTACTTAGTAGACGAAACTATGATAATTTAACAAAGTTCTCCTAGTTTCAGAAGTCAAGATCTTGTTAGGCTCGTATGGAGTCATTCATCTCACCTTTTTCAAAAAAGGATTGGATCGGTTCAAGTCTTACTAAATGCGACTGTATATTAAGCTCTTACAAGATAAGTTAGTAATGAAAAGCCAATCATCAAATTGCCACCTGACATGAATACGTTAGTCGGTCTCAAAGTCCATACCAAGTTTAAGTTCTAAGTGCTAATACGATACGAGTCGTCTCTCAGGACATAGCAGCCGCAAACTCCTAGAATTAATCTTATTGATGTCAGGAGAGAATTCAAACTTGAGTGTGTATGTCATAGAAGGCACCTAGGGCAAACTGAAGCCGAGCTACACGCTCAAGCGACACGCTTCTTGCGACAAGACTGCGGAGAAAAAAAATGAAAGAAGTTTAGTTACGGCCTTAGCACACTGGCAATTTGCATGTTCCGAGCGCGGCGATCGTCGCGGTGTGTGCGCAACGTGTTCGCTGTGTTTGCGTAACGAAAGCGCTTGACGTGACTGTGCAGGAGAAAACGAGACGGAATATTATGAAAACGTGGATATCACGTCGCGTAGTCGCGGTTACTTCGTTTTGCAACCGCGGAGAGCACGTTTAGAAATTGCTTTGCTGGTAACGCACTAACAAATCTTCAATTTCTTAGAGCATGCTACGAGTCATCGCCATTCGACGTGCGGAGCGACAAACGGAAACAGCATGTCTTGTCGATTCTGTAGCTATCTCACCGTGAAAACTTATGTGAAGTGAGCGTGGAGTGAACTGTCATCCCACCTGATGCTAGGGATGGACCAAGAATTACATTTACAATCACAATCGAGATTTTAATAATATTTTGTATGCTAATTCTGTTGATTATTTTATATTATT
The DNA here is from genome assembly GCA_948098905.1 of Tiliacea aurago. NCBI lineage: Eukaryota > Metazoa > Arthropoda > Insecta > Lepidoptera > Noctuidae > Tiliacea > Tiliacea aurago. Next base: position 23,366,293 of record OX402592.1, on the reverse strand, counting down.
TCAGAGTTAGTAATTAAGTGTCTGACATCGTAATGTTTAAGGACTAGTCTAGGAAAAAAATGAAAAAAAAATCAAATTGAGTTTCTGACTGAATTTTGCTATTTTATTTAAAAACCTCCTAATTAGTAATGTTTAGACACTTAAATACTAGTTTTGAAATAATATAAAATGTTCAACAGATTTAGCAAAAAAAATATTATTAAAATCTCGATTATGATTGTGTATGTATTGCTTGATTAATCCCTAGCATCAGTTAGATGAAACTGACAGCTAACTCCACGCAAGATTTGATGAGATATAATATTTACAGAATAGCACTGCAGGTAACGCGCGCGCGTGTCCCTTGACCCACGTCGCAAGGCCTTTGAAGGATTTAACTGCAGTGTATTAGACGTGTCATAAAGTTTTGAAGTTGGGTTTGAATCTAGAGGCTAACGCTTTGTGCAACAAGATATCCTACTCGCAGTCGAAGTATACGCCAGTACACATTTGCATGAACCGGTTGTAATTAAACCGATTTTCAAGAGAAAGTAATTTATGCTCATGTCTTATGTATTAATTAAATAACACAGGGAAAACCAAAATTCTGAGATAAGCGTGTTCATTGTGATTCACAGCTAACATTCACAGCTAAAATAAACTGTTAGTATATTTTAGCAGTGAATGCTCTTCTTCTCTTTTGAAAGTACAAGTTTTATTTTCTGTGTGTACTCATCGTATTAACCAGTAACTGGGTCGTGGAGGTCAGATAGGCTGTCGCTTGGTTAAAAATACTGGTATTCAGCTGTATCTATATCAAATATTTGGGAAAAAGCTAGGCAGATGATGACTTAACTTACTGACGGCCGAACCCAATAACTTATTTTCAGTTAAAGACAGATCGCTATTGATGATAGACAGTATAATTATATCTATGCTCGGATGGCGTCTCACAATCATTGATAAAGGCTATCTATCTAACGAAAACCATAAGTAGGTTTCTCTACTTCGCCCTCCCGTGCGTTCCATTACAACCAACATCACTTTAAAAAACAACATGTGTAATTAGGGTTACATTAAAACTTCTTTGTTTCTTACTTCTAAAAAACCATCTATGATCATTATTGCAAGTACATACAAAGAGTTCATTTTAGCTTGGCTACTTTACGTTTATCCCTGCAATTCGGGGAATAGCCAAATCTGCCATCTGTAGTACTGTCCTGTCAAACAAATCGTATATTGGGACGCATACTTTGGCATTTTCATACAAATAGATATCTGTTGTAGGCGATACACCCTCCCATCAGTAGATAGCGTGGGCCGGTAGATTAAGAGATTATTGGGACGTTAAAACCATCGATAGATATGTTTTTATATCTCCAGTAGGCCGAAAATGGTGATATATAGGTTATTGGGTTCGGCCGTTAGCTAGCTTGTTCCAGTACGAATTCTGGTCGAAGCTTATATAATTATACTAATATTATAGAGAGGTAAAGTTTGTGAGTTTTTGAGGTTGTAGGGGCTTATTTCGTTTATCACATTTTCACTAAACAAAAGTAGTTAATCATTACCTATATGCCAACTAAAAATAAATAAAAAAGAGTACACCCGTGCGAAGCCGAGCAAGCGGGGCAGGTAGTATTTTATAAATTCTGAATTCTGTATTATTTTTGTATTTATAAGTATTTTAATGTTCACTAAGTATCTTGGGCCAGTTTCTATGATGTTTCTCTAAACGACTGTAAACAGCCGAGGCGGAAAATCGGAAGGAAAATAATATATGAATTCCGATTATCCACCCCGTCTGGGGTGGATACATGAACACGCGTTTCCGAATATCCACCCTAGGGTGGCTGTTTTAGGGTGTTATCTCTGGATCTAATGAACCGATTTGGAAAATTCTTTTCCCATAGAAAGCCACGTCATTTGTGAGTGGCATACGCTACGTATTTTATCCAGGGACCGTACAACCCCAGTTAAGGGTTAAGCCTTTCGAAGGGGTAAACCATTCAATGGGTTACCTTTATCATGGTGTAACCCATTGAAAGGGTTTTATACTAGAAACCCATTGAAAGGATTACATGATAATCCATTTCAATGGGTTATCATGTAACCCTACTTGTAACCCAGTAACATGAAAAAATCATAATATTATGTTATTTCGATATCCGCCCAGCACGCGTAGCATGACTAATTCTATCTCTATTCTACCCAGGGACCATTTTGGTACCATTTTATAAATACCCTATCGAAAACCCTTTCAATGGAAAGGGTTTTCGATAGGGTTTTTCTAAGCAGTTAATCAAAAACCCATACGGTGTGGGTAATTTTGAATGGCTTACATTAAGTCGTTCAAAAGGGTTACCCACACCGTATGGGTTTTTATCGAAAACCCTTTCAATGGGTTACCAAAATTTAATTTAAGCCGTTCATAAGGGTTACCCTTATCGTATGGGTTTTTGTTTAACCGCTTAGAAAAACCCTATCGAAAACCCTTTCAATGGGTAACCAAAATGGTCCCTGATTTCATCACAAGTAAAAATGTTTACCGCCCATCGAAGTGGGCACGGGTCAGCTAGTTTTAATATAGTAATGTATGGAATCATCGACATGACGAAGAAAGAAGAAGGCCGAATTCTTCTTCTTTCTTCGTCATGTCGATGAGTCGAAGATTGTACCGAGTTTAACTAATTTAGGCTGTTCTGGAATTAGCTACCAAATAATTGACACTCGGAAAGGCTCTACTAATTCATTGTTCGTGTACCAGTGTGACCAAACCACACGACAATACAGGATGTTGTTGTTATTCAGAACAACACCCGCATAAATAAATTACAGGGTGTTATTTCTGTAACACGATAGCCTAATACCGGCCGGCTGTTTGCAGACGTAAATGGGCTCCACAGTGGATCTGTCTGAATCAATATTGTGTTCGGTTGTATGAGGAGTTGGAGTGAGGTTCGATTTGTAAGCGTTGGCTGATACAGTTTGTTGATGCTGAATAATCATCAGCGTGTAGATGCAAATTAGTTCAGTTAGAGCTCTAGTTTTCATGAAACTGCAGATTTCAGGAATTGGCGTTTGCAGTTCGTTGTTAGTTTCTCTCACAATGCTATCACTGATTCAGATTCAGATTCATTTATTTGCAAAAACATGTGTAGATAATATACATGGTATGTTGCTTAATAATGTTTTAATTTTAATTTAGATTCTAATAATATTTTTAATTTTTAATTTGTGATTCTAATTTTGATTATGATTTTGTTTTTACTTAGTGTTTTGTTATTTGTTTCTAATTATTTTTTCTATCCTCATTATGAGTAAAAAATCTTGTTAAACCATATATTTAAGGAGCTATTTTTTATGTAAGTGCTGTGTACGCCTGTTAGTGACTAATTCACCATAACTTAATGCATATGTTATTATGTTCATGTTCCTAGTAAATAGGTCGTTGGTGTACCTTTCAAATTAAATAAAATAAAAATAAAATAGGTGTAAAAAGGTATTTTTTGGCTCAACATGTTTGACCATGGCTGGTGTACAAATTAGGTCGAAATACATTAGGTCGGATTACAACTTTAAGATACAATGAACAATAGGTAATATAAATAAATCAACAATTAACAATAACCTTAAATTAAATGGGTCAATAGTCATGCGATTCAAAATAAATAGAATAGATTCAGTCAGTATCTTCATAGCGTTTTATCATTTAAAAATTCATTAACATAATAATAGGCTTTTTCTGTCAGTATTTTTAGGGTTCCGTACCCAAAGGGTAAAACGGGAACCCTATTACTAAGGCTCCGCCGTCTGTCTGTCCGTCTGTCACCAGGCTGTATCTCATGATCCGTGATAGTTAGACAGTTGGAATTTTCACAGATGATGTATTTCTGTTGCCGCTATAACAAAAAATACTAAAAACAGAATACAATAAATATTTAAGGGGGCTTCCATACAACAAACGTGATTTTTTGGCTCGTTTTTGCTCGATATTGATAACAGTTAGACACTTGAAATATTCACAGAATCTTTAGTTATATATTCAATTTAAAAATAAATAATTAAATTAAAATAAAAAAATCTTTAAGGCGGGCTCCCATACAACTGACGTGAATTTTTTGGCGTTTTTATAGAGAATGGTAAGGAACCCTTCGTGCGCGAGTCTGACTCGCACTTGGCCGGTTTTTTTTAAATGTTTTCTTAAACTGGTTTATATTTAATTTATTAAGACAGCTTGGGATACTATTGATGATTAAACGAACTTACCTGTACGTGAAGTTCAATCACAATTACTCGAAGAGCTTCGTTCTCGATATTAGCATTAATACACATGTAGTTTCACTTACAGACTCGCCATTTCGCACTGAATTTAGGAGAAAAATAAGTTATTGAATCCAATGGAAGGTAGATTAAAAACATTTGTTCGTGACTATGACATTCGCACCTAGCCAGCTCATTTAGTTTGGAGATTTGCTGAGCTGTTTGTTATTTCACGACTAGGGGTTCAGGATGACTGGGAGGGAGGGATGCTAAGCTAGGCAATAACTTATTTTTCTCCTAAATTCAGTGCGAAATGGCGAGTCTGTAAGTGAAACTACATGTGTGTTAATGCTAATATCGAGAACGAAGCTTGAGAGTAATTATAAATTATTGGCACCCTGCATACAACGCTTTTATACAGTAGCGCTGTCTTAGCTGGCTGAACACGAATTTTACTATTATCCCGGCGATTACTTATAATAATGTCCGATATTCGAGTAAACAAATGGGGGTTATTTCCTGATGAGTTAATAGAATGCTGAATTTGGTTTGAATTTGTTATACTGAAATAATTTGCGTCAGCTTTTGCTAATCGTAGACCGCTAACACATATTGTACAGCTGTTCGCTGAAAACCAGCGCTGGGGCTGTCTCGCATAGGGTCGCAGCATTATGCTGAGCGATGGCCGTTTTGCGTGGATATGACGCATAATTTCCCCCAAATTGCCTTTTTTGTATTTGTGTTCCTTCTTTGCGTCTCTTTTTACCTATTGTGGTATAGTAATTTTATTCTAGGTGCATTGTCTTCACATAAAATTATATTATTGATATACCTATACAAAATATTGTAAAACATTTTAAAAGAGTAACGGTGAAGTTTCTTGCCCATTCTTCTCCATACGAGCTACCTTTTGGAAGGGGCAACTTGAATTAATTCTATTTTATTTGTAAATTTTGACGTTCAAAAGTGCCATTTATGTGCCTATTTGAAATAAATAATTTGACTTTGACTTTGACTTTGCGTCATGTTTACCGTCAAGGCTTCTACAGGCCAGCGCGACACGCGACGCGACACAAAGGCCCCGCGTGTCGCGCGACGAGCGGTGCCTTTGTGACGCGTCGCGAGTCGCGCCTTTAGTCCTTTATAGTCAGAGAAATTAATTATTTATCAAATTGGCACCCTCAGTCAATTTGCCGCGTTTTAGCCTTTTCATACAACTGTCAAAGAACAGTTATAATTTGATGAATATACGGACAATTTAAGTTGTTAATCAATGTGGTAAAAAAATAATTTCCCTGACTTTTCTTAAGTAGACGTACAATTATTTGTTTGTCTGCATTATATATTTCATTGTACCTATTACTTCAACGCAAATAATATCTAATAATCAGCATGAATCGTAAACATACGGCATGTTAAACCAATTTCTGTGAAGCGTGTATTAATTATATTAAGGAAATAGATTGCGTGTGAGTGTGTGCGTGTATTGACGCTTCAGTTTCCCTTCGGAGGAAATTAAATGAAAATACAAGGGTTAGATTATATGTTTATTGGATTAGTAGGTCGGATAAACAATTGTTAGAGCCAATATGAGCTTGTATTGTCCCACAGCCACTGTGGAGCAAAGGCCCCTTTTCACAACCTCCCCGAGCAGTAATTGTTTTCTATTCAATAATTAGCCAAAGAAACAAACTTAAACAGGAGGCATCAGCAAAAATGAAAACTAGTAATAGGTACGCTCATTTGTTTCTAACACACGTGAACATTTTAGAATGTTCCCTACAAAATGGTTGAGCTGGATGGTGCTGACCCACGCGTCATGTTCGCGAACGAGTGCCGTCAGTTGAGACTGGTCTTCTCTTAACTGCCAGGGCTTATGTGTAATCTTTTAATCTTATATTTTGTTTTGTTTTTTTAAATAAATAATTTATTTTTTTACATTGTTCTCACATATAGAAGCAACAAGAATAATGTACCTCCTGGGTACATTTGTAATACCTTGATTTAAAAGAGTGTCCTTGGAGGTTCTTGCCTGTTCTTCTCCATAGAGATCTACCTTTTGGAATGGGCAAATAGTTTCAACATTCTGACCAACCGACGGACTCTTTGACAATTCAAAACTGCCTGTAATAGGTTAAATTGAAATAAATGTTTTGAGGTTGAGTTTGAATCATAATAATAATAGTAGGAGGCTCTCGTTGAGCAGCTGGATTAAGGGCCCGATTGAGAGATCGGTACTTCTGGACACGGCTCGCATTGTAGGAGGTTCCTCTTTCTGGAGCCCTGACTGTTGGTAGCTTGGACCCTGTTTCCGATACCGGTGTGCTACTATTTTTATATTTTTAAATGTTTTTATATTCAAATATTTAAAAATATGATTGATAATGAAATATAGGAGATAATAATAGAACATGTTTAAATGTGCACAGAATGATAAAAAAAATTTTTGGTTCCAGGTTCTATTCTACCATTTCGCATGCAATTTACATTATAGTTAAACAAAATTTGTTACAACCAATGATATTATAATAAACATATGTTATACACTCACAAAACAACCGAAAACAGTGTTCCACGCAGCAGCGGCAGCACACATACCCACTTTTCATTCATTTTACATTTCACTACAAGTAAAAATGATGGCTTGATAAAAACAACAAGAACAAAGAGACAGCTAGTGTTGTAAATTGCGCTTGAATGTAAACAAACATTATTCTGGCCACAAATCACCGAATGTTGGCATCACAGATAGACTAACAAATACGTCCCAATTAGGACGTTTTCGAGTCTTCACGATTGCGCGCTCACAACATATTTGTTTATTATAATATAATTGGTTATTAAATTAAATTAATTAAATTTCATTTATTTTTCAGACATAGTCCATAAAATTACATTAAATAAGATCACAAAATTGATATAAAAATCACACATACACAATAATATTATAGTAAAACATTCAAATCAAATAAAATTAAAATACATTATCTACACTTATCATTTAAATCAAATTTAAAAATGTCACATCATTTTTGTCAATATCTGAGAGAAATAAAAACATCTAAAAAGTCATTAATAAAAAACAATATAAATTACAATTAAGTATATAGTTCATCTTAGTCTAAATTTAGGTTTGGATCCGGAATGCTCAATATGCAGCCTGGTCCAGTACCGCATTATTGGGCAATCCAAATCCAGATCCATTCTCCATGCGAACAGCCGAAGGTAGCTGTTGGAACTGACTCGTATGCGACGCATCAGGGACACAACTCTCTTGCGTATAATCGCCGCAAATCCATCTATATTTGCGTCCGAAAACATACCCGACGTGCTACAGTAGCGAGGCAGCTTCATCAGCGCCCTGAAGGCATTATTGTAGAGAACACGCAGGGTGTCGTACGATTTTTTCGTATGCTTGACCCATAGGCTGCACGTGTAAAACGCTTGGCAATATGCCCTAAACAACGTTGCTTTCACTTCCGCAGTACAGCGCGCGAACCTACGAGCCAGCATATTGGCTCTAACAGACAAAGCCCTGCGCTCCCTATCTATATCAATATCATCTGCAAGCGTCTCGGTGACCCAGTGGCCCAGATACTTGAACTGCGAGACTCTTTTAAGGACATTGCCATTCAGCATAACCTGTGGGACAGTGTCATAAGTTTTAGATCCCGCCTTAAATACCATGAGCTCGCTTTTAATGGCGTTATATCTGAGCCAGTGGGCGTCACATACCGCTCGCAGATCGAAATCAATTTTCGAAGGGCACTGATCGATGGACTCAGCAGCACCATGTCGTCTGCGTAACTGATGTTGTTGACAAGAACACCATCAATCGAACAACCCACACCGGCGCCGTCACCGTCTGATCCGTGAACTCAGTAGAGTTCACGGATCAATATACAAGTTGAAAAGAGTCGGCGAGGTTAGCCCGCCTTGCCTTACACCACATTCCAACCCGTACTCAACCGATAGTGACCGCGACCACCGCACAAAATTGCTCTGGTTGCCATACCAATACTTTAGGAGACTTATGTACTCAGTAGGTAGATCCGTATCATCCGACAACTTTTGCCACAACCTGTCGTATGCAACAAGATCAAAAGCCTTAGATAAATCTAAGAAGCAGGCATAGACAGGTGTGCTTCTGTCAGTGTAGTATCGGACGGTATGCTTGAGACTCAGTATAGCCATTTCTGCTGACAAACCAGGGCGAAAGCCAAACTGCGCATCATGAAGCTGTACGTGTTGTCTTAACTGAATATCAATTACACCATCCAATACTTTAGCAATGACTGTCGCGAATGATATACCACATTCTTTCTATGTTGACAGCCTATTTATTGAAATACATTTTGCTCATATTACTTGTCCATGTTTATTGCAAAATAATTATTTTTTATTTATTTATTTAACAGTTTATGTACACACATATATACAGACAAGAAAAAAAAGGAACAGAAAAATACCTACAAAGGTGATGCTTATTTCTAAAGAAATCTCTTCCAGCATACCTGCGACAAGGAAAGTAGACGAAGAGATGTAGACAACGTGTGTAAGATTAAAAGATAAAACATAATACATGAAATCAAAATAAAAACATACTAATATTATTACTATACTAATCACTAATTTAAAAATAAACACACAATAAGAGAATATACTTACATACATACTTCTAAAATAAATATCACTAAAATATATATAACTATAAAATAATAAATACATAATATGCAACTATGACGAAGTGGAAAGACAGTGTTCTTTGACTCTTCTTTTAAAAACTGCAACGGTTTGGCAGTCCCTAATTTCAGGCGGAAGTGAATTCCACAACCGAACCGCGTGCACAGAGAAGGAGTAGGAGTAAAAGTCGGTAGAGTGGGGAGGAGATTTAAGGAGATTTCTAAGATGGGACCTGCAAGGCGCATCAGAAGGACGAGCGTAGGAAAAGCGTTCCCGCAGATAGGATGGCGTTCTAGGGTTGTGAAGGATGTTAAATAGCAAACACAATATCCGAGAGTTCCTGCGAAGTCAAATAGGGAGCCACTTGAGCATCTTGCGGAAGTTAGAAACATTATCATATTATTCGTCCATTTACAATCTAATTTCAAAATTAAATTCCAATAATCGTATTATTTGTAAGTTGTGTTGTCCTATTCAGTGTTTCTATTCGTGACTGATTTCCATTTTTTTCATACCTTCCTGTTTTTGGAGCTCTTAAGCTCTTCATAGCGTTCGGCATGTCGGGTCTCCCTCCAGTTTCCAAGGTTTTGTCATTTTATTGGGTCCATCTTATCTTTCACATTCACTCACAAACGTATAAAGCACTGACAAATAACTTTTGCATAATAACAACACATAGTATTATATCATTGGCCATTTTGTAATTCCTTACATCATAATTATTATTTAGGAAGTACTTACGTCAAATCACAGATTACGTAGTACTCGTCAAATGCACCGAACACATAAACTCCTAACGGAGATGTGAACTTTCGAAATGTTGCCACTACATAAAGCGTAAAACGTTTAAGGAGGATGATATTCTCATAGCATGTATGTCTATTTTTATTAATATTTCTGTTTAGTTTATTCTACCACTTATTTTTATTATTATATTATTTTTCTTTATCTATGATCCTATTAATTGTTTGCTGCACCGTACGACGTCATACGTCGGCGCCGGCTGTCGCTGAAAACCAGCGCTGGGGCTCTGTCTTGCATAGGGTCGCAGTATAATGCTGAGCGATAGCCGTTTTGCGTGGATGTGACGCATGTTTCCCCCAACCTTTTCTTATTTTTGTGTTTATGTTCTTTGTTGCGTCATGTTTACCGCAAATAAACGTATTTTCTTTCTTTCTTTCTTTCATATAAGCCTGTAGTTACTTAATTTAGAGGCGTCTCCTGTCTTGCTCTTTATTATGGGGACAACTATAGTACTCATCATTGCCTCAGGGAGGTATGAATGCCTTATGCAAAATGTAAACAACATAGCGAGCACCCTCGGCAGATGAACACCCGCAAGCTGTAAGTGTTCTATGCTGAGCGAGTCATGGCCCGGGGATTTTCCTCGCGTCATGTCTCTGATCACCTTGGCGACCTGCTTCGCAGTGATTCGAACAAGTGGTTTCGCCAGCCTAGTACCTCCTGCCTCTGTAGTGGTCGTCGCGGGTACCAGTGGTTAAAATACCCTAAAATGCTCCTTAAACATGTTGGCAATTTGGTCGGCGTCACTAACCCCCTCTACACTAACTGGAACACTGCCTCGGATTCAATTTGTTGGTCTCCTTCCAAAACTTACTAAAGTTTTTTGTGGCATGCTGTGATGCAAGAATGTCCATCTTAATCTGAGTTTTATTGTCCCTACACCACTTGAGCTGATGTTTAAACCGACTTCGTGTTTGGTCATAAGTCTGACCGGACGTATTTTTGCCCTCGGCGACCCACTCATGAAACCGAAGCCTAGCCTCCTCATAAGCCTTCTTGCAATGCATGTTCCAGCCAGTTATAACTAATCTATCTGCCTAGCCTTTTCCCAACTAAGAACCAACCGACTCCAACTAACTACCAACACCACTACTATCTACTGTGTTGATACTATCAACTTAATTAATAACATATAAACATTTTGTACGCCTAGTGAGGCTAAACAAAACATGTTGGTCCGGTAAAATTATGTTTCTAGTCAGTAAGAGTCTGACAGACACCTCCGCCTGCCCCAGTGTTTAGGACATCCATGAGGATTTTCCACCCTGGAAACAAAAAAAAGAACTGTGACCCCGCTTGACCTGACGGGGCCCGCAGTCGCGGGCCGGCACCAGTCGGGGGCTGCGTTTGAAGAGTGCTTAAGTGCCCCCGTAGCCTCCAGTGGCAGTGTGCGAACACGGGGTAGTTTTATTCAGTAGAAGTCTGACAGATCCTCTGTCGGCCCGAGGGCGGAGGACATCCATGAGGATTTCCACAGGCTAGAACTGTGACCAACAGCGCGCGAGCCGACCGAGCGCTTCTTCCAAGTTGGTCGCATTTATTTAGCTATTTAGTATTAGCTCAAGGTGCGTTCGTCGCATACAAGTTTGATACCAGTTCACTATTTGTCGGTTTGCCATGGAGAGATTATAAACTATACCGATAAATAATGCGTTAAATTATAAATGGTTGAACTTTGTTGCAGTTCATAATTTTTCTATAGTTTATAATCTCGCTAGATATATTATAAACTGACGATGTTCATAATTGGTGACATGTACAAATAATAATATAATGTACAGAAAATAACTATACAAGTGTAGGAAGCTATGTCTTAAACTTATTTACATAACTACATAGATTCAAAACAACTTTAAACTTCATTTAAATGAAAAATAACGAAATACTCGAAAGAGTTTGTAACTACTTTGTATTTATTAGGTACTTATTCGAAAACAGTTTACAAATTCATAAACTGGGAACTGAGTTGAAAACTTTCAAACGAATTGTACTTTCAAATATCATGTAAATAGTGCAAGGTGAACGCTTTTTTGTGGAAAAAACAGTTCTCCTGTATACAAATGTAAAGGCTTCTACATACCGGGGCGACTTGTCGCGCGACGCGACGCGACATAAAGGCACCGCTCGTCCCGCGACGCGCGGGGCCTTTGTGCCGTGTCGCGTCGCGCGAAACCAATGCAAAAACAATGACCCACATAGTCCTCACATTCATAATAATTAAAATAATATAATACTTTACGAAGTAAATATTCATGTCATTGTTAATGTAAACTGGTATATAAATAACAAAAAGAAAAATATAAATAGTTGGCAAAAAAAAAAATATAAATCAAATCAAGATTCACTGTAAATTTATTCTGATGATATAGATATAGACGATCAAATGACTTGGAAACCGCAAGCAGATCTTGGTTTGCATGAAGTTAAGCACTGCAGCAGCTTATGTTATTTTTAACCTGGCAAAAAAAGTTGACATAAAGACTGCTTTTTGCATACCATGGTTTGGCCGCATCGGTCTTGAGATTTGGACTCATTTTTTGGGGTAACTGCAGTCTAAGAGATAACATATTTAAAGCTCAAAAACGTTGTGTTAGAGCTATGTGTGTTCTTAAACCTAGCGATATTGTGAATCTCTGTCAAGTTCAAGTCTCTCCCCGGTCGTGTCCGATGACGTCCCATCGGACTATGAGAGTAAAGGAACACAGAGTGCACTTGTGTACACTTGTGCACTATAATATCTCCTGCGTACTTGGCTAGCCAGTGACACTTTTTCTCTCATGTTAGTAAGTAATAATCTTATGTCGTGATCTAGAGATTAGCCAGTCAGTAAGGTTGCTGATTGGGCCAACTCCCCAGTAAGCCCGAACATACATAAAGGTTTTAATCAGTAACTGTGCAGCTTATCTGTCTGCAGCTTTACTAGTTAACGTACAGGTAAACTCACAAAAACATTGCAACTTCAAACAACTTTGAAACGTACAAAGTTCAAATAAACATCGAAACAAAAACAATGGCGGTTTGAGGTAAGAGGGAGGGTAGACGAGACGTTTATAAGCGCGGTAATAATAAGCGGTGCCGCTGTAGTCTCGTGATTATTTGCTAAATTAGTGACTGCATTTTCTCAAACAAAAAAGGTAGTTATGAAATACTTGCACATTGCTTTTGTATCCTTAAACATAAATATTTACATGTTTCCAATCTATTTGTTAGCTTTTGGTTTTCATTTATCTAGCTTCAATTATCTAGCTAAATCTTGTTGATTAAACCGTCTCCGGTTAGTGAACACAACTCGATTGCAAACTTGATTAAAATAATATTTCATATTTTATTGCTTTCAGTTGTTAAATATAGAAAGGTATAAAAGCAAATGTCAGTGCATTTTAAAGTTGGTTCCGTGTAAAATAAAGAGCTTTAACGTTATGCTGATCATTTTCTTGTCCCAAACCGTTCTGGTTTCTTATATATTATTACTTTTTAGGTCACTAACAACAGTTAACTATCAACAACATTCGATTCTGATTGCAGAATAGTAGAAATAGACCATTAAAAAAAAACTGTTACAAAGTTAGTCATGCACCTAATCCGTTTGGCTCTGCAGAAAATGTGCATCAATCAAAGTCATAAACAAGATGTAATCCATGTTTATCACCAAGACCCATAGGAAAATAAATATAAGACTTGTTTTAAGGTACCTGTAACGACGCGGGAATTTCCACAGCAAACTCCCGCGCTTCAAACGGTCTCGTCTACCCATCACTAACACGCTGTCAGTTTTTAATACCGACGTGTCACGACTCACGAGCGTGTCGACGAGATAATGAGTCGTCGTGTTTGTACAGAGTACCAAAGACTAGGGATGAAGGTACAGTTACCGCACGTTAGTAGTAACACTTGAATTACAAAAATCGACTTTATGGCTGGTTTACATTCAAGTGAGTTAAGTTCAAGTAGGAAGAGTTTTGTCAAAATGTCAGTCCAAAAGTGACAGGTTTTCATTGTGAAGTGTTTCGTATAAGTAGACGTCAAGGAACTTAATTCGATTATATTCGATTGATTACAAAACGCGATCTAGCTTTAGAGTTTAGACAATGTTTAAAACCATCGAGCCATTTTGAATTTCGAATTTTATTCCGACAACACTAAAGTTTTTTATACACAACCGACTTCCAAAAAAAAACACTACATAGTGGAAAATAACTTTAATTTCGGAAGTCGGTGTCTTTGGATCTGTATTTTAGTTTTTTGTGGGTCAGTTTGTAATTTATCTAAGTTACAATAGTCTAATGTCAACTGCTCATCACCTTTTATAAAATATTGCTTTTCTCGATGCAGGGGCGTTAATTGTTGAGGTGTTCTCCTGGTAAGATCCAGGAGAACTGGAACTGATAGTCTCTTTCTCTCTCTTCTCTTTTTAAAAAAAAACTATACCCCACACTAGGAATTACTCCTGTATTGTGGGTGAGTTTACAAACATTTAAACTCACATACACAAACAGCCAGACAGACAAGGACAGGAGACAGGGACAGGACAGGGGTTGATAGTGACTTCACCATATGCACTGTGCCGACCATAAATTGATTAGCAACCATATTAAAGTGTCGTGGTCTTCATCATCAGTTCCACTTCACCAAATTATGTTTTCCGGGTGCAAATGCATGACACTATAAAAATACCCAAGCTATAGGTGTGCCTATAAAATTTGAGGATTTCCCTCAATTTCCATGGGATCCCCTCGTCAGATTCTGACTTAGTGACAATGGCACTACCTCGGGAGCATACCCTTTCGAACAACAAAATAATTTTCAAAATCGGTCCACAATTGACGGAGAAATCGGTGACATATACGTACCTATATGAAAAAAAGACATACGAATATAATTTTAACCTCCCTTTTTGGAAGTCAGTTAAAAAACTGCCCCGAGTCTAAGGCCTAAAACGCACTAGCGGCTGGCCGTGATGCGGCGTGCCGCTGCGGCAGGCCGCACTTCAATTTTTATATGAAACCGCATGATATCAACGCACTGACTTGCGGCCAGCCGTCAACCGCTCCGGTTGTCTTGGAGCTGCGGCGGCCCGCACCGGTTGAACGTACCGGCGCGCCTCATCTTTTCCATGCACTCGACGCGGTTAGTCGCAAGCGCTTCCCGTCAGACACTAGCCGCCTTATTACAAAACAAGATTTATATTTTGACATGGCTTAAACCATGGAGCCAGTTTTTGTAATAATAACGTAACATTGATTGAAATACCGTTCTTTATCACTCTGTCACGGTTTACCAACAGTCGATTGGTCCATGAATCGTTGGTCAACGTTATCTTTAATCCATTAACTTTTTATCCAAAGGACTTTTCACCCATGAACGTTTCGCCAACATAACTCAACGTCAGTGAATGCTTAACCAACAGAATGTTTTGACCAATAACTTTCAAAGATATCCATAGGTTAGGTTAGGTTAGAACTGTGACCAACAACGCGCGAGCCGAGCGAGCGTAGCGAGCGGTGCCGCGGCAGCGGCCGGCGAGCGCTACCTCGAAATTGGTCGCGAAACAAAACATTCTGTTGGTTAAGCATTCACTGACGTTGAGTTATGTTTGCGAAACGTTCGTGGGTGAAAAGTCCTTTGGATAAAAAGTTAATGGTTTAAAGATAACGTTGACCAACGATACATGGACCAATCGACTGTTGGTAAACCGTTACAGTTTCGTTCTTTATACAAAACTGAAAACTTAATTCGGTACTATGTTGTCAGTTTTGTATTTAGGATCTTTACCATAGTCGGAATAAAGTTCGAAATTCAATAATGGCTCCATGTTTTAAACCTGGGTCTGAAGATAAACCTTGTTTTGTAATAAGGGGGTAGAAGTCAGTCGGTCACACTCACAGACGGGTGTTACATCCAAAATCTATGTTTATTTTTACGACGACGTTTTCCACGATAATAATAAATAAATAACTGCAACTTCTTCGACGTCCATCATGTCCAATATTTTTAGAAGCACTGACGACGAAATGCGGCGGACCGCAATAGAACCGAGACTATACGGTTAGCCGGAATACGGCGTGCCGTTGAAGCAGACCGTATATACTGCGGCCGGCCGCAACGGCACGCCGCATTACGGCCAGCCGCTAGTGCGTTTTAGGCCTAAAAGTTGTCAATTTAGTATTTAGAATTTTATCTCAGTTATGGAGAGTATAAGGTTTAAAATTCAAAAACTGGCTCGATAGCTGTTGTTCTAAAGATATACCATGTTTTCTAATGGAGTATGTTTTGAGACAATCAAGATCTGCCAATCAAAGGCCAATCAAAAGGCTGTCGAATATTATTCGAAATTTCATCGTGTGGTCATCCGTTGGTAAGGAAGGACTTACTTAGCCGAATATCGGTGATGAGGGAAGTTGGCTCCAGGTAAAGAAACCACCATCATCTATATCTGTATACCACGTTAATGTGTGAACACAGGTTCATCCTGTGTTTGATGCAAAGGGTCGTAGTCCCGTCAAATGAAGGACTTTACTGAGAGATTACAAAGTATATCTGTAATGTAATAATTTAATCTATAAGAGAGTTAGGCCTATTGTACGAACTAGGTTGCCTTGCATAATCTTTATGATCCCTATAAGAGAACAGTCTTAATAGGTCGGTACTTGTGTGATTGAGCTAGAAGCTATTAAGACGCTGACAACAATTAAACCGCTGTCACTGTCAGACTGCATACAAAAGAAAGAGAAGCGCGATGATACAACGCTTGTGATTTCTTGCAAAATATGAAGCAATATTTTATTTATTTATTTAGGATGGGTTTGTTTTTGACTTTAGTCTAGGGTAGAGGTGACAGAGACAGTCTATTCACTCAAAAATGAGTTGAGTAATCGAAAATAAAATACAACCAAGTTCTGCATACAAAAAAGACGTTCTTGTTATTAATTAAATACCAACCGTCCGTTGATATTTAATACAGATATTTTGGATTGAAACTCAAAGTAAAGGGTTAGTTTACCGTTAATTTGTATCGAGTTTTTTTTTCTAAACGTAGTTTGATAACAACCAAGTTCTGAGAAATATGTTCAAGAATAACATATATTTTTTCCGCTACCACAAACTATACAGATTTGGCGATTTAAGACAAGCCTTGCCTCTTGTCAGCGCCTTAAGTCGTTGATCTCACGGACGCGCTATAGCGACTCTGAGTTATTGTTATAGTCTCATTGCAGGTGAAAACACCAATACAACTAGATCCGAGACTGGTTGTATTATATTATATATATATTACACCACCACCGAATAAACTTATCTTAATGAAGTATTATTAAGCCATGTAAAAACCTTATAATAAAAAAAAACAAAGAAAATAGCGCGTTGTACTGCACGGGGCTCATCCAGAGCTGCGTCAGTCGCGCTGGCCAGAGGCGCGGGCGGGCGACGTCGGCCCACGTTGTGCGACGTCGGCGACCGCGGCACCGGGCGCGCCGGTGGTATTGGTGTGGATGCCCAAGTGTTTGGGAAAGGTATGTGGCCCTCCACATTATTTATTGTGCACCTGTAAGTAAGGTATGTTGCAATAAATATTATATTGTGTAAGAAGGTACTTGTTTAATTTAATCTTTCTCTAACAGCTTATACCCTATAAGTACATTTATTTTAGCACGGTTGTGAGTGTTACAACCACAAAAGAACCAACTACATCAAGTTCTCTGATCATCCCTGTACACACTAAAATCTTCCAGGTTACAGTATATAAAATTGTCACGATAGACGTCCGGTTGACTGTACAGCGTGAGCTGTCAGCGTGCACAAGCAGCGCTTTGTGCAGCGTGATCCGTCCAGCGCTTTTGGCTGAAAGTGCATGTTAGTTGCGGTCACAGGGATTATTGGCACAGTCACTGAAAATGACGCACTCGTATATCTGTGGTTTAAAGTAGGACTTACCACACTGGAGATATACTCTTGTTATGTTTCATTTCGGAAAATCTGAAAAATTCAAGAAAATTACTAGGCTGTTTATCTTTAAGGCGGTGACAAGAGGGAAATGATCTAAGTAGGCTTGTTTTAAACAATAAAAATGCCAAATCTAAATAGTTTGTGGTAGCGGAAAATATATATTTGTGTTTCTTGAACATATTTCTCAGAACTTTGTTGTTACCAAAACACGTTTAGAAAAAAAATCTTGATACAAATCAACGGTAAACTAACCTTTTACTTTGAATTCCAATCCAGAATATCTGTATTAAATATTAAAGTACGGTAGGTATTTATTTAATAACAAGAACGTCTTGCAATGCAGAACTTGTTGTTTTTTTATTTTCAATTACTCAACTAATTTTTGAGTAAGTATATAAGTGCTTCATATTTTGCAATAAACTATAAGCGTTGTGTCATCGCGTTTCTCTTTCTTTTGTATGCAGTCTGACAGTGACCGTGTTTTAGCTGTTGTCAGCGTCTTAAGCTGGCACCGAAACTTAACTTCAATTTCGGTATATAATACCAACGTATTATTGTCCTACTGCAGGGCAAATACCTGTTCTGATACACAGAAGGCACGATAGTTCGGGTTTCCTCACGATGTTTTTGCTTCACCGATGACGGTAATGTCGATTGACATTTTTATTCACGGGGTGGAAAATCCTCATGGATGTCCTCCGCCCTGGGGCAGGTGGATGGGTATGTCAGACTCTTAATGACAAAAACCACCCTAGTGTTCCCTTCCCACACTTGCACCGGAGATCTTGACATCATGTGCGACTTCTATTATTACTTCCGCAATCCCCGTTTAGTGCTGGCCCGCGCGACATCTGAAAGGGGCGCGCGTTTCTTGTTTTGTTTCTTGTTTTTTTATAAAAACGTTGCCCCACACTAGGAATTTCTCCTGTATTGTGGGTGCGTTTACAAACATTTAAATTCACATACACAAACAGCCAGACCCGAAACAACTACTTGTAGGTCATACAAATATTTGTTCCGTGCGGGAATCGAACCCGCGACACGCAGCGAAGCAGTCAATCGCTTAACTAACTGCGCCAAACGTGCCGTTAACACTACACGCCGCCACCTCGGGTCTAGTGTGATAGGGCGTCCCCAAGTCCGCCGCCCCATTTACGGGGGCTGAAAGAGGGCATTGTCTGCCCTGCGTCAACACCCAGTGCGCCTGCAGCGGGCTGGATGAGCGGACGAGATCTCTTGACGAGACGAGACCTCACTTTTTGCGACACGACTGTTTCGCAGAAGGATACCACCGCGTCCCAGGACTCCTCGCTGCCGACCATCGACTCGACCACGGCCGGCAGCGACAGCTCACTGCCTACTCCTGAGATGAGGGCACGGCGAGGCTCCTCCCAAGCGGCACACGCCAGCGTATGCAACGCCGTGTCCTCTAAATGAACTTTAAAGATGAAAGCTTTGCGAATCAACGGATCGAGCAGAGGCTCCTAAATACATTAAATAAATAAAAATAAAAATAGCCTTTATTTCCTCTGGCCTTTTGTACATAAGCAAGTTCTTATAAACTAATCAGCACCAAGTCAGGCTGTCTTGCAACATATGCCTCCTCTATCTCCTTCCACTTAATCTTGTCTAGAGCTGTTTTTCGGATTGCCAACCGTTTGGCAGATCATCCTCCCCCACCTTTTCACCTGTCTTCCTCTATGTATTTTTTCATTCCTTGGGTACCTTTCTGTGACTTTTTTGGTCCATTTTTCAGTCTTATGACCATATACAATATTAGTTTTTAGTATATGCGAAACCCGAAACACGTGCCTAGTATTTTTATGTAAAGAATCTATGTACAAAATTTCAAAACTGTATCATGAAAAATCACAAAGTTATAAGGTTGTTATGTTACCGGGTTGTCCGTACAAAAACATGCTAGCGGCGCCCCCGCGGCTCCAGGGTAGTCTTGCGCTCATTGATAATAATTTGGCAGTAGGTACGAAACCGTACGGCGATTGTATTGTAAGTAATTAAATAGTGATAACATTTTCCATCACACTTAAATATTTTTGGGACAAAATATAACATGGTGTAAAAGTTATTGAAATCGATTCAGTATCTTATTCTGAACAAACTATATTCAGGTTTCGGTTATACTATAAATAATATTGTATACCTCATATTACCTGTTCTTTTCCATTTTAGTGTTCTTCTTTTTACTCCAACGTCTGCCACCTTGGTGATGTTCCTAATTTTTGTGGCTTTCCATTTGTCTGTTCTTAAATACATCAAGCTATACTTACTAAAAGGGTACATGGGTACGGCTTACAGCTGCATAAAAATTCACACAAGTGCATAGGGCGGTGGGGAAACTGAAGACAGTAAGCGATTACGTCTTTTAAATTATTGTTATAGTCTTCACAACATACGGAATCCCCTCCTGATTCTCCGTTTAAACACGAAACCGTTACCGTTTTAGAGGTATGAGGAACAGGGTGTAAAGTTCACTCATTCTCTACAGAAAAGGGAGGATCCTCCGACCAGACGAGTGTTGTGTCTGGTGGGCAACTGCCCGACGGTTGATGTCGGGATGTTTTATATATGCTAGTTGCGCGGTAAACTCTGCTTGCGCGATGCAGGTTTTGTGTGACACGTCACTGTGACGCGTAGTTCGCATGTGGCGATGTTGATGCTGCTACAGCTTTAAACAGTTTTTTTTTAACTTGTGCATTCATTTTAGTAAATGAGAAACAGTCAATCAATTAATTAATGAAGTTAGGCTCCTTCACGGTCACGGACATGCAACGCGACGTGCGTCAAGCGACTTTCGTCAAGCGACATGCGCGCATGTCACCTGTTTCTGTTTGTCACTCCGCAAGTTGCATGGCGATGACCCGTGGCACGGTGAACCACTTCTTTCATTTGTTTTCTCTGCAGTCGCTAACGTAAGACGCATGTCGCTTGAGTGTGTAGCTCGTGGCCACGGGGTTAGACTATCACAGCTCACCGCTGAACATAGACATCTTTCAAGTTTCAATTCAAACTCATGATCTTGACACCACTTCAAACCAGACTTAAATATTCCAGCTTCACGCATTTCATCAAAAATACGTCCCAGCTTAAGCACACCGTTGTCTAGCAAGCATAAAAATCTACCTCTAGCCTCCCTATGCACGCCGCTCCCATACATGTTCCAGTCCACCGCTGCATGCATGTTCCAGCCGCAATGAAATCAAAAACAATGTTCCAATCAAAACTAAAAATAAAATTAAAATGAATATAACTCATTATAACTCTAAAAATTCAAAATCAAAGTAACAATAAAAAACTAAATCAAAAATTTAATTAAATCGCTTCGCTTCAACATCGATCTTCATCATTTGAAACGCGCCATTTTTAAATATTAGGACTTTCCGTGCCTCCGCCCTCCGCTTCCCACTGAAACACACCGCTACAAATATAGGATCTTTCTCCACCAACTTTGTTTGGTCGTCACAAGCGGTTCCCTCCGCTATCACTCAGACTTAGCACACCCTCGTCCGTGCCATTGTCAGAGCAAACACTGAAACATTGATTGTGAATGTGCAGCGCTCTGCCGCAGCATGTTATGCTCTGCTTTCATTCTTGTGCACGCTCTAATATGACAAGTAGGATGTATAAGTGTGTTTATAGTCTGTTTTATTTAGGGTAGTGTTTGAGGGGCTTAAGAGCGTTTACGACTTACAGCATTTCATACAAACTTTCAAGCCCTTGTTTTTCGAAATGACTGAACCGATTTTAATGAAACTTCAAACACATAAGCAAGATACAAAGGTCTAAAAAGTTAGTTAAGAACATTTTCGAAAAATAGTGTTACAGCCAAATTAGACCGATTTTAAATTTGTTTATAAATAAGACATTTCGAAAATGGTCTTAACTAACTTTTTAGACCTTTGTATCCTGCTTATGCGTATGAAGTTTCATTTAAATCGGTTCACTCATTTCGAAAAACAAGGGCTTGAAAGTTTGTATGAAATGCCGTAAGGTGTAAACGCTCTTAAGCCTCCACGTTCTCACATTAACAAAATATTAACAAAAAGTCTATATAAAATATTATTAAAATAATAAAGTTTATTCAAATACCAGCGTAGGTATTCTTGGCTAAAAAAGACTTCTGCAAAAATACGTGACCACATATGCTTTATGAGAAGTGCATTCTACATGCTACATGGAACTACTAATATGCACAAGGATGAGATAAGACAACCAATTTCATATCGTTAGGTCGTTAAATACACTATTGATGGGAACGACTCCTAGTAAAATATTAGTTACAAGCCGTGGTGTGTCCGGCAAAAATGACGCACTGTCATCCCCTATGTAACTACTTCAAATTGATTTTAATTTATTTTCAATTATTTAATACAATTTAATTTATTTTAATTGGAATTTATTTTCAATTATTTATTTCAATTTGAAATTATTTTCAATTATTTATTTCAATTTGAATTCATTTTCAATTATTTATTTAAGTTTTATCTTACATACTCGTAGATGCATTAATTGATCGCGTCATGACTAACATAGTTTTAAGATAATTAATGTAATACTTACAAAATATGGTATTAAAATAGTCTGAATTAAATGTTTTTTATTTTTTTATTACATAACATAGCATCACGCCTTGTTTCCCCGAAGGATAAGGCAGAGGTGTGCCTGTAGTACACCCATATTTCGTCAAAGTTTAAGTCCCATGTAATAGGGGGTGAGCCCGAGAGATACACGCACAATGGTTCACATGAAGGACTAAGTGCGGAAACCAAACCCGCTAACATAGAACATAGGGGAGTCTTTTGCCATCAACCGGGCACAAATTCAGACTCCGGGCTGCTACTTAGAAATTCCAGATAAAAAACCCAATATCACTTTGCCCGACCTGGGAATCGACCCTAGGACCTCATGATCAACAGTAGCGCTTGCGACCACTAGACCAACGAGGATTTTTTTTAATTAAGCCCATTAAATGCTCACGTCGATGATACGTATAGGTATCCCGCAATACCAACGAGTGTTACTTGCAGTACTGGATCCAAAAAATAAATAACCCAAGCTAGATCGTCAAACATTCATACATCCCCAAACACTTTTAAAAACTAATATTTTTACCATAACAAAATCCAGTAACTGGAAATAACCATGTTTTGTACAAAGTAGTACCTAATATAAAAGAGACTGGAACCAACATCTAGGTATAACTATGTGTTTATTGCAAACGCAGATCCCTCTAGCTCGGGGTGAGAGCGACTACATTTGCATTTTTACCGTTACTAGAAGATTTTAGGGTTCTGCGAGAGAAAATAATGATGTTAATAATTTACAACTAAGTATACTGTGTATAAAATATTATAGGTACAAAACCAAACAAACTTATCATTATTTCGTGTAGGTAAAAAATGCTGGGCCACAAATAGTGCTCGTTAAAAATATTTGATTAATAAAATAAACGAACTCGAACATAAAAATAAATATCTGATTAAAACAATTCGTGACAGGTGCGCGGGTGCTGTCATTCACTCATTCTTTCGTTCATTCATTGAAAGTTTCTCTAAATTAACTGCTGCGTGTCCGCTTTTTTGTTAATACGAGTACAAACATCATGTCTCATTCAATTTTATTTTTGGTTCACGCTTTACAAAGGCCATTTTAGTATACCTGCTTAGATCATCATCATCATCATTTCAGCCGAAAGACGTCCACTGCTGGACATAGGCAGGCGGGTTGGCGATCGCAGTATGGTGTTAAAATGCATAGGGAACGCTGCTGCCCATTCTCTAGTAAGTCCCTTAGTCGCCTTTTACGACACCCACGGGAAGAAATAGAGGGGTGCTATTCTTTACGTCCAGCACCACGCAGACAGCTTAAATAGAAACGTTTAAATAAGTATATTTGGAGTGGGTCGGTACATGTTTATCTATTGGTTTATTTATTACACATTGGTTTGCGAAACAGTTAAAGTTTGATACCTTGACTCCACCAAGAAAACAGTTTTTCATGACTAACAATAGTATGGGTAGGTAAAAATCTACTGAGCGCTGTTAAAATTTAAATGATTTTCCTATTATTTTGGAACCCGTTCCAAATTTTTTGGAGGTAGCACTACTCTTTATGCATATAAAGTCTGTATGAAATTTCCGCTAGGTGCTACTATTGTTCGACTTCCTGGATGCTCGAAAGAGACAAAAATGTACTTACGTTGCACGAATACTGAACATTTTTAAACGTTTTCATCTGCCCCGGAGGTGTGAAAATGTAAGACTTGGATTCGAGACCGTGTCGTGTCGTGAATAGTTGGATAAGTATCTGTTCAAATAGGAGTTTTTAAGATTTTTACTTACAGAGGTATTTATGTTAGGGTTTTTGTACGATTCTATTTTGTTACAACAAGAGCGTATGAAGTTGTTACGACCTATGAGAGTGGTTTTAATATTGCCTATACAAAATAATGAAGTGACGTTCACCTTTTTAATATAAAATTACAGTCTGTCGGAAACATCCCTCATTTTTAAGTCGGTTAAATCATTCAATCCTCTGTATATTTTGTTTCATCTCAAACAGATAAATAAAACAAAAGAATATTCAAAATATTTCCGTTATCCGATCCCCGAGCCACTCCTCCAGAAACGTCATTAAATCTCCGACTCGTAATAGGCATTCGAATAAATATTCGAGATAGAGTATTAATATTTGGACAATTACAATTACATCTCGAAATGGAATAATAATTTTGAAGATCCCGTTGTTCATTTTGTTCCAGACAAAATATTAGGTATATTTAATTTGTTTGGCACAAATATTTTGCTGAGAAAAACTAGAGGAAAATTGCAGATGGATTTCAGTCTATAATTTCGTTTATTTTTATTTTATCAAGGTTTCTAGTATGTTTATTCCAGTATATTAAAATTATATTTTGTATTTTATTAATATTACTACCTACTACGCCGCGCGGTTTCACCCGCATAATTATGTCTCGATTCCGTAGTAAACCTGTAAACGTGACGCTTCACTTTCACTTAAAAAACTATAGGTATAGTTTTTGTGACAATTTCACAAATGTTTTCAAAATTAAAAAATCTAAATATCTTTATTGTTATATGTTTGTTACAAGGTCTAAACAATAAATTAAAGTTCCAATATGTCCTGCCTAATAGGCATATAGTAAATAAGTATAGGCATTAAATTTAAAATTATTTTACATGTCAAATTCATGTCAAAATATCAAAAAACAGTGAAATATCAATAATTCAAGAAATCTTGGATTGTGTATAGTATGCTTTAACAATTAAAATGTTTCGTAATTTATTTTTAAATACTGCAAGTTTCTTAGTGCTCAGAATGTCAATAGGTATTTATATTGTTGTAATTTTTTGATGCAATGCCAAAGAAGCTTTTGTTAAATTGAGCCGTTTTATGTGGTACACTAGATATTTTTAATATAAATATCTTTTCGATTTGAGTTTATCAAATAGATTTTCATTTGTTTTTATAAATACGGCTACTTCGTAAATGTAGATTGCAGGAAAGGTTAATATTTTAAATTCTTTGAAATATGGTTCACATGAATCAGGAACACGGATACCAGCAATCAACAACCCTGTCAATGATAGTTCTTGGCAGGAAAGTGAAGTGTCATGTTTAGCAGTTTTGTTTTATTTTCTAAAATTTGTGTTTAGCCGAATATTATATGTAATAATGGTGGATTATTAACCAGTGTTCGTGAACGTGCATTAGTGTAGGCAAATAAAACGAAACAGTCCAACATCACTTCAAGTTCTCTCAAGATTTCCGCGTGAGGTCTCAGTAAAGTGCTAGCAACTTTACTGAAACACAAGGGGAGCGGGCGGGCATATCATCTATAATTCAAAGAATATAATTGATTTCATCATTATTTAAACAAACTTTGTACCTTTGTTACCTAATTTTACTGCTATTACTATTGCTGCTGCAATTATTTTTGCTGTTTGTGTATGTGTGTTTAAATGTTTGTAAACGCACCCACAATACAGGAGAAATGCCTAGTGTGGGGCAACGTTTTTAAAAAACAAAGAAAGAAAGAAAGAATTTTACTTGACACTGGCTAAATGTGCAAACCGCACGAAGTCATAAAAAAAAACTGTCAGTCGTAGGACTGCACGCCAGAAGCGAAAACTAAGTAACTTGTGAATTGTATCGAAGCGTTCGGTGACGATGACGTGAGTTCCATGACCACCACCCAAAAAATGCTCAACGCGCCTAAAGGTTACCAACCATCCCTTCCTTGTTGCTATTCCACCAATTCGCACTAAGCGTTTCCAAATGTCTTTTATAAGTAATGCGCACCGCAAAAGAGTGGAACTCTCTACCTGCGTCTGTGTTTCCGAACGCATACAACCCTAATCTCTTCAAAGTTAGAGTGAACAGGCTTCTTCTGGGTAAGCTCACTCCATCGTCGACTTTGTTCTGTCTCCTCTGCCCTAGACTAAGGTCAAGAACAAACCAATCCTAAATAAAAAAATAAAAAAACCGGTCATGAGCGAGTCGGACTCGCACACTGAGGGTTCCGTACGTATATATATGATGTTGATGATTTCCGAAAAACTGTGCTATTTAGAGACATCGTTTTATTTTTCCTGTAATCTTTACATATACTTCTATCACATAGAATTTCTGATTTTTATCTATGCAAACTTCAGAGATAAAGGGGGAACGGTATTTTTTTTTTCGTTTTTCGTCAAAAGTCGGAAACTATGCTGCCCAAAAAAAAAGGAAAAAGGGTTTGAGAATGTGCAAACAGCGCTCTTTCATATGATACCCCACATACCCTAGTAACCCTACTTTAAATTTTTAAGACCCTCTTTTAGTCCCTTTTGCATAAAAGTTATATATTTTTTAATTTTTTTCTTGTATGCAAAATAGTTGGGCAAACGTCGTCTAAAACTATTCTAAATTTCAAGTTGATAGCATTACAAGTTCTTGAGATATTCAGGTGTGACAGACAGACAGACAGACTTAGTCTCACCATAAGGGTTCCTTTTACCATTTTGGTACGGAACCCTAAAAAGAATGAAGTTTTCACTTCAAAAATAGAAGGCCAATGTCACTCAGGCGCCAAAATGTCCCTGAAACAATCTATACCTATTTTGTTGCCATCGTAACGTCTCTTGAGTAGACTATTAATGCAGCCCATGCTATGCACTGTATTTACGTATATTCCAAAATAAACTCTATTTTCAAGTGATAATCGACAAACACATTACCTTACAATTTACCAACCAGACAATGAACCTGCTTGAATGGGCAAACCTTCGGCCAAACATTTGAACAGGCTTTGAGTCCAGTCCTTGCATTATGCGGAATGTAATTATACCGGGAGGAGTCCCTCCCGGCTCTTGGAATCACAATCAGATTGAATGAATGAGTGAGTGAGTGAGTGAATGAATGAAGATGCTTGGGGAGTTTTGATGGATATCTCAATTAAATTTTAACGACTCTTGAGAATTTTTTGATGTTTTTTTATTTGAGATCTTTTTCTGGGTGCTGGCTTGTATAATTGTTTTTTATTACTGTAATAAGTTTTAATGGTTTGCTGTTTCGAATCTAATAATATTTAAGTCTGTACTTAAATCATAATATGACAAAATCTAGTAGAATAAAGGTTTCTACATACTGGCGTGACACGCGACGCGACACAAAGACACCGCTCGTAACACACGCAACACACGGGGCCTTTGTGTCGCGTCGCGTGTCGCGCCATTATGTAGAAGCCTTGAAACCGAACTATTTAACATCCAGCTTTTTACTCTAGGAATACAGAAAATTAATATAGTTTCTGCATGTGGTACCAAATTAAGGTAGGTAACTCTTCTACTACGTAAACGATTGACTATGGAATAAACTAAAACTTAATACGTCAATATTAATTAAAAAATCCAGCGGAAACAGTTCAGTTAGAAACGACAATCAAAAGTAATATTTTTCGATCCAATTAAATTGAACACCGCGTCACCCGATACCCTTTTATTTGAACAACCATAAACCGAATCAGCAACAACAAACAACAGATTGTATCTGCAACAACATCAACAGGTTTATTACCTAAAGCAATTAACTTATTGAAGTGACGTCACTGTTTACTGACGTCACGTCATTGTTTACCTGACGGCCATTAAGCCGCATAGCGAAGGGTGTGTATTATATCAAGCAATAGGATTGATTGATTTTCATAGCTTAGCTTAGCTCTGGTGGATTAAGGCGCTGACAAGAGCCAAATGATAAAAGTAGACTGGTCTTAAACAAAAAAATTGCCAAATTTATAAAGTTTGTGGTAGCGGAAAAAATATTATAATATAATATGTTATTCTTGAACATATTTCTCAGAACTTGTTTGTTACCGAAACGCGATACAAATTAACGGTAAACTAACCCTTAAGTTTCAATCCAAAATATCTGTATTAAATATCAGCATACGGTTGGTATTTAATTAATAACAAGAACATCTTATTTGTATGCAGAACTTGGTTGTTTTTATTTACGATTACTCAACTCATTTTTGAGTAGGTAAATAGATATTAGCTTCATATTTTACAATAAATTAGTCCCTAGTTACAGTAAATTAATCCTTTAGTCGCCTTTTACGACACCCACGAGAAGAAATAGGGTGGTGCTATTCTTTACGTCCGGCACCACACGGTACACTAGTAACACATTCATCTTTATTTCTCACTATTTTTTCAAATCAATATTGTTTGAATAACATTAGATATTGAATTGTAATTGAAATCTCATCGTCGGAAATTGACGTTATGAAAATTAACCTCAATTGGTAAATGATTAACATATTTCAATCAATCAATCAACTCAGCCTATAGCAGTCCACTGCTGGACATAGGCCTCTCCCAGGCTGCGCCACAACACCCTGTCCTCCGCCTTCTGGATGTCTGTCCCAGCCACCTTATTAAGGTCGTCGGTCCATCTTGCTGGGGGGCGTCCCACACTACGCTTGCCGTTACGCGGTCTCCACTCCAGGACTCGTCTGCTCCACCGGCCATCGGTCCTTCGACAAACATGGCCAGCCCACTGCCACTTCAGCTTGCTTACTCTGCTATGTCGGTAACTCCGCGGATAACTTCATTTCTGATCTTATCCTTCAGAGAAACTCCGAGCACAGCCCGCTCCATAGCACGCTGAGTGACCTTCAATTTGTGGACCAGCCCGACTGTCAGTGTCCACGTTTCGGCACCGTATGTCATAACGAGCAGGACGCACTGGTTGAAGACCTTGGTCTTCAAAAACTGCGGGATTGGGATTGAATTAACATCTTTAAAGGTGATTTAAAATAAGAACTTCAAGGTTAAGGTTTAAGTATTAAAAAAAAAAATCAAAGCACTCAATTTGTAAGTGGCACAAAAAATGGCGTACAGGTACGTTTTATAATCCTCATTTTTTTTTAAATCAAATACTTTTTGAACAGATTATAATTATTTTCTTTAGCGAATAGGTCCTTACACATCTCTAGTGGAAAGTCAGCCTTACTGTTGGAGTCTAACATGTAATTGATTCGTAATGTAGGTATGTAGATAGTAGATAGCGGTCACAGATCCCAATCACTGACGACAATTAAATGTAAATTGTCCGAGTTGATTGCATGAGCATCAGTTAATTGATTCTAGATAGGTTTAATTAACGTTTTGAATAGTATAACGATACGGTTATCAGGCCATCCGATTTTAAGAAAGATAAACAAAAATAACCTTTTAACCAATTGAAAATCAGTTGAAAAAAAACCGGCCAAGTGCGAGTCGGACTCGCGCACGAAGGGTTCCGTACCATTCATTATCTATAAAAATGGCACAAAAATCACGTTTGTTGTATGGAAGCCCCCCTTTAATATTTGTTTTATTTTAATTTAATTATTTATTTTTAAAGTGAATATATAACTAAATATTCTTTGAATATTTCAAGCGTCTACTTGTTGCCGTTATCAATATCGAGCAAAAACGAGCAAAAAAATCACGTTTGTTGTATGGGAGCCCCCTTAAATATTTATTATATTCTGTTTTTTAGTATTTGTTGTTACAGCGGCAACATAAATACATCATCTGTGAAAACGTCAACTGTCTAAATATCACGGTTCATGAGATACAGCCTGGTGACAGACTGACAGACAGACGGCGGAGCCTTAGTAATAGGGTTCCCGTTTTACCCTTTGGGTACGGAACCCTAAAAAGTAAAGGTCAAGATGTGTGCACTTCATACAAACCAATTACTTAAATAAAAACAATATTTTAATAAAAATATTAGGATGATATACTTACTGTGTACTGGCGGTAATGATGAAAGACAAAATAAATAATTTTGGCTGTAACCTAACTAACTACCTAACTAACTAATTAAAAACCAGTCGCAAAAAGTACCGTCATGCAAACTTATTACTTAAATGAAAATAAATTTTACATTTTAATTTCCGGAAGTAACAAGGATGAAATACCATATTTTATCAATTAATTTTGTCGTAAATTTTTGTTTTATTTTGGGTTTCTTGATGAAATTAAATTAATAAGGGGTTTGTAGAAACACTTTTAAAAACTAGATGAGGTCGGCGTTGCGTATCTGACTACTCTGAGAAGAAAGGCCGTAACAAACTCACAGGCCAGAGTCTCTTTTAAAGTCCTTGTACGAGAAACCCAAAATAAAAGGGTCGCTCGCTGAAGTTCTTAATATATCTACTTGGTCAACATTTATCACACATATAGCTTGAAGAAGCTGTCTCCCCTTTGCCAGAAACTGTACAGAAAAGCATTCACTTGCCTACAACTTCGTCATAATCTGAAAAAGAGTAGCAAGCAACGAATGAAAGCAAACGATGCCATACTAGCATCGTCTGCCAGAACTTTGTGGGGCTCAAGTTTTGAAGTGTGCAATCAACGCGCGAACTTCGTCTTTGTGGGACGGACATAATTTGTCTCATCTTTTCATGGAAAGGATTAAGATAGTATCTTCAGTACTAAATAGTTTTTGATAAAGAAGGTATAAATCATTTCTTAATAAGGTCTGATTTTACTAAAGCCGGCTTGGTAAAATCAGACCTTAGTATCCTTAGCTTAGATGTGTTTTAGCCTTGGAATACAATTGACGTCTATTGGACGTTTTTTTAAGGAAAAACTTTTCGAAATTCAATTATTTCGCAGCATAATACTAAGACTTATGCTATGTGCAAATGGTCGCATTCGCCCCAATGATATTATGTATTACAGATATGTTGTGAGCACGCAATCCTGAAGACTCGAAAACGTCCTAATTGGGACGTATTTCTTTGTCTGCGATGCCAACATTCGGTGATTGGTGGACAGAATAATGTTTGTTTACATTCACGCGCAATTGACAACACCTAGCTGTCTCTTTTTTTCTGGTTGTTTTTATCAAGCCATCCCTTTTCTATAATTTTTAGGGTTCCGTAGTAAACAAGGAACCCTTATAGTTTCGCCATGTCCGTCTGTCTGTCTGTCCGTCCGTCCATCTGTCCCCGGCTTAGCTCAGAGACGCTTAGTCCTAGAAAGCTGTAATTTGGCATGGGTGTGTCATGCCGAGAATCACGCCGAGAAAGTCGTAAAATAAAACCATGAAAAACATTTTTTTTGGGCACCTCCCTTGCACGTAAAACGGGGATGATATTTTTTTTCTCATCTAATGCATGGTGTGGGGTATCGTTGGATAGTCCGTTTAAAAATATTATGGGTCTGTGAAAAACATTTTTCAATTCTGAGATCCGTTTGCGTAATTTTAAGCTTTAAAGTGCTATTTTTTGTTAGAGTCAAGTATCTCCCCCCCCCCCTGCCAGCTAAATGGTTGGTTTTGGATATGTGAAAAAATTCATGGCAGTAGTATATATAATATAACGAACTTAAAAGGAAAACTATCACAGCTAAGTAGAGTTTACAAGTTAACGAGTAATAGTCGACCAACTTAAATTTGCAGTTGAGGAATTGACCGTAACGTATATTGATGTATGGGAGAGCATGTTTTTCAACTACGATAAGTTTGTTTTTGGGATAAATTCATCCTAACTACGGAACCCTTCATTGTGCGTGGTCCGACACGCACTGGGCCGGTTTTTTTATTACTTGTAGTGAAATGTAAAATGAATGAAAAGTGGGGTAGTAAAAATAAAATAATAAAAGTATGTGTGCTGCCGCTGCTGCGCGGAACACTTTTTTCGGTTGTTTTGTGAGTGTATATCTTATCTGTTTATTATAATATCATTGCCCTAAGTAAAATTAATCTTTAGAGATAAAATCTGTCCCTAATAAAAATTATAAAACTTGGATTTTTAAATGGCTCATATATTTTTCGGATCACTAATTTATAATTAAGCACTTTTTTTTCGGTCCTGTGCCTTGACGGTTCCTTTTTTGTCATTTATTTATGTTCTACGATATTAAGTCGTATGACATTTTACTGTGGGGTCTGGCTGCTGACATTGAAACTTTTTATTTTGCAAAAGAGAGCTGTCAGCCATTTTATGTCACCGCGAATCTCTCAGGGAACTATTTAAAAGATTTATATTATGACGGAACCTTGCCAATTCATTTATGAACATATTATGTATTTGTTAAGAATTAATAATAAATTTAAAATAAGTGATCGATTTAATTTAAATACTAGACATAAAGGACTAATGTTGTCAAATTAAATAAATAATAATAAAAGGTAAAATTAATTAACAATTTTTCAGATTGTCGAAACTACAGTCGTGCACATCAGGTTATACCAAACTGTCCCCAAATCATTTTAAACCTTAAAATGTTGAAGGTAAGTTCAAAATCGAATGAGAAAATTTGTCAGTTTTTGGTGAATTGATTGGATATACATCTTTTATGGAGTAGAGATTAACTGCGATAACATGGCCCGCCCCTCCAAAATTCAAAACGTTTGCAAAAGATATTTGTGAAAGTATTTACGAAGCGCCACCAAGACTCGCAATTAACGCATGTTGTGTGGGACAGAGGCGGCTGTCGACCAAAAAAATTATTCAAGGATTTATTTATTTGTAAGGATGTGACTACACAAATTGAAACAGTAATTTGGAGAGGCGCGCCATGTTATCGTAATTTATCTCTACTACTATGTTAAATATTACAACAAAGTACCTTGTGATATATTCCAATTAAATGAAAGAAAATTTAAAACTCATATAAAAGTTCACGTTGTAATAGTTTCTAAGTGTATGCCCTGGCTGGATGCCTTAATTTATTGAGACACCCAGACGAAAGTCCAGTTAAGGAGACGACAACCTTCTAGGTTGACATGCGAGATGCCATATAAAAAAAAACACTTGGCAAACAAGCATATTACAAATTAGACGATTATATGCTTGGAAAGATGCTGGTCCATAGGATAGTCTAGAGTCTAGACAAAATCAAACTGATTGCTAATTTTATTTTATTATTTTTATGATACATTGATTTTACATTGTGTTGTTAAATTTTTTGGGAAGTTGTATAATGTTTGTAAATATGTGAGCGCCATGTATCACATAATTAATTTATCTATCATTGCTTAATTTTTAATTATTTGTACCTATTGTGGCATAATAATTTTATTCTAGGTACATCGTCTTCACATAATTATATATATTAATTAATGTAAGTATACAAAATATTGTATAACATTTTTGAAAGAGTAACGGTGGAGTTTCTTGCCCATTCTTCTCCAAACGAAACTATCTTTTGGAAGAGGCGGCTGGAATCAATTCAATTATTCTGTAAATGTTGACACTCAAAAGTACCTTTTAAGTACCTATATAATATAAATAATTTGATTTCGACTTTGTGTGGCAGAAAGGGAAAAAAATATTTGTAAAATTTTCTTTGATCACTTTAACAAATTATCAGAGGATAGATATGATTTCAGAAAACCCTTATAAAAGGTAGCATCCCTCGGTAAACTATGTTTGTAGGTATAAAGGATAATAATCAACATAAGGTCAAACTTAATCCAAGTTAGACGCGAACATCTGTGGAGTATCGCAGCATCAGTTAGAGCTAGACGTGTATCTCACAAGTTTGTGTTATGTCGAGATAGTTTTGCTCTGTGGTGCGCTAGTATCAGAAGACTGTACGAGATTTGGGAATGTTTAGATAGATATGTACATTTTAGATCTTTAGTTAGGATTACGATAGAAACCGTCTTGGTACATCGCGAAAGTCTAAACCTTAGGAATGTGGCGGCATCTACAACGCTGCAGGCAAACTACGCATCACACTTACGTCACCCAGAATCCTGCCTCGCGCAGGCAAAGTTTACCGTGCGACTAGCATATATACAACGTCCCGACATCAACCGTCGGGCAGTAGCCCACCAGACACAATACTCGTCTGGTCGGAGGATTCTCCCTTTTCCATATAGGATGAAGAATTGTATACCCTGTTACTCATACCTCTGTAGCAGGGGTTCCCAACCTTTTAACAGACGCGCCCCCTTACTTTCTTTTATTTTAATATCACTTTGCCCCTCCAGTTACTTTGTTGACTAATGCAGAAAAGCCTAAGAATGTGAGAGCGCGCATGAGTCAGCTCGAAAATGTTTGCTTTCGGCTTGGTTCGGTTTTCTTTTGACCATTCATACAGAAAAAGAAAAATGTATTTTGTCGACTTATGCAGAAAATCTTAAGCTTTTACAAAACCTACCTAAGTATTACGAAACGTTAAGGGTTTTGGAATCTAGCGCTGACAACAGGCAAATGATAAAAGTAGGCTTGTCTTAAACAGAAAAATTGCCAAATATTTACAGGGTTATTTTTAAAACGTCAATAACCTCTTAAGGTATGTACTCATCATTATGAACAACTTTTACTATGGGACCAAAACTGAAATCGTTTTAAAAATAACCCTGTATAGTTTGTTGTAGCGGAAAAAAAATATGTTATTCTTGAACATATTTCTCAGAACTTGGTTGTTACTAAAATACATTTTAGAAAAAAAAATCTCTATACAAATTAACAGTATACTAACCCTTTACTTTGAGTTTCAATACAAAATATCTGTATTAAATATCAAAGTACAGTTGGTATTTATTTAATAACAAGAACGTCGTATTTGTATGAAGAACTTGGTTGTTTTTTTATTTTCCATTACTCAACTCATTTTTGAGTAAATAAATAATTGCTTCATAATTTTCAATAAATTACAAGCGTTGTGTAGTCGCGTTTGTCTTTCTTTTGTATGCAGTCTGACAGTGACAGCGGTTTACCTGTTGTCAGCGTCTTAATCTTTTCTGATACCAAGATCATTAAATTGTATATATACCTAATTATAATGGAGCCGCCGCGTCACTCCGTGGATCACTTTACGTCCCCCAAGTGGAGCGGGGGTTTGGAACCCATGCTCTATAGGAATAAGCAATGAGTTTGTTCAATGCGTGTTGACGATTAGAGCCAAAGTTTCTTCACGTTCTGATTCTAGGTTGTTCCTATACTGTCCTCCCATACCTATTAACACTGTAATTTAAAAACATTGTTAAAACCAATTATATTTAATAGAGTAACCATATAGTTTCTTGTCAGCTCTTCTCCATAGGAAACGACCAATTAGAACCGTGCACCTGATGCGTGTGTGATTCCGATGCTTCATACAATGTGCTCTTCATATATTCATATGAAGTATGTAAGTATAGAAGGAAAATACATGTTGGGGTGACCGCAAATAAATTGGGATAACGGCAGGCGAATGATAATTAAAATAAAACAAATAAAATATCAACCATCATTCAATAATGATGTGTGTCTGCCTGTCACAGAGCTGTACCTTTAGAACCGTCATAGATAGTCTTACTATTTTGATATACTAGTTGTTGGTGACTACCTACTATGCCCCTACGATCTATATAAAAAAAAAAAATTATTCAAGTATAAAGTAAAGTAAAATTATGATTTAGATTAATTACAACCAAGGAAAAATGTAATTGTAACTGTAATGTAGACCTGCCTGAACTAGGTTTATGAAAAACCTGTGTTTCAGGCCATCGATTTACATCAAACATTTAAAATGAAGACAAAAATAGGTTTATTACTAAGTTAAATTAAAAAGGAGACATAATACTTTCAATGACTTAAAGTGTAACTCTTTGGGTATACTAATAAGTTGTTTCAACCGAGGACGAATCTCACATTTACAGGGAACAATAGCTATATTATGTGCATCAAATTGTATAACAAAATACCAAACTCCATAAAAACGCTACCATTTTCTAGATTTAAAAATAATTTGACGAGGTTTTTAATTGAAAAATGCTTTTATAGTTACATGAGTTTTTAGATTATAAATTGTAAGTATTGTAAACTGCACGATCATTTTAAATTATTATTGTTATTATATTAGTGTGGCGAATCTCTCCTATTATTGACATGATTATTATTGACATTTATGATTATTATTTTTTCATTGATAAATTGACATTTATTTAATTCAAAAATACAATGTTTTTAATGGGATTATCTGTTTAATGACTGCATGATTATGGTTAATTAATTTAAATAAAATATGTAGCTTGATTTTGTATTTGCACGCCGAAATTAATGGCAGAATAAGAGAACAATTTTGTACGTTTTACCAACCTTCTGTACCTTATTTATGCAAATAAATGATTTTGATTTGATTTGATTTGACAATATGAAGACTATTTACGACGACAAGTCATTGTAAAAATTAAACAATACGAAGAAGTAAAATAAAAAGTTTATTTGATGTAGGTATAAGCAATTTACACGATAAGTTTGTATGTAATAGTATAAAGCTAGTATTATTATTAGTAAGGCTAAGTATAGGGCTAGTATTTTTATTACCTATTTTATACTACATTTCTTAGTTAAGGCTTGTACAGACCGGCGCGACTTGTAGCGCAACGCGACATCAGCATCGGTAGAACAATTTCTATGAATATTTCAAGGAAAAAATTCTACCGGTGTTGCGTTGCGGGACAAGTCGCCCCGGTCTGCACGAGCCTTTATAAGCTTTATTGTGAACTGATTAGTAGGTAAATAACTGATTATACAAAGTTATTATCCTAAAATACTCCCATGGTCAAACACACTACTTGCTTACGATACACACAGACAAAATCAAACGCGCCCGGGGGCAGGTTGAAACCTGTTAGGAGCAAGTACCGACTGGACCGAAGTATCCAAGCCTCACTCTCATGCTATTGAACCTCATAAATATTTTATACAAATACTAGGGCCACCCGCTACTTGTACCATGGTAATTTACAATATATGAAAGACCAAAATGTAGATGAGCACAGTTTAATAATTAATAAATCTTTGCAAATCAAATCGAGGACTTTTAATAAAGTCCCCTACACTACTACTCTCTTCCAGTTTATTCATTCCATAAATGTTTTACTAGATATCTGGTAAAGTGGTGGCCTTATCAGAGACAAGTTTAAACAATAAACAAGCGAGCATTCTACAATGAATTGCACTTAAACATTCATCTGGTCTCGTCAACTGCATGGAGTTAAGGTCCACCCACACTAGCGTTGCGACTGTGGGAAGCACTGAAAGATTGTATGAAATAACTTTAAAAATGAGACCCTCGACATCTCTGGGTAGGATCAATGCAGAAATTTTTATTACTTGTTAGTTGGTGGAGTAACTTTTATATAAGGGTTATTTTTAACGTTTAACAACGTTTTCTTAAAATAAAAAAATACAATAAGTACTAAATGCATGAAATGAGACGTTTTTCCGTACTCCCATAGTAATTTGTACATTGTGTATAAGACACGGGAAGGCATTTTCTTCACAAATAATTGCTGAGAATTGCGAGTGATTGTGACGTATTGTCATGTCAGGCAACTGCCTGGTGTTTACTTTGCCAATATTGAGCGCGGGTAACGCATCTAAAGGTAATCTAATACATCATTGGTTTTATCATTCTCTTATTTCAGAAGTTACCGGGGGGGGCACATTTTACCACTTTGGGAGTGTCTCTTGCGCAAACTATTGACTTAAAAATGATATTGAAGTTTCTAATATCATTTGTTTTAGAAACAAATGATATTAGAAACTTCAATATCATTTTTGAAGACCTATCCAATACACGTATGGGTTTCATGAAAAATAAATTTGAGTTTCAGTCCTATGTATGGGGAACCCCCAATTTTTTTTGTTTTTTCCTATTTTTGTGTGAAAATCTTAATGCGGTTTACAGAATACCTCTACTTACCAAGTTTCAACAGTTATTATATAGTTCTTATAGTTTTGGAAAAAAAGTGGCTGTGACATACGGACGGACAGACAGACAGACAGACATGACGAATCTATAAGGGTTCCGTTTTTTGCCATTTGGCTACAGAACCCTAAAAACCGGCCAATTGCGAGTTGGACTCGCACACGAAGGGTTCCGTACTACCGTACAATATTTAGCAAAAAACACGAAATAAACAAGTTTCGGGGATTCCTTTCAATTTTATTTTTATTATTTGTTGAAATAGTGGCAATAGCAACACATTATGGAAACGTTTCAATTGTCTACCTATTACGGTTCATGAGATACAGCCCGCTGACAGACAGACAGACGGACGGACAGCGGAGGTTTAATATTAGGGGTCTGTTTGGCATCCTTCGGGTACGGAACCCAAAAAAGTAGGTATTGTTAGCGCGCTTAAAGTTTTTTAAATAAACCTTATGTCAATGACATTAAAGTTAGATGATGCGCGTGCCTGTTATTTGCAACGACTATACTTACAACAGCCCTCGAGTCTGTTCCAATCATAGAAATATAAAAAAACCGTGTGTGTCGGATCACGTACAATGAAGGGTTCCGTACTTGGGATGAATTTATCCAAAAAACAAACTTAACATTGGAGTTGAAAAACATGTACTCCGATACACGTCTCCGATATAAGTCACGGTGATATCTCCTACTGCAAAATAATGTAAGTTGGTTGACTATTACGCGTTAACTGGTAAGGCCTACTTAGCTGTGATAATTTTTCTTTTCATTTCGTAATATACAACCTGTTTTTTTTGATATCCCATAACTCTAGGGTTATATTCTGTAGGTAAAAATAATACTAAAACTCCTAGAATAGGTGGTCCAAAAATGCATCGTTTCGGAGATATCATCAATCATAATTAAATTAGGTCAAAAATTGTCACCAGTATGACGAATCTTTACTTTTGCGAGGTTGATAAAATTTGCAGTAGTGTAGTAAAATAAATAGTAAAATAAAATATGTAGGTATGTTGGTATCGGGGCTTCCCGGCGGCAGCTAGTGAAGGGAAAGCTACCTTGTCGACGTTGTCATATTTCACGTAAGGGTGTTTTACATTAATAATCGTGACTTTGCCGAATTATTTTGTATGAAAAATTAAAAAAAAAAATTTCGAAGGATTGGAACATAACTCATATGCCAATTGATTCTTTGATATGGCCTCAATCATACCCTAGAGTTATGGGATATCAAAAAAAAACACGTTGTATACTACTACTATGATTTTTTTAAGGTATCCAAACACAACCATTTAGCGTGCAGACACTTGATTATAACAAAAATGAGCACTTTGAAACACAATATTACGCAAACGGATCCCTGAATCGAAAAATGGTTTTCACAGACCCACAATGTTTTTTAACGGCCTATCTAACGATACCCCACACCATGGGATAGACGTAAAAAAATACACTTTACGTGCAAGGGAGGTACCACACAATTTTTTTTCTAGATTTAATTTTATAACTTTGTCGGCGTGGTTAATATGTATACCCATGCCAAATTGCAGATTTATAGTACTAAGAGTCTTTGAGCTAAGCCGCGGACAGACAGACAGACAGACGGACGGACATGACATGGTTCCTTGTTGACTCATCATCATCATGGAGGAGGAGTTGGGGGGTTGCCATAATCGCCACACTTGGCAGGCGAGTTGGCGATCGAAGTATGGTGTTAAAATGCATAGAGAACGCTGCTGCCCATTCTCTAGTAAGTTCATTCTCTTGTTGACTACGTGTCCTCACCATAACCTTTGTTGGGGAGGTTTGCAAAGCGAAAACACAGGAAATACTGTAAAGCATATAATATATGTAAACTCAAACCTGAAACTCAAACTCAAAGCATTTATTTCAAATAAACCTATTACAGGCACTTTTGAATTGTCAAGGAGTCGGTCAGTCAGAGAGATGAAGCTAGTTGCCCATTCCAAAGCGTAGTAGGTTCCTATGGAGAAGAACGGGCAAGAAACTTCACGGACACTATTTAAATCAAAATATTGTTACATAGTATTGGTTACATAATTTATGTTGAAATTATACATGTGCGAACAATGTAGAAAGACGTGCACGTTAAAAGCGTCTGTAATAAAAATATAAAAAACAACTAAAATACTAAGTTAAAATAAGCCGTGGCAGCTAAGAAATGACCAGTCCCTACTGACGGCGCCCGTTTACGAACATGACGCATGGATCAGCACCATTTAGCTCAACCATTTTGAAGGGAACTTAATGATCCAACACATACGCCACCATCAGCTAGACATTTTAGTGAGCATGACACTCTCAGCCGCCATGGCACATTCAAGTCAATAAAAGACGTACTCAGAAAATGGTAGGTACATAGTGCTCAGACATGTGCTATGCAATTATACAATACTAATAGATTGAATTTATACAATATAAAGATAGTATTAAGGTGTAAAGTGTAAAGGTAATCTGAACAAAGATAACATGGAATATGGTACAAAGCTATATGTCAACTTTTAGCTAGATATTTTTTTATCTAGCTAGTCTAAGTAAATACATGAAGGTGATATATCTTCAACACTACGGAACCGTAAAAAACAGATACCTATAGGGTTCCAATATTTGATGAAATGTAAACAAATGGATTAGAAAACGCACCTGTGGATGCCAATTTGTAGTGTCGCTTTGACAAATTGAGTGTTTTGATTTATTTATTTGAATACTTAACCCTCCGTATCGAACGTAGATCTACGCGACACAATGGCTTTTTAATTGTTTCAGTAATTACTGGCATACGAGTGGTTAAACCCGAAATTCTAATTTAAATTTACCTTAACGATGTATTTCATTTAACAATTGAGGTTAAATTTATAACGTCAATTCACCACGATGATTTTTTAATTACAATTTAATAATGTTATTCATACTTTCATCAAAATCGTAATATTTTATTTCACATAAGCCTACATGGGCACTAATGAAACGTCAGAAGCTAGGTGCTCGGTTCTAATTGGTCGTTTCCTATGGAGAAGAACCGGCAAGAAACTCCACGCTTACTCTTTTAAAAATAATTACATAATATAATATTATATATATATATATATTATATATTATATTTATTCAACATCACATACATTTGTTTTAACAGGTAATATAATACCCAAGCTAACAAAAGTAGTCTTATTTTCTAATCGTTCGGTCCCTAATGACGGGTCCGGGTAAAGCACAAGTTACACAGTGGACAACACACTAAGTGTCACCCTCTGGAATTCCGCCAAAGAGCAAGAAAATATGTCCAACCAACGAGAGATACTATTAAGTATTTTTATTGCACGAATCACTGGCGCAAACATGAATAAGTTCGTACGGGTTGCCGGAACTTTAAAAAGTTCTCCCCTCGGTCCCAACCGTAACCTCCTGTCTGGAACGAGCAATCCCAACGATTCCAATATTTGTGGATTATTCAGTATCCTTCGAAAAACCATAAACACATATTTTACAAGAGCGAGGTTGCGCCTTACTTCCAACTTATAATATCCAACCATGCCTATAACAAAGAGAGTTGGATACATAAGTGGGTAGAAAGGGTAGACACCAAACTGCTTCCAGTACAAGTATCGGGTAAATTTGTTCTGCATCTTTTCCAACATCTGAGAATACTTCACTTCATAAGGATTCCAGATGATAGCACTAGCTTCCAAGTTGCTTCGTACTAGCGCATTGTAAAGTGGTCTCACTGCCGCCATATTAGTGAAGTCACGGGTTTCACGCATGACAAAACCAAGATTTTTAAACGCTTTTTTGCACACGTGCACTACATGAGCACGAAACGAAAGATCCCCAGAGAAAGTAACCCCGAGATCTCGCACTACCCCCACCCGCGTTATGGCGTGGCCGCCCATGCAATAATCATGTCGTCGGGGTATCACGGCACGCGTGATGGACATTACGCTACACTTCGTCACATTAAAGAGTAGTTTATTCTCTTCACTCCACGCTACCACCCGATCTAATAATAGGTAACGAAAGACAGTGTAGGCCTGTCTACAAGTCTCTCGCGTCCGGCCCTGGTTCAGGCCATAGTTCGGAGCGAGAGTGCATGGGAGGCCGTCACCTCCTTCTGCGAAACAGTAATGCTCGCGAAGGAGGAGGCGGATCGCATGAGGGTGAGGCAGGGTGCCCGCCCTTCCGCCCTTAGTCGCCGCAGGAGACGCCCTGAGCGTCGGGAATCGCAGGCCGATTCCCGGCCACCGTAGGCGCGGGCTTGCGGACGGTGAGCGATGGGTAGCTCGCCGTCCGATAAGGACCAGGCCCGGGTCGACGGCGCATTGTGTTCCACGCGCGCCTCAAAGAGACGTCAGCACCAATTGACGGGGTCCGAAAGGGCCAATGCCTGCCAGGGTAACGAGTCTGTCCGAAAGGGATATCGTGGCTCTGGCACACAGGCATTTGAAGGAACACGGTGGGTTTTAGTCAGTAAAAGTCTGACACTCCCTCTCGCTCCGCCCAGAGCGGAAGAAGTTATTTGATGATTTCCCACCCAAAAAAAAAAAAAAAGGCCTGTCTACAAGTACCAGGTACTTAACAAAATAGAAAATGATCTACAAATCTATAGTCTTTTAAGCTTACAACGGTCACACATTCACAAAATATAAAGGATTCTATATAAAATATAAACCTATTTAAACCAAATGACTTGATTGCCATTACTACTGTAACAAATTAGAATTAAGGCGACGATAACCGACTTTTAATGATTTTATACTGAAGATCACGCCTAAACGAGTAGTGTTAATGATTCGATTTTTTTTTTAAATTAGAGCATTTTTAGCAAGATTATGTTTATATTACATAGTGAAATTAATTTGTAAAGTTATGTCTAACGCGGATAAAAAACTGAGAATGGCACAAAATCTACCAAGCGTATTTTTCTGAAACCTTCACTAATTTAAAGATAATTTAACTATTGATCTTTTAATCTACGCATTTTATTAAAATACCTTTTGTTATGTGTATAATAAATTAACCACTCAAGGTCACTAGCATATATCTCAGTCTTAATACCCTGTCCACACAAATGCCACTAATAAATAGTTGAAAATAAAATTGTAGGTATATAATGTCGAAAAATGAAAAGATTATGAAGGAAGTATTTAAAAAAAATATCAGATTAGATCATCATTTTCTCTCCTTTCCTCTTAATCCATCCAAAGATTGTCTTTAAAAGATCGCTTTTAGCTATAAGATCGACAATTGTGTCACCCTATGTAAAATGTCTACATTCATATCTGTATTTTTTATGGTGTACATAATAAAGAATATTCTAATTATTCTATTCTATCATGAGATATTTTTGAAACAGACTGTGTAATAAATTCGTGAAGCTTACCTGCTATCTCCGGCCCACTGCTTCACGCTTCTTGGGATCGGCGGGGTGGCCAGGTCTGAATCCAGGTTAAACCACACTACAAATATTTTCCACAGGTGCTGGTTATGTTAATTTCTAGTGTCTTGCGAGGATTGT
The DNA here is from genome assembly GCA_948098905.1 of Tiliacea aurago. Taxonomy (NCBI): domain Eukaryota; kingdom Metazoa; phylum Arthropoda; class Insecta; order Lepidoptera; family Noctuidae; genus Tiliacea; species Tiliacea aurago. Next base: position 23,322,862 of record OX402592.1, on the reverse strand, counting down.
AATTTTAAATCACTGAAGGACCATTTCTTTTCAGAAAAATGTTTTTGTTAGCGCGGAGCGCGTTGGGAGAATTTGACACGTTAATACAATGTAAAAGTGCGCGGAGACGCGGCTCTAGTGTGCCCATCAGCAGGCCAATCCGATGGACTCAGCGAGTGGACTAATGAGAAGCCGAGAGCTTCATCGAATCAACAATTACACATAAAAGCTTAATAACTAGTTGTGGGGTGAAAAAACAATCCTAAAATTCAAAAAGAGAACGGTACTTAACACAGACCGTAAATACGAAATCGCCGTGTTCAGACTCTGCAGAGCTAATATGGCTGCACCCTAGCTGCTCAGAATGCAACGCACTCCTGATAATAACTTGCTTTACACAAAGTTTGTACTGTAATAACATTAGATACTCTTCAAAGGTATATTTACTTCTCTACTTCTATCTGCATTGTTTGAGCACCTAGTAGCAGTAGTATCTACTTGATATGCAGTTCTGAGCTATTCTAGGATTATACCAGACTGTGGGGAGGCTGTGATTTAATGACGTCATGTTGTGATAAAGCTGGTTTATTAGTCATGTCCTGGCTGACGCAGTGCTCGTAATTATTTCGATATGTTTGAAATTCTCAGCAGTAGTTCAGAATGGAAAATTGTTCCCGAAATATTAACAGCAAGTATTTTCGTCTTGTAGACACGTGAAATGAAATGAAATGAAATTTATTTATTTGCGAGAATATAGGTCCTTACATAATAACGTGGTAAAATAATATTAGTCTCACTGTGATATTCGACTTATCAGCCGTGCAAATATTTGTAGTACATGCATAATAATATCATGAAATTACATCAATGTCATTAGTCATTACATTAGTCATACACATCATTTATCATAATAAAATATACATCTTGCATCGTTAATATTAATTAGGAAAATTACATTATAAAATATATTACACATTGTTATTTGAAAGGCTATTCCAGACGTTTCTCTACTTGGTCCTCACATAAGCCGATCTTTTAAGCAAAGTCTGAACTCAAAAAGGTCTCAAAAGAGTCCTTGACCTTTCCTTTTGCTGTTTAGAGCTACTCGTAGCTAACACCCAAACAGAAATATATTTTTGTTTTAAATTAACCAGAGCGCTTAGACAAAGTAACATTCGATTAGCGATATCGCTAGTAGAAAAGCAACAAAATGTATGGGGTAGACATACGCTATTGAAAAGTCACGTGAACATAGGTCAACGAATAGAAATTAGTCATTAAAAAATTAGTCGTCATTCCATGAAACGAATCAACAGCGTCGAACGATAACTTCCTCAGAGATGCGTAACCGACGGCACGGTTGGCGCAGTTAGTTAAGCGATTGACTGCTGCGCTGCATGTCGCGGGTTCGATTCCCGCACGGAACAAATATTTGTATGACCTACAAGTAGTTGTTCCGGGTCTGGCTGTTTGTGTATGTGAATTTAAATGTTTGTAAACGCACCCACAATACACGAGAAATTCCTAAAGTCAACGCCATGAGACGAGATAAATTTCATACTTTGGGATTTAAAACTTTAACTGAAATTGCGTATGGTTCAGTTTCCATTGCAACTAAAATTATTTTATGACGTTTAGCGATAATTTCTTCATTCATAAATCAACTTAGATATCTTGAGTTTAAAGTTGATAGTTGTATAATTTGCAATTTTATGGCACTTTTTGACAAGCGTTATCGCTAGTTTTCGATTTGTATGAAGGAATTCGAATCGAAAACGAGCGATAACGCTTGTCAAAAAACGCCACTTGTTTTTTTTTTTTTTTTTTTTTAACGATCGCGATTGTAGACATAGAATCGCTCCGAAGCTAATGCAATTTCAAATTTCCTCAGTTCTGTCTACTGGGTAACGTTCTCCACTATACTTTTCCAATTTTCTTTGTGTTTTCCCTTCTCTGGCCACTCAATTATGAACGAGTCGAAATCGTTACGCCAGCATTTATAAGTGCGTTTGTCCACCGCAGCTCTCACTGGTACCGAGAACGAAATGACAGCGTCGAAGTAGCGATACATACATTTACCATGGCCGCGTGTCCACCACACGTCCGTCACCCTAACGCCGTCATGCCGGGCGCCAAAGTTTCGGGTAATTCGGCGCGACCGCTAGAACTCGGCCGAGATTGTGATAGGCCGATGTGCCGGCAATACAAAACAAGTTTGTCCACACACTGCCGTCACATTGGCACCGTTTGCTTGACTTTGATTTTGTCTATCTTAATATACCGAACCGCCGAGTACGGTCGCGTTGGAAAAACGATCGCCGTCACTGGGACGTCACGTTTGGCTCGAATAATCTCGTTTCTCGGTGACGTCCCGGTGACGGTTGCGGTTCACAAACGCCCTATTTGGTGACGTCATCCGTCTTCAGGTGTGAATCAGACACACACATAAAAATATATTTGAAGAAAAATAATTATATTAACATATTTTATTAACGCGTGGTGCCGGACGTAAAGAATAGCACCGCCCCATTTCTTCTCGTGGGTGTCGTAAAAGGCGACTACGGGACTTACTAGAGAACGGACAGCAGCGTTCTCTATGCATTTTAGCACCATACTGCGATCGCCAACCCGCCTGCCAGGTGTGGCGATTATTCAAACCCCCCGTTTGGAGGAGGCCTTTGTCCTGCAGTGGACGTCTTTCGCTGTATAATTTTATTTACTGAATAAAAAGACATTAATAATTTTCTGAATTTTCTGACCCTTTACCTCACATCACATCTTCTTACATAAAAATCTTACATAACACACTTACGTCAGCGTTTCAGTCCAATTTATTTCTCAAACTTGAACCGTCTAAGTAAAACATGAGGTTTTACTAGGACGTTCGGTGCCAGCTGGTCAAACTTCTCGGAACAACTTCACGAAGTGGTTTCCTCTGAATGTGTGGACACCTGAGAAAATACGGACTGTGATTATACTTCTCTTGAGCTGTATTTTTATTTTAGTTCAGGTTGTTGTATTGATTGGGGACGGATACATGTTGCAGGTATATCTTTGCGATTAAAAAACAATGAGAGTTTGGTGGTATGAGGAACAGGGTGTATAGTTCACTCATCCACCAAAGAAAAGGGAGGATCCTCCGACCAGACGGGTGTCGTCTCTGGTGGGCAACTGCCCAACGGTTGATGTCGGGACGTTGTATATATGCTAGTCGCGCGGTAAATTCTAATTGCGCGATGCAGGATTTTGCGTGACGTCAGTGTGACGCTTAGTTTGTATGGCGATGTTGATGCCGCTACAAGAGAAATATGGAGTTTTTAGCCCAACTCACATTACAGGCGCATCGGGCCGCATAGCAACGTATTTTCATAAAAAACTATGATGAAGCTCGTCTGTAGTGTGCATTGGTTCATAGAAAATGGACGAAAGGGATGAAGGAGGATTTTTGCAATGCGTCGCGTTGCGGCGCGGTCCACACCAATCTGCGCCCTCTTTTTGGGCTTTGCCGCAGTCGGGTAACAAAACAGGGTACCTACTAGGGATCTTGGCGTAGCACATGCGTAGCATTCGTACAGTGCGTAGTCGTAGCAGTGCTACATTCGTAGCCAGCGTAGCGATGTTTGTAGCAAGCGTAGCGGTATTCGTAGCAAGCGTAGCGATAGTCGTAGCAAGCGTACCGATGTTCTTACCAAGCAATGGACTCAAGCGTAATTTAATTTCATAATTTTAAATAAATTATATATATAAACTATAATAAATTATATACAAAAAAAAGGGATTTAACAATTTTGAATGAAGCCTGTAGCTCAACACAAAAAGATTGAAAAATTAAAAATTTAATAAAAAAATATATTGTAGTATGAAAATACAAAATGAACAAAATGACGGTAGCACTTAGTACTGACATAACCTTTTCCCTTTAAAATTATAACCAACTTAATGTCGCCACTTGAAAACATAAAGCAAATTAACATTATAATTATGAACATCTCACACAATTTAAATTGTGCGAAGTCACACTAAATCACCGTGTTTGGTCGCTCAAGTATTTCTTGGTGTACTTTATTTCGTTAGCTAAGACTTTAAGCGACCTTAAATCATGGAGACCGGCTTTATTTAATTCAAACGCGTTGCTTTATGATGAGAGCTGTTGTTTTCAGTGGTGGTGTAAATTATAGGAGGGAGCGGTAGCGTTTTTATGTAGATAGATTGGTTTGGTTGTGTTTTTTAGTTTGTTTTAGTTTATTACTGGTTATCATTTCATAGATAAGCAATTGTTGAAAAAATCACCACATGAGAAGAGCACCTATTTAAGATATTTACAAAAGCATAAATTAAAATTGTTTTTCATCATCTAGTTCGACCCTCCTTTCTTCTAGACGTTTTTTGTAAATCGAATCGATCCGGCTCGAAGGACCTAAAGATGTTGGGGTTTTCTCGTCGTTGACGGATACCCCGGTAGTAGATACCCCCCCCTCCCGTAGATATTTAAAGCTATAGTCAAAATATTATGAGCAAAGTCGTAATTAAAAGGGGCTCTGGCACTCTGACTCTAATACCTATAGAGTCTATTGCGACGCCGAAGCATTTTGTCAATAATTCTATATATCTTTAACCGAATTCAAACAAGGAGGAGGTTCTTTGTTCGTCTGTATACCTTTTAAGTAGTTATTTTTACCACAAATTAAAAGTGAAAAATAAAACTTTTTACACTAAAAAACATCTTCTTTTTTTAGTTAAAAAAAAAGTTTTTTTTTAGAATACATTTTGGTTTCATGTCAGCCGTCGTACTCACGGGCGATTTTTATCGCGCACTGGATTATCAACTCTCTGTACTAAGTCGAGCATTGAGAATCCAACCGAACGTATCCCAATCCCAACGCGATCACAAATAAACTTTATGATTTATGAAACCGTCAAAAAAGCGCACTGTGGGAACTCCCGGCGCAAAGCGGTTAAAAGCGGAAATTGCGCGATTAAAATCGCCCGTAACACGGGGGTTTATAGTTCCCTAATGATTTGCTAGCGTTTATGGCGTGCACCATACTTAATTAATTAATTTTATTTTTTATTCTGACATCAAGCTGCAATTACGAGACTGTTTGCAGAATTAAAAAAGCGGTTTGTAACCACTTTTGTAATTGACATGTTGGCGCGATGTTACTCTAGTTTCTCTAAAGTAATTAAACACATTCCAGTTAGTATGTGTTTAATTAGTTTAGAGAAACTAGTTAGTTACCTACTGCATCATATTACATTATTTCGACAATTTGTTGGAGTGTTTTATTTAAGAAAGAAATGAAAGAATGTACACTTATTTGCATTATACGTGACGCATAAAGACACAAAAACAAAAAAAAAACAAGTTGTGGGGAAATTTGCACGCGCGGGAGCGCAAACACGACCATGAGCGAACTCAGCCATAAGCTGGATAGCCCCCTTCTGGGGCACTGGGTTCAAGCACAAGTGCGTGTGCCCGGGGCCCCAGAGGGCGGCAAATACTTAAAATTAACTTATAAGATAAGATAAGATAAAACAAGATAATTTAATTTGATTTAACGTTTAATTTAATTTGATTTAACTATTGATTAAATTTTTAAACTTAACATAGTTTTTAAGTCGTTCTACTAACAATATTTACTACTAAAAAAGATTCTATTTTATTTTTATTAAGTCCACCTTTGTACCCTAATGTGTGCGAGAAGTTTAGATAAATAAATAAATTAAATATCCTTGTAAAACGGTCATTGCTCAGCGTAATGCTGTGATACCATGTGAGACAGAGCGTCCGCACGGATTTGGAGAGGAGGTCATGGCTTTCTCCTGCGATTCGGGAGTATTTGGCGGTTTCACTTCAAAAGCTGCCGTGACTGCCTCATTGGTCTAGTGGTCGCAACCGCTACTGTTGAGCATGAGGTCCTGGGTTCGATTCCCAGATCGGGTAAAGTGTTATTGGGATTTTCCATTAGGAATTTCTCAGTAGCAGCCCGGAGTCTGGATTTGTGCCCGGTTGATGGGAATAGGCTCGTCCCCTATTACATGGGACTTAAACATAACTGACGAAATATGGGTGTACTATAGGTAAACCGGAGCCTAACCCTTCGGGGATTACAGGCGTGTGTGTACTTTTTTTTTTTCTTTATTTATTTTTGGGGACTTTTATACAGGGTGTAAGGGACAGCCCTCTGCAAATTAACAGGGTGAATTCAGCTCCTTATTTTGAATCATATTCCACGGAAAATTTTCTCAGGAAAATTATAATTTTTTTTTCGTAATTCCAGTTACTATTCCGTCATTTCAATGTAAAATTACATTCTCTGTACGCAGTACTCCATGAATGTAAATAACATAGCTAAAATAAAAAACACAGCAATGAATATTGAAATTCTCTAACAAACGACGCTGAACTCAGCGAGCGCGGCCGTCCACCCCGCCGCAACAAATCAGGTTAATTGGATTCCCATAACGTTCCTGAAATAATTTCATGTACCGGTCATCTCAGTACGATATACTGAATTCACCCCATCTGTCTGCGGAAGCTGTCCCTTACACCCTGTATAAAATACTTGGCAGTCCCATCGTACCTTATTACAGGTACAACACAGGAATTCCTAATTAGCCTCTTAGACCAAACGTCAACTCATTAGGTAGACTTACAAATCTAAACAGGCTTTTGGCAGCATCAGACATTGGCATAGACAAAATCTCGTGAAACAACCCTATGTTATTTTTGCTTTACCTGCGCAGACACACCTGCAGTGCTATTCTGTAACCATCTCACCGAGCGTGGAGTTAACTGTCAGTGTCATCCCACCTGATGCTAGAGATAGACCAAGGATTAAATTTACAATCTTAATCGAGATTTTGAACAGAAACTCAATTTTGTTTGACAAAATTTCTGTTTCGCTATTTTATTAAAAAAAAACCCCTTTAATAGTAATGTTAGGGTTGCGAGTTTGTTCGAAAGGGATATCGTGGCCCTGGCACACAGGCAAATGAAGGAATACGGATGGGTTTTGGTCAGTAAAAGTCTGACACGCCCTCCAGCTCCGCCCAGAGCGGGAGAAGTAATATGATAATTTCCCACACCAAAAAACAAAAAAAACCAGCTTTGAAATAATATAAAATCACCAAAAGAATTAGCATAAAAATATTATTAAAATCTCGATTATGATTGTAAAATATGTAATCGTTGTTCAATCCTGCATCAGTGGAATGACACTGACAGCTCACTCCACGCAAGAATTCACAGTGAGATTTTTACAGAATCGACATGCTGCTAAGGTACACCGCTAAGGTAGACCGTAGTCGCCATTAGTGATGTAAACGTTTTCGCATTTTTGTTTTAATTTTGTTTTCATTTTTAATAATGTTTTCGTTGTATTAAAATACCAATGTAACAATATTCCTCTATTCACTTATTTACCTATGTGTATTTTGTGAAAATTTTTACATTTTTAATTCGCTCAGAACTCCATTTTCAGGTCTAAGAATATTTTTTTTATCAACAAGTTAATTACGTAATGATGTTGAAAGCGTCGTGTTTTCTATGTATAGCTTTCGGGAATTCACAGAAAACCGCGGGTTTTATACTTTTACCCAAAGAATTGGAGTAATTGTATTTTTTCGACGGAAAAGAAAACTTTTTTCGTAAATTCTCTTTTCACTGAGTTAATTATAAGGGCTCAGTTTGTAACTAATGTAATTTATTTTTTTATAAATTAAGTCGCATGTTTTCTATTTGGTAACTTTTGGTTGTTATAAAGCTACCTATTATTAAAAGCTTCTTAAGGCGACGATAACCGAATTGTAATGATTTTATACTGAAGATCACGTCTAAACGAGTAGTGTTAATGATTTGAAAAAAATATATTATATGTTAAATAAAAGCATTTTTTCAATAACTTCATATGTGAATATTTTAAATTATGTTTATATTACATAGTGAAATTAATTTGTAAAGTTATGCCTAACGCGGATAAAAAACTGAAAATGGCGCAAAATCTACCAAGCGTATTTTTCTTAGACCTTCACCAATTTAAAGATAATTTAATTATTGATCTTTTAATATACGCATTTTATTAAAATACCTTTGTTTCGTGTATATTAAATTAATAATGCGTCAAATTGGGGACAGTGCTCTTTGATGGGTGAGTCCTATTATTGGCTGAACGTACGACGCGTTGCGTGAGCTCAGTACAGAACACGCAAGCTAACCACTCAAGGTCACTGGCATATATCTGCGTCTTAATAGCTTGCTTCGTTCGCATCATGTGTTTTCCAGTTAGTCGTATTATATGTATATCTATTTTTTTTATTCCACTTGCACTAGTATATTTTTATCAGTAACTAGCTTCTGCCCGCGACTTCGTTCGCGTGGAAGTCGTAAGACACCATAATATACATTAACAACCACATTTTTATAAAAAAAACTGCCTCGTTGGTCTATTGGTCGCAAGCGCTCTGTTGAGCATGAGGTCCTGGGTTCGATTCCCGGATCAGGCAACGTGTTTTTGGGTTTTCCATCTGGAATCTGTCAGTTACACCCCGAAGTCTGGATTTGTGACCGATTAATGGCAATTGGCTCGCCCCCTATTACATAGGCCCAAAAAATAACTATTGAAATTTAATGTGGGTGTACTATAGGTAGGTATACCTCTGCCTAACCTTTTGGGGAATACAGACGTAATGCTATGTTATTTTTATAAAATATAAACACATACATAAAATCACGCCTTCTTCCCGTGGGGGTAGGCAGAAACTATAGAACGCCATCTGCTACGCTACTTACATACTTCTTTTGCTTCGTTTACGTTCATACATCAGTACCCCAAGTGTAAGTTGGCAAGTGAGTAAACGTAACTAGCGCGTTTCCGTTAAGATTTTTATTCCACTTGAACGTCCACGCCGCGAACTGTCAATGCACAGAAACGTCACGATGACAAAATCACTCAAACTTCAAACTGAAGTATAAATACAGATTAAAAAGATTTGAACTGTTTACACATGTCAGTGCCAACTACGTTTAGTTCCGCGTCCGAAACGCCAGTAATATTGCAAAAAGGAGCTTTATTAAAGCCCTTTAGAGCTGATTTTCATTAACTCCTATAGTCGACACTGTAGTGTTCCCTAACGTAAGATGACAAAAACTTTTTCGATACTCAAGTATCTCCTGACGTTCAAGTGGCTTAGCATTATGATCTATCGGTCAAATTTTAACGCAAACGAAATCGTTACGTTTACTCTCTTGCAAGCTTACACATGGGGTACTGGTCATACACGCACGCCTATTCCGAGTATTACACACCTTTCTGAAGAACATCACCAATTAGGTCACTATTATTTTGTCCTCCTAGAGCGTCTCAAGGCGTTTCCATTCACATCTGGCTTGTAAATACCTTTTGTTAGTCGCCTTTCATTCATCCACTCAACATGACTAAACCATATAATCATACTCTTTTCAATGTTTGTCACTACATCTTCTTACCGTACCGTTGCCTTATCACATATTTTTTTAGTTATCAGTAATGTTGTCGGGGTAAGGGACTTACTAAAGAATGGGCAGCAGCGTTATCTATGCATTTTATCACCATACTGCGATCGCCAACCCGCCTGCCTAGCGTGGCGATTATGGCAAACCTATATCCAGCAGTGGATTTCTTTCGGCTGGAAAAAAAAAAATTTTTTCGTGTGTCGTTATGCGTTACGATTTCATCACACCTGTATTCATTTTAGGGGTAGATAGAACCACCACATATATATTATAGTACACCCACATTTTGCTAGTTACGTTTAAGTTCCAAGTAATAGGGCTCTATAGTTGTCCGTCTGGTGCCGGACGTAAAGAATAGCACCACCGTAGTTCTTATCGTGGGGACCGTAAAAAAAAAAGAAAGATACTTCAGATTTTACCCAACTGTGGCGGACCCTTAAAGAAGGGTAATGTTTTAATTAGTAAACTAACGTCTATCGGGTGGTGTCACGTAAACGGTACTATAATATTATTAATTTACTGCACTTTAATTTATATTTTGTTTTGTTGACATTATTTTGTTTGTATTTATATTTTATTCTATGTAATAATTTGCACGCCGTAAGCTAGACCGTCTGCATGATGCCAGACGTAAAGAATAGCACCACCCTATTTCTTCCCGTGGGTGTCGTAAAAGGCGACTAAGGGACTTACTAGAGAATGGGCATCAGCGTTCTCTATGCATTTTAACACCATATTGCGATCGCCAACCCGCCTGTCAAGCGTGGCGATTATAGCAAACCCTCTCCCCTCTTTGGGGGAGGCCCAAGTCTAGCAGTGTACGTCTTTCGGCTGAAACGATGAATTTAGGTAAACCGTAGCCGATCTCATTAATTTATGTACAACATCTTTTAACTGTATCTACACTCATAGCAAATAAAGTTCTGATTCTGATTCTGATATGTAGATCACCATGGAGATGAACTTAAACCCCCTTATTACAAAACAAGGTTTATCTTCAGACCCAGGTTTAAAACATGGAGCCATTATTGAATTTCGAAATTTATTCCGACCATGGTAAAGTTCCTAAACACAAAACTGACAACTTAGTACCGAACTAAGTTTTCAGTTTTGTATAAAGAACCGTATTTCAATCACTGTTACGTTCTTATTACAAAAACTGGGTGCATGGTTTAAGCCATGTCAAAATATAAATCTTGTTTTGTAATAAGGCGGGGAGTGTTTCTATGCATTTGTTTTATCTTAATACTGACTCCTGAAATACAGGTACACCTAGTTCAGGAGTCAGAGGCTTCAAACAAATTCTGTTCCTATCCTATTATGTCAATAAAGAATTATTAATTTAAAATTTAATTTAATTTAAATTTAAAATTTAAAAAAAATTATCCGCGGCTCCGATAGATCGTATACTCCTTTTCCTTCCTCCTTTCCTTTCATCTCAGTATCCCAGTGCAGTTCAAACTCTTCCCCCACACAATACAAAAGTGTAAAGTTAAAGTGTAAGGAAGTTTGTCACGTCGCGTCGTCGTCGCACAGTCATCGCGTAGTCGGCGAGAGCTCGCGAGCGGCTTGCACTGACTTGCACAAGTTTTTGTGGACGTACTTAGAGCTGATACTTGCTTGAGAACGTAACGGGTTAGGAGAATAAATAGGAAATAATATGCCATTTCATTTTCCGGGTTCGTTTATTTAGATGTACAGATTTAAAAGCGATATCCTCCTAAACTATTTATAGATATTTTATGATGTTACGAACACCCTGCCAGGGTTGCCAGTTTGTGCGAAAGGGATATCGTGGTCCTGGCATACAGGCAAATGAAGGAATACGGGTGGATTTTAGTCAGCAAAGGTCTGACACGCCATCTCCCGCTCCGCCCAGAGCGGGAGAAGTTATTTGATAATTTCACATCCAAAAAAAAAAAGTGGTGTTACTAACTTAATATTTGCCAAACCATACTTTTGTAAAATGTATGAAATGAAATGAAATCGTTTATTCTGTAAATAGGATATCAGAATCACTTTTACACGTCATAATAAAAATAAAAATAAATAAGCTAGACGTAGTCGACATTTCCTATCTGACTACCCCTGAGAAGAAATGGCGAAACTCAGGGGTCAAAATCTCTTTTAAAGTCCAGACATAATCATGGTCAGATCATGTGAGGACCATGTAGATCCGTGTCTGAAATGAGTTGTCCTGTCCAATTAGTGCAAGCATTTGTCAGTAATCGTGCCGCTCAAACATATCTTTTCTCCAGGTGAAAGATATTAATGCCCGTGACTGTATACGGATTCTCTTGGCATGATAACTTAGACTTTATCATCCAGTTAGTAATTTCTAGTTCCTGAGATTATCGCTGCTGGTACAGTGTCAACACCATGTCAGGACCATTTTGTAACAATTTTAGTGGTACTATCATTGCACATAGAATAGAATAGAATACTCTTTATTATGTACACCATCAAAGTTATAGATATAAATGTTGAAATTTTACATAGGGTGACACAATGGGCGGTCTTATCGCTGAAACCGATCTTTTACAGACAACCTTTGGATGGATTAAAGGGAGCAGGAGAGACAATACTGCAGGTAGTCAGTGGTGTACCATTAACATATACAATAAATACATACATACACAAAGCATACACTTATCTAATAAACACACACACTTGCACTTGCACACTACATACTTGCATACAATCATACAGCGCGTGAAGAAAAGGAAAGCATAAGCATAATCAGCCTATAATGCTCCCACTGCTGGGACACAGGCCTCCTCTCTTCGAGAGGGTCTGGGCTGTAATCCACCACGCGGGCCCAGTGCGGGTTGGTAGATGTCACAAGTCTTCGAATGTTTGGTTCTAGAACATGCCGGTTTCCTCACGATGTTTTCCTTCACCGTTTTGAGAGCAGTGGTGATGAAATTATTTACACAAAGTAAAGCGCCTGCCTGGGTTCGAACCCACGACCTATGACTCGGTAAGTCGGGGCCGTTACCACTGGGCCACCACTGCTCCTCCACTGAAAAGGAAAGACCTATACCGATATCTGTTGTTAGAAAGAGATGAATATACATATTTAGTTACGTCACTAGCTGCTGCATGTTCATTGGCGCGTACGTAATAATAATAATTATTATTGTTAGTTATCAGGCAACTGCCTGGCATTTACTTTAACATTATTGAGCGCAGGTACGCATCTAAAGGTGTATTACCTTTAGATGCGTTATCATTGATGTCAGGACCATTTTTGTAACAAATTTTGTAACAGCAACGGATTCATTTTTTGAGTTAACTTTGTAACAGAATCTCTGAAAGTGGCACCGGTGACTGAAAAGTTGTGCGGAAATCGGTTGACATGGTATGCGCATGTGATGCGGAGGAATGAGGAAAATGTCGTGAGGAAAGTTTTGAGTATGAATGTCGATGGCTATAAGAGTAGGGGAAGACCAAAGAAACGATGGATGGACTGTTTGAAGGATGATATGGCTAGAAAGGGAGTGACTACCGAGATGACGACGAACAGAGAAGTATGGAAAAAGGGACATGTTGCGCCGACCACAAATAAATTGGGATAAAGGCAGGAGAATGATGACTAAGGGCCGGCGCTCACTGCTGGCATGGCACGGCAGATTGTGCTGCGGCGGTCCGTAGCATGCCGTGGCATGGCAGGTTATGCTCCGGCATGCCGCGGCGTGCCATGGCATGCCGTGGCATCCCGTGGTATCCCGTGGCATGCCATGGCATTCTGCTGAAAGCCCAGCCATTCTGCTAGCTTAGCAATCATAATTCCTCGACGCAAAGTGACCCATACGTCTCGCAAGATGCAATAGCGTGCCGCGGTAACCCGTGGAATGAAACGGCATGACTCGTCATGCCGCAGCATCCCGCGGCATGCCGGGGCGCGTCGCGTCATGTCACAGTATCCCGCGGCACGTCGCGGCATTGTGGTATAGAAATAAAGTAACATGGACTCTAAACTCATTGAAATAAAATTAAAAATAACTTGATTAGTAATAAAATCCATCCCATCCCGTGCCGTGCCGGCAGTGAGCGCCGGCCCTTAGTAACAGAAATCCATCTGAAATTAAAAGTATCAATAGACAAGAACTTCTCCTTTCTGAAATTAATATTAGAATGCACAGCATAATCAGTCTATAATGTTCCTTCCCACTGCTGGGATACAGTACTCCTCTTAGTGAGAGGGAGTGGGCTGTAATCCACCACGCGGGCCCAGTGCGGGTTGGTAGATGTCACAAGTCTTCGAATGTTTGGTTCTAGAACATGCCGGTTTCCTCACGATGTTTTCCTTCTCCGTTTTGAAAGCAGTGATGATTAAATAATTTACACAAAGTAAAGCTGCTGTCTGAGTTTGAACTTATGACCCACACTCGTAACTCGTTACCACTGGGCCACCACTGCTCCGAGGAATATTGCATCGACAAAAATGGACTTGGACTGAGACAATCAATCTGCCTAGCCTTTTCCCTGAGCTGCACGATTACTGACAAATGCTTGCACTGATTGGACAGGTCCACTCAAATTTGTTGTTGGTTCTTTCCTCAAAATACCATTTCAGACACGGTACATGGTCCTCACATGATCTGACCAAGATTATGTCTGGACTTTAAAAGAGACTGACCCCTGAGTTTGTTTCGCCATTTCTTCTCAGGGGTAGTCAGATAGGAAATGTCGGCTACATCTACATTTTTTTTTTTTATATGACGTGCAAAAGTGATTCTAATATCCTATTTACAGAATAAACGATTTCATTTAATTTAATTTCCCAACCATGTTGGGGTCGGCTTCCAGTCTAACCAGATGCAACTTAATACCAGTATTTTACATGGAGCGACTACCTATCTGTTCTCCACAACCCAGCTACTGGCTATCACGATACCCCTTGGTAAGATTGGTAGTAAGACTTTTGGGCTTCTGACGACCCGTAACGACTGTCAAAGATCCACGAATGACAGCCGGGACCAACGGCTTAACGTGCTTTCCGAGGCACGGAGGTGTTTCGATATGTAATGGATGATCCACGAACCGACTGCGATAAGCTTAGCTTAATATTCGATCGATCCATGCTTTTAGCCACGAGCTCCGGCCCTCTAAAAAAATCTTGGACTGAGACAGAACAGATGTTACAATTTGGACCTTTTATTTTTTTAATTACAGTATATGTAAACACATATAAAGACTTCTACAGACAGGCTCGACACGCGACGCGACACAAAGGCCCTGCGTGTCATGCGACGAGCGGTGCCTTTGTGTCGCGTCGCTAGTCGCGCCGGTCTGTAGACGCCTTAAACAGACAAGAAGAAAGGAACAGAAAAAAATACGTACAAAGGTGATGCTTGTTTCTAAAGAAATCTCCTCCAGCATACCTGCGACAGGAAAGTAGACGAAGAGATGTAGACAACGTGTGGAAGAGTAGAAGAGAAACCAAAATACATAAAATAATATTATATTCATCATCATGAGCATCATTTCAGCCGAAAGACGTCCACTGCTGGACATAGGCCTCCCCCAAGCACCGCCACTTCGACCGGTTCTGTGCTTACCACATCTAGCGGATACCTGCAGGCTTCACAAGGTCATCGGTCCACCTTGTAGAAGGCCTTCCAACACTACGTCTTCCAGTACGCGGCCGCCACTCCTTTCGTCCCCATCGGCCATCAGTTCTGCGAGCAATGTGCCCTGCCCACTGCCACTTAAGCTTGGCAATTCTTCGGGCTATGTCGGTTACCTTGGTTCGCCTGCGGGTGTCTTCAATTCTGATTCAATCACGTAGGGAAACTCCAAGGATAGCCCTCTCCATTGCCCTTTGTGTGACTTTTAGCCTTCTGATAAGGCCCATTGTGAGCGACCACGTTTCAGTGCCATAGCTCATCACATTATATTAATACTAGCTGCGCCCCACGGTTTCACCCGCGTAAGTTTCGATCCCGTGGGCATATAAGGATAAAAGTAACTTATATGTTAATCCAGGGTGTCAGCTACCTCGATACAAAATTTTATCAAATTTGGTCCAGCCGTTTTTACGTGAAAGAGTAACAAACATCCATCCATCCATCCATCCATCCATCCATCCATACTTACAAACTTTCGCGTTTTAATATTAGTAGGATTATTATATTAATATTAATATTATTAAATATAAACATACAATAAGAGAATATACTTACATACATACTTCTCTGTCGTCTCTTTTTTTTTCTTTTTTTTTCCACCTTTTATTTATACTGAATTATATTTATGTCTTATATTGAAAGTGTTACAGTTACATTCTCGCCTGCAGTCGTCTCGTTACACATTCATGAGTGGCTGGGCGTGTTCCAATCACAGATAACACGCTCGTGCTGCAATCTATGAATAGATTCCAAGCTAGTTTTACATGAAAAAGAACTAAACTAACATCTATATTCTCAGACTAGCTGTTGCCCATGACTTCGTCCGCGTGGAATTTTATGTTATCTTGCACCACTTAGAAATTTAAACATTGTAATCTAACATTGATACATTTGTAGTAGTTTTCTTATGTTTCAATCAACAATCAATCAACTCAGCCTATAGCAGTCCACTGCTGGACATAGGCCTCTCCCAGGCGGCGCCACAACACCCTGTCCTCCGCCTTCCGCATCCAGTCTGTCCCAGCCACCTTTTAAGGTCGTCGGTCCATCTAGCTGGGGGGCGTCCCACACTACGCTTGCCGATACGCGGTCTCCACTCCAGGACTTGTCTGCTCCACCGGCCATCGGTCCTTCGACAAACATGGCCAGCCCACTGCCACATCAGCTTGCTTACTCTGCAGGCTATGTCGGTAACTCCGGTTCTCTTCCGGATAACTTCATTTCTGATCTTATCCTTCAGAGAAACTCCGAGCATAGCCCGCTCCATAGCACGCTGAGTGACTTATGTTTACTAATGATAAACTGACGCCTCTATTTAATTTTTTGCAATAATAAAACTTCTACTCTACTACTCTACGAGTAGACGAATTTTCCAAACCTATTTCAAAAATTTGTCTGCTTAACATTATAAATAACGCAATGGCGTGGGTGAACAGTCAAAATGAAACCCATTGCGATCGATTGTGATTTTATGTGTGTTACGAAATTGACCCGTAGATTTCTAAATCAAATAGGTGATAAGAAAGAAAGAAAGAAATGTGCGTTTATTGGCATTACAGAAAAAAAGCACCTTTTATCTATAAAAACAAAACAATTATTATAATGCCAAAAGGGCCTCAGCTCAGCATAATGTCAGATGACAACACAAGGTGTACCACCTGACGCTGATTTTCAGCTGCCACCCACGAGTGCCATACGCTAGAATAATAAACACATAGAGAATTGTGTGTCAGTTTTTAGGGTTCCGTAGTAAACAAGGAAACCTTATAGTTTCGCCATGTCCGTCTGTCTGTCTATCCGTCCGTCCGTCTGTCCCCGGCTTAGCTCAGAGACGCTAAGTCATAAAAAGCTGTAATTTGGCATGGAGGTACATATTAATCACGCCAAAAACGTCGTAAAATAAAACCATGAAAAACATTTTTTGTTAGGGTACCTCCCTTACACGTGAAATGGGGATGATATTTTTTTTCTCATCTATTCCATGATGTGGGGTATCGTTGGATAGGCCGTTCAAAAATACTGTGGGTTTGTCCGAACTATTTTCAATTAAAGGATCCGTTTGCGTAATATTAAGCTTTAAAGTGCTATTTTTTGTTAGAGTCAAGTGTCCCCCCCCCTGCCAGCTAAATGGTTGGTTTTGGATATGTGAAAAAATTCATGACAGTAGTATATATAACGAAATTAAAAGGAAAACTATCACAACTAAGTAGGGTTTACAAGTTAACGAGTAATCGTCGACCAACTTAAATTTGCAGTTGAAGAATTGACCGTAACGTATATGTATGGGAGAGCATGTTTTTCAACTACAATGTTAAGTTTGTTTTTGGGATGAATTCATCCTAACTACGGAACCCTTCATTGTGCGTGGTCCAACACGTACTTGGCCGGTTTTTTAATTAATTAGGGAATAAATTAAAGGTAATAATATAGAAAAGCTCATACAAAATAAAATAAAATGTATGACATACATGTGTGTGTGTTGTGTTGTGATTAATGGAAAACTAAAATAAATACGTAATACCTGTGTATTACCTACATTAAAAAAATATAAATAGACAGTAACTTCAATGCAAAGTCGGGTGACTGCATTGTTCTTCTAAACTACGAAACGAATTTTGATGCGGTTTTCATTACCATTTAAAGTATATTAAAATAATAATAAATAACGAATAAAAATTAAAAATGCGAATATAATATACGGATAAATAATAAAAATTAAATATTACGGATTTTGATACGGTTTTCATTACCATTTAAAGCAGGGATGCACAGACTTATTGAGACCATGGGCAACTTGGGCTAATGATGAACTAATGGCGGGCCACCAGCACATAAAATTTAATTTAAAAATCATATACCAGTTTGAAGCGTGGCAATGCATTGTGCTCACAATATTTTTAACATTTGGCTCGAATTTACTTGTAGCTACACGTAAAATTGCTTCCAAACTTTCATTTGCAAGGCGGTTTCGATTTTTGGTTTTATTATTATTCAATACCGAAAAATCTTCCGAGTACGTATCATGCACCGCACAGCGAGCGCACAGGCGTATTTATAAAACGTTACTCAGTACTCAACATTACTTAAGATCAAAAAATTCTACCAATCCAATGGCTTGAATCTAGTCTTAAGTAATGTTCATGTGAATACTGAGTAAAGTTCTAAAAATACGGGCCTTAGTAACGCGCGCGATTCAAATTTATATTATTTGTAAACCTCAGCAATATTTTTCCATCAAATATACGAGGGAATATTTTTGCTGGCGGGCCACTGGCATATTGTCGGAGGGCCGCGTGCGGCCCGCGGGCCGCGGTCTGTGCATCCCTGATTTAAAGTATAAAACAATCATAATTAACTAATAAAAAATAAAAATGCGAAAATAATAGTGCGAGAGCCTATGACCAAAATGCCTTTTCGTTTTATCATCAAAACCGAATAAAATCGATAGATTTGGTTATTCCGAATCTAAAAATCTTAATTTCAGATATTTCCCGCGTCCATCTGACCAGATAGCATTTTCAAAATTTAAAATAATATACCGAACTGTTTCATAGCAATTTGTCTGATTTCAGAATGTAGTTGAACGATAGATTTTAGATAACGACAACACAATTTTCAAACACCAGTACCGTCGCACGTACCCAAGAAGCAATAAATAAAACCCACTGCAAACCGTCTGGAAATGTTGTTTTCAAGTGAACATCGGTCAGTTGATGGAACTAAATCATATTTCAGAAGAAACTGCGTTGACATAGCAGAAATGGGCTTCTATAAAACCACCACGTTTCTGACTGGTACACACGGCTACACATCAAGCTATACATTCCAGTATATGCTGATCTCGCATTGGATAGGATCCGTACAATGAGAGGTCAGCTGATACTGGAAATTTATAGCTTGATGTGTAGCCGTGTGTAACTACCCACCAAATCAAGAAAATTAACGATTTTATACGGTTTTGGCCATAAAACGATGCGACATGGTTTTGGTCATGGCCTCTCGTACTATAAGATGACATGATGTTTAAACAACACATCAAATTGTCGGAAAAGCTACTTTAAGAGGTTCTCGCATCCATGATATCCCATTCATAGGTTTAAGAAATGCATTAACTGAACCTTCACTTAGGGTACAATGATACTGGACGGCACCGATCAGCACCTCTCACCCGCGTTCAGTTTCTTTAGTGAACTTAGCACTTAGCACACGGACACATTCACACACATACATACGCATACCAGACAAAAACAGATTACAATAAGGCCAGGATTAAAGATAATTTATTTTAAAATAGGGGTTATTTTAAAATAAATTATCTTTAATCCTGGCTTTATTGTAATTTATTTTTGTTTTTATTTCATTTTAATATTGTTCTCAATTTTTGATCTAATTTTAAATCAAAATTAGATCAAAAATTGAGAACAATCTCCTTAATTTATTCAAATATTGTTTTTATTTATTGAGATTATTTTATTTCTTTCATACCATTTTTATTTTTCTTATTCTATATTTAGTGCTTAAATTACAATGTTTATTAAGAAACGTAATTTTAAATAAGATATTTTTATCACCTTTTGCTGCATACTTCATTACAGCCGAAAGACGTCCACTGCGGGACATAGGCCTTCTCCAATGGGGGGAGGGGGGTTGCCATAATCGCCATGCTTGGCAGGCGGGTTGGTGATCGCAGTAGAGTGTTAAAATGCATAAAGAACGCTGCTGCCCATTCTCTAGTAAGTCCCTTAGTCGCCTTTTACGACACCCACGGGAAGAAATACGATGGTGCTATTCTTTACGTCCGGCACGACACAGAACCCTGCTGCATACTTATATTTACTTAATTGTAATATAAATGGAAGAAGTCACTGGCTCCTGAAATACAGGTACTCTAAACCTAGCTCTGGAGCCAGGGTCTCAAGTTTTTCTGTAACCTGTTTAAGGCAATAAATCATTTATTTACTTATTTATTATATACAACATTATTTTTAGTTTATGCGAAACCTGAATATAATTTGTTCAGAATAAGGAACTGAATCGATTTCAATAATTTTTACACCATGTTTTTTTTTCCCAAAATTTTTTAAGTGTGATGGAAATTGTTACCATTTAATTACTTACGATACAATCGCCGTACGGTTAGGTACCTACTGCCAAATTATTATCAAAGAGCGCAAGACGACCCTGGAGGTGCGGGGGTTGTTAGCATGTTTTTGTACGGACAACCCGGTAACATAACGACCTTATAACTTTGTGATTTTTCATGATACAGTTTTGAAATTTTGTACATGGATTCTTTACATAAAAATACTAGACACGTGTTTCGGGTTTCGCATATACTAAAAATAATGTTGTATATAAATAATTTAGTTATTAGAGCTAAAACTACCCTACTAACGTGTTTAACCCTCCACCACTCTAGGTGAACCGTGAAACCCGAACCCGTTCTATCAAGACTAGGTACGCGATACACAGCTGTAGACCGCTATTGTCATTTGAATGAACTTGAGAGGACGTCTTTGTATCGTTCGTGGAATGTGAACGAATGAGTGAATGAATTGAACTTTACCTTTGTACTATTTACTCGTGTATAGAATTTGTTCTAGGAACATCACCTTGCAATTATTCATTGTTCTTAAAAGTGAGAAGAGTAGAAATGGAACTATTAAATAAATGCTGGACCGAATTGGCTAATTTTTGTTCTAAATTGTTCTTAATAGTTCAAATTAGGTTTTTACGGTTACAGAAACTGGAAAAGTCCATGGTATGGACAGAACGTCTGTCGGGTCAGCTATTTGAAATAAGATTAGATATTGAAGTATTTATATTAACATGTTTTATTTTGTATTTAATGTGTATTATTAAATGTAAATTTTTATTCTTGTAAATTATAATTTATCGTCAAAATATTATTGTATTTTTATTATATTGTTTTTAATGGGTCTGGTTAACTAGTTGTGTATTTTTATAGTCCATTACAAAGGTACTGGAGGCGCGAAGTGGAGGAGTGTATATTTAGTAACAATGAGTATGTTTATACTTTAAAAATACACAACTAGTTACCAGACCCATTAAAAAAAAATAAAAATAAAAACAATACAATAGTTGTGTATTTTTATAGTCAATTACAAAGGTACTGGAGGAGCAAAGTGGAGGAGTGTATATTTAGTCGCAAAGAGTATGTTTCTACTCTTTGCAAAAACAAAAATAATTATCAAAAAATCTTAAGCATAAAAAAAAAAATATAATAAAAATAAAATAATATTTTGACGATAAATTATAATTGACAAGAAAAAAAACTTACATTTAATAATACACATTAAATACAAAATTAAACAAATAAAACAATTAGTATAAACTTCTAAACACAACGGACTGATCCGTTGTGTTTAGAAGTTTAAACTTAATTATTCAATGAGCAGCTGGTACTCTGGTACCCACTATCCTTACACCCCAACAAAATCTGATACGTCACTGCCAATTATCTACTCACCATAAAATCAAGGCACCCGCATCTCGTGACAGTTTCGTGACTGACAAGCAATTATCAAGTTTCAATATTTGAATGTCCCCAACAATTTGAGGAGCTAAGTCGTGCCTGTCTGCCGTCATCATAGCATGGATGACGTAATCAAGATGGATGCTGCAATCCTTCCTGTTCGTAGGGATCAATAAGGAGCTAAGCCGATGTATAAGAATGATGCCATGGGATCTGCGGAAAAGCTAGAAAGTGGTGACGGGTGGGCGTTTTTGGGGGACTGTCGCATGTAATTTTTGACGTTTGAAAAGTGCTGATTCTCAGCCTAGTTTGAATAAATGACTTTTGATTTTGCTAATGTTTTATCTGCATTGTTTGCGAGTATCATGTGATGGTAAACTTTGATCAATCCTCTTGCTATCATAATTATGACTATAAATACTATCTCTATAATGTTTGTGTAGGGCAATCGTTCTTCTATTCCATGAAGAAGTTATTTTGATCATCTAGGTCATTGGTAGAAAAATTAAAGAAAGAAAATACGGATAATTGCGGTAAACATGACGCAAAGAAGGAACACCAATACAAAAAGAACAAGTTGGGGAAAAATATGCGTCACATCCACGCAAAACGGCCATCGCTCAGCATAATGCTGTTACCCTATGCTAGACATAGCCCTAGCGCTGGTTTTCAGCGACAGCCGACGTTGACGTGATGACGTCGACCGGTGCAGCATACAGAGAGATTATTTAAAAAAATAAATACAAACTACTTAATTCCACATGTTACACACGTGTATAGGTAATTTAACTCTATACATATATGAAACTGTTTACATTGAAAAACACTACATCTGTACGTATATATCACTAGTATAAAACAAAGTCGCTTCCCGCTTCCCGTCTGTCCCTATGTATGCTTAGATCTTTAAAACTACGCAACGGATTTTGATACGGTTTTTTCTAATAGATACAGTGATTCAAGAGGAAGGATTATATGTTTAGAAAATATCACGCGGGCGAAGCCGCGGGCAGCAGCTAGTCGATAATAATTCTAAAATTAATTCTTGTCAATGTATATTAATTATCTTTTTGAGACTAACTGTACAATAATAATGTAATAACCCTGAAATCAAGTCATAAAAAACCCTCAAAATAGTTTGACCGGATTTTGTCTAAAGCCGAAACCTCACCCGCTTCTTTGATTCCCCCACTCCGAGATCCTCTGCGTAAATACAAAATTTCTTCACAAGTTCTAAGAATAAATGGTTCGACATTAATCAGTGCAGCTACCCCGCTTCGGAGGAGCGATGATAGACGAACGTCTTTTGTTAAAACACCCTTTTACATCTTAATATATTTTCTTTTAAGTGACAGTAAGGTACAGCCTTCAGCAGTATAGCGTATGAGTGATTGACATGAATTGTCTGTTCGAAAAGGGGTGTCTTCCCTTGAGAGAAACGAAGATTTTAAAAATAGATACCTCCAGTGTTTTTGTGTTATTTAGGTAGGAGCTTGTGTGTGTGTATGTGTGTGTATGCCAGCATACATGACTGTGAACGGAGTAATTTTAAACTCAGTGATTGATAATCCCTTAGTAAAACTTTACTGGCATGGTACCAATTCTAAATCCAGACTGACAAACTGCATTTAGATACTAGCTTTGAAATAATATAAAATGATCAATAGGATTAGCATAAAAATATTATTTTAATCTCGATTATGATTGAAATATGATGTAAATGTAATCCTTGGTCAATCCCTAATATCAGGTGGGATGACACTGACAGCTCACTCCACGCTCACTGCACCTAAGTTATCACGGTGAGATGGTTACAGAATAGCACAGCTGATCAAGGAAACATGAAGAAATTTTTATTTCGAAAACCTATTACACGATTGACGATTTACGGTTATTCTGACATATTTATTGTGATCCTGGTTTCAGTTATATTTTATTTCTGTTTGAAATTATGTAGTCCTCTTTTTAGGTTTCCGTACCAAAATGTTAAAAAGGAACCCTTATGGTGAGACTAAGTCTGTCTGTTACACCTGGATATCTCAAGTACTAGGTACTAATGCTATAAACTTGAAATTTAGAATAGTTTTTTAAATGACGTTTGCTCAACTATTTTGCAAACAAGAAATAGATTAAAAAAAAAAAAAAATTGCAAAAGGGACTGAAAGGGGGTCTTAAGGGGCTACTAGGGAACATGAAAGACCGCTATTTGCACAAATCTCAATTTTTTTTTTTTTTAGTTTCCGACTTTTGATGAAAAAGTTAAAAAAATACCGTTCCGTACCGTTATCTCTGAAGTTTGCATAGATAAAAATCTGAAATTATTCTATGTGATAGAAGTGTATGTAAAGATTACAGGAAAAATAAAACGATGTCTCTAAATAGCAAAGTTTTTCAGAAATCATCAACATATTACGTACGGAACCCTAGGTGTGCGAGTCTGACTCGCTCGTAACCGGTTTTTTTTTAATTTGTGATTCCAATGATCTGCTACTTATTTTGGATTTTTTATTAGGAATTGTAGGTACAACTTTGCATGCCCATGTGACGGTAAATTATGGAGATCTTTATTATAATATACGTAATATTATATTATAAAAAACACCTATGTACTAATAATACCCATGTTTGCAAAGAAACCAATGATTTGATTTGATTTGTTCAAATTCGTCGCAACTGATAGTCGAACGATAAGTTTTTACGCTTCGTGCATAGGGTTCGATCTTTGAACGAAAAATATATGTTTTGGTCATTGGTTAATGGTTCCGGGTCAGATTTACACATTACCAAAACAATAAAATTATAGTTCTGGGTGTGACTAATTACCTGAGGGGCTTTGTGGCTAAGTAATAATAGCCACATGGTTCTATCAATCAGGTTAAGCTACGCTTGCCGCGGTTGGTCCGTGGATGGGTGACTCAAACTCAAAGCATTTATTTCAATTAAACCATTTACAGACACTTTTGAATTGTCAAGGAGTTGGTCAGTTAGACATATGAAGCTAGTTGATATCTTTATATACTAAGACTCCTCCGTGCCTCGGAAAGCAAGTTAAGCCGTTGGTCCCGGCTGTTATATGTAGATCTTTGACAGTTGTTACGGATCATCAGAAGCCCGAAAGTCTGACAACCAGTCTTACCAAGGGGCATCGTGTTACCCAGTAACTGGGTTATGGAGGTCAGATAGGCAGTTGCTCCATGTAGAAATACTGGTATTCAGCTGCATCCGGTTCAGGGACCATTTTGGTTACCCATTGAAAGGGTTTTCGATAGGGTTTTTCTAAGCGGTTAAACAAAAACCCATACGATATGGCCGGGTAACCCTTATGAACGGCTTAAATTAAATTTTGGTAATCCATTGAAAGGGTTTTTGATAAAAACCCATACGGTGTTGGTAACCCTTTTGAACGACTTAATTTAAGCCATTCAAAATTACCCAGACCGTATGGGTTTTTGATTAACTGCTTAAAAAAACCCTATCAAAACCCTTTCGATTGAAAGGGTTTTCGATAGGGTTTTTCTAAAATACGAGTAGTAACCAAAATGGTCCCTGGGTAGAATAGAGATAGAATTGGTCATGCTACGCGTGCTGGGTGGATATCGAAATAACATAATATTATGATTTTTTCATGTTACTGGGTTTCAAGTAGGTATAGAACCCATTGAATTTGTTATCATGTAACCCTTTCACTGGGGTTCAAGTATAAAACCCATTCAATGGGTTATCATGTAACCCTTTCAATGGGTTTCTAATGTAAAACCCTTTCAATGGGTTACATCATGATAAAGGTAACCCATTGAATGGGTTACCACTTCGAAAGGCTCTTAACCGGGGTTGTACGGTCCTTGATCCGGTTAGACTGGAAGCCGACCCCAGCATAGTTGGGTAAAGGGTAGGCAGATGATGTGTGACTAATTACCTAACCTTGCTCTAACAAGGAATCAAACCTAGAATCGCTAGTACAAATAACACAAAAAGCCAAATTATACTTATGAATAAATGACCGGTACAATTCATATAAAAATGATATAAAGGGGGAAACACAAAGCTAACTCGGATTAGGTGCAAGGGGGAAGTTGTAAAAACATAAATTACGATTCGATGGAATCACGGTTATAAAAAAGTTAGTTACATAAAAACTTGGTAGCAGGTAGGCTAATTTCATTTCTTATGATTTCCCAACTCATGTAATATGTATGGGGCTTCCTGAAATATACGGGGATCGGGAATTGTGGAAGTATGGCTGTAAGACAAAGAAATGTAGCAGATTTTGAAGTAATTCTTAACACTTTCATACTGTTTCTTAGACTTTTTTAATCGTTGCCTTTGTTATTTGTTGTATGTGTTTTTACTATTGTTGTTGTTTTGAATTGTTGTGTTCGTTTGTGTATGGTTTTTTGTTGTTGTTTTTTGTGTTGCCTTTTTTGTTTCTCTTACTATTTCGAAGTTTTTGAATAAAATTTATCTATAAGGTCACCAAGTCCCAATAATACAGAAATACTCGTACATCGATAACACATTAAATATTTTATAGTCCACCTTATCGATTTCAATAACGGCGATCCTTAAGGGGACGATAACCAACTTGTAATGATTTTATACTGAAGATCACGTCTAAACGAGTAGTGTTAATAATTTGAAAAAAATATATGTTAAATTAGAACATTTTCGCAATAAAAATACGAATATTTTAGATTATATTTATATTATATTATATTACATAGTAAAACTAATTTGTAAAGTTATGTCTAATGCGGATAAAAAACTGAGAACAGCGCAAAATCTACCGAGCGTATTTTTCTGAAACCTTCACCAATTTATAGATAATTTAACTATTGATCTTTTAGTATACGCGTTTTATTAAAATACTTTTTGTTTTGTGTATAATAAATTAATAATGCGTAAAATTGGGGACAGCGCTCCTTGGTGGGCGAGTCCTATTACTGGCTGAACGTACGACGCATTGCGCGAGATCAGTATAGAACACGCAAGCTAACCACTCAAGGTCACTGGCATATATCTGCGTCTTAACAATCAATTCCTTGCATGTGCCCTTGATTGCTCACTAGACCAAATTTAGTTTTGAACACCCGGTCACAACTAGAACAATAACGTTGGCTTGCAGTGTTGTATATAAACGTGTAGGAAGGCTTACAAACACAACAACAGGCTTACAACACTTACTCTTGGCGTATTTGGCGCTTCTTGATAATAGCTCCATGTCGCTTTTCTTCGAAAGATTTGATATTTTTGCGAATAATAGAGCTCCAAGACGACCTGAGTAAAGCAAGCCTTTTTTTTTTTTTTTGTTCACGGTGTGGAATATCCTCATGGATGTCCTCCGCCCTGGAGGGGTCTGTCAGACTCTTACTGACTAAAAACCACCCCAGTGTTCCCCTCCCATACTTGCACCGGGGATCTTGGGATCTGTTATCGGGCCACCTCAAGTCTGGGGGGGGGGTTGAGGTGTCTGACCCCCCCCGCGACGTGTCATAGGGGCGCGCGTGGAACACTACGAGCCGCCACCTCGGGTCCAATGTGATAGGGGGCAGCGGACGTCCCCAAGTCCGCCGTCCCTGGACCCATTTAGGGGGGCTGGAAGAGGGCGTTATCCGCCCTCCGCCGACGCCCAGTGCGTCTGCTGCGGGCCGGGTGAGCGGACGAGATCTCCCGCTCCCTTTCCGCAGCCTACTTCTGCGACACGACTGTTTCGCAGAAGAACACCACCGCGTTCCAGGACTCCTCACTGCCGGCCATCGACTCGACCACGGCCGGCAGCGATAGGTCACTGCCTACTCCTGAGATGAGGGCACGGCGTGGCTCCTCCCAAGCGGCACACTCTGCCAGCGTATGCCGCGCCGTGTCCTCCCGGCAGAGTAAAGCGAGCCTGTCCCAACCTTTAGGATCAATAGCGCAAGCCTACGATGTTTCTTATAACACTAAAATCATCAGAACACTATACTGTAAAAAATAATCACATATAAAAAGACAAAGTTTAAAACTAATAAAGTAGCTATAAGAGTTTTCATATCGACTTAGTATCTTGATTGTTCTAAGAATTCCCGATAACGGCTTTATGATAAAATGGCTGGCTTGAATACTTAATCCGCCATAATGCAAAACAAGATTTATATTTTGACATGGCTTAAACCATGGAGCCAGTTTTTGTAATAAGAACGTAATAGTGATTGAAATACCGTTCTTTATAAAAAACTGAAACCTTAGTTCGGTACTAAGTTGTCAGTTTTGTGTTTAGGAACTTTACTATAGTCGAATAAAGTTCGAAATTCAATAATGGCTCCATGTTTTAAACCTGGGTCTGAAGATAAACCTTGTTTTGTAATAAGGGGGAATGGGTTTATGAAAATCACAATTAATTTTTGATCAAAGTAAACATAATTTTGATATAAACTGCGAAGTAAAATCCTTCCCTAAAAACGTGTGGCGTCCACCATTATTTTATTTTATTTATTTGGGACAAAAAACAGTTATACATTACAGCATTTACAAACGTACAACCAACACTATTGTCCACGAAATGATATCGGTGTATGAAAATGAACACATGTTTAAAACCAATTTTTTTTTACATAATTTTGAAGAAAACCCTACGAATTGAAAGAAGCGAATGACAAGAGCATCCGTCTTAAAGGCGACTTGCAAGAGAATTTGAAACCATTTTTAGATTGCGACAGCGCGAAAATATCAAAATCAATGAAATGTGTGTTCTAAGTTTCTAAAAGTCGGCGGAGAGGGGCTCTCACCCCAGCGGCTTCGGTAGCGTCCACCGCTATATGGCGGTCACCACTATGTGGCGGCCACCTCTATTTGATGGCCACCGCTATGTAGCGTCCATCGCTATGTGGTGGTCACCACTATGTGGCGGTCACCTCTATTTGGCGGTTACCGCTATGTGGTGGCTTACACTATTTGGCAGCCACCGCTATGTGGCACCCACCGCTGTTTGGCGGCCACCGCTATGTGGGACCCATCGTTATTTGGCAGCCACCGCTATGTGGCACCCACCGCTGTTTGGCGGCCACCGCTATGTGGGACCCATCGTTATTTGGCAGCCGTCGCTATGTGGCGGCCACCGCTATTTGGTGGCCACTGCCGTTTGGTGGCCACCACTATGTGGTGGCTACCGCTAAATTGCGGACGCTATATGGCGGCCACCGCTATGTAGCGGCCACCATTACGTAGTGGCCACCGCTATGTAACGGCCACCGCTATGTCACGGCCACCGCTATGTAGCGGCCACCGCTATTTAGCGGCTACCGCTATGAGGCGGCCACCGCTATTTGGCGGTTTCCGCTATTTGGCGGCCACCGCTATTTAGCGGCCACCGCTATTTGGCGGTCTCCGCTATTTGGCGGCCACCACTATGTAGCGGCCACCACTATGTAGCGGCCACCGCTATGTAGTGGCCACCGCTATTTAGCGGCCACCACTATAAGGTGGCCACCGCTATTTGGCGGCCTCCGCTATGTAGCGGCCACCGCTATGAAGCGACCACCGCTATTTGGCGGTCTCCGCTATTTGGCGGTCTCCGCTATTAGACGGTCACCGCTATGTGCCGGTCACCGCTATGTAGCGGCCTCCGCTATTTGGCGGCCACCGCTATATTGCGGACGCTATATGGCGGACACCGCTATGTAGCGGCCTCCGCTATTTAGCGGCCACCGCTATTTGGCAGTCTCCGCTATTTGACGGCCACCGCTATGTAGTGGCCACCACTATGTGGCGGCCACCGCTATTTAGTGGACGCTATATGGCGGCCACCGCTATGAGGCGGCCACCGCTATTTGCTGGTCTCCACTATTTAGCGGCCACCGCTATGTAGCGGCCACCGCTATGAGGCGGCCACCGCTATTTGGCGGTCTCCGCTATTTGGCGGTCTCCGCTATTAGACGGTCACCGCTATGTGCCGGTCACCGCTATATTGCGGACGCTATATGGCGGACACCGCTATGTAGTGGCCTCCGCTAGTTGGCGGCCAGCGCTATGTAGCGGCCTCCGCTATTGGACGGCCACCGCCATGTGGCGGCCTCTGCTATATTTTGAAGGCTACCGCTGTGTGGCGCCTCTATTTGGTGGCCATATATGGTGGCCTCCGATGTTCGGCGGCCACCGCTATGTGACGGCTGACCCTATATGGCAGCTTCCGCTATTTGACGAGCAACGCTATGTGGCGGCTGCCGCTATTTGGCGGCCACCGCTATTTAGCGGCCACCACTTTGTGGCGGCCACCGCTCTTCGACGTTCGCCGGTAAATTGCAGACGCATGTGGCGGATGCGTGTGGCGGCCACCGCTCTTCGTCATTTGAATTTCGAAATTCGAATTTCGAGTCTTTCCCTAAAACTTAATTACAGTGGTACCCAATTGATAAGGCGCGTCGTGAATCTTCGTTCGCACAGAAAAGAAAGTATGGCCCCGAAGATTAACGAAAGAATAACACTTACAATCAACCTTAGGTCACTATTATAAGGTTCGTAATACACTGGAGCTGCTAGCGTGCACTCGATCAGAAGTATGGCGGCTGACAAACATGCCACGCGGCGCGCGCTAACATGGCAGCAGCTGCCGACCAATAGCGGTACAGGAAAAAGAACCGTGGTGCGTGGAGCGTGCCGATTGCTCAATAGCATTTCCCGCACTTTTAAAATTCACCTTCTGCGCAGGTACATCGGTAAGCCATATCAATTGGGTACTACTGTACCACCTTTTGCCCCGTAAGGGTAACATTTGAATAAACCCAAAAACATGTAAGCCTTTATATTCTGTGAGCTTTAGGTATTGTATGTAAAATACCGAGTTTTGAATTAAGACGCAGATATATGCCAGTGACCTTGAGTGGTTAGCTTGCGTGATCTGTACTGAGCTCACGCAACGCGTCGTACGTTCAGCCAGTAATAGGACTCGCCAATCAAGGAGCGCTGTCCCCAATTTGACGCATTATTAATTTATTATAAACAAAACAAAAGGTATTTTAATAAAACGCGTATACTAAAATATCAATAATTATATTATCTTGGTGAAGGTTTCAGAAAAACACGCTTGGTAGATTTGGCGCAATTCTCAGTTTTTTATCCGCGTTAGATATAACTTTACAAAATAATTTCACCATGTAATATAAACATAATCTAAAATATTCACATAATAAGTTATTGAGAAAAAATCATCGAAAGTCGATTATCGTTGCCTTTATCAGAACGCGCATTAAAATTGTTCCATACAAACTTTGACATCCCCATATTCCCCTTTAGGGGGTAGTTAAAAAAAAAAATCGTTTACTTTATTTTAGTATTCGTACCAAGTTTCAAATTTATTAACTCAAGGAATAATTTTTTTCATACAAACAAAACCCCCCTTCTTCACCCCCTTAAATGTTGAATTTCGAACAATCCCTTCTTAGCGGATGCCTATAGTTTCCAACCATAAGCCGAAATATTGGTGATTTAAAAAATAAAGAACTTTATTACAAACAAAATTTCATCCTCCGTTTTACCCCTAAGGGCCCGTGCGCACATAGACGGATCGTCTGTTTTCTCGGTCCGTCTAAAGAGACGGATATGCCAGTGGTAGTACAATTTATATGACAATGTTCACATTTAGACGGACCGTCTTAGTGAAAAAAATACAGATGGTCCGTCTAAGTGGGACCGGGCCTTTATGGGTTGAAATTCTAACAACATCGTTGCGTTAGTTTCCAACCATAACCCTAGATAATACATTTTGTGATTTTTACTCGAAAATTAAGGACTTTCCCTATACAACTTCATCCCCCTTTTTAACCTTTCGGGGGTAAAATTAGCAAAAACGCTGAGAAACCTGTAAATTAATTTTCAAACGTCAGCCTAAACACAAAATTTCAAGATCCTTCCTTCAAAACTGACGGACTTTCATATAAACTTCCATCCCCTATTTGACCCCTTTAGGGGTGGAATTCCCAAAAATCCTATCTTAGTGCACCCCTAGACTTCATAAGGAACCTGCGTGCCAAATTTGGAATCTCTAGACCCAGCGGTTTGGGCTGCGATATGTCAGTCAGTCAGTCAGTTTCTTCTTTTATATATTTAGATAGATGGATTGAGCAAGGCACGCACACCAATGACTTATTTACAACTATTGTAACAGTAGGTAATTACGAGTCTTCAATTCTGTGCAAATACGTCACTTATGCGCAACATTCTTATTAAAAAATGAACAACTTTTCAATACATTTTAAATTATTGCAATATATCCCTTTCAGACAACCCCGCAACCCTGGCAGGCACTGGCTCTAATGGACCCCGTCAGTTTGTGGTGACGTCTCATTCAGGCGCGCGTGGAACACAATAGCAAACAAAATTTGATAAGTACTTAATTAATAAAATTACCAAATAAGATTAGTTTACAAAAAAATACATTAAATTACAAATAATACATTTCATCACATTACAAGAGGGCAATATAACCATATAAATCACAATAAAAAATTCACAATAAAAATAGAATAAAAAAAGATTGATGCTTTTAATCGTTCTGTTGTTATCTCTAAAGTTTGGGTTCCTATTGTTTTTACGAACGTATAGGCCAGCCAAAAAATCTTACAACCATACTCAATTTCACCAAACTTCGTTGGTTATTAAATAACGGTGCAAATGGTGGCCGATCTCAATAAACATACATGGACCCCTCCATGTATGTTTATTGAGATCAGCCGCCATTTACCAGAGATAAAATGAACCCAAACAGTGGATTTTCAGACTTTGCCTATACAAGAAATACCCCAAATTGAAAACAACCTAACCCGTATAAATCCTAGCTAACTCCAAATAACGCTAACAAACATTCCTCCATTAGTTTCTATCAAGAAATACGCTACGAACCCCAGAAATAAAATAAACTTAACTTTTCATCGTTTAGAATAAAAATATGGGCAAATACACGTCTTGGATAGGAAGTATTTTAGCTCTGGCCTCGAATAGGAAAGTATTTTAGCTCCTAGTCTCAGTTTGTCGGCTGTGGAGAGAACTGCATAGAATACAAATCAAATGCATTTGTCATTTCTTACTATGGCAATAACTCTGTGCTGGCGCGGGCTCTGGGGAATAAATGTTGATAGAACCGTGGCTCGTGTGGTTTAGAATAACTATTGAGTTTGTTCAGTTGCTTAAAGATGGTCTAGTTTCCTTTTGCCTAATTTAGTATCTAACAAAATTAATAAGAGTATGCTTAGATGGTTTGGTCATGTTGAGAGGATGAATGAAAGGTGACTAACAAAAGGTATTTACAAAGCAGAGGTGAGTACAAACGCTGAGACCCCGGACGCCCTAGGAGGACATAATTATAGTGACCTAATTGGTGATGTTCTTCAGAAAGGACAGGTGCGTAGTGCTCGTAACCGGCGTGCATGTATGATCAGAAGGCCAATTCTCGTAATTTAAAACGTTCAAAATCTAGTCGCAATCTCATCTTGGCGACAAACAAACGTCAAAAAATTGTCAAAATGTAGGGAAGTAAGAGGTATTTTTGACAGATTGAGACTGAGATCAGACTGTGAACGTTCTTAAAATTAGTAGAATTGGCCCTCTGATGTATGTACATACATCAGAGGGCCAATTCTACTAATTAGTACGTAGGCGAAGCAAAAGGAGTATGTAAGGAGCGTAGCGGGTGACGTTCTTTAGTTTCTGCCTACCCCCATGGGAAGAAGGCGTGAGTTTATGTATGTAAGAACTTACATCGACTTCATCTAGTTTTTTTTAAATATGATTGACGTGTAAAAGTGTTTGTCTGAGCTAAGCTGTGGACAGACAGACAGATGGACATGGCGAAACTATAACCCCCTTATTACAAAACATGGTTTATCTTCAGAGCCAGGTTTAAAACATGAAACTATTATTGAATTTCGAACTTTATTCTGACTTTGGTAAAGTACCTAAATACAAAACTGGCAACTTAGTACCGAATTAAGATTTCAGTTTTGTGTATAGAACGGTATTTCAATCACTGTTACGTTCTTATTACAAAAACTGGCTCCATGGTTTATGACATGTCAAAATATAAATCTTGTTTTGTAATAAGGCGGTAAGGGTTCCTAACAAAGAAATGGTTTTTTAGAACGACTAGGTACTAGGGTACCTAATCGTTCTAATAAATGTTTTTTTAGCCCTTATAACACACTTACACTTTACTATATATATTACTAGCTGCGCCCCGCGGTTTCACCCGCGTAAGTCTCGATCCCGTGGGAAAGCCACCCTTAACACTTATAAAAAATAGATAGTAGCCGATTCTCAGAACTACTGAATATACATATAAAATTCCACAATTTTCGTTATTGCACCTACCACTGCTTGTCTCTGCATCACCCAAAGGTTGACTGGTAGAAAATGCCTATGGCATTAAGTCCGCCTCTGTACATTTTGTGTGCTTAAAGTGTTAAATAAATAAATAAATAAAATTTCATAAGAATCGGTCAATCCGTTTCGGAGGAGTATGGTAACTAACATTGTGACACGAGAATTTTATATGTAAGATTAGCCCTTAAATAAAAACAACGAAGAATCGACACAAAAAGATGAAGAAGAAGCTCTTAAATTAAATTACTAAACGCAGTCTTCGTCGACCAAGTCTACTTGTTTTGCCAAGAATACGCACTAATTACGCTAGAAAAAATATCACTTATGAAGGAGCACAACTATTTAATAATTTACCCACTTATAAAAAAAGTGTTGGCTCTCTCAGCAGTTTTAAGTCTCGGCTATCTAAACACATAACTGAAAACGGCCTTGACTAAAGTCCTCCTATGTTCTTTATCCAATGTTTTCCGTCAATGTTTTTCGTTGAGAGTTGAACTGCTGAATGAGCATAGAATAATATATAATTATAATACTATAACTACATATACTTTGGTGACGGTTACCTAACATAAGTTTACTGAATGTTTCTTGTCTGTTCTCATGTAAGTGGCGTTTTTTGTCTTTTATGAAAATAAATGATATAAACTTAAATTGCTGTGTGCAGCCAATATTGTTAACTATGTATATTATGAAATATTGTGAAAGCGATATTGTGCCGATATTGTGAAAGCGGACAAAGTACACTGGACCAACACACAATACCCGGTGCGGTGTGTAGCGGCGCGCGGCGCCGTCAATGCGCTTTTGTTTTCAACTCAACATAAATATAACTAAAGTTGTAAATAAGTTATTTTAAGATAGTATATAAGTCCTTATGTATGTTTTAATAGTAGTAATAAGCTTTAGTAGTCATTTAAGGTAGATTGTAAGCCATTTATTAGCCATTTTTTAACAATTTTTTATGTCATTTTTTAGCACCTATATAGTAATTAAGTTTTATTTGATTTGTTATCTACCTAAATACACAGTTTTACCATTTGTTTATTAAATATTAAGCCTGTGTAACGCATCAGTCAATGAGAGACAACTGAATCTATTTGAATTAATTCTAATTAGAATCCAATAACCTGTTTAAAGTATTCCAATAGGAATCTAATAACCTGTATCAAGTCTAACTGTAATCTTATAAGATTGTGTACTAATATGCGATATTATTACTTAATAAATAAAGCTGCTGAACACACAATAACACACAAAACTATTATCTCAATTAAAAGTACACTGGCCATCGAGCCACTGCGCGCCGCGCTATAGAGGCGCATATATAAATATGGGGCGCAGATTAAAAACCTTAGGGCAGCCACAGGAATATCCGGTTAAGTAGCAACGACCTCTCTAGGTCTGCTACGAGATGCCATTCATAAAAAAAAAAAAAAACACAGCACTCACTCTCGCCGCCGCCACCACCCAAGCAACACGTATCAAGTCACTACTCACGCAGCAGCTATTTTCTGAAAGCATATGGTTTTATTTATTCGCCCAAAGTCTTGAAACACACATTTGATAGCTGATATACCAAATAAAAGTGTTTATTTGTCAAAATAACAGATTTTACTAAATGCATATGAAAGTATAAACAGAATCAGAATACAAAAAAAACGAAAAAAAAAACAATTAAACGATACTTATAAAAAAAAAACAATTTATAAAATATTTGTCTGTCTATTTGATTGTTCCGGATAATCTCCGAAACGGCTGCACCGATTTTGACGGGACTTTCACTGGCAGATAGCTGATGTTATAAGGAGTAATAATTAAGGCTACTATTTTTATGATATAGATGAAACACAGTACCGCATCGCGCCACGTCGTCCCGCACCAATCCGCATCACACCAGACTGCACCGTAACGCGCCGAGTCCGTTGTATGCAGTTCCTTAAACACACTACCGCACCGAGCCACGCCGTTCCGCACCAATCTACATGACACCAGACTGCACCGCAACGCGCCGAGTCCGTTGTATGCAGCTCCTTAAACACAGTACCGCACCGTGCCACGTCATTCCGCACCAATCCGCATCACACCAGACTGCACCGCAACGCGCCGAGTCCGTTGTATGCAGTTCCTTAAACACACTACCGCACCGAGCCACGCCGTTCCGCACCAATCTACATGACACCAGACTGCACCGCAACGCGCCGAGTCCGTTGTATGCAGTTCCTTAAACACACTACCGCACCGAGCCACGCCGTTCCGCACCAATCTGCATGACACCAGACTGCACCGCAACGCGCCGAGTCCGTTGTATGCAGCTCCTTAAACACAGTACCGCACCGTGCCACGCCATT
This sequence comes from Tiliacea aurago, assembly GCA_948098905.1. Taxonomy (NCBI): domain Eukaryota; kingdom Metazoa; phylum Arthropoda; class Insecta; order Lepidoptera; family Noctuidae; genus Tiliacea; species Tiliacea aurago. The sequence goes on along the minus strand of OX402592.1, from coordinate 23,286,568 downwards.
CCGCACCAATCCGCATCACACCAGACTGCACCGCAACGCACCGTGGCCGTTGTATGCAGCTCCTTAAACCACCCTTGCTTTATTTTCCTCACGTATATCAATTACCGTTTTTGCATGAGGTAACAACTAAACTTATATCCTCTAAAACTGGTATTATTCTAGAAGTTTCTACGATAATTTCTCGAAGCAGAATATATCGAAAACAAACTCATATCTATGATTGTATTATAACTTACGTACGTATCAACGGAGATTTGTAGTGTCTTACATCATTGAAAGGGATATTAAGTTTTTCTTAACTAAATAGACGAGGATTATTTATGATAGACCTTTTAAAACAATCTTGTTTCCGCTAATAAACTCGTGGAATTGAAATGAAAATATATTAAAAATCAACAAGGGTTGCAACGAGAGCCAGTTTTCGAGTAAATCGTGAATCGAAAACTGGCTCTTATTGCAACGCATTTAGGTTCAAACTTTGCACACTTGCTTCAAAATGTACAGACGCCTGCAGGTCAAGCTACCCGAAACTGTAAAATTTTCCCAATCAACCATGGACATTATACAAGGGATAAAGTTCAAAATCTATTAAAGAAATTTGACAGATTGTAGTAGCTTGATGTGCAGGCGTCTGTACTAAATATTTTAATTTTTAACCAACGGCAACGTTCGTCGATTCAACGACGATTTTGATTAAATGATAAAGATTTATCTTCTGTAAGTAGGTTTGTACAAACACTTTTACACGTCAAACATATTTAAAAAAACAAAAAAAAACTAGATGAGGTCGGCGTTTCGTAACTGACTACTCTGAGAAGAAAGGCCGAAACAAACTCAGAGGTCACAGTCTCTTTTAAAGTCCAGACATAATCTTGGTCAAATCATGTGAAGACCATGTAGATTGGTGCCTGAAATGATCTTTTGATGAAACAATCACACAGATTGAGGGGACCTGTCCAGTCAGTGCACGCATTTGTCAGTAGTCGTGTAGCTCAACTCAGAACTTGAGGAGCTCAACGATTCAACGAACAATACCAAAGAAAGGACATTCGGGTAGGCCGCATAAATTACTCAAACTGCCAGACAATGATGAAAACTAACTGAGTAAAAACAAAAATAAACAATAACCCACATAGTCTTCACATTTACAATACTTAATTAAAACAATATAATACTTAACAAAGTAAATATTCATGTCATAGTATATATAAAATTCATCAATGTCAATGTGTATATACGAGTAAAATACGGATATAATCTTGGTCAGATCATTTGAGGACCATGTAGATTGGTGTCTGAAATGGTCTTTTGAGGAAAGAACCACACAGATTGATAACCATTACAGTGCTTGCTAATGTCGTTGTAGTTTTTAGTTTGTTGGTCAGAACTGAAAAACTTAAAAAAAATTGGGTTCCGTACCTCAAAAGTAAAAAAAACGGAACCCGTATAGGATGACTTCGTTGCCCGTCCATCTGTCTGTCTGTCTATCTATCAGTCTCTCAAGACCCTTTTTCTCAGGAAAGCGTGGAGGTATCAAGTTGAAATTAATATCACATACGTAGGTCAACGGTACCTTGGAGCTTTAAAAAATCAAGCTTCTAAGTTAACGCAATAAAAAATACGACTATTTTATGCAACATATTTTGATACTCGCAAATAAATCAAAACCTATAAGGTACTTCTCGTTGACCTAGAATCATGAAATTTGGCAAGAAGCAAGGTCTTAACAGCAAAAGTAAAGGAAAAAGTCCGAAAATCGTTAATTTGTAGTTTTATAACATAAAAAAAAAATGCGATTACAAACTCACATTTGCTCTTGGAAAATTGACCGTGGCGTATATCGATGTATGGGAGAACATGTTTTTCATCTACAATGTTAACTTTGTTTTCGGGATTAGTTCATCCCAACTACGGAACCCTTCATTGTGTGTGGCCCAACTCTCACTTGGCCGGTTTTTCATACCATCTTTTTAACTTTTAGATGAAAATTTTAAAAAATTACTAAAAAAAAGCATTAAACTGCGACTTTCTTCAGTTTATTTACATATTTCGTTTCTATTCAACATTATTTTTAGTATAATATGCGAAACCTGAATATAGTTTGTTCAGAATAAGGAACTGAATCGATTTCAATATTTTTTCCACCATGTTATATTTTTTGTCCCAAAAATATTTAAGTGTGATGGAAAATGTTATCACCATTTAATTACTTCGACGACACGGTTGGCGCAGTTAGTTAAGCGATTGACTGCTGCGCTGCGTGTCGCGGGTTCGATTCCCGCTCGGAACAAATATTTGTATGACCTACAAGTAGTTGTTCCGGGTCTGGCTGTTTGTGTATGTGAGTTTAAATGTTTGTAAACGCACCCACAATACAGGAGAAATTCCTAGTGTGGGGCAACGTTTTTTAAAAAAAAAAAAAAAAAACTTACAATACTATCGCCGTACGGTTAGGTATCTACTGCCAAATTATTATCAATGAGCGCAAGACGACCCTGGAGGCGCGGGGGCGCCGTTAGCATGTTTTTGTACTGACAACCCGGTAACATAACAACCTTATAACTTTGTGATTTTTTATGATACAGTTTGAAATTTTGTACATAGATTCTTTAGATAAAAATACCAGACACGTGTTTCGGGTTTCGCATTATACTAAAGCTAATATTAAATATATTTACATAATCTAAGTCCTTGCTATAAAGTGTAGGATATTAGTCGTAAACTGTGAGCTTTCGATCCCAAGTTATCGCGTTGACCGGTTATGTTATGCATAACATGAATGTTGTGTGGCCATGAAACAGATGATATTGTGATTCGCGTTGCTGGCGGCAATGTAAATGAGTACTTGAAGGGAATTGCGTTTTCGTTATAGAGTTATTTACTTAAGTATGTCATGATTTTTAAATATTCATAATATTAACAATACTTTATTATGAAATATATTTAGTAATTAATCTTTTTTTTATATACAACGTGCCGCTACAATGGCGACATTAACTTAACAAATTTTTTTTTACGAAAACTGGCCACCTGCCCTACCCATGGGTAGGGCTAGTGGCCAGTTTTCGTAAAAAAAATATAATAAGATAAAATAATTCGTACGAAAAATTTAAATTTTCAAACAAAATAAATAATACAGCACTCTCTTTCCTTCAATTCGCCTACTCTTGGCACGTTATTTATTTTAACTTCATTGATGCGATGTTATGATATAAAATAAATAAAAATAAAAAAGCCTTTATTTTCAGCTACCCTAACACATAAGTAATTTAGATGTATCTTTCACTATCACTTTATAAACCTATTACTTATTTACATTTATTTACAAAACTATATTTATGTAGTTGACGCCTATAGTTATGATATACAACATTATTTTTAGTACGAGTATAAGCGAAACCTGAATATAGTTTGTTCAGAACAAGGAACTGAATCGATTTCAATGATTTTTACACCATGTTATATATTTTGTCCCAAAAATATTTAAGTGTGATGGAAAATGTTATCACCATTTAATTACTTACGATACAATCGCCGTACGGTTAGGTACCTACTGCCAAATTATTATCAATGAGCGCAAGACGACCCTAGAAGCGCGGGGGCGCCGTTAGCATGTTTTTGTACGGACAACCCGTAACTTATCAACCTTATAACTTTGTGATTTTTCATGATACCTTTTTGAAATTTTGTACATAGATTTTTTACATAAAAATACTACACACGTGTTTCAGGTTTCGCCTACACTAAAACTAATATTGTATATGACGGAAGCCATATTGTTTAACAGCTGCGAGAGGCGGCGACTAGATGGCGCTAGTGGAACGTGCACCATAGACAAATCATTCATTCTATCGGTCATTTGACTTAAAAGAGTTGAAGTCAATTGAGTGAAATATTGTAACGTTACCCCCCACTAGCGGACCGCCTTCATAAAGAGCTGCGCTGTTGAGTCGGTACGCATTTTGAACGGATGTGTCTTGGTGCACGGACCACTGTCTCTTGACAGTCAGTACTGCCCGGTTATTGGATGTGGAACGGTGTCTCCTACAAATTAGTACTATCCTTATTGCGGTGGGTACATGGACCACTGTCCCTGACAGTCAGTACTGCCCTATGTGACCGCCAATACCATTATCAGTTATTTAATTAATTTTATTTCATTTCTATATTCTCTCGATTTAAAATAACTGATTGTTCGATTGAAATAGATTACTGTATTGCCATATCTGAGTATTACTTCTGATGTCTGGACCTATCCCGACATATAAATAAATTATGTTTTTTTTTTTGGAATAGTAGTAGGTACTCAGGCCGAGATCCGTAAACTTCATATACTAAAACTAATATTGTATATAAAGTAATGTTTTTTTCTTAATCACATACTTACTTTCAATTTCACATTTAGCATTTAAATACTAAATATGATTTTTGTATCAGGGTAGTCATGACGAAAGTATCTGATTTGACAGGGTTTTTAACAGAATGGAATGCAAAACATGATATTTGGGACGGCACGGAGTTGATAAATCAAAGTTTTCGTTCCTCGGAACCTAAAGGTTGCCTTCAAGAAGTTTAAAGTTATAAGGTATTATATTGTAGCGGCATTAACATCGCCACATGTGAACTACGCGTCACACTAACGTTACGCAAATCCTGCATCGCGCAAGCAGAGTTTACCACGCAACTAGCATATATACAACGTCCCGACATCAACCGTCGGGCAGTTGCCCACCAGACACAACACCAGGGCCGGATGATCCTCCCTTTTCTATGGTGAATGAGTGAACTTTACACCCTGTTCCTCATGCCACCAAAATATTGAGTACCTAATTAAATATTTCCTTAGTATTGCTATATACCAAGTTAGTATCTGTGCAAGAAGATAAATACAGAAATATTCGTACTGAAATGTGTTTCATTACACTTACTGAGTTTTATTTTGTGGTTAAATTAAAGATAGATACATTGTAAGCTGTAGATTTCTAGACCATTTTCTATTTTGTTAAGTACCTGGTAGTTGTTGACAGGCCTACATTGTCCTCCCATACCTATTAAAACTAATTAAAAAAAAATGTAAAACCCAGTTATTTTTAAAGAGTATCCGTGGAGTTTCTTGCCGGCCTTTCTCCATAGGAAACGACCAATTGGAACCGTGCATCTAACTTTTGACGTTTCATAACTGCCACTGTAGGTTTATGTGAAATAAAATATTTTGATTTTGATTTTTGATAAACTACTGAGCTGTCAACAGTGTCAATCCCTGGCATCACGAAGAATGACAGGTCACATCACCTCAGTGTTCACGGTGAGATTCTTATAGATAAACCGGCTGAACATTTTATCTGATCTTTTGGCGCAGTGGGTTCCTAAGTGAAATCGATTCCCTCGCGTCCGGCCCTGGTCCAGGCCATGGTTCGGAGCGAGAGTGCATGGGAGGCCGTCACCCCCCTCTGTGAAGCAGTAATGCTCGCGAAGGAGGAGGCGGAGCGCGTGAGGGAGAGGCGAGGTTCGCGCCTTCGCGCCCCTAGTCACCGCAGGAGACGCCCCGGGCGTCGGGAGTCGCAAGTCGATTTCCGGCCACCATAGGCGCGGGCTTGCGGACGGTGAGCGATGGGTAGCTCGCCGTCCGATAAGAACCAGGCCCGGTTCGACGGCGCGTAGTGTTCCACGCGCGCCTCAAAGAGATGTTAGCACCAACTGCCAGGGTCCGTTAGGACCAATGCCTGCCAGGGTTGCGAGTTTGTCCGAAAGGGATATCGTGGCCCTGGCACACAGGCAACGGAAGGAACACGGGTGGGTTTTAGTCAGTAAAAGTCTGACACGCCCTCCCACTCCGCCCAGAGCGGGAGAAGTTATTTGATAATTTCCCACCCAAAAAAAAGGCCTATGTGCAAACATTCAGTAAATATTTTCAGCATGCATTTCACACTCGCATACCGCTTGGCCCGCAATGTCATCTCAGCGCGACTAGTTACAAGATCGTTGACTGTCTGCTCCGGATGCAAGCGTACAAACAAATCCCGATATAAACACATATCTCGTACATAAGTGCCCTTACATTACATATGCATGTGTATTGATTTTACTAAGATGGTCCCAGTAAGTTTACCATTTGTGACTTCTAGTTACAGTTATTTGTGAGCATTTCTATCTATTTATGCCTGGAGGCTTTTAAGTTGTATTAAGTTTTGTTTACGATTTTAGGGTTCCGTACCTGCGTAAAGGACCTCATCATCATCATTCCAGCCGAAAGACGTCCACTGTTGGACATTGGCCTCTCCCAAAAGGGGGGGGGGGGGTTGCCACAATCACCACGCTTGGCAGGTGGGTTGGCAATCGCAGTATGGTGTTAAAATGCTTAGAGAACGCTGCTGCCCATTCCCTAGTAAGTCCCTTAGTCGCCTTTTACGACACCCACGGGAAGAAATGGGATGGTGCTATTCTTTACGTCCGGCACCACACGGAACCGTAAAGAACCTACCGTGCCAAAAAGGAACAAGCGGAACCCATAAAGGATCACTCGTGTGTCCGTCTGTCTGTCTGTCCATCTGTCACAGCCAATTTGCTCCGAATCTACTGGACCAATTAAGTTAAAATTTGGTACACATAATATATGAATTTCTGTGACCCAGACACGGGCTCCTAACATAAATAAATTAATTTTGAATATGGGGCTCATTCTTGGGGGAAAAAAACTATACTCCATTGGTTTTTGATTAATTGCTTAGAAAAACCCTATCGAAAACCCTTTCGATTGAAAGGGTTTTCGATTGGGTTTTTCTAAAATGGTAACCATAATGGTCCCTGGGTAGAATAGAGATAGAATTGGTCATGCTACGCGTGCTGGTCGGATATCGAAATAACATAATATTATGATTTTTTCATGTTACTGGGTTTCAAGTAGGTATAGAACCCATTGAATGGGTTATCATGAAACCCATTCTTCACTGGGTTTCAAGTATAAAACCCATTCTATGGGTTATCATGTAACCCTTTCAATGGTTTTCTAGTAAAACCCTTTAAATGGGTTACATCATGATAAAGGTAACCCATTGAATGGGGTACCCCTTCGAAAGGCTTAACTCTTAACCGGGGTTGTACGGTCTCTGGTGCCATAGGATATGTTTCTTCAACGTGGACGAAGTAGCGGGCAGTAACTGGTAGGTATCTACTGTACCTATAAATAACAGTGTTAGTAACTTACCCAATCGGTAATTATTACCCCAGTACTTTTTTTTTCTTTTATCTTCGGAAATGAAAAATAGAATTATTACAAATATCGGTATTTATTAACAATTGCTTTTTTCTTTAATTAATTCATAAATTCAAATTATTTATTTGCAAGAAAATACATGGTTTACCCATTTCTTCCCGTGGGTGTCGTAAAAGGCGACTAAGGGACTTACTAGCTAGGAGAATGGGCAACAGCATTATCTATGCATTTTTAAAACCATACTGCGGTCGCCAACTAATATTCTAACAAATATTTTTCTGTTGTAAAAAATATTTTATGCTGCAGAAACACCAAAATACCAAATACATAATACCAAATAGAAATACCAAAACTCAATAAGTAAAAGGTGTGACCTTTTAATCCGACGTGAGTCGTGACCTTAAAAATATTTATGGAATTAATTTTAACGAATTATTCGAGCATTCTTCAGGGGCTATCTTTCTAAAGTATTTTATTCCACGTTATGCGAATTATGCCCCATTGTTGTATTAAAATAATGTTCAGAGCTATACTAATCATAGAATGTTTCTGAATATTCAAAACATTTTTAAGTAATGAATTTATTTCTACGTTCTAACATGTAAGGGGAAAAATTTATGAGTAAATATGTAAGTAAATCATTTATTTGCGTAAAACATGGTTTATATTGGTGTAACCATCATTAGAGTAAATCAACATGTTTTGCTATGATAAAACATAGCATGCAAAAATTTCTGTTTTGACTAAATGAGCAAGGAATCAACATCTTATCTCCACAAAATCATTAATACTGTAAAAATTACATTCATTAAGCCACTTGTGTAATTCAATCTTTAATTTCCTCAATTTTGTTATAAATGCGTACGCACATTGCTAGGCAGTTTTTGCTAACAAAAATAAATCTTTATTCTTAGCTACAAATACACATACTCGTACCTTATAGATATACCATATAATGATATTTATACAAAAAACTCGTACAGTGCTCTGCGAGTCCAATATAACAATGCCTTCAGGGTGATGTTGGGACTACCGCGCTTTTGCAGTGCGTCGGGGATGTTCGCGGAAACCGGCGTGCCGGATTTTTACGCGCTGATGCGTCTGCGTATAGCGTCCCTGATACGGCGAGTGCGCGATAGTCCCAACAGTCTTTTGGCTACTGTGGCCAGCAGGATGGACAGCCCCATAATGTGGCATTGGATGACGACTCACAGAGCGTCATTCCAGTGCCTTAAATAATTTTATTTATATTTGTGTTTATTTTATTTAACGTGCATGTTGTTTTATTTGATGTGTTTTTTGTTTTTATATTGTAATGTTGTGTAATTTATGGACTATGTGTCTAAAAAATAAAGTTTCTATTCTATTCTATTCTATTCTATGATATTTTTTAATGTTCAAAGTCAAAGTAGTTTCTTGTAAAAAGGTGATCAAACGACACTCTCGCGTCATTTTTTGGAACACCTGTTGCGGTTTTTTGTAATTTTCCAGGAATGTTTTATTTATCCTATTCGCCACATGCAAAACAAAGAACTCGACTTTAAAAATCATAAATATTTTTTTTTAAATTCTTTTTCCCCTTCTCACAAACAATTACCAAACTTGATCAAAATCAGTCGATTTCGTGCACGGCCCCTTCAAGTAAGAAATTTCACACGGACGAAGCTAGTTCAGAATAAATCTAGAAGTCATCTACCTTTTTCATATCCAATATACATTTTCTACCCATTTCTCAGGGGAACATCAGCGTGAAAATTCTTTAATGTTTAAATAAAATTGCAATCTCGTAAAAAAAGATCATTGACTGTCTGCACCGGATGCGTCTGAACTGTCCTTTATAATAAAACGCTACTGTGTAGTGTGAAAGTGTCGTTAGTAGAAAAATACAGCTGCAGATAAGAGGGTAGGTACTAAATTGATTTTACTTTTTTAACCGACTTCCAAAACCGGGGAGGGTGTTTGTTCACCTATTTTTCCGTAAACTGTGGACTGATTTTGAAAATATTTTTTTTGTTTGATAGGTGATGCTCTCGAGGTGTTCCCATTGTCACCACGTCAGAATCTGATGAGAAGATCCCTTGGAAATCCTCTAATTACCTAGGCACACCTATAGTGATTTGAGTATTTTTTTTATACCTAGTATGTCATGCTTTTGTACTCGGAAAACACCATTTGGTGAAGTGGAACTGCAGATTATGAAGACCACAGATGGTACTTTGTAGTGTTTTTTGCATTAGTGTATTAAATAGGAAGATAAGGTACGCGCTCCTCGATGTGGACCGCATAAATTAGGTAAAAGAACACAATCGACCTAAATTACACTCGGTTTGCGGGGAATACCCGAATCGTAGTTTGTTTACGAGTTGTTATGGGTACGTAACAGTGACAATTATTGCTATCTCGTTCTTTTACCTTTTACTTTTACTTTAACCAGAGGTCAACAGAAAAAGGAATTTGGTACAAGACCATCCAACCACAGCTCCCGGTGAATAATTGGATTGATCAAAATCTGCTTAGCAGAAGAGATGTAGTTATGGCACTGCGACTTCGTTCCGGTCACATTCCATCAAAATAGTTTGGGTTCCTCATGAAAAAGGTTGCATCACCCAACTGTGAAGAATGTGGAGTGGTCGAAGATGTGCAACATGTTTTGATGGAATGTGTGCGGAATGAAGCTTTGCGATTTAATTTACTTGGTCCAACAAATAAGTGCAATATTGGAGAGTGTAATGCTATCCTGGCTTGTCCTTTATCGGAACAAGCTAGGATACTGTACAAACTGGCATTTTTTATTTAAAATATTAATGTTAGAATGATAAGCTGTTTTAGGTTAAGTTGATTGTGCTGATATTAGAATAATTGCTGATGTTACAGGGTGACGTTATCGCTCAGCGATAAAGCCCTTAAAATAAAGAAAAAAAAAAAATCTCGTTCCCGCTATATCCCGCGTAATGTCTCTCTATTTCGGTTGCCGAGCACATCACGCACGACATTGGGTCCATTTAATATTACGTGATGTTAGAGATTGGCCTATCTTCCTATTTAATATATCAATGGTATTTTATAAAAAAAAAAAAATCAATACATATTTTTTCGACTGGTGAATGACTCGTTAGTAAATTGCAACCACGACTGATAGGCGTATGGTGCTAGATTCGATTCACGGATAAATTAAAACGATATAGGGTTTTCCACTGCGTTTTACAGTAAAATTGTCAGTATTAATCCGGATTCTGAATTTATGAATGGCAATGTGGTTGTTTTCTATAACATTGGGCCGTATTGGCAAAATGTGGAAGAACCATAACCCTTCTGTATAGCTCATCGGGGAATATGATGTTATACTTTGTGCTTTGTGATAAGTAAACTTTGCGAAATAAAATTTATTCTTATTCTATACGTGTAGCACACGACCAAAATGTTATTATAAATTATCAGACCCTAAGAGTTACCTGCTACAAAATTGTGTAAAAGGGCAAATTGACACTCAAACTTAAAACATTTATTTCAATTAAACCAGTTACAGGCACTTTTGAACAGTCAAAGAGTCGGTCAGTTAGTCAGAAAGTTGAAGCTATTTGCCCATTCCAAAACGTAGATCTTTATGGAGAAGAACAGGCAAGAAACTCCAAGGAAACTCTTTTAAATCAAGATATTACAAAATCCTGGGTACATTATTCTTGTCGCTTCTATATATGTGAGAACAAAGTAAAAAAAAAAAAATATAAGCAATTCAAAATATAAGATTAAAAGATTACAAATTAATAAGTCCTGGCAGTTAAGAGATGACCAGTCTCAATTGACGGCGCCCGTTCTAGAGATGAGTAGCACACTCTTTTAAAATAAGGATCGTGCGAGGCACTCTTTTTACAAGATGTGCTAGCACACTGTGCTACCACGAATGAGGCGAGGCTGCGGTGGCCTGTGAGTAGCTAGCTACATATTAGTAATCTGTGCCTATGAGCACGAACGTGCTGTGAGTGTGTCAGTGAGTCGCGTGGATCGCCGCACGAGTTGTGTCGCGTTGTCGTTACTACACACCACACTCACAAGTCGCGAGTGTGGTGTGTAATGACGACAACGCGACTCAACACACATACTCAGTCGAGTAGGCAGTAAGCACACACGGTGTCTACTCGCTTAAGCGCGTCACACAGCTCGCATGAGTGATGATGAGGGAAAGAGAAATGAGAATGGTTACAAATGTTCTGTATAGCTAATCTGTGCCCTGTGGCTAGCACATCAAAATAAAAAGAGTGAGTGACTCTTTTTATCCAAGTGAGTAGCTACAACGGTGTTAACACATGTGCTGACTTACCCAACACTAGCCCGTTCACGAGCATGACGCGTGGACTAAATGCCATTATAACATAAATCATCACTGTTCTTAGTTATAACGAAATCTATCACGTAAAATAATAAGTTAGAGTTAAATTGCTTATTAGTCTAATAAGTTAGATTGTAATAAACTATTAAGATTTTTAGTACCTATTAATACAGAAGAAAAATAATGTTTGAAATGGAACTGTATCCTACTAACCATTCACACAATATCCTAGTAGCTTTAACGTCCATCACTTAAAGTCCAGATATAACCAGTCCATGCCATGGCTAAACTCATTTATTCCCTCGCCAAAGTCGGTTAAAGCTGGATACAACGTGATATATGAAGGGGTTGTGACTCGGATTTGCGATGCAGCTTGAAGTGACGGAGCTAGCTCTTAAAAACTGTTTTTAAAATATCCTGGCATGGGTAGGAAACATTGTTGGTACGCAAGTTTAATCTAGTATTCAGTTTTTAGGTCAGTGAAAACACATTATCATTTTTTCTTTTTCTTTTTCTCATTTAGTTTTATGGATGGTCTGGTATTTTGAGCGCTTTATGCGGCCTACCCAAATGTCCTTTTTTTGGTATTGTTCGTCGAGTCGTTGAGCTCCTTAAGTCTTGAGTTGAGCTGCACGATTACTGACAAAAGCTTGCACTGATTGGACAGGTCCACTCAAATTTGTGTGGTTCTTTCCTTAAAAGACCATTTCAGACTCGGATCTACATGGTCCTCACATGATCTGAGCAAGATTATGTCTGGACTTTAAAAGAGACTTTGACCCCTGAGTTTGTTTCGCCATTTCTTCTCAGGGGTAGTCAGATAGGAAATGTCGGCTACATCTAGATTATTTTTAAAATTTTATATTTGACGTTTAAAAGTGATTCTAATATCCTATTTACAGAATAAACGATTTCATTTCATTAAAAAAATAATCACTTAGGCTTTTGAGTCTGTTAAAAATTCGCTTTTATGATGGCATTAAGTCACTGCATATTATAAAAAAAAGTCCCGTCGCTGCGTCTGTCTGCCTGATCGCGATACACTCAAGAACTACCGAATGGACTTTCATACGGGTTACACCAATTGGCGGAGTGATTCATGAGACTTTAGGTGTATAATTCATTGAGGACTGGCTAGTTACTTTACATACATATAATGATGCCATAACATAATAACACATAACACACACACATAACACATAATCTTTATTTATATAAAAAACAGATTGTAGTACATGTAACAGTTTTCACAAAGGTGGGTAGTGTTAAATCTCTGACAATCAAGTGGGTGACGTGCTGTTCTCCTTGCTAGGCTATGAAATAGCCTGTATTAAGGCTTTTACATACCGGGGCGACTTGTCGCGCGACGCGACGCGACACAAAGGCACCGCTCGTCCCGCAACACGCGGGGCCTTTGTGCCGTGTCGCGTCGCGCGACAAGTCGCGCTGGTATGTAGAAGCCTTTAAGGAGTAACAGTGCCGATCCCTCTAATTGTATTACTACAATTATAATTTACAAGTTAAATTTTTAATTACAGATATTAGTGCGCGAGCTATTTGTGTGTGTGTGTGTGTGCGCGTGCGTGTGTATGTGTGTGTGCGTGCGTGTGTATGTGTGTGTGCGTGTGTGTGCTATATCTAAGTAAAAGGGTCTGTTTGTGCGTGAGCGTGCGTGCGTGGTAATTATGTAATATTCATGGTACTATAAAGTGTATAGGCATCACATGACCTTTTTTTTTTTTTAAACGTTGCCCCACTTTATGAATTTCTCCTGTATTGTGGGTGCGTTTACAAACATTTAAATTCACATACACAAACTGCCAGACCCGGAACAACTACTTGTAGGTCATACAAATATTTGTTCCGTGCGGGAATCGCACCCGCGACACGCAGCGCAGCAGTCAATCGCTTAACTAACTGCGCCAACCGTGCTGTCAAAACATTTAAACATGGGACTCGTTAGCAACGTTGTATTTATTTGTAGGAAAATGGCACTATCACAAATATACATTTATTAAAAAAAATACTTAAAATCACATTGCTATTTCCTCTGCATTCCCTAACAGTGGTAATTCTTCACGCTCGCCTTGTGAACGGGTTAGATTATCATATTTATCATATTCGCTCAGAAGCCTTTTGTGAAACAAACGCAGCCAGTCATCGTGTCTTCTCTCATAACGTCGCGTTATTAAAAACTGTCAAATAAAGATTTAATTCTGCTGGAAGTGTACTTTATCAATTCTAAAACTCTCTGGAATTTGCTGGTTTTTTAGGGTTCCGTAGCCAAATGGCAAAAAATTTAACCCTTATAGATTCGTCATGTCTGTCTGTTTGTCTGTCTGTCCGTCCGTATGTCACAGCCACTTTTTTCCGAAACTATAAGAACTATACCGTTAAAATTTGGTAAGTGGATGTATTCTGTGTACCGCATTAAGATTTTCACACAAAAATAGAAAAAAAAACAATACATTTTGGGAGTTCCCCATACTTAGAACTGAAACTCAATTTTTTTTTTAATCAAACCCTTACGTGTGTGTTATCTATGGATATGTCTTCAAAAATCATATTGTAATATAATTTTTTTCTAAACTGAATAGTTTGCGCGAGAGACACTTCCAAAGTGGTAAAATGTGTCCCCCCCCCTGTAACTTCTAAAATAAGAGAATGATAAAACAAAAAAAATGAGATTTAGTAAGTAGTTTTTTTTAATACGTCATAAATCGTAAACCACAATTTACCTTAGATAATAATTGTACGCAACCCTTCGTGCGCGAGTCGGACTCGCACTTGGCCGGTTTTTTGAATTTCAACATGAGAATTGGATAACTCTTACTAATGCTGCGGCACTTACTTTTAATTGCCGCAACATCGTGCTGAGATATGAGCCTTTTGGCCTCATACAGGACTGTTTTTATTTTCATTTTAATTTGTTCTTTTTTTATTTTTTTTGTTTTTATGTGTCTAAGAGTATGTTTCCAGTTCAATTTTGTGTTGAGTCCCAATAAATGTATTTTATTTCTTTCTTTATTTGTACATTGTGGTCTAAAACACATCACAAAGGGCGGAATAAAAGAGTAAATTAAATATTTATGAGTAAATCTTAGAAATCAGTAACCTCTGCCAGATTACCTTTCTTGGCAGGTGAATATTTAGCAGATTATGCATAGGAGTTGATAAAGTAAGAAATGAGAATACAGCGTGCCTCTACAGAGTGGCGACATTAATTTAACACACGTATACAGTTTCGCCTTAACGCTTTATGAAAAGATTTTAATTTCATGAAACATTATTATTTATTGATTTATTTACAATTTTCTAAAATAGCATCTGGGAGCAATCTGTACTTAAAGAACTGTAGCACAGAGGTAATTAGCCCTTGCCGGGTTACGAGTCTGTCCGAAAGGGATATCGTGGCCCTGGCACACAGGCATTTGAAGGAACACGGTGGGTTTTAGTCAGTAAAAGTCTGACACTCCTTCCCGCTCCGCCCAGAGCGGGAGAAATTATTTGATAATTCCCACCCAAAAAAAAAAAAGAGGTAATTAGCCGGGGTCACGGATCATAACATCGAATCAATGAAATTAAAACAAATAACGTGCAAGGAGTAGGCGAATTGAAGGAAAGAGAGAGCTTTATTATTTAGTTTGTTTATTTTATTTTTATTTGTCAATTTATAATTATTTATCTTAAGATATATATATAAAAAAAAAAACATAAAATATTAATAAAAAATGATTACTGGCTACTAGCCCTACCAGTGTGTCAAATTAATGTCGCCACTACTGTAGCGGCACGCTGTTTAAAGGGAAGTTTGAAAGTGGCGCCAGTGACACAAAAGTTAAAAGGAAATCGTTTGGTTTGATATGGGTATGTGATGAGGAGGGAGGAAATGCACTAAAAGAGTGATAGAGAGGGAGAGAAGGCTTGTTTGAGGAATAAATGAAAGAGAAGTGAGTGAACGATAGCGTGACGACTGATTTGTTGTGCGTATTTTGATTCATAGTTTTTTATTTGTTTCCTATCCCCAACAGTGGGACAACTTAGGTAAATAAAAAAAAGAGGGAAGTGGGGAAAAAAGTAATTTTAATAAAAACTTCACCCTGAAACCGGAAATTTATTAAACGTAAAAACTTAATTACGCTTTTTTCAACTTAGGCATGAGTTCCTCACAGAATAACATGCTGTCAAAGACTGGATAGCGAAGGCAGTAGAAACAACCGGCCAAGTGCATGTCGGACCACGCACAATGAAGGGTTCCGTAGTTGGGGTGAATTTATCCTAAAAACAAACTTAACATTGTAGTTGATAACATGTTCTCCCATACACCGATATACATCACGGTCAATTCTCCAACTGCAAATGTAAGTTGGTCGACTATTACTCAATAAATTGTAAAGCCTACTTAGCTGTGATAGTTTTTCTTTTAATTTCAATATATGTGCTACTGCCCTAATTTTTTCAGATATCCAGAAACAACCATTTAACTGGCGGGCGGGAATTTTGAATAGCACTTTAAAGCGTAATATTACGCAAACGGATCCCTGAACCGAAAAATAGTTTTTACAGACCTACAATATTTTTGAACCGTCTATCCAACGATACCCCACACCATGGGATAGACGAGAAAAAAAATCCCCACTTTACGTGCAAAGGAGGTACTCACCCTAAGTTTTTTTTTTCTGGTTTTATTTTACCACTTTGTCGGCGTTTATGCGACCATTAATATGTACACCTATACCAAATTACAGCTTTCTAGTATTAGTACTAGAAAGCTGTAATTTTTATTAATTTAGGAGTCTCTGAGCTATGCTGGGGATAGACAGATAGACAGACGGACGGACATGGCGAAACTATAACCCCCTTATTACAAAACAAGGTTTATCTTCAGACCCAGGTTTAAAACATGGAGCCATTATTGAATATCGAACTTTATTCCGACTATGGTAAAGTTCCTAAACACAAAACTGACAACTTAGTACCGAACTAAGTTTTCAGTTTTGTTTATAGAACGGTATTTCAATCACAGTTACGTTCTTATTACAAAAACTGACTCCATGGTTTAAGCCATGTCAAAATATAAATCTTGTTTTGTAATAAGGCGGTAAGGGTTCCTTCTTTACTTAAGAACCCTAAAGAAGGTATTTTTTTATATAATTCCTTTCCAGTAATATTCTACATCCACGACGTCCATGTTAAGCCATTTTTCAAGCCATTTACTAAAAGCATTCTTTGTTTCGGGAGAACTCTAAAACTCAACTGTGGAGGTTAAATTTTATGTTCGTCCATTTACATGCTACCATTGTAGTACTTGATTAAAACATTCCACAGTTTTCCCTTTTAAAGTTTGTTAGTTGACTTTGTTATAGTTTGATGACTTTGTTAGAAAGTTTTGCTTAAGACGGAGATATATGCCAGTGACCTTGAGTGGTTAGCTTGCGTGTTCTGTGCTGAGCTCACGCAACGCGTCGTACGTTCAGCCAGTAATAGGACTCGCCCATCAAGGAGCGCTGTCCCCAATTTGACACATTATTAATTTATTATACACAAAACAAAAGGTATTTTAATAAAACGCGTATACTAAAAGATCAATAATTAAATTATCTCTAAATTGGTGAAGGTTTCAGAAAAATGCGCTTGGTAGATTTTGCGCCATTCTCAGTTTTTTATCCGCATTAGACATAACTTTACAAATTAATTTCACTATGTAATATAAACATAATTAAAATATTCATATATTTAATTATTGAAAAAATGCTCTAATTTAACATATATTTTTTCAAATCATTAACACTACTCGTGTAGATGTGATCTTCAGTATAAAATCATTAAAAGTCGGTTATCGTCGCCTTAAAAGTGGTTATATTATTTCATTAGGTGCAAGAAGAGGTTTTCCTCGCGTCCAGCGGATTCCTGCGGCCTTCACCAGGTCATCGGTCCACTTTGTGGATCCGCTGGATGCGGGAAGTACAGAACCGGTCGAAGTGGTGATAGCCTATGTCCAGCAGTGGACGTCTTTCGGCTCAAATGATGATGATGATGGAGCGGTGGTGGCCCAGTGGTACAGACTGCGACTTACGAATAATAGGTCATAGGTTCGAAACCTTACAGTTGCTTTACTTTGTATAAATGATTTCATCACCACTGCTCTCAAAACGGTGAAGTAAATCATCGTGAGAAAACCGGCATGTCTTAGAACCAAAAATTGTGACATCTACCAACCCGCACTGGGCCTGAGTGGTGGATTACGGCCCGATCCCTCTCACAGTGATGAAGCCTGTGTACCAGCGGAACATTATATGCTGATTATGATGATGATGAAGAAGAAAAGTTCCTAATTATCTTTTTTGCCCCAGGTGTTCTTACACTGGATTATTTTCAAACTCAAACTCAAAGCATTTATTTCAATTAAACCAATTACAGGCACTTTTGAATTGGCAAAAAGTCGGTCAGTTAGTCAGAAAGTTGAAGCTATTTGCCCATTCCAAAACGTAGATCTCTATGGAGAAGAATAGGCAAGAAACTCCAAGGACACTCTTTTAAATCAAGATATTACAAAATCCTGGGTACATTATTCTTGTCTTTTCTATATGTGAGAACAATGTAAAAATATAAATTATTTCAAAAACAATATAAAATATTACAAATAAGCCCTGGCAGATAGGAGAAGACCAGTCACAACTGACGGCGCCCGTTCACGAGCATGACGCGTGGATCAGCACCATCCAGCTCAACCATTTTGTAGGGAACCGAATGATCCAACACACGCGCCACCATCAGCGAGACATTTAAGTGAGCATGACATACTCGTAACTGCCAAACTTTTTTAAGACACAACATACATCATAAATTCATAACATAATAAACGGCTCCATGGTACTCACATTTACAAAAATTGAAAAAATGCTTTTAAATTATACAAAACTTTATCTTGCAATGCATTTCAAAGATAAATAAAATTTTACTAGCAAAAGGATAAACATGATTACCTATTGAAGTATTCAACAACTAAAACTTGATTAAATACATTTTATATAATAAATATGATTGTACACAACATAAAAAAGGGGGGAAGCATCTCTTCCAAATATTATAATTTTAAGAAGTGAGCCCAAGTGTTTGTGGAGCAGGACCAGCATTTTATACGTTGATACTAGGTAAGTGTATAAGTTGGAGGTCCAGCTCGAGATCTATAAATGTTACATAGCACGCACTCAAATTCAAATTCAAATTCAAATCTGTATTCCATATCACATGTGTGTACAAGTTCTTAAAATAGTTATAATTTTCACATGGATCCTGTCGGGCACAACAATTTTTTACAATAATTACACAATCGGAAAAGTAGCATGCTTTAAAATCATTGAGTAAGTAGAAATAAATTTGTACGTACGTCATAAAAAAATATAGGATAGATTCGGTTATTATTAAAATTTGACACTAAATCATTTTAAAATAAATAATATCACATTTTAGTGATATACGTCATTACAAATTGTACCGTCAAAAAATCAACTAAATTATACCGATACCAATTATACAATTACCCTGCCTGACACTGAGGCAAAAACAAGTGCAAGATAGAGACGGTAGGGAACATTTGTCTTTGCCAATGTACGTGCTAAGTAATGTTTATAGATCTCCGCCTTAGAGTTTCACGAACCATAGACCGTAGCTGCCAATAAAAGACTGCGCAACTGCTACGGTATCGCTAATCTCATCGCTACGCTTGCTACGCTGCTACGAATTTATTGAACAATGGCGATATTTCTGAATTCATTTTGTCACTATTCTATTTTAATACCTACGTCACGATAATGCGGATTTATTTAGCAAATTAGCCCAAATTCCAACGGTACGCAGATGTATCTTAATTTATTTATACTTCACTTTACATTTAAAATTCTGGTCCATTCTAAAAATGGTCAACACTGAAATTATTAAATTTTCTGACAAAAGCTTTCAAAGAATTGCGCACAATGAAACAAACTATTTAAAATTCATGAAACGCGCTACTACTGTGATTCTCAGGGAAACTAAACATGTATGTCGCTTGTTGTGAAATTTTGTTTTAAAACTCTCGCAGACAGGCGCGACACTAGTAGCACAATTTCTATGAACACTTCATGGAGACTAGGCTAAACTTACCAAGTTCTCGATTAAAAATGCACTCTACAAGTCCCTATTTATATAATAAAATACCCGCAACAATAACAAAAGAAGAGAAAATTAATATATTTTTGAAAAAACTTAGAGTATTTTTGCTAAATAAAAGCTACTACTCGATAAACGAGTATCTAAGTGATAGACTTATAAAGTCATAACTTTAAATTTTACTTGTTTTTATTATTTAATAGTACCTTCATCTCTTAACCTGTTTATATTTTATATAAAAGCTATTAATTAGCTTATCTTGCAAAATACCTACATCATTATTTTAATATAGTTGTTTTGCTAGGTAATGTTTGTACAATAACAAATGCTTCCTCTCTCCTAACTCACTTATTTTGCTGTGCCCGACAGGGTCCATATGATTTAATTATAAGTTTACCACCTAAGAATATCTACATGTGGAATGCAATAAATGTATTGAGTATTGAGTGTCACGCTGCGCGTCGCGCTGCCTGTCACGCCCGCGATATCGCGCCAGTTTGCACGAGCCTTTAATGTTATTCTTATTTTAAGTGGTTTAAAATCTTGCGTTTGAACAAGTTGGGCTGGCCATTAAATAATGTATGTCACAACTGTGTCCTACTCAGTTGGGTAATATTTTATTTTACAGGGAAAGGAAAACAGTGGAACTAGAATAGTTCTAGTTATTTATGTAACTCGTGGGTTTTTGAAGGAAAGCTGGACCCAAAATTGCTAGTCTAGATATTTTCGGGGTCTGTTCGAGACTTATTTTTAGTTTCGTAAGTATATTAAATTCACCACACAGTAGATCCCAAATAGCAGGAAACGATTACGCGGTAGTCCCGGAAAGAAATGGGGGATGAGCTGGACTCCTCCTTAATGGATTGGCCTGGAATCGCAGTTGACCGGGAAAAATGGAAACAGGGAAGGGAGGCCTATATATACAATATGTCCCAGAATTAACGCACAACCTCATAAGGGGTAATTGTACTCATAAGATAAGATCATTTCATTCATTTTGATATTTTCGCGCTGTCGCAATCTAACTTCAAAAAAATGGTTTCACAATCTCTTGCAAGTCGCCTTTAAGATGGATGCTCTTCTCATTCGCTTTTTTCAATTCGTAGGTTTTTCTTCTAAATTATGTAAAAAAAAAATGGTTTTAAACATGCGTTCGTTTTCATACACCGATATCATTTCGTGGACAATAGTGTGGGTTATACGTTTATTCGACTGTACTAAAACGACTTTTTGTAAATGCTGTAATGTATAACTGTTTTTTGTCCCAAATAAATAAAATAAAATAAAATAAGATAAATTTATTTGTTAAAACATGTGTAACATGATACATGGTTATGCACAATAGATGGAGACATAGTTTCAACCGGACCAACATGTTTTGCATCGTTAGGCGTACAAACGACATGCATGGGGATGGGACCAAACCAGAAATCGCAAAAAAAAAATCAGTTCTTCCCTACATTTTGACGAGTTATTCGAACATAAGTATAGGGAACTGCTGATTTTTATTTCGCGATTTTAGGTTTTGTCTGTTAATAAAAGTTGTTCATAATGATGAGTACAATGTGACCTCTTAAGATGTTGTGCGTTAATTCAAGGACATGTGGTTTAAGCCTAGGCAGTGGGGCAACACAGGCTTATAATAATAGGTATATTAATTGTTACTTTCAGTCCCTCACCTTATTTTATTGTGTAATATATAATATTCGGAATATAAAACCGATTAATTAAAATCAAAATATTTTATTTCACATAAACCTACATGGGCACTTATGGGATGTCAGAAGCTAAGTGCGTGTACCAATTGGGGCCATAAAAAAACTCCACGGTTACTCTTTTAAAAACAATTGGTTTTTACAATGTCCTCAAATTATAGTGTTAATAGCGAGTAGGTAAAGTCCATTTCACGAAAGAAGTCCCGCGGAAATAAGTGGAACTAATTATTATTATACGCTAAGTTAACAACATTCCTAAAATAACCCATGCCTGCAGCGCCACGTCTGCGGGACTTCTTTCGTGAAATGGACTTTATGGGAGGACAGTGTAAGATTGTCAACAAGTACTAGGTAGGTACTTAAAAACATAGAAAATGATTTACAAATCTAGTCTTTTAAGCCTACAATGTTCTCACATTCACAAAATATAAAAGAATCTAAAATTAAAACTAAAAAATTCAGATAACTTGATCAGTTTTGGATTTATCGAAGTTACAATAGCCTTATGTTAACTGCTCATCACCTTTTATAAAATATTGCTTTTTCCGATGCTGGGACGTTGATTTATGAGGAGTTCTCCTGGTAAGAACCAGGAGAACTGCCAGTCACCATATGCATAGTGACGAGCATAAATTGCTTAATCGCAACCCAAACGCAACGCAAATAGGTACTCTTTATTATATTGTTCCGGTGGCCATCTGTGGTCTCCATAATCAGTTCCACTTCACCAAATGGTGCTTTCGGAGAGTAAATGCACGAGTTACTATAAAAAATACCCAAATCGCTATATGTTTGCATATAAAATTTGAGGGTTTCCCTCGATTCCCATGGGATCCCCTCATCAGATTCTGATTTGGTGGCAATGGAACCACCTCGGGAGTATACCCTTTCCAAAAAAAACTGAATTTTCAAAATCGGTTTATAATTGACGGAGTAATCACGTAACAAACATACAAAAAAAAAACATACAGACGAATTGAGAACCTCCTCCTTTTTGGAAGTCGGTTAAAAACCTATTTAAACCAAATGACGCGATGACGATGCCATTAAAACTGTATCAAATCTGAATTAATATCCTGTCCACAAGGCCACTAATAAATAGTTGAAATTAGAATAGAGGATATATACCTAATGTCAAATAATGAAATGAAATGAATAAATGAATAATAAAAAATGAATGAAGTGTTAAATGAGGTGATAAGGCAACTGTGCAGTTTAAAAGAAGATGTAGTAACAAAAATTTAAAAGAGTATGCTTAGATGGTTTGAGTATGCTTACAAAGCAGAGGTGAGTGGAAACGCCCTAGGAAGACAAATATAGTGACCGAATTGGTGATGTTCTTCAGAAAGGTCAGGTGCGTAGTACTCGCAACCGGCGTGCGTGTATGACCAGATGTATGAACGCAGGCGAAGCAAAAGGAGTATGTAAGGAGCGTAGCAGGTGGCGTTCTATAGTTTCTGCCTACCCCCGTAGGAAGAAGGCGTGAGTTTATATTTATGTGTCAAATAATGAAAATGTGCAATAAGATGCGTTTCATGTATGTTAATGTAATATATGTATATAAAAGTAAAGGGAAAATTCCTTAAACCTATAAGTAACTAAAAAAATATCATAAAATACCCGACAACAAAAGAAGAATCTGCTGCTGCTAGCTATCCTTAGCTTTAAATAATTTAAAGCCTTACCGGTGGGAAAAGTCAACACAAAATTTAGGCTTAAACCAGGCAAAGACCTGAAAGACTTAAGGTAACAGAAACTGTCGACCTAAATTATAGCGATTACAAAAAGGATAATGTTTTGAGCATGGATTGTAGAAAATTTGATAGGGATTTAAGTATACGGTAACATAGTAGGCACCTATAAGGAGCCTCGAATTGATGACCAGTGAAAACCTGCGCTGTGTTGGGGATATAGCACAGCATCATGGAAGCCTTTTTGTCACAGTCATGACGTGCCAGCAGCTGATAACTATTTATATTTTGTGCTCGTGATTGTATGTAAATCTATTTTGTTGTATTTATCTGTTAATGTTACCTATTGTCTTTTTGTATGCACGTGTTTCTGTGCAAATAAACATTAATTTGTGTTCTAAATTCAAAAATATTTTAATTTTCTATATCTTTGCTTCTCCTTCAACCTGGCGAAAGGAAAGCGCGAAAAAAAAAATCATAGTTTCATAATAATTCATGACAAAAATATTTTTTGTTATTTTATTTTATTTCTTCAAATGTATTGAAAAAGTCGTTTAACACACATGGACATTTGTTATTGCAGTTCTCGGCTCAAAAACAGCCTCGCCTACGGCTCGGGTGTTAATTTCAAACACGTCCAGTTGTTAGCAGAATAATTCAACAAGCTCTATGTAAATGGTGTGCGTACAAAATGTTCCTTAACGTGCTCGGTATAATCCACAAAGCTAAATTACGTAATTTATTTTGATTGTGCATTTTAATGAGTTGCATGTTCTGTCGCTTACAAACCTTTTTCGGGTTTCATTATTAAAATGTTTGTTTTATTTAAATGGTAAGGATTGCTTAAGCTATGGTTTTTTTATGCTGCGGCTCGCTCACCGCTCGGAAAAATCTTCCAACAAAGAGCGCGCGAAGTGTAGTTCGCGTTATCGAGACAATGTAGCCGTAGCATCAGAACAGCGGTCGCCGAAACATAGCGTCCACAATTATTTAGCGGCGAAACGTTATTTATGTAAGTAAGGGTGCGTTTCGAGTTGCGCTGTAATCGATTTGAGCGCGCTTACACCCGTTCCGAATTGGCCATGGCGTGAGCGCGAAGACGATCGGGAATCATCAATTCATCATAGATGACGTCACGACATGCGCCATCCTGCGATAACGCCAACCATGCCCTAAATTAATATCACCGTGAGCCAATCACAGGTGCAAATGTCAAATTCCAAATTTAATAAAAAAAAAAATTTCAACATTCATTTCAAATGTTACTCTAGGTTTAAAATTGGTTGTACATTTGCGATTTGTATAAGAAATTATAGCATGTATGATTTAGCAGGTTAATATGTTTATGTTATAGTGTATTCCCGTTGTCTCCATACGCCATATCCCCGTCACGCGGACAGCGGGACGTGATAATTTATTTCCCGTTGTTCCCATAAAATACGAAGTAAACCTTTTTTAAATCGAAACAGCTACACAATGAAACATATTTTTGAATGTAAAACCAAACCACGGGGACAACGGCAAGTATTTTTAAATATTTTATTGAAGTACCGCTGTCCCTGTAGGACGGGGACGGCGTACGGGGACAACGGGAATACACATGTGTTATGAGGTGTTATGGAACTTTTTCTAGTATGTGATTTGTTTTTTTTTCTATGCTTTAGTTTAATTTTTGCAACATAAAAGAGGCACCGCACACTATGCGACATGCTACTGCAACAGTTGGGCAACTAGATGCAACGACAATTTTCATATATTTTTTTCTAAGGTTGCAGAGTCGCCACGACAGGCTAGCGTACGGGAGTCGCACGTTCTCGCTACTTATCGCAACGTCTAGCTAGGCACACGGTAGGGTTGCAAGAAGTGCCAAAAAGTATCGATATATTATATCATATTGATATTTATAAAAAAAATTATATCTATTTCGATATATCGAAAGTAAAATATAGATATATCGATATACCGGTGAAATTTAAAAATAGTATATGTACTTTATGGAATTGTATTGTTTGTTTGAAATATCAAACTAGAAACATCATTTTTGATATAATTATGTAAAATCTAAACTAATAAAACATTGTTAAAAATGAGTTTACTTTTTTATTCTAGCGGTTTTAGTCAGTGGTGACAACGGTGTTGCTATTGGAAATATATCTTATTTGATACATTTACGATACTTGATATTTTATATCGAAATAATAAATATCGCTGAAAAATATCGATAAATAGAACAAAAAATATCGATATACCGATATTTTTTCTAAAAGCCTAGCATACGTAGTCACATGCGACGGCGTCTTGTTGTCGAGCTGTCGCAGACGCATATCGCATAGTGTATGAGGTAGTTAAATCACATTGATCTAACGATTAAACAAAGACATTGCTATTGTTAACAGAGCTTACGATTCTAATCTTCGTTCATAACAAGAGCAGAACAAATTGTATTTAGTTAGAAACAGCTGCGAAATAACATCTTTCTATTTTACTTTTTAAAACGAATCTTAATATCATTATCTTGGGTCGTTTCTTTGAAATATGGGTAGATTTGACTTTATTCAGGTTAATATACTTAGCTGGTCGTTGAACCCGTGGGAGGCTAAATAAAAACTTGTAAATTACCTGTGTTTTTCATCTTTTTCTGCATTCTAAGAAAGGTGGTAGACAAGAAAATATCACGTTTTTTGAGAAAACTAAAGACGGGCTGATAAAAATACTGTAAATGGCTTAATAGTTGTTATCAGAAAACCATTACAGCACATTACACAAATCGTTATCGAAATCGATATTAAATAAAACATTTGTAATTTTTCTTTTTTTTTGTGGCCCACGGTTTCACCCTTGTAAGTCTCAATCCCGTGGGAATATCGGGATAAAAAGTAGCCTATATGTTAATCCAGGTTGTCAGCTACCTCCACAGAACATTTTATCAAAATTGTTCCAGCCGTTTGAGCGTTCTTCACGCTACAGCAACAAACATTGTTGCTTCAGCAACAAACATACACTCACAAACTTTCACCTTTATCATAATAGTGTAACTAGCTGGTGCCTGCGACTTCGTCTACGATCCTACATGCAAAGTAACCTATGCCCTTCCTTACCCCGGTCTTGGTTTATCTGTGTGCCAAATTTCATCTGAATCTGTTCAGCCGTTTTAGCGTGAAAGCGTGATTAACAAACAGACTCCCTTTCGCATTACTTAGAATTGGTATGTTTTTTTTTGTATTTGTACATTTGTTTTATGAGGATGGATGCGTAGTTCATACAAACATAATACCAAAATAATTTGTAAATCAAACATACTCTTAAGGTAGTGTGTCTTTACTCCGATTGGAATACAGAATATCTAGGTTCCCAAATATATTATATATTTTGAATGGACACGCCCTTAAGTTTCAAATGGCCAAACATGAAAAAACCCGAACTACACTCAACACCGAAATAACTCTTATTCACTAAAACTCTTGCAACAAATTCGATTACAACTTCAAACAGTACTACATCAGTACTACATGGTTTTCTGATAAAAAATATCAAGTCATTTAAAGTATTTTTATGAGCCTGTCTTTAAGTTTCTCAAAAACCGTAATATTTTCTTATCGCCCTATAATGCCGAAAAAAAGAGAATGGACGGAATTTGCCAAACGTCCTCACTTTCAAGTGTGTACTGAGTTACTCACCGTCCAATTCACTTCGTTGAGCGGCAGGCATTTCGCTAAGTGATTGCTCTTGCTCATGTCTTACGATGTTCCGACAAGATGCAAGACAACGTTTGGTTTGTGTCTTTTTATAAGTATGTGAATGTTGGTTTTTAGGGTTCCGTATGCAAAGGGTAAAACGGGAACCCTATTACTAAGGCTCCGCCGTCTGTCTGTCTGTCTGTCCATCTGTCACCAGTTGAAATTTTCACAGATGATGTATTTCTGTAGCCGCTATAACAAAAAAAACTAAAAAATAGAATAAAATAAATATTTAAGGGGGCTCCCATACAACAAACGTGATTTTTTTGCTCTATATTGATAATGGCAACAGGTAGACGCTTGAAATATTCACAGAATATTTAGTTGTATATTCACTTTAAAAATAAATAATTAAATTAAAATAAAACAAATATTTAAGGGGTCCCATACAAAAAACGTGATTTTTTTTGCCATTTTTATAGATAATGGTACGGAACCCTTTGTGCGCGAGTCCGACTCGCACTTGGCCAGTTTTTTAGTACCGTTTGAGGAAATAAAGAATGTTATTTTTTATTGTTAATAGATAGATATGACCTGCCTCTCCACTATTCCAATGCTTGCTCAAGGATGCATATCCGGTAGGCTCTTGGGATATGGAAGGATTAACCTTCCATATCCCAAGGGCATGTCTTCCCTACCATTATCGCGCCCCCCGGTCTACTCTTTGATATACAATGGTCTCTGTAGTCCCATGAAACTTGAGGCTCCAGAGGCTAGTGTGAATCTTTGGGTTCATTCGAGCTATCGAGTCTGGTTCAACCACGCTGGGGTCGGTGCATTCATTTCTCAAGCTTGACTGAAAGTAGTTGCTTTGTACAAGTGAGGGGCTTATGGCTAATTATTAACAGCCGCACAGGTCGATCAATCAAGTTAAGCTACGCTTGCCGGGGTTGGTCCGTAGATGGGTCACCATCTTTACATACCAAGACCCCTCTGTGCTTCGGAAAGCAAGTTAAGCCGTTGGTCCCGGCTGTCATTCGTGGATCTTTGATAGTCATTACGGGTCATCAGAAACACGAAAGTCTGACAACCAGTCTTACCAAGGGGTATCGTGTTCAGGTATTCACCTGCATCAGGTTAGACTGGAAGCTGACCCCATAATAATTGGGTAAAGGCTGGGCAGATGATCAGTTGATTTGAACAAACTACATAGTTGCCTACTGCAAAATGATGATGGATGAGGTAGGAGAGGAAGATCAAAGATAAAGATGGATGGATTGTGTCTCATAACTCATAATCAGCCTATAATGTTCCCACTGTTGGGACACAGGCCTCCTCTTTCTGTGAGAGGGAGTGGGCCTTAATCCACCACGCGGGCCCAGTGCGGGTAGGTAGATGTCACATGTCTTCGAATTTTTAGTTCTAGGACATGCTGGTTTCCTCACGATGTTTTCCTTCACTGTTTGAGAGCAGTGGTTGTGAAATAATTTACACAAAGTAAAGCGCCTGTCTGGTTTCGAACCCGCGACCTACTACTCGTAAGTCGAGGCCGTTACCACTACTCACCTGATGGATTGTGTGTGTGAGGTATGATATGATATGAAAGAATGAGGAGTGATTATAAAGAGTGACGACTGACAGCGGGAAACCTCTCTCTGTTAGGTGACTCTCTAATTCAAACTCAACGCTCATCTTAGTTTTTTAACCCTTGAAAGTATTTAATTTGTCGTTGTTATACAGTTATTACATCGAAACTAGGTTTTGAACATTTATTAATACGAGAAGTTTTCCTCTGCTTACCCATCATTTCAGCCGAAGAACGTCCACTGCTGGACATAGGCCTCCCCCAAAAGGAGGGGGGGGGGGGGGTGCCATAACACACTTAGCAAACGGGTTGGCGATCGCAGTATGGTGTTAGAATGCATAAAGAACGCTGCTGCCCATTCTCTAAGTCCCTTAGTCGCCTTTTACGACACCCACGGGAAGAAATAGGATGGTGCTATTCTTTACGTCCAGCACCACACGGAACATATCTGCTTACTAATCACAGCATTTTCAGTATACGAATACTGTTACCCATTCTCTTGCCGTAGGTTATCATAAACGTAACTTTTTCAGTATCTATCGTGTTTATTTTATTGATTACACAAGTCAGAACAATAGAAGGCACTAGCGACATTAGTGAAGCCCCTCCCATGCCAACAAGCAGTTAGACAGACGGCAAAGGGTCTATTTAATAAAAATCGACAGGTAACAGGCGACAATCGGACAATCCGACCAGTTTCTTTTTCTGGTTTATTTAATTCGTCGTGAAAATGTGATAATTTTGAAAAATGTTAAACCCAATTTTTTGGAAGACCCCAAGTAACATGGGACAGGGGTAGGAAGATGATGTCTAGTACAAACTTAACATGAAAGTATATTTAGTTTTAAAAGTTCAAAAACATATGTATCAAGGCTTTTACAT
Source organism: Tiliacea aurago (assembly GCA_948098905.1). Taxonomy (NCBI): domain Eukaryota; kingdom Metazoa; phylum Arthropoda; class Insecta; order Lepidoptera; family Noctuidae; genus Tiliacea; species Tiliacea aurago. Next base: position 23,257,327 of record OX402592.1, on the reverse strand, counting down.
GAAGTGCAACATAATACGCCTTATTCTTGTTTTGTTGTGAATTTTGACATTCAAAAGTGCCTTTGGTGGTCTCATTGAAATAAATTATACATACGTACATACATAAACTCACGCCTTCTTCCCATGGGGGTAGGCAAAAACTATAGAACGCCACCTGCTACGCTCCATATTCCTTTTGCTTCGCCTACGTTCATACATCTGGTCATACACGCACGCCGGTTGCGAGTACTACGTACTGAAATAAACTATTTTACTTTGAATTACAAGTGTTAGAAGGTGAAGAATGTATCGTTGGAAATATTAACGCACAGATATACAAAGTGATTGTGCGTATTCAATATACAAGGTCAAATTGAATGAGTTAGCAAAACTCCGCAGAGGTGATGGGTATAGATATATTTGTTTATCTACTTTAAATACTAGTTTAAAAACTCATTTGTTGGAGGCTTTTGTGTACACTTCGCGGACGTGACAGGTATAGATACCTTAACACGATAAAACAAAAAAAAACTGACATAGTTACTTTCAAGTATCTACATTACATGGTCATTGATTCCAAAAAAAGTCATCAAATCTTTTTGTTTTTTCTTGTTTAGATATCGATATGTATGTACGTCACGTCTGCGGAGTTTTGCTAGCTAATTAAAATTGACCTTAATACAGTAAAGTATAGGAAACATTTATTTGCATAGATTAAAGGAGCTCCTTGTATGTACAATCTATCTTATATTAAGCATGCAATATTATTATAAAATGAGTGAATTAATATAGCCCAACTCAGGTAGCAGGTGTTTCCGAGCCTAACCAAATTGCTGAATTGGTTAAAACCCACTTCCTGGTTGAACCTTTGTTAAAACAGGTATCTGTGCCTGATGTGCTCGAGGCTGAGGACGGTTAAGCCCCGGAAAATCTTATCAGGGTCTCTGCCAAGGAAGTAAGAAATGTTATTCACTGCATGAGTAGGGGTAAATCTCTGGGTCATGACGGCCTCAGCGTCGAGCATCTCAGGCAAGCTGGTATGCATCTATCCAGAGTCTTGTCTATGTTTTATTCACTGTGTATTTCACATTCATACCTACCGGCAGATTTTTTATAAAAAATAAAACGGGTGACATAACTGACAAAAGTAATTTCAGACCGATATCTTTGGCAACAATCATGGCAAAAGTTCTGGACAGGCTAATTGATAACCACCTAGCAAAGTATATACTTCTACATGATGGGCAGTTCGGGTTTAGACCTGGCCTGTCCACAGAGACGGCTATACTTTGCCCTAAGCAAACAGTCAGATATTATGTGGATAGAAAGACGCCTACGCCTGTTTCCTAGACCTGAGCAGGGCTTTTGATATAGTTTGTTATGATGTCTTGTGGAAGAACTTACGTGATGCCAATGTGCCCAAGGAGTTATGTTCTGTTCTTGGATATTGGTACAATAGGCAGATCAATTATGTAAAATGGGATGGGGCTTTTTCGGACCCATATACTTTAGGATGCGGGGTGAGACAAGGGGGTAAATCTTCTCCACTTCTTTTCAACAGTGCTGTGAGTAGCAACAGTATCCTGAGTGTGATAGCGGACAGGTATGACTGTCCGTTCTTCAAACATTGTATGCGTTTATGTGTGAACTAACATAGATATAAGCACTATTTGTTACTTACAAAATGGATCCATGTTGTCTGAAAATAAATAAATAATAATAAATATAAAATGAAATGAAATGCAGCACGGTTGGCGCAGTGGTTAAGCAATTGACTGCGCTGCGTGTCGCGGGTTCGATTCCCGCACGGAACAAATATTTGTATGACCTACAAGGAAGTAGTGGTTCCGGGTCTGGCTGGTTGTGTGCTTAAATGTTTGTAAACGCACCAACAATACAGAAGAAATTCCTAGTGTAGGGCAACTTTTTTTAAAGAAAAATTTAAAGAAAGAAAGAATGGTGTCATAGTTAAATTAATTTTGAGGTATTACAGTTGAACAGTAGTCGTCATGGTACAATCATAATTATAATAAAACATTAATTTATTTCAACAATACAATAGGAATAAAACTAAAGAAATCGAAACAATGTCATAATATTATGTTTATCAAAATTAAATTATTCACATAAGGATAAGGATGTGCCTAAAAACTAGCAAAATTAATATCGATAAGCATTTCCCAAAAATCTATAACGAACGCCAATTTTCTCTGGCACGCTGCTCAAAAACTTTGCAGAACATAATCAGATACTAAGTTATAGCGATGTTAAATTTATATCAGCAGAATTGGACAGGTTCCATGTCAATCGAATTAGTTTTGGGTCTTAGCATTCAAGTTCTATAAGAAATTGAAGTACTGCCGCTTCTCTGTGCCAAGATTTTTATAATATTGTTTTAATATAATTTTATCTACACTCTTATCGTAAAGTACTAATTTTGAATTCAAAAATATTATTTATATTTATGTATTCATATTATATTATAACCTTAGGGGGATACGCTACCGTAGCTTAATTCAAATTTAGTTAAGTTTTTTGCAATTTCCAGGTTAGTCTCAGGTTGTATGTTGGTCAAAATATAACCAATGTGTATTTACAGAATTATTATAATCATTCATCATTTCAGCCGAAAGACGTCCACTGCTGGACATAGGCCTCCCCAAAAAGGGGGGATTTGCCATAATCGCCACGCTTGGCAGGCGGGTTGGCGATTGCAGTATGGTTTTAAAAATGCTAGAGAACGCTGCTGCCCATTCTCTAGTAAATCCCTTAGTCGCCTTTTACGACACCCACGGGAAGAAATGGGATGGTGCTATTCTTTACGTCCGGCATCAAACGGAACCGTCCGGCACCAAACGGAACAATCAGAAAAAACGGATATAATCATTAAAAAAAATGTATTTACGGATTTATTATACCTAATCACTATAAAAATGTATTTACAGAATTATTATAATCAGTAACAAATACACCTCTCAGAGTTCAAATTACTCTATTGTATGCCTATTTCATGAAATATATACAGGATGTTAAAGTAACTGCGTGCTATAGCTTAGGGATAGGTTCAGTATCGATAAAGGAACCCAGGAAAAAAAAAAACAAAAATTAAAAAAAAAAAAACATGAACCGTAAAAAATAAAAATAAAAGAAAAAAAATAAGTCTCTTCATACTTTAACGGGCTTAGGACCGACAAATAAAATAATTTTAATTCTAAACGATTGCTATTTTAAGTTAGTAGGTACTTAGGTTGATCGTGCAATATTCTTTTTGTTTTCATTTTTTTTGTTGTTTTTTTTTCCTGCGTTTCTTTATCGATACTGAATCTACCTTTAAGCTATGGCACGCTGTATACTTAAATTACAAAAATCTTAGAAAGTTTGAATTTCGCGGGCTACCTTAGTAGTTTCCTTTGAATGACAGACTTTCATAATTTCATTTTTTATTAGAACACTTTCCCTAACAAAATAGTGCTTTATAATAACTGGCAAGGCCCCAACCTTCGCGGTGTGATTTTGTGTTTAGGTGCTATGTTTAAGATTATTATTTATTGTGTTTTTGATGAAATTGCATGGGTTTAGAATTTAGAGAAAGTAATGTGGGAGATCAGTGGTGGCCCAGTGGTAAAAGCCGCGACTTACGAGTTGTCGGTCGGTTCGAACCCAGCCAGGCGCTTTTCTTTGTGTAAATTATTCCATCACTACTCCCCTCAAAACGGTGAAGGAAAACATCGTATGGAAACCGGTATGTCCTAGAACCAAAAATTCAAAGACATTTGTGACATCTACCAACCAGTACTGGGCGCGTGGTGGATAACGGCCCAGTCCCTCTCACGGAGAGGAGGTCTGTGTCCCAGCAGTGGGCCACAGACAAATCAAATCACAACCAAATCATCACCATTTTAGCCGAAATACGTCCACTGCTGGACAGAGGCCTCCCCCAAAGGCTGGGAGGGGGTACCCTATATTATACAGGGTGTAAAGGACAGCCCTCCGCAGACTGATGGGGTGAATTCAGTATATCGTACTAAGATGACCGCTACATGAAAATATTTCAGGAACGTTATGGGAATCCAATGAACCTGATTTGTCGCGGCGGGGTGGACGGCCGCGCTCGCTGATTTCAGGCGTCGTTCGTTAGAGAATTTCAACATCCATTGCAGATTTTTTTATTTTAGCTGTGTTATTTACAATAATGGAGTACTGCGTACAGAGAATGTGATTTTACATTGAAAGAAAGGAATAGTAACTGAAATTACGATTAAAAAAAAACAATTTTCCTGAGAAAATTTTCAGTGGAATATGATTCAAAATAAGGAGCTGAATGCACCCTGTGAATTTGCGGAGGGCTGTCCCTTACACCCTGTAATATTCAGCATATAAAACAGGCTTGATGTTTATATTATGTTGATATTTTTATATATTGTCTTTCGTTCAAAGAGCTGTATTCTGGAAAGTATCAAGTTGTCTACGAGAGTGTGTTCCGACTACCTACCTAATATTGTGTCACCTGTGCACAATGTTTACCAGACAGCGGATATTACCTCCTCCGAGCGAGTCTCTCGTGCTATGTTACTTAGTTTTAGTTCAGTGAACGTCTTTTTTGGTAGTAAAGGAATTTAAGCGTCCGTTTATTTTTTAACTTTTACTTCGAGGTAACCATTTTGGTATTAAACCCCTATTACACTAGACTATATCCGATATATAGGTAATGTTTTTTTTATAGGGGGGTTTGATTGGAGTATACGTATACGGGGCACTGAGGATAAGACATTTAAAAAAAACGCAAATTGCTAGTTTCTCGATTCTATCATATAGAAAACCTAAATATAAGGTAAAACGGTTTCATTTAATTTAATTTCATTTATTTATTCATTAACAATTAACATTGTGGTGAACATTACATATTAATAAAATTATCACATGTAGAAACAATACATATAAACGCCTAATTAAAATTGATGTGAAATGTGTTCAAGAGTCAATTAATTTAAAGTTAGTCAACAAATTAATATAATGTCAAATTAATAGCAGGTATAATGTCAAAATATTGAGAGTACAACCGAGTATAAACATTTTTCCTACAAGAAGGCTTTTAATTTAGTTTTAAAAGAGTGAGAGCTACACATTAATCATTTTAAGTCAGTCGGTAACCTATTAAATAACTCCACTGCTTGGTATCCGGAACAATGCTTAGCTATGTTAAAATTTGGTGCCATTTTGTGTTTAAATTCCTTCCTTCTTGTGCTTTCTATTATCTTACATTCGTCTAAGCTAGGTTTTGGTGTTTTTGTCTCCAACCAGCCGTTTGTCGTAAAAATGATGTCGAAGGGATCCTTTTACAGAGGCGTTTGGGACTTACGTGAATTGTGTGTATTATTTTTCGCAAATCGTTAGTTTCTCAATTTTATCGTACCGAACGTACTTGTATATAAAACATTTTTGTCTACGATCAATGGTTCAACGGAAAAACTTCGTCAAATGTACCTAATTCCTTAAAAGGTAAAGTTTTGTGAAACCAAAATAGGATAGATTAGGTTCTAAAACTATCACAGAACCGAGATAGCCAACCTCGACTCCCCGTGGCACTTATTTGCCCTAACCCGAGAGTGTTTATTAGAGCTGGAGGCGCTCAGGGAGGGTAGCTTCCGCCAGCTGTATTAGGGCGAGCATAGGTGCTTGCACCTTATTACGCAAGGGTAAATAGGCTGTACTTTCCGCAGCGCCGGAGAAGATGCGATTCTCAAGATGCAGATCTATGGAACTGGTACCTACTTGAAAATTTTCAGTTTTTGTGTGGAAAATATGATGTTTTTTACATTTTCTATAACTGATTATTACATATATGAAGAGTTTGAGGGGGTTGGGAGCTTTTAAAATGGGCTAAATTTTCATTACTTTGCGATACCTATGCTTGTAAAGTCAGGAAAATTAATTGTTAGGCAAAATGACTACCATCTTAAATTGCTCGTATATTCAAATCATAACTGTCAGTCAGTCTTTGACAGTTGGTTGTAACAAAAAGCTATATGGGCTAGCGTGCACTGCGGTGCAGTGAAATGCGGTGCGTTATTTCTGCCATATGGTATAATAAACGCAATCACAGGTAAACGCGCTGGCGGTGAAAAAAAATCACGATGAATATCTGCATACAATTATTGTTGCATAAAAAAGTCCCTTACCGGTGCATCCCCTGATGGCCTAATAAGGTCTTCTTTTTCGTAAGATATGAAGACATAAAGGATATTACTGCTTGAGCGATGTCTCGGTGCGTTTTTTTCACTGCAGTGCACGATACTTCATAATTATATCTCTATGTGATAAAAAAACACGTGTGGTGAAGCACGGCAAATTTGCAGCGGAAGGCCCACTGATAATAAACCGCATACGTGTTTTCATCGTAATACGCGCACTTTTATGACATTCCATAATTCACAGATCATGCGGTAAGAAAACGCACGGCAGTGTGCCTAACACGGTAAATTGACGTAGGTTATCCATTTACTTAATAATTCTTTTCTCTGGCTCTGCTTCTCTTGCGCCCAGTACATACTTTTTTTTCAGGTAATATAAAGAACTAACTCTTTCCCGTTGCTTTGCCCGCGTGGAGGTTGAAAATTATCCCACAGAAACGTTATACTACCGAAATAAAACCTATGCCCTCCTCCAGATCATGGTTTATCTGTGTGCCAAATTTCATCCAAATCCGTTCAGGTGTTTGAGCGTGAAAGCGTAACAAAGAAACTCACTCACTTTCACATTTATAATATATAATATTCAAATTCAAATTCAAATATTTTTATTTGTAGAACATAGGTAAAACAAAGTACAGATGTCAGTATTAATAAAATGAGCGCCATGTCTTGCCGTCAACGGCATACAAATATTCTAATTATAATTTCTTATGATTAATAATTGGTTAAAAAATAATAAAAACAATAAAATTAATAATTAAACTCAATTAAGTATAACAATTTATGCTTATACTTTATACTTTTTTTCCTTTGTGGGTAGACATAGCACTAACATACATTTTTGTGTGCTCTTGTTAAAGTATAATTTTAAAATAGTTGCTTAAATTTATTAATGAAATAAATCAGTTCATTTTATATTAGACCCTCCCACACCCGCTATCTATTTTTATCAAGTCTGTAGCACCAGTTCCTGGTTCACTCTCACTATACACTGAACATGGACACTAAACTTGCTGCCAGCTTGGAGGACCTTGAGCGATTGTTTGGCTCCCGAATGAAGGAATATGAAGCAAAATTGCAGCAGGCTACCACTGGCACCGCATCAGCTTCACCAGACATTGCATCAATTGCGCGTGAGTTCTCCGAGTTTAAGCTGTTTGTCTGTCAAGCACTATCTACATTAAAAACTCAAATTGAGCTGCTTGCTGCTGGGTTTGATAGGCATGAAACCACCATGCGGAGAAAGGTCCTGCTGTTCCATGGTGTTCCAGAAAAGGATAGTGAAAAGTTGCTTGATGTGGTCCACAACATCATATCCAACCAAATTAAGTTGACTGAAGTATGTAAGGACACAAATATTATCCATGTTTGTCACAGGCTCGGATTCTCACAGCAGAAGGCCAGACCCATACTAGTAAGATTCTTTAAAATGGAGCACCGGCAACTTGTATGGGATAGCAAGAAAGCTCTCAAGGGTACTGGGATCACCATCTCCGAGTTCTTGACACAAAGTCGGCATCGTGTGTTTGCAGCTGCTCGTAAGCATTTCGGTATGCCTAATTGCTGGTCCATGGAAGGCAGGATTGTTGTTATTTGCCCAGACAAATCCCGCCGGAAGATCGAAACGGCAGGCGAACTTCACGATCTGATCGCCAAATTCCCGTCTTGTTCAGTCGACAATGAGGATTCTGCCCAATCTGAAGAACCTGGATCTCCGAAAGCCGCAACCTCGGCGACTCCCGCTAAGCGAACAAGGAAGACGCGTTTGCGCAAGTAACACATTCGTTGTTTTTGTTGTCAGTCTATTTACTATACTACTTCTCAACTTGGCCGCTTTGCTTGCTTACAATTATTTTAGGCCGGTAATTAGATAAGTTATTTTTATTTGTTTCACCGCTAATCATTTTACTTTTCATTTTTATTATCGCCGGTACACAGAATTTTGTACATAGTTTTGATGTTTTGACACGGGACAATGTGACACTTGTGACAGAACAGAAGTCAGTGTCACTGCATAGCACTGCTATCCATCACGTACCCAGCCGTCATCGCGTCGCGTTCCATTTTACGTACAGTTCGATGTGTGAATCAGTAATTGTTAAATTGTTCTCGTTTAGTTTTATTTTTATTGTTTCTATTTACATAACTTTCTTTTGTTAAATGTGAACCATCAACAATCTCCATCTGTTCTTTTTTATACATGTGTTCTTTCAAAAATTCTGCCCAATATACCAGCGAGTGGGGGAGGTTCTTCTAATCAAAGGAAAATTTGTAATAAGTATTTTTAGTACTTACGGTTTTTTTTTTTTTTTAATTATTTTACTCTTGTATTTTAGATATTCATATTATTTTTATATTTATATTATAAATTAGTATATTCATGGATGATGTAGCTGATCTTAACGACAGCTTCTTCTCGTGCTCTTCTTCGACTAGTTTTGTTAGTGCCGACAGTGACTCTTCCATACCACTTACTTTACATGATAAAATCTCTTCTCTTTTTTCCAATGACACTAAGAATCTGCATAAAGCTCACATAAATGCTCAGAGTGTTCCTGGTCACTATTCTGACCTTCTGGCATCCTTTAGCAGTGCTCACCTGGATGCTCTCTTGATAACATCTTCAACCACTCATTTTCCTCTTGCTCATTTCCATCTGTTTGGAAAAAGGCTCACATAATACCTTTACCTAAAACTAACAATCCTACTTTATTAACCCACTTTAGACCTATTTCTATTCTCCCATTTCTCTCGAAAGTTTTTGAGCACATAGTTCATAGACAATTATCACTATTCTTGGCGTCAAACTCGATAATTTCCCCCTTTCAATCCGGCTTTCGCTCGGGTCACAGTACTGTAACCGCGCTTTTGAAAGTAACTGACGACATCCGCTGGGCAATGGAGAATAAGTCCCTTTCTGTTCTCGTATTGCTTGACTTTAGCAGCGCCTTCAACTCAGTGGATTTCGACATTTTACTGGGTATCCTCAAATCAATCAATTTCTCTTCTTCCGCTCTAGCTTGGTTCAGTGCTTATCTACGGGAACGCTCTCAGTGTGTTCGCCTGGAAGAGTCCTTCTCCGATTGGTGTAGCCTCACGGAGGGTGTTCCCCAGGGTAGCGTTCTCTCTCCTCTTCTTTTTTCTATTTTCATAAACTTTGTTACCAGAGTAATCTCCTCTAGTTTTCATCTTTATGCAGATGACTTGCAGCTTTACCGACATTTTAATGTAGCTGACGCGGGTTCTGCAATTGCTGCAATGAATCATGACCTGGCTTGCATCAGCGTTTGGGCTAAGTCGTTTGGTTTGCAAATTAACCCAACTAAATCCCAAGCCATGATCATAGGTAGCAGATTCGTTCGCAATGTGGCTGCTGTTACATCTCTGATGCCTTTATATCTTGATGGTGTTCGCATTGACTATACCGAAACCGCCAAAGATCTGGGTGTCATTATTGACTCCAATCTTTCGTGGCGTAATCAGGTCAATGAGGTCAGTCGTAAGGTACATTTCTCCTTTCATTCGCTGAAGAGCCTTCAAAGTCTCCTGCCCTTGAAGACTAAAATTTCTTTGGCACAAACACTTATTCAGCCGATTATAGATTATGCCGACGCCTGCTACCTGGATGCTACTGAGGAGCTACTGAACAAGCTTGAGCGCTTGCAAAACTTGTGCATTCGCTTTGTTTTTGGTCTTCGAAAGTATGACCATGTTTCTCACCTTCGCAAGGAACTCAAGTGGCTCCCAATCCGCCTTCGCAGGAACACTCGGATTTTATGTCTCCTCTTCAACATCCTACATAACCCGTCTTATCCTTCCTACCTGCGTGAGCGTTTTTCTTACGCTCGCCCTAGCGACGCTCCCTGCAGATCACACCTTAGATCCCTCCTTAAATCTCATCCTCATAAAACTAGCTACTATTCTTATTCCTTCTCTGTCCATGCTGTAAGATTGTGGAACTCACTTCCGCCTAGCATTCGTGATTTAAAAACTGTTTCTTTATTCAAATATCCCGTAAAAGAGCACTACCTTTCCTCTCAACTGTGAGTATTTATATTTATATATTTGTTTATATATGCTTTATGTATTTATTTAAGTTTATGTAAGTTTTGCACGTGTGTACGTATACGTGTGTATTTTTTATATTTAGTTATGGTATAGTTTAGGTATATTTAACATTTTAGTTTAAGACTTCGCATAATCATATTTTTCTCTTCTTGTTCTCACACACTATTGTCTACATTTCTTTTTCATTTCTCCTTTCGCAGGTCTGCTGGAAGAAATTTCTTAAGAAATAAGCAGTACCTTTGTACTAAATTTTTGTTATGTCATATCTCTTTGTATTTTTCTGTGTGTACATAAATAATAAAATAAATAAATAAATAAATAAATTTAAAAAACAACAAAAATAATAATTAAAAAACTGTTCAATTCATTAATTAAAATAACAATAACTTTGATGAGATAACAAAACATTAAAATTAAGTTAGATTATATAAAACAATTAAATTATTCACAATAAACGAAAAAATAAAACATTTCTTAAAAAATAAAATGTCATTAGATCACAATTTGTCTTCTAGGTACTCACTGACTGTGTAGTAAGCTTTTTCGCCTAGTAAATTAAGAAGAGCCTTTTTGAAATGGTGTATGCTGTCAAGATCTTTTATACAAATGGGTAACTTATTATATAACTTGGGTGCCATCCCTAAAAAGCTTTTTGAGTAGAGTGCAGTCTTGTGTGAATATATTTATATAATAATAGCTGCACCCTGTAGTTTCACTCGCGTAAGTCTGGATCCTGTGGGAATATCGAGATAAAAAGTACCCTTTATGTTAATCTAGGGTGTCAGCTACCTCCATACAAATTTTTATCAAAATTGGTCCAGCCGTTTGAGCATGAAGAAGTAACAAACATACACAAACACACTCACAAACTTTTGTCTTTATAATATTATATTATTATTATTGTATTGTATTATATTATTAATTATAAATATATATTTTAATATTATAAATGCGAAAGTAAAAAAAAATATATAGTTAGGATTACGAGAAAATCTCAACTATAAGGGGAGAAATAAGTTGTTGAACGGTGCATGTAGGGTATTGTCACAGTTGACCTACTTTCGTGGTGCAGCGGCCAAAGTTTCAACGGCACAATTATGTTTTGGCGCTAATTGGAGTGGTATAGTGTCCTTCAGTGTTCAGAGACGGTTTCAACTTGATATTAGGATAAAATTATGGATAAATATTGTTGGAATAAGTTTAAAATCTTTTGTACACGTTGAAGAGGTAGATAGGTAAAGCAAATTATAGATGGATGATGCTAATAGTGTCGTCAGGTAGTTTGGTCAGATGGGAAGCAATAAGCTGAGAATCGGGTTAATTAGCGCGCCACTAGACCCTCTTAGGTGCGTGGGACAAGCGTATGTCCAGCACTAGACTGCAATATGCTGAGTTGACGCCAAATGATGTTAGGTCCTCTAATACAAGAGAAATCCAAACGGTAATTACATAAATTCAAAAAAATTTAACTAATAATAATATGGAGATACCTTTTTTTCCTTGGGGAAATTCCCTACGTCTGGAAAGAATGGAGGGTTATGTCGGACTTCTACCAACTAAAACCCAACGGTTCCTTCTACTACCATGAGTCAAGGGCCAGGGAGATACTTGTACAGCCGCCGCATCCCCGACTGGTCACCGGCTGGGCCTGCCATGCCTAGTGGGCCCCATCATTGAGTACGGCTGACCACACGGCTGCACATCCTCCTATTAAGGCACGCATATAATAATGTGTGCCACCTCTTTGATTCTGACAGCTTGAGCGACGCTACAGCCCCAACTACACTGCTCGCGGGCCTCTCTTATCCTTTGGTGACCGGAGTTCGTTAAGCGCCCTTCGACGCCCAGCAGCTTTTCTGGTGCGGGTAGAATGATAGGGATACTTTCTCTCCCTCTCCACCGCATCACAAAAAGAGGCGACACCATCCCACGCGTTTTCGCTTCCGACCATGGACTGAACCACGGCCGGAAGCGAGAGATCACCCACACCAAGTGTCGCGATGAGGGCACAGCGCTGTTTGTCCCCCCAAGCTGAGACTCCACCAGCGTATGTTGCGCCGTGTCTTCGGGGCGATCCACACAGTGATGGCAAGGGGGCGGCAGAATGTTCTATTGTGAAACCAGTTATATATATACAAGGTTATTTTTAAAACGTTAATAACCTCTTAAGGGGTCATTGTGCTCATCATTATGAACAACTTTTACTATGGGACCAAACCTGTAATTGCGAAAAAAAAAACAACTGGTCCCTACATTTTAACAAATTATTCGAACATAAATGTAGGGAACAGCTGGTTTTTTTTTCGCGATTTCAGTTTTGGTCCCATAGTAAAAGATGTTCATAATGATGACTACAATGACCCCTTAAGAGGTTATTGACGTTTTAAAAATAACCCTGTATATTTTTTAAAGCTTTCGTTTTTTAAACGGTCTTACCACATTAAGTGGCCAGATAACTTTAGGTTAAGTGACTTCACCAGCTGCACCAAATCATTTACTCCCACGCATAGTTATAACTAGCTAAGTTTAAACATAAACCCCTTTTCTGAGTTTAGTAACGCCTACAACCTTCCTACGTAATGCCTGCCACCCTCGCTACAGCCAATTTGCGTCATTTGATATTCTTATGAAATCACGACAAGATGCTTAAAGAAATGATCTTCATCGAAATGTCAAAGCGCGATGTAGGTGGAAGTTCGAGTAGGTTTAAGCAGATTGAACGAATTTAATGTTTAAAGATGTTACTTTGATCAATAGGGCATGAAACACGTAGTTGAGCTGTAACCACGTAAGGTAAGATTCAGCTAAAGTGACAAAGGAGGAACCGTGAAATAAAAATTACTTTAACTTTCTACTGTGTTTTGGAGAGATGTCAAAAACTTGAAATATCTGTTGGACGATTTCCAAGGCCATCTATCGTAAATATTTACAACCCCTCACTATACAACGTGCCGCAACACTGGCGACATTAATTTAATCTAAATAAAATGGCCAGTAATCCTTAAAAATATAATAAGATAAAATAATTCATACATTGAAAAATTTAAATTTTCAAACAAAATAAATAATACAGCTCTCTCTTTCCTTCAATTCGCCTATTCTTTGCACGTTATTTATTTTAACTTCATTGATGCGATGTTATGATCCGTGATCCCGGCAAATTACCTCTGTGCTACAATTTATTGTTTAGGTACAGGTTGCTCCAAGATGTTATTCTAGAAAATTGTTAATAAAGCAATAAATAATAACGTTTAATGAAATTAAAATATTTTTATAAAAAGAAAACGTGACACCGTTTATTAAATTAATGTCCCCATTAAAGCGGCACGCTGTATAGTTGCATTATATTCTAAGTACTTGCGATTATTTTAATTTGTTGCCTATTTTTGTAAAAATCACTGAACCTGACAATGTTTCCGTACGTCTTCTTCGGGTGATCACTGTAAATTAGCGCTGTGCTGTGGGGCCCCCATAGCACAGCATCATGCCTTCTTGTCATTTGCAACTGCCGACTTGTTTTGTGGTCGTGTAGTAGTTATAGTATATGTTACTTATTCTACTGCGTGCCGCTATAGTGGCGACATTAATTTGAGGTACTGGTAGGGCTAGTGGCCAGTAATCGTATTTTTTTTAAATATTTTATGTAAAAATAAAAAAATATTTTTTTTATTTTTTATTTGAGAATATCGATGAACATACTTAAAAATAAATACATAAAGCCGAACATAGAACCACCTCCTTTTTAAAAGAAGTTTTAAAAGAAGTAGAGTACCGTTTGTTAAAAAACCCCCGAAGGTTTAGTCTCGGGTTAAAGCTAAACCTCGTTTTGTAATAATGACGGATCATGTTCAAGTAAAAACATTTTATTGATAGAAAGGAAGGTCTATTATAGACAAAAAGTGTCAATATCTATCCAGTATTCTGTCAGGCACCAATCAACTAAGGCCTACAATTCCACTCCGAACACTCGCAACAGTTGTGTCCACCGTAAAATTTTAAGATCCAACCCTAACTCGCCGATATTGAGTTCCAAAATCCACATTTTACATCGAGCATTATCTTCCTTTACAAGGGCAATTTAAATAATATCTTCCGGGAAGTATAATCTCGCAATCTGCTAGGTTAAGTAGTATAACCCTCTCAATTTGTCGGTGCAAGGTTGAGATGGATAAGGTAGGTTAGGGAGGCAGGAATTTTGGGTGCCGGAGTTTCATTTTTAAGGTTCCGTACCCAAAGGGTAAAACGGGAACCCTATTACTTAGGCTCCGCCGTCTGTCTGTCTGTCTGTCCGTCTGTTTTTTTACCGACCGATTTTTTGTGTCCGTATGGATTGAGGAGCCATGTCTCATATTTAAACGAGGGTACTACCAATATTTAGTAGTAAATTAGCTGATTTTGTAGGCCCGATCCTGGAATTTGTAGTAAAACCGTTAAAAAGTTATAGGACGTTTAAGGTGGCTCCTCAATCCAGACATCTGGATTGAGGAGCCACCTTAGAACTCGTAAACTAGCAAACAGATCTTTTTGAAAATTTGGTAGGATTTAGTAGTATTTATGCGTAATCTGTACAAAAAAAATGGGTTTTGTACAGCTGAATTTGAGGTGGCTACAATGCTTTGATTTTTCTTAAAAATCCATAATTTTCACCACGCTGTTTCTCGGAAACTTGTCAACCGATTAAAACGTGTTTTTAGTATAATTTAGTAGTAAATGAGTTCTAATTTGTAGTATAAAAATAAAATGGAAAGACTATACAATTTCGGTGATACAATACATTTTATGTGGCTCCTCAATCCTGACGGTCTAGAAAAAATATTTATGTTCGTAGCTACTAAAGCAGTTGATCAAATTGGATAAAAATAGCACCAATATTTAGTAGAAATTTCTACTAAATATTGGCATCATCAAACATCCTACATACTCAGTATTTCAAAAGATATTAATAATTTAAACATTCCTTTTACAATTTTGTGAATTGGGTGACCATAAATAATTCAAACTATGATCATTAACAGAGTTTTATTTACACGTGAATGATTCTAAACCAATCAGTACAATAATGAACACAATAATAAATACAAACAAACAAAGAAAAAAAAAGAAAAATAAACTAAAAGTGGATTGTCCTAAATTGTCTTATATCTATCGATTTTAACTTCCTTCCTGGCAAGTCTAATTGTGTACACGGCTCGCCTAATCTGTACGAGTTTTGTATAGATGGTTCTTGTCACTGGTAGGTGCAACAAACGAGAGAGATGTGATACAGAATGCCCAGTAAACTGGACGCAATGAAAGAACATACAACATAAACTGGCGCAGCATATAATGAGACACAAAATACCAGCTAAGTGCACAATGAAGAGTTCCGTAGTTGGGATGAATTTATCCCAAGAAAATACTAAACATTGTAGTTGAAAATATGTTCTCCCTTACAATTTTGAACCATAAGTAATTATATGAAAATATTTTGGTTGTTTGGTACTATTGCGAATTTTGGTTTCATAATCGTCTTAGGAAAAAAACTGACTATTCATATGGAAGTGACATTCCATAATGGAGTTTTTATCATTTATGTCTAACCGATTTTTTTCCTCATTTCATAATCATAATCAGCCTATAATGTTCCCACTGCTGGAACACAGGCCTCCTCTCTTCAAGAGGGAGTGGACCGTAATCCACCACGCGGGCCCAGTGTTCGTTGGTGCATGTAACATGTCTTCGAATTTTTGGTTCTAGGACATGGTTTCCTCACGATGTTTTCCTTTACCGTTTTGAGAGCAGTGGTGATGAAATTATTTACACAAAGTAAAGCGCCTGTCTGAGTTCGAACCCACGACCTGCAACTCGTAAGTTGGGGCCGTTACCACTGGGCCACCACTGTTCTCACTTTCCTCATCGAATGTTTGTCTATTACATTATTTACAATAATGTTGTGAAAAATAACAGCGAAACAATAATAAATTTAGAATCATAAAATAATTCTGAATTTAATTTTATTAGTTAAATTGATTTTTGTTGTACGTAATAATATATATCTTATATATTATCTATTCTATATAAATAAAAAGAAAAGTCCTGACTAACACACAGGGTACTTTTATTCCCGGTAGTACGTTCCCGTGAGATATTTTCCGACACTCACGCGGGCGAAGCCACGGGCAAAAGCTAGTTATCTCATTCAATCTAAAACAACAATTAGGTTACATGTAGGTACTCGTACTCGTAGAATGTCATAAGCAAATAAAATTATGTATTCATAGTTTGAATTTTTTATGGTCACCCTATACACAAAATTGCCAAGGAATGTTTAAATTATTAATATCTTTTGAAATACTGAGTATGTAGGATGTTTGATGATGCCAATATTTAGTAGAAATTTCTAATAAATATTGGTGCTATTTTTATCCAATTTGATCAACTGCTTTAGTAGCTACGAACATATATTTTTTCTAGACCGTCAGGATTGAGGACCCACATAAAATGTGTTGTATCACCGAAATTGTATAGTCTTTCCATTTTATTTTTATACTACAAATTAGAACTCATTTACTACTAAATTATACTAAAAATACGTTTTAAACGGTTGATAAGTTTCCGAGAAATAGCGTGGTGAAAATTATGAATTTTTAAGAAAAATCAAAGCATTGTAGCCACCTCAAATTCAGCTGTACAAAACCCATTTTTTTTTGTACAGATTACGCATAAACACTACTAACCCCTACCAAATTTTCAAAAAGATCTGTTGGCTAGTTTAAACGTCCTATAACTATTTAACGGTTTTACTACAAATTCCAGGATCGGGCCTACAAAATCAGCTAATTTCCTACTAAATATTGGTAGTACCCTCGTTTAAATATGAGACATGGCTCCTCAATCCATACGGACACGATTTTTTTGCTCGTTTTTGCTCTATATTGATAACGGCAAAAGGTAGACGCTTGAAATATTTACAGAATATGTAGATATATATTGACTTTAAAAATAAATAATTAAATTAAGATAAAACAAATATTTAAGGGGGGCTCCCATACAACAAACGTGTTTTTTTTGCCATTTTTATAGATAATGGTACGGAACCCTTCGTGCGCGAGTCCGACTCGCACTTGGCCGGTTTGTTTTGTTTAAATCTGTTGCTGAATTGATATTCAGATGGCATTTGTGATCTAAAATACGAGTAGTAGGTATCGATTTATGAGCACTATCTGTTTTTTCTTTCCAAATCGATTCTTTGGGCTGACAAAACGAATAGAAGACACACATAACGAGGACATAGAGAGGGAGTGCAGGGCTTTGGCGGTGAGAGGCAATATGCTCGCTCGCAGGTTCGCACGTTGCACCAACGAGGTGAAAATCCTTTTTAAGGCATTCTGCCAATCGTTCTACTCGAGTGGCCTGTGGGTGAAACATATGCAGCGAAGCTACGGAGCCCTGCGCAACTAGTATAATAACGCTTTTAGGATGCTGTTGGGGCTGCCGTGGCGCTGCAGCGCTTCTGGTATGTTTGCTGAAGCGCGTACGGATGACTTTCAAGTCATCATGCGCAAGAAAGCAAACTCCTTGATGCACCGTCTACGAAGCAGCAGCAACAGCATCCTAAATGCTATTGCTGCCCGTTTTGACGGTCATAGGATAAGGACGGCCATAGGCATCAGTTAGGTATCCTGTACTAACCATACTTTCATAATTTTAGGTGCAATTTTTATTACTAACACACTAATAGTTTATGATTTTATTTTATGATTGTGTGTTATTGTGTGATTTTAATTATGTTAACTTATACAGAGATTCTCTGAAATAAAAATTATAATAACAATAATAACATAACACCACGCTTGTAATCCCCGAAGGGTTAGGCAGAGGTGTACCTAAGATACTACGCCCATTTGGCTAGTTATGTTTAAGTCCCATTTAATAGGTCCCATAAACACCAGACTCCGGGCGACTACAGAGAACTTCCTTACGGAAAAACCCAATAACACTTTGCACAACCTGGGAATCGAACCCAAGACCTCATGCTCGGCAGTAGCGCTTGCGACCACTAGACCAACGAAGCAGTCACTAATAGAACAGTATGTTATTAAGACGCAGATATATGCCAGTGACCTTGAGTGGTTAGCTTGCGTGTTCTGTACTGAGCTCACGCAACGCGTCGTACGTTCAGCCAGTGATAGGACTCGCCCATCAAGGAGCGCTGTCCCCAATTTGACGCATTATTAATTTATTATACACAAATAAAAAAGTATTTTAATAAAACGTGTATACTAAAAGATCAATAATTAAATTATCTTTAAATTGGTGAAGGTTTCAGAAAAACAGGCTTGGTAGATTTTGCGCCGTTGTCAGTTTTTTATCCGCGTTAGACATAACTTTACACATTAATTTTACTATGTAATATAAACATAATCTGAAATATTTGTATATTAAGTTATTGGGAAAATAGTCTAATTTAACATATTTTTTTCAAATCATTAACATTACTCGTTTAGACGTGATCTTCAGTGTAAATCATTAAAAGTTGGTTATCGTCGCCATTAAATAAGTAATTAGCACAGCGTTTACGAGTATTCTTTGGGCAGCGGAGTTAAGTATATATCGCATGCTCGGTTGAATTATTTTTATTTTGCTCTATTTCTCATCTCACATGATTAGAATAGATACATTAATAAAACATCTGTTTGCTCATTTCACTTAAGGGTCAGATAATCGCCGTTGACCTTGGCCATACAAACGCCATACACGAAACCATTAACTTTCATAGGGAATATTTATTTTTAGTAATGAAAATATGAATATTTAAAAAAAATCACAGATAGAAATTTAGATAATAAAACAGTCTATTCATAAAAAAATTAAGCATTAAAAATATCTTAAGTTGTTTGAAATTAATATCATTTTTGATGCTTTGGGTAGACATTAGTTTCTGAATTTATTTCATAAAGTATTTTACCACAATACTTAAATATTCACATATAGAATTGATGTGTATGCGTTCTAGTTTAACATACATTTTTTGCATAACTTACTTGCGTTATTTGAAGCCGAAATAACAGATTTAAAAGTCACTCAAATCATATATCTGCGCCTTAACCACCTTTGGTAGCCACAATTTGCTTTAAATAAGAGCCTGTTTACTAATTCAAAATATACAAACATTAACATGAACATTATTTAAAGAAGTTATATTGAGCCTAAAAACGTCAGATTGAAGAAGACGAGCACGAAAATAAAGCAGATATTTCAGTCAGTCTCTTGTATTTTTTCTCGTCAAATAAATTACTTAGTTATATATTCAAGGAAGATATCTCAAAGGACGGCCCTTTAATCATCGCGAGTGTTACTTTTGATTTTATACAGAGGATTAGAAATGCAGAAGTTTAACTTGTATCGAATTTACGGAACTATACGGTGGCGGTCGTAATTTATCCGTCATTGCTTCATTTTTATTAATTCTTTGTACCTATTGTGGTTGTAGTAATTTTATTCTAGGTGCATCGTTTTCACATAAAATTGTACCTATACAAAATATTGTAAAACATTTTAAAAGAGTAACGGTGGAGTTTCTTGCCCATTGTTCTTCATTCGAAACCTTTTGGAAGGGGTGACTAGAATATCAACTCAATTTTTTTGTACATTTTGACGTTTAAAATGCCATAAATAATTTGACATTGCTTTTGGGTTAGTTTGAACAAGTTATTACATACCGGCTAAAAATCATAACAATAATTATTTTCGGGATCATCTCCAACCCAATAAAAAATTGTCAGCTGCTTGGAAGGAATATTTGTCAGTTGCGTAAAGGAACATGATTTTTGCGATGGCACATCAGAGCTAAATTCGAAACTATGGGTAGTTAGTAGGGCAACAGGGATAAAGGAACGATGGCCCCAATTCTGGAGGAAAATAAAACTGCACATTTTGTTTATTGAAAACGCTTCTGCCTGAGCCAGGCAAAAATCGAGCAGTTCCTCCCGTACTCTAACAATATTATGAATATAATCGTAATATTATTATTTTGAGTATTTTAGAATAGAATAGAATGGAGTAGAATATTTATTTGCCAGTTTTTTTTTTTTTATTTGTTGTGTGTGTGTATTTATTTTTGGTATTTCTTTACAATGACGATTGTTGTTTGTCGGAAAAGTAGTTTTTTTCACATAACTTATAAAATTCAAGGGAAAATCTAATACACTCTAGGTAGGATCCACATTGATTGATGATTGATAAAAAACAGATGGCAAAAGTTGACGAACATCAAAATAATTAAATTATATAAAAGACATATTATTTAAATGCTTATAAATATAATATTTTAATTACAGTAATATTAAAATTTCATTTACATTCATTTGCTCACAGTGCAAGTAATAATACAATGTTTTGATAGAGATATGAATTGATTGATGATTGATAAAAAACAGATGGCAAAAGTTGACAAACATCAAAATAATGAAATGTTTTAAAATATATATTATTTAAATGCTTATTATAATATTTTAATTAATTGTAATATTAAAATTTCATTTACATTTATTTGCTCACAGTGCAAGTAATAATACAATGTTTTGATAAAGATATGAATAGATCTTCTGCCTTCCTTACCAAATAGTGATCGAATTCAAATACCGAAAAGGCGAAAATATTTACCTAATTTGCTTCATAAATTATTTATCTGTCATTTGGGGATGAGAGTAAGTATTTTCTTTGTAACAATTCAATTTACGAGTTATTAGAGGTTTGTTCGGTTTCTCGTTCTCTTTGACACCATAATCAGGGCAATCAGACGAGGAAATCTAAGGATGTCTGAGGGAGAGAAAAAAGGTCGACTAGTAGGTTGCTTTTGTTTATATTTAAGTTGTGTTTTTTTCTTGTCTCGTGACGTCACGAGTTGCACGAGAATTGTTCATGCTGTGTACTTAATCTGCGAGGATCATACTCGAAGCTATGAGTACAGAGTGCCCCGGATGTACTAATTAGGTTTTGTTAGTTGAAGAGGGGTTTTTAATTATTTGCGATGAGTTCAGAAGTCTGGAATCAGGTATTGTGCTGGTAACTCGAATAAAATCAAATTAAATCAAATTCTTTATTTCAGACATATAGTCCACAAAAAAAAATAACTGGTCAAGAGCGAGTCGGACTCGCGCACAGAGGGTTCCGTACGTATATATGATGTTGATGATTTCTGAAAAACTGTGCTATTTAGAGACATCGTTTTATTTTTCCTGTAATCTTTACTTATACTTCTATCACATAGAATAATTTCAGATTTTTATCAATGCAAAGTTCGGAGATAAGGGTCGAAGGAACGGTATTTTTTTTTACATTTTCATCAAAAGTCGGAAACTATGGTACCTAAAAAAAATGTTTGAGAATGTGCAAACAACGCTCTTTCATATGATACCCCACATGCCCTAGTAGCCCCACTTAACATTTTTCAGTCCCTTTTGCAAAAAAGACATGAATTTTTTATTTTTTTTACATGTTTGCAAAATAGTTGGGCAAACGTCATCTAAAACTATTCTAAATTTCAAGTTGATAGCATTAGTAGTTCTTGAGATATCCAGGTGTGACAGACAGACAGACAGACAGACTTAGTCTCACCATAAGGGTTCCTTTTTACCATTTTGGTACGGAACCTTAATAAAACAACGTAGGTACTACGCCAGCGCTGCGTGCTAGTGTCTATGTAGAGCTTACTTCTAGAAATCTTCGACCACAACAGCAGGTTTAGTTGATCTTATAAACGTATAACTATTTGTACGCCGATACTTACGGCTAAACATGATTGGACTCAAACAATGACTGTAATATCTTGCATGCTCTTGTTTATATACAATTTTTAACAGATAAAGAAATCTCATCTTATCTTATCTTTATCCTTCCCAATCATGAAGCATAGGCATTATGACAAAAAACAGTTCTATCAATCAACCTGCCTAGCCCTTTCCCAACCATGTTGGGGTTGGCTTCCAGTCTAACCAGATGCTGTTGAATACCAATATTTCGACACCAGCAAAGAAAAAATGTGATAACTTTTTTATTAATAGAGATAATTTATTGAAATTTTCACTGAAGTCAGTTCTTTTGATAATACGAGTACAAGGAATTTCGTCATTAAATTTCGTTTGTTTTGAAATTAACTAGAGTTAGCAGTGTATAGACTAAAAAGGCGATAAATGATTGTGTAATAAAACACGCCAACTGAAAGTTAGCGTACTATATTATGGAATGTTAAATGGCGAGACTGCTAAAACAATACATTAAATTCATATTATTTGCCAAACTGTATCTAAAATAAAAAATATACATTTTTTCAATACTAACAACATCAAAAATTAATACTAATACCTTAAACCACTATGCAATACTCGTAAGCAATCGTAAGACTGTTCCTACTCTCGCCTAAGTCATTCCTTTTATTGTTACGAACGATCAAGAACGGACTACACTACGCTAACTAAAATAAGCGTAATGTTTATGGCGCGATTGAAAAAAATACATTCACTTAGCGTTGTGTTAAATTTGCAACTTCGTAATTTTTTGGAATTTCTTTATAACTGTTTTTGTATTCATTTAAAGACCTTAATATAATTAATTTGGCATTAAAAACGGAAATTGGCCAAAATGCGAGTTAGCGTAGTGTAAATTGCTGGTGTCGATTTTACATGGAGCGACTGCCTATCTGACCTCCATAACCCAGTAGCGGGTAATACGATACCCCTTGGTAAGACTGGTTGTCAGACTCGGAGTTCTGACGACCCGTAACGACTGTCAAAGATCCACGAATGACGGCCGGGACAAACGGCTTTACGTGCTTTCCGAGGCATGGAGGAGTCTCGTATGTTAAGATGGTCACCCATCCACGGACTCTTTCTCTTTTCTCTTTTTTTTTTTTTTAAACGTTGCCCCACACTAGGAACTTCTCCTGTATTGTGGATGCGTTTACAAACATTTAAATTCACATACACAAACAGCCAAACCCGGAACAACTACTTGTAGGTCATACAAATATTTGTTCCGTGCGGGAATCGAACTACCCCCTAACCCCGGCCATGCGTAGATTAACCTGATGGATCGAGCCGTGTGGCTGTTTTACTTAGCCACGAGCTCCTCTAATGTCAGCACACCTCACCTCTGAACATATACGTAGTTCTATCAGTCATTCTATTCTAACTAATCTAATTTTAAATAAAATAAAATCTATTAAAACTAATTATAAATGCGAAAGTAAGTTTGTTTGTTTGTTTGTTACCTTTTCACGCCTATACCACTGAACCGATCATCCTGAAATTTTGCATAGACGTTGTCAGGTGTACAGAAACGGACATAACCTTTTATCCCGAAAAAAAGTACTGTTTCCGAGGAAAACCACAATAACGTTCTTATGACAATAGATGGCGCCACGTATCTTTCGAATCATGATTGAATTATAATATTTTTATTATAGAAACTTTAGTAGTGTGTTAAAGAGTTTTTTTTTTTTAATAAGTACCTAATACATTTTGTGAGTCTAGAGTGTCGATAGACTGGTTTTTCATCCTCCTAACTATAATATTATTTATATATCATCATCATCATTTCAACCGAAAGACGTCCACTGCTGGACATAAGCCTCCCCCGAAGGGAGGGTTTGCCATAATCGCCACGCTTGGCAGGCGGGTTGGCGATCGCAGTATGGTGTTAAAATGCATAGAGAACGCTGCTGATCATTCTCTAGTAAGTACCTTAGTCGCTTTTACAACACCCACGGGAAGAAATAGACCCGGTGCTATTCTTTACGTCCGGCACCACACATATTTTTTTTTTGACTTTATTTATTTATTTTTTCAATAACACTTAAATTTGTTTTAACAGGTAATACCCAAGCTAACAAAAGTAGTCATGAATTCCTAATTTTTTACTCCCAAATAACGGGTCCGGGTAAAGCACAAGTTACACAGTGGACAACATACTAAGTGTCACCCTCTGGAATTATATAAAGATGCGAAAGCGAATTAGTTTTTCGCTAAAACGGCTGCATGAATTTGGATGAAATTTGGCACATGTGTAGACTATGACCATAGAATACTTTTTTCCCGGTAGTACTGTAGCTGCATCAACTTCGCCACATGCAAACTACGGGTCACACTGACGTCACGCAAAATTCTGCATCGCGCAAGCAGAGTTTACCGCGCGACTAGCATATATAACATCCCGACATCAATCGTTGGGCAGTTGCCCACCAGACACAACACCCGTCTGGTCGGAGAATCCTCCCTTTTCTATAGAGTATACTGGTATGGTATGAGGTACCCTGTTCCTCATGCCTCTAAAGTACGTTCCCGCGGGATAATTTCCGACCTTCACGCGGGCGAAGCCACGGGCAAAAGCTACTTCTTAATAAAACACACTTTAATTATACCAGTACACATATAATTATAGTCCATGCGACACACAAAATTAAATTACAAATTAGCCGCTCTATTACCTGGACCAAGAGCAGTTTTACGAACAAAATGTCACTAAACTCCGCACTGAAATATTTTCTTGGAACAACGTAAAATAAAACGGTACCGCAGAACGTATAAGAGTAAAAAATATAGGAATGGCCGCAACAAATTCTTTTTAAAATGGCGTACAGCAAGAAAAGAGAGTAATATGAGAGAATAAAGTTGTGGACTCAATGGAGGGGTAACGTTGATAGTGTGGGTAGCAGGAATAGAAGCTATATTACAAACCGTGTGTGTTAACAAATTTTTAATAGTTATTTATGATATTAGTGCGGTAAGTTGGTTTTTACAAACGAGTAGACGAATGTAAATCATTAAATAGCACTTACGATTTTGGCGGCTCATTCAAGAGTGCAGTAAATTCCATATTAATATCGGATTCCCCGCTTGAACTCATATTATTATTTTGTAAATATCAATCGGAAAGTCGCAACAATCTTTGATATTTCTATTAAGAAAATGGCGCGAATTTGCAAATGGAGCCACGTGCATATGGTGAAAATTAGTACTACATTTTTCGTCTCATTTTCTTTTTAATAATAAAGTGAGATAAACGCATTGAGTAAAAGCGCTTCCAAGGAGGTTCGATCATTCAGCTTATTTATTCTCGTCATTTGAAATTGCTTGGTGGAATTCTTATATAATTTTTATGGTATTAAAAAAACCGTAAAGGATACGCACGGCGCTATACAACGAAGGGGGCGGTAAAACATGTACCTAAGTGAGAGTACCTATTTTACTGCCCGTTCCGTTGTATGGTGCGCTTCGTAAATGCATTTTTTGAGCAAATGTGTTGAAAAATATATTTTTCTCAAACATGCATGTAAATATTGTCATTATTTTCGAAGAAAAACACGCGAAGTATCGAATTTACGGTCAAAGAAAATCAAATCCATTGCAGAAGCGTTTTTCGAATTTGGAACATTACAACGCTCCTGCAATGTTGTATGAAACGGCGTGCTGGGGTTATTAAATACTCTTTTACTCCGAAACATGGCAACCAAGGAAGTAACTTATCAAAGGTTTTATTTAAATTTTGAACTGGCTTGCAAATAGAAAGCTGTATTGAACAAAAACCAAATGAACACATTGGCGCGTGAAAAAATATCGTTGTTCGTCATTGAATCTGGAATGTATAAATAATTTACTTTCCCTGCATTCTTTTGAGAAAAGCACTATAATATATATGCCTCGGCGGAAATGGCAATTGCCTGTGTCGTATTAGTGAAGTCCTCGCCTACGGCTCGGCCTTCAAACTCGTACTCGACCTGCAATTGCCTATTTCACGGCCTTTGCAATAATGTACTATTATATATTGTTTTCTTCTTCTTGGCCGTGTGGTGCCGGACGTAAAGAATAGCACCGCCCTATTTCTTCCCATGGGTGTCGTAAAAGGCCATTAAGGGACCTTACTAGAGAATGGCCAGCAGCGTTCTCTATGCGTTTTAACACCATACTTCGATCGCCAACCCGCCTGCCATGCATGGCGTTTGTGGTACAAGTATGAATTAATGAAAGTTCGTATGAATGATATAATGACTTCATTTCCTCGCCCATAGATTAAGGGAACGAATGAATACAATTGCGGTTCTCATTATGATACGAGGGCCGTTGAAACTGACGAACGTATTCATTTTGTTTCATGATTGTCGGGCAGTTACTAATTAGAGGCATTTTTTTTTTAATTTTTGTTTCATAATTCTGTTGTTTACGACTCGGATTTTTTTTGAAAGAAAAGCCTGTTTTTTGTTCGCTGGGTAGGAATTTATTGGAATGGTAGGAATCCTCAGGAATTGTAGGAATCCACTGGAATGGTAGGAATCCACTGGATGAGGGCAGCGAGCGCTGGACCTGTCGTTGTGCCGGTGATTGGGGGAGGCCTATGTCCAGCAGTGGACGTGTTTCGGCTGAATATCGATAAATTTAAAAGGGCTCGTAAGGCAGTATCAAAAATAATACAAAACCTTGCTCTGTTTTAGAAAAGAAAGATGTAGCTTTGAACTTAAGTTGTTTTACAGCCGGGCATCGAAGGGCGCTTAACGATCTCCGGACACAATGAAGAGGAGCCTGCGGGCGTCGAAATTGGGGCTGTGTCGGCGCTTGAGTAGTCAGGCTCAAAGACGTGGAACGCAGTATTATATGTGCGCATACGGTCATGCGATCGGCCGCACTCGATGATGGGGCCCGCTAGGCATGGCGGGCTGATACCAGTCGGGGTTGCGGCAAATGTACAGGTACCTCCCGAGCCCTCCACTCATGGTACTATACCAGGAACAGTGGGGTTTTAGTCGGTAGGAGTCTGACATAACCCTCTGTTCTTTCCGGACGGAGGGTATTAATATGCACACGAAAACATAGGCATTTACACTAACAACTTTGAAAATAACAAAAAGCCACTAAGTTAATCTTCACATTCCCTATAAAGCACGTTTCAGCCATTCTAATTCTTAAGTACTGACTTAATCTTAATAAAAAAACTTTTTAAATTTTCTAACCAATATTCAACAATTCCCTGATTTATTAAAAACCAGCTATTGTTAGCACAAAGACTTATTTATTAATTGTCTGCAGTAACTATGCCCATCTCTTTCTTTCACGCCTATTTGAGTGCGCCAAAAAGGGATCGATACTGGTTTAAACCGGCTGTCACCGGAATTTTCCGGTACATTGCCGACATTAGGTTTGTACAGTGGGTCATTACCGGTAAAATTGTCAGAGCAACGTTTCTTAGTTATCGAGATAACAGGATAGTCTTGGAACGTAGAATTCGCGCAAAACGTGGTCATGAATCACTGCGTTGTCCGATAAAGTGAACGGCGGTTGCGTATTTAGTGAAGTGATGTGGTTTAGCAGGGATTCGATGTATCGACCAAATGCGATTTCCTTTTCCGGTATTTTTTTCTTGTCTGCAAACTGCAATCAAGCTGTTGGTATGAATACATAATTAGACGTGCATCGAAAATAAACTTAAAAGCTTTCTTAAAACGGCTATTTATATAAATTTGTGCGTAGTCATTGTTACTCGATCAGAATCAACATCAAAAGTAATTTATTCAAACTAGGCTGAAAATCAGCACTTTTCGAACGTCAAAAATTACATGAGACAGTCCCCCGAAAACGCCCACCCTTCACCACTTCCTAGTGCTTTAGTTGGGAAGAAGAAGTGGCGCAACAAACTCCCCAGCAGCACAGCTGTCTGTTCGCATATAAAACTTGAATCTAGACAATACAATGTAAAATAATTTGCGATACGCAACACAAAACGTTAAATTAAATGATTTGACTTATTTTAGCTAGCACACACCATTATACAAAAATATATATATATATAATAATTTTCGAAAATTATACTCAAGCAGAAATAACGTAAACAAAACGTATCTAAATAAAAGCCTCCAGGTATAATGGGCGTGCCCGCTTTAACAGTAATGCTCCTGTGGTTAAGTACCTAATAAATCACGCATTGAATTAATGAAAAAAGTAAAATGAGCATTGCTTTACACAACGAAGATCTGAGATGACCACACAACACTAATTCATCTCTTTTAGTCAATATTGTCTCACACTCCCTATCGACAACAAAGGACAACACTAGTAAACACAAAGGATGAATTTCGGGGATAAAAAAGGGAGTTCGTGTCGCGACGCGGCGACGTTTGGCGCCGTTGGCTATATCGTCTGATATGCAAACAGGGAACGTTGGAGAAGAATCTTGGGGAATATTTCGAGCTTGGCGTTTGATATAGTTTTATCATATTTTTATTGGCTTTTTACTATCCGTTGCTTCTGGAGATTCCACATAGTTTGGTACTCAGACAAGCCTATTGCCATTAACCGGGCCCCAAATCCAGACTTCGGACTGTTACTAAGAAATTCCAGATGAAAAACCGAATAACATTTTGCCTGACCCGGGAATCGAACCCAAGACCTTGTGCTCAACAATAGCGCTTGCGACCATTAGACCAACGAGGCAGTTTTTTTTAAATAAAAAAGTGGCTGTTATTTTAGTATATTGTGGTATCTTACGACTTTCTCGTGAACGAAGTGGCGGGCAGAAGCTGCAGCATAAAATGTAAGCGGAGGATTTTTCGTTGCACTACTTGAGGAATAAATTAGGGATGGGACTTAAGTTTTTGACATTGAATTTGTAGTAGCAATGGCTAGTAAAGCATTCGAATATCGACCTTAAAGTCCAACTGCTGGGACACAGGTCTCCTCTCTGAGAGAAGGAGTGGGCCGAAATCCACCACGCGGGCCCAGTGCGGGATGGTAGCTAGATAAGAAGTCAATCAGACAATAATTATGGATATGGACAAAGTCAGACAATATTTATGGAAGTTTTGGCTAGTAAAAGCAACTAAGAACGTACGATCTACTGTCTGAATCTGATCTGACTGATTGATAATGATAAATCCATATGAAGTGTATATAACAACAGACTCGTAATATATTAATGATGTTTTAAAGTCATCAATCTCCTCGACCCTCGACCCTTAATAGTTAGGTCACCCCTTTCCAAACCAAACACGTATTTGTACTCAAACAATTTATTACCAACTTGTTTCATAAATCCCAAAAATCTTGCCACCACAACACAAATCAACGTAATTGAAACTGTTTTAACAGTTATTAAAATGTCCCGAAAACGGTTTCGTTATAACACGAAAAAACCGCTGACCAAAAATAAATGGGATGAATAATGTGACAAGGAAACTTCAATCTGTGGGACATTCCCACTGGTCCTATTTTAGATGATTTGTCAGTTTTCCCACTTTTCCCTACCCTGTTTCCCTAACAGGATATATATTGAAAACTTTCGCCTTTGAGATAATATATCGGGTCCCGTTGCCACTTTTGTCTTTTATGGGGTAAAAGGGATTGTGAGTAGGGGATTTTGATTTAGGCGGCTTTTAATGTCATCTATTTGGGTGGGTTATCGTGTAAACTAGGCCGTGAAAGGTGGTACCGACAAATGCGTGACAGGTTACAGAGGGTGATCATTTCAGGAGATGTAAAGCTTATTTATTTTGATTTCTATAGTTTATGGGGACTGTACCTACCTGTATATTGGCGTGTGCCAGCTTACATAGCATAATAGCATAATCAGCCTGTAATGATTCCACTGCTGGGACACAGGCCCACTCCCTCGGTGGATATGGCAAATAATTTAATTTAGTGTTTCGTAATGTTAATTACTTGCATACTATTGTATAGAATCAAGTTCTTCTGACTAAACAGACGGCTGTATTGCTGGGTTTGTACCGCCACTTCTTGTTCCTATCTAAAGCACTAGGAAGTGGTGAAGGGCGGGCATGCCGCAGGACTGATTTTCTTTTTTTACTAGCCTACTGTCCCACTGCTGGGCAAAGGCCTCCCTCCACTCCTTCCATCTGTCGTGAGCCCGCGCGTCATCCTTCCAGTTATGACGGAACCTATCCAGTTCGTCCCACCATCTCCTACGTGGTCTGCCGCGACCCCGTCGCATTGTCTCAGGGCACCAATTCTGTGCTATTTGCGCCCACAGTTGGTCCGGCACGGCAGACATGTCCTGCCCAGTCCCATTTAAGTTGGGCAGCCTTTTGAGCCACGTCAGCTATCTTTGTTTTGGAGCGCAGTATTGTGTTTCAAACACGATCAGCTAATTTAACGCCTAAATACACTGCGCTCCATTGCTCGTTGGCAGACCTTGAGTTTGGACTTCTGGATGTTAGTCAAGACCAAGTTTGTGCACCATAGGTTAAGACGGGAAGAATACACATGTCTATGAGCCTGCGTTTCAGTGCCATAGGTAACTCACCCTTGAGTAGTTCCTTCATGGACCAGTAGCTCTACCAGGCGTTTTTTTTAACTGTCTTAGGGCGATGATAACCGACTTTTAATGATTTTATACTGAAAATCACGTCTAAACGAGTAGTGTTAATGATTGGAAAACAAAATATGATAAATTAAAGCATTTTCTCAAAAACATAACATACGAATATTTTAGATTACGAGTATGTTTATATTAATAGTGAAATTAATTTGTAAAGTTATGTCTAACGCGGATAAAAAACTGAGAATGGCGCAAAATCTACCAAGCGTATTTTTCTGACACCTTCACCAATTTAAAGATAATTTAATTATTGATATTTTAGTATACGCGTTTTATAAAAATACCTTTTGTTTTGTGTATAATAAATTAATAATGCGTCAAATTGGGGACAGCGATCCTTGATGGGCGAGTCCTATTACTGGCTGAACGTACGACGCGTTGCGTGAGCTCAGTACAGAACACGCAACCTAACCACTCAAGGTCACTGGCATATAGATATATGGTACGCAGATGCGTCTTAAGTAATTTTGACGTTCAAAAGGTGTTTGTTTGTCAGGCTAATTTGAATAAATACCTTGATTTTGACTGTTTTTTTTTGTAGATTGGCCTAAATTTGAGTCCAGTCAGGCAGAGTACAATAAGGTTTCTCTTCTGAAGCAGCATAACGCTTAGTTCTATTTTAGCATCATGAGCAAATTGTTTAGCAAAGTTATTCTTTCTGAATAGGTTTTCGGAGATGCTACGTCAATG
This sequence comes from Tiliacea aurago, assembly GCA_948098905.1. NCBI lineage: Eukaryota > Metazoa > Arthropoda > Insecta > Lepidoptera > Noctuidae > Tiliacea > Tiliacea aurago. Next base: position 23,226,041 of record OX402592.1, on the reverse strand, counting down.
TACAGACAACATCGCCCTGCTGCGAACTGTGCTTGGTTTCGTATTTACAATATGACCACACATATCTGGTGTATCAGCTATGTGTGTCACGGTTGGCGCAGTTGTTAAGCGATTGACTGCTGCGATGCGTGTCGCGGGTTCGATACCCGCACGGAACAATTATTTGTATGACCTACAAGTTGTTCCGGGTCTGGCTGTTTGTGTATGTGAGTTTAAATGTTTGTAAACGCACCCACGGTACAGGAGAAATTCCTAGTGTGGGGCAACGTTTAAAAAATTAAAATAAAAAAAAAATAAAAAAAATATTAAAGGTTGTGGTACAGACCATCAAACTGAACAACTGTCTTCTTTCAAATCTTTCAAATAATCTTTATTGCAATCCAAAATGTACACATACAGGTGGTAAATAAAGAAAAACAAATGAAAGAAAAATATATTATTCTGCACAAACAAAACGAAAAAATAACATAAATAAAATACACACATACAAAGCAGCCAAAAGCCTCGGATTCAATACAATAAAAATTTGACAATGTTGTCCATTGCTTGATTTCAGGGCCCTTAGAATAATAAAGTCAGGGCCCTTGTTCTGAGTCAGGGCCAGGGACCACAGACAATTTACATTGTGTTACTTCCTTGTTAATACATCATTATTTAATATATTGTTGCGGTACTGGCAAATGACAACCTGTGATGACAACAAACAAATAATCAAAACAAAAACCAAATGCTGATTGCAAGTGGAAAAATAACTACTTTTGTAATAAACCAAAAAAATTATCATGAATAATTTTATTACAATAACCGTGCGTTGCATCTGTGCAAGAACAGGTCTTTGCTCAGCATAATGCTGTGACTTCGGACAAAAAAGTCGTCAAAAGCACTGATTTTCAGCAAAAAAAAAACCGGCTAAGTGCGAGTCGGACTCGCACACGAAGGATTCCGTACCATTATCTATAAAAATGGCAAAAAAATCACGTTTATTGTATGGGAGCCCCTTAAATATTTATTGTATTATAATTACATTATTTATTTTTAAAGTGAATATATAACTAAATATTTTGTGAATATTTCAAGCGTCTACCTGTTGCCATTATCAATGTAGAGCAAAAACGAGCAAAAAAATCACGTTTGTTATATCGGAGCCCCCCGGAAATATTTATTTTATTCTATTTTTTAGTATTTGTTGTTATAGCGGCAACAGAAATACATCATAAGTGAAAATTTCAACTGTCTAACTATCATGGTTCATGAGATACAGCCTGGTAACAGACGGACAGACAGACACAGACGGCAGAGCCTTAGTAATAGGGTTCCCGTTTTACCTTTTGGGTACGGAACCCTAAAAATAAATAACACTAAAATTATACAATCAATTACCTGTACCGGTCGGGCACAGCAACATTTTAAATAATTAGGAGAGAGGACGAGCGCTTTAATGATTTTCCTTGTTACTAAATATTAAATTATCTCCATGTTTTGTTATTGTCTCCATGGGACCAATATCGTAATCGTTAAAAAAATATCTGCTGTCCCATATAAAATTTGAATACCTACTCGACCCAAATTCTGATATTTTCTTCGCGATTACGATTTTCAATCAATTAATAATTCTTTATTGCAATCCATAACGTACACATACAGATGGTAAGTATTAATAAATAGAAACAATTATGGACCGAGTACAGATTTTTTTTAAAGTAAAGTAGGAAAGATGAAGAGCGCTTTACTGATTAAAGCTGCTCTCTCGAAAAAAGCTTGAAAAAAAAAAACAACCGACTTCCAACAAAAACACTAAAAAGTGAAAAATAACTTTAATTTCGGAAGCACATAACATAACATCACGCCTTGTTTCCTCGAAGGGTAGGGCAGAGAGGGCTGCATGACATACTCTCAACTGCCACGCTTTTTTAAGCTACTCTATAAGACACATGCCGTAGAATATCCCAAAAAACTAAAATAGTGTGTCGCCCCTCAAATAAATCCGAACTGCATAGTTAGTGAGAACACTGTCGAGTGTTGAGCAAACTCGCGCAATAATTTAGTTGCTCTGTTTAGTTTACAACACGTTTTTTGTTCACAGTTTTAATGGAAAACGCGAGCTAATGGGATTTCTGATTTACTCGTATGTTTCTTTGTTTTGTTTGTTTGCGTTTTGATTTGTGTTTTTTGTTAGTTTATGTTTGGGTGTCATTTGATTGTACTTTTTTTTTGTATTATGTAACAATTTTTTTTTGTTTTTATTGTGTTTTTTTATGGACCATGTGGTAATCATAATAATCATAATCATTTTTCATTTGTATAACGTACTGAATTCAGTTCTTAAATTAAAGTTCTTAGGTCGGTATGTTATGCCAAGAGGCGAACAAATATGGTTGCATGCGAAATACAATACTGATCATGCGAGAGATAAACAAATTATTTGGTAGATATATGTCAAAAATTTATAAAACGATGATAAATAAATAAAAACAAAAAATATAAATTTCTACAGATAATGCATAAATAAATTATCATAAATTACAATTAGTCACAATATTCAATTCAAATTTGTTTCTCCAGTCAAGTAGTTAGTCAACTAAGTCTATATTAATTTTTCATTTAGAAATTCATCAGTCGTATAATAACATTTTTCAATTAATAACAGTTTTAATTTTGTTTTGAATTGCGTAACATTTAAATTTTTGATCTGGTCTGCTATAAAGAGTTTAATTTTATTTATTTGATAAGGGTTCCGTACTCCAGGGGTGCCAACGAGACCCCAATACTAAGGTTCGGCTGTCCGTCCGTCTGTCACAGTGATTGGTAGACACTTGACATTTTCACAGAGTGTGTACTAATATGGTCGCTAAAACAATTTATTATTTTTTTATCTTATTTAATCTTAATTTTTTTTTAAACTAAAGTTTCTGACAGGCCATACAAGAAACGTGTTTTTTCTCGGCGTTTTATTAAAGTATTAAAAAAATTAACTGTTCAAGTGCGTGTCGGACCACCCACAATGAAGAGTTCCATACTTGATACCGTCACACTACGCCCTTTAATTTGATATGTCAAACCCACACGGTAAAGTGTGAAAAATGACCCCCATAATCAAAATTCATTTATTACGTAACACGTCAGTGTGTGGGGGGTCACAGAAATTGATATGTGTACCAAACATCAACTTAATCGGTACATTAGATTTGGCGCAAATTGGCTGTGGCAGACGGATAGACAGACAGACAGAAACACGAGAAAAAACGGAACCCTTACAGGGTCAGTAAGGGTTCCGTTTTTTCATTCGAACATACGGAAGCCTAAAAATATGTAGTGTTAAATACTGTACGGTGGTACGGAACCATTCGTGTGCGAGTCCGACTCGCACTTGGCCGCTATTTTATTAATGTTGTCCTGCACTAAGAGTTACTCTTACTCCTACAAAGCGTTGAGAGACAAATCTAGGGAGCACCTTTTTTTTTTAATATAACTTGTTTTTCTTTTGACGGGGGAAGCCCGACAGATTTTCGCATAAGATGTGTTTTTTTTAAACTAACACACAAAATAGTTTTTTTTTTCTTATTGTGGTATTGCAATAGGCAGTATTTTTTTTTATAAAATGCGGGTGTGAGGCGGGCGCGTGACGTGCAGGTCGACGCAGCCTAACACCCGGTTTTTGAATCACCTTCTTTGAGATCACCTATAAGTTATTCAATAGTAGAGTTTGACAAGGTCTCAAATAATCTCAATTCAAAAACCGGCCTGACTGATGTTTAAGGACTCACATAATTATCATTGCAATGAACTCGATTGACCGTTTTAACCTTTACCGTGTAAATTACGAATCGCAGTTAAATACCCCAATTTTCTGATAATCTCTGCAAACCATAATCTCCAACCAGATTACCATCTCTACCAACTCGGATTATTTAAAACAACTAAAAAACAACGCTTTATCAAAATAATTTCAGCAATAAAACCAGGCGAACAATGGCGAACAAATTATTAGAAACTCTATTTATATTTCAGTCGAAACGACCCTCATATTTTATAAAATATCAAAACTTCGCATTTATGTTGATAGACCACCTATAAAGTAACAAAAAGTACACAAAAGTGGCAAAAAGTAACTAAAAGTGGTGAGAAAAAGTACATTTTGGAGATATTTTATTCAAATGATTCTCATGATCACTATATGAGTGGACATTAAACGCGACTAACAAAAGGTATTTACAAGGCAGATGTGAGTGGAAACGCCAGGAGGGGACGCCCTAGGACGACATTATAGTGACCCCAAAGGTGATGTTCTTCAGAAAGGTCAGATGCGTAGTACTCGCAACCGGCGTGCTCTCAAAGGAGTATATAAGGATTGTAGCAGGTCGGGTTCTGTAGTTTCTGCCTGCCCTCGTAAACTCACACCTTCTTCATTCCATAGGGGTCCTTGTGGGAGGGGACGCCCTAGGAGGACATCATCATCATTCATCATTTCAGCCGAGAGACGTCCGCTGCTGGACATAGCCCCCCCCCCCAACAGTTGGGGGGCGTTGCCATAATCGCCACGCTTGGCAGACGGGATGGCGATCGCAGTATAGTGTTAAAATGCATAGAGAACGCTACTGCCCATTCTCTAATAAGTCCCTTAGTCGCCTTTTACGACACCCACGGGCAGAAATAGGGTGGTGCTATTCTTTACGTCCGGTACCATACGGAACATGGGAGGACATATAGTGACCTAATTGGTGATGTTTTTCAGAAAGGTCATGTGCGTAGTACTCGCAACCGGCGTGCGTGTATGACCAGATGTACGAGTATGACCGTAGGCGAAACAAAAGGAGTATGTAAGGAGCGAAGCAGGAGGCGATCTATAGTTTCTGCCTATGGGAAAAAGGCGTAAGTTTATGCGTGTATGAATAGGTATATTAATAGTTATTTATGATATTACTGTGGTAAGTTGGTTTTTACAAACGAGTAGACAAATGTAAGCCCGAGACGAAGTAGAGGGCTTACTATAGTCACGAGTTTGTAAATACCAATTTCCGCGCGTGTGTCTTATAACGTTTTTCAAAACATTTGCGAGAAAACAGTACATTAGGTAATAAAATAAGCCATCAAAACATTTTAAGAGAATGATTGAGTATTTCTTCGAGTCTTCCAAGATATAACATTATTGTAAATCATTAATTAGCACTCACAATTTTGGCGACTCATCCAAGATATCAGGTGCAGTAGATTCCATATTAATATCGGATTCCTCGCTTGTACTCATTATTATTATTTTGTAAATATCAGTCGGAAAGTCGTAACAATCATTTCTAATAAGAAAATGGCGCGAATTTGCAAATGGCGCCACGTGCACATGGTGAAAATTAGTACTACATCATTCGTCTCATTTGCTCTTTAATAATAAAGTGAGATAAACGTATTGAGCAAAACCGCGTCCAAGGAGGTTCGATCATTCAGCTTAGGTATTTATTCTCGTAATTTGAAACTCCTTGGTGGAATTCTTATATAACTTGTATGGTAATAAAAAAAAACCGTAAAGGATACGCACGGCGCTATACAACGAAGGGGGCGGTAAAACATGTACTTAGGTGACAGTACCTATTTTACCGCCCGTTCCGTTATATGGTGCGTAATTTTTAACTTTCGAACAATGTATACAGGCTTCGTAAATGCATTTTTTGAGCAAATGTGTTGAAAATACATTTTATTATATTCACTTGATCTATTATCCATTTTCCCAGAGACGGTGGGATGAGCCGCTCTGCAGAGTTGTTCAGAACCATTTACTTAACACGTCTGCTACTACTGCGGAGCGTGCGCGCCTGCTAGCTGTGCGGCAGGTAAGTGGGAGTCGGGTCTGTGGCTGCATGCACTACCGTCGTCGAACATTTCACCTCGCTGCTTCCCTACGACTAGGAGCTCCATGTTGTTCTCCTCATCGCTGTCACTGTGGCGAAGTTGTCCAATAGTCTCGGACTTCACAGCCTGTTTTGCAGCCGAAGTGTGGGTCTTAGCGCAGCAATCGTTCTTTGTTTGTTACGCTTTCACGCTAAAACGGCTGAACGGATTTGGATGAAATTGGGCACATGGGTAGACTATGAACTGAATTAGGACATAGGATACTTTTTATCCCGATATTCCTAAGGGATTGAAGCTGACGCGGGTGAAACCGTAGTGTTAAGCCAGTACTCACTATATTTATTGCTTCCACATGTAAGCTTAGGTGGTAGGTTTTACAAAAATATGATCGTTGTGCCCTGTTGGGCTTTTATTTGACTTATTATTCTCTAGGTTAGTACGAAAATTAGTCAGTAGAGCAGCACCCCAAGAGATTGCTGGATGCCCTGTGCGTCCAGTATAACTACATCTTCAGGGTGATGTTGCTGCCTCGCTTCTGTAGTGCATCGGGGATGTTTGCGCTGTATCGCACTGATGGCTTTCATACCATCATCCGCAAGAAATCCGTATCCCTGATCTGCAGAATGCGTGGCAGCTGCAACGGCATTCTGAAGACTGTAGCCGACAGGATCTCTTCTCCGCTATGGAGATCCTTTATTGAGCGTAATTTGAGTGTTGTGTTGTGTTTTAATTTAAATTGTAATTGTATGGATCAAGTTATCTGATTTTTTTTTTTTTTTAATTATTATTATTAGGGTTCATTAGTAATTACGATAACTATGTTTTATAACAGACTTTCGTAAAGACTGAAGAAAATTATGAACAAAAATTGTTAATAAAAAATAAAAGAATTCAAAAAACTATCGGGATTATTATACCTACCTATCTCTTTGGTTATTTATGATAGGCGACCTTACTACTTAAATGTTTCGATATATAATATTTTCCTTTTCACAGTTACTGAAAATATTACATACTGCGCTACCATTCAGGCTGTCCCATTCAGTTCCAGCCTCATAAGGAAGTTGGGAACATGATCCAACTATTTATATTTTCCAAGGGACCGTGCTGATATATGGCATCAATTTCTCACAGCCGTGTACGGACAACGTACCAACAAATAGATAAATGCAAAAGATCCACAATTAAGTGTAGTCTGTTATGCGCTTTAATACGCGGCCCTTGACAAGGTACATGGAGTTCTAGACAGAAGCTGTCAGACATGTAAGAGTGACATTATAGAGGTACGAGGAAACACTGCCACTCAATAGGCATAACTGACTTTTTGAGCGTCAAAATTAGACAGTCCCCCATAACGCCCGCCCTTCATTCACCCTGCACCACTCCTCACCAGTACTTTAACTGGGAAGAAGAAGTGGCGCAACAAACTCAGCAGCTCAGTGTCTGTTCAGTGATGGGAGGATTTTGCATGGGGCACAGCGTGTCATCGCACCGCCCCTAACCCACTTTCTTATTGACATCAGGTCAATGCCGGTTACCAGAGCCGCGGCCACTGCAAGACGATCGAATTTTATTCAGACTTGTGCCTCCGACGTGACCGAGTCAATCACGATAATGTATTACAAGAACTTGATTCTATACAATAGTATGTATGCAAAGTAATACTATTTCCTTGACCACTATCGGGGAGTTATAGAAAGGGTCTTCTAGAAGATCTTGTTAAATTAGACCTTCTGATTTTTTTTTCTTGTAAAAGTAGGAAGTATCACATGAGCAGTATTAATGTTAAGCTTTGTCGTGTGTACTATTTATTTGTAGAAATATGACAGCATTAATTTTAGTGCTAATTGATGTTTGTATTCATTTAGTATAATAATAATTAATAAGTAAGTTTTTTATTTCATATTCAATAGCCTTCTTTTAAGTATAAAGATACCTGTAACAGAAGACCTCCACTTCCATAACCATGTGTACACATATAAAGCCTGTTAATAACAGAATTAAAAAGTAGGTAAAAAAAAAAAGAAATTCAAAACTAAAACTAGAGAATTAAAAAAATAATTACAATTATAATAATTAATTAGGTACTTAAATTCATAATCTCAGATAGCCAATTAATTATTGTGTGTATGTGTGTGTGTGTGTGAATGTGTGTGTGTGAGTGTGTGTGTGTGTGAGCAAGTAAGAGAGAAAGGGAAACCAAAAGCTTGTATAGTAAAAAGTCCATGTTATCATTCATTCCTTGTGTAAGGTAAGTTTTTATATTATTATTATTAAATAACGGGACTCAGAAGTGCCTCAGTTTCTTCGTAAGTAAGAGTCTTTAGCCATGCAGTCAGGGTTTTTCGACATGCATAGTGTGTTTCATGGTAAATAGGATTGTTTTTGCTTATGGTGTTATAAAGAAAAGTAGTTTGGGCAACGTATTGCCGCCTTGCGAACGCGGTACGAACTCTAACCACATCTATACGACCGTGATTTTTTCTTTTTCTGAGAGTACTAGGGTCAAATACCGTTGTTTTATGCATTTTTAAGGTAGAAATCAGAATATATAACTTTCTCACAGTTAATAGGTCACATTGTTTGTACAGCTCGTCTGTAGAAAAACGGTACGGTTTAAAGTATATAGTTTTGAGAAGGGCACGCTGTGATCTTTCCACGTCTAAGAACTTCGTTTTGGAGGCACCCCCCCAGATAGGAATGCAATGGGTTAAAACGGATTGGGCTAGTACAGTGTATATTTGTTGAATCAGCTTCGCTGATGCAACATGCCTTAGTAATTTGAAAATCCAAATCAGTTTTCTGAGACGTTCACTAACCAATGCAACATGATAATGCCAAGAGAGTCGCTGATCAAGTATAATACCCAGGTATTTCGTTTTTTCAACGTTCTCGATAGTCGGACAAGTGCAATTAGTGTCCAGGATATTTTAACTTTGGTGAATCTTTATACTGAAATTAGTATCAGGCTGGGTTCTATTACTAATGGAGAAACATATGAAGATAGTCTTCTGGCTATTTAGCGTAAGTAGGTTAGTTCTTAGCCAGGAAGCAACTCTAGATAATCCCACTTCAGTATCGCTCCTCACAGAATCCCAATTATCCCCGATAAAAACCAGCGCAGTGTCGTCGGCATACGAGAACACCCGAGCACCACCTGCCTCCAAGTCACATAGGTCGTTGATGTTGTTTGTAGTATGTCGGAAACATTTCAAAATAATGTGTACTTACATTTAACCTTTAACTTTTCAATTAAATATAACATTACGCTTGTAATCCCCGGAGGGTTAGGCAGAGCTGCACCTTAAGTACACCCACATTTCGCCAGTTATGTTTAAGTCTCATGTAATAGGGGGCGAGCCTATTGCCATCAACCGGGCACGAATCTAGCCTCCGGGGTGCTTCTGAGAAATTCCTAATAGAAAATCTCAATAACACTTTGCCCGACCTGGGAATCGAACCCAGGACCTCATGCTTAGTAGTAGCGCTTGCGACCACTAGACCAATGAGGCAAGCAATTTTAAAATTAAATATAATAAGTAACATATAATAATAAAAAATAAAAAAAACGAGCGTGCATTTAGGCCCGTATTTATAGAACGTTACTCAGTACTCAAGCATTACTTAAGACTAAATTCAACCAATCCAATGGCTTGAATCTAGTCTTAAGTAATGCTTAAGTACTGAGTTAAGTTCTATAAATACGGGCATACGACCACACGACTGAAGTAAAACAGAAATCACCGTTCGCTAGCAAAAGAAGTTTTACTTCAAAAAAGCTGCGGTCTTGTGAGTGTATAAACAGCCAGTGTGAATTAAAAAAAAACCTATTAAGTAGGACGGCCCGCGGCGGTGACGCGGTGTGTTCCATGTTTAAAATTTAAACAACTTCCGTTCGCCTCTTTCCGTAACGCTCTCGTCACGCATTCACCAGCTTACTCCCCAAGTTACGTGCGTGCGTAATAAAGTTTTACTACAATAAATAACATATAATAATAAAAAAATAAACACTGACTGCCTGCCTCGTTGGTCTAGTGGTCTCAATTCATCTCAAGCGCTACTGCCGAGCACGAGGTCCTGGGTTCGATTCCCAGTTCGGGCAAAGTGTTATTGGGTTTTTCCACTAGGAATTTCTCAGTAGCAGCCCGAAGGCTGGATCTGTGCCCGGTTGATGGCAATAGGCTCACCCCCTATTTCATGGGACTTAAACGTATCTGGCGAAACGTGAGTGTACTGTAGGTAAACCTCTGCCTAACCCTTCAGGGATTGCAGGCGTAATGTTATGTTATTAAAAAAAACGAATGTGGCTTAGACCACACGACTGAAGTAAAACATAAATTACCGTTCGCGTAACGATAGCAAAAGATGTTTTACTTCAAAAAAGCAGCGGTCTTGTCTGGTCAAACGCTACCAAATTGTTCCATTCGAAACAAATATATTGCAGCATTACGTCTACGGAGAATTTCCAAGGAACAAATGAAATGACATTTGTGCTACAGTTTGCTGATATTTTTCAATGTTGCACAACTCCATTTGGAAGTTTCGAGAAATTATTACTCCCTGTGTAGTTTCAAATGTTTGTATGTTGCTTGTACAGGTTGAAACTACACTTACAAGTGAAAAGTAGGTGGATGTTTCTATATTTATCGTAACTAGGATTGCTAAGACACAATCCCTACCTAGAAATACTTTTTTTTTGTTACGATTGTTTTTTTCTTTAATTATTTATTGTACATTCTGTAAATCAAGGATATTTATTGTTTAGCAAATTGTCCGTTTATTCAAATAACAACTACTGACATTCTTTGTTAGTTGTATGAAATGGCTATAACTGACGTAGTGTGTCTATTTGATAAAAATAATATGATTTCCGTAACATAACATATGAAGATGTTAATCTTCAATATCATTTCAGCCGATAGACGTTCACTTCTGGACATAGGTCTCCTCAAGCTCCGCCACTTTGAACGGTTCCGTGCTTCTCGCATCCAGCGGATTCCTGCGGGCTTCACAGGGTTATCGGTCCGGCCTTCCAACGCTACGTACGACTTTACTTAGACCTAGTTCAAAATCAAATCTCCTGCCAAACTGCAGTGCAGTTTGTGGGCAGTATAAAGGGTATAAAAATCCCATCACATAGCCGTCGACTAAAAAAAAACCGTTCAAGTGCGTGTCAGACCACGCTCAATGAAGGGTTCCGTCAATCAATCAACTCAGACTATAGCAGTCCACTGCTGGACATAGGCCTCTCCCAGGCGGCGCCACAACACCCTGTCCTCCGCCTTCCGCATCCAGTCTGTCCCAGCCACCTTTTTAAGGTCGTCGGTCCATCTAGCTGGGGGGCGTCCCACACTACGCTTGGCGATACGTGGTCTTCACTTCAGGACTCGTCTGCTCCAACGGCCATCCGTCCTTCGACAAACATGGCCAGCCCACTGCCACTTCAGCTTGCTTACTCTGCAGGCTATGTCCGAAACCAGCGGGGCATAGTGAAGTTGACCATCGAGCCGAATTAGTCGACCACTGCGAGATTAGGTCGGCTCTCGAGCAGCTAAAGAACAACAAGGCACCTGGTGATGACGGAATAACGACAGAGCTCCTTAAAGCGGGCGGGGCTCCAGTCCTGAGAGAGCTAGCGAGTCTCTTCAACTTCGTCATCCAAGGGGGTACAACGCCCGAAGCGTGGAGCAGAGGTGCGGTGGTTCTGTTCTTCAAAAAAAAAAAAGGCGGCAAGGGTTCCGTAGTGGGGATTAATTATCCTAAGAACAAAATTAACATTGTAGTTGAAAATCATGTTCCCTCATAGTTACATTCCAACTGCAAATTGTTTGTACGCACAATATTAAGGGATTTACTATGTTATTTTAAGACCATAGGCTTCTTATGTTTTCCTGTAATATAGTAATGAACTATTTTCTGTATTTTTTACAAAATTTTAGTCACCGTAGTTATGGAGATAAGGGGTGGTAAATTTTCATCTATTTTCGTTGATAATTGTAAAAGTATTTATTTTAAAATTATAAAAAAAAAATGTCTGAAATCCTTACAATAAGCCCTTTCATTTGATATGTCGCACGGTACAGTATGCAAAACTTAAAAAAAATACTAATTTGCCCCCAAAAATAGTACACTGTACAGTCAGCATAACTTTTTTTTTAATTTTCTAATTTATCCCCAAAAGTGACCTTCATATTCAAAATTCATTTATTTACGTTAGACGTCCGTGTTTGGGTCATAGAAGTCCATATTGTGTACCAAATTTCAACTTAATCGGTCCAGTAGATTCGGAGCAAATCGTCTGTGACAGACGGATAAACAGACAGGCAGACACACGTGTGATCCTATAGGGGTTCCGTTTTTTCTTATGAGGTACAGAATCCTAAAAAAGGGAAAGAATAAATATTTACTGCGACGCGCACAGGAAGATCACAAATTGAACTAAACACACTCATAGAAATGTAAAAAATAAAAATATGAAAAACAAAAGTAAAATGAAAATAAAAACAGAACGTCCTGTACGAGGCCAAAAGACGATGCTGCGACATTTAAAAATAAGTGTCGAAGCGCTGGTATTTTGGCTCAAAATCAAAATATTTTATTTCACATATAGACATGGGCACCTATGAAACGTCAGAAGCTAGGTGCACGGTTCCAATTGGTCGTTTCCTAAGAGCCGGCAAGAAACTCCACGGTTCGTTAATTAGGTACGCATAATGTGCATCAAACTGTGGGAGTATTATTTTTTATTAATGATTAATTAATTTATTTCAGGTAAATTACACCCATTGCCAAACGTAAATTAATAAAAATCATTAGATAAAATCAAATAGAAATAGTAGTAATGTAGTTAAGTTATAACATTTAAACCGTCAAGTTGGACCATAAGGACCTTTAGGATCTACGTATCCAAAAGGTTCTCAGGTATGGTCCAGTGCAAAAAAGTGATCACAACAACGGGAAAAATTAGTTAATCTCAACTTCGTTGATCGACTTTTTACACGCGTAAATTCGAATTTGGCCTGAAAATAAAGCTTTTAAGGGCAAAAGTTGACGAGGAAAAAGCCTTGAAAGACGATGAGGGTTGAACGAAATGATTTATTTTTTCTTCCTTCTCAATGCTACCTACTTGACCTCGTCCTATCAAACTGCTACAATTAATCATTGTAAGGCAATTCGTTGGATATAAACTGTTTTCTATTTCCATGTATTTTCAATATCCAAAGAATGAAAGAAATCGCTTATTTGGCTTAGTATACCATACTGACAATGCATGCACAATTTGACATTTAATTTATGTAATTCTTGTGGCTAAGTACTAACAATAAAGCGCTAATATTAAAAAAATACTTTTTCTCAAACATGCTTGGAAATTCGAGCATTATTTTGACAACCTTCTTCGAGATAAATCGAAAGCGGCCACCAAAAGTTGTATGAAAATCCATATTATGTGTCGTGTTTTAGCGGCCAAATAAATTACACATTATTCATATTATTATCAATCGTGTAATTAAAAAATGGAACGATCTTTTACTCCGAAATATGGCAACCAAGGAGGTAACTTATCAAAGGTTTTATTTAAATTTCGAACTGGCTTGCAAATAGAAAGCTGTAAATTGAAAAAATAAACGAATGAACATATCATGGCGCTTGAGAAATTATCGTTGTTCGTCATTGAATCTGGAATTTATAAATAATTTACTTGGTTTGAATTTACACGTTCGTCCATCAATGTCTCTTTTACTGGCCGCTGCAGTATGTACTATAAATTAGATCATGATTTTTTTTATAATTACAACTATTTATAAAGCAGATACTATATTTTGTTTTTTTTTATTATATTAATTATTTTTACCGTAAAAATAATTACCTAAACTATCGGCGCCTTGGAACCTTCTCCCTTGCTTGCTCGAGCAGTAGGGTGCGAGTGGGATAAAGAGTGAAGTGGCGCTGAGGTAATATGGACGTAAATACTTTTGTTTCCTAACGAATTACATCATAATAATGAAACTAAACCAATTCATCACACACTTAATTACAGATGAATAGTTTCAGACTCAGGCTATAAATCCTAATCTAGACAATATCTCAGAGAAGATCACATATTTCATGACCAGTCTCATCGGGTGGATGGTCAATAAACGCATTATATTCGATCATATATCTAAGGTCATTAAGGCGCTGACAAGAGGCAAATGATAAAAGTAGGCTTGTCTTAAACAAAAAATAGCCAAATCTATAAAGTTTGTGGTAGCGGAAAAAAATATAATTATGTTATTCTTGAACATATTTCTCAGAACTTGGTTGTTCCAAAACACGTTTAGAAAAAAAATCTCGATACAAATTAACGGTAAACTAACCCTTTACTTTGAGTATCCATCAAAAATATCTGTATTAAGTATCAACGTGTGGTTGGTATTTAATTAATAACAAGAACTCATTTGTATGCAGAACTTGGTTGTTTTTTATTTTCGATTACTCAACTCATTTTTGAGTATAAATAAATAATTACTTCGTATTTTGCAATAAATTACAAGCGTTGTGTCATCGCGTTTCTCTTTCTTTTGTATGCAGTCTGACAGTGACAGCTGTTTACCTGTTGTCAGCGTCTTAAGGTTGGTTTATCCAAACGTATGAGTATCTATAGTTTTTAACGGAGTTCAAAAAAGGAGGAGGTGTTCGTCTGAATGACTATTTTTTATTCATGTATAGTTCATCGTAATTTTATCAATTGCGAACCTTTTTTTTAATTTGGTAGAAGAAGCTCGCGTGGTAGTCCCATATTAATTTTAATAAGTTTTCTTCAGTAGTTTTTAAGTTACACACTTACTTTTGAGTAGCGTCGTGGACGACCGGCCTAAAACGCTGTGAAACAGAGTTCTGAGCAGGTATTTGCAAGAGTCGGTTTAGCCATTACTATAATCGGCTCTAGTAGTTTCCAGGGATGGGAACACAGGATCTCTCTTATTCTCTTTTGCCTAGCATAGAAAAAGAAAAAAAAGAAAGAAAGAAAAATGATTTAATTCGTCACAGAAACACGTGCTTAGGAAAACATAAACTCAAGCAGGTAAACATTACACAAAACACATCTACAATATAATCACGAGCACAAAAATTCAAATCTTTCTTTCTTCTTTCTATGCCCCCCCACAACACAGCGCTGATTTTCAGTGGTTACCCGAAAAATACGTACGGAAATCAAGTCAGGTTTAATGAGTTGAACTTATTTAGGTAACAAAATAAAATAAAATAAACAGTACTTATAATTTAATGCCACAAACATTAGGTATCCTCCAACCCCTATATTTGGAGAACACCACTGTTTATTGGAGAGCAGTGGAGGCCCAGTGGTAACGGCCGCGATTAACGAGTCATAGGTCGTGGGTTCGAACCCAGGCGCTTTACTTTGTATAAACAATTTCATCACCACTGCTCTCAAAACGGTGAAGCAAAACATCGTGAGGAAACCGGCATGTCCTAGAACCAACAATTCAAAGACATGTGACATCTACCAACCCGCACTGGGCCCGCGTGGTGGATTACAGCCCAGTCCCTCTCGAAGAGAGGAGGCCTGTGTCCCAGCAGTGGGAACATTATAGGCTGATTATGCTGTTTATTGCCTATAAAAACAAATTGCAATTTGTTGCTCTATGAAGGCTCAACTTAACCCAATGTTAAATCAAAGTCAAGCGAAAAATGACTGTCAATCATAACCGCTTCCCAAATCTCACTCCTTATATAATTCTTGGTCTAAGCACAACGTTAATATACATTTTCGCCACATTACCGACCTTCTGCAGTAACTCATCGATATATACGGCGGCCGTCAAACGTAAAACATGAATCTTTACGTTGGGGAGAGCCGGCCTCGGTTTCAAATTGAATGTAACCAATCCTTAGTTTACGAGCGTCTTGTGTTTTAAAAGTAAACTATGTTTGATGGCTTACTTGAGGTTTCGTTGTAGCGTTAGTGGTGTTGCAGAGTTTAAGGGTTTTCGCAGAGGGAAAAAGAGGGTTTAATTCTCGTAAAGATGGTTGTAAGCTTTCCGAGTAAAAATGTTTGGGATTTTCTGTGAGATTTGTAACAAAGGTTTGTGTCCGAAAATAGACAAAAGAATTGACGCCAATACGATACACTTTTATCTGATTCTCTCTCTCTCTGGGGGATTACAGGTGTGATGAGAAAAGTTCATCTCATACTTTGGGTTAATATTTCAATTATTTCTTACACTTATCTACAAGGTGTAATCTAAACACTAACAACCTTTTAAGGGGTCATTGTACTCATAATTATGAACAACTTTTACTATGGGGCCAAACCAGCATTCGCGCAAAAAAAATTAGCTGTTTCCTACATTTCGACGAGTTATGCTAACATACATGTAAGGAATAGCAGATTTTTTATCGCCATTCTGGTTTGGTCCCATAGTAAAAGTTGTTCCTAATGATGAGTACAATAACCCCTTATGAGGTTGTTAGTGCTTTACCAATGACCCTGTATCGAACCTCGCCTCTTTAGGACACCAATTCATTACTTAAGAAAGACAGGTATAAGAATTGAAAGAAAATACTGTGTACCAAGATCTTTTGGCGCATTTTACAATGTTTTCTTTGTACCTATTGTGGTATAGTGATTTTATTCTAGGTGCATCGTCTTCACGTACAATTACATAATTGATTTACCTATACAAAATATTGTAAAACATTTTAAAACAGTAACGGTGGAGTTTCTTGCCCATTCTTCTCCATACGAAGCTACCTTTTGGAAGGGGCGACTAGAATCAATTCTATTTTATTTGTAAATTTTGACGTTCAAAAGTGCCATTTATGTGCCTGATTGAAATAAATAATTTGACTTTGACTTTGATTTTATGTAAATTAATTGAAATCAAGTGCCATTAATTTCGTCATAACTAGCTCATATCACAACGATTCTTCATTACCGATAATACCGCGGATACACATACCGCACGGTAATTATTCGTGCGGAATCTGTTCGCACGGTATCGCGGTGAATCGCGTTATTAAAATGAAACTCGCTTCGTTCATATTTCCTAACTACTGGCACTGATAGGGAGTAATGTGCGTGTAAAATTATGCGGTAATTTTCACGGAAACGTAATTATATTGTATTTTAGTTGATGAATTGTTAATTTCGTTTCTGTTGCAGCGGTTTGGAAACGTTCCTTGTGCGAGAATTTACGAATCGTGGAACTTGTTTTTCAAAACTTCCCTTTAAGTAGAACTGAGATACAATTACGACGTGAAGAGGAATCCAGGCATATTATTTTTTTCCCCCCTAGTGTTTTAGTTTTTTTATTTTGAATATATTTACATCATTTTAAAACTGACAGGCTTAAAATAATAATATGTACAAGTAAAAAATGAGGGGAAATAATCATTGGGCATCAAAACATTCGTCCGCATCGCTGTCAACAGAAAGAGGGCTGGCAGCATTGCCACGTTGTATGGCGACGTTGATTCTTGGGCTAAAAAATAGGCCAGCCCTCTGGTCACGTGAGGAGTCGTCCAGAGGGAATAACCAAAATGCCTTGGAAGGGAGGTAGGCCTTTGGTGTGGGATGCAACGTGTATCAACACCTTTGCGCCATCCCATCATCCTAGCACAGCGGGCTGTGCTGGGGTGGTTGTTGCAGGTGCGTAAAACCTCAAACGGCGTTAATACTCCAATCTTATTGGGACTTATTATGTTCGAGACGTTTAGGGTTGAAACACTACAGTCACGTTATGACTGAGACTTGTTGAGTCTTGCGCACATTTCAAAAATTCCTCGCGCACATTTCAACGAAACGCATTGCAAAAATTCCTCTTAGATCACTTTCATACTTTATAGCTCAACGCACACAGAAATTGGGTGCGGGTCAGGATCGGGACGGGCACGGTTCAGGACGGCAGTACGGCGGTTGAATTCTCTGTATTTATATGAACGACACCACACAGAACGCGTGTGCGGGTCGGGCTCGGCGGCGGACGCTCGTTCCGCGCCCGACCCGCACCCGCGTTCTGTGTGTGTTCAGCTTAAAGGCAGGCTGCATCGCAACGCAAAACAGTAGCCGCAAAAATACGTCTGGCGAGCGTTTCGCCAGTGCCTGCTGCAGTCCGTTGCGGCCCGTCATTGCACTGCAGTGGAAATTAACAGTTTAAATTCAATTTCGAAAGAATCTGTCTTAAAACAATTACTGCGTTGCAGTGCGACTTGCCACGGTTCCGAATGTGCTTTGGCTCGTTTTTGCAATGCGGCGTGTTCGCTTAGCTTTACTGAGCAACTACGATGATGGTAATGTTACAGCAGCCAATATTGAACATAGGCTTTTTCTGAACTGGGGATAAGGGTTGCACGTTGCAATCTCAGCAACCAAGTAGGTTGGAGTTTCTTCAATCACATTGATAATGTATCATAATGTATGTGTTGTTGTCTTTCCCTTGTTTGTCTTAAAGTGCATACACACCGAAGTTACTTTTTGTAAATTTAGCAATATGATAACATTCAGTAACTTTCTATAACTTTTGCGGATTTTGCCATAATTTTTTGTTATCTGTTGTTAGCCACTAACACCTTGAAAACGTTGCTCCACAAAAAGTAACTCCGGTGTGGATGCACCTTTAGTCCCGTTAACAAGTTCGCAAGTATTCGCAGGTAGGAAGAAAGAATGAAAGAAATCATTTACTTGCTGATAGGTAGGTAAACATTTAAGTTGGAATATTTATTAAGTGTCCCGATACATTTTACCTTACGGCATGCAAAATATTAGGTTTGAATTAAGTAGTAAGATAGATACGGCTATTACGATTATTTATAGTCATAGTCGAGTTTAATAGGTAACTACAGATCGTAGAAAAATATAAGGAGGATGACATTCACCATTCTCTTATAAAAAACTGCAAAACCAACTCTAATATCCATAACTCACAATTCTCCACAGCTATCTCTTTCACACCTACGAAATCCGATAAAGACCGAAAGTACGTCGTCCAAAAATTGTACAGCAGTACAGCATATTTTGCTGGCTGTGGAAATTAAAACGTCAAGACCATTAATATACTTCACGAGTGCAAAATTGTTTAACTTTTCCCATTAAAAGCTGGAGTTGCGTTATATAGCTTATTACTTAGCTCTGGAGCACATTCAGCTGGGCGAGAGGCTTACGAATGTAATGGTTGGTTTAGCAGAGAATTTATTTGATAATGCTGTTGAAACAATACAAATTTGGGGCAGTTTGTGTGTTAGAAATTTTTTGGAGGTTCTGGGAAAAATCAGGAAAAACAAAATATAAATATATGAATATTTCCATTTCCCAAACAATGTCAACAACAAGTCCTGTGTCTACTGTTATTTTCTCTAATCATCTTGATAGCTACGTAGATGTCCTGCTAAAATGAAATGGATACATAGAAGGAAGATGCACGAAATCTCTACTATCCTACAAAAGGAAATCAGAAGGTTGCAAAAGTTCAGCTGTAGGTACTATCACTGTATGCTGTCAAAAGTACAAAGTGCGAACTTGCTCTAACAGACTGACTCTGACGGGAATCGACGCCACGCCTTCAGGCATTGAAGCTGATCTGACCCAAATAGAACTTTGTTGTGTGTAATGTCACAATACAGTTGGTAATATGTCCGCGTTCACTTTGTGCCAGCTTGTAACGACCGCTTTGGAGATACAATTTTAATAAGTAATGTTCTATAAAAAAAAAAAAATAGAACTATTCCCTGTATTTTTTTTTCTAAATATTATTTTAAAATAAAAAACTCATCATAACAGTCATTTAATATTTTACACGGTACAGTTTGCAAAACTAATGAAATGAAATGAAATAAAATCGTTTACAGAATAAACGGTTTCATTTCATTTCAAACTTTTTTTTGAATTTACTAATTTTTCCCCCAGAAGTAAACCTCATATTCAAAATTCATATAATTATTTACGTTACACATTCGTATTTGGGTCACATAAGCTCAAGATTGTGTACTAAATTTAAACTTGATCGGTCCAATGGTTTCGGAGCAAATTGGCTGTGACAGACGGACGTTCCGTTTTTTCCTTTTGCGGTATAGAACCCTAAAATTACATCTGGGGCAAGATGACAAGAGTTCCAAAAATTATAGTGTATCATTATAAAGATACTCCGCATAAATAAAACAGAATATTTAGTTTTATAGTAACGTAAATATGAAAAAAATCACCGATAAAATTATAGATAATAAAATAGTCTCTTCATACAAAAACAATTATGAAAATATCTTAAGTAGTTTCAAAGTAATATTGGTTTTTTATGGTTTGGGTAGACATTACTCCCTGAATTTCTTTTATAAAGTATTTTACTACAATACTTACCTAAATATGCACATAAAGAATTGACATGTGTGCGTTCTAGCTTAACAATATTTTTTTGGACACTTTCTTGCAGTATATGAAGGCGTAATATCAGATTAAAAGTCACTAAAATCATATCATATATCTGCACCTTAAGTGTTATAATTTTAGTACTGTGCAAACGGAAAGGTGCACAAATGCACAAATTGTAAGCGTAGACGTTATTTAATTAGTTGCAGTTTATAGGTATTGCTTGCCAAAACACTGATATAAGAAAATATTCGAGCCAAGCTGAGACAGAGAAACATTTCCTCTGAAACTACAAAATTAATTTCTCTACCCATAAACCAGCAACTAAATATATTCACCAAAATTGAAGTGACATTCTCTAAATTCCGACGTTGCCTCAATTTCAATATGCTCCAATAGTAAAGCATATTTCAGAGGCAAGAGCACGCACGTACAAAGTCACCTTGCCTCGGAAAGGGGTGAATTTCCTTAGGAAGTAGTGCGGGCGGAAATTAAGACGTCTGCGCAAGGTTACATGCGACCTCCTTAGACGTGCCTTTTGAGGAATTTTTCAAAGATTAATGGCTGGATGGTGACAGTGTCAGTTGGGGAATGTAGGTTGTAGGTTTGTTATTTGTGTATCACGAGATCACGAAACACATAAAAAATGTTAAGGACGCATGCGCAAATTTGACAAAAATGTAACTAATAATTGCCACGGATAGATTACTCCTGCATCTCAAATAATAGCAATTTTTATTCGAAAATGTTGGTTCATAATATTGTAAAAATAATTTCCGTTGCCTCTTCACACAAAATTGACGATATCGTGTTGAATTTAGGAACATTTTTCTTCAATATAATAACATAAATTTAGTTTTTTTAAACATTTTATGTAAACAGACATGTTCAACTCAAAAAGGTATCAAAAAGAACTATTAAAATGTTACAAATAGTCTCAGAAAATAATGTTGAAAATACCTATATTTTTATAAAACATTCGGGAATTTTTTTTTTTCCTATTATTTAACAAACCTTATCAAGAAATTTAAAAATCTCACACTGGGCTTCCGCTATCCGTGTGATAAAATCAAAATTTTATTTTATGATTATAGAATATCTTAATTAAGTAAATCAACGGAGAAATAAGCTATATTTTCGAGAGCGCAAAAGTGATGAAACTATTAACAGGTGCTGACACTGACACGAATGGCTTGTCACCACGAAAACTGTACTTTTTTAGTTACACAGACTTAATGTTTCAATTATTTCAAGTTTTCTCACAATTAGATAAGAAATTTACGAGAAACGTTTTTTTTTGTGATAGCGCCCCGTGTAAAGGGATTTCAAAGAAAAATAAAATGTATACTTAAAGGACTTTATTTGGTATATAGCAAGGATTTTCAGTCTGAACTTAAGGCAATGAAAGTACAACATATTCAGGGGACACTTTTCTTAATGATAAATTGAAAAGCACGTTTTAAAGTGGATGCGCTAAGTTAGACCGCGAAATTAAAATGTTCTAACGTTTTTTGCAATTTGCAGGTCAGTTTGAAGGGGACTTTGATGTTGATTGAAATATGATTCGCGACTGTAACAAATATGGCTATACAGAATCATAATCATTAGAATCAACAATACAACTCCTTAAATTGGCCTCAAATGTCTTTTCATGAAATAATAATTCAATAGGGTAATATGAACTTAGAGAATTTCATTGATGATTTTTATGATCAGAATTCTATAAATAAATATTTGATACGGCCGCGAATCATATTTAGACCAACATATAACCTGATACTGACCTGCACATTGCCAAAAACTTAAGAAAATTAGAATTTCACGGGCTTGCCTGACTCTTTCGCCTTAATGAGTTTAATAATAATCATTTACTCTGGTAGAAGAAGATCAATGAGGCCTCAATAACGCTGTATGGTTGGGACCCAAAACCACAATTTCAATCCGAATATTCCCGATGAGTGACACCTCGTCGTCAACACTGTTGACGATCGGGAAAAAAAAGTCCCATTCGTTCAGTGTTGACGAACGGGAATATTTTTCGACTATTCCTGATGAGTAATACCCCTGTCGTTAACACTGTCGACGATCGGGAAAAAAAAGTTCCGTCCGTTCACAGTGTTGAGGAACGGATTTTTTTTTCCAGTCGTACATAATTATGTATGCTTAATCATTGGGTCAAGGTTTAGAAAGTGGAGTTCAATTAAAGACGACACGGATTTATAAAATGCTTTAATTACGACTTTCAAAGCAATAAATTAACATGAAAAATATACTTCTTTTTGCTTTACAATCAGCGTACTTATTAGGAATTTTGCAACACTGAAAATCAAATATTTTAATAATAAACCCTTTTGTTTGTTTTGTTGTAAAAAAAACCCAAAGTGCCAAAAAAGGACTTTCTCATTTACAATAACCATTATTAATATTTGTTTAATAAAAATTATAACTAATATTTGTTTTTATGGCTACTCTTTTTAAATTATTGTTTTTTTTGCCACTTTTGGTTTTTTTACAACTAAACAAAAAAAAGGGTTTATTATTAAAATATTTGATTTTCAGTGTTGCAAAATTCCTAATAAGTACGCTGATTGTAGTAATAAGTTCAAAGATTGCTTCATCACATTAAGTTCAGCATTAATTTTGAATAATTAACGAAATTTATGTTCGAAATCTATTAAACGGTTAAGGTTACATAGAAAATTAACCGGTTTCCAAGCTCTGCTTTACAATACTGCACCAACACCACTGCAGCTATCCAAGGTCTCATTAATCCTCTCACAATGCACTTCCACTAAATAAATCCAGTCGAAGCCGAAGCCCATAAAATCAGCCATCCGGACCAAAAAACATCTTAACATCAGACTCTTTGGCACCGGAGCCACTTAAGCAAATCCCGAGTATTCCCAAGACATTTTGGCAAGCACCTTGGACCCTCGATCACGAGCATTCCTGTTTCGTTAACAATATTGCGGAATAAAATCGTATGGACGCTTCCAAATCGTTCGGTTAGACCGCTCAAAACAAACTTGGACACGTTTTATGGATTTTATAATCGGTCAATGCTGGAACTACTCCAAGCGGGGCATGGTCGGGGATGGTGTGGTCTAAGTAATAAGTGAAAGCGGTTTAAACAACATGAGTCGCATATAAGGTATTTATAAATAGGCCTATAATTATCTCCTTTATTTCACTATTTATACATATAAATGATATTTTTAAATATTAGAATATAAAAAAATAGTAGCCCACCCGTATCGGGAATATACAACCTGTTTTTTTTTATATCCCTTAACTCTAGGGTTATATTCTGTAGGTAAAAATAATACTAAAACTCCTAGAATAGGTGGTCCAAAAATGCATCGTTTCGGAGATATCATCAATCATAATTAAATTAGGTCAAAAATTGTCACCAGTATGACGAATCTTTACTTTTGCGAGGTTGCCAAACTTCGCAGTAGTGTAGTAAAATAAATAGTAAAATAAAATATGTAGGTATGTTGGTATCGGGGCTTCCCGGCGGCAGCTAGTGAAGGGACGAAAGAAAATGCGACGTTGTCATATTTCACGTAAGGGTGTTTTACATTAATAATCGTGACTTTGCCGAATTATTTTGTATGAAAAATGAAAAAAAAATTATGAAGGATTGGAACATAACTCATATGCCAGTTGATTCTTTGATATGGCCTCAATCATACCCTAGAGTTATGGGATATCAAAAAAAACACGTTGTATATGTATATTATTATTATATTCTGGTGTGTTTTTTTTAAGAAATCCCGAACTATTAAAAATGGTCCTTGATTTATTATAATTGTTCTGTATTAGTTTACCTCATAGCTGACTGCCACGCATGTCTGAAGAAAGTTAAAATAATGTGTCGGTCATTCAGGAACACAGGAATAGGCTTTTTCTTGTGCCTGAATTTTGGGTACCTGCAAATACGAACGATCTTATTGTCGGGTCCAAATCGTAATGATAAAATCACCGTCTGACCGGATGCAGTTGAATACCAGTATTTTACATAGAGCGACTGTCGCACCCAGTTACTGGGTATCACGATACCCCTCGGTAAGAACGGGTTGTCAGACTTTTGGGCTTCTGATTACCCGCAACGTCTTTCAAAGATCTACGAATGACAGCCGGGACCAACGGCTTAACGTGCTTTTGTGTGTGGATGGTCAGGCTCGCCCTTCCACGAACCGACCGCGGCAAGCATAGTTTAGCCGTCAATTAATTCGTGTGCCTGTTATCATTTAGCCACGAGCTAAATACTAATGGTAAAACCTGACTGTAAGGAGATGTAAATTGAAAAAATCCAAATGTTTTTTTTTAAAAAAAAACATGATAAAAAACTTGGCACTGTCGTTTTTTTTCTACATTTGGTTTTTTTTTTTCAGAAAAAGTGAAATACATTAGATAAAATAGAATAAACTAAATATGTTTGTTTTATTTTTAAATCAAGTCAAATTATGTAAAAATCAATGAAATTAGAAGTTAGACACTTTTTTTTTTTTGAGTGGGAAATTATCAATTAACTTCTCCCGCTCTGGGCGGAGCGGGAGGGCGTGCAGGACTTTTACTGACTAAAAACCACCTGGGCCTGGTCCTTATCGGACGGTGAGCTACCCATCGCTCACCGTCCGCAAGCCCGCGCCTACGCTGGCCGAAAATCGGCTTGCGACTCCCGACGCCCGGGGCGTCTCCTGCGGCGACTAGGGGCGCGAGGGCGCGAACCTTGCCTCTCCCTCACGCGTTCCGCCTCGTCCTTCGCAAGCATTACTGCTTCGCAGAAGGAGGTGACGGCCTCCCATGCACTCTCGTCCGAACCATGGCCCGAACCAGGGCCGGACGCGAGAGATTGCCGCCGCCGATCGCCTCCGTGAGGACACGGCGGGCGGTGCTCCACCCAAGCCGGGTAGACCTCTACCGTATGCTCCACCGTGTCCTCCGGGCGATCCACACAGTGGTGACACCCGGGCGTTTCCTCCCGCTTTATCCTGAACAGGAACCTCCCGAAACAACCATGTCTGGTGAGGACCTGCGTCAAGCGGAAGGTGAGGACGCCGTGGGGAAGTTAGACATAGAGGTACTTACATATTATTATGAATTAAAAAAAATACTTAAACGTTCATCAGTGCTACAATCATCATGAAGACTCACTGTCTCGAGCTCTCGGCACTCTGCAGTCAATTCAAACAAAACACAAACCAAACGAAGATTGGGGAAATCTCCATCAGTAAATGTAAACATCATGAGTATAATTGACATTATTTCGAGACTTCTATGTAATATTTAACAAAAAATAAATGGTATTTCTTTATTAACCAAAATAATTCTAATATCAGGTCATTTTAACTATAACCATCTTACAATATTTTTATTTTAGTAAATTGAAAAAAAAAAAAACCTAATCAGAAATAAACATGTTTTTTTGCATCTAAAAAAAACCGTTTTATAACAACTCTAACTTTAACACTTTTTCCCGACCGGTGAACCATGCCCCAGATCCCATAATGAGCAGTAGTGCTTGACCACTATACCAACAAGGCAAAAAACGTCAAAAACAATCAGTACGACTCAATCACAGGTATCCCTACATAATCTTGTGACTTGCACCACATTTGTTCTCGCCGCTTTCTGTTGCCAAGTGGCTACAAACTTTGCCAGGGTTCAGCGGAGAACCTTTTATTTTGTTTCCCGTATTTTGATGTGATTTGAATTTAATTTCTACGTTTTTATGATAAACTTGTTTACCCAACTTGTCATGTTGAATAATATGGTGGTTAAGTTATTGAGAAAGACTTTCTGTTTTTATTTTAATTTTTTCCTCTTTTTCGTTTTTTTGTTCTTTATATTTCTATGAGTGTGATTTTTTTTTATTTGGGATCTGTGCGAGTCCCAATAAATGCTTTTTCTTTCTTTCTTTCTTTAAATCTTGGCACTGGTAATGCGGACAGAGTGTTGGAATCTCAACACTAAATGATACGAATATCACTAGTGTGCGCTCTTGGTAGCCTTTTTTATTTAAATGTCTCGTTCACTTTTCTCGGGGTGGGTCACGACAAGTCGACAACGTACTTTTACCTACTTCATTTAAGGTGATTGGTGACCCAACCCCACATCTCTGTGTGGGGTTGGGTCACCAATCACCATAAATCAAGTACCTATATTTTATCCAGCTTCATGTGTCCTCCAACCTTGCAACATAATATCATGCATTGATGATTTTGAAAACTATCTTCAATATCAATTTCTTTTATGTAAATCTTGAAGGTCAGAATTTAAAAGATAGGTTTGTTCTAAAAAGGGAAAATCAAAATCAAAATATTTTATTTCACATACCCTGCATGGGCCCTTATGAAACGTCAGAAGCTAGGTGCACGGTTCCAATTGGTCGTTTCCTATGGAGAAGAGCCGGCAAGAAACTCCACGGTTACCCTTTTAAAAATAATTGGCTTTTACAATGTTTACAAATAACAGTGTTAATAGGTAATGGGAGGACAGGGTATGCCCATCAACAAGTACCAGGCGAATATATGGAATATTGTGAAAATCCAAGATGACATTTGTACTTAATTTTAAATTAACGATTACCTAATTATTATAATATTAATTCTTATTTGACTTATTGTAAATCACAAATCATATAATTAATTGTTCTTAGTGTTATGAATGACATTTGAATATTTGTACACCTGTTGTGGTATAATGTATAGAACTAAAAAAATATTAACATCATACTATGTACAACTACATTCTTACAAATAAATTAATTCTAATTCAGGTAGGTACTTAACAAAATAGAAAATGGTCTATACAGTCCATTAAGCCTGCTACGTTCTCTAATTCGCAAAAAAAAACTTTGTTAAATATTATTATAATAATATGGAAGGTATTTATACTATACAGTAATTTTAATCAAAGCCTCTTATGTAGCACAATATTGTTTTTTGTTTGTGAGCTCATGCATAATTTCGACCTGCCGTATACGGAACTAGGTCGTAGTAGTCCATTCTAATAAGTCCGGTCAGTAACAAAAATCGATTAATATTTCAGTCTTCTAAATCTTATACAATGTGGAGACAATAATACGACAATAAATGAAAACAGTGCCAATACTAATGCATAAGAGTATTTTGGAACGATCAAATATATTCTAGCATCGAAATTAAAAAAATGATTTTTTCTAACAAACTAAATAGCAGTGGTGCGCCGACTATGGGTTTTGCCAATCTTTGAGTAGCTATAGCCACTAAACTATTGGATATATTTGATTGAATTTTTTTGTGGAGACTGCGAACGTCATTAGTTATACGCAATTGAATTTATTGTCATATTGTCGTCTCCACGTTGTATATTGAGGCAAAATATTTAATTAAAATCGGAACAGAAGTAACATTAAACCATCCAAACCACCGCTGCCATTGTCACAGCCGGCAAATCTGATGCGTCGCAGCCTAAGCGACAAAATAGAAAAGAGGATAAAATGAAAATGGGTCCTCAACCTGCCCTGACTGCGGTCCGTAGCTCCATTCCAAGAACGAGTCAGGTGGATGAGAAGGGTTTCACTAAAGTGGAAAGGAAGAAAAAGAAGCCCTGTTCTCGTAACCTGTGGGTACCGCACCGAGTGGACCCAGCATGCTGCTGCGTCCTGCTGTGCCTACAACGCAGCTGTACATTTCACGTCTGCACCACACCAAGACGATCGAGGAAGTCGTGCAGTATCTGAAAGTGAAGACCAACTGGATTCTGAGGGTCGAAAGGTTGGAATCGCGCCACAACATCAACTTTAAGTCATTTGTGGTACGAATCCCAACCAACCATCTACAGACCTGCTTGAAAGAGGACTTTTGGCCGAAAGGTATCGTATATCGACGTTTCCGAGGACGGTTACGCGACACCACGCAGCGAAACACGACGCCGACAACGTGTGTTTAGTTATAGTTTAATTTGCTTTTAGAATATGTATTAATTTATTACTGTTGTAATCTAATTTTGTGTATTTTATCTATGGGCCTTAGATGCCTGACAATAAAATTATTATTATTATTATTAAAAGAATATGAACTCTGAGCAGTATTAAATACGAAATGTTAAAAAGCAGATTATTTAATCGTTTTGTGTCAATTTAGATGAAGTGACAAAGAACTCTGAGCTATTGTATTAAACAGGAAATGCTAAAAACCAGATTATTTAATCATTTTGTGTAAATCTAGATGAAGTGACAAAGAACTGAGAGCTATTGTTAATACAATAGCTCTCATACCCAGACATCTCATACAAAAATCGTTTGTTACTCCATTTAAATTGACACAAAACGATTAAATAATCTGGTTTTTTAGCTTTTCCTGTATAATTACAGGAAAAGCTAAAAACCAGATTATTTAAAAAGCTAAAAGAAAGATTTTAGCTTTTAGAAAAGCTAAAAACCAGATTATTTAATCGTTTTGTGTCAATTTAAATGGAGTAACAAACAATTTTTGTTGCTGACCGTGCTATATGCAATTCCAATAGCTAAATATTGAGTAGAGATACTCTCACTTACATAACATTTTTATGTGTTTATCAAAGAAAATAAAAACAACGAGATTATATCCGTTTCTAAATCAATTCACGTCTTAATCGTGAAATCTCGTAAACAGCTCAGTAAAAGTTTTTATTTTTTGTCTGAAATGGTAATCAGGGATTAAATGGATTCTTTAAGTCTTATTCGGTTAATGTTAATGTACATTTGATTCTTTTGGAAGTGTATTTGATTTGTATTCTGTATTTTGATTCCACTTGTTGCTATAACATAAGGTGTTGAGGAAGTGTTTCAATCTATTAGTTACTTGTTTTGTTTGTTAGTAAAACATAGCTCTTTTGATTTTTAACTTTTTTTTTTGACACATTCTAGCGCTTTTTGTTCTGTACGTAGCTATCCTTTGTTTTTTTTTTAAATTGACACATTTTAGCGCTTTTTACCCGGCTGCTTCAGAAGAAGGGAAACTATAAGAACTATACTGTTGAAACTTG
The DNA here is from genome assembly GCA_948098905.1 of Tiliacea aurago. Taxonomy (NCBI): domain Eukaryota; kingdom Metazoa; phylum Arthropoda; class Insecta; order Lepidoptera; family Noctuidae; genus Tiliacea; species Tiliacea aurago. The sequence goes on along the minus strand of OX402592.1, from coordinate 23,196,823 downwards.
GTAAGTAGATGCATTTTGTGAACCGCATTAATATTTTAACACAAAAAAAGAAAAAAAAAGAAAAAAAATTGGGGGTTCCCCATACTTAGAACTAAAACTCAATTTTTTTTTTCATCAAAACCATACGTTTAGATAGGTCTTCTAATATGATATTGAGGTTTCTAATATATTTTTTTTCTAAACTGAATAGTTTGCGCGAGAGACACTTCCAAATTGATAAAATGTGCCCCCCTGTAACTTCTAAAATAAGAGAATGATAAAACTAAAAAAAATATATGATGTACTGTGATTACCATGTAAACTTCCACCGAAAATTGGTTTGAACGGGATCTAGTAATTATAATTTTTTTAATACGTCATAAATCGTAAACCGCAATTTACCTTAGATAATAATTGTAGGGAACCCATCGTGCGCGAGTCCGACACGCACTTACCCGGTTTTTTTTTATTCAAGTTATCTTTTTTATGTGCAAGTGTTTCTGTGAGAAATAAACCTATTTTTTTTCTTTTATTTTACAATAGTTACATTTAAGTAAATATTCAACTGCAATTCGGCAAGTTTAAAACGACAAAAGAAATTCCGACCTACAATCGACTTTTCACGATTTCTTCCGATGCTTTTACATGGACTCAACATTATGTGCAAAGCAAGTGCAGGACTCTAAGCAGGTAACCCTGTTAGAGTCCTGCACTTGCTTTAAAGAGCTTGCTTGGAAGTAGCCACATTTACTCATGGATGAACGAGCCTTAGCTCGTTCATCCATGAGTAAATGTGGCTATTTCCTGGCTTTTAAAACATATTGGATTTTAAATAGCATTCTCTTCAAATTTATTTCAGTCAATTCTTACCTACTGCTCGCTTATTTTTATTTATTTATTTAACAGTTTATGTACCCACATGCAAACAGACAAGAAGAAAGGAACAGTAAAATACGTACAAAGGTGATGCTTATTTCTTCGTGCATACCTGCGACATGAAAGTAGACAAAGAGACAACTCTTTGTCTACTTTCGTAGACAACGTGAGTAAGGGTAGAAGAGAAAACAAAATACATAAAATAAAAAATACTATTCACTTTTAAAAAATAAACATAAATAAGAGTATATACTTACATACATACTTCTTAAATAAATATCACTAAAATATATAATATAATGTATAAAATAATAAATACATAATATGCAAAATAAAAAATACTATTGACTTTTAAAAAATAAACATACAATAAGAGTATATACTTACATACATACTTCTTAAATAAATATCACTAAAATATATAATATAATGTATAAAATAATAAATACATACTATGCAAAATAAAAAATACTATTCACTTTAAAAAAATAAACATACAATAAGAGTATAAACTTACATACATACTTCTTAAATAAATATCACTAAAATATATAATATAATATATAAAATAATAAATACATAATATGCAACTATGACGAAGTGGAAAGATAGTGTTCTTTCACTCTTCTTTTAATAACCGCTTACATTGTCTACTTCATTGTCTACAATGACTGTGGTTCTGTAAGTTTTACTTCAAACTGCAGGCAAATGTAGTAAAACGTCGAACTTTTTGGAACACAAGATTTTAGGTTAAAATGTGTATTGAAATATAACTACAGGCTACAGCCATGTTATTTTCAGTGGCTTAGCCTTCTTATGACCTACAAACTATTAGGGGTCAAGTCCTGGTGGCTCTCAAGGAGAGACGGTTTATATTATCTTGGCAGAACCACCAGGGCTTGAGAGGATTTTTATGTCAGTAGGAGTTTTCTCATCTAATCATACTCAATATCCTCAAGATAATTAATTCTCAACTCCAGTAATATTCTTTTTAAACTATAACACTGGACTTTTCTCCATAAAACGTTACTGCACGAACTTGATTAATTACTCTGCCAGAGCGGGTGGTACGGAGACATCCAATTTATAGTGGTTTCAATAAGTTTATCTTTGCCAAGTTGTCTTCATTGATAAGCTAATTACTCTAGTTGGTTATTAAGGCTTACTTTGATACTGGGTAATTAGATTACCTACGTGATGTTTTGATTTTAATTCGTGAGAGGAGGTCGTGCTTAAGGCGACGATAACCGACTTTTCATGATTTTATATTGAAGATCACGTCTAAACGAGTAGTATTAATGATTTGAAAAAAATATATGTTAAATTAGAGCATTTTTTCAATAACTTAATATGTGAATATTTTAGATTATGTTTATATTACATAATGAATATAATTTGTAAAGTTATGTCTAAAGCGGATAAAAAACTGAGAATGGCGCAAAATCACCAAGCGTATTTTTCTGAAACCTTCACCAATTTAAAGATAATTGAATGATTGATCTTTTAATATAAGCGTTTTATTAAAATACCTTTTGGTTTGTGTATAATAAATTAATAATGCGGCAAATTGGGGACAGCACTCCTTGATGTGCGAGTTCTATTACTGGCTGAACGTACGACGCGTTGCGTGAGCTCAGTACAGAACACGCAAACTAACTACTCAAGGTCACTGGCATATATCTCCGTCTTAAGTAATAACGGCCGCTCAGGTCGATCCATCGGGTTAAGTTACGCTTGCCGGGGTTGGTCCGTGGATGGGTGACCATCTTTGATCTTGATGAAAGCACGTTAAGTCATTCGTGGATCTTTGACAGTCGTTAGGGGTCGTCAGAAGTCTGAAAGTCTGACAACCAGTTTTACCAAGGGGTATCGTATTACCCAGTTACTGGGTTGTGGAGGTCAGATATGCAATCGCTCCATGTAAAATACTGGTATTCAGATACATCCAGTTGAACTGGAAGCTGACTCCGACTTGTTGGGAAAAGGATAGGCAGATTGATTGGTTATTAAGGCTTACTTTGGTACTGTGGTATAAGATTACTAACGTGATGTTTTGATTTTAATTAAGGTCCGAAATATAAGTAATGAGGTCGTAATTATATCTTCCTACTTAAGTCTATGTTTGTATGGTGGTCGGCGGAACACAGGACTGGTAATTGTGGCGATGCTTGGGAAAGGCCTATGTCCAGCAGTGAACGTCGAGCCAAAGTCAGAAACACCTTAAAGTCAGCAAAGTAAAAGTCAAAGTATTATTTATTTCAAATAGGTACATAAAATGCACTTTTGAATGTCAATTTATTTTTATATTTGTTTAATTGTTGACAGGCTTACACTGGCTTCCCATATATATTAACACTGTAATTTGTAAAACATTTTAGTAACTATTTATTTACAACTTATTTCGGATAATAAAATATTCACATCATCTAAAAACTAACCGACTTAAAATAATAATATAAAAGATATACGCTAACAGACTTAAAATAATAATATATGTACATGTATATAAAAAAAGGACGGGGACAGAATCATAGGGCATCAAAAATCATCATGACACTGTAATTTGAAAACATTGTAAAAGCTAGTTATTTTTAAAAGAGTATCCGTGGAGTTTCGTGCCGGCCTTCTCAATAAGAAACGACCAATCGGAACCGTGCACCCTAGCTTATGAAAAAAAAAAAAAAAATGTTTATTTCATCAACATATGTAAATTACATTATTATGTTTGGAGTCACCTTTTAAACAAAGATTTGCTTGTATTAGGTGGTTCCACTCTTCCAGTTTACATGACTATACATGTATGAGAGAATAAACAATAGATAATTTTGAAAGCATGCCTAAGGTTTTTAACAATACATAATAGAAAAACAAACAAAAAAAAGTAATTAAATAAGGAATAAGGAATGCGCACAGTGTTATGTGTGGGGGTGAGTATGTGTGAGGTGGCGGTGTGTGTAGTGTAAGGGTGTGAATGTTGGTGTGGAAGGTGTGATTTGTGTACTTAATGTTTTAGTCAGTGACCAATTGTATCTATAGATTATTATTAGATATGTATTTGGGAATTATGTGACTGTGTGGAGCATAGCCTCGATTTCTTCGTAACTTTTGCTCTTCAACCATTCAGTGAGTGTCTTTTTACAATCGCGGTATTTCATAGGGTATATGGTGAGAATTTTGTTGAGAGAATTGTGTAAGCGAGAAGATTGCTTTGTGTATTGTCTTGTAGCAAATGTAGTTTTGACTGGGGTTTCTGGAGCTACTTTATTCTTCCTCCTAGTTTTCGTCCTGGCAGTGACGAAGGGAAGGGATTTATGCTTCTTTAGAGTAATCAGCAGGACATAGAGTTTTCTAACTGACAAGAGGTTTGAAGTTAAGTATAAGGTTTCGGTGGGAAATATACGTGGCTTAAAGTACATGACTTTTAGTAAAGCTCTCTGCGTCCTCTCAAGTTCTCTCACTCCACTCCAAATTGGTAAACAATACGTCAATACGGATTGACCCAGAGACACGTAAATTTGTAGGATAAGATCTTTAGTAGCTACGTGGCGAAAAGATTTGAAGGTCCAAATTAATTTCCTGACTCTGTTCATTATGAGTTCTAGATGCAAGTGCCACGATAGTCTTTGGTCAAGCATAACACCAAGGTATTTAGTGCTACTTACTTTGTTGATTTTTAAACAAGAGCAGTTGGTGTCAGGGAAGTCAGAGCAGGTATGTATTTTAATCTGTAGATCTTGAGATGGCTGAGTGCAATTGTCAATGGAGAAACAAATGTAGTTGGTTTTTGATACATTTAAAGTTAAAAGGTTACATTCGAGCCAGGCAGCTATTGTAGACAAGCCAAGTTCGGCGGTGTGACCGCCACTGTCCCATGTTGCTCCCGAGAAAACAATTGCTGTATCGTCAGCATAGGAGAATATGTGAGCTGCGTCAAGTCTCATGTTGCATAGGCTGTTTATATAAATGAGAAACGGCGTCGAACCGAGCACACTACCTTGTCCTACTCCGTATGTGACTATTTCTTCGGAACTAGTTATTGATCCTATTTTTACCACATATCTGCGTTCGCTTAGGTATTCTTTAAAAAGTTTAAGTGGTATTCCTGTTACGCTAATGCCTTCTAGCCTGTGTAAAAATGTAGGGACACTGACCGTGTCGAAGGCTTTTTTTTATACTGCGAGACACTTATCACGACTGTCCATTTTTTCAGTGACTAAAGATGTAAGTGCCAGTACTGCGTCTTCTGTAGACTTTCCCTGTCTAAAGCCAAACTGCGAGGGCGAGATTAAATTATTTTTTGTTAAATATCTAGTCAAACGATGATTTATTAATCTTTCAACAATTTTAGACAAGGACGGAAGTACAGATATCGGCCTGTAGTTAGACGGGTCAACTATGTTACCACTCTTGTACACTGGTGTTATTACAGCTTGTTTCAGGGCGGTAGGAAAAATTCCTTGTTCAAAGCAGAGGTTAATAAGATGTGAAAGAGGTTAATATGATGTTTCATAAGTGTCCGTGTAGGTTTATGTGAAATAAAATATTCTGAACTTGATTTTGAATTGGTTCCTACATAGATCATAGTTGATCAGCAGTCATTAAGCAGTTCAGTTGTTAAGCAGTCGGCTGCTTACTGGCACGAAAAAAAAACTTTTTTTTCAGGTCATACTTTTCAGAAGTTCAAGAGTCAAATGCGGGCGGTCCGTGTGAAGTTTCAATAATGTTTTCTGTTTGCTTTTTATTCGAAAGTATTTTTTTACCGCAGTTATTTTAAAAACGAAAAGCAGATGTTTTCGGTTGATTAAATTGGAAATACTTCTAAAGTCTGACATCAATGAGATAAACCCTTGAATGAATCGTATTACCATTTTTAGTTAAAATTCATACATACTTAATATTATACTTGTGATGTTTGACGTTAAAAAGTGCCTTTTATGTGCCTATTTGGAATAAATTAGAATAATAATAATTATTATTATATTATATGGCTCAATAATAATAATTTCTATAGTACCTATTAATATTTTTTAATATGAATTTCAATGTAATATTTATTTCAATGTCATAATGTATTTTTAGTAAGTAATACATGCATTAGTTTTAACCAAAACATGTTCGATCTAATATTTTTAATAAGACCATGTTTTATGCAAATAAAATATTTTTCTATCAACTACGTAGTAATGTTATCTAATCACTACAAAACTGATCATAAAGCACGTATTTTTTGCTTAGAACCGAAACAGTGCAGAAATGTTGGATGAAATTTCATTGTTGCACTGTTTTTAGTGCAACAATGAGATTTCATACAACATTTCTGCACTGTTTCGGGTTTTTATTTAGATATAAATTTACCACACAGGTTTAATGTCTCCCATTAAGTTTAGTATAAAATGTATGCATTAGATCAAAAAGATACTGGCGGAAAATAAAAATCGGCTGAATAAAACCGACTTGGTGAAAAACAATGTTTTCATTAACTTGAGTTTTTATTTTGAGTAGGTATATTTTATCACGGTAGGTTGATTGGTAGTTGAAAGAAAAGTAGATTACGCACCTTGCTAAAGTGAGTAATAAATGCACTCGTGCTAATTTAGTGCCCTCGCATACGCTTGGCCACCAACATAACACTCGTGCATTAATAACTCACTTTGCGCTCGGTGGAACAACAACCAACTTCCAACTCATTGGAAGTCGGTAATTGTTCTCTACCAACATTCACTTACTAAGCAAATTATATAATAGTTAGTATGACAACGCGTCGGACGTGATGCTCACAACCAGATATTATTTTAATTATAAGTCAGTAGATACGTTGATTTATTTATGAACGTATATTTTACATAATTAGCAATTTATTCCTGTTATAATTTGATTTTTAATTGGCTTTTTGTAGTTATTAATTGGTAGATCGGTAGCCAATTAATATCAGGCTGTAATTGACCCACTGCAAGGCTGGATGTTTTTCATACAGTGAAAACTTACCATTGCCACACTTGTTCGATGCGAGTTTGCGGTTTCATAATATTCCTTTTAGGTTTTCTCATGATGTTTTCCTTAAGACGCCAACAACAGGTAAACCGCTGTCACTGTCAGATTGCATACAAAAGAAAGAGATGCGCGATGACACAACGTATGGCATAAAAATGCAAATAAAATCGTATAAAATTAGATATTAACGAATTAATAAAAACTAATCCATCACTGGATGCAGTTTGACATTTGCAATTTTATGGTATACTTTTAATTATAATTATAAATGTTAACGATGGGATAAACTGCTTTTAAAAATAATTAAGAGTTGTCTTTGTAGATTTTTTTGATGCATTAAATTATGTTTAAATATGTTTTGAGTTCCATCACCTTAAGCACAAAACAGTTGAAAATATCGTACTGTTTTTTTTTGGAAAAATTATTTACGGTTTAAGAGATACACTGCTTTAAAAACCGGCCAAGTGCGTGTCGGACCAGGCACAATAAAGGGTTCCGTAGTTGGGATGAATTTATCCCAAGAACAAACTTAACATTGTAGTTGAAACACATGATCACAGGAAAACCTATAAGAAGTCTGTGATCCTAAAATAATGAAAATAACATGGTAAATCACTCAATATTTTCTTTATTTTTATCAACATTTTTGGCTCGGTAGTTTCGGAGATAAGGGGGGGAATGGTAATTTTTCATCTATTTTCTTAAATAATTTCAAAAGTATGTATTTTAAAATTATAAAAAAATATAAGTAAAATACTTAAAACAAGCCCTTTCATTTGATATGTTATACGGTACAGTCAGCAAAACTTTAATTTTTAATTTTCTACTTTGCTCCCCAAAAGTAACCTCCTTAATTAAAATTAAATTATTTACGTAACTCATCCGTGTTTGAGTCACAGAAGTTCATATGTGTACCAAATTTCAACTTAATCGGTTCAGTAGATTCGGAGAAAATCAGCTGTGACAGACGGCCAGACAGACAGACAGACACACGAGTGATCCTGTAAGGGTTTCTTTTTTCCTTTTGAGGTACGGAATCCTAAAACACCACATTTTTGACCATTTTCAGAAATGTCCCCCTTTACCTAACGTCAGCGCTGCTCAGAATCAATCTGCCTAGCCTTTTCCGACCTTTGTTTTGGTCGGCTTCCAGTCTAACCTGATGCACTTGAATACCAGTATTTTATATGGAGCGACTGCCTATCTGACCTTCACAACCCAGTTACTGGGTAACACGACAGTCCTTGGTAAAACTGGTTGTCAGGCTTCTGACTATGTAACAATATTTTGATTTAAAAAAGAGTGTCCCTGAAGTGCCTTGCCCGTTCTTCTCCATAGGAACCTACTACGCTTTGGAATGGGCAACTAGCTTCATCTCTCTGACTGGCCGACCCCTTGACAATTCAAAAGTGCCTGTAATAGGTTTATTTGAAATAAATGCTTTGAGTTTGAGTTCTGACTACATAACGACTGTCAAAATTCTATGAAATTCTATCAGCCGGGACCGTGCTTTCCGGAGCACGTGCTTTCGATGCTGTTCAAAACAATGAAATGATAAAAGTCACAATAGTAATTGAGAGATTGTGTTGGGTGTTACATGAGTGTGCATGATGTATTTATTGTATACTAGCTGCGCCCCGCGGATTCACCCACGTAAGTCTCGATCCCGTAAAAATATCGGGATAAAAAGTAGCCTTTGTCTAAATCCAGGGCGTCAGCTACCTCCATACAAAATTTTATCAAAATTGGTCCAGCCGTTTGAGCGTGAAGAAGTAACAAACATACACACACACACACACTCACAAACTTTATCCTTTATAATATTAGTGTAATGATAGTGTGATAATGACCCCCTCAACTTAGAACCTTTATTGTTTTTACGAACTCCATGAGTAAACTAATTCCATGCTGTTATAAAGTACTTACCAATTCCATGCTATTAAAATGTACCTATCTATCTTTGAGTCATGAGGCCCTTTTTTTTTTTTTTTTTGGGTGGGAAATTATCAAATGACTTCTCCCGCTCAGGGCGGAGTGGGAGGGCGTGTCAGACTTTTACTAACTAAAACCCACCCGTGTTCCTTCCGTTGCCTGTGTGCAAGTCATGTACGTATGGTAATGTGTGTAATGTTATTTTTATTAATTTAATTTATTTCTAATGCATTTATATAAAAATATTAACTTTCTGCACTCCTCCATATAAACCCTAACAATGCCAAATTTTATACGCCTTCGTAAACAAGGGTACAAAGTTTTCGCTTTACGTATTAATATAATGATATAAATGGTGTACCACAGACTACCTGCAGTATTGTCTCTTCTTCCCCTTCATCCATCCAAAGGTTGTCTATAAAAGATAGCTTTTAGCGATAAGACCGCCCATTGTGTCACCCTATTTTCAGCATATTATTATATACCTGTAATTGTTATGGTGTATTTATTAAAGAGTATTCTAAGCTCAAAACTCATACCGTCTTATTACAAAACAAGGTTTATCTTCAGACCCAGGTTTAAATCATGGAACCATTATTGAATTTCGAACGTTATTCCGTCTATGGTAAAGTTCCTAACACAAAACTGACAACTTAGTACCGAACTAAGTTTTCAGTTTTGTATATCCTCTCTCGTGTCGGCTTTTTGGTGCGTAATGGGGATTTGCCACTATACGAACTGAATCAGTCGGTCTGAACCAGATCGGATGGCGAATCCGGCATAATTGACATCGGCCTAATGTAGGTCAATTGACAGATGAGAGGGTAACCTCTTCTGAACTAGCCTATTTGGCGCGAAAATGGGTGTGCGCCACGAACGAACTGAATCAGTCGGACTGAATCAGACCGATTGGCGAATCCCGCATAATTGAAATCGGCCTCCTCGGCCTTATTAAGGCCGCTCGGCGAAAGAGAGGATAAAGAACGGTATTTCAATCACAGTTAAGTTCTTATTACAAGAACTGGATCCATGGTTTATTAAGCCATGTCGAAATATAAATCTTGTTTTGTAATAAGGCCGAAAGCGTTTCTTTCAAATAAACAAATTACAGGCACTTTTGAATTGTCAAGGGGTCGGTCAGTCAGAGAGGTGAAGCTAGTCTATTCTATTCTATTCTATCATTATAATTTTATCTGCAGTATAGTTTTCAAGTCATATATCCATACAATGTCACAAATCTTTTAACATAGGTAACCTATTTACCTACTTGAAAAGAAAATAACCCACAGAATGGTTCTTTCAAACTATGATTAGGCCCATGAAGCGATGCAATCCACTCCGAAAGAGCACTGAGGAAAATTCTAGAGCATTTTTCATTATTAGATGGAACATCTTCTTATTAAACTCTTCAGTTAGTCTTCTCGAACAAATTGGAAAATACGCCTGAGGCCTTTTTAATTCTGTGCAAACTAATCTTGGACATATTGGTTAAACTCTTTTACAAAAACCCTTCGTCTTTACGTATTATTGGGATAAGTTTGAACGGAATTTCAAGTATGATCCCAATAATCTCAATGAATGATATTTTTGAAGTTAGTAAAATACTTGTTCTTTAAATACGTTCTTAAAAATACAATCATCAAAAAATCATGTCTCTCTATTCGATAGTTAAGACTCACTTATGTATTCTGTTTATTATACCGTGCAGTATGGTACCGGACTTAAATAATAGCACCATCCTATTTCTTCCCGTGGGTTTCGTAAAAGGTGACTAAGGGACTTACTAGAGAATGGGCAGCAGCGTTCCCTTTGCATTTTAACACCATACTGCGATCGCCAACCCGCCTGCCATGCGTGGCGATTATGGTAAACCCCCCCTAAAATGACAAGCACCAAGAAAAGGCCTCCTGCAAGGTGGACCGATGACCCAGTGAAGGCTGCAGGAATCCGCTGGATGCGGGAAGCACAGAAATGGTCGAAGTGGCGGTGCTTTGGGGAGCTCTATGTCCAGCAGTGGACGTTTTTCGGCTGAAATGACGATGATGATGATAGAAAAATGTGCATTCCCGAAAAGCCGCTTAACGTGTGTCGTAGACCAATCGCAGATAGAATTTTCGCGTGTATGTACGGTGTACATATATTTGTTAACACGCGACAAACGTGTCGCCCACCGAAAGCATACAAGTTGACCATTGAATAGTGTGTCACGTGTATTTAGAGCGTCAATTTTCGCGTGAATAAACGTGTTCAGCGCGCGTTTGCTAATGTGAATCAGCGTAACGTTGGCCATTTTAGGACATAATCACAGGTCATTGTTAAAAAAAACGAGGCTTTTCTTCTGGTATTATTTAAACCATCGAACCAGTTTTCGTAATAAAGACTAGCTGTGTTAAAGATACAGTTCTTTATGGCTACAAAACTGACAACTTAGTCCGGTCTGAGTTGTCAGTTTGTAATCAGACTTTATTTATTTTTATTTATTTATTTGATTCGAACACATGATTCATATTGTTGTTAGTAACACTTATAAAACTGTGTTAGTAACATTTCTCCATAAAACATAAAAATAAAAATAATAATAAGAAATCTAATTCAAATATTTAAAACTATGTCCGTTTCCTGCTGCACCAGACCTGCAGCTGTGCATACGGGTCCAGTGCCCCAGGAACGGGCCATCAGGTTTATTCACAATTACCTTTAAAATGCTGTTGATGCTCCCCCGAATCCTTTGCATCAGGGATGCTATTCGTTTTCGCATAATAGCTTGAAAGCTATCTGTGTGTGCTTCAGCAAACATGCCCGATGCGCTACAGAACCGTGGGAGCCCCAACAGCACCCTAAAGGCTTTATTATACTGAACTAGAAGAACGTTGTAGGCCCTCTGCGTATGTCTAACCCACAGGCTGCACGTGTAGAAGGACTGACAAAATCCCTTGAACAAAGTGAGTTTCACTTCTCTAGTACTTTATACCTCCACAGTTTAAATTTGGGTCTGAAGGTGATCATTTAGCTCCCTTTAAAATGGTTGAGCTGAATGGTGCTGATCCATGCGTCATGTTCGTGAACGGGCGCTGTCAGTTGGAACTGGTCATAATTATCTTAGCTGCCACGGATTATTTTAATTATTTTAGTTTAGTTTTTTGTTTCTATTTGCTGTACTAAGGGCGCGTTTTTTTGTTGTATCATATCGTCCTCACATTTAGTTATAAATTCAACATTAAAGATGTAACATTATAATTTAAAAGAGTATCCATGGAGTTTCTTGTCCGTTCTTCTCTATGTAACCCACTACGTTTTGGAATGGGCAACTAGCTTCATATTTCTTACTGTTTTTGTTTTAATTTATAAAACGTTGTCCCACACTAGGAATTTCTCCTGTATTGTGGGTACGTTTACAAACATTTAAACTCAATACACAAACAGCCAGACCCGGAACAACTACTTGTAAGTCATACAAATATTTGTTCCGTGCGGGAATCGAACCCACGACACGCAGCGCAACAGTCAATCGCTTAACCACTGCGCCAACCATGTCGTCAAAATTTTGAAGATTGAGTTGTCAAAAGATTGAGTTTTAGTTTGGACCTTGTTTTGTAATAAGACGATTTTATCCCATTGCAAAGGTTCGTTACGTGTCTGAATAGACAAAAACGTTTATTTTGTCTATAAATAAAGATAAATAACAGCCGTAATAGTTACTCATAAAACATTAAAAATATTAAGACATAATACCATAAAAACAGTTGCCAAACTAAATAATAGTGCCGTTTCTGGCAACATTACATTATATTATTTTCGGAAAACAGGATGAGGTTGTCACATAAAAAGGAAGATGATTGCCGAAAGCATTTGTTAGGATAATAAATACTTGTATATTAATGGGGCTAATAAATGGGTTTCTTATAAATACAAAAGATTATTGCTTTTCAGAATACAAAGGTCCATTTTGCTTAATAACTGGTGCGCGATATCGCACCAGTCTGTAGGAGCCTTATAAGGTGTGTCATTCATTATCAAAATAAAAGTGTGTGTCATTCATTATCAAATTAAATCATTGATTAGTTTGCAAACGTGGGTAATTAGTACATAGCTGATTCGTTACGTATCTGAAAATCTATGAATAATAGTTGTTAATGAGTTCGCATACTATTGTAAACATGGTCAAATTAGATTAGCTAGCAAAACTCCGCAGACTTGATGGTTATCGATATCTATTGACGAAAAAGACGATCAAATATTTTTTGGGGTCGACGACTGCTGGGCGATTTTGTACTAGAAGTATGAGCTGAGAAAATCAGTTTTTAAAATTTTTATCGTGTTTAGTTATTGATACGTATTTTTGAAAATAAATAAAATAATAACTTGGTTAGCAAAAATGTATTATTAACAGCTAGTGGTAGGAGGTAAGTACCGAGCAAATAATAATCTATGCTACAGAAATCTGAAAACAATATAATTGGTGAGCCTTGCCTCTTAAGACGCAGATATATGCCAGTGACCTCAAGTGTACCTGTGTCCTGCTTGCGTGTTCTGTACTAAGCTCACGCAACGCGTCGTACGTTCAGCCAGTAATAGGACGCGCCCATCAAGGAGCGCTGTCACCAATTTGTCGCATTATTTATTATATACAAAACAAAATGTATTTTAATAAAACCCGTATACTAAAATATCAATAATTAAATTATCTTTAAATTGTTGAAGGTTTCAGAAAAAACGCTTGGTAGATTTTGCGCCATTCTCAGTTTTTTATCTCAACTTTACAAATTAATTTCACTATGTAATATAAACATAATCTAAAATATTCTCACACATTTTTTTTCAAATCATTAACACCACTCGTTTCGACGTGATCTTCAGTATAAAATCATTAAAAATCGGTTATCGTCCCCTTAAACTAGGGTTACCTGTAACTTAAGAGACAGTACGGACAGATAGGTCTTTCCATATTGCCTTTTGTTTAAGAGGGCGTACAGTTATGAGCACTAATATGTAAACGCTTAGCAGAATTAAAAACCGATTTTCTCGTGGAATAACGATTGCAACTTTGAGAAAAGATCTATTTCATAACAGTTTGGGTTCCAAAATACTATGTTCGTAGTAAAATATTTTTTTTAATCAATATTGTTGGAGGAAATCACTTTTAAAGTTGCTGAGTGTATACATATTGGTGCTCGTGACTGTACATCGGTACACTAGCGCCACTCCTTTAAAAAAATATTATCTCGTGACTGAGAAGGAATTATGAATAACGGCTAGTAGGGACCCTCGGTAAGTGTCTAGAATTTTTAATACCTTTTATAAAGTTTCATATTGAGACACGAAGCAGGGGGGCGTACGATGGTACACTAGCGTCACTCCTTTAAATAAGTATTATCTCGTCACTGAGAAGGAATTATGAATAACGGCGAGTAGGGACTCGCGTTAAGTGTGTCTAAAATTTTCTAATACCTTTTTTAAAGTTTGATATTGAGACACGAAGCAACAAAATACGATCTAAAGAAAAGCTGCCACGTTGCTCTAGATCGTATTTTGTTGCTTCGTGGCTCAATATGTAAAATTATAAAAGGTATTAGAAAATTGTACATACACTTACCGAGGGGATACTAGCCGTTATTCATTATTCCTTCTCAGTCACGAGATAATATTATTTTAAAGGAGTGGCGCTCGTGTAACGTAGTACGCCCTCTTAACATCTTATCTCTCTTATCTCTTAACATCTATCATTGCATACCTAATCTTCGAAATAGAACTGTCGTTCATGCAGAAACGCCAGCATTAATTAAAATGGATTGCCTTCAGCTAAGTCTAGACACAAATTGCTGTAGTCAGCTAATCTGTAGCTCATAGAACACGTTTCAGGGATTGATTTAGTGGTGTAGCGTTTTGGCGTTTAGCTTGGCGCGAGAAGTCGTGTGTAATTACTGTTTAATAGTGGACTAAGCCCGTATTATAGTCTGCGTGAATTTTGTGTTTCATAATTTTCTAACCGACTTCCAAACAGGACGAGGTTATTATGTTCGTCTGTATATAAAAATGTAGCGATTTTGAAAATTATTTTTATGTTTGAAAGGTTATGCTCTCGAGGTGGTCTCATGTCACCAAGTCAGAATATGTATGTATAATTAGAGGTGATGAGAAACTTAGATAAATTACAAACTGACCCACTAAAACGTGAAAAATAAAAAAATAAATAACAAAACCAATGACGTAGTTATTTTTCACTTTGTAACTTTGTAGCGTAAATAGAGAAGTTTCTTCTGGAAGTCGGTTGTTTTTTTTTAAAACAAATATCCAGGACTAAAAGTAGCCTACGTCCTTCTCCGGGTCTCTAGGCTACCTATCTGTCAAACTTCATAACGATCGGTTTAGTGGTTTAGGCTGCGTGCTAACCAAAGTGATCATCGCGTTTATTTTGTTCAGCGAACCTGCATGTCGATTCTGTAAAAATCTCACCGTGAATTCTTGTGTGGAGTGAGCTGTCAGTGTCATTCCACTGATGCTAGGGATTGACCAAGGTTACATTTACAATCATAATCGAGATTTCAATTATATTTTTATGCTAATTCTAATGATCATTTGATATTATTTCAAGCTAGTGTTTATGTGTTAACATTACTATTTAGGGGGTTTTTAAATAAAATAGCAAAACAGACATTTTGTCAAACACAATTTAATGTAAAAACTCAAAATTGAGTTTTTGTTCAAAATCTCGATTATGATTGTAAATGTAAATCCTTAGTCCATCCCTAGCATCAGGTGGATGACACTGGACAGTTCACTCCACGCTCACTTCATCTAAGTTTTCACGGTGAGATGGTTACGGAATAGCATTGCTGATAGCGTGGTCGCGCTGTTGGTAGCAGGGCTAAAGAACCGGTTAATTTTCTATGTAAACTTAACCGTTATTATAAAGGTTTTCGAACATATTACGTTAAATCGCCTGAAACACAGAATAACCTAGTTCAGGCACAAAACACAATAGAATTTTACGTAGATTTAAGCAAATTTGTATTTAGTATTTTACCTTTTTACCTGAATATTTAAACTTTTTATTATTATTATATTATTTTTTTTATATTTTGTTACAAAATCAATGCTGAAATGAATGTGATGAAGCGATCTTTGAAGCTAATATCAAATAATTTGTATCTTCGGAAATAAAAATTAACCGGTTTCAAGCCCTGTTAGAGCCCGCCTTCTAGTTTTTCGAACAAAAAGTGACATAATATAATCACAACGATCGCGTATTCGCGCTGGCGACCATTTTGGATTTAGAATGCGGGTAAGGCGTAAAATGGTTACAGGAAGTTACTTTCGCATTTATTATATTACAAGCTGTGATGGGATTTTCCATCAGCAAAAATAACGAACTTACGATTCAAAATTTCATCCCCTGTTTAACTCAATTAGCGGAGCGTTTTCCAAAGATCCTTTCTAAGGCACCACCTCCACGGGCGAGAAAATCACGGCGATAGACTTGCCGTGCCATTAAATTCAATAGAAACTGTATGAATCAATCTGCACACGGCGACATCATCGATGCGATAATTTTAAGGCACAGCGTGTATCGCGCGTCCGTGGAGATGGCGCTTTAGTGCCCTCCTTCGTAACATAAGGAACAGTGGCGTATCTAGTCATGACGGGCCCTGTATCAAAATTTGTTGGGGGGCCTTATTACCCGATTGCAGCGAAGTTCCCGAGGCGAGGGTTTTTTTTTACAAAAATAAAGTACTGATTTGGAACGTTAAGTTTCCATTGTGATTTTACTAAGAGAATACAAAAGTGAGCTAGAAAATTTGAGTACCCTTTCTTGGATACTTATAAGTTACGCTGTCGTTGTGATTCTAGCAAGAGAATGCCAGAGTGAGCTAAGTGAGCTCGAAAGTTGGAGCATCCTGACTGAGATACTAGGTTTTAAGCTGTCATTGTGATCTTAATAAGTTAAGAATTTAGATTTTCTGTGTGATGTTACTAAATGAAAGCAAGCCTTTGTAAACCATCAAATAAATTACGTTAATTTTCATATTATCAGTAGGTATTTACCTACTCATTACGGGCCAACTATCAATAAGAATTTGAGGTTTTGGATTCGTCGGTAAATTGCAGACGCTATGCAGCGGCTACCGCTCTTCTAGGAAACCGTACCTTTACACGATAGTCAAGACGCGTCGTATTTAAAAGCATGCCACGCGAATACGCGATCGCCGTGCTCATAATTATGTCACAGAGGGCGTCGTGAGCGCGGCGATCGCGTATGAATTCGCGTAGCGATCGCTTTTAAATAGGACGCGTCTTGATTATCGTGTAAAGCTACGGTTTCCTAGAAGAGCGGTAGCCGCTACATAGTGGCTGCAAATTACCGACGAATGACCTCACTGAAACGTTATTTATGAAAGTAAGGCAACGCTCGCATGGGCGCTCCTTTTAACGCGATGATTGCTGCGCACTGGATGTTCAACGTTCGGTAAGCAAAACGGCCGCCGCCGCCGCCACCGAATGCTGCCGAACGTCGCCGAACGTTTCGAATTTTATGCAATAAAGTTATTAAAAAAATACACTAGAAAGTTTATTTAGATACCAATTATTTTTGTATGTACAACTTTATATTTTAGGCAGCAAATGTTTATGGGTAAATATAAAATAAAATATTTTGTCTGCCAATTGCCTAATATGTATTTCTGGAGCTGTCGATTTGCCAACAAATAGACTAACTTCGTGCGAATCACATACAAAAAAAAACTGTCGATTTGCCCGATTCAGGCGAGTAAATTCGTGCGAATCGATCAATAAGCCGTGATGGTTCTTACAAAATGTACGAAATTGATGTAACAGGATTTTTGCGTTGTGGTGTGTTTCGCTCAAATGTGCGTCAGTCAATGTCATTCCGCAAGAAAATAATCATTAGAATTGAAACTTGAATATCAGAATAATGGCACAAGGAATACACACTCCAACCTTTCTAATTCGACATAAAACTCTAGTTTTTGGAGCCATCAAAATGTTCGCAAAATTAAAATATTCCAGTCCCTGCAATCAAGTGTGGTACACGCAAGAATATTTGTATTGAATATTAGATTACGTCTGATTGGTAAAAAACAAAGAATCGTCAAAGAGTCCTCATGAATGTATAACGATTCAAACAATTGGTGCTGAAGCCGAAGACTAAAGCAAAATGTTTTTCGAGATTTGAAAATGATGGGATACAGAGAACATTGTTTTCTAATGCAATTCAATTCAGTTCAATTTATTTATTCAGTAATAATTCAAATTTCGTTCGAATATAATATATTATAATGCGGGCGGGTTAAACGAGGTTAGTTTTCAAGAAACTGCCAGTGAGCTAGCAAGCTATTAAAAACTATTCTCATTTTCTGGCTAGAACGCTAGTGAGAAAGATAGTAAGCTTGTTATCATCTTCCTGCACTGGTCCCAAGATAATACGCCAGTCATCATGATCTGCCTAGCCTTTTCCCAACTATGCTGGGGCATGGGCGTACCCAGCAACATTTTAGGGGTGGGGAAGCAGTATAAAAACTCGATAAGTAGTAGGAAATTTAAAAATGCATTTAATTTTCTGACCGTAGTTCAATAATAACCTGCGAGTTCGTAATGAAACAGGTGTAAATGTCAAACTCCAAATTGAAAAACCGGACAAGTGTGAGTTGAACTCGCATGGTGAGGGTCCCGTACAACGAATAAGTTATCTGCAATGTTTTTTTTTATTCCAAGAACAAACTTAACATTGTAGTTGAAAAACATGTTCCCCCAAACATTCCAACTACAAATGTAAGTTTGTACGCACAATATTGAGAGATTTACCATGTTATTTGAACACCATAGACTTCTTATAGGTTTTGCTGAAATCTCTATAGATTTCCAAAAATACAGAAAATAGTTCTTTGCAGTATTTTTAGTAGATAGCAGTAGTTTCAGAGATAAGGGCCAACTTTCATCTATTTTCTTAAATAATTTTAAAACTTTTTAATTATATTATATAATACTAATAATACTACTCTAAATTATTTATTTAGAGTAGAATTATATTCATATTCATTTATTTGAAGTCGCATTAAAAATTGTATTGACCATTTCTTATCAAAGGCGTCGCTTTCACAAGCAGGAATAAATATCGCAGCAACTTTTGTGTGTGCTTGCCAATAATAACTATGAAACTGAAGTGAAAAGGGTCCTTTGTTGAATGTCAAGCAGCCATAATATAATTAGTTCCGGGTTCCTTGTGTACAATACAATTTGTATCAGTTGCATTGATAAACAGAAAGCGGTCATATACAGGTTGTTTGGTGCATCGTGTGCCAAATTGAAATGGTCGACTGAAGGAGTCATCCGCTAGCCTTTTAGACCCTTTAACACCCCTCATGCTCTGTGGATTTTTTTTTATCGACTTTTTATTGTTTTCCAAAAAAAAGACCCAAATTTTACATTCAAATACAGATTTTTAAAAAAATATAAGGCGTAGACGCTGAATATTATTTTTATTTCGATGTGTATTGTTTAAGAATACTTTTAAATACAAAATTAGTGATATTAGTCACCTAGTTCTTTTTTAATTCACTCGCAAAGGTAAAACTTAAATTAAAGCTGTATATGTTACAGCTGTTTATAAGGCTACAAAAAAAAAATCAAAAGCGACCGGGATCTTCCAACTCCCTCATTAATTCTCCAGTCTATCCTCTTTCTAATGATGTGCCACATGCCATAAAAGTATTTTAACAACTTTGTGAATTCGCTAGAATTGTGAATCGAGTCACCTAAGGCTAATATTCAAAATTATGATTTAAAAAAAAATCTCTTAAATGATACCTGTCAAACCTATAAATCTGCTATCTCATTCTTATGGTTAGGTAAATTCGTATCTCATATCTGTATCTTTCGTGGGATTTACTTGAAATAAAAAAACAAAATTGCATTTTTAACATTTATTTAATCATTGTTACAAATCTTGCTCAAATTGTTGGCCTCTGTTGCGAATGCAGGCCCGACACCTGTTTCGTATTTCAACAGTTGTTGTACGAAGTCGTATTTCCTCCTTAATAGTATTGAATGCCGCTTCTATGCGTTGGACTAATACCTCCCTAGTTGGAACCTCCGTGGCATATACCAACTCTTTGGCACGTCCCCAGACATAAAAGTCTAACGCAGTTAGATCTGGGGAACGTGGCGGCCATGGAATAGGGCCATCGCGTCCAATCCATGCATTGGGGAACACATTGTCGAGATATTCCCTCACAGTCAATCGCCAATGCGCGGGACAGCCGTAATTTTGAAATACAATGGGCACACGTTCATTAAATACGGGCACATCGGTCACTAATTCGGGCAGGTCATTTTGTAGGAATTCCAGGTAGTCTTCGCCATTGAGATCGGGCAGGTAATGCGGTCTAATTACCTGATTCCCAATCACTCCTGCCCAAACGTTTACACTAAACCTTCTTTGAGAAGATTTCTGTCTTTTAACACGTGGGTTTTGCGTTTTCGTTGTCCAGTGGTGCAAATTGTGTAAATTGAGGATCCCATCCTTGGTAAATTTGGATTCATCCGTCCACTGTATTCTTTTTAAAAAATCAGGATCATCCACATCCGTGTGTAAAAGAAACCGACAAAAAGCCACTCGTCTCTCAAAGTCGCCACCCTCAAGACCTGCAACAAACAAAAAACTCTTTTAAATTTCTCTTAGGCAATAAGTAATTGCACAAGAAAGGACCCGCTGTTCGTGCTAATAGATTCACTACCTGGAAGTGACGCCATACCATACCCATTACCTGCTAAACAAAGGCAAGGTCAAACAAAGCTTGCACGGGTTTAAAGTTAGTTTAAAATTACGTACCTTGCACCGGAGTGTAGTGGAATGGATGCTTTTTGTTTTGACGAAGTACTTTCCACACTTTCCATATTGAAATATCAAGATGTGATGCCACATATTTAATGCTTCTTGTAGGGTCTTCCTCAAAACGTGCTAGTATTCTCTCGTCTACTTCAACATTATGTCGCACAATATGGCCCCTTGGTTCATTAAAAGTAACACTGCCAGTCTCGCGTATGCGTCGGTATGTGTCTTGGAAGACTCTGCGGCCAGGTAATCGTCTACCAGGAAAGCGTTCCTGGTAAAGTCGTTGCGCTGCACGAGCGACGCCATTAGCAGCTCCGTAAGCCATCATGATGTCCGCATATTCTTCGTTAGAGAATGTCGCCATTGCAATAACAAAAAACTCAAAGTTTAACAATAACAACAAAAATTAAACAAATGTAACAAGAACCAGCAAAACTTAACGATAACAAAGTAATAAAAGAATCGCGGAGTATGGTGAACTAGCACACACGTTAGGTAGCAGAGGCAGTCATGTCTCGACTAAAAAAATGGCGGGTTGGGCGGCGCGATTTGTTCAAACCGATTTAAGGCATGCAAGAAAGAGATAGAAGATAGATTTTACTGTGAAAGAGTGAGAAAACAAATTTTACCTCTTTCTCAAGTAACAGTTCCGCAATAAATATTTTTTCATTAGAATTTGGAATGTAGTTTTATGTGACTTGATTCACAATTCTAGCGAATTCACAAAGTTGTTAAAATACTTTTATGGCATGTGGCACATCATTAGAAAGAGGATAGACTGGAGAATTAATGAGGGAGTTGGAAGATCCCGGTCGCTTTTGGTTTTTT
This sequence comes from Tiliacea aurago, assembly GCA_948098905.1. Lineage (NCBI taxonomy): Eukaryota > Metazoa > Arthropoda > Insecta > Lepidoptera > Noctuidae > Tiliacea > Tiliacea aurago. Next base: position 23,175,369 of record OX402592.1, on the reverse strand, counting down.
TTTTGTAGCCTTATAAATAGCTGTAACATGTACAGCTTTATTTAAGTTTTACCTTTGCGAGTGAATTAAAAAAAAAACTAGGTGACTAATATCACTAATTTTGTATTTAAAAGTATTCTTAAACAATACACATCGAAATAAAATTAAAATTCAGAGTCTACGCCTAATATTTTTTTTAAAATCTGTATTTGAATGTAAAATTTGGGTCTTTTTTTTGGAAAACAATAAAAAGTCGATAAAAAAAAATCCACAGAGCAAGAGGGGTGTTAAGGGGTCTGAAAGGCTAGCGGATGACCCCTTCAGTCGACCATTTTAATTTGGCACACGATGCACCAAACACCCTGTATAATAATAACTTAACAATACCATTGTTTATTTATGATTATTCAGTAATAAGTTGTTTTCAATGAAAGGGCTCGCTTTGCTCACTTGGAGGAGGCCCGTGTCCCAGCATTGGGAACGTTATAAAGAGCGTCAGAGCATCTAAAATGGCGGAGTATAATGGAGTACTGAGTGGTGCATTGTTCTCACATGCATAATTTCAACATAAATTATGTAACCAATACTATGTAACAATATTTGATTTAAAAGAGTGTCCGTGGAGTTTCTTGCCCGTTCTTCTCCATAGGAACCTACTACGCTTTGGAATGGGCAACTGTAATAGGTTTATTTGAAATAAATGCTTTCCGCCTTATTACAAAACAAGATTTATATTTTGACATGGCTTAAACCATGGAGCTAGTTTATATAATAAGAACGTAACAGTGATTGGAATACCGTTCTTTATACAAAACTGAAAACTTAGTTCGGTTCTAAGTTGACAGTTTTGTGTTTAGGAACTTTACCATAGTCGGAATAAAGTTCGAAATTCAATAATGGCTCCATGTTTTAAACCTGGATCTGAAGATAAACCTTGTTTTGTAATAAGGGGGCTTGAGTTTGAGTTTGAGTGCCGGACGTAAAGAATAGCACCACCCTATTTCTTCTCACGGGTCGACACGCCGTAAAAGGCGACTAAGGGACTTACTAGAGAATGGGCAGCACTTTCTATGCATTTTAACACCATACTGCGATCACCAACCCGCCTGCCAAGCGTGGCAATTATGGCAAACCCCTCCTAAAATGACAAGCACTAAGAAAAGGCCTCCTACAACGTGGACCAATGACCCAGTAAGGCTGCAGGAATCCGCTTTTTTTTTTTTTTTGGTTGGGAAATTTTCAAATAACTTCTCCCGCTCTGGGCGGAGCGGGAGGCCGTGTCAGACTTTTACTGACTAAAACCCACCCGTGTTCCTTCCGTTGCCTGTGTGCCGGGGCCACGATATCCCTTTCGGACAAACTCGCAACCCCGGCAGACATTGGCCCTAACGGACCCCGTCAGTTGGTGCTGACATCTCTTTGAGGCGCGCTTGAAACAACGCGTCGTTGACCCGGGCCTGGTCCTTATCGGACGGCGAGCTACCCATCGCTCACCGTCCGCAGGCCCGCGCCTACGGTGGCCGGAAATCAGCTTGTGACTCCCGACGCCCGGGGCGTCTCCTGCGGCGGCTAAGGGCGTGAGGGCGCGAACCCTGCCTTACCCTCAAGCGTTCCGCCTCCTCCTTCGCGAGCATTACTGCTTCGCAGAAGGAGGTGACGGCCTCCCATGCACTCTCGCTCCGAACCATGGCCTGAACCAGGGCCGGACGCGAGAGATCGCTGCCGCCGATCGCCTCCGTGAGGACACAGCGGTGCTCCGCCCAAGCTGGGCAGACCTCCACCGTATGCTCCACCATGTCCTCCGGGCGATCCACACAGGTGGTGACACCCGGGCGTTTCCTCCCGCTTTATCCTGAACAGGAACCTCCCGAAACAACCGTGTCCGGTGAGGACCTGCGTCAGGCGGAAGGTGAGGACGCCGTGGCACCTCTCTAGCCACTCCTCAAAGAGGGGACTTATCGCCACAATTGTGGCGTGCCCTGCGTTGGGTTGCGACAATCGCACTCTCCATGCCGCCATGAGATCCCGCCGGAGCTCCGTCCGCTGTGCCGCGATTTCTCGCGGCAGCGGAGTTTCACCCCGGCCTTTCGCCTCCTCGCGCCACTCCCAGATGTGCGCGATGCAGGAATCCGCTGGACGCGGGAAGCACAGAAATGGTCGAAGTGACGGTGCTTGGGGGAGGCCTATGTCCAGCAGTGGACGTCTTTCGGCTGAAATGATGATGATGATGATAGAAAAATTGGCATTTCTGAAAAGCCGCGTAACGTGTATCGTAGACCAATCACAGATAGAATTTACGCGTGTATGTACGGTGTGCTTATGTCCAGCAGTGGACGTCTTTCGGCTGAAATGTTGATGAATGATGACTTTTTCTTTGTCGGGACTATATTGAAGCAACTGCAATACACTAAAAATGTTTGACAGCAACCACCTACTAATCGCCCTTGAGTAGTTAGCTTGCGTGTTCTGTACTGAGCTCACGTAACGCGTCGTACGTTCAGCCAGTAATAGGACTCGCCCATCAAGGAGCGCTGTCCCCAATTTGACGCATTATTAATTTATTATTACTACGACTACCTGCGTGATCGTAAGCAGTTTGTCAGACATGGCTGCTTCGAGTCCAAGCCTTATGACACACGCTCGGGCGTGAGTCAGGGATCAGTGTTAGGGCCGCCTCTTTTCCTGATTATGATCAATGATCTCATAGCAAATGTTAAGTTTGCCAAATGCCTTCTTTATGCCGACGACCTAAAGCTTGTCGCACACATCAGAACAGACGAAGATTGTAAACTCCTACAAATGGACATTGACGCCGTCGTCAAGTGGAGCATTGTGAACAAACTATGTTTCAATAGTAATAAGTGCTACGTCATGACGACCGGTAGAGGGCTGCGACCAATCCATTATGACTACAGTTTGGGTGGTGAAGTAATTACTCGTGTCACCAACATAAAGGACTTGGGAGTAACTTTTGACCGCTGTCTTACTTTTAGAGATCACGTCTCTACTCTTGCAAAGGAATCTTTCAGGCGCCTGGGATTTGTTTTGCGAAATGCTCGTGACTTCCGCAAACCAAATGTTATTAGGCTCTTGTACACCGCTCTGGTTCGAAGCAAACTCGAGTCCAGTGCCTGTGTTTGGCATCCCTATACCACGACGCAAACGCTGATGCTTGAAAAGGTCCAGAAAACCTTTCTAAGATTCCTCTTCCAAAGGTTATACAACTTCTTTCCATATATGTACCCTACCAACTATCTTTTAGGGATGTTAGGGTTTAACTCATTAGAGGTGAGGTGAGGCCTTGATCAGCTCACGGTGGCCTGTAATACCTTACGGGGACATATAGACTGCCCAGAGCTCCACGGCCTTTTCTGCCGACTATTTGTGCCCGACAAATACATCGGACACCGTCCGAGCCGCCGGCACAATCTGTTTGCGCAGCCTTCATCCAAAACTATCGCCAGAGCTGAATGCCCAGTGTGTCGTACTTTGAAGATGCTCAACGCCCTTCTGGCTGCCAACCCTGAATGTGATGTGTTTGCGGATGAATGGAGGAAAATTATGCGTATATGTCTGGTGTTCTGTGAGAGAAAGTATGCAAGGGAGTCTACTGTTCCATGTTAGTTTTAATAATGCAAAATTAAATTAAATTAAATTGAATCTGTATAACATTTATACAAAATATGTTAATATTAATATTTTTTGTGCTTCTATGTTAATTAATGTAATTAGTGTTGTACCGTTTTGATTAACTATAAATAAAATAAAATTATACACAAAACAAAAGGTATTTCAATAAAACGCGTATATTAAAAGATCAATAATTAAATTATCTTTAAATTGGTGAAGGTTTCAGAAGAATACGTTTGGTAGATTTTGCGCCATTCTCGGTTTTTTATCCGCGTTAGACAACTTTACAAATTAATTTCACTATGTAATATAATAATAATCTAAAATATTCACATATTAAATTATTGAAAAAATGCTGTAATTTAACATATTATATATTTTTTAAATTATTAAACCTACGAGTACTCGTTTAGGCGTGATCTTCAGTATAAAATCATTGAAAGTCAGTTATCGTCGCCTTAATAAATATTAACACTAGTGATCAACAATAAACATATTTACGATGTTTCTCGTTTATCATCGCAAATAATTTAGAGTCACAGGACTGTTCTCTGGATGATAATAAAACCACCTATTTGGCATCCCTCCCATGACAATCACGGGGTGAAACGTATAAATCTACGTCCTTTCATAGCGGTGACTATCCGCGGGGACAAAGTACAGGGATGTTGTAGAAAGTCAATTTTGATTGAATTTAAAAAAAAAATATGCGAAGACCGCACGGACCGGTCAATCAGGTGAAGCTACGCTTACCGCGGTTGGCCCATGAATAGGTCACCATCTTTACATACCAAGACACTTCCGTGCCTTGGAAAGCACGCGTCTACCAAAAAGGGGGGGTTTGCCATAATCGCCACGCTTGGCAGAAGGGTTGGCGATCGCAGTATGGTTTTAAAAATGCATAGAAAACGCTGCTGCCCATTCATGTAAGTCCCTTAGTCGCCTTTTACAACACCCACGGGAAGAAATGGGATGGTGCTATTCTTTACGACCGACACCAATCGGTCCCGGCTGATATTTGTAGATATTTAACAGTTGTCAGAATCAGGTCGTCAGAAGCCGGAAAGTCTGACAACCAGTCTTACCGTGGGGTATCGTGTTACCCAGTAACTGGGTTGTTGAGGTCAGGTAGGCTGTCGCTCCATGTAAAATATTGGTAATCAACTGCATCTGGTTGGACTGGAAGCTGACCCCAACATAGTTGTGAAAAATCTGGGCAGATGATTCGAAGACGTAGACGTAATATTATAGACAAAAGAAGTAGTGACAATTTCTTTAAAGTTTTTTTTTTTTTTTTAAACGTTACCCCACACTAGGAATTTCTCCTGTATCGTGGGTGCGTTTACAAACATCTAAATTCACATACACAAACAGCCATATGCTATATAATATTCTTTGGTTTGGCCATGTTGAGCGGATGACTGAAAGGTGGCTAACAAAAGAAAGCAAAGCATAATCAGCCTATAATGTTCCCACTGCTGGGACACAGACCTCCTCTCTTCGAGAGGGAGTGGGCTGTAATCCACCACGCGGGCCCAGTGCGGGTTGGTAGATGTCACATGTCTTCGAATTGTTGGTTCTAGGACATGCCGGTTTCCTCACGATGTTTTCCTTCACCGTTTTGAGAGCAGTGGTGATGAAATTATTTACACAAAGTAAAGCGCCTGCCTGGGTTCGAACCCACGACCTATGACTCGTCAGTCGGGGCCGTTACCACTGGGCCACCACTGCTCCTACAAAAGAAAGTTTTTTTTATAAATTGATATTATTTAGAGTCCTGGAGTGCGTATCGACAAGCGTAGTGTGGGACGCCCCCCAGCTAGGTGGACCGACGACGTTAAAAAGGTGGCCGGGACAGACTGGATGCGGAACGCGGCGGACAGGGTGTTGTGGTGCAGCCTGGGAGAGGCCTATGTCCAGCAGTGGACTGCTATAGGCTGAGTTGTCTTTTTTTATTTTGATATTATACAGGGTGTTAAAGTAACTGAGGGCCATAGCTTAAGGGTAAGTTCAGTATCGATAACGGAACCCAGAAAAAAAAAATTGCAAGATCAACCTAATTTAGTACCTACTAACTTAAAATAGCAATCGCTTAGAATTCAAATTATTTTATTTGACGGTCCTAACTAAGCCCGTTATAGTACGAAGAGACTTATTATTATTTATTTTTATGTTTAATTAAATTTAAGTTTATGTTTTTTTTTTCTGGGTTCCTATATCGATACTGAACCTACCCCAGCTATGGCACGCAGTTACTTTAACATCCTGTATAACATTTTTTTTAAGCCTGTGAATTAATTACATATTACGTGAAGTGCCTACAAGTTATTAAGAAATATTTTTTTTATTTATCCCTAAGTTTAAAAAAATGTGCTTCGATAGTAAATTTTATAAATGAGCTGCGATTGTCGATAACGTTTTACTTACTATAACTAATCCAAGCTTCCGGTAGGTTTATAAACATTCTCGTAGATGGGCTTGCGGACGGTGAGCGATGGGTAGCTCACCGTCCGATAAGGACCAGGCCCGGGTCGACGGCGCGTTGTGTTCCACGCACGCCTCAATCAGATGTCAGCACCAACTGACGGGGTCCGTTAGGACCAATGCCTGCCAGAGTTGCGAGTTTGTCCGAAAGGGATATCGTGACCCTGGCACACAGGCAACGGAAGAAACACGGGTGGGTTTTAGTCAGTAAAAGTCTGACACGCCCTCCCGCTCCGCCAAGACCGGGAGAAGTTATTTGATAATTTACAACTCAATAAAAAAAGGCTTAAAAGTTAACCCTTAACGATGTTCTTCAAGGGCCTCATTTCAACTTTTGTGATATTATGATGAAGTAACAGAGTAATCCTTCTGTCAATCCCCTGTCTACTAAAACGCTCAAGAAATAGTGCTTTATTTAAATTCCCGACATCATGGGGGTCGTTTGGGTGTACAATCACTAAGATAAATGCTGCGACATTCCACGCGGTCATCAGATATTGTGGCAGTAAAAGGAATTGTACGATGTTGTATGTTACTTTATATGTATGTCCCCGGATAGGAAATAGGTCACACTTTGGTTGTCGTGAAAACGAAATCTTATTTCTTCAAGATGCTAAAATGGGCTTCAAAGAAGGTATGTGCGGGTTTTGGGTATTCATATAATATTGTTAAATCTTTAACATTCACATTATCTTTGTCAACACAGTTATTTGTTTTTTACGAACTCTGTTTCAAAATCAGCGCTGTGCTGTGGGCATAGCACAGCATCATGGAGTGCTGCCGACTATTTGTTTTTTGTGCCCGAGATTATAATTATTATTATGTAGATCAGTTTTTTGTATTTTTTTTGTTTAACTACTCGAGTTAAAGTTTGTTTTTTTCGTATGCACCTGTTTCTGTGACAAATGAAATTATTTTTCTTTCTTTTGTTTGTATTAATTGCAATACAATAGGAAGCCTTATGAGGAAATGCGGGCGGAGATACTTTTAGAGTAAAAAGTCATAAATCGAGGTTCGGCTCTCGCCTATTTCCTCCTCCAATATTGGACAATTTTTTTATTAATAGTTGGCAAATTTGTACAATAGCCCTCTGTTGTCAGCTGTCTAAACAGGCAATTTTGAGCATTTTCAGAGGGTTCCAGCTCTTATAAAAATAATTTATCATCAAAAAGGAAAACATAGGGACACAGTATATATCCTTCTTATTCAGTATAAGAAATATCTTTTAAATTGGTCCAATATTGGAGGAGGAAATAGGCGAGAGCCGAACCTCGATTTATGACTTTTTACTCTAAAAGTCTCTCCGCCCGCATTTCCTCTTAAGCCTACTTGAAGTCTAGTGAAATTTCGGCGCTGAGCTGAGCGTTGAAATTCGAACAGCGCACTTTTATCTAAGCATTCATTAAGAGGTCACCGCGTGTTGGTGAAAATTGGTATAAACCCCATAAGCTCATCACCCATTAATAAACTTAGACTCGGTAATAAGGTCATGAACCTGTGATTTTTCAAGGTCATCATCAGCTGCTCAGCCTTTTCCCAACTGTATTGGAGTCGGCTTCCAGTCAATCTAGATGCAGCTGAACACCAGTATTTTACATGGAGCGACTGCCTATCTGACCTCCACAACCCAGATACTGGGTAATACGATACCCCTTGGCAAGACTGGTTGTCAGACTTTCGGGTTTCTGACGACCCTTAACGACTGTCAAAGATCCACGAATGACTGCCAGGACCAACGGCTCAACGCGCTTTCCGAAACACAGAAGGGTCTTGGTATGTAAAGATGGTCACCCATCCATGGAATAACCGCGGCAAGCGTAGCTTAACCTGATCGATTGACCCCTGCGGCTGTTATTATTTAGATTTCTCATCATCATCATCATCATCAGCCCATAGCAGTCCACTGCTGGACATAGGCCTCTCCAATTACACGCCATTCAGCTCGATTCTCGGTAACTCTCATCCAGCTGCCACCAGCCACCCTGCGAAGATCGTAGCCTGAGGGCGTCCTACCTTACGTTTTCCGATTCGCGGTCTCCACTCAAGAACACGTCTATCCCAACGGTCATCTGTTCTACGGCTAATATGGCCGGCCCATTGCCACTTCAGCTTGCTTATTCTGTGGGCTATGTCGACAACTTTGGTTCTCTGCCGGATCACTTCGTTCCGGATTCGATCCCTCAGAGAGACTCCAAGCATAGCCCGTTCCATAGCTCGCTGAGTGACCTTGAATTTATGGACCAGCCGTACCGTGAGTGTCCACGTTTCGGCACCGTAAGTCATAACAGGTAGGACGCACTGATTGAAGACCTTCGTCTTTAGGCTCTGTGGAATATGCGACGAGAAGACTCGACGAAGCTTCCCAAATGCTGCTAGATTTCTCATGGTATGTACATTTAAGAACGAAAAACGCTGCTTTTTGGCAAAAATCGGTAGCGTGATAGTAGGTGTTTCTCAAACGAACTCTTTCAAAAGGAGCTCTGTATTAGTAATACCTTCATTCAAAAACCAGCCAAGTGCGTGTCGGACCACGCACAACGAAGAGTTCCGTAGTGGGGATTAATTTATCCTAAGAACAAACTTAACATTCTAGTTGAAAATCATGTTCCCTCATACATTCCAACTGCAAATGTAAGTTTGTACGGAAAATATTGAGAGATTTACCATGTTATTTTAAGATAGACTTATAGATTTTCCTGTAATCTATAAATAAAGAACTATTTTCTGTATTTATTTTCAAAACGTTAGCTCATTAGTTTCGGAGATAAGTTCTGGTCTGGAATGGTAAATTTTCTTAAATAACTTTAAAAGTATTTATTTGAAAATTATAATAATATCTGAAATTCTTACAACAAGCCCTTTTATAATTTGATATGCTACACGGTACAGATAGCAAAACTTTTTTTGTATTTTCTAATTGCCTCCCAAAAGTGACCCCCTTTTCAAAATCGGCTGTGACAGACGGACAGAAAGAACACACACACAGACAGCCAGACAGACGAGTAATCTTATAAGGGTTCAGTTTTTTTTACGTTTGAGGTACGGAACCTTAAAAAAGCAAAACAAAGTTCACCTGAACATCCTGAGGTATACCAGGATAATTTAGATCAATAACATGGTTCTGTGTACCCGAACTTTCAACATAGATGTACAAACCTACAATTTCTGCATAATAAGGAAGCCTCGGGCGTTCGCTAATTATATGGAAGAAGACCTTGTTAATGTTACCTATACCATCTTACCTGTACCAAAGAGATTGTTGTTTCTTGTGTCTTCAAGAGTAATATGAAGTATATACGTGAAGCGAAAACTTTGTACACCTTTTTATGAAAATTAAGCAGACGAAGGAGTGTGAAATTTGGCACAGTTAAATTTTAGTTTATATGGAGGAAAAGTGCTAGTGCAGAAAACTAATATTTTTATAAAACGGGCCGCCACAATGGCGACATTAATTCAACACACGGGTAGGGCTAGTGGCCAGTAATCATAAAAAAAATATAATAAGACAAAATAATTATAAATTGAAATTATATTTTTTACACAAACAAAATAATATAGCACTCTCCTTCCTTCAATTCGCCTACACCTTGCACATTATTCGTTTTAATTTAATTGACAAGGTAAATTTCTATATTTTAAAACAGCGAGCATTTTTAAACGGACGACGCCGTTTGTAAAACGCGGAATTATTCAAATTGCCTGCTACATATTTATATCGGTTATTTGAATCCAACATTGAATTTTAATTATTTACTCCAATCACATCCCACTGTTGACTAGCACCTTAATTGCGTAACACTATCAATCACAATATGGATGATTTTGACGTATATTGCTAATCCATTGCATCATAAATGTTCGAAAAAATTGTCTGCTTAACGTAAATAGCGCAATGAATATCGTTGAATTGTCAAATTTAAACCCATTGTTACTGACAGTTTGTTACGCAATTAAGGGGCAGCATAACGCTATAGATAACAAACACATCGAGCTAATATTTGTATTCTGAATGAAGCTGCGATACCAATAGCTAATTGTGAACCAAACCAAATCATTTAATGAATGTTTGCGCAGTAGTTTCCATGGCTGGTGTAAATGTATAGAGTCTTGTTTATTATTTTGTGGTAATTAATTAGTAACATTAGGTATTACACCACTTTAACATACATACAGGGTCAAATTAAAGTAGCTAGAGAAACTCCGCACATGTGATGGGTGTCGATAGCTAAACACGAAAAAATAAAAATGAAAAAGATTTGATGAGTTTTTTTTGGGACCGCTGCGCTGGTAGTGTTGTTACTGGAAGTATGAGTTGAGAAATCTGTTATTTTTTTTTGTTTTGTTTTATCGTGTTTAGTTATTATACCCCACACTTATTTACACAAAAAAAATCTGATTTTTATACTGATATTTCAAGTGATCACAAAATAATCTTTTAAAATTAATTATTTTTTTGTTTTTTCATTATGTACGAGTATACAACGTGTAGCGTTAAATGCGCAAAATCTCTTAAGAGTTCATTGCAACTTTTACTATGGGACCAAACCTAAAATCGCGAAAAACAATTATGAGTACAATGACCCCTTAAGAGGTTTTGCGCATTTAACGTTACACGTTGTATATCGATACCAATCACGTATAACGGAGCTTCGCTATCGAATTTGATTTGATCCTGTGTATGTAGCTTGTTTTAAAACAGTTTTCATACAAGTTAGCTTCAACCTCTCGTTCAACTTGGAGATTCGAAAAAATATTTTTGATTTACGGGCAAGGAGCGAAAATATTAAGCAACTTTAACGGCTCAGACAAGCAGGACGCGGCGGTGCGACGCGATTCAGGTAGAAATTTTTCCATGAAGTTTTGATAGAAAATTTTCTACTAGAGTCGCGTCGCGCCTGTCTGCGCCGAAAACTGCAGCGGCAAAGCCGCCGAATGGCAATGAGAAGCCGCAGCGACACCACTGGTTTCAAGGTAAGTTACTATGAAAACGGTAACAAGCGATAATGTCGCCATGTCAATCATTGCCAATTTATCTTTAATTCATTGTTTTTATTGTTACTATTTTAAATTTTAATGTGTTGGCCATCATATTGTTTAATTTAGGTACTATTAAGAAATGTAAATTTATTGTGTGTATTTTTTGTTGTGTGTATAAATTCTGTAATTGTGTAATTTTGTGTGTAAATTCAGATACAAGTTACTTTGTTTACGAATAAATGACTATGACTATGACATCTTCGGAAGTGGAATTGTACAAACAGCAACACACACAAGAGCGTTTACACCTGACAGAATTTCCTACAAACTTCAAGTCCTTGTTTTTCGATATGATTGAACCGATTTTAATGAAACTTCATACGCATAAGCAGGATACAAATGTCTAAAAAGTTAGTAAAGAATATTTTCGAAAAATTGTGTTACAGCCAAATTAGACCAATTTTAAATTTTCCATAGAACAATGATCTGTTTTTAAATAAGACATTTCGAAAATGTTCTTTACTAACTTTTTAGACCGTTGTATCCTGCTTGTGCGTATGAAATTTCATTAAAATCGGTGCAGTCATTCAGAAAAACAAGGGCTTAAAAGTTTGTATGAAATGCCGTAAGGTGTAAACGCTCTTAACTGCCCATTAAAGACACAACTGAGAGAAATTTTGACTGTTCGAAAGGGATAGATATAATTATGTTAGTCATTTTAATGTAGTCATAAGGTTTTCCAGGTAATAATTCTTAATTCGGTCGTATTACAACTCTTCCTTGACAACGAAATTAAGTTATGTTACTTAGCCACTGGCTAGGGTCAAATGTGAGTCTCTTTCTTGCGGTATGTCAGATAAAATGGTGTATAATGAAGACTGTTGCTATTTCTACCTTCAAATAAATTCTCTAGCTAGTAACTAGCGCGTTTGCGTTAAGATTTATATTCTCACAGTTATATTCTTAGCATCTATCGGTGAAATTTTAACGCAAACGAAATAGTTACGTTTACGCTCTTGCAAACTTACACTTGGACTACTGAATGCGCTCTAACCTAAGACTATGTGATGCATAGTGGGGACGCCACTTGTGTGGCGTATTTATTCAATTGCCTCGTTCGTACCGTATTGGAGTACTGCGCGCACTTTTGTTTTGGGTTTGCGAAAACATTTTGCATTCCGCATGACCAAACCGAGTGTCTTTGAGGCGTTTTTGACGATATTGTCCAAGTGGGGAGTAAATTTCAGCTTGCGGTTAAGGAGGACCCCTAATTATGTTGTAAATACGTAGTCGGAACAATGAAAAAAAAGATGCAAGTGAAAATGTACCTTTTAAGTTGCTCAACATTTTCATTCCCTTCACTTGCACGAAAAACATACGTAAAAGAAAAGAAAACCAAAAAAGAATTAAAGTTAATGTTTAAAAAAAGAAGTTAGACGTTTATTTGTCTGTACACAGAATATTCTTATTATCTTCGAAACAAATCTAATAAAAAATATTTCTTACACTATATATATATCTCCAGACGGTATAAAACTTACTTGTAATTCGTTTTAAGTCTATTTCGATGTCATTCACCTTTGAACAAATATAAAACTGCGTAAACCCATTCGAGCAAACTTCTTAAACCCTATAAAATAAACTTTTTATGGGTTCTAAAAGTTTCAGTCCATTAAGGACTTTCAAGTTTCAACCGCAGTTTTCGTTTAAAAATAGAGGGAATGTACCCAATTACATTAACAACCCGGTTTACAATTTTATTTAATTAAATAAATAATTTAGTTTTACACGTTATTCACATATCGAATTATTTTATTTTATTTATTATTTACTAGCTTTTCCCAGCCCGGCTTCGCACGGGTAGCGCTAAGTATCTACCCTATCCAACCTACCCACCCTACCTACCCTACCTACCTACCTACCCTACCTACCTACCCTAAAAGAAAAAAAAAGGTAAAAAAAAAGTATCCTATGTCCGTCTGCTGGTTCTAAGCTACCTCCCCACAAATTTTCAGCCAAATCGGTCCTGCCGTTCTTGAGTTATAAATGGTGTAACTAACAACTTTCTTTTAAACAACGTGTTTTTTTTGATATCCCATAACTCTAGGGTATGATTGAGTCCTCGCGCACATCTGGGAGTGGCGCGAGGAGGCGAAACGCCGGGGTGAAACTCCGCTGCCGCGAGAAATCACGGTACAGCGGACGGAACTCCGGCGAGATCTCATGGCGGCATGGAGAGTGCGATTGTCGCAACCTAGCGCTGGGCACGCTACAATTGTGGCGATAAGTCCCCTCTTTGAGGAGTGGCTGGAGAGGCGCCACGGCGTCCTCACCTTCCGCCTGACGCAGGTCCTCACCGGACACGGTTGTTTCGGGAGGTTCCTGTTCAGGATAAAGCGGGAGGAAACGCCCGGGTGTCACCACTGTGTGGATCGCCCGGAGGATACGGTGGAGCATACGGTGGAGATCTGCCCGGCTTGGGCGGAGCACCGCCGTGTCCTCACGGAGGCGATCGGCGGCGACGATCTCTCGCGTCCAGCACTGGTTCAGGCCATGGTTCGGAGCGAGAGTGCATGGGAGGCCGTCACCTCCTTCTGCGAAGCAGTAATGCTCGCGAAGGAGGAGGCGGAACGCGTGAGGGAGAGGCAAGGTTCGCGCCCTCGCGCCTTTAGTCGCCGCAGGAGACGCCCCGGGCGTCGGGAGTTGCAAGCCGATTTCCGGCCACCGTAGGCGCGGGCTTGCGGACGGCGAGCGATGGGTAGCTCGCCGTCCGATAAGGACCAGGCCCGGGTCGACGGCGCGTTGTGTTCCACGCGCGCCTCAAAGAGATGTCAGCACCAACTGACGGGGTCCGTCAGGACCAATGCCTGCCAGGGTTGCGAGTTTGTCCGAAAGGGATATCGTGGCAATGGCACACAGGCAAATGAAGGAACACGGGTGGGTTTTAGTCAGTAAGAGTCTGACACGCCCTCCCGCTCTGCCCAGAGCGGGAGAAGTTATTTGATAATTTCCTATCCAAAAAAAAAAAAAAAAAAAGGGTATGATTGAGGCCATAACAAAGAATCAACTGGCATATGAGTTATGTTACAATCCTTCGTTATTTTTTTTTTTAATTTTTCATACAAAATATTTCTGTAAAGTCACGATTATTAATGTAAAACACCCTTACGTGAAATATGACAACGTCGACAAGGTAGCTTTCCCTTCACTAGCTGCCGCCGGGAAGCCCCGATACCAACATACCTACATATTTTATTTTACTATTTATTTTACTACACTACTGCGAAGTTTGGCAACCTCGCAAAAGTAAAGATTCGTCATACTGGTGACAATTTTTGACCTAATTTAATTATGATTGATGATATCTCCGAAACGATGCATTTTTGGACCACCTATTCTAGGAGTTTTAGTATTATTTTTACCTACAGAATATAACCCTAGAGTTATGGGATATCAAAAAAAACAGGTTGTATATAGATATCCGTGACATCATAGTGGGCCCTATCAGAATACCAGCGCTGCGGCACTTATTTTTAATTGTCGCAGCATTACGCTGAGATTGGAGCCGTTTGGCCTCGTACAGGACTTTGTTTTTATTTAATTTTACTTTGTTTTTAGGGTTCCGTACCCAAAGGGTAAATCGGGAACCCTAAGGCTCCGCTGTCCGTCCGTCTGTCTGTCTGTCCGTCTGTCACCAGGCTGTATCTCGGATCATGAACCGTGATAATTAGACAGTTGAAATGTTCACAAATGATGTATTGCTGTTGCCGCTATAACAACAAATACAAAAAACAACGGAATAAAATAAATATTTAAGTGGCCTCCAATACAAAAAACGTGATTTTTTTGCCATTTTTATAGATAATGGTACGGATCCCTTCGTGCGCGAGTCCGACTTGCACTTGGCCGATATTTTTATTGTTTTTGTTTTTTTTATGTTTCTAAGAGTGTGTTTTAGTTTAATTTGTGATCTCCTGTGTTGAGTCCCAATAAAACATTTTTCGTTATTTCTTTCTTTAATTTACAATTATACTGTATATTACTGTTGTTACCGAGGGGCTCGTGGCTAAAAAATAACAGCCGCATGGGTCGATCGAATGTTAAGCAACGCTTACCACGGTGGCTTCGTGGATGGGTGCCCATGCATTATATATCAACACCCCTCAAGGCCTTGGAAAGAAAGTTAAGCTGTTGGTCCTGGCTGTCATAAGAATATCTTTGACAGTCGTTACACGTAGTTAGAAGCCCAAAAGTCTGACAAACAATGTTACCAAGGGTGGCGTGTACCCAGTAACTGTGTGTAGCGGCATCAACATCGCCACATGTGAATAACGGATCACACTGACGTCACGCAAAATCCTGCATCGCGCAAGCAGAGTTTACCGCGCAAATAGCATATATACAACATCCCGACATCAGTCCTTGGGCAGTTGCCCACCAGACACAACACCTGTCTGGTCGGAGAATCCTCCCTTTTCAATAGAGGATGAGTGAACATCACACCCTGTTCCTCATGCCTCTCCATGTAAAATACTGGTATTAAGGCTCGTACAGACTGGAACGATATCGCGGGCGTGACAGGCAGTGTGACCCTTCAAAGTCAAAGTCAAAATCAAAGATTTATTTGCTTATAAATATGGTTACAAAAGTTCTTACATTGGTAATATTATATAGTAGCTTAACACATTTAATCATAACCTAATGACATGCAAATTTATGGTACAAATTACAATTAGGTCATTTGAATTTAAACTCAAGGAATTCTTTTAGAGTATAGAAGGAATTCCCAATTAGCCAACTGCGTAAAGCCCTTCTGAAGCGGACCATTGGAAGTTCTTTCATTTGGTTAGGAATCTTGTTATAGATTTTAATACACATAGGATAGCAACTTCGCCCATATAAAGGCTTCTACATACCAGCGCGACTTGTCGCGCGACGCGACATGGCACAAAGGCCCCGCGTGTCGCGGGACGAGCGGTGCCTTTGTGCCGCGTCGCGTCGCGCGACAAGTCGCCCCGGTATGTCGAAGCCTTAATTCCGTTTTCATTCTAGGTATAATTAATCTATTAGGATATCTAGTTTTGAACATGCATTTATCTTCCAGTTTTTCAAATATTTCAGGGTGAGATTTGGTAAATTTACATACTTCCTCAATATAAATACCAGTTAATGTAAGCATTCTAAGCTCCAGCCCGTCCCCAAATTGTTACTAATTTTGTGATCCCCCAACGACGCCCTGAGCCGAGGTCCGTACCCCACAGGGGGTGCCCTTAGTGCGCTGTCGTTTAGTTTTAATATATATAATTTGCGCCCTGGCTGGAGGCTTTAAGATTAAAAACCTTAGGGCAGCCACAGGAATATCCGGTTAAGTAGCAACGACCTCTCTAGGTCTGCTACGAGATGCCATTCAAAAAAAAAAAAAAAAAAGCATTCTAAGTTTACGAAACAGTGGTTTACAGGATGTAAGTGGGTCTTTTTTTTTTTTTTTGGGTGGGATATCATCAAATAACTTATCCCGCTCTGGGCGGAGCGAGAGGGAGTGTCAGACTTTTACTGACTAAAACCCACCGTGTTTCTTCGAATGCCTGTGTGCCAGAGCCACGATATCCCTTTCGGACAGACTCGTAACCCTGGCAGGCATTGGCCCTTTCGGACCCCGTCAATTGGTGCTGACGTCTCTTTGAGGCGCGCGTGCAACACAACGCGCCGTCGGCCCGGGCCTGGTCTACATTACAAATCGCACGTATACCCTTGTCGCGCCCACGATATCACGCCTGTCTGTGCGAGCCTTTAAGTTGCATCCGGTTAGTCTGGAAGCCAACCCTAATATAGTTGGGTAAAGGCTAGGCATATTGTTGTTACTTTGGTTGACTTTGCAAAATCACGATGGTATTTTAGCGACACCAAAATATTTTATTGAGAGACTGACTCTCAATAAAATATTTTGGTATCGTTAATATCATGATTTACAGGCAGATTCTAGATTTGGATGTAAACGATTTTATTTGTTTTAATATTTCGGCTATTTCCGTCTAGTTTCAGACTCAACTGGAGCTGTTTTATTCATGAGCTACCCACGCGGCATTGAATAAAGCCTACCATATGTTTCACACGCTGTCTTTGTTGTATTGCCTCCAGTTCTTCACCATTCATATTTACCTGCGACGTTTATTAAAGTAAAAAGATAAAGTAAATAGATAGAGAAACATCACGCCTATTTCCTCGAAGGGTTCAGCAGAGGTTTACTAATAGTTCACCCACATTTCGCCACGTATGTTTAAGTCTAATGTAATAAAAGGGGCGAGCCTATTGCCATTTCATTTCATGCCGTTCCATCACATGCCATCATAGTAATATTATCATAGCTTGTTATTTTTTACTCTTAAGACGCAGATATATGCCAGTGACCTTGAGTGGTTAGCTTGCGTGGTCTGTACTGAGCTCTCTTTATTATACATAAAATAAAAGGTATTTTAATAAAGCGCGTATACTAAGAGATCAATCATTAAATTACCTTTAAATTGGTGGTTTCAGAAAAATACGCTTGGTAGGTTTTGCGCCATTTTCAGTTTGTTATCCGCGTTAGACATCAATTTATAAATTAATTTCACTATGTAATATAAATATAATCTAAAATATTCACATATTAAATTAATGAAAAAATGCTCTAATTTAACATATATTTTTTTCAAATCATTAACACTACTCGTTTAGACGTGCTCTTTAGTATAAAATCATTAAAAGTCGGTTATCGTCGCCTTAACAGGAACCCACATGCAACAAATCTTAGTCATGCCAAAACCGTTTAGCAAGCATCTGTGAGTCTTGAGACAAACAGGGGCAGCGTTCTGTGAATACAAAGAGAAACGCAATCAAAACCGCTCACTCACATTTTGTTACGTACTCCTCAAGTTTGTTGGTGTCTTCCCAAGTATGTTATAAAGAGAAGGAAGTGGATGTGGCAGAATGTCTATGTATAATGTTTTAAAAGTATTTTAAGATAGTGTTACAAACAAACCCGTTTCAAGTTAAATTCTATTAAGCGAATTAGTAACCACATTCATCAGTATTTAGAAAGTTTTAACTTTATAACTCACCACTTTATCCAACAATTATTATATGAATAACATTTATCATCATTTCAGCCGAAAGACGTCCAATGCTGGACACAGTCTCTCCCAAAAAGGGGGGGTTGCCATAATCCCCACGCTTGGCAGGCGGGTTGGCGATCGCAGTACGGTGTTAAAATGCATAGAGAACGCTGCTGCCCATTCTCTAGTAGGTCCCTTAGTCGCCTGTTACGACACCTACGGGAAGAAATAGGGCGGTGTTATTGTGTACGTCCAGCACCACACGGAAGTGAATGAATAACATTATTAAATAAAAAAACCGGTCAAGAGCGAGTCGGACTCGCGCACCGAGGGTTCATATATTATACGTACGGAACCCTTTTAAGATGTTGATGATTTCTGAAAAACTGTGGTATTTATAGACATCGTTTTATTTTTCCTGTAATCTTTACAGGAACTTCTATCACATAGAATAATTTCAGATTTTTATCTATGCAAACTTCGGAGATAAGGGAGGGGGAAACAATTTTTTTTTTTAAATTTTTCATCAAAAGTCGGAAACTATGCTAAAATAAATGTTTGAGAATGTGCAAATAGCGTTCTTTCATATGATACCCCACATCGTAGCCCCACTTAAAATTTTTAAGACCCCCTCCCCTTTCAGTCCCTTTTGCAAAAAAGGTATTTTCTTTAAATTTCTTTCTTGTTTGCAAATTAGTTGGGCAAACGTCATCTAAAACTATTTTAAATTTCAAGTTGATAGCATAAGTAGTTCTTGAGATATCCAGGTGTGACAGACAGACTTAGTCTCACCATAAGGGTTCCTTTTTACCATTTTGGTACGGGACCCTAAAAATAGCGTATTAAATTAACCTGAATTGTCTAATGAAAAACATTGCTAGCAAACTGGATATCATATACTTTTTAAGCCAGTTTAGGAACTTGTTGTTTTTGTTGTTGTGGTACGAGTATGCGTTGTATATTAGTAACACAGTTTGTAAGTAAATTGTTACTAACGTTATGAGTCCATGTTACTTGAAAATAAAGGTTTTATTATATTTATTAATAAAAACATCTTCATGGTGAATCCGCAGCTGCAGCGCACGAAATTCAAATGTTCTTACGTTTTTTGCAATTTGCACGTCTAGATAAGAGTTACAATTCAACAGCATGTCTCTGGTAACAATTTGACAGGTTACAAAAAAGTCTCCAAAACCGTTATATCTGTTCTTTCAATCAATCAATCAATCAACTTTTTATTTTTCTCACCACAATATACATAGTATTTTACATTTGTCAGATTCGACAATGATACACAATTCAAGTAAGAATATATTGTGGGAGACTAGTGCCTAAGCTAGGCTCGTGGCCTGTGTATCAGGACACCAGGATCCCACCCCTTTACATTTTCATTGTATAAATCATGTACTAAGCGCGCTGACAGAATGTAGTAAGAAATCATAAGACATATAGTTTTATATAATATGATTAATATCTAAGTAGGTATGCGAGATGAATGTTAGTAGATGTGTAGTGTGGGTGATGAGTGGGTGTGTGAGTGTGTCAGTGTGTGGGTGTTTGAGAGTGTGTGATAGTGTGTTTAAGTCATTATAAGGATGTTTTCAGTATCATTATAGTTTAATTTAATACGTTTAATACGTTTAGGTTTTAGTTGTACTCCCGTTTTTTTGCGCAACATCCGTGTTCGGGACTCCTCTCTCTGCGAGTGCGGGTTGGAAGAGGGCACTCTGGATCATATCTTCTTTGAGTGCTCGAACAACATCCCACCTTCAGTCTTATATAGTCGCCTCCCTAAATTTAAGATCCCTCTTCCGACAAATTTTTCCTCCTTACTAACATATTCTTCTCCAGATCTGCTTGTGGCGCTGATGACCTTCATCCGTCACAATAACATAAAATTATGAACTATTCCGTTTGTGTGGTTGTGGTATGCGTATATTTTATGTTTAACCTTGTTTTAACAATTTTTTTTTTTTTTTTTTTTGTTTGTTTCAGTCCCGTACTAATCCAACAAGATCTGATAAATGATAAATGATAAATGATTTTATTTCTGTAAGTAGGTTTGTACAAACACTTTTACACGTCAATCATATTTTAAAAACTAGATGAGGTCGGCGTTTCCTATCTGACTACTCTGAGAAGAAAGGCCGAAACAAACTCAGAGGTCATAGTCTCTTTTAAAGTCCAGACATAATCTTGGTCAGATCATGTGAAGACCATGTAGATTGGTGTCTGAAATGGTCTTTTGAGGAAAGAACCACACAGGTTGAGTGGACCTGACCAGTCAGTGCACGCATTTGTCAGTAATCGTGCAGCTCTACTCAGAATATAAGGAGCTCAACGATGCGACTATCAATACCAAAGAAAGGCCATTTGGGTAGGCCACTTATATGACTCAAACTGCCAGACCATGATTAACACTAACTGAGAATAAAAGAAAGGGAAAAAAAAAATATTATGCAATAACCCACATAGTCTTCACATTCACAATAATTAAAATAATATAATACTTTACAAGTAAATATTCCTGTCATTGTGTATAAAATAATAATTAAATGTCACTGTTTATAAAATAATAAAGTTAGCAAAAACAAAAAAAAAAAAAACAATAAAAATAAACTACCTCAATATGTACAAAAATTGGAGCAGCTCAATCCCAAGCCTTTTTGTCCTCAATATAATCTTTAACAGTATAAAAGGCTTTCTGGCACAACTTACGTTTAATGAATGATTTGAATTTATTAAGGCTTAGATCTTGAACGTGGCTTGGAAGTTTATTATAAAAGCGTATACATTGACATCGAAACGAGCCACCTATTTTCTTGAGCCTTGTTGTAGGTACAACAAATTTGTGTTTGTTCCTAGTATTTATATTATGGATATCACTGTATTTTTTAAATAATTTTATATTTTTATGGGCATATAATAGATTTTCAAAAATATACTGAGAAGGCACAGTCATTACATTAATCTCCTTAAATTTCTCTCTGAGAGAGTGTCTTGGACTTAATTTATAAATTGATCGAACAGCTCTTTTCTGCAAAACAAAGATAGTCTGAATGTCGGCAGCATTTCCCCATAACAGAATACCGTACGACATTACACTATGAAAATAGCTAAAGTACACTAAACGGGCTGTCTCTATGTCAGTTAAATTACGAATTTTTCTAACAGCATATGCTGCGGAGCTTAGCTTTTTTGACAGTTTATCTACATGTGGGCCCCACTGAAGCTTAGCATCCAAAGTCAAGCCCAAGAATACAGTGCTATCTTCAGGATTCAATTCTTCGCCCTTTATTAACACATTAGTTTTCACCTGCCTAACGTGAGGTAGCGTAAACTTAATGCATTTGGTTTTTTTTTCATTTAGAAGTAAATTATTAACATTAAACCAGTGAACTACTTTTGAGATCGCGCTATTTACATCGTCAGTAACCAGCTGCTGACGTTTAAGTTTAAACAAAAGTGAAGTGTCATCTGCAAACAACACTATATCATGATTATCCTTTATGAGGTAAGGCAAGTCATTAATATAAATAAGAAACAAGAAAGGACCAAGAATTGAGCCCTGTGGGACTCCCATTCTTACTATAGATCCGGGAGATCTTTTCCCATTGACGTCAACGCTCTGAATCCTATTACTCAAGTATGAAATAAGAAGATCCAGAGCGGTGTTCCGGATCCCGTAGTGGCGGAGTTTCCTGATTAACGTTTCATGAAAAACGCAATCGAATGCCTTGGACAAATCACAAAAAATGCCCAAGGCATCGCATTTATCTTCCCATGCATTATAAATATGTCCTAACAGTTCAACACCGGCATCAGTAGTCGAACGGCCCCTTGTAAAACCGAACTGTTTGCTATGTAGTAATTTATGTTTATTAAAAATCTTTGCAATTGGTCTAAAATTAATTTCTCAAAAATTTTACTAAAGGTAGGTAGTACTGAAATAGGTCTATAATTTGAGGGGTCTGATGTACTACCTGATTTAAACAACGGTATTATTTTACTATTTTTCATAAGGTCAGGAAACTCCCCACAGTCAATACAATTATTAAAGATAAGAGCTAAAGTAGGTGCTACAATGTCTATAATAGACTTAGCAACTTCTACAGAATTACCCCACAGATCTGCAGTCTTTTTTACATTTAAAGTGTGAAAGGTTTTAATTATATCTCTACAGGTAATATGTTCAAAATGAAATTCCGACTCGCAAACATTAACATTTTCCTTAAGCAAAGACTCAGCAACAGAAGGTGATGAGTTTAGGGATTTAGTAGTTGAAACGGGAATATCTGAAAAGAAATTTTCAAAGGCCACGGCGACTTGTGAGTCTGATTTTATTATGTTGTCATTAATTGACAGGCTATAGTCAGTATTTCGGTTACTAGACCTTCCCGTTTCACTATTAATAATATTCCAAGTCGTTTTAATTACGTTACTACTGTTTTTAATCTTCGAACTCAAATAACGCGACTTTGCCATACAACAAACTTTTTTAAATAATTTTGAATAATTTCTAACATACAAATTGAATTCATCAGTGTTTACATAATACCTTTCATTGTACAGCTCATAAAGCCGTGTTCTACTTTTATGAATACCAATGGTAGCCCAATCACTGAAAGATGCGTTACTATTAACCGAGATAGTCTTGGGAATAAACGTGGAATTAAATTGTTGACAGTAAATATAAAAAAAATCATTATATAGATTATTATGATCAGTATGCATAAATGAAACTGGTAATTTGTTACTGAGTTTACCTTTAAAAGCTTCCAAGCGCCTTGCAGTTTTGGGGTTAACAGTGATATCCTTTTTAGCCACTTTGTTGTTTTGGTTTTGGATAGTAATCCTTTGCCCACAGTGATCAGAATCTAGTAAATTTATAATTTCTTTGTGGCTTGGTATAATATCTGTATAAATATTATCTAGGCATGTGGCACTAGTAGGGGTTATTCTTGTGGGCTCCAAAAACAGGTTTACAAGATTATATGACTGAAACAGACTTATTATTTTACTACAAGAACCCGAGTTTTCCAACAAATTAACATTAAAATCACCACAAGTGATAATGGACTTGTTCGAGTTACAAATCTTGTGCAACACTTCATCCATTACCCTTTCAAAGCAGTCATACAATCCTGAAGGGGGTCTGTACACACTTAATACAATAAACTGCTCCAATTCTATACAGGCTATTTCAACTGTCCGCTCAACAGATAGGCTCACAATATCCTTACGGTCTTTAAATTTAAGCTGGTTACTTACTAAAATTAATGAGCCCCCGTGTATAGCATTTACTCTGCTGAACGAACTACCAACCTGGTGATTATTAAAATTGAACAAGAACTGGTGGCTTTTAAGCCAATGTTCTGTTATACAAAGAATATCAATACTGTTAACATTCATAAATAATTCTACTTCTAAATCTTTGTTTAGAAATCCTTGAATATTTTGATGCACCAGGTTGATACTATTGACTGAGTTTAAACTTTTATTTGATTTATTTTTGCAATTATGTACATTATAGCTAGAGGTTGCCTCTATTGTCCTAATTTCTAATTTAAATTATTTTGAATGTCAATTTTTGTTACCAATTTATTGGGTGAATTATTTAACATGTCATTGCATTGCTCAATAGAAGCAATTTGTTTAGCCAAATTCTTGGCTGTAATAGAAAAATAATATGATAGCGACACAGCTATCTGTCTTTTACAATATTTAGAAAGATTGTACCTATCCATAAAAAATCTATCTTTCATCATCTACATTGTATTCAACTATATCAATCGAAGAGTTTTATTAGTTCATCTAATTGGTTTTCTTTTATATTTTTATTTGCATGCACACTTGCTTTCTCAACTCACTTTAGACATTGGCTGAATTGTCGACACCGGCTTTGCTTGCCATACAACAGATATAGAATAGAATAGAAACAATTTGACAGTGACAGTGTACTAGCGCCCTTACTACTTTGGGTGATACAGTCAGTAACCAGTTTTCTACTGAAAATAGTATTTCGTTTCATCATATCCGATTCTCTTCTTAGATCGCAAACACGTAGGTAAGAAGTTCAGGCCTTTCACGTTGTGAACAGAAAGTTTGGTCGCGACTTCAGAGTATGCAACTTTTATAGGTAAACATATTTAAAGTTTTCAAAGAAGGCTTCTCTAGCTGTTATAATAAGCCAATCTCTTGTTTGTGTGTTGTTATGGTGCCTACAAATTTCCTCGATTTAAGACAATCTG
Source organism: Tiliacea aurago (assembly GCA_948098905.1). Taxonomy (NCBI): domain Eukaryota; kingdom Metazoa; phylum Arthropoda; class Insecta; order Lepidoptera; family Noctuidae; genus Tiliacea; species Tiliacea aurago. The sequence continues at coordinate 23,150,957 of OX402592.1, read as the reverse complement.
TCCGCTTTCAGGTTTGCTCTTTTTGTCAGTTCAGAAAATATTATTTTTAGGTATATTCTTGGGTGATTTTTTTATTAAGGTATGTAGCGGCATCAACATCGCCACATGCGAACAACGCGTCACACTGACGTCACGCAAAATCCTGCATCGCGCAAGCAGAGTTTACCGCGCAACTAGCATATATATTATCCCGACATCAACCGTCGGGCGGTTGCCCACCAGACACAACACCCGTCTGGTCGGAGGATCCTACCTTTTCTATGGAGGATGAGTGAACTTTACACCCTGTTCCTCATGCCTCTGAAGGTATTATGTTATGCTTATTTCTGAGCCTTTTTTTTTTTTTTTTTTTGGTGGGAAATCATCAAATAACTTCTCCCGCTCTGGGCGGAGCGAGAGGGAGTGTCAGACTTTTACTGACTAAAACCCACCGTGTTCCTTCAGATGCCTGTGTGCCAGAGTCACGATATCCCTTTCGGACAGGCTCGTAACCCTGGCAGGCATTGGCCCTTTCGGACCCCGTCAATTGGTGCTGATGTCTCTTTGAGGCGCGCGTGGAACACAACGCGCCGTCGACCCGGGCCTGGTCCTTATCGGACGGCGAGCTACCCATCGCTCACCGTCCGCAAGCCCGCGCCTACGGTGGCCGGGAATCAGCCTGCGATTCCCGACGCCCAGGGCGTCTCCTGCGGCGACTTAGGGCGGAAGCTCTGCCTCACCCTCATGCGCTCCGCCTCCTCCTTCGCGAGCATTACTGTTTCGCAGAAGGAGGTGACGGCCTCCCATGCACTCTCGCTCCGAACCATGGCCTGAACCAGGGCCGGACGCGAGAGATCGTCGCCGCCGATCGCCTCCGTGAGGACACGGCGGTGCTCCGCCCAAGCAGGGCAGACCTCCACCGTATGCTCCACCGTGTCCTCCGGGCGATCCACACAGTGGTGACACCCGGGCGTTTCCTCCCGCTTTATCCTGAACAGGAACCTCCCGAAACAACCGTGTCCGGTGAGGACCTGCGTCAGGCGGAAGGTGAGGACGCCGTGGCGCCTCTCTAGCCACTCCTCAAAGAGGGGACTTACCGCCGCAATTGTGGCGTGCCCAGCACTGGGTTGCGACAATCGCACTTTCCATGTCGCCATGAGATCCTGCCGGAGCTCCGTCCGCTGTGCCGCGATTTGTTGCGGCAGCGGAGTTTCACCCCGGCGTTTCGCCTCTTCGCGCCATACCCACATGTGCGCGAGGACTTTTGCCTCCAGATCCCATGGCGGCAGTCCGGCAAGGAGGCTCGCCGCCTCACGGGAGACCGTGCGGTAACCCCGTACCAGCCTGATGGCCATGACCCTTTGGGACGCGTTCAACCGCTGGGCTGGTCGCAGCCTCAGTGAACGCGCCCACACCGGTGCCCCGTAAAGGGCCATGGACCGCACGATCCCCGCGTAGAGCCTCCGGCAGGAGGCGTTTGGACCCCCCAGATTGGGCAGGAGCCGCTTCAAAGCAGCCCCGGCCCGCTCCAGTCTGGGAGCCAAACGTCGGAAGTGCTCGACGAAGTTCCACCGGCTGTCGAGGACGAGTCCCAGGTACTTCATCGTCACCTCGACGCCGATGTGAACCCCTCCCGCCGTTATCTGGGAACCCGACAGTGGCGCGTTCCGAGGACCATAAAAACACATGGCCTCGGACTTGTGCAATGCCACCTCGAGTCCCAATTGCCGGATCCTATCGACGATTGTCGCAACCCCACGTTCCGCCAGTTCGGCCGCCGCCTGATGTGAACTCCCCTGTGCCAGGACCAGCGTGTCGTCAGCGTAGCAGACTACGCTGACGCCACTGGGGAGGTCAGCGCGCAGCACCCAGTCGTACCCGATGTCCCACAGATGCGGCCCCAGAACCGATCCCTGTGGGACACCGCACGACATCTCTCGCCGGTTCCACTCTCCTTGGTGACCGGGGTAGATGACGGCCCTGTCCGTCAAATAGGCCTCGACCACGCGACAGAGGTAGGTCGGCATCCGGTGATACCGAAGTGCCTCCCTGATGCAGCTCCAGGGCAGGGTGTTAAACGCATTGGCGATGTCAAGAGACACCGCCAAGACGACCCCACCCCTGGCCACAGCATCCCCCGTCGTGAGGGCTCGAACGCGCATGATGGCATCCACCGTAGAGCGCCCCTTGCGGAAACCAAACTGGCTCTCCGCCAAATCCGGCCCCACCCGTACCAGCCGCCCGACAAGGCGGTCTGCAATGACTCTTTCAAAGAGCTTGCCCACCTCGTCGAGCAGCACGATGGGCCGGTAAGCGGACGGAGAGTCCGCTGGGCGCCCCGGCTTCTTAATGAGGACCAGTTTCCCCGTCTTCCAACGAAGTGGGAACTGGCCCCTCTCCATGCATGCGCTTAGGAGCCCCCTTAGTCGAGGCCCGAGAGCCTCTGAGGCCAGAACCCAGGCTTTTCCAGGCAAGCCGTCGGGTCCTGGGGCGGTATTCTTGGCATTCAGCCTACGTACCACCACTCTCAAATCTACCTCGGTCACCTCCGAAGCATCGTCGTCGTCGTCGGCGGTGTGGTCCGCATTGGGCACCGCAGGAGGCGGAGCCATGGGCGGGGGAGTATGTTCCCCTCGCGAAGGGAACAGAGCGCTCACCACGTCCTCCACGAGCTGGGGCCGGAGACTCTGCGTCAGCGGGGGAGCCCATGGGTGGAGTTTATCCCGCACCATATTATAGGGGCGTCCCCACGGGTCTCCGTCGATGATCTCCAGCGACTGCTCGCGGGAGAGTCCTCTGGCCCGCTGGATCTCCTCTTGGAGGGCGTTCTTCGCCGCTCTGTAACCCTCGTACAGCTCCGCCTGAATGGCTACCGTATCCGGAGGGCGGATACGGAGCCTGCGGTGCCTGGCATACCGGCGTCGCGCAGCAACGCACGCCTCGCGTAAAGCGGTCAGCTCGCGCGACCACCAGCACACCTGGCGCCGGGCACGTCCGGGCTGGACCCGGGGCATTGCCACGTCACAGATGTTGGACATGGCCTCCCGGAACCACTCCGCCTCGTCGTTGATGTCGGCAGGCCTGTCCGATGATGACACCCAGGCCTGCACGATCGAGGCTTCCAGGAGGAGCTCCCGGTCCAGCTGCTTCAGCGCCCACCGCGGACCACTCGGGGCCTGTCGGACCGGCGCGCTCGAGGTCGGGGCGGAGACGTCAAACCGGATGTACCGGTGATCGGAGTATGTCTCCACCCTCTCCATGACGCGCCAGTCGATGACACGCGGCGACAGAGCGGGGCTGGCGAACGAGATGTCCACCACTGATTCACCCCGCATCCGCACACACGTGGGGACAGAACCCCGGTTTAGGACGACCAGGCCTGTCTCCAGAGCCCAGTCCTCCACCATCCTGCCCCGTGTGTCCGTATACCGGGAACCCCAAGCCACGTTTTTGGCATTGAAGTCCCCGAGGACGAACACGGGGAGGGGATGGTACCCGACGACGACGACTCTCAGCTCCCGAAGGGAGTTGTGGAACTCGGCGAGAGTTCGGTTCGGGGAGAAGTATATTCCTACCACGACATTCTCCCCGAACCGTGCTGCTACGCAACCCTGTCCCCTCTTGACGGCCTCGAGGGACAGGGTACCGGCGGCGGCCGACGAAATTAGGGTCACTGAGCCGCTCAGGTCCTCCACCCAGTCATCCCTGGGCGGAACATAGTACGGCTCAGCGACCACGGCGATGTTAATCGACCACTGCGCCATGCTCTGGAGCAACAGATCCTGAGCGGCGGCGCAGTGGTTGATGTTCGCCTGGAGGAGGCGTAATGGGGCCATTTATTGGCAATCCATTTGAGCTTCCTCCCGGGCCCCCTGAGATGGCCCTGCCGCGGTGTTAGCGGCGGTGACGACGGTAGAGGCGGCAACGGCGGCTGCAATGGTGGCGGCTGCGGCGGTGACGACGGTTGTTGAGGGCTTGCCCCTTCCCTTGGGTTTGGGGGGGGGAGCGCAGGCCTTACCTCCAGCCCGGTGATCGGCCGGCTTGCCAGCCGCCGCACATGCAAAACAGTGCGGCGTGGCATCACAAGAGGCGGCCTTGTGACCGGGCTGACCACAGCGGAAGCAGTGGTCGCTGCGGTCCACCTCTGAGGTGCAGCATACTCCCACGTGGTGACCCACCCGGCAGCGGAAACACCTCAGAGGTCTGGGTTCCAGCAGTTTCACCTGCGCGGATACCCAGCCCACCCGGAGCCTTCGGCCCTCCCCGGCTATTTTTTGGGCCACCGACACGGGGCAGCTCACCGTTATGGTTTGCATGCCCGTGGTGTCAGGACGGATGGTGCCTGCCCGCACCTGCTCGGCAGAGCACCCCCCAGTCCTAGCCACGGCGGCCACAACGTCGTCCGCCGTCACGCAGTCGTCCAGGCCCAGGAGGCGCATTTCAGCGGACTTAGTTGGTCTGGACACTCGGACCTCCTCCGCATCGAGGGACGCCCTAAGTCTTTCGGCCAGGGCGTCAGCGGTCGGGCCGCTGGCCGCACCGGGGATCTCGAGCATCCGGGCCCCCGTTGCCGTCACCTTCATTCTGAAGCCCTCGGTGACACCGATCTCCTCGAGGTTGACCGCCTTCCACGCCTTGGTGAGCACTTCGCGGTACGACACGCCCCTCTTTTCCGCTTCCGGCTGTAGTGTTATCACTACGGCTGCGGACTTCGGGGCGCGGAGCCTACCTGCGGCGCTACGCTTCTTGCGTTGCTGCCGCCTCTCCTTCTTTTTGGCCGCCCTAGCTGCCTTTCCCGCCTTCCTGCTCTCCCCAGCTACCTGCCATTCGGCATCGGCCGTAGAGGAATTTGGGGGTGGAGGCGGGGGCGACCCTCCTGCCGCGACGGCGGGGACCTTCACCTTCTGCGCAGCCGTCCCACCCTTCTTGGGCTTGGGCGGCGCCTCTTTCGCCGGAGGCGCGGGTTTGTCCGCGGCCTTGGCCGCAGGCTTAGCCGCAGGCTTAGCTGCAGGCTTAGCCGCGGGCGTGACCGAGGCAGCCACTGTGGCGGCAAAAGTGGCCGGCCTGCTCGCCGCTAGCGGTGGGTGAAGGACAATTCCCTCCAGTACAGAGAACCGGCTGCTGAGTGCAGCCAGCTCCTGCCGCACCAGGGTCAGAACCCAGTCCTCCGCCGGCAAGGGCAGGCCTTGCCCATGCTGCGCTCCCCCCTGGGGCACCTCCCGGGGTCCAGCTCCTCGGAGCTGGGCCAGGTCCGCTCGGAGCTCCTCATTCTCCTTTCGGAGAAGCTCCATGGCGGCTGTCAAGCGGCCAATCTCGTCTGACGAAGGCCCGGCTTGAAGGGCTTTCGCTGCCGTCAAAATGGAGGCCGTGGCAGTGGGTACGATCTTGTCCTTGGAGGACTGTATCCTCTTCAAGGCCACACCCCTGATCGCGGCTACCACGACCTCCTCGAAGCTACTGGCCGCTCCCTTCACCTTGGAGCTGCCAGCGGCTTCCGGCTCACCGCCCGAGGACTCGGCGAGGGCCGCCTTGCGGCTGGTCTCTCCGAGTTGAACCTCCTGTTCCATCGGTTCTTGGGTGGTGAGCCCTCTGCCTACCCCCCGTTTCCGAGCTCCGCCCCGGCTGCTGATTTTTTTGCGAGCCGTAATTGGTCCATCTTCAGAGGACGACCCCTGGCCGTCCCCTGGTTTAGAGCGCTTGAAGAATTTACTCTTCCCTGCAGCCCCCTCATCAACGCGCGCCAGGCTCTTAAAAGAGCCCTTCGCGCCCTTCGCGCCAGATGCGGCGTCGGACTCCGACTCCGCATCACTCCACTCCTCTCCTACGTCTTCTGGTTTTTGTTTTTTTTTGTGTTTCATTTTCCATACTTATTCCCACGAGTGTGGGGGATCTAAAAAGTCATTCCTAGGGTTACCCCCTGTGCCTAGGTAAGTGTGACATTTGTAACCCAACCCAGGGATTCCACTGGTCCCTGGCTGGGGGTGCGCTAACGACTGATGCGCCACCTATAACTACAAGTTACAGATGACACTACTCCTCAGCCATTCGTACCCTCGCCGCGCACCAAAACTTGGTATTAGAGGAATTTTTTATAGAGGTTTACATCCTCGCGATCCGGGCGACCAAGCCAAGATCCTCGTCCCGTTCCGAGTCACAAAACATGACCGTGATCTCTTTCCGGATTACGATTTCGACGCTGCTAGCTCGTTGGCAGGGTGAGTGCACAACGAGCACCGCCCCAGCTTCTCCTAAATGGAGAAACGTCCTCCTGTTTTGGCCAATATTGGGCCCGTCCTTCGCGGACTATCCCGTCCCCGACTAACCTAACTTACCCTAACCTAATTATATGTACATTTTTATTCTAACTCTAAACTTATAATATTTAACCTATCTTAATTATATTTACATAATGTATATACAATATATATAAATATCTATCCTAACTTAACCTAACCAGTGGGCTCATCCACCGCGGACTGTACCGTCCGCCTTCCCACTCTGCGTCCGCTCGACCTCCCTCTGTTAACAGAGGGGGGAGTGGACGACCGCCGATTGGCCTCACGAGACCCAAAAGCCCTAGGCTCTCCCCCCCACGCAGAAATCTGCCGCAGTCAATACCCTCTCCGACATGGAGAGACTATTGGCCGCGCCCAGGGTGCACCGGCCCGACGACTGCTCTTTCCCCCGAACGTGTTCGCAAGGAACGAGCAGCAGTCAGGCACACGAGGAGGTTTTCTGCACGCACCCCTTATTTCTGAGCCTAAGGCTACGCTTATACAGGTAGATTTTTGCTGACTACCATTGCCGTCGGTAGTGGAGCGATATAGTGTTGCTCCATATCGCTCCATGTTACAATAGAATAGAACAGAATACTCTCTATAATGTACACCATAAAAGTTACAGCTATAAATGTTTAAATTTTACATAAGGTGACACAATGGGCGGTCTTATCGCTAAAAGCGATCTTTTACAGACAACCTTTGGATGGATTAAAGGGAGCAGCAGAGACAATACTGCAGGTAGTCAGTGGTGTACCATTAACATATACAATAAATACATACATACACAAAGCATACACTTATCTAATAAATATATACAATAATACACATGAAACAAGAGCAGGGAAATGTATTATGTAATGATGATGTTTAAGGAGAGAGGAAATGTTTTTTTACCTGAATCTTAAAAGTAGACGAGACGTCTAAGATTGAGCACGCCTTACCAACACGGGCAAGGCATTCCATAACCGCACTGCTTGAACTGTAAAAGACTTGGCATAAAAGCTAGTGGAATGCATGTTAAAATTGTAGTAATTGTTACGAGAGATACCGTTACACCAATTCGTTTATTAGTTCGCTTCACTATCTCTGGCAATTAAAGCTGGTAATAATTGCTGAAAATATTGCTCATGTAATTGCAGTCGGGACCGATACAAGTTGGGAATACCCACCCGAAATATTACTCATGAAGTTATGAGTACGTCCGTATACTTTCATGAACACCGTAATAAATCGCCAATCGTGGAGATAAGATAATGACACCATTCCCTATTATTAGGTTCCGTAATCGTTGTTTACAAAGAAAACAAATCGCATTGTTAATTTTATACACGTAGGAAAGATTTATGTATCTAGATAAAGTCTTTACACAATATATTTTTGTAAATTTGTTACGTCATTTAGGTACAATCGAAATACCGACCTACATTTTTACCCGACTGCGGCGAAGCTAAAAAGGAGGGTTATGTTTTTGACCTGTATGTAGTCTAATGCAGTAGGAGGCATCTTCTTAACAATAACGATCTATTAAATTGTCTCTGACTGCATGAGATTGTTTATAGTTTTAATTTATTTAAATCTTGTTTCCATCTTTTATGAAGTTCACTTTTTTTACATATTTTTTACAAAGTAAACTAATTTTGTACGGTACCTATTGAATGTCTGGGTAATTGTTTCCGATTCCGAAAAAAACGTGGATTAAAAACAAATATAAATCTGTAAACTCAAGAAAATATGTGAATTTAAATATTAGAACGGATCGACGGGATACATAAGATCTTTACGGAAAACAATAGCGTATTGACAAAGTACCATCTATAGTTATATCCGTCAGTAAGTATACTATTGTGTTTGTCTTTCCCTGAATAAAGGAAGGAATAGAACCGCAGCTACTCAGCAAACAAAAGAAAATCCATTAGAGCTGCAGTGTGTAATAAAGTTTATGAGATTAATGACACTCCATCGCTTTTGTTATGCTTTGTTATCTGGAGCAGGTTTGTGTTTGTTGGACTAAGAAAAATAAGTAGGTTTAGTATGAAATTGTTAATTATTTAAGTTTTTTTACAAATTAAATCCGTTATTATTTATTTATTTTAACCTTTAATTGACACGGTTAAACCAATTACATTAATTAAAGGCAGAGACACATACACATAGAAATGAGGATATAAAATTTAAAAATTCTGGTAATAACATAAAAACAATAAAAAAGAAAACAAAAAGAAAAAAGTGAATAAATATATATGTTATTAGCATACACAAATACTGTAACAGCTGTTCTGTTTTTAGGGATCCGTACCCGAAGGGTCCAAGCAGAGCCCTATTGCTGTCACTCCCGTGACCGTCCCTCGTCTGTTACACAATATGTTTTGCAGCCAAACGGTTGGAGCTATATACCAATATCGCAGTGTCGCGGGTTCGATTCCCGCACGGAACAAGTATTTGTATGACCTACAAGTAGTTGTTCCGGGTCTGGCTGTTTGTGTATGTGAGTTTAAATGTTAGTAAACGCACCCACGATACAGGAGAAATTCCTAGTGTGGGGCAACAGTATTGAAAAAAAAAAAAAAATATATATATCAATGGCTACAATCTTAAAATTTTCACAGTATAAGCATCTTGGTCCGCGTACGTCCGCAATATCATGCATCGAGGGAATCCTAGAGCCTATACATAAGGATTGACGTTAGATATTCGGTAGCTTAAGTCAATTCAATACATTTTTGACTTCATCATTATCGCTTATAATATTAATATTTCACTTTGTCTAGGCCCTCAGGTTTGGTTTTTTTTTACTTACCCTATACTATCCCACAGCTGGGCAAAGGCTACCCCCACGTCTTTCCAGGAACTCTTTTCCCGCACCACATCGAACCAGCCCTCACGGTACGCGTCCAGGTTATCCCGCTTCCTCTTTTCGGGCTGGCTTCTTCAGGTACCCATTGTTTGGAGAATTTTGTTGTCTGTCGTGACCCACCGAATCCCATTTGAGCCCGATGCTTCTTGCCTACTTCCATTATAAGTACCCATTTGAGCCCGATGCTTCTTGCCTACTTCCATTATAAGTACCCATTTGAGCCCGATGCTTCTTGCCTACTTCCATTATAAGTACCCATTTGAGCCCGATGCTTCTTGCCTACTTCCATTATACGAGTAAGTACCCATTTTGGAACACAGTGTGGTGTTCTGAATTCTGTTCCGTCTTTTTACGTCTAGGATACTGCGTTCCATCGCTTTTTTCCAAGGCGGAGGTTTTTTAACATCTTTAAAAGTTTCACACATACAACATTATTTTTAGTATATGCGAAACCTGAATATATATTAGTTTGTTCAGAATAAGGAAATGAATCGATTACAATATTTTTTTCACCATGTTATATTTGAACCAAAAATATTTAAGTGAGATGGGAAATGTGATCACCATTTAATTACTTACAATACAATCGCCGTACGGTTAGGTACCTACTACCAGATTATTATCAATAAGCGCAAGACGACCCTGAAGGCGCGGGGGCGCGTTAGCATGTTTTTGTACAGACAACCCGGTAACATAACTACCTTATAACTTTGTGATTTTTCATGATACAGTTTTGAAATTTTGTACATAGATTCTTTACATAAAAAGTCTATACACGTGTTTCGGGTTTTGCATATACTAAAACTATTGTTGTATAACTGGTATCTTTAAGAAGCTCACTGAATGCAGGTCAACTCATTTTCTCCTAAGTCAGTAATTCCAAAGTGTACCTTATACTGTTTTCAAATCTCCTAGTTAACAAAGATTAGGAATTTAATCTGAGTGTCTCGTGTTGATCCATTTATCACCGGTATTGTAGGGTTATTAAGCTGAGATCTAATTAATAACGTGCGTCAACTTGAGTCGAGACTGTCAGTTGGTCGGTAGGATGGCGCTTTAAAGAACCTTATTCATTATGGATTTAAATTAAGGCGACGATAACAGACTTTTAATGATTTATACTGAAGATCACGTCTAAACGAGTAGTGTTAATGATTAAAAAAAAATATACGTTAAATTAGATCATTTTCTCAATAACGTAATATACGAATATTTTAGATTATATTTATATTACATAGTGAAATTAATTTGTAAAGTTATATCTAACGCGAATAAAAAACTGAGAGTGGCGCAAAATCAACAAGCGTATTTTTCTGAAACCTTCACCAATTTAAAGATAATTTAATTATTGATCTTTTAGTATACGCGATTTATTAAAATACCTTTTGTTTTGTGTATAATAAATTAATAATGCGTCAAATTGGGGACAGCGCTCCTTGATGGGCGAGTTCTATTACTGGCTGAACGTACGACGCGTTGCGTGAGCTCAGTACAGAACACGCAAGCTAACCATTCAAGGTCAATGGCATATATCTGCGTCTTAACTGTGAAATTAGTTTTGATTAGATTTTGATGGCCGGTGGAGCAGACGAGTCCTGGAGTGGAGACCGCGTATTGGTAAGCGTAGTGTGGGACGCCCCCAGCTAAATGGACCGACGACCTTAAGCAGGTGGCTGGGACAGACTGGATGCGGAAGGTGGAGGACAAGGTATTGCGGCGCAGCCTGGGAGAGGCAGCAGTGGACTGCGATAGGCTGAGTTGATTGAGATTAACGGCTGAAAACTAGCTTGGTTTTTGAGCTGGAACTAATTTAATTTCATCATCATTTCAGCCGAAAGACGTCCACTCCTGGACATAGGCCTCCCCCAAAGGGTTTGCCACAATCGTCACGCTTGGCAGGCGGGTTGGGGATCGCAGTATGGTGTTAAAATGCATCGAGAACGCTGCTGCAGTAATAGAACTCGCCCGAGTTCTATTACTGGCTGAACGTACGACGCGTTGCGTGAGCTCAGTACAGAACACGCAAGCTAACCATTCAAGGTCAATGGCATATATCTGCGTCTTAACTGTGAAATTGGTTTTGATTAGATTTTGATGGCCGGTGGAGCAGACGAGTCCTGGAGTGGAGACCGCGTATTGGTAAGCGTAGTGTGGGACGCCCCCAGCTAAATGGACCGACGACCTTAAGCAGGTGGCTGGGACAGACTGGATGCGGAAGGTGGAGGACAAGGTATTGCGGCGCAGCCTGGGAGAGGCAGCAGTGGACTGCGATAGGCTGAGTTGATTGAGATTAACGGCTGAAAACTAGCTTGGTTTTTGAGCTGGAACTAATTTAATTTCATCATCATTTCAGCCGAAAGACGTCCACTCCTGGACATAGGCCTCCCCCAAAGGGTTTGCCACAATCGTCACGCTTGGCAGGCGGGTTGGGGATCGCAGTATGGTGTTAAAATGCATCGAGAACGCTGCTGCCCGTTCTCTAGAAAGTCCCTCAGTCGCCTTTTACGACACCCACGGGAAGAAATAGGGGAGTGCTATTCTTTACGTCCGGCACCACACAGACCCTCTACTTCTAATTTCATATACAACTTAATCTGAACGCTGACCTCATCATCTGCCCAGCCTTTTCCCTATGTTAGGGTCGGCTTCCAGTCTAACTGGATGCAAGTAAATACCAGTATTTTACATGGAGCGACTGCCTACCTGACCTCAACAACCCAGTTACTGGGTAACACGATACCCCTTGGTAAGATGGTTGTCAGACTTTTGGGCTTCTGAAGACCCGTAACGACAAGATCTACAAATGACAGCCGGGACAACTTAACGTGCTTTCCGAGGCACGGAGGGGCCTTGGTATGTAAAGATGGTCACCCATCCACATGTCAACCGCGGCAAGTGGAGCTTAACCTTATCTATCGACCCATGCGGCAATTATTAGTTAGCCACAAACGCCGATGTATAGAGTGTAATTACTACTATAATACTAAAGGTTCTGGAGTGGCGATCGCGTACCGGAAGACGTAGCGTTGGAAGCCCTCCTACAAGATGGACCGATGACCCTGTGAAAGCCGCAGAAATCCGCTGGATGCGGACCGGTCGAAGTGGCGGTGTTTGGGGGAGGCCTATGTCCAGCAGTGGACGTCTTTCGGCTGAAATGATGATGATGATGATGACATGACTACCACCAAGTCTTCGACAGTGGGATTCGAATTAATTTTATTTTAGTGTGAGTTGAGTCTGAATACCAAATTATAAAGTCAAGTAAAGCGAGGCTGTTTAATTTTGATCAAATTTTATCTTAAAGCGGTACAAGAGGCACATGATAAAAGTAGGCTGGTCTTATACAAAAAAATTGCGAAATCTATATAGTTCGTGGTAGCGGAAAAATATATGTTATTCTTTGAACATAATTCTCAGAACTTGGTTGTTACCAAAACACGTTTAGAAAAAAAATCTCGATACAAATTAACGGTAAACTAACCCTTTACTTTGAGTTTCAATCCAAAATATCTGTATTAAATATCAATGTACGGTTGGTATTTAATTAATAACAAGAACGTCTTATTTGTATGCAGAACTTGGTTGTTTTTTATTTTCGATTATTCAACTCAATTTTGAGCAAATAAATAATTGCTTCATATTTTGCAATAAATTACAAGCGTTTTGTCATCACGCTTTTCTGTATTTTGTATGCAGTCTGACAGTGACAGCAGTTTACCTGTTGTCAGCGTCTTAAAGTAGCAATTCATGCAAATACATATTTTAGCATCGTAATATTTTGCACTAGCGTTTGCTAGAGGCTTCGCTCGCGTGGAGGTCGGAAATTATCCCACGGGAAGGTACTCATGAAATAAAAAGTATTCTATGTCTATATTTTAACCCAGGTCATGGTCTACCTAGTTGCCAAACATCCAAATAAGTTCAGCCGTTTTACCGTGAAAGTGTAAAAAACAAACTCACTTTCTCATTTATAATATTAGCAAGGATGCGAATAAATCTTAAGCAGTGGCAATTCCTTGATTATTAAACTACAATTTATACACGACTCAGAGTTATAATTATAACTTTCGCAATACCTTTTCGTCACCCACACACAAGCGGAGAACTGGTGGACCTCGATACCGGGCAGCAGGCAATCCAGGGAAGCCATGCCATCCTTAGATGGCAGGCTAACCAGGCGGTTACTACGCCTGGACAGGAACGGCCTGCGCCTGTTGACGGGGGCCATCACGGGACACTGCTCACTGAACAAGCACTTCCACACAATATGCATAACGGACAGCCCTCTGTGCAGGGCTTGCATGGAGGCTGAAGAAACCGTTGCGCACGTGCTCTTTGAATGCACAGGCGTCACCCAGATCAGAACACAAACCCTCGGGTCACCCAAATCCTTCACAGATATCTTAAGCAGAGCTGGACACCTAATCAGCTTCTGGAGGGAGGTGGGCTGGTTGGAATAACCAACGACGGCTGCCATGGCCCACGCACAATGGTCCACATGAAGGACTAAGTGCGGAAACCAAATCCGCTAACATAGGACATACCTTTTTGTCATTACGCAGCATTTTAGCGCCCCGGCAGTTTGTCGAAACTATACCGTTTAACGGATTAGTTAAGACGTCAAACTAAGTTCGACGGTTCAACTTGCTGGATTGCGGTGTTACTACTTAGAATAACTTATGACTATCTGAAATTGTTTTGCTTAAGTACTTAAGTACACTTCGGCGATGCTCAAGCTGAATCGCGATTCAAAGTTGGCAGATTTCATACCTTGATCACAACTCAAAAATCTATTAATACCAACCTATTTTTGTGGCATTTCGGCGTGATTATAATTGATAGGCTGAAAAATAAGGTGATAAGGCAACGGTCCAGTTTAAAAGAAGATGTAGTGAGAAAAACCGGCCAAGTGCGTGTCGGACCACGCACAATGAAGGGTTCCATAGTTAGGATGAATTTATCCTAAAAACAAACTTAACATTGTAGTTGTAAAACCTGTTCTCCCATACATCGATATATGTCACAATCAATTCTCCAACTGCAAATATAAGTTTGTAATCGCAAAAAACTATTTTTTTATGTAATAAAACTACAAATTTTCAATTTTTGCCCTTTTTCCTATACTTGTGCTGTGAGACCTTGCTTCTTGCCAAATTTCATGATTCTAGGTCAACGGAAAGTACCCTATAGGTTTTGATTTATTTTCGAGTATCGAAATATGTCGCAATAGAGAGCTCCAAGGGACCGTGGACCTGCGTATTTGATATTAATTTCAACTTGATACATACACGTATTCCTGAGAAAAAGGGTATTGACAGACTGACAGACAGACAGACAGACGGACAACGAAGTGATCCTATAAGGGTTCCGTGTTTTCCTCTTGAGGTACGGAACCCTAAAAATTAAAAAGAGTAAGCTTAGATGGTTTGGTCATGTTGAGAGGATGAATTAAAGGCGACTAACAAAAGGTATTTATAAAGCAGAGGTGAGTGGAAACGCCGGAGGGGGACGGCCCAGGAGGACATAAAGTGACCTAATTGGTGATGTTCTTCAGAAAGGTCAGGTGCGTAGTACTCGCAACCGGCGTGCGTGTATGACCAGGGTTTGCCGTCTAAACATAGATAGCGATCACTTAACGACCGAATTCGGTCGCAAAGTCTTAATGGGGTCTCTAGACAGTCAAAATTGCTTGACAAGCACGAAAAAATAACAATCTTGTGAAGCAATTTTGAACGCCTAGAAACCCTATGAGGACTTTGCGACCAAATTCGGTCGTAAAGCGACACTATCTATGTCAAGACTGCAGGCCCTGATGTATGAACGTAGGCGAAGCAAAGAGAGTATGTAAGGAGTGTACTAGGTGGCATTCTATAGTTTCTGCCTACCCCCATGCCTCTTCTCATACACAGAAGGCACGAGCATTGAACACCACGCTTTATCAAGATGGGTTCGCGATTTTCAGACTTATATTACCTATACAGGGCCAAATTAAATTAGCTAGCGAAACTCCGCAGACTTGATGAAATGAAATGAAATCGTTTATTCTGTAAATAGGATATTATAATCACTTTTACACGTAATATAAAAAATTAAAAAAAATAATCTAGATGTAGCCGACATTTCTTATCTGACTACCCCTGAGAAGAAATGGCGAAACAAACTCAGGGGTCAAAGTCTCTTTTAAAGTCCAGACATAATCTTGGTCAGATAAAATGGAAAAGATGGGTATCGATATCTAAACATGATATAATAAAAAAAGAAATTAATTTGATGCGTATTTTTTTTGAGTCACTTTAAATATCAGTTAAAAAAAAATTTTTTTTGTGAATACTTCACAAAAGTGTTGGGTATCGATAACTAAACACGATAAAATAAAAATAAACAGTTTTTCTCAACTCATACTTCCAGTAACAACATTTACAGGAGTCGTTGACCCAAAAAAAAATCATTAAAACTTTAATTTTATTTTTTTTAGATATCGATATCTACCCATCACGCCTGCGGAAATGAAATGAAATGAAATGAAATGAAATGAAATCGTTTATTCTGTAAATAGGATATTAAAATCACTTTTACACGTCATATAAAAAATAAAAAAAAAATCTAGATGTAGCCGACATTTCCTATCTGACTACCCCTGAGAAGAAATGGCGAAACAAACTCAGGGGTCAAAGTCTCTTTTAAAGTCCAGACATAATCTTGGTCAGATCATGTGAGGACCATGTAGATCCGTGTCTGAAATGGTCTTTTGAGGAAAGAACCACGCAAATTTGAGCGGACCTGACCAATCAGTGTAAGCATTTGTCAGTAATCGTGCAGCTCAACTCAAAACTTAAGGAGCTCAACGACTCGACGAACAGTACCAAAAAAAGGACATTTGGGTAGGCCGCATAAAGCGCTCAAAATGTCAGACCATCATTAAAACTCAACTGAGAAAAGAAAGGAAAACATTTAAAGAAAAAAAAAAAATGACCCACATAGTGCTCACATTCACAATAAATTAAAGTAGTAAATATAATACTTTTCAAAGTAAACATTCATGTAAAATTGTATACAATATTCTGCAATGTCAATATGTATATAAAATCATGCATAATAATTAAAATGTCAAGTTTTATCACAAGGCTAGCAGAGCGAGCAGCTCAATCCCAAGCTTTTTTGTCCTCTAAATAATCAGAAATCTTATAGTACCCTTTTTTACAAAGTTTAGTTTTAATACAGATTTTAAATCGTTTAATGGGTAAGTTCCGAATGTCAGTAGGAAGTTGGTTGTAAAAGCGTATACATTGACCCATGAAAGAGTTGCCTACTCTGTGGAGGCGAGTGCGATGTACAGCAAGATTGTGTTTATTCCTGGTATTTAAACTATGAATATCGGACATTTTCTTAAAATTTGATTTAATTTTGTGTACATATAATAGATTTTCAAGTATATATTGAGAGGCTACAGTCAGAATATCTATTTCTTTGAATATTTCACGAAGTGAATCTCTTGGACCTAGATTGTAAATGGCTCGAACAGCCCTTTTCTGTAAAAGAAAGATATTATTAATGTCCGCACATGTTCCCCAGAGAAGGATCCCATACGACATAAGACTATGAAAATAACTAAAATAAACAATTCTGGCAGTATCTACATCAGTAATCTGTCTAATTTTTTTAACAGCATAGGCGGCCGAACTAAGCCTTCCTGACAATTTTTCTACGTGTGGGCCCCATTGTAATTTACCGTCAATAGTTATTCCAAGAAAAACTGTCGACTCAACAGGGTCCAACTCTATTCCATTAAGTTGAACATTAGTAGTTAGCTGCCTGACATTTGGCATTGAAAATTTTATGAGTTTAGTCTTTTTCTCGTTCAGGAGAAGATTATTTACATTAAACCAATGGACAACTTTAGAGAGTGCATCGTTAACATGTTCAAAATTGACTAGCTGACGTTTGATTTTAAAAATGAGTGAAGTGTCATCTGCGAATAATACAATCTTGTGATTATCCCTTATGTGAAAAGGTAAGTCATTTATATAAATTAGAAACAAGAATGGACCTAGAATTGAACCCTGCGGAACGCCCATAGTGACCGCAGATCCTGCAGATCTCTTGCCATTAACATCAACCCTCTGAATTCTGTTGTTCAGATAAGAAGTCAGAAGGTCGAGAGCACTGTCCCTCAAACCATAATGGTGCAGTTTTCTGATGAGTGTATCATGATGAACGCAATCGAAGGCCTTAGACAAGTCGCAGAAAATGCCAAGAGCATCCCGCGACTCCTCCCAGGCCTCGAATATGCTCTTCAGTAATTCCACACCCGCGTCTGTAGTTGAACGACCCTTTGTAAAACCAAACTGTTTCAGATGTAGTAGATTATGTTTATTAAAATGTCCTAACATTTGTTTCAAAATTAATTTTTCAAAGATTTTGCTCAATGTAGGTAATATCGAAATAGGCCGAAAATTCGTAGGATCAGTTGTGCTGCCAGATTTGAACAGAGGAATCACTTTGCTAAGTTTCATCAGATCAGGAAATACACCAGATGCAATACAAGAATTAAAAACAATTGCTAAAAAGGGTGAAATAACATTAATTATTGAAGACATGGTATGTACTGATAACCCCCAAAGGTCCGCAGTTTATTTTATATCAAGGTCTTTAAAAGATTCTATAATGTCTTTAGCGGTAACGACCGTGAATTTAAGGTGTTTATCACATTCTGGTACACATTCTTTTAATATTGAGTAAGCAGAAGTGGAGGACGACGATGACAGAGTTTTGGTTGTTAAAATAGGAATATTAGTGAAAAAAAATTCAAACTCAGTTGCCACCTCCATGTCTGCCTTAATATCTACATCATTGATTTTTAGATGGAAGTCACGATTCCGTACTGTCGTTCTTCCCATTTCTGAATTAATAATATTCCAAGTTGTTTTAATTTTATTTCCAGAAGATTTTATTTTATTTTTAATGTGTATGGCTTTTGCCGAGGAACAGCGGAGTTTTGTTAGCTAATTTAATTTGACCCTGTATACCTACCCTATTTCTTCCCATGGGTTTCGTAAAGGTTGATTAAGGGACTTACTAGAGAATGGGCAGCAGTGTTCTCTATGCATTTTTACACCAAACTTCGATCGCCAACACTCACCTGCCAAGCGTAGCGAGCCTATGTCCAACAGTGGACGTTTTTGGGCTGAACGATGATGATGATTACCTATATGTCCAGGTTTCCTCGCTATGTTTGCCTTCACGGATGCCAGTAATGTCCAAAATAAACTCAGAAGTACATAATGATTTGAAAAAGTCACATTGGTACTTGCCCAGATTTGAACCCACAACCTCCTGCATGTGAGGCGAGGCCTTAACCACTGAGTCATCATGACGTTATCAACTCAAATCTGGCTACAGTGAGGGTGTTCATGAATCTAATAATCTTTGTTTGGAAAGAAATTCATAATCTAAGCATAAGCTACAAAATAGCGAATCAAAGGAGAATTATTCGGGTGTAAATCATAGTTGCGAAGTTTATTACCGCGATGGTACGTTATTGCGAAAGTTTACTATAAAGAACTTTCGCAGTAACGTACTATCGCAGTAACAAACTTTCGCAGTAACGTACTATCGCAGTAACGAACTTTCGCAGTAACGTACATCATTTATTATATCTAGATACACAGTGTGCTATAAGTAAACGTACAATCCACTACGTTTCCCCATGTTACTAACTTAAATAAAAGATACAGTTTTGGTAAAATTAAATTAAATCAATAACAACTCTACAATTATTTCGCAATCTTAAAACCAAATAATACTTAATTAATACATAATAAATAAAAAAAAAAAATAAGGCGCTCAAATTATTTGTTTTTTATATTTATGTTTAGATAGGGCAAAAACATCGATATCGTAAAAATTTCTACTTAGTTCATCTAAAAGCTGATCATTCTCTTTCAGACGGAGTCATTAGATCACTGTCGCAAACATTAGAAATACATTAACACGGCCATTAGCCAGTGGTACGTCTAAATTATTTATCAAATAATAATGAGCAGCAACGTGAAAATTTGTGGTTGGTGTAACGCGGTCTTAATGAGAGGCAGGAGTTGGAAACCATTGGTAGGATCGACATTTATATTCTGTTGTGTGTAAGGATTGCAGGCAATAACCGTTAGTCGAAAAACTAATGTTATCAAGATTTAGTAAAAACTGAAACAAAATGTTTTCAACAAAAATAAAACTGAAACAAAAAGTTATACATAGAACTCAAATGGTGTTGCTTAAGGCGACGATAACCGACTTTTAAATGATTTTACACTGAAGATCACGCCTAAACGAGTAGTGTTAATGATTTAAAAAAGAATTATGTTGATTTAGAGCATTTTTTCAATAATTTAATATGTGAATATTTTAGATTATGTTTATATTACATAGTGAAATTAATTTTTAAAGTTATGTCTAACGCGGATAAAAAACTGAGAATGGCGCAAAATCTACCAAGCGTATTTTTCGGAAACCTTCACTAATTTAAAGATAAATTAATTATTCATCTTTTAGAATACGCGTTTTTTTTTAAATACCTTTTGTTTTGTGTATAATAAATTAATAATGCGTCAAATTGGGGACACCGCTCCTTGACGGCGAGTCCTATTACTGGCTGAACGTACGACGCGTTGCGTGAGCACAGTAAAGAACACGCAAGCTAACTACTCAAGGTCACTGGCATATATCTGGGTCTTAATCCTTACTCATGGATATCATATTTTGGTAAATCGATGCAGGTAGAAACCTAATATCAATATTTACGAGCAGTAAAAATACAGGTTAATTAACATTTTTCGATTGAATATGGCCCTCCATTCTTACGTGCATTATGATATTTGCGATAGACAATAGCCGATGGTCAATGGTTGTTTTTTATGCACAAAGATTAATTTTGATCGAGGTTTGGCTAGGAATGGACTGTGAGCTAGCCAGGGGCGAGCCGCCCATAAAGGCAATCAGGCCTAGCCTACCCTAGCCCTAGCAGCCAAAATGCATTTATTTAACTTTGTTATAAAATAATACAAAATATATAAACAAAAGTTAAAACTCCTGTTAGAACACCTATAGCAACTTCACGCGCCCGTGTGGCGTAATTACGCGCGTAAGTCAGTACGTAGTAGATTGTATAGGCTCCAAGACGAATTGCCTCATTTTGCGACTTTTTCATTGATAAATTTAAGCACACTGATGCATATTTTGTGTGTATGAACGGCACACATTTCTAGATTATGGGCGTAACTCCTTTGAGTGGAGCTGGGCTCATGCCTGCTACACAGTTGCAGTGTGTTCCGAGTTGGAGTTTATTATTATTCTCTTTATTTCACTTAAGTACATACAAATTATATTTTTAAATATTAGAATATAAAAAAATATATATAAAAAAATTTAAAAATATAAAACATCGGCCCACCGGTATCGGGAACAGGGTCCAAGCTACCGGCGGTCAGGGCTCCAGAGAGAGGAACCTCCTGACAATCCGAGCCGTGTCCAGAAGTACCGCTCTCTGAATCAGGCCCTTAATCCAGCTGCCCAACGAGAGCCTCGTTAGGTGTTGGTCGAGGCTCTTGGCAATTAAGCCACAAGCACAAGCTTGGCTGATACAACTATCGACACAATGATTGCTGAGTCCACATCCCACATGTCGACAACCTCGCGAGCCAAGTCAAGATACTTGATTTGTTTATCTTTCTCGACTTTCACGAGGTTCCCGTCATGAGGGACCGTGATGTCAATAATCATTGTGCGCCGCTCTATTCGATCCACCACCACTATATCAGGCTTATTGGCAACAATAGTCCTGTCAGCGATGATGGATCGGTCCCAGTACAATGTGATATTTCCACTCTCGAGAACTGGGTCGGGCACATACCTGTAGTACGGCACCTCAGATTCTACAAGGCTGTATTTCAAAGCAAGTTGCTGATGGATAATCCTGGCTACAAGGTTGTGTCTATGCAAGTACTCTTCATTAGCAAGACGAGAACACCCGGAGATAATGTGTCGGATTGATTCTCCCGGACGGTGGCATGCCCGACACACGTCAACCGTGCCGTCCTTCACAATAAATCTCCGGTAATTGTTCGTCATGATAACTTTGTCCATAATTGCACAGACAAAACCTTCGGTTTCCCCAAAGAGGTCACCGAAACGCAGCCAGGCTACGGACGCTAAAAAGTCTACATCGGATTCATGTAGGGCCCGGAAAAAGCGTCCGTGAAGCTCCTTACTTTGCCATACCTCCCTGCGATCGTTAGTGTCAAGCACGACAGGTTTGCGCCAGTTCTCTTTAGCCAAGGAGAGCGGGGTGAGGCCCTTGTCCACCGCGACCACATCTCGATGCATCCCCACGTCGGCTTCTAGGAAATATTCCCTTATTATTATTATTATTACTTGCAATAATGATCATAGATGTTTTTTTTTATGGAAAGTAATAAAAAAAAATTGAAATTCAAATATCTCGAAAACGGTGCGCCCTAGGCAAAAAATAACAGAAATTTAACACAGGCTTATTTTCAAATATTATAAATAAATAAATGTGACTACTTTGAGGGTCATCATAATTACGTAGAGCGACGTTGCGTTTTTTTTTTTCACTGTCAGTATTTCGTGGCCTCCGTGGAGTACCACTGCACGCCACTGGAGCTAGCGGGTTCTTAGGTTAGGTGATTTATAATCGCGGTTAAAATGTTCTTCACTATTTATTACATTTAAAATTATTCAGTTGACTGTACCTATCATATTTTGGGAAAAGCATATTTTGATAATTGTCTATTTGGAGAATAGTTTATTTTGAGATTAAAATATTTTGAGAATAGCATAATATTTAAAGAATAGCATATTTTGAGAATAACATATTTTGAGAATAGCATATTTTGAGCATAGCATATTTTGGGAATAACATATTTTGAGAATAGCATATTTTGAGAATAACATAATTTTGAGAATAGTATATTATTTTGGAAATAACATATTTGGAGAATATCAATTCATGGGAACAAAGGGATAAAATAAATTTTTAGTCACCTACCAGTTTACCTAAATTGTTTCGCTTTTGTATGTATTTTTATCGTCTCCTCTTCTATTGGTCTCTCAAAACCCGGTCAATCATGATGTAGTTATCACAAAAGAAAAAGTTAGCACTTTCAAAATTTTTGCTTTTTTGTACTTATTCACTTTTCCAGTAGGTACCTACAGATGGCCTATTTAAGTATTCATTCTGATATAAAAAATCAGCTTCAATTAATACCTAATCAACTTAAAACTCACCTTTCATTCTAGAAATTCAGTCACTGCGGTGATTCGCCCTGACACTCGGTCATTACACAATAGGTGATATCCATTGCTCACTCAACTGAAAGCCACGTGATATATTAACCAATTAACAACGCAGTGTAGCCGGAGCTAATTGTGTTTGTATAGGACACCTGACAGGTGTTGCTTTTACGTAGGGTTAAAAAGCTAATGGAAAGCGTAACTTGTTCTTTTAGTAAAAGATTTTTACTTTGATAGTCACTTGAATGTCTCGCTGATGGTGGTGCGTGTGTTGGATCATTCGGTTCCCTACAAATGGTTGAGTTGGATGGCTGATCCACGCGTCATATTCGTGAACGGGCGCCGTCAGTTGAGACTGGTCTTCTCTTAACTGCCAGGGCTTATTTGTAATCTTTTAATCTTATATTTTGTATTGTTTTTTAAATAATTAATTTAATTTTTTACATTGTTCTCACCTAAAGAAGCAACAAGAATAATGTACCCAGGATTTTGTAATATCTTGATTTAAAAGAGTGTCCTTGGAGTTTCTTGCCTGTTCTTCTCCATAGAGACGTTTTGGAATGGGCAAATAGCTTCAAGTTTCTGACTAACTGACCGACTCTTTGACAATTCAAACACGACGACGACGACGTTTACGAGTAATTGTAATAAATGTTTTGAGTTTGAAGAACACAAACTCCATTTAAATAATTATTAGTCTACGGCAGGACGTTAATGTGACACAATGAGCTTTAAAAACATTACCCTCCCATGACGCTCTGACTCAGTCAGGTAAAAGGGATCGTCAGACAAGTATGAGTGATAGCGATATGGCTTTAAAACCGAACTTGTTCTAAAACTCTATGTGGTATATTTACGGCTTTATTACCTACCAGCTTAAGAGTCTATAATACCACAGCGCCACCTCACTCTTTATCTCGCTCGCACAGTACTGCTGGTGGTCACGTGAGCAAGCGAGACAGGGTGGCAGGGAGAAGACTCCAATGCACCGATAGTTTAGTTTATTTCTTTTTACGGTGAAAATAATGGTAATTAAAAAAAAATAACATAAGACCTGCTTTATAATTAGTTCAGTTAATATGCAAAGTTTCATTATCTAATTTGAAGTATTTTTTTAATACCAGCGGTTTATTGTTCGGTTTGGAGGTCACTTTGGATTTTTTTTTCTATCTAGATTATTTTATGGAAAAGTGTTTTCGTCAAACATAGTAATTAACATTAATCCTCAACTTTACCATATATATTTATTTTAAAATTAATGCTGCAGTATTTTCGACATTACGGAGGATCATGCTAAGCCATTTGAGGTAGTTTATGCTCTTAATTAGCCTAATTAACTTTGTACTTCTTCGATAGTAACCAAACACAATTGATTTGTACAAGTAGTGGCAATCCTAACTAATATTATTAATGCGGAAATGAGTTTGTTTGTTTGTTTCTTACGCTTCCACGCTATAACGGCTGAACCGATTTAAATGAAATTTGGCACATACTCGTAGGTAGGCATGATTTGGATTAGGAGATAGGATAACATTTTAAATGAAAAAATAAATAAAGTTACTTAAGAAAATAGTTAGTTAAGGTTTCATTGTTTATTGTTTACAAATGAGTGTTTATCCACGAGAGGAATTCTGTCACTCGAGTGAAGACTGACGGAGCGCTTGCTTGACAACCTTCGCTGGGCCCGAAGGAAACCACACCAACCTGCAAAAATGGACGGATTGGTCAGACAAAGCAAACACATATGGAAGTATGGAAGGATATGACGGAGATCGTATAAAAAAAATGTATCGGTCTTGAACGAGCCAAAAGAAGTTTGCACCTCAATAAAATAATGATTATCTAAAACTTTTTATTTTTTTTTTTCCTTCTGGCTTCGCACGGTTTGTGCATTTAGCCAATGTCACGTTTTAGTTCTTGTATAGTATCGATGAAATGAATTATAAATGCATGATGATGATATCCCCGCCCACTCCCCTTGAGTTTCAGTAAAGATGTGGCACTTTACTGAGACCTCACGCGGACTTCTTGAGAGAACTTGAAGCGAAGTTGCACTGTTTTGTTTCATTTGCCTACACTAATGCACGTTCACAAACACTTAATGGTTAATAATCCACCATTATTACACATTAATATTCGGCTAAACACAAATTTTGGAAAATTAAACAAACTGCTGAACATGACGCTTCACTTTCCCGCCAAGAAGTCATATCTACAACTTTTACTTAAAAAATAACCCTGTAGCTATCAATTTAGGCACTTATACCTGACGCTAATGGAGGTTTGACACTCATTTGTTTGGGCCCGGCAGTGTATGTGTAAATTGCGCATTTAAAAGAGCCTTAAGCTCTTTGGGCCATCTTCTAAAAATCTCCATAGTATAAAATCGATTACAGGGAGTGTTACCTAACAACGTCTCTATTGAAAGGTTCCTTGACTATCATTGCAGCACACACGACAGCAAGGTCTGGCAGTAGCCCCGAGTCTTTATTTGTATCCAATAGATATAAGTACTAGCAATAGCTTTTTAAGGCCTACTATCAGAGCTTTTATACGAGCAATCTATGGGTCAACTACACCTAGAGATTGCTGGATGCCCTGCGCGTACAATATAATAATGCATTCAGGATGTTGTTGCGACTCCCCGGTTTCTGCAGCGCTTCGGAAATGTTTGCTGAGACCCACACAGATGGCTTTCAAGCTATAATTCGTAAAAAAAACCGCGTCGCTGCTGAGCAGAGTGCGAGGTAGTCGCAATTATATCCTGAGAGCTGTGGCGGAGAGCTATATTCAAATATTCGACATTTTATCCGGAGGTTGCTCAGGAAGGAGACATGTTTTCTTGCCTGGTCGTCCTCTCCGTGGAGTGAGCATTATTGTATTTTATTTTATTTTATACCTACCTATATCTACTACTAACACTAGAATATAAGTTGTTTTTGTAATACTAACATAATATGGATCTCTGTTGTCTGTAATAAATTAATTTTAATTTAATAGCCTTGCTTGCTTGCCATGCTTGCTTGCTTGCCTTGCCTTGCTTGCTTGCCTTGCATTGCCTTGCTTGCTTGCCTAGCAGGTATTTATTAGACATGATATGTAATTTATTTTGTACTAGTAGACACAAATCACAGGATTGTTGGAATTTGTGTGTAAGGTTGGTTCTTTTATATTGTCAATAAACTTTTTTACTTTTCACTTTTGCTCCTATTACATAGGACTTATAGCATAAAATGGCAAAACATGGATGTATACTGTACATCTTTGCCTTCCTCTTCGGGCATTACATCCGTGCTGTTGCGTGACATTGAAAGGGCAACAAAATACGAAAGTAGGTAACGTGTTAGGGAAACTAATTGTTTAGAAAAAAATTGACTACCTTTTTAAATTGTCCGCGAGTATACAAAATGTCCCGGAATAACGCACAACCTCTTAAGGGGTCATTGTTCTCATTATTATGTACAACTTTTACTATGGGACCAAACCTGAAATCGCAAAAAAAAACAATTGTTCCCTACATTTTGACGAGATACGAGAACATAAATGTAGGGGACAGCAGATTTTTTTTCACGATTTCAGGTTTGGTCCCATAGTAAAAGTTGTTCATAATAATGAGTAGAATGACCCCTTAAAAGGTTGTGCGTTAATTCTGGGACATGTTTTTTAACGTTCAAACTACAGACAGTTGCCTGAAATGGCCATTACACGGAAAATTTACGTATGGTGTCAATTTCTTAACAGTTCATTTCCCTGGCTGTACAATTCATATCGCTAGATATCAAAACAAACTTACTAAAATCCTCTTATTCTGATGCAGAACAGTCAATGGTCCACCGGAGTCACCGTCACAGGTTCCCCTGCCCCCTGTCCCGCCGGTGCAAAGATGGCTAGTTGATATGGTAATCGTGAAGCTGTTCTGACAGACGGCATTCGTGATGATTGGTACTGTTGTCTGATGGAGAGTCGTCGTTGTGGGGAAAGTGTTTTGAGCTGTGTGTTGAAAAGAATAAGGTTGATATTTGTTTGTGTGCGTGGCCAAGGCTCTGCTTGCTGATATTTGAAATGGTAAGTGACGATACGTGTTGCCGTTAATCCACAATATCGAAACAATAAAAAAAAATATTATCATAAAAAAAAAACATCATCATCATTTCAGACAAAATACGTCCACTGCTGGACATAGGCCTACCCCAAAAAGGGGGGGTTGCCATAATCATCACGCTTGGCAGGCGGGTTGGTGATCGCAGTATGGTGTTAAAATGCATAGAGAACGCTGCTGCCCATTCTCTCGTAAGTCCCTTATTCGCCTTTTACGACACCTACGGGAAGAAATAGGATGGTGCTATTCTTTACGTTCGGCACCACACGGAAAAAAAAAATCTTATAAAATATCAAATTGATACGTAACAGAAACACTCTGTACAACACGCGCACATGTCTTTCAACGTGGAAAGACAAGTGCGACAAGTGCGCGTGTACAGTCATGAGCACTATTATGTAAACGCTTAGCAGAATTAAAAACCGATTTTCTCGTTGAATAACGATTGCTACTTTGAGAAAAGATCTATTTCATAATAGGTTGGGTTCCGAAATACTATGTTCGTAGTAAAATAAACTTTCAATCAATATATGTAGTTGGAGTAAATCACTTTTAAAAATTGGTGAGTGTACATATTGGTGTTCGTGACTGTACAGTGTTTCTTTTATTTAAGTATCAATGTAATATTATAATATAAAAAATAAAAATGTTTGCGTGTATGGACGCAATACTATTGTGGGTTAACGGGAACACCTTTCGTTAATTAAACATACTGTTTATGTAAAGTTTTATTCACTTAAACTGACGGCAGGTTTTGAAGAACAGGTTGATATAAAAGTAAACTAGGCCTTCCAAACAATACTTTAATTAATTCTAAATACAAATTCACAAGTTGATGGTTATCAGACTAATTCTCAAATAGTAATGCGCGCGCAGCTGCTCTCGACGTTATTATTATTATTTATTTATTAAAAACGTTTGCAAAAAATCCTTACTTTAGGATTTTGCCCCGCAAAATCGTTTGCACGGTTTGTCTGTAGGAACAGAACACAGTTTTACAATTGGGATTTATTAGTGCGGACACTTTTCACTAATTGCACATATAAAGTTAATAACAATTATCTAATCTTATGAATTAAATCTTATAAAATATACCTAATCACTTATCCACCCCCCCCGCGCCCTGCGTCCCCTCTCTTATCTCACTGTAATGGTAGCGTATGTATGTAAATAAAAAAAAAAAATCTGTTGTTCCTTTATAATGTCGTGTCGACCGCAATGGTTGGCGATTCCAGTAGGCTGGCACTGTCAATTGTCATCCGGTAGGGGGGGGGGGGCTGCGTAGCTGCTACCCGACCGTTCGTAGTGTTGCCAACAACAGTAGGCCCCAGGTATGTGATAAAACTCTGGCCATGAGCTGGCGTCGCGTAGTACGGAATTCCAATAAAATCAAAGTCATTTATCCAAATTAAGCTGAATGTCAGCACTATATGAACGTCAAAATTAAATAAGGCAGCCCCACAAAACGCCCTCTCTTCACCACTTCCAAAGAAGAAGTGGTGTAACAAACTCCCCAGCAGACCATATTATGTCTGTTCAGTTAGAAGAACTTGAATAAAATAAGAGGCCAGCTTATACTGGTTTCGTTACGACTGCCGGGTACCTACTGTAAACTTTACAAGTGAACATTTCCATTAGAAAAGAAATGACGTAAATCGGATTTGGTCCGGTTTCCATGACATTGAAAAGGGGCTTATTGGTTGATTCGCACGAATTTACTCGGCTGAAACGGGCGAATCGACACTTTTAAATAATATGATGTTTTCTGTAGGCGATTTGCGTGAAGTTAATTTATTGGTGTGCGAACCGACAACTCCAGAATTTGCATTAGGCAATTTAAAGCAGAAATCGCAATGTGTTAATACCGTAGTGAGACTCGTGGTCAAATCAGTTTGACCACGAGGAAGGAAATTATTTTTGTTAATAACTGTACCAATTATATTTACGAACTATAAAGGGTGGATATTTTTCGTTAAACTAAGTGGTTTGACTATCCGGAACAGAATTCCTCGTTGGAAGGAATGGAGATTTCAAGCACTTTTCAAAGAATAGATTTTTATTCACATAGTTTTTTTTTTGTCAATTCCCGGCATTGTCGAAGACGCGTTTTGAGTTTGCGTTCCGTTTCACCAAAAACGCAACTTAAAATAATGAATTGTAAAATAAGTAATGCATTCAAAAATGTAATAATAAAAATAGGAATTTATTTCGCGACTCCTGCAGACTGTATATTTAAATAATGGATAAGTTTTAAATTAGGTGCATATTCCATAATACTTCGTTTGTTTTAATATATGTATAGATGGTACAGGAAAACGCAAGAGTGTAAAAATAATGAAGTAAAATCCATTTTAAGGAAGTTCCGGTACCTAATAGGTATATTATGAAACATTTCCTTAATTAATCATAAATGTTTCAAGAAAACCCACATTCATTTTTTTTAATAAAACCATCATATGACCTAAAAAAAAACAAACAAGGCTTATAAGGTTATTCATAATATTCATTTACTACGAAAACGTATAATATACCTGTGGATTTTCTGTAGCCTAATTTTTTATAGGCTATACAAATGATGAAAATAATTGGAAATCGTGAATTTTGCTAGGGGGCGTTAATTTTCCTTTGTTTTGGCTCGTTTGGGTACATGTTTGGCTCACAAAGGGGCTTGTTCTGGCCCTTTACAAGAACGCCATTTGTTCGAACCAGAATAACCCATGGGAGGGAACAGTGTTTTCGCAGTTTGCGCAGAAATGTTAAAGGTTTATTGTTGTTGTATTATCAATAGGATGAAATTCTGGGAATTTCAGGAAATATTGGTACATTATATCAAAACTAAGGCTCTCTATAAGAATACAGAGCCCTAGTTTTGATATATTATT
Source organism: Tiliacea aurago (assembly GCA_948098905.1). Taxonomy (NCBI): domain Eukaryota; kingdom Metazoa; phylum Arthropoda; class Insecta; order Lepidoptera; family Noctuidae; genus Tiliacea; species Tiliacea aurago. Next base: position 23,121,557 of record OX402592.1, on the reverse strand, counting down.
TTATGTAATTTCATAATAATAATGAATAATTCAGAGGAATTGAGTAGCTGAACATTTTAATATGGTAAAGTGATACGCTGATACGCCGCCGCGCCGCAACAATGGAAAAATAAATCTCAACTAATATGCAATACGCAAATCATTAGATACGAATGAAGACAATGAAATAATTATTTTGCAATATTAATATAACTGATACGGAAAAACCCAATTTATTAAACAAACACGGATATTAAAATACAAGATTGATGTTGATGATAGATGATCTTGGTAGATATAATATAGGTACTCGTATAATTCGAATATGTGAAAAGATTATAGAGGCAAGTAAAATTTAATCATCAATTCTTATTATCTATGTTTACAATATCCTATTCAATGAATTCATGCATGAGAAAGAATTTTCGTTAGTGTACAGTGTAAGCACATACAAATTGGACACAGTTGTGTCAGCACTTTACTAGCTACGCGTGGTCTATCTTTAGTACACAAATATCATTCAAATCGCGTGCACTCATTATCATTCAATCAATAAAACTAGTTTTATTTCACGGCGATCTGAAATATAATTAATTAAACAGAGTAGTGTTCCTTACACACACGTATTAACATCGCATTTTTAGAGATAAAATATATATATTTTTTTTTTAAGTTGGATTATTATCTCAGCGTTGGCAAGTGGCAACACAGATACGTCACTTTTCTTTCGCGCGCTTACATGACATCGCAAGAAAAAATTCGCTCTCATCAAATCGTTAATTTCTATTATGTTTACAGTGTTCTTTACTGAAATGATGATCTTTGACAAAGTGTCAATTATGCCAAGTGATAGAAAGTGTAATGAGTGCATTGTTAGTGGAGACCTGAGACGGCCACGAGTCCACGACGTTCATGAACGACATCAACAGAAAGCAGATAAATACATCAGAAGCAGACTCCTAAACCTGACCCAAGATCCGGAGGCCTCCCACAACCCTAATGTGCGAGAGTGCCTGGCTTTAACTGACCATCTTGTACGTGATACTGACAGCGCTTTATATAAGCACTATGGTGGACAATAGCGCTGCCTATTGCCAGTTGCTGCAAATTTTCTAAAGCATTATCTCTCCAGAGACACGAGATGTCACCAGTATTCGTTATCTCAACGATACTAGCTGGATGAGGAGCTGCCAGAGGCTCGTGAAGCCCTTAGCGATGTTACTGTGCATAGCTAACTGGTATGCGTTTATCAAGGTACGTGAAAAAACATTCAAAGCGTGCGAGACACGTAACGTGACCTTCCCGTTACTAGCTGGATGAAAAGCTAACAGTGCGTATAGCTAACTCAGGTATGTACTTGTAATAACAGGTAAGTCTCATTTCTATGATCAAGGTTAAGAAAATTTAAAAAGGTGGTTTGATATGCTTGTAACGAGACAGCCTCACTCAACCCTGCACACTGTCTATGTGTTATACACATGCAAAAGCATTATACGCCCTTGTGAGTGCTGGACCCTACCTCCGTACCTGGATTGTTATCATTGAGTATAAAATACTCTTAACAACACTGACTCTTGTCATAATGGGGGGTTGATATGCTTCTAACTTACGAGTATGAAGGTTGCGAGACAACCTTACTCAACCTTGCACACTGTCTGTGTGTTATAAACATGCAAAAGCATTATACGCCCTTGTGAGTGCTGGACCCTACCTCCGTACCTGGATTGTTATCATTGAGTATAAAATACTCTTAACGACACTGACTCTTGTCATAAAGGGGTTTGATATGCTTTTAACTTACAGTATGAAAGCTGCGAGACAGCTTAGTCAACCCTGCACACTGCCTGTGCGTTTATACCCTCGCAAAGCATTTGTTATTATTGAATATAAAATACTCTTAATATGCTCATAGCATGTTATCCCACCACTATGTGACCTAGCTCTCGCATCAAGGACAATACTATGGAAGCACACCTCGCCTCAACAGGTTACTTTTTATCAGCCACCTAGGTGGCTTAATTATCCTGACCTACAAATGATACCTATTTTGTAAACTATATAAAGCAAAATTGTGTAATTTTTACACTCATACATCCAAATACTATAAGTACAGGATATGTTAAAATGATTCTGTGATGCAATGGCTGACGGTACGAGATACTTTGCAAAAATGATTATGTGATACAACGGCAGACAACAAATGCTTCAGATATCTATGGAAATTTCCTTAAATGTAACTGAAATGAACCAAAACCATACAAAGTATTATTCAATGCTCCCTAAATTATCTATAAGGTAAAAGCTGTACTTTCAGATTCCTCTAAACTGAGGGAACAAGGGATTGACATAAACAGGGGGACGGGTTACCTCTATCATAGGGACAGCAATGACTGACCTTATGCTCATGAAGAACATAATACAAACACAAACTGCGGACTGACTCGGCTGATGCAACAAAAAACACCTGCCAACATAAAAAATAATTAAAATATAAATAAATAATAATACAATACTACCAAATTAAAACCAGAATAAAACTAATATTGCTTCAAAAATTGACATGATTGCTAACTTACTCTATTTGAAAAACAAACAGATACAATAACAAACTTGGGTATATAATTTTATAGCCACAAACAATAATAATTAATTAATACATAGTAAACCCACAAGACATTCACTCTTGCTATCTAACGCTATCAATCTGTTTTTTTTATTTTTTTATTTTTATTTTATCTATTTAGAATGATTTCTTTGATATTATTATTATGATAATAGAGAAACGGAACCAGTCCTTTTTTGAGAAAATGTACCTAAATAGCACAACAGGAGTTGACTTGAGTAAATAAGAAATAAAACATCCTACAACTGGGTACAGAAATCAATAAATATGGAAAACAAAGATGAATGTTGTTGGTGGACCTTAATAACAATCCGGCTTATATCTACACTCCTGAATGACAATTTATGAAGATTGATACTGGAATGCAACAACCATATGCTATGCCGAAAAAACAGCTGCAGACCACTGACCCTGTTATCGGCTGTGGGTACAAAGATACAATAAACTATTTGATACCTATCAAAATTCAATACCTCAACTTCTGAATACCATTTCAGCTAGTAAAAACCGAGATGAATTAAAAATGCAAAAGCCCCGGTGTTGCAGATTCGGCAACAGTGCGCCCAAACCGTCAAGCCCTGGTGTTGCCGATTCGGCAACGGTGAGTCATCGCTACTTTGGGCTCAAATTACACTTGAAAATAAAGTTGAGTATTGTTTGTGGCGGTTTTAGTCGATTGTCTGGTAGATATTCTCGTAAACTGAACGTATCCGAACGTAAAATATGGCATGACAACTTTTAAAAAAAATATTGAATGTCAGTTTACTTTTCTGTGGTCGTGTTTGTGTTGTGAAAATAAATTATAGTGCAAAGTGCTTTTATAAGTGTATTTTATATGGGTAAGTGGATACATTTTCATTTATCTGTTGTTAATACATCATTGTAGATAATAATTACACGAAATTGCATCATAAAATCGAAATTTTTGAACAAAGAAAAGTTTCGACAAAGAACCGTTCTATCGTTGGAATTTGGACTTATTTTGTGTTTTATTGACTGCAAATAATCAATAATAATCATAAATAAGTGCTTGAAACATCGTTTTAGATAATATTTGCACTAAATACTTGTGAAAAGTTTCAAAATATCATATGTCAAAAATTGCATCAAAATTGTTAAACTTTGAGGTTAAATATCTTTATTTCTTTCCACAAGAATGACTAAGTGTTAAATTAATATGATAGTATAGTTCCCACTTGTGCATTTATCACTAATATTCAAAAAAAAAAAAGGTAATTTATTTTTTAATTAATTAATAAATAAATCAATTAACCCCCCCATTTTCTTCAAGAAAATCTTTTATTAATTAATTATGGTGGTATATTTTTACAAGATATAGGTAGCTATCAGTCAATAAAGGTTTATGTAGTATCTTAGTAACATTTTTGTATAAGAAACTACTCGGTGTTACTCCGATGTGAATTTTCAAAGTTTCAAAGATATCATGAGGCCGGCCTCAAGTGCCATGAACTTTGTGATTTATTATTACAACAATGTTACATAGAACTCTCAAAGAAACGCTGTTGTTAGATTTCTTATCTATTCATAATGTAACTTGCAAAATTTTGTGTAAATTGATACAATAGTTTTATCAGAAATAGCCATAACATAAGACCAAAACAATTACAGCTGTTATCTGTAATCTGAGGTAATTATTAAATACAAATACAGTTCCCACAACCATTTTTTTTATTGTTAATTACAGTGACTCTATTCAAAAACCCATACAGCTTAAACAAAGGATGTTTATGTTCTCACAAATCACTTAAGATGTTTTTTGTTTACATTGGGGACAAGGGCAATAAATCTGGCGGCCATTACGATAAGGATGGGTCCTTGAGCGTTTTGACGTTTGTTATGTCATAGGGCTTTACAGGTTAAGTACAGATTTACTATGAATTTGTACATTTAGACCCAAACAAAATAGAAAATTCAGTTTCATTCTGAACCTAAAACTGGTACTTAACCCCTCCTAGGGCAGTGAGAATTCCATTATAGGTACTTAATTGCCAGAAAATTACAAAGCTCCCAAATATAACCCTATTACTTTATACTGCTAACCTGTACACTATTCAATTATTTTTCAACCTATAAAAATAGATAGGTATCTACTTATATGATTTTATTCTATAGGTACCCGCAGGATTCTTCCTATAACCAGATAGGTTAAAAACAAGGGTTCATTATAAATACATTGTCTAATAACTTCTTTAATAGAATTCTCATACTTCAACTGTATCTTATAGCTCTGCTGTATTGACCTATAATAAATGTAATCAGTGGTCTTGACTAAATTACCAGTAGTGAGTGACACTTAGGTACCGAAACAAGATTTCCTACCAACCCACCCTGATTATTTATTCGTCAAAATATCAAGACCAACATAATAAGCACCTTTAGACAGACACCAATTTACGTGTACAAATCGAAAATCGCCCGAAAATTAACCATGGAGATCTAACACCTTGAAACAAGTGCCTTGAAATAACTATATTAAAACAAAAGTAAGAGTTTATTTACATAACATTACGCCCGCATTCCCAGAAGGGCCGGACAGAGATGGGTGATCTTATTCAAAGGCTATAAAACCAAAATGTCTAATTAAACATTTAATCATTCCAACCAAGTACTAGACTACACATTTAGCAGTACCTAGATAACAATGATAATCACAACACTAAAGTAAAATTGTCAAGGAAACAAAGGGGGGGGGCGGCGCATTGTGAGGATAAAGTATTGATGGATTGTGATTAGAACATGAACAAGGCCAGGCATACCATACAATCAATGCAGGCACCATGAACAGAAGTACCTAAAAATTTCTTCGTTCTTAAGGACATTGTACAGTGAACATAACTAATTATACAACTTTCTCACCTAAGGCATATATATAACTCAATTTAATGTCCCATAGATGAAACTAATCTTTTCGATTAGCTCTCAACTTGTCAAGTAATAATTATTTTGACTATTTGCTAGCAGAACGTATGAAAATCATGTGGAAGTTAGGATCCCTTTGATCATAAGCACTTGAAGTAAACGGTTTCACTATAAATTAAGAAATATATTTTCTTTTTTTTCTTTAAATTATATTAAGTAAATGGTGCTTACAAAACTTAAAACTGATCAAGTCAAAAGCTTCGAACGTAATAATAGAGTTCATGAGCTTAGTGCAATCTCACGCAGTAAGTTCCACACTGAATCCCAAATAAGTGAACGTTAAAGCTTATGGAGACATATAAGGCTGCTATTCCCAGTCACGAAAATATTCAAAAGTACTCAATCTCACATACAGAACAAACTTTACTAAACAAGTTGGCTGCCGTTTTGGCTCTAATGTTGACTCTGTGGACTAATAAAACAAATACTTCATTATAACCGTAAGTTACGATAAGCGAAATAGTAAGTTAAAGTAATATTAATCCTTTACCTCTCACAGTACAACAAATACAACAGCTCAACTTAAAGTTGACATCAATTGAGACAAACACAATGTGGGTTTTCTCGATGTTGATTATGCCTCATTGCTGACTAATAATAGCCAGGAATAGGAATAATAATTATATATAATAGGAATTCTAATTCCTAACAAAGTAACGGTAATGAACAAAAATAAAAAGTACCTACTTAACAAACCAGAATATTTATAACCAGATATTGCAGACAACTCTAAACATCTACTCTGTTTAATTAATTATATTTCAGATCGCCGTGAAATAAAATTGGGAATCAAACGAGCTTACCTCTTAAGCGAAGTCTTGATTATAATTTTATGAACGGCGATCTGAAATATAATCACCCACCCGCCACTGGCTAACAACCCCAACGCTGCAATAATCAGTCTACCTAATTCACTTATCCTTTCAGGAAACCCTAGTGAATGTAAGTATGCGGAACTACTCTGTACAGAAAACAGAGCTTGTTCCTTACTTATGGATCTCTAAAATAAGTGACGTATCTGTGTTGCCACTTGCCAACGCTGAGATAATAATCCAACTTAAAAAAAAAATATATATATTTTATCTCTAAAAATGCGATGTTAATACGTGTGTGTAAGGAACACTACTCTGTTTAATTAATTATATTTCAGATCGCCGTTCATAAAATTAGAATCAAGACTTCGCTTAAGAGGTAAGCTCGTTTGATTCCCAATTATTACGTATTCTTGCGTATCACTCAAAACTATCATCATTAAGGGTGTAAAGATCCTACAGTTAGCATCTTTAGATAAAATAGTAATCAAACTATAGAGGCTTTCACTAACTTAGAGGCGAGATAGACGAAATGCTTAAACTTATTTAAAAAAAAACACTTGTGCTACCAGCATTTCCTTTGTGAAACTGCAGGCTTAACGGTGCCCGCCCACGAGCGATTTTTGTCAGAAAGACGTACATACATTCACACGAAAATCGCCAAAAAATCCCTCGTGGGTGAGCACCCTAATACGGGAACCGTAGAGAATCGTTTTGTCGACGGAAGAATAGACAAACATGACGTTTCCGTGTAGACAGTTGATAGTTTTCTACCGAGAAGTGTAGTAGATAAGCGATTTCTCGTCGATTTCCCGCATTTTAACTAAATAATAAACATCATAAAATAGCAAAATTTGGCGTCAAATCCAAATGGGGCCACCCGTTACAAAATAGGGGTACGTACCATCGCTATTCTTGCCAAATCCGGATACTTCACCGGTTGAGCCAACGAAGTTCTGGCTCACATCAGCCGTCGTTGGAAGAGGAATCACTGCGATCGTATCTGAAAAAACAAATTCATGGATAATGTCTGACGGTAAAATTGTATTTTCACGAATCTTATTTCTGTATTGATTGTGGACCAGTGGATATTGAAAAAAGTTGTATGGTTTACAAAAAATCACTGAGAAAAAAGAAGTTATTGTCTGGTGAATCCCTTCCCACTAAATTAAGCAAGTATAGTTTTTAAGGTTCCGTACCTCAAAAGGAAAAAACTAAACCCTTCGGTATAGGATCAACTCGTGTGTCTGTGTGTCTGTCCGTCTGTCACAGCCCAATCTACTGGACCGATTAATTTTAAATTTGGTAGGTACGTACACACATGAATTTCTGTGACCCAAACACGGATGTATAACGTAAATAATTGATTGACGTGTGAAAGTTTTTGTACAAACTTACTTACAGAAATATTTTTATTTATCATTTAAGTATCATCCTTTATCATTTAATAAATTAATTTTGAATGTGAGGGTCACTTTTGGGGGGCAACTTAGAAAATTAAAAAAGTATTGTAAAATATACAGTGTACATAATCAAATGAAAGGACTTGTTCTGTAGCTTTAATTTTTTTTTTTAATTTTGTTTTTAGTCGATGAAAGTTCCTTTTATTTAAGAAAATAGATGAAAATTGACTATTGCGACTGAGCCAATTTTTTAAAATAAAATACAAAAAATAGTTCTTTACTTATAGATTACAGGAAGTCTAGTGTGTTTAATATATACTATGGTGTTTGTTCTTGGGATAAATTATCTTGGGATAAAAATTATATTCATTGTACGGAACCCTCAAATTACGAGTTCAACTCGCGCACTCCAGTTTTTTTTTTGGAATTTCGCTTTCTAGTCGGGAATCAGTAATCGGCTATGTCAAAAAGCTAAAAGTATCTTTAACAGAAAGAAACTGAGATTAGAATGTGAAAGTTCTTCAAAGGAATTGCCCCTCTGATGTCATGACAAACATGCATATTCCAAATAACAATAAATCATTTCCTTTTCTTTCTGTTCCAAACTTATCAAACCGATCACGAAGCATCGTAACTTATTTCAGTTACAAAAATCATTAAGCCGCGTTCTGTTTAAGACGCAGATATCGCTGTGACCTTGAGTGGTTAGTTTGCGTGTTCTGTACTGACCTCACGCAACGCGTCGTACGCTCAGCTAGTAATGGAACTCGCTCAACATCCTTGTTGGGCGAGTTCCATTACTAGCTGAACGTCAGCGCTGTACCCAATTTGACGCATTATTAATTTATTATACACAAAATACAAGGTATTTTAATAAAACGCGTATACTAAAAGATCAATAGTTAAATTATCTTTAAATTGGTGAAGGTTTCAGAAAAATACGCTTGGTAGATTTTGCGCCATTCTCAGTTTTTTATCTGCGTTAGACATAACTTTACAAATTAATTTCGCTATGTAATATAAACATAATCTAAAATATTCACATATTAAGTAATTGAGAAAATACTCAAATTTTTCATATATTTTTTTCAAATCATTAACACTACTCGTTTAGACGTGATCTTCAGTATAAAATCATTAAAAGTCGGTTATCGTCCCCTTAAAAGTGATCGTCGCGGTCTTCGATCAACAATTATAATAGTACTATGGACTTACGTGCAACTGGCGGTTAATCTTATTTTGACATTTGTTATAATATGATTTAATAGGTACACATAACTGTATAGAAGTGTGCTTGTCAAGCGCATCAAAAACAGCCGGAAAAATAAGACCACAAATGATGTTGTGGTCTTATTTTGCAACATAATATACGTTTTACAAACTTATTGCCTGGAAATTATGTTAAATTTTCTATACATATTTTTGTTCTTATTTTAAAAATACGTTTTCATTTCCTAGTAAATATATTTCAAACGATAATAATTTATGTTTGAGTGTTAAGGTTTAAAATCGAGTTACATGCAATCACGGCCACTTGTGCGATGCGTTTTTGTTTCTAAACCTTAGTCAGCTATTGTTGATCGAAGGTCTCGATCACAATGTCGCGCATAAGGAAAGTGCCCTCTGTCGGCGCGACCACGCACGAGGTTCACCGAACAAAAAGTGACATATTAACGTGACGATCGAGGGGTAATAACTTTAATATTTAAGCAATAAAATTGCCATAAAAACTTGTCCCGTAGTTTCCAAGTTGTACGTGCAATGCATTACAATTTGCACCTACAAAGCATTTTCATCGTAACTTCCTTAAAAGCCGCTTACAAGAACAACTAAATTAATAGGATGACTAAATTTTATCGTTACCTATAAGTACTTATAGCTTCTAGTTAAAATGGGTACTTAGATAAAGTACCTAGGTATTCAGAATCCGCTCTTATTTCTGTCACCAAGCAGCTTTGCTGCATGGGTTGGCCGTTTGGTGCCGAACGTAAAGAATAGCACCATCCCATTTCTTCCTGTGGGTGTCTTAAAAGGCGACTAAGAGAGACTACTAGAGAATGGGCAGCAGCGTTCTCTATGCATTTTAACACCATACTGCGATTGCAATGCGGCTGCGGCTGAAATGATGATGATCTCGTAGTTGGCCTTGAGAGGTCGTAACTACTTAACCGGACTATCCTGTGGCTGCCTTACATAATCAGTCCCACAATCAGGCCCACACTGCTGGAACATAGACCTCTCTTCGAGAGGAAGTGGGCTGTAATGTATCACGCGGGCCCAGTGCGGGTTGGTAGATGTCACATGTCTTCGAATTTTTTGTTCTAGGACATGTTGGTTTCCTCACGATGTTTTCCTTCCCCGTTTTTGACAGCAGTGATGATTAAATTATTTCATCATCATCATCATTTCAGCCGAAAGACGTCCACTGCTGGACATAGGCCTTCCCCAAGCACCGCCATTTCGACCGGTTCGGTGCTTTCCGCATCCAGCGGATACCTGCGGTCTTCACAAGGTCATCGGTCCACCTTGTAGGAGGCCTTCCAACGCTACGTCTTCCGGTACGCGGTAGCCACTACAGAACCTTTCGGCCCCATCGGCCATCAGTTCTGCGAGCAATGTGCCCTGCCCACTGCCACATAAGCTTGGCAATTCTTCGGGCTATGTCAGTTACCTTGGTTCGCCTGCGGATCTCTTCATTTCTGATTCGACCACGTAGGGAAACTCCAAGCATAGCCCTCTCCATTGCCCTTTGGGTGACTTTTAGCCTTCTGATAAGGCTCATTGTGAGATGATTGATGAAATTATTTACACAAAGTGAAACGCCTGCCTGGGCTTGAACCCACGACCTACAACTCGTAAGTCGGGGCCGTTACCACTGGGTCACCACTGTTGCTCCTGGCTGCCTTAAGCTAGCCTCCAACAAGGGCGAATTTCTTGAATTACTAAGCGACTGCACGCTAAGGGCATACGAACCTCGGCTTAGGGCGTCGCTGGGGGGAGGACTTATTCTATGTGATAGAAGTTTATGTAAAGATTACAAGAAAAATAAAACGACGTCTCTAAAAATAAAACGACGTCTCTAAATAGCACAGTTTTTCAAAAATCATTAACATCATATATACGTACCCTCAGTGCGCGAGTCCAACTCGCTCTTGACTGTTTTTTTTTATTTTTCTACGAGTATGTTATAGTTTAATTTGTGATCTCCTGTGCGAGTTCCAATAAATACATTTTGATGCAAAGAAGTACGTTTAAAGAAGGTCTCCTATATACACTTCATCGCTTGCATACAGCCGTCTTGCCGTACGTACGTACATCAAGATGCTTGTAATGGGAAAGTACCTACTACGTATGTGGTTACCATGAAACGCTCACGGCTACTAAAAACACTCTGCAAAGTTTATTTCGTTTGCGTTACAATTTGACCGACTTATATAACTTATATATCACTAGTTTCGGCCTACTGGAGATATAAAAATATATCTATAGATGGTTTTAACGTCCCAATAATCTAGGAATCATACCGGCCCACACTATCTACTGATGAGAGGGTCTATCGCCTACAACAGATATCTCTTTGTATGAAAATCCCAAAAAATGCGTCCCAATATACGATTTGTTTGACAGGACAGTACTACAGATGGCAGATTTGGCTATTCCCCGAATTGCAGGGATAAACGTAAAGTAGCCAAGCTAAAATGAACTCTTTAGTACTTGCAATAATGATCATAGATGTTTTTTTGAATTAAAAAAAATTGAAATTCAAATATCTCGAAAACGGTGCGCCCTAGGCAAAAAATAACAGAAATTTAACCCCCCCCCCCTTACTAACGCTCCCCGTACAAGCACCATTCCAACATGAATTTAAGTTAAAAAAAAAAATAACATTAATGCGCTAAGGTAGCCCGCGAAATTCAAATTTTATTACGTTTTTTGCAATTTGCAGGGAAGTAACATGTTGTATTTTGATTCGCGGCCATAACAAATATGGCTCTACAGAATTATATCTTAATCCAGTAACTTATTTAGAAGTAAGAAACAAAGAAGTTTAATTTAACCCTAATTACACCATGTTGTTTTTTAAAGTGATGTTGGTTGTAATGGAACGCACGGGAGGGCGAAGTAGAGAAACCTACTTATTGTTTTCGTTAGATAGATAGTCTTTATCAATGATTGTGAGACGCCATCCGAGTATAAAGTCAACGCCATGAGACGAGATAAATTTCATACTTTGGGATTTAAAACTTTAACTGAAATTGCGTATGGTTCAGTTTCCATTGCAACTAAAATTATTTTATGACGTTTACCGATAATTTCTTCATTCATAAATCAACTTAGATATCTTGAGTTTAAAGTTGATAGTTGTATAATTTGCAATTTTATGTATTTATAGCTTCTCATGACGGTTACTTTAGATATAATTATACTGTCTATCATCAATAGCGATCTGTCTTTAACTGAAAATAAGTTATTGGGTTCGGCCGTAAGATTATAAGAGTGAGAATAAAAATCTTAACGCAAACGCGCTAGTTACGTTTCCTCACTTGCAAACTTACACTCGGGGTACAGTACAGATGTTCGGGTCGGCACACATTGGATTCGTCAGTATTTCTTGAACAACAAAGCCGACCTGAAGCATTTACTTCACGAGACATATTCGGCTTTGTTTCGGCTCGTGCCAATCGGCAAACTTTGTGCGGCATTTACCCTCGCTTAATAGTTTCTGTCGGCTCGGCACAGTTAAGAATAAGAATAATTTATTTGTTCAAAAACATGTAACAGACATTTAAACATTAAGGTGATACACTATCATCATCATCATTTCAGCCGAAAGATGCTGGACATAGGCCTCCCCCAAAATGACGGGGGAATTGGCAAAATCGCCACGCTTGACAGGCGGTTTGGCGATCGCAGTATGGTTTTAAAAATGCATAGAGAACGTTGCTGCCCATTCTCTAATAAGTCCCTTAATCGCCTTTTACGACACCCATGGGAAGAAATGGGATGGTGCTATTCTTAACGTCCGGAACCAAACGGAACCGACACACTATATTATACTTTATTGAATGATCTGATCTGTGTCCGAAGTTCGATCGAAGCAGAGCGGTTTTTCCCGAACATTATATCTACAAATAATCGATTTTGCTTTGTCGAATCATCGGCAAGCCGAACGTGATTGTGTGTAGCACCGCTTATGTTGGCGCTGATTTCACCGGGGACTTCGTCTTATCTTTCATTGACAACACGTGCATTTAGAGGTGATGTACCTAAAGTACTCAACACTGTCTTCGTCATTCGTTGGCAAAAAATCTACTGTTTATCTGTAGGTATGTTGAATCATACAGATAAAGAGTAGATTCTTGAGTGACGTAAAACACTAGGTCAAAGTCAAAGTCAAAGATTGATTTGCTGATACATATGGTTACAATAGATCTTACAATGGTAGTATTAATTTAATAGTAGCATCATCATGATCATCATTTCAGCCGAAAGACGTCCACTGGACACAGGCCTCCCCCAAAGCTCCCGTTAGTGCTCCCCTTAGTAGCATATAGTAACATATTTAATCATAATATAATAACGTGAAAATTGGTATAGGTAGGTACAATTAGATCAGATTAGATCCATCATCATCATTTCAACCGAAAGACGTCCACTGCTGGACATTGGCCTCCCCAAGGGGGGGGGGGGGGATTTGCCATAATCGCTACGCTTGGCAGACGGGTTGACGATCGCAGTATGGTGTTAAAATGCATAGAGAACGCTGCTGCCCATTCGCTAGTAAGTCCCTTAGTCGCCTTTTACGACACCCACTAGAAGAAATGGGACAGATTAGATTAGATTTGGTTAATTTAAACTGAAGGAATTCTTTTAAAGTATAGAAGGAATTCTCAATTAACCAACTGCGCAAAGCCCTTCTGAAGCGGATCATTGGAAGTTCTTTCATTTGGATAGGAATCTTGTTATAGATCTGAATACACATGGATAGCAACTTTGCTCATTAATTCCGTTTTCATTCTAGGAATAATTAATAAACTAATAGGTTTAAACCGCAGAGGTATCGCTGCAATACCTAGCTAAGTCACCGATTGACGATTAAATAGTTTTCAACTCGGAATTATTATTTTTAAAGGGGCTAGAGACTTCGGGAGAACTATAAATAATTATATTTAATATAATATTAATATATTATATTTATAATATTAATATTATTATATTTATAATATAATATTATTAATAATATTTTGCACTCAACGTTGAGTATTTTTGGTTATACAGAATATACAAGGTATTTCAATTTGAGAGTGAAAATTCCCGTAAAGTTAAGAACTATCGCATTCTTATTTCAGCGTAAAATACCGGTAATTTCCGGTAAAAATACATTTTCGACAAGTTTATAGCGACATTGTTTGTCACTGAATATTTATTAGACTAGATTTTTAATGTTTTTAATTATGTAATCCATCGGAACATTATTATGATTTGGAAATAAGCTCTCTACAGTCACATATCGATGAGACATATTTAAAATAAATTAAAATACTTACTACTTAAATTGACAGCAGTTATCTTCACAATAGCAATATCATTCAGCAAATAATTCCAAGATGGATGCACGGTGACGTCAGATGTTTCTGTCCTTGTCCCTCCTGAGAAGATAGTGAGAGAGCCAAGAACGATGGTGAACTGCGTCGCTTGGTTCTGACCGTCGAACCAGCAGTGGGCTGCGGTAAGGACCCTGGTGGCTGAGATCAAGCTGCCTCCACATACAGATGATTGGCCTCCGGTCAACCTGGCTATGATACCTGCCTGGGGATTGAAAATGGAAATTAGTTTTATGTAAAAGGGGTTTTCAAGGGGGATTCATGAACTGCACTTGCTGTTTTGTGCAAATGTATGGTTTTGAGTGAAGATGCACCGATTCAACAGACTTTAAGAGACAATATTTTATAACCGACATAAAATATGATTATTATACATTGGCTTTGGAGGTACGATAGGCCACTGGTCACTGGTACCTAAGTTGAGTTTGAGGACAAAATGTTAGCACTGCGGGGCGAGCACGGCCTGCTGTGACATGACTTGAATCACACATTTTATCACAGTTTGAGCGATAAAACTGTTTTGTCATAAAATGCTAGTACAAATTTAATGACATGACATAATTTCACAAAGAGAAAGACATGTTTTTCCACAAACATCTTGGCAGGCCCGTGCTCGGCCCGCTGACGCGCCACTGTACCGTAGGTACTTAAATCGTCCGCCTAACGTTTGTCTATTTATTTTACACCAAAATATACAATAAGTTATCACATGCTTATTTTTATAAACTACATCATAGTAAAGAGCGATCTTATCTTAGATTTATGATTATGATTATTATTTACAATTAAATTCAAGCCGAAATATGAAAACGACGTGTTTGCTGATAAAACCAATGGACTATGTGATTATTTCGACAGAACAGTTATATTAATAGTATTTTCTTTTTTCTTTATTTATTTAAAGGAGCTTTTACGCATAGCGTATGTCAGTCCTATCGTATCCTAAACAATAGTAAGTATTTCACAACACGTGGGCCATGAATTTGAACAAACCCTTCGCATCGTCGCCATTTGGTTGGGATAGAATTGTATGGAACATGCCTACATCAGTTTTGTTCAAATTCAGGGACCTAACAAAATTATTTCTACTGGACTTATATTGGACACATTCCATCAATAAATGTTGTAGGTCCTCGACAAATAATTATTATGGGATAGATAAAAAATTAGGATAACAATCTAGAAAGCAACCACAGTTCTAGGTATCTTCCAAAAATAATAATAAATAATAAAGATTTATTGTTCTACTAGGACTAGATTACATGACAAGGAACACAAGATAAAGGACAAGCATAAAGTTTCAATCTAGTTAGTGCCGTACTGGTCTTCTAGATAGGTTACAAAATAACCTGTGTTTAGGAGAACCAGTTCCGATCCCCTTCATACATGGTGGACTTATGATAGCACGTGTTAAAATGTATCGAATAAATTAAGTGGAAAATAAGAAACGAACAGCTGACCTGATGCGGTATAGCAGTACCAACAGTGACCGGGCTTCCTCCGACGATCCGATTAAAGATTCCCTGAGACTCTATGTTCAATATCCTCAGGGCTTCTGGCACCCCAGTCTTCAAATGATAGCCATAAACTGGCGAAATTTCATAACTCTTACAGTAAGAAGAACGAAATAATATAAATAAACATATTATTAATTTGTTAAAACGCATCGTACCTTATTATTGTAATGCTATAATTGAGTTGTTATCCTTAACGCAGGTTATTTTGTACTTGTAGTGATTGATTGCTTATCAATGTTTGATATAGATTAGTAGGTACCGAGAGGTACGTTCACACTGTGAGAATTTGCACGTAATGAGTATTTGGCTTTTTTTTTCTTTTTAGGATTCCGTAACCAAATGGCAAAAAACGGAACCCTTATGGATTCGTCATGTGTGTCTGTCTGACCATCCGTATGTCACAGCCACTTTTTTCCGAAACTATAAGAACTATACTGTTGAAACTTGGTAAGAAGATGTATTCTGTGAACCGCAAGATTTTCACACAAAAATAGAAAAAAAAAACAATAAATTTTCGGGGTTCCCCATACTTAAACAGAAACTTAATTTTTTTTTCATCATACCCATTACGTGTAATTTTATTCTAGGTGCATCGTCTTCACATATAATTATATAATTAATGTACCTATAAAAATATTGTACAAGATTTTAAAAGAGTACCGGTGGAGTATCTTGCCCATTCTTCTCCATACGAAACTACCCTTTGGAAGGGGCGACTAGAATCAATTCTATTTTTTTGTAAATATTGACGTTCAAAAGTGCCTTATATGGGCCTATTTGAAATAAACCATTAGACTTTGACTTTTGACTTTGAAGAAACGGGCTCGTCCGAAAGTAGTTGATCCGTCAAAACAAGTAACAAATTAAATTTTTCTAACGGGTAAAAAATACACATCGGGATTAGGGACTACTGTCAAATCATGTTGTCATTCATTTTTAATTCGGACCCTGAAATAATCTCATGTCCGTAAGTGAGACGGAGTAGGAAACGCCCAAAAATGTAATAAATAATAATAATAAAAAATTATTTATTATTATTATTTATTACATTTTTGGAACGAAGTTCTTTAACGCGGCCTGCGGTAGAAGTAAACTGGCGAAAATCGTCAAAAACTCCTATCAGTAACACGATATTCAAATTGGCCTCAATGCTGAAACATGAAACGCAAGCCGCTATAAATACAGTCCTGTCATAATTATTTTACCTTCGACTACCGTATCTATAGAATAAGATTATTTTACCTTATAGCCCCATATCAATAAAGACCAAATTGCAATAAAGATGACTGTGATGCAAAATTCAACACGCACAATGAGGTCATGGTTTTAAGGGATATACATGTAAGAAACATTAACACTGATAGCACACCTCCGCCGCGAAACCATAGCAGCGAAACCAGAATAGTTCAATTGTACTGGTTCGCGTAATGTTCCGCTACTCGAATCGGATGCGAGTAGCGGAACATGACGCGAACCAGTACAATATTAAACTACTGCGGTTTGGCTGTGAGTAAATAAATATATAATGCAATTGTATTTAAATAAA
Source organism: Tiliacea aurago (assembly GCA_948098905.1). Lineage (NCBI taxonomy): Eukaryota > Metazoa > Arthropoda > Insecta > Lepidoptera > Noctuidae > Tiliacea > Tiliacea aurago. The sequence continues at coordinate 23,104,132 of OX402592.1, read as the reverse complement.
AACTCTTGCGGCAGCAATGGTGTCATCAAAATTTGTTGAAAATATTAAAATATCCTTTCCACAATCTCCCATAATCGTTTAGCTAAATTTTTATTTTAATCATTTAAGATGGAGATATATGCCAGTGACCTTGAGTAGTTAGCTTGCGTGTTCTGTACCTAAGCTCACGCAACGTGTCGTACGTTCAGCCAGTAAGAGTAATCGCCCATCAAGGAGCGCTGTCCCCAATTTGACGCATTATTAATTTATTATACACAAACCAAAAGGTATTTTAATAAAACCCGTATACTAAAAAATCAATATTTAAATTATCTTTAAACTGGTGAAAGTTTCAGAAAAATACGCTTGGTAGATTTTGCGCCATTCTCAGTTTTTTATCCGCGTTGGACAAAACTTTACAAATTAATTTCACTGTGTAATATAAACATAATCTAAAATATTCACATACTAAATTATTGAGAAAATGCTCTAATTTAACATATATTTTTTTCAAATAATTGACACTACTCGCTTAGACGTGATCTTCAGTATAAAATCATTAAAAGTCGGTTATCGTCGCCTTAATTCAAGCAACCAAGACTCTCTTAGTAACATAAGAACCTCGCCCCTGGCTGGCGGCTTTAAGCTAGCTGAAGACAGCCAGGAGCAGCTAGGAACACCTAGGAGCAGTGGTGGCCCAGTGGGAACAGCCCCGACTTACGAGTCGTAGGTCGTGGTTTGAACCCAGGCATGCGCTTTACTTTGTGTAAATAATTTCATCACCACTGCTCTCAAAACGGTGAAGGAAAACATCGTGCGGAAACCGGCATGTCCTAGAACAAACAATTCGAAGACATGTGACATCTACCAACCCGCACTGGGCCCGCGTGGTAGATTACAGCCCACTCCCTCTCGAAGAGAGGAGGCCTATGTCCCAGCAGTGGGAACAATATAGGCTGATTATGTATGTATGTTATGTATGTAACCAAGACTCATACCCCCTTATTACAAAACAAGGTTTATCTTCAGGTTTAAAACATGGAGTCATTATTGAATTTCGAACTTTATTCCGACTATGGTAAAGTTCCTAAACACAAAACTGACAACTTAATACCGAACTAAGTTTTCAGTTTTGTATAAAGAACGGTATTTCAATCACTGATACGTTCTTATGACAAAAACTGGCTCCATGGTTTAAGCTATGTCAAAATATAAATCTTGTTTTGTAATAAGGCGGATAGTGTTAGTAACAAAATACTTTAAGAGCATTTACACCTTACAGCATTTCATACAAACTTTCAAGCCCTTGTTTTTCGAAATGACTAAACCAATTTTGATGAAACTTCATACGCATAAGCAAGATACAAAGGTTTAAAAAGTTAGTAGAGAACATATTCGAAAAATAGTGTTACAGCCAAATTAAACTGATTTTAAATTTTCCATAGAAACAGAGTTTTCCGGTTATCTGTTTTTAAATAAGATATTTCAAAAATGTTCTCTACTAACTTTTTAGACCTTTATATCCTGCTTATGCGTATGAAGTTGCATTAAATTGGGTTCAGTCATTTCAAAAAACAAGGGCTTGAAAGTTTGTATGAAATGCCGTAAGGCGTAAATGCTCTTAACACAGAAACAATACAATTTCTGACATTACTGCTGCAAGGTGACCAGCCCAGCCAATACTTTACAACAGTGGCTCACATGCGCACAATCTAGCCTGCTTGCTATCATAGACAGGATGCTGTTGGAGCTGCCCCGCAGCCTACTAACCAGGGATGCGCGCCGCTTCCGAATCACAGTGTAAAAGCAGTCAACGCGAGCTTCAGCAAACATCCCTGATGCGCTGCAGTATCGAAGCAATCCCATCAGCACCCTGAATGCGTTATTGTATTGAACGCGAAGCAGCAGCGCTTTGCTTCTCCACGATTGCTGCCTTATTGCGGGAGAATTAAGAGATTTGTTCAATATCTGTGGACTGACCGTGACTTGTGAAGGATTAGTAACATGAAAAGATTTATAGTGCCCACTTGTAATAATTATTATGGTCGAAGGTGTAGAACTTTTTTAGTCCCAACTATTTTTAATAACCTTCCATTAGATATAAACAGCTGTATCACAAAAAAATCCTTTAAAAATAAAATACATAAGTACCTCTTTCATATGTTTTGTGAAAGCCTCGCTGCAGAGGATACATAAAAGGGAAAAATTTAATTGTTTGTATGTTTAGACCTATATGAAAGTGTCATTATAAAAACCAAATTTTAAACTTTAGTTATAAAAAAGGTGCTACGTCTGCCAACAAACTGCTGTGCAGTTTGGCAGAAGTAAATGTTCTGTATTTATATTATTAATCTGAATAAAAAATTTTTTTTTTGGTCGTGAATGGTTCTGAAGTTCTGCTGTGCATGAAGTCCTGGGTTCGATTCGCAGGTCGGGCATTGATTTTTCAATCTGAAATATTTCAGTAAGCTCATAGTCTGCATTTGTGCCCGGTTGATGGCAATAGACTCGCCCCCTATTACATGGGACTTAAACATAACTGGCGAAATGTGGGGGTACTATAGGTATTCCTCTGCCTAACCCTTCGTGAATACAGGCGTAGTGTTATGTATCTTATGTTTAATATGTTCATAAATAAGCTAGTTCAATGGTTCGCAGAAAATGTATGAATCAAATATTGTATCGAAGACCGAAAAGTTTCGTTTTAATTTTATTGGAATTTTAACTAAAGGGTGTACGATTTTTTTTTTTTTTTTTACACTTTGCACCACACTAGGAATATCTCCTGTATTGTGGGTGCGTTTACAAACATTTAAACTCACATACACAAACAGCCAGCCCCGGAACAACTACTTGTAGGTCATACAAATATTTCATATGTATATTACTTACGGCTCAAAGGAATAACAAAAATGTTGCAGTTGTTAAGGGCATCATCATTATTTCAGTTAAATAATCTGTACTGCTTGACGCAAAACAATAAGAAAAATTTGGCACGGTTGGCGCAGTGGTTAAGCGATTGACTGCTGCGCTACGGGTCGCGGGTTCCATTCCCGCACGGAACAAATATTTGTATGACCTACAATTAGTTGTTCCGAGTCTGGCTGTTTGTGTATGTGAGTTTAAATGTTTGTAAACGCACCCACAATACAGGAGCAATTCCTAGCATGGGTCAACGTTTTTAAGAAAAAAAAAAAAAATTAAGAGTTAAAAATCCCCTGTCAATGTAAACTCAGCAGTTTTCCAAGATAAGACCACACAAACAGACAAAAATTTAACTCTTCGTTTAAATCATATTGATTTGCAAAGAAATCCTTGTTATCAGATGATATTGCCTGTATCATGATTCAAAACTAACAAATGTAATGATAAAAATAAGTATTTTTGTCCTCTTGCATGTTGTCGAGGAGCTATTATGATAAGTGTCTATTAAATACTTTTAAATTATGAAATAAGCCGATAGAAATTGCTCAGTATATTGGCATCATAATCGTCATCGTCTATCCGGTCGTATTTCCTCTCGAGGATCGAGGATAGAGGAAATACGACCGGATAGAGGACATACGTCATAAGTACCTACCCGGAGAAAAAGTATTCCATATTCAAATCCTTTTCCAATTGGAGTTATTTCACTTTAACAAATATCAACTATAAGTAAGTGTCCATTTTGATTTCAGAGTTACTGAAACTATTGCAAAAGCTTGAATGTTTGAAGATGTAGTTCAACTTCAAAAAATTTGTGAACTTTATAGTTGCAAAAGTTATTTTTTCAATAACAAATATTTATTTACATTTTCAGAAATTAAATTGGAAACGCAGGATAAATTGCTACATCCGGGGCATGGTTTAAAATATAAAAATCCGTTCGGAAAGTTTATGCGGTTTTGAGACTCGTAGTTAAAATCGAAAAATCTTCACAGACTTTCACATTTTATGTATATAGTGGGAAGCAAATGGCTCACGAATAAGGAAATGAAAATATTAATAAAAAATTTGATTGGTCTCCCAATCCTTAGTTATTCCAAATTGAATACAATATGTGTAGATAACGTGTCACGCTGAAAAATAACTAAAACAAACAGGCCAACTTTGTCAAGCTGGTGTGCGTGACAGCTACATCTTAGGCCCGTATTTTTAGAACTTTACTCAGTACTCAAGCATTACTTAAGACTAAATTCAACCATCCAATGGCTTGAATCTAGTCTTAAGTAATGCTTGAGTACTGAGTAACGTTCTATAAATACGGGCCTTACACTCCCACCACGTCATTGTGGTGTCATTGTGTTATTCTAGTGTGCATGCATTAAGCGGCCAACAGTTGGACGCAATTTTTTTCGACGAGTTCACCTCTTTGGCTTTCTATCTAGAAATATTTATATCTTTGCAATTAAGTATCTATTATCGGTAGGTACCTATCTAAGATAGGATTATTTATTTTCCTGTTTTGTCTGTGAAGTTTAATTATTTCCAATCTTAGTTTTATTTGTCACTGAAATTCCATTGACTAAGTGTAATTTGGACTGTTTCATAACATTACCTAAGTTTAATTTTGAAATTGTCACTACCTTGCATGATTGATTATATCGATAACTTTGATCCAGAATGGCGTGACGATAAATGATTTGAGGAGGAAATATTCCGAAAATATAAGTGGTATCCCGTAAGTAGAAATTAGGTGTACTTATACAAATATAGTAGTGTTGCAGCAGGAGCAGTGGTAGGCCAGGTTGCCCAAACTTACGAGTTGTAGGTCGTGGGTTCGACCCCAGGCGCGTCGCTTTACTTTGTGTAAATAATTTCATCACCACTGCTCTCAAAACGCTGAAGAAAAACGTTGGGAAGAAATCTAAAATGTGAATCATGTGACCAACACGCACTGGGTCCGCATGGTAGATTACAACCCACTCCTTGTCAATGAGGGAGACCTGTGTCCCAGCAGTGGGAATATATAGGCTTGTAGGGACACATGTTAATATGTAAGGCAGAGTGCAAGGTTAGCAAATTGTATGCGCGCGTGAAATATGCTTTGAAACGACCAGTTACTGCGCACTGGTCCGGGCGAACGGTTCTATCTGGGATCACGCAAAATATATTCGGTAAACGCAACCCGACTTTCATAGGCTCCAGAATCCCGATCCAGAAGAAGCAGTACTCGAATTAGGGATTAACGTGAACACTCACACGTGTTGCCAAGTCCCTAAAGTGGTAACCTCGTCGTGTTTGAGCAAAACAAATATGAGTCTAAATAAAGGTTATTTTTCACTTTGTAGTGTTTTTTTTTGGAAGTCGGTTGTTTTTTTTTGTAAAAAAGCTTTTTTATTTTTCACTTTTTAGTGGGTCAGTTTGCAATTTATCTAAGTTACAAATTTACAATAGCCTAATGTCAACTGCTCATTACCTTTTACAAAATATTGATTTTGCGTGATGCAGGGGCGTTAATAGTTGAGAAATTCTCCTGGTACGAACCAAGAGAACTGGAACTGATAGTGACTTTACCATATGCATTGTGACAAGCTTAAATTGCTTTGCAACGATATTATAGTGTCTAATCGAATCGCAACAGTGAAATACTTATTATTAAATAGTTCCGGTGGCTATCTGTGGTCTTCATCATCAGTTCCACTTCACTAAATGGTGCTTCCCGAGTGCAAATGCATGAGTTACTATAAAAAATACTGAAATCGATATAGGTGTGCCTATAAAATTTGAGGATTGCCCTCGTTTTCCATAGGATCCTCTCATCAAATTCTCATTTGGTGACAATGGGACCACCTCGGAAACATACACATTCAAACAAAAAAATAATTTTTGAAATCGGTCCACAATTGACGGAGCAATCGGTGAACAAACACAAAAAAACAAACAGCCGAACATGTTGCGCCTCCTCCGCCTCCTCCTTTTTGGAAGTCGGTTAAAAAATAGATAACCCTTTACAACTGCAAATCTAATAACCACTCATTTCAACCCTATACAATCCACCCGTTCCCCCAAAAATGTTCATCTAATATTAAAACCTGTCACCCGGCTCATCTCGGTTCCGTACTAGCAATTAATCAGTTCGCCTTACCTCCGCAAAGACAGAGGCTTACTATTCACAAAGCGTTTAATTAGCTTCGTCATACCTTTGACACGAGCGACTTTTTGTACCCCCAGGGTTGAAGGGTGATTAATTATGTTCAAGCCGTAGTGAGCAGAATCTGCTCGGCTAAAAATAGCCCGTCTTTTGTTTCTCTGTAATGTAAGAGAGTTTCTGGTAGAACTACTTTCAGGAGTGGAGAAGTAGTTATAAGAATGATAGCCTATCGTTTTGTTTTTGGTTAAAACTGTGTTAACAATGGTAGTATTATTGTAAGGTTAGGTGCTACCATTGTAACTGAAGCATGTACCACTCGGACATGATCTGCAGTAGCCTATGGAAAGCAATCAATTGACTGTGGACCCAAGTAGGCCGCTGCCCAGGCCGATTCCCGCCCACCGTAGGCGCGGGCTTGCGGACGGTGAGCGATGGGTAGCTCACCGTCCGATAAGGCCCAGGCCCGGATCGACGGCGCGTTGTATTCCACGCGCGCCTCGGGGAGTTGTCAGCACCAACTGACAGGGTCCATTAGGGCCAATGGCTGCCAGGGTTGCGAGTTTGACCGAAAGGAATATCGTGGCTCTGGCTCACAGGCAATTGAAGGAGTACGGGTGGGTTTTAGTCAGTAAAAGTCTGACACGCCCTCCCGCTCCGCCCAGAGCGGGAGAAGTTATTTGATAATTTTCCACCAAAACAAAAAAACGAGGCCGCTGCAAGTACAATCTAGAAATATGGGGGATTGTAGATCCCGCCAATTTCCAGTCTGAAAGCAGTTCTCCTAGCTAGACCAAAACCATGTCACATAATGTTGAAGAGTCCAAAGTGTTCACACACCTAGGTACTCTCTGAGAACCTAACAAATGCCACTGTTGCTGCGATTAGCGTGGCCACCTACTGTGCTCAGTAGCTATGAAACGAAAATTAAATCTTGTATTAAATGCACAATATGCAGCCAAGCATATTATATGTTGGGGGCAATGATACTCGTATTATAATAAACAGATATGTTATACACTCACAAAACAACCTAAAAAAGTGTTCCCCGCAGCAGCGGCAGCACACATACCCAGTTTTCATTCATTTTACATTTCACTACACGTAAAACTGATAGAAAAGAGATATTGTCTTGATAAAAACAACAAGAAAAAAACTTTTTTACAAGTGAAAAATAACTTTAATTTCGGAAGTCGGTGTCTTTCGAGGTGTTTTTTAGTTTTTTGCCACCGACTTCCGAAATTAAAGTTATTTTTCACTTTTTAGTGTTTTTGTTGGAAGTCGGTTGTTTTTTTTGTAAAAAAGTTTTTTATTTTTCACTTATTAGTGTTTTTGTTGGAAGTCGGTTGATTTTTTTTGTAAAAAAGTTTTTTATTTTTCACTTTTTAGTGGTACCTACCCCACACCAATTCGTATACCACTAATTGCTATGAAAACAACAGTGACAGGAAGTTTTATAACATCATCAACATCACATCAACATACACCGAGTGGATTAAATACGTATTATTGAAGAGTTAGCTGTAGATTTGTAATGTATAGGAGACCGCGCAAGCTTCCTCTACCAAATAATATAATTATAAAAATCAGTTCATAAACAAATAAGTTATGCCTGGACATATATAATACTAGCTTTTGCCCGTGGCTTCACCCGCGTGGATGTCAGAAAAAATCTCACGGGAACCGGAAATAAAAGTACCTACCCTACATAAAAGGAACCTAAGTATTCGTCCAAGTTTCAAATTTATTAACTCTAGGAATAAGATTTTTCATGCACACAAAACCCCCCGTTCCCCCCCCCCCCCCCCCCCTTAAAGGTCAAATTTGCAAAAACCCCTTCTTAGCGGATGGCTTTTTATTTTTGTCTACGTGCCAAATTTCAGCCCAATCTGTTCAGTGGTTTGAGCTGTGCTGATAGACCAATCAGTCGCGGTTTCCATGTATAGGTAGCTAGATTTATAATATATGGATAGATATATATATGTATGTTATATTGAGAACCTCCTCTTTTTTTGAAGTCGGTTAAAAATCATTTAAAGCCAGAGTGCATTTCATGCCAATTCTAATGAGACCAAACACGGGTAGGATACATTGTTTTATTACGGAGTTCCAGTGCCTACTTTCCGGCTTCATCATCAGATCAGTTTGATGGTACCATTTTGATCAAAATTATTTATTTAAATTTGCTTCGCTTGACTATCTTAATCCAGATATCTCATCGCCACCCGTGAAATACTTATCGTTGAGAAGTTCTGGTGGCCATCTGTGGCCTTCTTCATCAGTTCCACTTCACCAAATTATACTTTCTGAATGCAAATGATTGACTTGTTAATGAAAATATAAAAATCGCTATATATATGCCTATAATATTTGAGGAGTTCCCTCAATTACTCATGGATCCCAACATCAGAACTGGATTTTAATAAAAATGGGACCAATCTGACCAAGTATATCCATTCAAATAAAAAAAGAATTTTCCAAATCGGTTCATAAACGACGGAGTTCTGAGGTAACAAACATAAAAAAAAAAATACAGACGACTGAGAACCTCCTCCTTTTTGTAAAGTCGGGAGACAGCTAGTGTTGTCAATTGCGCGTGAATGTAAACAAACATTATCCTGGCCACCAATCACCGAATGTTGGCATCACAGACTAACAAATAAGTCCCAATTAGGCCGTTTTAGTGTCTTCGCGATTGCGAGTTCACAACATATCTGTTTAATATAATATTATTGGTTGAGGGATTACATTTCTGACAAAAATGCTTGGCTCAATTACACTGGTCCTGCTCCACAAGGGTGCATCAACTGATTGATTAGCATTCGAAAATATTTTTGGCGCTGCTGATGATTGTAAAAACGTTCTTTATAAACTCAATCTCTTAGTATTGTATACTTGCATATCACATGCGTGAGCACTATGTACCTACTATAGAGTCACTATTTACTGGGTACAGCTTTTATTGACTTGAATGTGCCCTGGCGGCTGAGAGTATGTCATGCTCACACAAATGTCTCGCTGATGGTGGTGTGTTGGATCATGAAGTTCCCTTCAAAATGGTTGAGCTGAATGGTGCTGATCCATGCGTCATGTTCGTGAATGGGTGCCGTCGGTAGGGACTGGTCATTTCTTAGCTACCACGACTCATTTTCATTTTTCAATCGTTTTTTTGTAATGTTTTTATTACAGACGCTTTTAACGTGCACGTGTTTCTACACTGTTCTCACATGTATAATTTCAACATGAATGATGTAACCAATATTTTGTAACAATATTTTAATTTAAAAGAGTGTCCATGGAGTTTCTTGTCCGCTCTTCTCCATAGGAACCTACTACGCTTTGGAATGGCCATCTAGGCGTCCGCGAACCGGAAGACGTAGCGTTGGAAGGCCTCCACCAGGTGGACCGATAACCTTATGAAGGCCGTAAGAATCCGCTGGATGCGGGAAGAACAAAACCAGTCAAAGTGATGGGGCTTGGGGGAGACCTATGTCCAGCAAGCCGTCGTTGTCCAGTAGTCCGTCTTTCGGCTGAAATACTCAATACTCAAATCTTTATTGCATTCCACAATGTATATATTATGCTTAGGTGGTAAACACTGGTTAGAGTACAATCGTGGACCCTGTCGGGCACAGCAAAAGAAAGATAGTAGGTGGAGACGAGGGCTCACAGTTTATTTTATAATCTAACTTATTCTAAAAAATATTTAGGTTTTGTGTATTTTTCTTGTGTTTTAGGGATAAATCATTTAAATATTCGGTTACACTGTAATAACATTTACTTAATAATATTTTTTTTAGTTTGTTCACGAATAATTGGAGTTTTTTTTTCATTTCTTATTGTTTCAAGATGATGATGATGAAGATATATAAATATCTAAGAGAAACCGATATCCCACGAGACGTATATTTTAACCAAGAAATAAGTTTTGTAGAGTTAAGCCTTGTAGAGTTTGGCTCTACATTCGATCTGATAACTTTTAAGCAGTGAAAGCGTTATGTAAGTCTTGGCAACCTACTTTACATGTAATGTTTTCGGTGGAATTTAATTTATTTTTGTAGGTACCTATTATTCGTAAGAAATACAGACTTGCACCTCTGTTTAAGGGAGTTAGAGGGTGTAAGATGGATAGATAAATAAATCAAACATTTATTCAGTGCTCACAAAATAATTATAGGTAGAACAACACACAATTAATGGCGGCCCAATGAATGAAAGCACAATTAATGTTTTTTTTGGGCTCAACCACCGCTTGTACTTATGTTAGTTGAAGACATCATCATCGTGGTTTTATGTATATATAAAAATCTGTTTTATGAATGCAAATAAAAAACCCTGAAATGGATCAAACCACTTACCTATGAGGAAACAGAAGAGCTCTTGAAACCTTGAAACCCACAGCATAACCTCTCACATAGGGACATAAACCCACACATACACAAAAACAGACGCACAAACACATACACATGCACACACACACACATACCCAAGTTACACACACTCACACACATAAACTATTCTTATGCAAATTTTGTCTTCTTATACATGATTTTGTTATACATATTTTTCTCTTTTTTGTTACGGAAGAGAGGAGTCTTCTAATACAGGCACTGTTTGCTTAAAAGAAGGCTCCAATCACAAACTAATTGTGTAATTTGGTTAAAGAAATAAACAATTTTGATTTTGATTTGATTTTTTTGATCATTTCAGCCGAAAGACGTCGACTACTGGACATAGGCCTAACTCAAAATATGTCCGGGGCGATCGCAGTATGGTATTAAAATGCAGAGAGAGCGCCGCTGCCCATTCTCTAGTAAGAGACTTAAAGTATGAGTTGTGAAAATCTGTTGTTTTTTGTTATATCGTGTTTAGAACTGAAACCGAAAAACAAAAGAAAAAAAAAACAATATAAAAAAAAATGATATTTCAAGTGACTACACTACCGGCGGTTGATGACCCCAAAAAAACTTATCTTTAATTTCGTTTTTGTTTTAATCACTTCTGCGGAGTTTTGCTAGCTATTTATTGTGACCCTGTATATAAAAACAAGGTGCCAAAAATCCAAAATAAAAAAAATAAAGTTATTTTTATATATATATATTTTTTTGTGTGTGTTTGCAAATCCTAGCCTGCATACCTCAGCTTTCTAGGACTTCGGGAAGTGCCCTAGAGGTTTTGATGAGTGAGTGAGTCAGTCAGTGAGTTAGTGACGAAATTGACATATTTTGGGTAATAATAAAATCCAAAAGAAACTTAGTGTGTTTTATAACTCTGCTTTATCTACATCTTATTCTGAGAATTTGAGCTCTCTAGCGGTATCCAGGTTGAAGCTGAGGATTTGAAAATACGAAGAAACCTTTCGTTAAAAGGTAGGTAGTATCCCCTTGCTTTGTTTGGCTCATCTTGGCGTTCAGATAAAACAAAATGGCCGTCTATAAATCAAAATCCTGAAGAACAAAACGCGGAAACGAAAGGTTTCTCACAAATAAGACAAAAGGAATTTTAGACACATTCCGGGAATTTCGGCGCCATGATTTACAAATCTTGAACATATTACTCACTATATAAGGCGACCCTATTTCATCCCTCTTTTATCTAACAGTCCTCCAGGGTAGATTTACAGTGGTTTGAATAAAATATACTTTTTGTAGAAAATATGAGAAAAGCACTGAAGGGACGGGGGGATGACTCTTAAACAATGAGTGTCTCAGATAAGAAGGGTTAGTTTTAACCTAGATAGAAAAGTGGTTCATACGTTCACTGGATGTCATTTTATATCCAGTTATTAAATAATTTTTCATTTAGTTGTTTAAAAGAGACCAATAGTAAAATATGTATCTAAGACATACCTAGTTGTGCTTAAAAGAACTCTTTGTAAACAAGCATAATTATTACAAATTAGAGGATTCTATCCAAGATAAGAATGCTTGGAAACATACTGGTCCAGCTCCATAGGACAATCTAGAGTCTAGACAAAATCAGACAAAATTAATTGTTTAATTCTTTTTTTGTCATTTATTTTAAATTCTGTGATTACCTTAACTCACACTAATATTGTTATTTTTTAGGAAACCGTATATTTTTTTTTTTTTTATAATTTTTGTAAATATGTGAGCACCATGTATATAACACGTAATGAATTAATTAATTAATTTTATTTTTAGGAAAACTTACAGCTAAACAGATACATTTAGTAATAGTTCATAGAAGAATATGGCCAATTACAAGTTTCCACTTATAGTGGATATTTATCTGTCATTGCTTCATTATTAACTCTTTTTATTACCTATTGTGGTATAGTAATTTTATTCTAGGTGCATCGTCTTCTCATAATAATTATATAATGAATGTAAGTACCTATAAACAATATTGTACAAGATTTTAAAAGAGTAATGGTGGAGTTTCTTGCCCACTCTTCTCCATACAAAACTACCTTTTGGAAGGGGCGACTAGAATCAATTCTATTTTTTTGTAAATATTGACGTTCAAAAGTGCCCTATATGGGCCTATTTGAAATAAACAATTTGACTTTGCCTTTGCTTCTGAAATGTTCGCGGTAAACCATACCGATGGATTTCATGCTATTATCCGCAAAAAAACGGCCTGACTTTTGAGCAGAATATGGGGCAGTCACAATAGTATTCTGAAGGCTTTAGCGGCAGATACTTCCTCCGCCATTATAAGGCAATTTTCGCGAAGACTTATATACCAGTTTCCATTTCTCGTTGTGTCTAGTTGTCTTTAGTTTAAGTTACTAACAATAGTATTTTCATCCCATCTATTCAAAAAGAGCCGAAGAGTTCCTCGATAAGTGCGAGAAAAATGGGTCATTCCGGCGCACTTTATAACAGTGACGAAATGACTTTTGAGTTTAGAACACATATTTAATTAAAAAGTTTGAACGCAATTCGCTTCGATAAAGTCCTGGCTGGTAGTAAAAAAAGTGCACGCGGCATTGGTTGACAAAATTAAAAAAAAAATACGTGGGGCTTTCATAAAGAGTCTGAAGTTATTACGACTACCCAAGTAAGTCAACGACATTTTCTGTTCCCAACAAAACAGTTAGGTACATTAAACTTCAAAAATTCCGAAAACGTAGGTATCTAAAAATAATATAAAGTCATTTGGTTAAGTAAATATAAATATTCAGTACTAAAAGCCTCTCGTATTTATTTATATCATAGAGGGGGATGAAAAGCACAGTGTCACATGGTACCAAAATTATTTAACCTCGAATGACGTACTTTGAATCCCTCGCTACGCTTAGGATTCTACTAATCGCTCTCGCCCTCAATACATTATTTTGGTCCCTTAAGACACAATCTACTATTTTTAAGTGTAGTGTTACCAACATTTTATGGATCTTTTAGTTGTCAGAATTTAAATTATTGTATTTATTTATTTTATACATGGTTGTGTAATTTATTCTATGATAATGATTGGCTGTTTGTGTATGTGAGTTTTAAATGTTTGTAAACGCACCCGCGATACAGGAGAAATTCCTAGTGTGGGGCAACATTAAAAAAGAAAAAGAAAGATTTTCGCAAAAACGATAAAAAAAATCGCTATTCTCTGCGATTTCACATCTATGCGTAATTTCTTCGCACCGTGTGTTGTGTTGCCACCAACAAAAATGATCCAGAGATACTAAGTAAAGCTAGTATGCTAATTAGTATACTAACTAGGAGAAACTATGCGATCGACGTTCTCTCTCTTGAGATTAAGGTAATGTCTTTAGTTAGTTGATTAAAACTCAATCCGCTTCGAGGGACTGAATATGGTAATACTTACTTAAGTGTGATAAACTGGTATTTTAAACCTACTTTTGAAATAGTTCTCTAGAGGGGAATTTATACACTTTGAGCCTATGTTTTAGTGTTGAAATGTTACCTGAAAATGAAAACAGACGATTCCTTTTTACAATTTACATCTTTCTGTTGATTGAAATTCTCCATTTTCACTATAATACACACATCAAGTGTCTAGGGATCAAACACGTTTTAGTGAATTACTGCATGTGAGGTTTTTATATTGATTTTTACAAGGTAATATGTATGTGCTTATTCATCTGTTACAACTTTCTCTTGATTGAAATTCTCAATTTTTTAATACTCAATACTCAATCATTTATTGCATTCCACAATGTGCTTAGCTGGTAAGTTAACATTAGTTGTACCAATCGTGGACCCTGTCGGGCACAGCAAAATAAAAATTTGAAGGAAGAGGACTTACCTATTTATACATGAAAAAAAAAACTTGTTCTAAGTCATCGAGATATAAGTACTAACGTACTAGAGAAGCTACGTCAAATAACTGAATTGTCCTATTCTTCGTAATTTGAATCTTTAGTTCTGCAGCGCTAAAATAATAACAATTAGTCTAAACCGTAACTAATTTACCACAGCGCTAGATTTTTTATTGTTAATTATTTTATTATTGTCGGAAGTACTAGGCGCGAAAGAGCTAGAGAGCGACTGAGTGAGGTGCGGCGACGGTGCGGCGCGATCGCCGCACTTAAACGAGCCAAAGTAGGAATTTACGGTGTCTTCTCTAGTACGTAGTACTTATATCTCGATGTTCTAAGTAAAATTAAATGTAACATTTTATTAATCATTAATTAATCTAAATGTCTATTATTCATTTATATTATTCTGTCAGTTCTATGGATTTTTCAATTATAACGGATTTTTCTATAATACACACATCAAGCGTCTAGGGTTCCAGCACGTTTTAGTGAATTACTGAAAGTGAGGTTTTTATATTGACTTTTTACAAGGTAATACGTACATAACTCACTCCCACACTTACACCCACTATACATTCACATCACCTCCACACCATCTCCTACATACATAACACACACATTCCAGCGCACTCGGTAATTTGTAGTTTTTGGGTTAAAGTCATCCCAACTACGGAAGCCTTCATTGTGCGTGGTCCGACACTCACTTGGCCGGTTTTTAGGGTTCCGTACCCAAAGGGTAAAACGGGAACCCTATTACAAAGGCTCAAACGTCATGTTCGTGAACGGGCGCTGTCAGTTGGGACTGGTCATCTCTTAGCTGCCACGGCTTATTTTTAATTATTTTAGTTTTGAATTGTTATATTTTTATCACGGACGCTTTTGACGTATTGCATTGTTCTCACATGTTTAACTTCAATATGAATGATGTTACCAATATTTTGTATCAATATTTTAATTTAAAAGAGTATCCGTGGAGTTTCTTGCCCGTTCTTCTCCATAGGAACGTACTATTTGGAATGGGCAACTAGCTTCATATTTGTAACTGACCGACTTCTTGAAAATTTAAAAGTGCCTGTCAATGGTTTAATTGAAATAAATGCTTTGAGTTTGAGTTTGAGTTCCGCCGTCTGTCTGTCTGTCCGTCCGTCTGACTCACCAGGCTGTATCTCATGAACCGTGATAGTTAGACAGTTGAAATTTTCCCAGATGATGTATTTCTGTTGCCGCTATAACAACATATACTAAAAAACAGAATACAGTAAATGTTTAAGGGGGCTGCCATACAACAAACGTGATTTTTTTTGCTCGTTTTTGCTCGATATTGATAATGGCAACAGGTAGACGCTTGAAATATTCACAGAATCTTTAGTTATATATTCACTTTAAAAATAAATAATTAAATTAAAATGAAACAATTATTTAAGGAGGGCTCCCATACAACAAACGAGATTTTTTGACCCCTTCGTGCGCGAGTCCGACTCGCACTTAGCAGGTTTTTTAGAACTTCAAGGGACTGTAGATCTACCTATTTAATATTAATTTCAACTTGATACTTCCACGCGTTCCTGAGAAAAAGGGTTTTGACAGACAAAAAATAAGTTTTCTAAAAAACCGGCCAAGACCCTAAAAACTAAACTTTTAAATCCAATACATTTATTACTATTTGCACTATTTACAGTAACTATGAAACACCCAAGATTGGGCATTTGTAGCTCAAACTCCAGAAACTGCGCAACGAAACTTCTTCAAAGTAAAAATCAAGCAACATTCTGGAATCTAGAATTTTCCACGAGTTCCTCGCAATTAGTGGCTACAGTCTAGACTGAGGGAATGAAAACTTGGACGATGCACCTCTTATGTCATAGCTGTGACGTCGGTTATGAATGACGTCATTAGGGTCCATTTATGTCCCTGCGGGTGCTGATTATTTTCATTTTTAATTACATATTCCTGTTCTTTTCTTTGGCCAGCATTTTTAAATGAAGTAGGAACTTATTGAACCGGTTGTTCGTCTTTATTTTAGTGTGCCATATTGTAAACATAACATCATTCAGCCGAAAGACGTCCACTGCTGGACATAGGCCTGCTAGGCTGGGGTAAACATAACATCACGCCCGTATACGCTCAAGGGATAGGCAGAGATGTATTGTCCAATGTCCACCGTTTTGCCATGTTTGTATTATTATTAATGGTCGGCATAGCATAATCAGCCAATAATGTTCCCACTGCTGGGACACAGGCCTCCACTCTGTGAGAGGGAGTGGGCTGTAATCCACCACGCGGGCCCAGTGCGGGTTGGTAGATGTCACATGTCTTCGAATTTATGATTCCAGGACATGCCGGTTTCCTCACGATGTTTTCCTTCACCGTTTTGAAAGCAGTGGTGATGAAATTATTTACACAAAGTTGAGCGTCTGCGTAACCGACATAGCCCGAAGAATTGCCAAGCTTAAGTGGCAGTGGGCAGGGCACATTGCTCGCAGAACTGATCGCCGATGGGGCCGAAAGGTTCTGGAGTGGCGACCGCGTATCGGAAGACGTAGTGTTGGAAGGCCTCCTACAAGGTGGACCGATGTTCTTGTGAAGGCTGCAGGTATCCGCTGGATGCGGAAAGCACAGAACCGGTCGAAGTAGCGGTGCTTAGGGTGGCCTATGTCCAGCAATGGACGTCTTTCGGCTGAAATGATGATGATGATGAAAGCGTCTGGGTTCGAACGTACGACCTACAGCTCGTTAGTCGTGGCCGTTGCCACTGGGCCACCACTGTTCTCAGCAGGCGCTATAGTGCGCGTGCTTATTGGCATTAACCGGGCAATCTATACTAATATTACAAAGTGGTGTAACTTTGTAAGTTTGTAGATAGGACCTACCAACAAACTTATAAAATAAAATAAAAATAGCCTTTATTTCTTCTGACCTCTGTACATACAAACATTCTTATAAACTAATCAGCTACCAGGTCAGGCTGTCTTGCGACATAGGCCTCCTCTATCTCCTTCCACTTATTCCCATCCAGAGCTGTTCTTCGCCAACCTTTTAGCAGATCATCCTCCCACCTTTTCATCGGTCTCCTCTACGTCTTTTTCCATTCCTTAGGTACCATTCTGTGACTTTTTTTGGTCCATTTTTCAGTCTTAGCTCTCATGATCACCAACAAACTTACAAACGAACAAATTTTAATCTCTGAAACTACCTAACATAATTTAAAAAAAAAAAAAACTTGAGGAAGGCTAATAGACTACTTGACATAACGCTAGCCACCCTTACCGAGCAAAAAGAAAAAAAAGTCAGAAAAAACGCTCATTGTAAACGAAGTAATAGCGCGGGCAGGTGATGCGATGCGACGCAGTGGGTCGGGGGAACAAGAAATTTCACGCGGGCGAATTTGCGGGTAGAAACTAGTTACTTATACAGGGTAAATTAGCTAGCGAAACTCCGCAGACGTGATGGGTATTGATATCTAAACATGATAAAACAAAAAAGAATTTAATTCGATGAAGTTTTTTTTTGGGGTCATCAGCCGCCGGTAGTGGAGTCACAGAGTAGTAGGGAAGTAGTAGTCCCTACTACTTTGAGTCCACAGATTTAGAGTAGGCTAGATACCACAAGCCGTCCGACGAAGCGTGTCCATTTCGCATTATTGCAATGTGTAGTCCATTTAGGCATTAATGCGACTTCCTATTGCATGTCAAATGAATCAATGTCAACGCACGTCCACTACTGACGTAGTTTATTAGCTCTCAGACGTACTTAGCGATTGAAATGATTTTGATTACGTTGAGCACATCACTAAATGGCTGGGGTGACGTCATCACCCCAGAGTTAGTTTATAAAAGATGACACGCTCGGTTCATACTATCTAATGATCATGCGGTATCTAGCCTATACAACAATAGTTTTTGTTTATACTAAACCCGAAAAGGACTCATTGTACTCATCATTTTGAACATTTTTTTCTATGGGACCAACCTTGAAATCGCGAGAAAAAAATCATCTGTTCCATACATTTTGTCGATTTAAGTGAACACAAATGTAGGGAACAGCTGATTTTTTTTTCGCGATTCATGGAGTCACTTGAAATATCATTTACTTTGTGTGAACGTCACAGACCTGATGGGTATCGATAACTAAACACGAAAAAATAAAACAGATTTTCTCAACTCATACTTCCAGTAACAACACTATCAGAGGTCGTTGACAAAAAAAACCGGCCAAGTGCGTGTCGGACCACGCACAATGAAGAGATCCGTAGTTGGGACGAATTTATCCCAAAAACAAACTTAATATTGCAGTTGATAAACATGTTCTTCCATACATCGATATACGCCACGGTCAATTTTACAACTGAAAATGTAAGTTTGTAATCACATTTTTTTTAATAACTACAAATTAACGGTTTTCGGACTGTCTGTCTGTCAGTCTGTCAAGACTCTTTTTCTCAGTAACGCGTGGAGGTATCAAGTTGAAATTAAAATACGTAAGTCTACGGTCCCTTGGAGCTCCAAAAAAATTAAACTTCTAAGTCATCATCATCATCATCATTTATAATTTCAGCCGAAAGACGTCCACTACTGGACATAGGCCTCCCCCAAAAAGAGGGGGGATTTACCATAATCGCCACGGGTTGGCGATCGCAGTATGGTTTTAAAAATGCATAGAGAATGCTGCTGCCCATTCTCTAGTAAACCCCTTAGTCGCCTTTTACGACACCCACGGGAAGAAATGGGATGGTGCTGTTCTTTACGTCCGGCTCCAAACGGAACCTCGGAGCTTCTAAGTCAACGCAATAAAAAAATACGGCTATTTATGCGACATAATTATTTTGATATTCGAAAATAAATCAATCTATAGGTACGGTACTTCCCGTTGACCTAGAATCATGAAATTTGGGACGGAGCAAGGTATCACAGCACAAGTAAAGGAAAAAGTCCGAAAACTGTTACTTTGTATTTTCATCACATAAAAAAATAAAAAAATGTTTTTAGGCTAAATTCATCCCAAATACGGAACCCTTCACTGTGTGTGGTCCGACATGCACTTGGCTGTTTTTATTTATTCGATAAATATTGGTAAAATTTTTAACATTAACTTCTTACCAACGTTGCAACTAAAACGCTATCCAATTTTTTTCAATCCATTGTCCCGTCATTAAATGGATAAGGGCAAAAAAAGGCCCTTTTCACCTCCCACATTGACGCCATTTTTCAGAGGCTACCCTGTCTCACCTGCAAACGGTTTCTTTGACACAAAACCTTCAATGGCAACCCTCCGGATGGCCCGTCATCGAGATACCCTTGTTATTTGAATATAACTATGTTGGTCGTTTAGACCCTAGAGGCATTGTATAATATGGCTTCGTAAAAAGTTTTAAATAGCTATTTAGATAGATATAACGGTCTGTTGGGAAGTGTTATGCGTGTTATATCCTTTCTTTTATCATGGGAATGGGATAAAAGTAGAATATTGAATTTTCTTGTGGGTTTTTTGAAGTTAAAACTTCATAAATCGCGTTGAGCGCTTTTTGGTCGGGGAAAACTTAAGGGTTTGCGTCTACTAATTACGAACTTTTAGCAAAATGACAATGGGATCGTGTTGGAATTACTGAATTTATAAAAATAGCAGACTTGGGGCCCCGGTAGAACAATTTCTATGAAAAATTCAAGGAAATTGTTCTACCGGTGTCGCGTCGCGCGACAAAACGCGCCATTATGTAGAAACCTTAAATTGGAAAATTGTTATAATAGAGAGAGCCCTGACACCCATAACACAAGTTTAATCTTAGCTTGGGTGTGGGAGGTAATAATCAGTGATTTATGCAGTTTAAAAAATAATCACGTGATTTATGCAGTTTAAAAAATAATCAGTGATTTATGCAGTTTAAAAAACAATATTGTCATAGTAGTATCCTGTCGCCTTTGTATAAATTGGAAAATTGGAAATAAAGTTTATAAAAAAAAAAGTTTTTATTGCTAGAAGATTCTAGTGGTGATCGCAGTAGTGCGAGTATGACCAGATGTATGAACTTAAACGAAGTACTAAAGGAGTATGTAAGGGGCGTAGCAGGTGGCATTCTGGTGATTTATAATACAGGCATTTTACGCCTAACTCAGACACCAGCTCCTCACATTGCTAAAAACAACAAATAATATGTGAAACCCAGAATAAGCTTGTTATTGTGAGAATAAATATTAATTGATTGATTGAAATAGTTTCTGCCTACCCCCATAGGAAGAAGGCGTGAATTTATGTATGTATATAATTTATAAAGCATAAGCTGAAAGAACATTATATCAACTCGATTATAACTCTGTTAATAGCTCGTTGATCAAATCTCAGGTCATGGCATGCTAAGACAGACCCCAGAGGTCTAATTGTGTGCTTTGTTTGAGTGTAAAGAACTTGTAAATTATATATTTTTTTTAATCCACCAATGACAGCCGGGACCAACGTATACTGTACTTTCCGAGGCACGGAGGAGTCTCGGTCACTCATCCATCAGTCATCTATCCTTAACATCGGTAATTTTTTGTAAGCCATTTTTTGTATCTCCGAAACATCCTATCCGTTTTTTGTATCCTTTAGGTTTTCTAAAAGCTCTTGCATTTTACTTTTTCGTATTATTAAAGAAAAGCCTCTATCCTGTTGCAGCACATCGCTCAACTGTGTCAAATTGACGTTTTCAATGTTGAAATTTTTTAAATTGATTATACTTTTGAAAATATTTATATCTGGAACTTTGCCTGCATTCCAATCTTTGAAAATGTCCCACAACTGTTTCTTGGGGTTAGATTTTATCAATTCAGCGTCTCTTTTGTTCTTTGCTGCTTCGTAACTTTTTATCATTTCGCTCAGTCGTTTTTTATTCATTTTCTTTTTATAACGAGGTATTCGAGGCATTTTCGATAATGTTATGTTTCCTCCTTTGAAACCTTGAACCATTTCTACTAAAACTTTAAGTTGAGGTCCCGTTACTGAGTATTTTTTCTTTAATCCGTGACTTTAAGTACCTTGATCTTCTCTATATCATTAGTATCTACATTAGACAGTTTTATCTTGTTTTCTAAAAGAGCTTTATTAGAGATATTCTTGTTCAAAAGAGCTTTATTAGAGATGTTCTTGTTCAAAAGAGTTTTATTAGAGACCTTCTTGTTCAAAAGAGCTCTATTAGATATATTCTTGTTCAAAGATTTTGCTTCTGTTTCTCTTGTCAGTTTATCTCGTAATTTTCCTAGGTTAATTCCAAAAATTGAAAAATCTGATATTTGTGGACTACTTTTTCCAAAAACTTCTTTCTTGAAGCATTTTCTTATTTTTCTAAAACACCAGCGTTTGCACCTGCGTTTACAACTACGATTTTTCTTTTTAATTGGGTTTTGGGTTTCCTTATTCCCTGTAGGTAATGAATATTAAAGAATAAATTAAGTAAGCCTCATTAGTATAACAATCTTAAGAACAAGCGACATTTCTCTGCTCACCGTAATATGAGTGTGGCTTTACAATGAGAATGATAAGAAAGAGGAAAAGAAAGAAGTACGTTTATTGTGTTCATAACGTGTAAAATGTAATCCTTGAAGAGTTAGGCAGAGGTACACCCTCATTTCGCCAGTCATGTTTAAGACCAATGTAATAGGGGACCAACCTATTGCCATTAACTGGGCACAAATTCAGACTCCGGACTGATAAATTCCTAATATACAACATGTCCCAGAATTAACGCACAACCTATTAAGGGCTCATTGTATTCATCATTATGAACAACTTTTACTATGGGATCAAACCTAAAATCGCGAAAAAAAATCAGCTGTTCCCTACATTTTGACGAGTTATTCAAACATTTTTTTATTTTTTTTTAAACTTTGCTGCCCCACACTAGGAATTTCTTCTGTATTGTGGATGCGTTTACAAACATTTAAACTCACATACACAAACTGCCAGACCCGGAACAACTACTTGTAGGTCATACAAATATTTGTTCCGTGCGGCAATCGAACCCGCGACATGCAGCGCAGCAGTCAATTGCTTAACCACTGCGCCAACCTTGCTGTCAAAATGTACGGAACAGCTGATTTTTTTTTCGCGGTATCAGGTTTGGTCACATAGTAAAAGTTGTTCATAATGATGAGTACAATGACCCCTTAAGAGGTTGTGCGTTAATACTGGGACATGTTGTATAATTATAATATTTGCCATAATCGCCACGGTTGTCAGGCGGGTTGGCGATCGCAGTATGGTGTTAAAATGCATAGAGAACGCTGCTGCCCATTCTCTAGTAAGTTCATTAGTCGCCTTTTACGACACCCACGGGAAGAAATAGGATGGTGCTATTTTTTACATCCTGCACCATACGGAGTATTTGTAATATTAGTATAGATATAACTCACTATTTTTACGGCGGTTGCACATGTATTTGATGTTGAAAGCTGCAGCCGCGCGCTTTTTTTCATTTTCGAAAATTATAACTGAAGAAAAATTTTCATTTCAGCTGAAATTATCGTGTGTGTGTAAAGACTTGCTGGCTTCTAGGTTATGAATTCAACTTGATATTTTTATTAATGTTGTCAACTTATCCATGTTGGTTTAATTCAATATTTCTTTAATTTAATTTCTAGTAATTCCGCTTGGCTGTTTGACGCACTGACAAGAAGTGTATAATCTATGCTGACAAGTGGCTGACGGACGTGATGCCTTGACTTACAACGGTAAAGTGCTGCAAGCTTCTCTGGCCCAGTGGCTTTAATTGGAACTAACAAAATAGTTATGAAAATTGATAAGTTTTCTCATGATTTGTTCACCGGCAGCGCCGCGCGCGCTTGGCTTCCTGCATTCTACAAGAATTTTTTGGCGCGTGGTCAAAATTGGAGTTAATGCTGCCTTTTTGTTTTTTTAAATACAATTTATGAGACAAATTTTACTATATTTTACGCAATTTTTTTACCTACAACGCCCTCCGGTCTATGTCATTCAGGCGCCAAAAGATCTTTGTAGCACTCTAATGCGCCTACCACACGTGTATGCTTGCCAACAGTTTTTCTTGCGCTTGTACACTGAACACTGCGTGTAGTTGGTAATACGGTAACATTGGGTTTGTAACATGGTTTTTAAACTTGAAATTTGATATTCTGCCATGCGCAAGCTATAATTGTACAAACTTATCTGCGTGAGTTGAGTATTCAGGGTTCAAGCCGCCCTCAGTCAGTTGAGTGGAGTAACTGTGCACGCACGGTCGTACAAATGGCGTGGAAAGATCTATGATTGATTTATTTCTGCTTTACATAGATCTTTTTTTCAATCCATACACCTGTTGGAGATTTTAATCTTTTTGTTGTAACGCCTGTTGGCTATCGGCTTAGTCATCGGTCACACGCGCCCCTGCGCATGGTGTTTTACGTACAGTGTAAACCAAGTCCTAGCTTCTTTACCGTATGCTATCTGGGGGGAAAGCATGTACTAATAAATGTAACCTGGGTGGAGTCAGGCAGTGCCTGTTTTGGTGGTTTTGGATTATAAATAGACGAGCTGCTTGAAAGTTAACCGTACCTGCCGTTCACTGGGTAACGTTATGAAAAGTTATTTCGAGTAGGTATTACTAATGTAATCTAATCCATAACTTATCCAAAGGATGATCGTCCACGTGTTCTCATGCTTTTATCTATACTTTACATGTATTTTAATTTTATTTACCATAGTGAAATGAAGGTATTATTACGACCTTTCAAATGGAATTTACCACAGCTTGATAAAGGACAGGGGACGGAGCCCATACAAAACATATTTTAGTATGACTTTTCTCAAACATGATTGGAAATTCGAGCATTATTTTAACAACCTTCTTCGAGATAAATCGTAATTGCAGTACTGGCCAAATACATGCAAGCAGCGGCCACCAAAAGTTGTATGAAAATCCATATGTGTCGTGGTTAGGCGGCCAAATAAATAACATAGTAAACTCTTAACCATCATGTAATTTAAAAATGGAACGATCTATTACTCCGAAACATGGCAACCAAGGAGGTAATTTATCAAAGGTGTTATTTAAATTTCGACCTGGCTTCCAAATAGAAAGCTGTACTTATATTGAAAACAAAAAACAAATGAACACATTGGCGCGTGAAAAATTATATTATCGTTGTTCGTCACTGAATCTGGAATTTATAAATAATTTAATTTCCCTGCATTCTTTTGAGAAAAGCATATGCCTCAGCGGAAATTGCAATTGCCTGTCTCGTATTAGTGAAGTCCTCGCCTGCGGCTCGGCCCTCAAACTCATACTCGACCTGCAATTGCCTATTTCACGGCATTTGCAATAATGTACTATTAGATCAACATACGACCTGACACAGACCTGCAACTTGCAAAAAACTTAAGGACATTTGAATTTCGCGGGCATCCCCTTACAAAAATATTACTTCAAATTAATAGTTTTATTGATAGATTAATTACATACCTACCTACATGGAAAAAAAGTACGAAACATACATACTGACAGTACGAACATTAACGCGTGAAGGCAAGCGTTAGTGACAACTAACAATGTTATTTGTACCTACCACAGGCTACAACTTATCAATGAGACAAATTTATAAGGTGCAATTTTGCTTTGTGTTTTAATTCTATGTCTTATTTTAATCAATGTATGAAGGGCTTATAAAAATTAGTTATTTTAAAATTATATCAATCGTTTATTATATTAACTGATAATTATATGAAATAAAATTATAGATTCAGTTGTTATAACTTGTAAATATTAGAGATTTTGTAATTAAAACCTAATTTACTTACCCGTGTTCTGTGGTCGTTACGTTTTGTATAAATTCAAAAATAGTCCAAGATTTTCGAAAAACATAAATTAATTCACTAACAGACAACCACAGCAGACAACTCACTACCAAAACCGTTGGGTCTACAAACATGAAATGCACAAGAGTTAAAGTGAGCACTGAGGAATGATTTTTTTAAATTCAACCCTAAAAGGGCTAAAAGGGGTTAAATAAGGGTGAAATCCCATCGGGCACGCATACATAATCAGCGTATAGTTAATGTTCCCACTGCTGGGACACAGGCCTACTCTTTCTGTTAGAGGAGAGTGGGCCGTAATCCAACACGCGGGCCCAGTGCGGGTTGGTAGATGTCACATGTTTTCGAATTTTTAGGGTTCCGTAGTAAACAAGGAACCCATATAGTTTCGCCATGTCCGTCTGTCTGTCTGTCTGTCTATCTGTCTGTCTGTCTGTCTGTCCGTCCGTCCGTCTGTCCCCGGCTTAGCACAGAGACGCTAAGTCCTAGAAAGCTGTAATTTGGCATGGGTGTACATATTAATCACGTCGAGAAAGTCGTGAAATAAAACCATGAAAAACATTTTTTTTTAGGGTACCTCCCTTGCACGTAAAACGGGGATGATATTTAACGGGTATCGTTGGATAAGCCGTTTAAAAATTTTGTGGGTCTGTGAAAAACATTTTTCAATTCTGAGATCTGTTTGCGTAATATTAAGCTTTAAAGTGCTATTTTTTTATAGAGTCAAGTGTCCCCCCCCCTGCCAGCTAAATGGTTGGTTTTGGATATGTGAAAAAAATCATGGCAGTAGTATATACAATAATGAAATTAAAAGGAAAACTATCACAGCTAAGAAGGGTTTAAAAGTTAACGAGTAATCGTCGACCAACTTAAATTTGCAGTTGAAGAATTGACCGTAACGTATATAGATGTATGGGAGAGCATGTTTTTCAACTACAATGTTAAGTTTGTTTTTGGGATGAATTCATCCTAATTACGGAACCCTTCATTGTGCGTGGTCCGACCCGTACTTGGCCGGTTTTTATTTCTAGGATATGCCGATTTCCTTCATTTTCCTTCACTGTTTTGAGAGCAGTGGTGATGAAATAATTTACACAAAGTAAAGCGCCTGTCTGGGTTCGAACCCACGACCTACTTACTACTCGTAAGTCGAGGCCGCTACTCGGCTTGCATAATATATTTTAATAGTTCAGTGGTGATCCACAGGGTAATAAAGTCAATGTAAGTGCTATACAATCCGTTTTCAGGCGACGATGACAGACTTTTAATGATTTTATACTGAAGATCACGTCTAAACGAGTAATGTTAATGATTTGAAAAAAAAAATATGTTAAATTAGACCATTTTTTCAATAATATGTGAATATTTTAGATTATGTTTATATTACATAGTGAAATTAATTTGTAAAGTTATGTCTAACGCGGATAAAAAACTGAGAATGGCGAAAAATCTACCTAGCGTATTTTTCTGAAACCTTCACCAATTTAAAGATAATTTAATAATTGATCTTTTAGTATACGCGTTTTATTAAAATACCTTTTTTTTGTGTATAATAAATTAATAATGCGTCAAATTGGGGAGAGCGCTCTTTAATGGGTGAGTCCTATTACTGGCTGAACGTACGACGCGTTGCGTGAGCTCAGTACAGAACACGCAAGCCAACTAATCAAAGTCCCTGGCATATATATCCGTCTTAATAAGTGACGCACAGATAACGAAAACCATTCCCAGCTTGTTCAATGTGCGATCTCTCGCGTCCGGCCCTGGTTCAGGCCATGGTTTGGAGCGAGAGTGCATGGGAGGCCGTCACCTCCTTCTGCGAAGCATTAATGCTTGCCAAGGGAACGCGTGAGGGAGAGGCAAGGTTCACACCGTCGCGGCCCTAGTCACCGCAGGAGACGCCCCGGGCATCGGGAGTCGCAAGCCAATTTCCGGCCACCATAGGCGTGGGCCTGTGGACGGTGAGCAATGGGTAGCTCACCGTCCGATAAGGACCAGGGCCCGGGTCGACGGCGCGTATTCCACGCGCGCCTCAAAGAGTTGTTAGCACCAACTGACGAGATCCGTTAGGGCCAATGCCAGCCAGGGTTGCGAGTTTGTCCGAAAGGGATATCGTGGCCCTGGCACACCGGCAAATGAAGGAATATGGGTGGGTTTTAGTCAGTAAAAGTCTGACACCCTCCCGCTCCGCCCAGAGCGGGAAAAGTTATTTGATCATTTACTACCCAAAAAAAAAAGGCTTGTTCAATGTTAAATAACATTGAACTTCCCTGGGAATTGAACTTCTGGCATCTGAGGAGCAACCTTATAAAAAGATGGACTGCCTTTTGTCTTTCAAAATCTATACTATTATCATTATTTTTTAATAATGTTTTATAGAGAAAATATTTGTTTTTTTTTTAATAATATAAACTCAAAAACATTATTGTAATTTTCGTCGGGATCTCTATTTTTTTTTATCTCGCTGATAATTAGGCTTACTAATACGTGAAAGATTTTTTTAAATCAGTTCAGTACTGATTTTAAAAATTCATCATCAATAAATGTACTACGAGAATCCCATAATATGCACATGCAGAAACTAAAGCGACGTGGTGGGTGCATAACTAAATTATTTATTTCCTTTGGAAGACTAACAGCTAAACAAAACAGACTAAGAAATTGAAAATGTGACTGACAGCCAATTAAAAGTCTTCACATATAATTAACATAATAATAATATAAAAAATCTGTGAACAACACAGTACTGCCAACATAAAATAATTAACCGCCAAAGCTATATGTAATGTTCGAGGCTATTCAATAAAAGACAGGCGTTCAACAACAGAACTATAATCAGACTGCCTCATGTACAACTTACATCTACCGACATACTTGCTAACTAAATAATATGGATCTACCTACATTACACTCCTCCTTACTAAATTAATACTACAGTTAACAACTAACAACTTAATAAATAACTTAACTGTAATAACAATACTTATTCTAAACCTTATAATTACGAACTTTAAACCTACACTGTCTAACGGCACGTTGTGGAGTCTGTGGCACTTGAGGCAAGGCAACCTGACTCTCAGCTGAAGCCTGAACCTCTATTGGTGCCTCATTATTCGGCCGAGCCGGTGACGCCACTCCGCGCGGCGACACGACGCGATCCGGCGACCCCTCCGACTGAGCCCGCTCACCACTACCACTGCCGTCATCCTCCTTACCAGTTGTCTGTGAATCTATGTCTGATCGCTTCGTAATACTAGGACCACTAGATGCTAAGGATAATCTGTTCCCTGTTCTCCTACGTAATTGATCAATATGCCTATGGACTATTTCCCCACTTTGACCCTGGACTCGGTAGTCGCTAGGACCTCGACTATCTACTACTCGACCGGGAATCCATCTCTCCCCTTTTAAGTATTGTCGGTACCATACCTCTTCCCCTTCACCCCCTATGCACCTATTCGCCCCCTGTACAGATTCAGCCTGTCGTTGTTGTGCTCGATGTACCTTGTTTTCCCTATCCGGTTTTATAGTATCCAATCGTGTACGTATACGCCTGCCTAATAAAATCATTGCGGGGCTTTCTCCGGTTGTCGAGTGTTCTACATTCCTATGATGCAGTAAGAATGTCCACAATGCCCTGTCTATATTGTGTTTTTCTGTAATAGCCTTTTTAATAACTCGTTTAAGTAGTCTAACGGCATTTTCTGCTAATCCATTTGAAGCGGGGTGGTAAGGGGCTGTAAAAATGTGTTCTATACCGTTACCTTTTGTAAATTCATTAAATTCTTGCGATGCGAACTGTGTACCATTATTACTAACTATTTGCTTAGGCAATCCCCATCTACTAAATAACTCAGTTAATCTATCTATGAGACTAAAAGCTGTTGTGCTTGATACATTGAAAACCTCCAACCATTTAGACGTGGCATCTACTACAACTAGGTATGTTCTATCACCTATAGGTCCCATGTAGTCAATGTGTATCCTCCGGCTCCACGGTCGGTTTGGCCAGGGCCACATGCGCGGTGTCTGCCGAGGCGGCGCGTCCGCCTGGGCTGCACAAACTTCGCACGCCCGACACATGTGTTCTACTGCTTCATCTACCCCGGGCCACCATACATAGCTACGTGCTAAAGCCTTTGATTTCACTATACCCATGTGTGGTTCATGCAACATTAATAGCACTTTATTTCGACACGCTCCCGGTACCACGAGCCTGTGCCCCCACATAATACATCCTAATTCTTCATAAAGTTCATTCCTCCTGTTAAAGTACGGTTTTAGGTTGCTCAAGTCACATTCAATAGGCCAACCGTCTCTCAGATAACTCAATATTTTTGACAGTTCCTCATCCCGCATTGTTTGATGTTTTACCTCATTATAATCTAATAACAATGACTGTTGCACAAAATGCAAATGAGTTTGCTCCGGCTGTGCAGCCGTAGTTGTTTGTTTACTCGGCGCTAGCGGTAACCTTGAAAACCCGTCCGCTCCGTTTTGATCGGTGCGCACGTACTCAATATTAAATGAGTAAGCTAGTAAGTTTTAATTTATTGACATTGGTAATTTAATTTTCTGACATTTTTAATTCAATTGATCAACATACATTTGGAGTTTAAGTTATTGACATTTTTATTTGTTTTTCATTTATGTTTGTCTTATTATGATTATTAGTGCTATGATTATTGCTGCTTAATGAATTGAAGGCTTTTGTTTGTATAATTAATGTTTTATGTTTAATAATTTTGCATGCCGTATGGCAAAATGTATCGGGACTCTAATTGAAATTACCATCATATCTGTATACCTACATTATTAGCAAATAAATGATTTCTGATTTCTGATTTCTGATTTCTGAAGCTGATAAAATAATAGCCCATCTTTGCATTCGGCTCGCCACCATAGTCGGTATTCCTGTATTTGGACCAAATATTGACACTAACGGTTTATGATCCGTACGTGAGGTGAAATGACGCCCGTATAAATACTGGTGAAATTTATTGACACAAAATATAATCGCTAGCGCCTCGCGATGTATTTGCGAGTAATTTTTTTCCGCTTCTGTAAGTGTGCGCGACGCGTAGGCTATCGGTCGCTCGCCCCGGTCGCCTGGCTGCGAGAGGACCCCCCCTACCCCACGCGCGCTCTCGTCACTTGTCAGTAATAGTGGTTTCTTAGGATCGTAATGAGCCAAATTTTTTTAATTTCCACGAATGATTTCTCGCCCTCAATCGACCAATGCCATTGTTTACCTTTCTTTAGTAGTTCATAAAGTGGTACTAACATACTACTTATGTTTCTAACAAATTTCCCATAGAAGTTTATGATTCCTAGAAACGACCTTAACTCCGTTATGTCAGACGGACGAGGAATATTAACTATGGCCTCCACCTTGGCTGGATCTGTTTTTATTCCCTCGTTACTAATAACATATCTCAAATATTGTACTTCTTTTACTAAGAATACACATTTGCTACTTTTCAACTTTAACCCGGAACGATGTACTCTACTAAAAACCTGTTCTAGTGCATCTAAATGTTCTTTTTTGTTTTTCCCTCCTATTATCACGTCGTCAAGGAATATTTCAACGTTAGGGATCCCCTTCAACAAATTGCACATGATTCGCTGAAAAATTCCTGGACTTGAAGATAGACCGTATACTAATCGATTATACCTATAAAGACCCCTATGGGTATTTATTACTGTAAATTTCTTAGAATCATCGAGTTCTATTTGATTATAAGCTTGGCTTAAATCTATTTTTGAAAAATAATGTGCTCCGCTAAGTTTTACTATTAAATCCTCGATTCTAGGCAATGGATAGCGATCAGTAAGTAAGACTGGGTTTACGGTCGCCTTATAATCAGCACAGATTCTCAGAGAACCGTCAGGTTTATTTACCGGTACAAGCGGCGAGGCCCAGTCGGAGCAGTCAACGGCCTCGATGATGCCGTCGCGCAGCATGGCGTCCAGCTCGGTGTCGAGCCGCCCGAGCAGCGCGTACGGCACTGGCCGCGCGCGGTGGAACACCGGTGTCGCGCCGTCGCGCACGCGCAGCGTTGCCTTGCCCCCAGTGTACAGCCCCAACCCGCCGCTGAATAATTCCTTATACCTGTTTAACAGTACATTAATCTCCTTAGGCATGTTGACTTCTTTCCAATTTACATTGTTACAGTTGCTAAAAACTGGAATTTTTATTTTTAATTCTGTTAACCACTGTCGGCCTAGTAATGAAGTGGTACCTCCCCCAATAACAAATAATTCTAGTTGTTTACTACAATCCCCGTAAACTACAATCGGGTTGAACACTCCTAGGGGTTTAATTTTTGAGCCATCATAAAAATTTAATACTAAATTACTTGGTTCTAATTTATGAATTGCGAAACACTTTTTATACATTGCTTCACTAATGCACGATACCGCGGTACCAGTATCGACCTCCATAGAAATGATAACGTTATCAATACATATAGGCAACTTTACCGCTCTGTAGTCGTTCAAGCACAGATGATGAAATTCCTCTTCTGTCGACCTCTCCTCTTCTGGCAGATGTTCACACGCATCCCCGTAGTACGCTGCCGAACGTCTGGGGCCTGAGCCTTTGCCTGCGTTCACCGCCCTGTCCGGGCACACGCGTCGCAGGTGTCCCGGCTGCCTGCAGCTGCTGCACACGTAGTTACAAAATCGACACTCAGAATACGAGTGCTCCGTCGCTCCGCACCCCGCACAACTCAACACCCGGCCGCCACTGCTTGCACCACCGCCGCGGCCGCCAGCATGCGGCCGCCTGCTAGTCGCGAAACTGTGGCGCGCCTCCGCCGCTCCCGCCGCCCCCCGGGCGACGCGCGCGCCTCGCGGCGCCCGCTGTGCCGCGCCGCCGCCATCTCGGCTGCTGCCGAGCGCGTGCACCGCCTGCCCTGACAGTGCCCCGCCCCCTGTTACGTCACCTCCGCTGCCCGGTGCCTTCGACTCCACCGCGGCCGCGTCCCGTTCCGCCGCTTCTAATGAACTCGCCAACCTTACCGCGTCCGTATACGATACTGTGTCGGCTTCCGCGAAAAGTCGTTGACGAATTATGTCACTCCTTAGGCCGCAGACGAACTGATCCCGCAAATTCTCGTTCAACCCTTCTTTGAATTTGCAATGTCGTGAGAGTTTCTTGAGCTCGGCTACGTATGCAGCTACGTTTTCCTCGCTAGCCTGTGTCCGTTGCCTAAACCGATAACGTTCTGCGAGTACTGACGGCGTCGGTTCCAGATGTTGACGTAATAGCTCGACCGCTCTGTCATAATTTAACTCTGCTGGCTTTCTGGGACTTGCAATATTACTCAGCAATTCATACGCCTCGTCCCCCATGATGGCTATTAGCGTAGGTAATTTTGTGTCGTCGCCGATTTTATTAACTTTAAAATACATATCTAACCGGTCCACATCACTGACCACTTTATGTCGAACTCCTTAATTTTTCCTATCGACATCGTACTTCCTGTTCGTACTCGCGACAAATCCGAAATATGCACCACAATAACAATCACACGCGAAATTGTTCGAATTTTGCAATCCTCGTCGCCACTGTAATGTTCGAGGCTATTCAATAAAAGACAGGCGTTCAACAACAGAACTATAATCAGACTGCCTCATGTACAACTTACATCTACCGACATACTTGCTAACTAAATAATATGGATCTACCTACATTACACTATACATACAGGAAAAGTTTTTATCCACTGCGCAAATTTTGACAAGTTAAACTTAAACGAGTTTTATTAAACATACCTATATTTTTTATTTTCTTAGTACAAAAAACAAAAAATATCGTTAACGAAAGATGTTTACTTTAAAAGTGGTTGTATGGCTACCGGCGGCGCGCGGCGAAGCGTAACGCGCTAAAGTACCTACCTATCAGCTGTGCGCTCGCTCGATTCACCGGCGTAGGTATTTACGTGGGTTACAATGTACTGATCGCTAATTTTATCAGGTTCGAACTAGACTTTATTATGTTTAGGCCGTGACCTGTAGTTATTTGAAGAGTAATTCCAATTTTTCCTTCATACCTTAATGGGCTTAGGATGGCTTCTTCGACTTCGATCGCCAGTCGGGGTCTGCCAGACCTTCGTGCATGATTCGGGGTTCTGAACTGTCCGTGATCAAGCAGCCTTTGAGTGGCCGCTAAAATGGTCCTTTCATTAGGGACCGCGGGGTTAAGGATTCCATGGGCTCGCATTCGAGGTATGCTCTCCGTCGCATACATTCTGCGAGCAGCTCGTAAACTTTTATCACTCAGTACATACACTCGCACCATCTCGTAAAACTCGCGGTTACTGAAGTCCGACATCGTGACCGGTAGCACGGTACACGTGCGGCGGCGGCGGCGCGGCGCTTGCGCGGGGAATCGATTAGACGCGACGTCACACGACAGCGCGTGCGATGAGCGAACTGTCGGCCACAGCGCCCAGGCTCCCAGCGCGCCCTGCCGCCCGGGAGGGGGTTCACCCCCGTGCAACACCGCCGCTTGCGCCGGCCGCCGCGCGCGCCCATTGATATTATTACGAATAGATTGTGTCCATATTTTGCTGATTTAAAGTAGGATAAAAAAAAAAAGTATTGAATTGTGTTATAATAAAGTATTATTGGAAATGTGTTCTGTTACTGATATTGAACCACCAAAAAAAATTTGCGCACTGGTTAAAAACTTTTCCTGTATTTACTCTATACAAACAACAATATAATAAAGGTGATAAAACTAGGCTACTCTGTCAAACATAGTATATCAAGTATTATATATATCATAGTAACAAGTACATAATGATGTTGTAATAAGAAAAAGTCGAAATATCCACAAATTATGTGTAGCCCTACAAAGAATTAAACTATTTTCCAATAATGTTTACTGTATGGCAATTAGTATTTATAATAAATTACCTAATGTTTTTAAAAGTCTTTAACTTCACTGCATTTGAAACGAAATTATTTAACTTCCTATTGCATAAGTGTTACTACTCAACAAATGAGTTTTTAAATGAAAATATTGATTCAAAATTTAAATTAGACGATGACTCGTCTCTGTGCTCTTATTAATTGAATGGAATTACATTTGTATGACATTGTATTTTATAATAATTTACCACATTGTATTTAATAATTCTTGACATTATAATGAATAATCCTTGACATTTTATTTGACAGTAGTTAACGTTTTCCTTGACCTTGCCATTGTATGGTTTTATTTCGACATATTGTTCTAATTTACTCCTAATTTTAATTCGTTGAAATGTTTGAACGCTGGAAACAGCAGAATATTGTGGACATTATATTACGTGTAACACGTTTATCAACAATATTCTAACAAATAAATAATTACTTACTTACTTAACTTATGCAGCATGCATCAGGTGAAAAAGTTAAGGCTCAAACACTTTCTGGCTTTCTGGTTATTATGTCCTCTCTGCACGTACACATTTCTGAAATGCCACCAGTTCTCTCAAATTATTTATGTTCACTAACGAGTACGCATATGGGGTAACGTATTACCCAGTAACTGGGTTGTGGAGGTCAGATGGGCAGTCGCTCCAGGAAAATGTTGGCAGATGGTGGCGATGGTAATGATGTTCAGTAACGAGTACCTACATTATGTTGAGACTTGATACAAATATAAAAACCGGCCAAGTGCTAGTCGGACTCGCGCACGAAGGGATTTATGACGTATTAAAAAAAATTACATGGTAATGTACATCATATATTTTTTTTAGTTTTATCATTCTCTTATTTTAGAAGTTACGGCACATTTTACCACTTTGGAAGTGTCTCTCGCGCAAACTATTCAGTTTAGAAAAAAAAAAATATTAGAAACCTCAATATCATTTTTGAAGACTTATCCATGGATATCATCCCCACACATATGGGTTTGATGAAAAAAAAAAAAATTGTTTCAGTTCTAATTATGGGGAACCCCCAAAATTTATTGTTTTTTTTCTATTTTTGTGTGAAAATCTTAATGCGGTTCAAAGAATACATCTACTTACCAAGTTTCAACAGTATAGTTCTTATAGTTTCGGAAAAAAGTGGCTGTGACATCCGGACGGACCGACAGACAGACATGACGAATCTATAAGGGTTCCGTTTTTTGCCATTTGGCTACGGAACCCTAAAAACCGGCCAAGTGCATATCGGACCACGCACAATTAAGGGTTCCGTAGTTGAAATGAATTTATCTCAAAAACAAACTTAACTTTGTAGTTAAAAAACCTGTTCTCCCATACATCGATAGACGCCACGGTCAATTATAGCTGCTATATATAACTATAGCTTATAACCGCAATTTTATTTATTATGTAATAAAACTAAAATACAACGATTTTCAGACTTTTTCCTTTACTTGTGCCCTAGGACCTTGCTTCTTGCCAAATTTCATAATTCTAGGTCAACGGGAAGTACCCTATATTATTAGATTTATTTGCGAGTATCAAACTAAATTGCATAAATCACCGTATTTTTTTTGCGTTGACTTAGAAGCTTAATTTTTTAGAACTCCAAGGGACTGTAGACCTACTTATTTGATATTAATTTCAACTTGATACCTCCACGCGTTCCTCAGAAAAAGGGTCTTGACAGACTGACAGACAAACAGACAACGAAGTCCAAAAGAATCCTATAATGGTTCCGTGTTTTCCTTTAGAGGTACGAAACCCTAAAAAGGTTCGCACCAATATTGTTATTTCCAGAAGCTACTTACTTCGTAACGTTAAAACTGTTTTGAACTAAACCTCATTTTGTTTATTAACTAAACAGTGACTAAACATTTGATGGAAAATTTATAATACAATGAGAAAACCTACATTGACGAGACCCAACACACCTAGAGTTTTCCTAGGTAATCAGGAATACACATCGGGGCCTAAAATGGACGCTTTGGCAGAATCTTAAAATATGATCTGCGTACAATTCATACATCCCGCAATCCATCTGTTTGACAGCTCCTATTTGATATTAGACTTCATTATAGCTATTCATAATTTGCGGACCATTTTACGAAATTCCATAAAAAACTGACAAACGGGTTATGAACACGCAGATCATATTATGATTCTGTCAAAGCGTCCAATTTAGGCCCCCTCATCTAAATCATGAAAAGTGAATTATGTTTATTCAATGTCTGAAAATATTAGGATGTACCCTATGTTTTGCTACAAGGGTTGGCACGGAAATCATCTTAGCGCGGGTTGAGCCTCCGCAGAAGCTCAGGTTAACGGAGGCAAGGTGAAGGTGGAAAAAAAGAAAAAAAGATTAATTAAACATTTATTGTAGAAAAACATCTAACTATCAAAATTCAGAAGGGGCAAATTATATTTTACAAACAACAGCTTTGCGGCTTTGTCATCTTCTATGAGATTTCTATGTGATTCATAATTTAAACCGGCTCCACTAAAAAGTTGTTCACTGGATACAGAGCCTGGCGGTGGTGACAAATAAGTGCGCACGATTGGAGCAAAAACTTGAAATTTCGCGTTAAATCTCCACCACATTAAAGGGTCTTCGTTTAGTTGGAGCCGATTTTCCTTATTATAGTCATTTATTAATGATTTCCATTTCATGAGCTTGTTATTAGTGACAGTGGTGTCATAGTCCACTTCCTCTTCATCATCACTGCTGTTTTTCAGCAGGTCCTTCAGATTTGAATTTACAGTTTGCGTCGGCGGTAATACCTGGGAGCTTGTGCATGGTTCATCGTCCGTTTGATTCCATTCAATACTGGATTTCGTGGAAGCAGAAGCTCCGCCGTCATTAATTCCACTTGCAGCTGTTGCAGGACCCAAGTCATGCACCGTTAACAAGCGTAATAGTTCGAACAGAACTTGTTCCTTAATTATTTCATTAAAAAACTTTAACTTATACCTAGGGTCCAGATACGTCGCAAGCGAATACAGTGTGTTGCTTTGAAGGTCACAGAATCTTGAATTAATGTCTTCGATTACTTTTTTTATCATGTTTTTGAAATCCAGATTTGTGTCAGATTTGTCTCTTTCTATCTGCAATGTATGCTTCAGTCCGTGTATCAGTGGAATCACTGATGATATGCAAGTTTTTGTATCGCTTAGATTCCTCATTATTTCTTCGAAAGGATTCAATATTGCTTCTATTTTACTTAGGCACGCCCATTCTTTTGGGGAAATTTGTGGAATACTGTGATTGCTGGTATACTGGCAAATAGAGTCTTTGATCCTCAACAACCGCTCGATCATAAGGAAAGTGCTGCTACATCTAAAATTAAAGATACAATGAAATTATAGTAAGAAAACAATTTTAAGCGGATAAGTGACTGCTCTAGAAAATATCAAAACATTTAACAGGAGAAATTCTAAATTAATTTAAAAAAGGGGTTTTCAATATCCTTACCAAAATTATAAATGCGAAAGTGAGTTTGTTTGTTTATTACGCTTTCACGCTAAAATGGCTGAATGGATTTGAATGAAATTTGGCACATGGATAGACCATGACCTGGATTAGGACATAGCTAATCCCACGGTATTAAAACTTATGCAGGTGAAACCGCGGGACGCAGCTAGTTGGTTATACTCGTATACATATAAATAAAAACATACCTGGTACCGCAGTCCTGAATCACGCGAAGTGCGGGTTGATTTAGTTGCTCCATCTGAATTTTAATCAAATCATCATGGGCTATTTGAGAGTGTATAAAATGCCCCGATATCCTCTTGCATTTTGCAATTAAGTCCCTTACTTCACGGTTTTCGAGAGCAGAACGAACACACATTTGCAATTGGCGGACTGTGCAATTGACATCAGGTATATTGGCCATAAGCATTGCTCTGGCCATATTTGAGCCGCCATCATGAATAAAGCAATGCAATTGCTCGACATCAATGTCCCACCCCAGCAGCATCATATTGAAATGGTCCCAAATGATATCGCCGATATGGCGGTCATAGGGTGAGCAGCATTCTAAAACAATTTGAATTCGAGTGAAGTCTTCTGTAATCCCGTGTGCCGTTAAACTCAAAAGCGACGCATTGGCACATGGCTCCGACCATATGTCGGTGGTGAATGATAGTTTAGGAAATTGTTTGAGCATTTGACCGATTTTTGTTGCCACTTTAGTAAAAATTTTGTCACAAATATGGTCAGTAAAAAATTTACTCCCTCTTAACTGATAATTTGGTAATGCCGTTTGCATTACTTGACGAAAACCAATGCCTTCAACAAAATTCAATGGCAGATTCTGTAATGCAATCATTTCTCCAATTACGTCGTCCATTTTTTTTGCTTTAACATGTGTTGTATTCCACAGTTGATTTTTTTTCGTAGATTCTTCTTTGGCCCCTTGCTTTTCTGCTTGTTTTAATGGTGTCACTGGTGATGGTAACCGATTCACTTTTAACATTTCTCGTTGTTCTTCCAATTTACAAAATTCTTGATATATTTCTTTATGCATAGATTTCAAATGCCCTTTCAATGATGTTGTAGTGCGGCCTTTTCTTGAATAATTTTTGCAACAGGCTTTGCATTTTGCATGATCATTACCTATTTGTACAAAATACTGCCAAATATCACTTGTTTTTGGCTTCATCACGCGATTTAAGTGGGTGTAACTGATATTTAATACGCAACAAAATGCGACTTATCAACACGACGCGATGGCGGGCGAGCTGAGTGTACATTGAGGTCATGTGGCGTCCCCCTCCGCCCGCTCCCCGCACTCCCCACCACCATTCGGAGCGTCACGCGCATGCGCAGTCGCGTAGCGTCGCACGCAGATGTCAACAAACTTCCGCTCCGTTATAACTCCCGTTAACCTTGCGGAGGCGGAGGTGGAGGGACGCTTGATTGCGGATGTTGTGCACTTGTGGAGCCGCGGTTTTTATTCTCAAATTCCGTTATTAAAATACTTCTATGAATCATGATTTGATGACTCGAACTGCCAACAATGCTGGCTTGTATATGTATAAATGCCCCTGGGCGCGGTGTGCTGTCCTGGAAATATTGTATCGGTATTTGAGTTTAGTTTTTCCGTCTTCGATTTTAGTATTAGGTACTTAGTTGTGCTATAACATTTTATTGTTTGGTGAATGATTATAGTTTTATTCATGTCATCTAGAATAATTTTGTAGAATATTCAATTATTCTGAAAAAAAAAACTGTTTTATTTTATTTTATAGTGTTTAGACATCGATATCCATCACGTCTGAGAAAACAATATTTCTTAAACAGATTTTTTTTTTTTAAACTTCATCAAATTAATAAACGTTTTGTTTTATCATGTTAAGATATCGATACCATCACATCTGCGGAGTTTCACTATCAAATTTAATCTGACCCTGTATAAATCGAATTCTAAATTAAAATATTAATTATTGTATAATAGACTTCTGTGAAAAAATTCAAAATTCATGACGGTAGTTTATACAACGAAATTAAAAGGAAAACTATCACAGCTAAGTAGACTTCACAAGTTAACGAGTAATAGTTGACCAAATTACATTTGAAGTTGAAGAATTGACCGTGACGTATATCGATTTAAGGCTTCTACAGACCGGCGCGACTCGCGACGAGACACGAAGGCGCCGCTCGTCGCGCGACACGCGGGGCCGTTGTGTCGAGTCGCGTGTCGGTCTGTAGAAGCCTTTATGGGAGAACATGTTTTTCAGCTACAATGTTAAGTTTGTTTTTAGGATAAATTCATCCCAACTACGGAACCCTTCATAGTGCGTGGTTCGACTTGCAGTTCGCCGGTATTTAACATAAACATGTTATGTTACATCACGCCTGTAATCCGCGAAGGGCTAGGCAGTGGCAATGTACAACTACATTTCGCCAGACAATAGGGGCGAGCCTATTGCCATTAACCGGGCAGTAATCTAGACTTGGGCTACATAGTATAAAACAAAGTCGCTTCCCGCTTCCCGTCTGTCCCTATGTATGCTTAGATCTTTAAAACTACGCAACGGATTTTGATGCGGTTTTTTTAATAGATAGAGTGATTCAAGAGGAAGGTTTATATGTTTAGAAAATGCCACGCGGGCATGAAAAATTTCAAGCAACATTAATAATAATAGTAATAATTCTACAGACCGTATTTCAGTCATGGCAGTCAATTTCAACGAAGACTAGCCTTCGGCGCGGGAGATATTAAAGTGTACACACGGCTACACATCAAGCTATACATTTCCAGTATACGCTGACCTCTAATTGTACGGAAATCCTATACAATGCAAGATAAGCTTATACTGGAAATGTATAACTTGAGGTGTAGCCGTGTGTACAAGTGTGTGCGTAAAATACAAAAAAAATTGTCAAGTGTGAGTCGGACTCGCACGATCAATCTCAACGAAGACTGGCCTTCGGCGCGGAAGATATTATAGTATACACACGGCTACACATCAAGCTATACATTTCCAGTATACGCTGACCTGACCTCGCATTGTACGGAAATCCTATACAATGCAAGATCAGCTTATACTGGAAACTATAGCTCGAGGTGTAGCCGTGTGTACAAGTGTGTGCGTAAAATACAAAAAAATGTCAAGTGCGAGTCGGACTCGCACACGAAAGGGTTCCGTACCACCCCGTACAAATTAAACAATACGTTTTTTAATAAGTAAAAAAACACGTTTCTTATAAGGGTTTTTTTACTTTATTTTTTGTTAAGCTGCAATAGAAATATACAATCTGTGAAAATTTCAACCGTCTAACTATTACGGTTCATGAGGTATAACCTGCTGACAGACAGACGGATGGACAGTGAAGGCTTTTAGGGTTTCGTTTGGCACCCTTCTAGAAAGGAACCCTAAAAAGTAATTGTACAAAATAATACAAATTAATAGTAACAAAAAAAGAACAATAACAATAAAAAAGACAATATAAAAAATAACTAAAAATTATGATTTGGATACTATGATTTTTTTAAACTAAACTCGTTCTGATTTTGATAAACCAGCTTACCATACATACTTAACTAAGTCACAGGTATTCCTAGTTTAGGAGTCAAGGTTTAAAATTTTGAGCGCCTTTAATTATTGTGAACTTTAGCTGGATTTAAGCATATTGTAAGGACCTGTTTTAATAAAGTATATATTATTATTTTTATTATACATTTATTCAGCGAGCACCACAAGTTCCGTCAATGAAATATTCATATATTTCCACGGCTAACGCAATTACTAACGACTTATAATCAATCTCTGTCGCGCCTGTACTCCTGTTCATTGCTTAGGTGATTAGAATTTTAACATGTAGCCCTGATGTAGCCCATGTAGGCAAAAAAAATTGCATTACGCCGTACTTATTGATTTTCGTTTATTCTTAACTAGCTGCTGCCCGCGGCTTGGCCCGTGTGACATTTTCTAAAATAAAAGTAGAAACTTAAGTTACTCTTTAAAACATCAGCTATCTGCCAATGAAAGTCTCATGACAATCGGTCCAGCCGTTTCGGAGATTAGGTGGATCAAACAGACAGCCAGGCGAAATTTTTGCAAATTGGTTTTTTGATAATAAGTACCGTATAAACTTTCTTAAGCTTATAGTAAAAAGCTGTTCTTTTGAAATTACAAACAGACATTTTCATTTTATTTATTTGTACCTATGTATTGTATTGTTTGTTATCTATATAACAAACAATACCAAAGTCAAAGGCCACGAAAGAAAAATAATAAAAAAGTTTTAAAATCTAAACTATTTTAGATTTTAAAACTTTTTTATTATTTTTCTTTCGTGGCCTTTGAGTTTGGTATACCATGTAACATTTTTATAATGGGCATTTAAGGTGGATCCGACAACGTGGACACTGATAGTCGGGCTGGTCCACAAATTCAAGGTCACTCAGCGTGCTATGGAGCGGGCTATGCTCGGAGATTCTCTGAAGGATAAGATCAAAAATGAAGTTATCCGGAAGAGAACCGGAGTTACCATCATAGCCTGCAGAGTAAGCAAGCTGAAGTGGCAGTGGGCTGACCATGTTAGTCGAAGGATCGATGGCCGGTGGAGCAGACGAGTTCTGGAGTGGAGATCGCGGTAGCAAAATTCAAAACTTCTTAGGTCAGTGTCAGGTTGTATCTCGGTCAAAACATGATTCGCGACCATAAAAAATATGTACCTATTCACAAATTTGTAATCATTGAAATCATCATCATCAATCATGATCAGCTCTCCCAAGGCGGGGGCGGGTTTCTATTCAAAAAGGAACTCACTAGCAGCGTTGTGGAAATCTGTAGTGAAGAGACACGGGTAGCGTACCTTGTACTGAAACTCACTGAAAGGTACAACTTGAAAGTGATACAGGTATATGCGCCGACTTCAAAATGCTCTGACGAGACAGCCGAAGCCATGTACGAGGATATTGCCAAAGCTATGCACAGTACGACAAAGGCCCACTATGACGTTGTTAAGGGGGACTTCAATGCCAAAGTGGGAGTAAAAGAACGCGGTGAATCGAAAGTCGGACCGTTCGATTTGCAGGAATCACAGAGGGCAAATGCTGGTCAACTTTTTAGAGTCGCAGGGGAAATAGGTAATTGCATACACAAGAAAGAGAAGCGCGATGACACAACGCTTCTAATTTATTGCAAAATATCAAACAATTATCTATTTACTCCAAAATGAGTTTAGTAATCGAAAATAAAAAACAACCAAGTTCGGCATTCAAATACGACGTTCTTATTATTAATTAAATACCAACCGTACGATATTTAATACAAATATTTTGGATTGGAACTCAAAGTAAAAGGTTAGTTTACCGTTAATTTACCACAATCTATATTATAGATTTGGATTTTTTTTCGTTTAAGACAAGCTTACTTAGATCATTTGCCTCATGTCAGCGCCTGTTGAGCTACACGATTACTGACAAATGCTTGCACTACCCGGACAGGTCTATATAAATTTGTGTGGTTCTTTCTTCACAAGACCATTTCATGTGATCTGACCAAGATTATGTCTGGACTTTAAAAGAGGCTTTGAACCCTAAGTTTGTTTCACCTTTTCATCTCAGATAGGAAATGTCTACTCCATCTAGCTTATTTTTAGGGTTCTGTACCAAAATGGTAAAAAGGAACCCTTATGGTGAGACTAAGTCTGTCTGTCTGTCACACCTGGATATCTCAAGTACTACTAATGCTATCAACTTGAAATTTAGAATAGTTTTAGATGACGTTTGGCCAACTATTTTACAAACAACAAAGAAATTAAAAAAAATATATCTTTTATGCAAAAGGGGTCTTATA
The DNA here is from genome assembly GCA_948098905.1 of Tiliacea aurago. Lineage (NCBI taxonomy): Eukaryota > Metazoa > Arthropoda > Insecta > Lepidoptera > Noctuidae > Tiliacea > Tiliacea aurago. The sequence continues at coordinate 23,060,808 of OX402592.1, read as the reverse complement.
AATTTTAAGTGGTGCTACTAGGGCATGTGGGGTATCGTATGAAAGAACGCTGTTTGCACATTCTTAAACATTTTGTTACTTTTTTTTTGGCAGCATAGTTTCCGACTTTTCATGAAAAATGTAACAAAAAATACCGTTCCCCCCCCCCCTTATCTCCAAAGTTTGCATAGATAAAAATTTGAAATTATTCTATGTGATAGAAGTGTATGTAAAGATTACAGGAAAAATAAAACGATGTCTCTAAATAGCACAGTTTTTCAGAAATCATCAAACATCATATATACGTACGGAACCCTCAGTGTGCGAGTCCGACTCGCTCTTGACCGGTTTTTGAATATGATGTGTAAAAGTGATTCCGATAACTTATTTACAGATTAAACAATTTCATTTAATTTCAGGGAAATTGATTAATTAGCAATTACTATCAGCTTAAATTGCCCATAGATTCAAATCACAACTCAGTCATTCTTTGTCAACTGGATGATATGGCTATGACACTACAGATTGACGTAGTGTGTCAGTCTGCTAAACAATCAAGTTCCCTGACTGTACAAGGTGTGACCTACATTGATGTCAAAAAGTTCCAACGCTCCGAAGTTGCTTAACCTTGAACAAAGTTGATCAGAACACTCATTAAGATGAAAAATATCAGTCTTCCTCAATGAAGCTTAATTATCTTTCGGTAATTAACTAGTAAGATTATCGTAATGTAAATCTGGTAACATTAATAGTGGTATTGGCAGCGATCCAAACACTTAATGTAATTGTTTGTATATGGAAGGGGACCTTGCCATGTACTCTTTGCCTTTTTTGGCAGTAAAATTGCTGTAGTGGCTTAGATTATAGAGAGCTGGATATGTTTTAGTGACATTTTTTTTTTTTGAGTTGGTAATTATCAAATAACTTCTCCCGCTTTGGGCGGAGTGGGCAGTGTAGTGAAGTGTCAGACTTTTACTGACTAAAACCCAGCCGTGTTCCTTCCGTTGCCTGTGTGCCAGGGCCATGATATCCCATTCGGAAAAACTCGCAACCCTGGCAGGCATTGGTCTTAACGGACCCCGTCAGTTGGTGCTGACCTCTCTTTGAGGCGCGCGTGAAACACAACGCGCCGTCGACCCGGGCCTGGTCCTTATCGGACGGCGAGCTACCCATCGCTATGTTTTAGTGACCTTGGTTGTGAAATTAAACATAAACATGAATTGACTGATAAACAGAACTTTAAGAAACGTAAATTAACAATTCGTCAAAGAATCATGACAAGAGCAGTGGTAGCTCAGTAGAAACGGTCGCAACTTAAGAGTTGTAGGTCATCGGTGCGGACCCAGGCAGGCGCTGTACTTTGTGCAAATAATTTCATCACCACTGCTCTCAAAACGGTGAAGGAAAATATTGTGAGGAACCCGGCATGTCCTAAAACTAAGAAGCAGGCCTTGGATACCAATTAATTTTCTATGTAACCTTAACCGTTACTTTATTGGTTTTCGAACATATTTCGTTTTATTTAATATTTTGTTACAAAATGAATGTTGAACTCATTTTGATGAAGCAATCTTTGAAGCTTAATATCAATTGTATCAAAAATATTTTGGATCTTCGGAAATAAAAAATATCCGGTTTCAAGCCCTGCTAAGAAGACATGTGACATCCACCAACCCGTACTGGGCCCACGTGGTGGTTAACAGCTGTTCCCCTCTCACAGTAAGGAGCCCTGTGTCCCAGTTGTGGGAACATTATAGGCTGAATATGCTTACGCTAAGGAATTTTGGGAACGAAATATTGTATTTTATAGTTATTTATCCCAGCTGTCTATCCCGTGCGTTGCATCTGCCATGTTTTGTCTCTGCATCACCTTAAGGTTGACTGGTAGAAAATGCCTCAGGCATTAAGTCCGCCTTTATACAGTGTATTTTTTACTAAAGTACTAAAGTTTTAATAAATAAATAAATACTGTATTTTTTATATTCTCCCCGTCTGATGTTTCCTCCTCCATGCATAACCAAAAAGGTGGACGATGTTGATTATAAGGCAAGCTGGTACAGTTGTATTGTATAACTTTCAGTCTAACCAGATGCAGTATGAGTTTTTTTTTAATCTGCTATCGGCTTTCAGCCATAACCAGATGTTTTCAATTGGGTTGGGTGCGATTCCATTAAGCAGCACCGTATCAGTTGGTAGAGACTAAATAGTTAGTTTCTCTGGTCTATGTCTAGTAGATATTTGCCATCTTTTTAGGCGAGTGTTATCTTTCGGTCGAGTTAATAGGTTCTTAGCCAATTCATTTGTGTGTTTATTGAGTCTTTCTTTGTATCTCTTGCTTATTTTACAGGTTTCTTCCTTTACGCTCAGTATCTCCAAGTATTCATGTATTTCCGTGTTTCTTACGAAACAGTGTGCACTTGAAGAGTATGATATTTGGAGTTTTTATTTCTAGTCATAGACGTGCAGTTTTAGTTGATCAGCGGGTAATACCAATTGTTCAACTATTCATAGTTAAGGAGTTACCAGTTGAGCCGTTGGTATTACCCACTGCTCAACTATGTGCAGTTCAGCAATCTAGTTGACCTTGAGCTGACCTAGAGTAGTATGGAATTTCAATAGAATGCAAGGTCAGCTTATACTAGATTTTTTTACCACAGACGTGCGGCCTAGTTTACTATCTCCTTATTACCTGAACCTGATGGCGATCTTGGTTTTCTCGTATCGCCACGAGCTATACGTTAAGTAATAGTGTTGTAGAACAATTTGTTAGTCAGCAAGCGACCCGACTGCTCAATAGTTCACCGGTCATTCTAGCATAGATAGTAACGCCATCAATGTCTTTATTTGAGTACTAAGTTTGGTTTTGACGTCTTGTCATTTTTGACAGATTCAATAAATTCAATAGTTTAAACTTCACTATTACAATAGATGCCGCTTGTTTTTTATAGTTTATTTCCAAATGTGCTGCTGTAGAAGGGAGCTGAATACCAATATTTTACAAAAGTGCATAAGTGAGTATTGGAACAAAAAAATCTACTTTTCCAAAAACTTTACTTATCCAGACTTCAACATTCTAAGTAGGTACTGGTGATTTTCCTTAGCCAGTACATACTCAGTATCTTAAGATACTACTTCTGACATGAATTAAATCTCTGAAATATAAGATTTCTATAGATCTGGATAACAATGGCATTTTTGGGACACATTGGGTAAAAATCTATTAAGATAGCGGTTATTTGTCAAGTACCCTTCTTTATGGTGGTTATAAAATGTTATGATAATATGGACAAGAAATATTAAAGTTTAATACATTTTCATAACCCAGTGGTAACAAGCAGGCGCTTTACTTTGTGTAAATAGTTTCAACACCACTGCTCTCAAAACGGTGAAGGAAAAAATCGTGAGGAAACCGGTATGACCTATAGCCAAAAATTTGAAGACATGTTGTCACATCTACCAACCCGCACTGGGCCGCGTGGTACATTACGGCCCACTCCCTCAGCGTGCCGAGCACGGGTGTGCCAAGACATGATAAATATTGTCATGTCAATTTGTACCAGCATTTTACGACAAACCAGTTTTATCGCTCAAACTGTGATAAAATGTGTGACTCAAGTCATATTACAGTAGGCCGTGCTCGCCCCGCTGGAGGAGAGGAGGCGTCTGATTATGTTTATGTGTTACATTTTCATAGTATCGCCGGGTAGCGTATACGAGCGACGATACATTAGTGGACGGAAATAGGCAATCCTCGATGCGTCGTGATTATTCGTGAAGTGTCAAAATGAAAGGGCCGTGGTTGAAGATACTAATTATTATTGGTGTTAATTTGGTGTAAATTGTATTGTATTTAGTCTAAGCCACAGGAAAAGGCTCGTCCCCTGCCATACAGGATGTCCTAGTTCAGGGGGCGAGACCTCATTGATGTAACGTGTACCGCAGTTTGGAAATAAAATTACTATTTTATTTTAGTTCCGTGTGGTGCCGGACGTAAAGAATAGCAGCATCCTATTTCTTCCCATGGGTGTTTAAAAGACGACTAAGGGACTTACTAGAGAATGGGCAGCAGCGTTCTCTATGTTTTTTAACACCTTAATGCGATCCCCAACCAGCCTGCCAAACGTGGTGATTATGACAACCCTCCCCTATTGGGGGAGGCCTATGTCCAGCAGTGGACGTCTTTCAGCTGAAATAATGATGAATGATTATTATATTTTTCACATTCAGCACATAAAATTACAAATCTTGATGTTTTGAGACACGTGTTTCAAGAAGGCACAGGGAGAACATGTGAAAGCAGCACATTCGGAAATAAACTACAAAAAACAAGCGGCATCTATTGTAATAGTGAAGTTTAAACTTGATCATTTTTGACAGATTCAATAAAACGTTTGGTTTTGACGTCTTGTCATTTTTGACAGATTCAATAAATTCAATAGTTTAAACTATTGAATGTATTGAATCTGTCAAAAATGACAAGACGTCAAAACCAAACGTAGTACACAAATAATGATATAGATGGCATTACTATCTTTGCTAGTATGACCGGTGAACTATTGGGCAGTGGGGTCGCTTGCTGACTAACAAATTGTTCTACAACACTATTACATACTTAACGTATAGCTCGTGGCGACATGAGAAAATAAAGATCGTCATCAGGTTCAGGTAACAATAAGGAGATAGTAAACTAGGCCGCACATCTGTGGTAACAAATCCAGTATAAGCTGGTCTTGCATTCTATTGAAATTACATACTACGCTAGGCCAGCTCAAGGACAAAACGTTACCACCGACGCCGACGTGGTCTACTGACCTATTGGATACCACTCTGAGCAAATGAGTTGATGAAGGCACGCTTAACGTCATCAGTCTCAACACTCACTATTACCGCACCGCTCCGACGCAGCTTAAACTTGTCATTCAAGTTTGGATTTTAAATCAAATGTATTTAAGTATATTTTACGACGACGCAAGCAGCCCGGTCCCAGGTGAAGAAACGCCTGCACCTAGCGCCTGTTGGTTGGTACTAGTGGTCACCGGGTGGACGGCGAGGCACAATGCATACCGCTTGCAGGCGTTTCATCGCCAGGAGGCGGGCTGCTCGCTTGAAGCGCGTGGGTGGCGCGCCGTATGACGGTTAGCGTAGCGCACTGCCCGCGAGCTGTCCACTATTCTGTTGAGTCATCGTAAAATAGACTTTAAATCGTTTGATTTTAAATCCAAACTTGAATGACAAGTTATTTGCTGTGTCGGAGCGGTGCTGTTATAATGAGTGTTGAGCTCTCAGCACCAGCATCCGGACGACTGGCTGAGGTATTGCACTAACGTTTACGACGACTAACTAATATTAGGTATGTAATTATAATATGTTTATTTTTATTATGTTATTTCATTCATCTATTTTATTTCATTTCATTTATTTCCTAATCTATCCGTGTCATCACAGCGGGCTCTATCAGAATACCAGCGCTGCGACACTTATTTTTAAGCGCCGCAGCATCATGCTGAGATACGGGTTTTTTGGCCTCGTACAGGACTTTGTTTTTATTTACTTTGTTTAATTTTTGGTTTTGTTCTATTTTTTGTTTCTATGATTGTGTTTTATTTAATTTGTGATCTGTGCGAGTCCCAATAAATGTTTTTTCTTTCTTTATTTCTTTGTATGTATTTTTTAGTGTCAACTAAAATCTAAAAAGTAAAAAACATGGGCAAAAGACCTTGTAACTTGACCGTCAGGCTAAAATAAACAACTCGCTTCTCCTATGCAAAGAATGTATGTATTTCCTCAATCCTCTCCAGATTATATGTGTCCAAGTTACTGTCGTCCCACATAAAAAGCGAACTTTATTATATCCGAGACCCTTTACTTTTTAAAGTGAACACTTTTCCTTTAGCGACCTTTCCTTAAGGGCGACCCACATCAGCCCTAAGGCGGCCTCTGCACCGGCAACAAGTTTATACAATATTTTTATTGCGCAATCCTAACTTTAATATTATAATTGCAAAAGTGAGTTTGTTTGTTTGTTACTCTTTCATGCTAAAAGGGCTGAATGAATCGTTATGAAATTTGACAGCTATGTAGCCTGGGACCGGATCGGAGACGAAGTCACTCCTTGCACTCAGAACAATTATTTTCCCACACAACTGACCAGTGATACGCGGACTCCATTGACGGCTCATCAGCTTCAATGTTTTCGCGCAAGCAAGACCTGGGGCTGCATTCTCAACATAGATAGTTTAGAGGTATGAGGAACAGGGTGTAAAGTTCACTCATACTCTATAGAAAAGGGAGGATCCTCCGACCAGACCGGTGTTGATTCTGGTGGGCAAAAGCCCAATGATTGATGTCGGGATGTTGTATATATGCTAGTCGCGCGCTAAACTCTGCTTGCGCGATGTAGGATTTTGCGTGACGTCAGTGTGACGCGTAGTTCGCATGTGCAGCTATCAGCTATCTCTATACGTCCGAATTCGTTCGCAAAGTCCTAATGGGCTCTCTAGACGGTCAAAATTGTTTGACAAGATTGTGATTTTTTCGTGCTTGTCAAGCAATTTTAGCTGTCTAGGGACCCCATTAGAACTTTGCGAACGTATTCGGTCGTAAAGCGATCGCTATCTATGTCGGGACTTCAGGTCCTGCCTAGAGTAGGAATAGTAAAATATTTCCAGGTGTAGGGTTAAAATATGGTACAATATAATTGGAAGTCGGATCAAGGCCTGACCTCACTTTGTGCTGATTGGTGTTTGAAATTGTGTTCTAATTTACATAACATATAATTGTAATATTTCGTAAAAAAAAGTATTTCAGTAATGCACTTGCTACAAAATAACTATAATGATGAGAAATTATTGACATCTTTTCTCATTATAATTATGGTGCACGTGACATTCGAGATATTGTACAATAGGTACTACTGTAGGTCCGCCTTAGATTGAACAAAAAACCTTCAAATACGTCGACCTCTTCTTAAAATCATTCCACTTGGTCGGGTTCAGTTCAGATACTACAATAGTTATCTTCTTGGGTTCCATTAACGCTAAAAGTTTAATATATCATCTGTATTGATGCAGCTGCCATTTCGTCTTTATGGCTTGGTTGACCAAAATTATGGGTGATAAAATTAGGAGTATTTTATTCTATGTTTTACGTAGTATGGTGCTGAATTCCGGTCATTAACGCAAAGTGTGTGGCATTACTACAAATCGTACTCTTGTTGAAACAATAAAAATAAACCTCTTTGCACTTAACTGAGATCGTTATTTGGTTGGCCAATATATTCTTTGCACATAAAAAATCGAGTTGAAACAAAAGCTTAGAAAAATTGTTGCAAAATTCAACGTTCTCACTTTACATAACATAATCAGTCTATAATGTACCCACTGCTGGGAAACAGGGCTCCTCTCGGTGAGAGGGAGTGGGGTAGGTAATAATATTAATAATAATTTATATTAATAATAATAATCGTATAAAAAAAATATATAATTATACTTATAAAAAATATATAAAAATATAATATAATATTATACAGGGTGTTTGGTGCATCGTGTGCCAAATTAAAATGATCGACTGAAGGGGTCATCCGCTAGCCTTTCAGACCCCTTAACACCCCTCATGCTCTGTGGATTTTTTTTTATCGACTTTTTATTGTTTTCCAAAAAAAAGACCCAAATTTTACATTCAAATACAGATTAAAAAAAAAATATAAGGCGTAGACTCTGAATTTTAATTTTATTTCGATGTGTATTGTTTAAGAATACTTTTAAATACAAAACTAGTGATATTAGTCACCTAGTTTTTTTTTTAATTCACTCGCAAAGGTAAAACTTAAATTAAAGCTGTACATGTTACAGCTATTTATAAGGCTACAAAAAAAAAACAAAAAGCGACCGGGATCTTCCAACTCCCTCATTAATTCTCCAGTCTATCCTCTTTCTAATGATGTGCCACATGCCATAAAAGTATTTTAACAACTTTGTGAATTCGCTAGAATTGTGAATCAAGTCACGTAAAACTACATTCCAAATTCTAATGAAAAAATATTTATTGCGGAACTGTTACTTGAGAAAGAGGTAAAATTTGTTTTCACACTCTTTCACAGTAAAATCTATCTTCTATCTCTTTCTTGCATACCTTAAATCGGTTTGAACAAATCGCGCCGCCCGACCCGCAATTTTTTTAGTCGAGACATGACTGCCTCTGCTACCTAACGTGTGTGCTAGTTCACCATACTCCGCGATTCTTTTATTACTTTGTTATCGTTAAGTTTTGCTGGTTCTTGTTACATTTGTTTAATTTTTGTTGTTATTGTTAAACTTTGAGTTTTTTGTTATTGCAATGGCGACATTCTCTAACGAAGAATATGCGGACATCATGATGGCTTACGGAGCCGCTAATGGCGTCGCTCGTGCAGCGCAACGACTTTACCAGGAACGCTTTCCTGGTAGACGATTACCTGGCCGCAGAGTCTTCCAAGACACATACCGACGCATACGCGAGACTGGCAGTGTTACTTTTAATGAACCAAGGGGCCATATTGTGCGACATAATGTTGAAGTAGACGAGAGAATACTGGCACTTTTTGAGGAAGACCCTACAAGAAGCATTAGAAATGTGGCATCACATCTTGATATTTCAATATGGAAAGTGTGGAAAGTACTTCGTCAAAACAAAAAGCATCCATTCCTTTACACTCCGGTGTAAGGTACGTAATTTTAAACTAACTTTAAACCCGTGCAAGCTTTGTTTGACCTTGCCTTTGTTTAGCAGGTAATGGGTATGGTATGGCGTCACTTCCAGGTAGTGAATCTATTAGCACGAACAGCGGGTCCTTTCTTGTGGAATTACTTATTGCCCAAGAGAAATTTAAAAGAGTTTTTTGTTTGTTTCAGGTCTTGAGGGTGGCGACTTTGAGAGACGAGTGGCTTTTTGTCGGTTTCTTTTACACACGGATGTGGATGATCCTGATTTTTTAAAAAGAATACTGTGGACGGATGAATCCAAATTTACCAAGGATGGGATCCTCAATTTACACAATTTGCACCACTGGACAACGAAAACGCAAAACCCACGTATTAAAAGACAGAAATCTTCTCAAAGAAGGTTTAGTGTAAACGGTTGGGCAGGAGTGATTGGGAATCAGGTAATTGGACCGCATTACCTGCCCGATAATCTCAATGGCGAAGACTACCTGGAATTCCTACAAAATGACCTGCCCGAATTAGTGACCGATGTGCCCGTATTTAATGAACGTGTGCCCATTGTATTTTAAAATGACGGCTGTCCCGCGCATTGGCGATTGACTGTGAGGGAATATCTCGACAATGTGTTCCCCAATGCATGGATTGAACGCGATGGCCCTATTCCATGGCCGCCACGTTCCCCAGATCTAACTCCGTTAGACATATAAAATTTGAGGGTTTCCCTCGATTTCCATGGAAACTTTTCATCAGATTCTGATTTAGTGGCAATGGAACCACCTCGGAAGTATACCCTTTTCAAACAAAAAAAGAATTTTCAAAATCGGTTCATAAATGCCGGAGTAATCGCATAACAAACATACAAAAAAAAAAAAACATACAGCCGAATTGAGAACCTCCTTTTTGGAAGTCGGTTAAAAAGGGAATGACACACAAATTAAAATTACATCGATTTTCATATTTCAATTGGCCGTATGCACACATTGCACACGTCATTACTAAATATACATACAGATTACGTGGGACTCCTGTTGTACCTTCTTTGGCTTTGCCGTAGTGGGTTAATAAAATAGCTTATGCAAAATATGTCGTGTCTGATGACCTTTTATAATGTCTGAGTCTATGAAAATGTTTCTTATTGGATAGCTCCATTACTGCAAGAACCGATGGTTGTGGTACCACAATGTTTTCTTTTAATTCTACGCTACGGAACCACAAACAAACTACCGTACCCTGCTCACTTCTATTTCCAGTATTTTCTTTCAGTTTGCGGTCATTTCCTCGAATTGAAGGATTTTCTTTAATTCCCTTTGAACGGAGTAGGAAGAGGAATTGTGTTGTCTGAAATATATACTCTACCGTACTACATTACTGCGTAAAATACAGTGCAGGAGAAACAAACAGCTTTGTACTTTTATCTGTTAAGTACAGAAAAAACTGGTAATTCAAGCAAAACGCTACTTTTCTGTTAGAGCCATTTATTTATTTGTAACTTTAATTAACACGGTTAAACCAATTACAATAATTAAAGGCAGAGACACATACACATAGAAACGAAAATATAAAATTTTAAAATTCTGGTAAAAACAATATAAAAAAAGAAATTAAAAACAAAAAAAAAAGAATACTTTCATGAATCCCTCTCACAGTATCTCAGGCATGCTAATAAAATCTTCGTCCATTCATCCACAAACAGATCGTTTTTTGGATTAGAATCCAAGAGATCATTAAGCGCGACCAGAGTGCGAGGTACTGGGGACTTAGCACGCGAAACGGTGCGACATGGAGGCACAGCAAACAGCCTGTGGTTTCTGCCGCGGCAGTAATTGTCTGGGACAAAGAAACGAACCAGCACAGCATGCAGGTCAGGTGCGTCAATAGTGCCACGGAGCGTCTTGCAGGCTATCGTGAGCTGATCTCGTGCCATAATTAAATGAAGACTGTTCTATATACTACACGGATCGCCACGCTCCAGTTTACGCCTGTTTCCTTGATCTGAGCAACGTTCCTACGACATGTTATGGAGAAAGCTGGAAGAGGTAAATTTGCCGCCAGAGGTGACAAATACTCTAAAATACTTATATGGAAACCAAGTCAATAGTGTGAGATGAGCGGGTGCCCTGTCTAAGCTGTATGGGTTGGAGTGCGGGGTGAGGTAGGGGAGGTTATGCTCGCCTACGCTATTCAACCTATACGTGAATGAATTCTGATTGGCGCGCTTAGCAGCATGCGTGTCGGGTGTCACTTTGATGGCGTGTATGTTAATAACATAAGCTACGCCGACAACATGATGCTGCTGAGCGCATCAATATGCGGGCTTACGACACTCGTAGCCACTTGCGAGCAATATGCCAGACTGCATGGTCTGGCATATAATGTTAAGAAGAGTGTGGTCATGGTCTTTGGGGCCAGGAGTAGACACTCAGAAGCTGTACTTTCAGTAAAGTTAAGCGGTATGCCCCTTGTGAGGGTAGACCAATTTAAATATCTGGGTTACTTATAATTGATTTAATTATGATAGCTGAAGACTAATAATGGGTGATATTTAATGTTTTTGAAAGTTTTGCTAAATAATAGGAAAAAATACATTACAGACTGTTTTTTTTTTCAAAATATTTTTAAGAAAAAAGAAAGAAACGAAACAAAATTGTTTACTCTGCACAGACAAAACGAACATTACAACAAAATAACATAAATAACACACATACAAAGTAGGCAAAAGCCTCGTATTCAATACACTAAACATTTTGACAATCTTGTCTATTGGTTGCACTGACCTCCATCTATCTATCAATATAAATAAAAATAAAAGTTCTGACTGACTCATCAATGCCCAGCCCAAACCCTTGGATCTAGCATGCTGAAATTTTGTACAGAGGTTTCCTTTTTAATGTAGACAAGGAATAAGAAAGGATTTTTCGAAATCCAACCCCTAAAGGAGTTAAATAGTGGATGAAAGTTTGTCCTGACTGACTGACTGATTCATCAACGCCCAGCCCAAACCCTTGGACCTAGCATGCTGAAATTTTGTACAGAGGTTTCCTTTATAATGTAGATAAGGAATAAGAAAGGATTTTTCGAAATCCAACCCCTAAAGGAGTTAAATAGTGGATGAAAGTTTGTCCTGACTGACTGACTGACTCATCAATGCCCAGCCCAAACCCTTGGGCCTAGCATGCTGAAATGTTGTACAGAGGTTTCCTTTATAATGTAGACAAGGAATAAGAAATAATTTTTCGAAATTCAACCCCTAAGGGAGTTAAATAGGGGATGAAACTTTGTATGGGAAATCGTCATTTTTGTAGCAATCCATGAAAATTGTTGTTTATCATTCTGATAAAAAATTAAAAACCACGTGTTTCAGTGTTTTTGGGAAATCAGCCCCTTTTTTTTGGGTTGGAAAAAAAAAGGGGAATGATAAACGAATGATAAATTTAAACCAATGATTTAAATCACTTTTTTACTTATTATCAAATAAGTTCTCCCGCTCAGGGCGTGTCAGACCTTTACTGACTAAAACTCACCCATGTTCCTTCAGATGCCTGTGTGCCAGAGCCACGATATCCCTTTCGGACAAACTCGCAACCCTGGCAGGCATTGGCCCTACCGGACGACCCCGTCAGTTTGTGCTCACATCTCTTTGAGGCGCGCGTGGAACACAACACGCCGTCGACCCAGGCCTGGTCCTTATTGGACGGCGAGCTACCCATGCTCACCGTCCGCAAGCCGGTGGCCGGGAATCGGCCTGCGACTCCCGACGCCCTAGGCGTCTCCCGCGGTGACTAGGGCATGAGGCCACGAATTTTGTCTCTCCCTCACGCGTTCCTCCTCCTCTTTCGCAAGCATTACTGCTTCGCAGAAGGAGGTGATGGCCTCCCATCCTCCAGCAATCAAATATCAATCCGCGCGCCGCACCTGGGATACTATAATAACCAGTGTGGGAAGACATTGTTTACCTAGATTAACACCTAGGGTACTTCTAATCCCGATAGTACACACGGCTACACATCAAGCTATACATTTCCAGTTTACGCTGATCTCGCACTGTACGGAAATCCTATACAATGCGAGATCAGCTTATACTGGAAATGTATAGCTTGATGTGTAGCCGTGTGTACGTTCCCGTACGATATTTTCCGACATCCACGCGAGCGAAGCCGCGGGTATGCTAGTATATTACATGGAGGTCCGTGATTGGTTGATGTCAGGGCCAGGGACACAATTTACATTGTCTACATATTTAATCTGTTGTTGTGGTACTGGCAAATGACAACCTGTGATGACAACAAAGCCAACAAACAAACAATCAAAACAAAAATAAAATGCCGATTGCCGAGTGGAAAAATAACATCTATCATCATCTTTGTCTGATATATTTTTCATAGACGTTAAAAAAAGTGGTCCAGCCACGAGCAATTACCCCATACAATTAGGTTGATGATATTTTTTAATCCTTGTAAGATATTTTTTAATGTTTCAAATAAATTTCTTGCAAAACGATATTCAAACGTCAGTTTCTCGTCATTTTTCGGCAAACTTATGCGAACATAAGTGATTTTCCTGAATGTTTCATTTATTTGAAAAATGCCTTTCAGCCACTTGCAAAACAAAGAACTTGAAATCTAAAACCACAAAAAAAAATTGATTTAATTCTTTTTCCCTTGCTCACAATCAATGAACAAAATTGAACAAAATCTGTCGATTTCGTGCATGGCCCCTAAATACTGACCTGTCGCTTGAAGTGAGCTCTACTGTCATTCCTCCAGCAGTGCAATTCTGTAACCATCTCACCTTGAAAACTTAGGTGAAGTGAGCGTGGAGTGAACTGTCAGTGTCATCCTACCTGATGCTAGGGATGGACCAAGGATTACATTTACAATCAACAAGATTTTGAACAAACTCAATTTAGTTTTTTTTACATTTTATTGGGTTTGACTAAATTTATGTTTTGCTATTTTATTTAAAAACCCCATAAATAGTAATGTTAAGACACATAAATAATAGCTTTGAATTAATATTAAATGATCAATAGAATTAGCAAAAAAAAATAAAAATATTATTAAAATCTCGATTATGATTGTAATTGTAAATCTTGGTCAATCTCTAGCATCAGTGGAATGACACTGACAGCTCACTTCACGCAGAATTCACGGTGACATTTTTACAGAATCGACATGCTGATGCTAGGAATTGATACTATTGACAGCTCACTTCAACCTTACACACACACCTAAATTTTCACATTGAGATTTTTGAAGAATATACCGGCTGCTATATGAGTGTACGGTAAGCCGTCAAGTTTCCCCTGCACCAATTATAGTGCGTTCATTTATAACTTGACGCGTGACGTGATTGGTAGCTCTGAGTTTTGCAGTCTTAGTTTCAATACTAATAGAGTTCAAAATGGCGACTGACGAACAGAACCACCAATCACATGACTGCAAAAATCAGTGCTACCAATCGCGTCACGCGTCAAATTATAGTGAACGTACTTTAAACTGATCCCTGTCACCTACATACAGTGACAACTTGTAATAGTACCTAATTATCCTGTCAGCTGTGAGTTGTTATGCCAACTCAACATAATGAGATGGCTTGAGACACACTTACTGTACCAATTATAGAGCGCCTGCAGCTTGAATTAATTAGGTAAACGTGTAATTTGAGCCTTTGATTATTTGATGATTTAGTTATTACGGTAATAGATACACAACCTGCGGGAGTGCAGGCTAATTGTTATGAAATTAGCCCACACTATCAGTAGGAATTGGTTTCAATTTGACAGTTCAACAACATTCATTGCGGTATACAACACTAGTTTTAGAACCTTGAAATCATGAAAAAAAAATCAGCTGTTCTATACATTTTGTCGATTTAAGTGAACACAAATGCATGGAACAGCTGATTTTTTTTTCGCGATTTCAAGTTTGGTCCCATAGAAATAATTGTTCAAAATGATGAGTACAATGACCTCTTTTCGGGTTAACGAGTAGTGTAAACAAAAACTAATGGCACAGACAATTGTTTCTTACATATGAAGCAATGTGTAGGAAATTAGGTTACGGGCGTAAATAAAAAGCAGTACTTTGAATTTAAATAACGGTCAATTATATTAAACGTTTCACAGGGAAGGAATTATGTCTTATTCCTTTCGCAGCAAATATAAAAAGAGAAACTAACTGAGGACAGTAGGTAATGTCGGTTTTATAATTATATATATATTTTTTTTATTTAAACGTTCCCCACACTAGGAATTGCGTTTACAAACATTTAAACTCACATACACGGACAGCCAGACCCGGAACAACTACTTGTAGGTCATACAATTTTTTTTCCGGGCGGGAATCGAACCCGCGACACGCAGCGCAGCAGTCAACCGCTTAACCACTGCGCCAACCGTGTCGTCAAAATTTAAACATTGCGTGACAGTACTGAAAGTGTTGCCGTTATCAGAAAGTAAGAATCGATTCATTTTTGGACAGTCAAATAGACTAGATACCAACACAATGGATTAACAATATACTTCAAAATCATTCCGATGGTAGTATGTATCAAACCAATGATTTAAATCACTACTTATTAAGTCCCAACGTCGCGTCTGTTTGTTTGAACGCGACAAACTCCAAAACCACTGCACATATTTTCATACAGTTTTCACCAATAGACGGAGTGATTCATAGTGGGTTTTGTGTAAATTGGCTGAATTATGACGACGATTGTTAAATATGTCGGAAATAATCAGGCCGACAGGTTTATTGGCGTGCGCCGCGTAAACCAATACCCCCTTATTACAAAACAAGGTTTATCTTCAGACCCAGGTTTAAAACATGGAGCCATTATTGAATTTCGAACTTTATTCCGACTATGGTAAAGTTCCTAAACACAAAACTGACAACTTAGTACCGAACTAAGTTTTCAGTTTTGTATAAAGAACGGTATTTCAATCACTGTTACGTTCTTATTACAAAAACTGGCTCCATGGTTTAAGCCATGTCAAAATATAAATCTTGTTTTGTAATAAGGCGGTTAGAGTTTAACTGGATATGGAAATAGGTTACTTTTAATCCCGGTCGTACGTTCCCGTGGGTTATTTTCCGACATCCACGCGAGCGAAGCCGCGGGCAAAAGCTAGTATTTGATAAAGAAAATAGACACTCTCTCTCTTTCTCTCTTCTCTCTCTTTTTTTTACACGTTGCCCCACACTAGGAATATCTCCTGTATTGTGGGTGCGTTTACAAACATTTAAATTCACATACACAAACAGCCAGACCCGGAACAACTACTTGTAGGTCATACAAATATTTTTTCCGTGCGGGAATCGAACCCGCGACACGCAGCGCAGCAGTCAATCGCTTAACCACTGCGCCAACCGTGCCGAACTGCAAATACTTTGCGTAAAAAATGAGAGTAAATATGTATAGTAGAAATCTTAATTGTTTTATCGCTTTTGGCAACAATTCCCTGTAAATTTAAAATTCACCTGGTTGAAACTATGAAGCTTACGACAGAAATTTCAACTACGACAGTCTTTGTAACAGTCCTGAATCCCAGATGAAATTGCCAGAGAAGGCCATGTTTCGTTATGTTAAGAGCATCACATTATTGCCACCTTTAACAAAAGAACACATTCACTTCATGCATAATTTACTTGGGAATTTATTAACGCCTATTGCTTGCGCAAGGTATTCTTTGCATCCAAAGGCTACACAACGACCCATGATATTGATTGAAAGACACAAAACACAAAATATTGTATAATTTCTTTGTAGTTTGACAGTTCGTTTGTAACAAACACTTATCACCATCTACGCGGAACTAATTTGATAGTTTTCTTCCTCATTGCATAATTGCATGAAAATAAAATTTGAATTTTGCGGTCTACAGCTGCGGTTTATGTAATACGTACCAAAAATGTCTGTAAAACAAAGCACAAACTGCTAACAAGGCTTCTCAGTTGTTGTACACCTTACAACATTTTAAATTTTCACTTTATTCTACACTCTATTTTTAACCATAATTCAATAAAATAAGATTTAAAATAGCATGGAAAGTCTAAATGTGGTATAAGCATAAGCAAAAAAAAAATTACTAGGGAGCCAGGGCCAAATAAATTAGGGCTGAGTAAGTAGCAGATGACCTATCTACTATTTTCGTATGTTCAACGTTCTGCCAAAAACCCTGTATTATATTAAGATAAATAATAATAAATAGAAAAATAAAAAATAAACTAAAATCTTGCACGTTATTAGTTTTAATTTCATTGAATCGATGTTATGATCCATGACCCCGGCTAATTACCTCTGTGCTACAGTTCTTTAAGTACAGGTTGCTCCAAGATGCTATTTTAGAAAATTCTAAATAAGTCAATAAATAATAATGTTTAATAAAATAAAATATTTTCATAAAACATAAAGGCGAAACTGTATCCGTGTATTAAATTAATGTCGCTAACTGTAGCGGCACGCTGTATGACATATTTAAATATATTTAGAGAAAAAAAATATAACATCCCCACTTTACGCACAAGGGCGGTACGTTAAAAAAAAATTGTTTCAAGATTTATTTACCACTTTGTCGATGTGATTAAAATGTATACCCATGCCAAATTACAGCTCTCTAGTATTAAGATTCTCTAAGATAAGCCGGGGACAGGCAGACAGACGGACATGGCGAAACTTTAGGGCTCAAGGCACACAGAGAGGAATAATCCCCGCGCGGTCTCAAGCATTTTCTTAACGGATCGCGTATGATTCCCACGTATCTTCGAGGACGCGCGAGCATTTTTTGTCTGGTTCAAGCATTTATGCACTTTATTGTAATAATTTTAAAGTTTAAGATAAGATAATCATTTATTTGCACAAACATGAGTACAATACATACAACACAAATTGTCAGCATGCAAGAGATGTGAAAAGTACAGGAATAAAGCAGATCATCACGTTTGCCTTAAACAATGGCATGCAAATATTAATAAAATTAAGTAAAATGTCCTTCCAAGTCTAATTTAAAAAATGTCATGGTAATATAAAGAGATCATTAAAATAATAAATTAGCAAAACATAAGTAATCAAAATCTCTCATAAAAAAACTCATTTAAATCATAATCAAGTGCGTTAAGAAAATCCTCTCCGCTGCGCTCCGTTCTGTCTGCGCTGAGTCTATGGGTTCTTTGTTGACTACGGAACCCTATGCAATGCCTCTAAACAACAATCTGTTTTTATTATAGAGAATGTTGACATTACCTACTAAGCCACTTTACGCAATCTCACCATAACAACCAACCTCATAGCTAATTAATTCAGTCTTAAAATCAAAATTAATTAGCTAAAGCTAAATAATAAGATGTAATTAATCTCCTTATATTAGAAATAATGAGATTCTTATACTTATTTTTTATCATTTTATAACTAAGCACTCATAAACTTCCGGGAAAAGATGTTGGGAAAAATATTATTAGTAGGTCTCAAGTGGCACTAATTAAATCTATTGATTAAGGACACAGAGTACGGAATTCCGTATGACTATGATACGAACAAAATATTAGAATCGTAGCAACTCCATGTTTATTAGTAAGTAAACATTTAAAGTCAGGGAACTAAATTGTTAAGTAAATATAACAAATAAAAAAAAACCGTGTATTCAAATCACATCTATTCTGTCATTCCATGACAGTTCTATGAAGTGACTAATAATATAATATAATCTTTATTGACATAATTATGCATACATTTTTATGAATTCCCTAGCTCCTGCGCTAGTTTACACTGTATTACAGGAGCTAGTGTCAACCTCTAGTTACATGATACATGTTCTTAATGGCATTCAAGATTACAGGCAAATAAAAAGAAACAGAAGAAATAAAATTAAAAATAATCCAACATACACAATTTAAAAAAGAGAAAAAAAAATAAGAAAAGAATACAAATAAAATTGTTGTTGTTTATAGATGTGTTGAGTGGGCGGGCAGTATGTGCTCGCTCATGATAATTGAGGTGTGTATGGGTGTGAGTGTGTAAGGAGTAAGGGAAGTGGAGTGAGTGGGTGTTTGTGTGTGTGTGTGTCTGTCAGGGGTAGTATGAGTGAGGGTGTGAGTGTGTGTGTTGGGGAATGCGAGTGTTTCTCATTTTACTTAACTATGTTTTCTGTGGTATCATAGTCAAAACTTTTTAGCCAGGGCAGTATAATCTTTTTAGACGGATTTAAGTTCAGTTTCCTAATTTTGAATTTTTTATTAACAATGTTATAGATGCGGGGAGCCAGTACAATAAAATGTCTTTTCAATACACTTCCTCGAAAACTGGTTCATATCGCACTACGATTAGGTTCACAATGCAATGTATTTCACACGCGTGTGATTTTTTATTTTCCAACACGTGTGCGGGAATACAAATTTCCACAGATAACTTATACCTATGCTTAGTCCAAATTGGTTCCATGCCTCTATTCACACCGTCTCGCGCCAGAGACGGTCCTCTCTATTCGGAGGTGTTTTTTTTTTAATCTCGGCAAAGATGCGTCTTTACGGCGTTAATATTTATGGAATATTTAAATAATGTTTATAAATTGAACAAGATTATTAAAATTAAAAAAAAAGTTAATCAACAAATTAACATTTGTGTTCTAAACTCAAAAATATTTTTCGTTCTTATAAACGGCTTATAGCTTTGCTACTCTCCTTCAAAAAAATAATAATTTTCTAGTTTTCATATTAGGCTGTTTATTGGATTTATACCTTTGCCTCTCCTTCAACCTGGCGAAAGCGAGGCGCGGAAGAACAAGAAAATTAAATCATAGTTTCCTAATAATTCATGAAAAAAATATTTTAAGTTATTTTATTTTATTTCTTCAAAAGTGTATTGAAAAACGTCATTTGATACACGTGGACATTTGTTATTGCAGTTCTCGGCTCAAAAACAACCTCGCCTACGGCTCGGGTGATAATTCCGCCTCGAATGCAATAACAAACATTCTCCACTTGTATCAAAATGTACTATTGTGCAACAGATGTTTTATGACGGGTACAGGGCACCATTCTACACTCAACTATCATCATCTGCCTGCCTTTTCCCAACTATGTTGGGGTCGGCTTCCAGTCTAACCAGCTGAATACCAGTATTTTACATGGAGCGACTGCCTATCTGACCTCCACCACCCAGCTACTGGACAACACGATACCCCTTGGTAAGACTGGTTGTCAGACTTTCAGGCTTCTAACTACCCCTAACGACTGTCAAAGATGTACGAATGACAGTCGGGACTAACAGCTTAACGTGCTTTCCAAAGCACGCGGGGTCTTGTAATGTAAAAATGGTCACCCATCCACGGACCAACCGCGGCAAGCGTAGCTTAACCTGATCGATCGAGCCGTGCGGCTGTTATTAGTTAACCACAAATGCTTACGCTTTATCATCATCACCACTTCAGCCGAAAGACGTCCACTGCTGGACATAGGCCTCCCCATAGACATAGGGTTGCCATAATCGCCACGCTTGGCGGGCGGGTTGGCGATCGCAATATGGTGTTAAAATGCATAGAGAACGCTGCTGCCCATTCTCTAGTAAGTCCCTTACACTCAGTTGCAGAAACGATCTTTAAATTTTAAAGACTACATTAAACACTAATGTAGCATTAAATCATTGCACAAAACCATTTTTTATTTTATTTTAATGCTCCATTAAATTTAACTAATGAAATGTCAAACCTAATGAAACCGGCCATTTTAAACACTTTTACGTTGCACGTAACTTCATTAGCGCCCATTAGCAGGTGGTGAACTTTAAGTTTGACATTTCAGATTTTTTAATTTTAATGGGCCGAAAAGCATCCATTAAGAGCAACATTAGTGTTTTCTACGGTACTTGAATGCATTTCTGTAATTGAAAGATGTCTTTAACCAGTCTTTCGTCATTATCTGATTCTTATTTAGTAGATTTACCTCGCCGTCGAATCCCAGACCGAGTGAATTCATTTTTAAAACATGATGGAAAAGAGTTTCGTGTAAAGTATAGAATTTCCAAGGAGGCAGTTCTTCAAATTTGTAACCTATTTGATTAAGATTTAGAACCAGTGACGCAAAGAAATAAATCCATTAATGGCCTGACACAGCTTTTAATATGTTCGAGATTTTTCGCCACTGGATCTTTCCAGCAAGTAGGTATTGGGTGATTTAATAAACATAAATAAATCAACAGTTTGTCGGAAACAGGTTGGGTCGGGTTGTTTGTCAGTTTGTTTATACAAAAAGTATCCCGTGAGCTAGCAAAATTAAGCCACCTCTATATTAAAATGCCAGACCGGACGGAACTACGTACACTCAGTTGCAGAAAGCTCACCATTAACACTTCATTACATAAAGCAGCATTATCGCTAATGAATTCATTACTTTAATGAAGTTGCACAAACAAATTTTAGATGGCATTAGACATTTTTAATGTCACTTTAGTTAAAGAAGACTTTAAACAATATTGCCAGGAACAAATTACCATATTGAACGAAAAGAGTGAACATTTGCGTTCTGATATTATCCGTACGTACAAGTACACCACAATTTTAGCATAAAATATAGTAAATGTAGTTGATTTATGTGTATTCAGTGTACTCTGTGGTTTAGTCTAGTTTAAATAATCTGGTTTAAGGTGTATACGCTAAGGTAGCCCGCGAAATTCAAATTTACCAACGTTTTTTGCAAATTTTATACTTCTGATTCATATTCTAATGATTATAATTCTGTAAAGCCATATTGGTTATGGTCGCGAATCATGAGCTTTCTGCAACTGAGTGTTAGTCGCCTTTTACGACACCCACGGGAAGAAATAGGATGGTGCTATTCTTACGGTCGTCATCATCCAAGCTGAGGGGCGTCCCACACTACGCTTGCCGATACGAGGTGTCCACTCCAGGACTCGTCTGCTCCATCGGATATCGGTCCTTTGACACACATGCCCAGCCCACTGCCACTTCAGTTTGCTTACTCTGCAAGCTACATTGGTATCTCCGGTTCTTTTCCGGATAATTTCATGAGACACGATACAAACTAATCACAGATCTCTTCATTATTATTTGCATTATCTTGACCACATTCCAATTTATTTAGAATCTGCGCAGCATGGCTTTTTCTATATTTTTTTTTCTAGGTTAACTAGAGTCCTCTCGGTAATCTTGTCAGTAGAGTTACCCCCTTTAAGCCAAATCGTCTTTGGTCTCGTTAAAAATACATAAAAAAAATAAAATAAAGAAAAACTACGATAGCCCATTATACAGATACGAATAAAACCGTACCAACTAACATAAATAAAGTAAATATAAAATATGTTATTAAATAAGGCTACTGTGCTGTTAACATTTCACTTCTACTTATAAAGCTAAACAAATAAATATCTCTTTATCTTTAAAGCTATCCACATTCAGACTCTTTCACGCCATTGTTTAGCCCACGACGAAAAAGAGGGGTGTAATAAGTTTGTAGTCTGTATCACTATATCTGTGTATCTGTGTGACTGTCTGATGCATCATAGCTCCAGAACGAATGCACTGATTTTGGAAACGCCAAACAGACAATGCTTATACCTAGCAATAATGAATGTATGCTATTGTAGAAAGGATGATTTTTTTTTTGGGTGGGAAATTATCGAATATCTTCTCCCGCTCTGGGCGGAGCTGGAAGAGCGTGTCAGACTTTTACTGATAAAAAACCACCCGTGTTTCTTAATTTGTCTGTATGCCAGGGCCACGTTATCCCTTTTGGACAAACTCGCAACCCAGGCATTGGCCCTAATGGACCCCGTCAATTCATGCTGACATCTCATTAAGGCGTGCGTGGAACACAACGCGCCGTCGACCCGGGCCTGGTCTTTATCGGACGGCGGGCTGCCCATCGCTCACCATCCGCAGACCCGCGCCTACGGTGGCCGGAAGTCGGCTTGCGACTCCCGACGGGTGCGAGGGCACAAACCCTGCCTCTCCCTTACGCGTTCCGCCTCCTCCTTCGCAAGCATTACTGCTTCGCAGAACGAGGTGACGGCCTCGCATGCACTCTCGCTCCAAATCATGGCCTGAACCAGGGCCAGACGCGAGAGATCGCCGCCGCCGATCGCCTCCGTGAGGTCACGGCGATGCTCCACCCAAGCTGTGCAGATCTCCACCGTGTCCTCCGGGCGATCCACACAGTGGTGACACCCGGGCGTTTCCTCCCGCTTTATCTTGAACAGGAACCCCCCGAAACAACCATCTCCAGTGAGAACCTGCGTCAGGTGGAAGGTGAGGACGCCGTGGCGCCTCTCTAGACACTCCTCAAAGAGGGGACTCATCGCCACAATTTTAGCGTGCCCAGTAGAAAGGATGGCTACGTTAACTTCCTATTTTCATTAGCCATTCCCCGCCGAGACGACGCTTTGATCAAAAAATTTCCTACCACTTATATTAAACTTATAGAGCCATTACATAGTATTTTTTTACTTTTTAGAGGGTTTAGTGGGTTTTTTAATTTAACTTTTTTTTTGTTCAAATTTAATCAAATATTAATCAACTGAACTTCCCTAGTCTGTGTCCTTTGCCGCTGCATTAATAATAACTTGTCACCCACTTCTTTCCTTATTGGCTGAGTCGTTTCCTTAATGAAAACTTTTGAAGGATCCTTCCACCCCTCTTCATTACAAAGTTTGAATGAATAATGTTTATAATTTTATATTTTGGTGAACAGTGAATAATCCCATTCTTTGTTGTAGTCCCAATCTCGGAGTTAGGAATAAGTGATTTAATTTAAATAAATATGCTTTTGTGGATAGATGGGCGGTGATTGGGATGAGAATTTAATAAAGTGTTCTGTTCAGTTCAATGGGTTTCTCGGTAAAAGTTGAGGATATTTTCTTCAGAATTTATATTAAGTTATCTGTTTTGATTACATGTAGATTTCAAGAAAACATGATAAATAATTTATAATGTCAAGAAAATGATGAAGTCGTTTGAAAATTATGATCAAAATAATAACGGACACTGTTTATACTTAGCTATACTCACTGTTGTTTAAAATTAGGCCAAGTGCCATTAAAAAAACGGCCAATTGCGTGTTGGACCACGCGCAATGAAGGGTTCCGATGAATGATTAATCGGAAAAAACAAACTTAACATTGTAGTCGAAAAAACATGTTCTCCCATACATTGATATACGCCACGGTCAATTTTCTAACTGAAAATATAAGTTTGTAATCGCAATTTTTTTTTATGTGACGAAACTACAAATTAACAATTTTCAGACTGTTTCCTTTACTTGTGATGTGAGACCTTGCTTCTTGCCAAATTTCATGATTGTAGGTCAACGGGAAGTACCATATATGTTTTGATTTATTTGCAAATATCAAAATATGTCGCATAAAGGCTTCTACAAACCGGCGCGACACGTGACGCGACACAAAGGCCCCGCGTGTCGCGCGACGAGCGGTTGCTTTGTGTAGCGTCGCGAGTCGCGCCAGTACGTAGAAGCCTTAAATCGCCGTATTTTTTTATTGCGTTGACTTAGAAGCTTGATTATTTTAGAAATCGAAGGGACCGTAGACCTACGTATTTGGTATGGTGCTTTTCCGAGACCAAATGCACGAGTTACTGTAAAAATATCGATATCGCTATAGGTTTGACTATAAAATTTGATGATTTCCCTCGATTTCCATGGGATTCCGACATCAGATTCTGACTTGGTGACAATGGGACCATCTCGAAAGCATACTCTTTCAAACAATTTTTTTTTATTCAAAATCAGTAATACAATTGACAGAGAAATCGGTGCACATAATATACAAAAAAAAAAACATACAGCCGAACATAAACTTCTACTTTTTGGAAGTCGGTTAAAAAATACTTTATAAAACTCACGGGATATGTAGCAAAATCTTACTAAAACCTACAGCGAAACAGAACTGTACTAATTATCTTACAAAAAGGCGTGTCATATCGTTAATGAAAGTCCATACTACCTACATTGGTACATATCTTTTTAATTAAGGCCTTACTACAATTTAATCAGGCCGGTTGTAGACTGAGGCTGACATTACCTTAATTATTTTTTGCCTTACGACTCCGAGGCCTCGGGGCTACCGAAATATTTGGCTGCAAAACAATACGCCTTTACCTTTAAGGACGTTTATCGCTAAGCGATTTTAGTGTCGCCGAAAATGGAACGTATGGAGTTCTATGCAGTAACGCCCACGAGCTACTAAAAGTCGCTGGCTAACAAAGTCGCTGGATCCTGGGCGTAGCGATTATCGCTGAGAAATGGAACGTATGGAAATGTACTAGCTAACACACACGGTTCAGCGACAATCGCCCGCGTACTCTTTGCTAAGGATTGACGTTGCGTCATTGCTCTCCGATGGATATCGATATCGTAATTTTTATCGCAGAAGTCGAAAAGGGGCCTGCTATAAACGGCACAGGATCACCAGAGTATCTTTGTACACGGCGATAAGTTTGATTTTTGCCCTTTAGAATTACTCGGAATAAAACTTCGTGTGGACTGTTTGACGGTTTATTTCTCACTCAAATATTTAAAGAAATGTGTACTGTAAATACATGCATAGGTACTACATATGAATAGCTATGTATAGACTACTGATAATAACATCATTCTCGGTTGCGCTTGGACAT
The DNA here is from genome assembly GCA_948098905.1 of Tiliacea aurago. NCBI lineage: Eukaryota > Metazoa > Arthropoda > Insecta > Lepidoptera > Noctuidae > Tiliacea > Tiliacea aurago. Next base: position 23,035,497 of record OX402592.1, on the reverse strand, counting down.
ACCGCCCGCCAAAGGATCTATCCTTTCAATAAAAAGAAACAATAAATAAAATACTACACGGTGTTAGTTGAACAACAAAGAAATCAGAAACAAAGAAACTTAATCACTACACTTCTCGCTTCTCGTAACATAAATATAAAGGATGATGAAGGTGATTATGAAAGGGGAGTAACTAAAGGTAAGTAACTAAACGTAAGTATTATTATGGATAATATGTTAGGTGGTACATACATCACTGATATGCTACGCAACTAGAAATAGTATGTAAGTAGGTACGACATAGCTTAATGTAAACACTTAGGGTAATTATTATTTTTCACAGATAAGTAGGTAACTTGTACATAGATCGTTGCATTCTCTCAACTTCTAACCGCCCACCGTTCCATTTTAGTTTAATTATCCGTTTGTAACAAAGTAAGTACTACAGGTAGGTAGGTTGTACGAAGTTAGGAATGCATGTTTATTCACTACATAATTAAGGTAAACAGGTAAGTTCTTAAAATACGTGGGTATAGGTAAATAAGAGTAGGTTAAAATTAATAACTAAGCTTAACACTATAACTTTTGTTTAGGTAGGATACATAATTTACTCGTAGGTCGTTTATAAACATTGTTTTTACATTTAACTGACACCACACGAGTAATGCCATCAGGGCCCACATGTTTTTCAATTATTTTGCCCAAAATCCATTTACTTGGAGGAACATTGTCTTCCTTTAAAATAACTACGTCATCGATTTCTGGCTCAGTGGTTTTGGTATACCACCTATATCTTTGGTTCAGATTTACGAGGTTATTCTTTATACCATCTGTTCCAGAAATCGTTGACCATTTTTTGTGTTAGCCGCCATCTATCTAAACTTACAATTTCTATAGTTTTCGTCACTTAAGTTTAGCAACGGCTCGCCAATCAGAAAGTGACCCGGTGTTAGTGGAAGAGGGTCATTAGGGTCATCATTTAGCACAGTTATGGGTCGGGAATTCAAACACGCTTCGACTTGTGCCAAAACTGTGGCTAGTTCCTCATAAGTGAGGGTAGCATCGCCAATTACTTTTTTAGGGTGAGTTTTTGTGCTGCGCACTCCAGCCTCCCATAAACCCTCGAAATTGGGTGCATGAGGAGGTATGAAATGCCATGTAGTACGTTCCGGGACTAACAACTCTGCTACTTCACCAGGAATCGAAGATTTGGAACTGTTGAACATGTCTCTGAGTTGCTTATCTGCTCCCACGAAATTAGTGCCATTGTCACTATAAATATCGCTACAATGACCTCGTCTCGATGTGAATCGCCGGAAGGCTGCGATGAACCCCTTCGCAGTCAGGTCGGTGACAGCTTCTAGATGTATGGCACGCGTTATCATGCAGATAAACAAACATATGTAACCCTTGTACGATTTAGCTCCTCTACCCGGTGAGAAACGAATGTTGATGGGACCTGCGTAGTCCACACCAGCTGATTTAAAGGCTCGGTCGGGTTTTACTCTCACTTCTGGCAGCTGCCCCATCAGTTGCCTGGTATTCTGTTTTGAATACCTAATGCATGTAACACATTCTCGATAAGTTTTCTTTGTTAGATCTTTGGCTCGTAAAATCCAGTATTTTGTTCTCAAATAATTAAGCATTACTTGAGGACCACCATGCAATGTCCTTTGATCAGTCCGCTAAGATGGCTCGTAGCGGGTAAAATTATAGGGTGCTGAGTATCATAGGCTGTTTGAGATTTTTGGATGCGCCCACCAACTCTTAGAATACCGTTATTGTCAATAATAGGACAAAGATTGCGAAGCTTACTTATTTTAGGTACATAGCCTTGCGACTTTAACTGCTTAATCTCCTCTTTGAAATCAATAGCTTGGACTTGTTTAATACAACTGATTAGAGTTTCCTTTATTTCTCTTGGCGTAATTAATTTAGAGAAACATTCACGTTTATCTTTAGGTAATTTAAAATTAATAACTCGTCTGCAATAAGAAATGACTCTCAACATTTTTGATAAAGTAGAATACCTAGTCCAAATAAATTCCTCATTAATCTTACATATAGCAGTCAAAGATCTCACACGTTCTTCTTCTTGTGTATCTTCGATATTAGGAGCACTAATACTTAAGTTTAAGCTAGACAACCAAACCGGTCCATTCCACCATACGGAATGGTTTAACAACTCTGGACCTTGTAAGCCCCGTGACGCACAGTCAGCTGGGTTCGTATCTGTAGACACGTGCCCCCACTGCTCGTAATCTATAATGTTTAGTATGTCTGACACTCGGTTGCTCACGAATGTACTCCATCGGCTTGGTCCACCTTTCAACCAAGCTAAAACAATAGTGAAATCGGTCCACGCAAATAAGCTATCTTTAGGTACACCTAACACTTGAGATGCCTCCGACATTAGTTTGGCTGCCAATGCGGCACCACAAAGTTCCAATCTAGGGATGGAAACTTGCTTTTCGATTGGAGCCACTTTTGTTTTGGAGGATATTAGGCTTACGTAGACTCGCTCTTTACTGATGACTCGCATGTACACTGCTGCTCCATATGCGGCTTGTGACGCATCTGCGAATACATGCAACTCAATCCTTGATACACGTGTGTAGTAAAACCATCGTGGTATACTTAGGCCTTTGATGTACGTCAAGTTCTCTCGATATCGTAACCACTCTGCTTGTAATGCACCATCAATAGGCTCATCCCAACCTAGACCTGTCTTCCACAATTTCTGCATTATCATCTTTGCTATTACCACAACAGGAGTTATCCATCCCAAAGGATCATAAAGTTTAGCTATTTCGGAAAGAATATGGCGCTTCGTTATGGGCAGCTTAGGTTCTGACAGGTTGACAGTATATTCAAAGATGTCAGCTTCCCTATTCCAGCTCAAACCCAATACTTTAACAACACTATTGATCTTAAAAGGCAACTCATTGTCATCCCGCTTATTTTCTCCAATGTAATGTAACAAAGCCTCACTATTACTGCTCCATTTTTGTAGTTGAAATCCTCCTGAGTTCATCAGGTTGTTCATCTCGTTATAAATATCGACAGTTTCTTTCTCTGTCTCGCATCCTGTGAGGAGATCATCCACAAAGTAGTCAGTTTCAGTAATATTTGCAGCAATAGGATACTTTGATTTCTCTTTGTTAGCAAGTGCCTGAAGTGATTTTACAGCAAGGTACAGGGACATGCTGTACCGAAGGTCAACCTCAAAAGTTTGAAGTGCTTTATTGGTTCATGAGGTGCAGACCTCCATAATATTCTCTGGTAGTCCGTGTCCTCTTCCGCTACACGAACCATTCTGTACATTTTAATGATGTCTGCTGTAATGCAGATTTTGTGTGGTCTCCATCTCATTAATGTATGACGTAATTCCTGCTGTAGCCGAGGACCCACACATAAGTCGTCATTCAAAGAAACGTTATTCGAACCCTTGCACGAAGCGTCGAAGACTACACGAAGCTTTGTGGTTGTCTTATCTTCTCGAAGTATGGCGTGGTGAGGAAGATAGACAGCCTTTGGGTTATCAATCTCTGCAGAATTAACTTGTACCATATGATTTAGGTTTATATATTCCTCCACAACTTTATGGTATTCTTCCCGAAGCTTAGGATCTTTTGACAACTTTTTCTCTAAAAAATTTAATCTTTTGGCTGCTATTTCCCTCATCCCACCATATTGACATTTCGGATCTTCAGTTCGAAACGGTAACCTTACCACGAATCTTCCTTCTTCGTCTCTAACTGTTGTAGCTTCATAATATTCTTCGCACTTTTCTTCTTCCTTTGAAAACAAACTAAAACTTTCGTATGCTATTTGGTTCCTTTTCTATCTCCCAATTGTCTCAAAATTGTCGTAGTAGCTCGTCTTCCCTAACTTGAGCGTGTAGGGTTGTGACGTGTCTCCTTGCTGAGGTAGATGCTTGTAACATCCTTCCCGATATCACCCACCCTAGGATTGTGTTTTGGGCCAATAGATTTCCCTGGGGGTGCTTAATAACGCCGTCTAACAAAACGTCGCCGTATACCTCAGCTCCAAGCAGAATATCTATTCTTCCTGCTGTTGTAAACCCTGGATCAGCCAACTCCAGTTCCTTAAGTTTGGACCAATCAGGAAATTTAAGATTAATGGTTGGTAGCAGCGTTGTTAGTGTATGTAATACATACGCACTTACTCGAACTGACTCTCTGGGGTTGTGGCGTGATTTCACGCAGAGTGAAACCATGTGTTTTATCCTCGTTTGCCCCTCTCCCACACCGGACACCCAACTACTCACTGATATACGTTTAAGGTTTAATAGCTGAACGGTCGCCTCAGATATAAATGACGCTTGTGACCCCTGGTCTAACAAGGCCCTAACGATATGTTTGTAACCGTTCTTGCTACTTACTAACACACTAGCTGTAGCTAATAACACAGAATTTGTTTGTATATGCTCACAATGAAAAGAAACAATAGCATCACTTGAAGAAGTAGTGGACTTACCTCTAAACTCTTCACTAACGGTACCTGTAGCCGTGTTTCCTTCTTCTTTTGACTTCTCCGTAGTTTGTTCTCTCTCGAAGTGGAGAAGGGAGTGATGTCGCCTACCACACCTTTTGCAGCACGTTGACTGTCGACATTTCTTCACCGAGTGTGATGGAGCAAGACAGTTGAAACACAGTTTATTCTTCTGAACGAACTCCTGTCTTTCTTTTGTAGACATATCGGCGAATGGTTTGCACTGGTAGATATAGTGCTCGCTGTTACAAACTGCACACTTAGTTTCGCGCTCTTTTCTATCCTTGTTGACATTAGAATGAAAAGCCTTAGCTTTAACTGCTGGTTTCGATTGCGAAGATTTTACATTATTACTTTCGATCATTTCCAGCGATCTAAACCTTGACTCCAGAAAATTTCTCAAATCTTGCCAAGTGGGCAGGTCGCGATTGTTCGTACTAAGTTGTTGTTCCCACTGCTTCATTGATTCGGGATCCAGCTTGGACACAACTAAGTAATTGATGATCATGTCCCATTGGTCAGACACAACCCCTAAATTTTTTAAGGCTTTCAAACAGGTTGAAGTTGTATCTACCAGGTGCTTAATCGAGCCCGCAGACTCAGTATGTACAGATTTTTGTGTGAAAAGAACTCTCAAAATTGCGTTACAATTAAACCTCTTGTTGTTATAACGCTTCACTAATTCTTCCCAGGTTTCATCATAATTCGCATCTGTTGTTGTAAAATTGCGCAATATTACTTCTGGTTCTCCTGATAAGCTGATTTTTAAATAATGTAGCTTCTGTACTGGTGACAGTTTCATATTTTTATGAATCAAGGAAGAATACAGGTCAAAAAATGTCTGCCATTCCTCATATTTGCCGCTGAAGGTGGGTATTTTAATTTTTGGTAATTGAATTTCGTTACTGTCCGATGACCTTTGACCTTCAGCAGCACTAAGCATTATAGCTTGAACCGTTGAATCGACAAACGGCTGAAGAGCTTCCTTTATAGCTGACTTATATAGTACATACAATTCTTGAAATAAATCGTATGTCTTGTCTTTAAAGTACGGATCTTTTCTTTCTTCATCTGTAGTTAGACTCAAAATAATACCTTTGTGTCCGTCCTTAAAGTTCTTCCAAAGCTCTTCTAGCAATTCTAGCCTCGTTTCTAAGTATGGTTTTCTAATCCGATCTTTTGGTGACTTTTTAAAGTTCTTTTCTGCATTCTTTAAATTTTCTAATAGTTCATATTGATAAACCAGAAGATCTTCCATGGTAATATTCACAATAATATACTTCACACAACAATAAAACTCGAATAGTCAACAGATTTCATCAATAGAAAAAAAATGTTCACAATGTCCACACGTCGAGGGTATGCTGCACTTCTTATTAACTAGGCACTTATTTGTCTTTTATAAAACTCGTATTCCGATCACTCACAGAATAATATAAGTACTTAGTTATGTTCGCGTTTTTACCACTGTTATTATAAATCACGAGTTCACAACAGTTTTGCATTCACTAATATGGGCAATAAAAAACACTTCTATAGAATCCTTATCGCTTTCTATTGTTCTCGCGACGCGCTCGTCCACTGCCGGTTAGCGGCAAGCATCCGCTCGAATTAGGACCAAATGTACATGGTAAATGTACGATAAGGTTGATTTTTGGCCTTTAGAATTACTCGGAATAAAACTTCGTGTGGACTGTTTGACGGTTTATTTCTCACTCAAATATTTAAAGAAATGTGGACTGTAAATACATGCATAGGTACTACATATGAATAGCTATGTATAGACTACTGATACTAACATCATTCTCGGTTGCGCTTGGACAATCTTAATTAGCAATATAAAGAGAATGATAGTGAAGAAATATGCTTAAAATTAAATAGTAAATTCCCACTACTTATTAATTTCGGTTGAACATGACCTATTCTACAAAAAAGGAAATAGAGTTTTGGGTAAAACATCGTAGTAAAAAAGTACGTAGATATCCCTACCTACTTACCTAATTACATTTTTTTTCCATTAGGTAGGTACATCGTAAAGCAAAAACATTTTTACGGTACTTCGTAAAAATGTTGCAGAGGTGTGGTCGATTTTATACGGATGTCAGTTTCTTGCAACTCAAATTTCGGGCACTTCCCGATTAGTTAACCGGCTGAAACTTTCAGGGTAGCTCACAACTCGATGACAATGCATTAAATCCATATATTAGCATGCAATGCCGACCTAACCTCAAAAAAACCATAAAAACCGTTGTATCTTGTAAAGGAGGCGAGATAGAGCAAAAATAACACTTTTTTGCCGTTTCCTAAAGGGGTCACCTAATCATGACACATCGATCTAGAGGTACGCAAACCTGAAAACATAACCTAAATTTTATTTTATTTTCAAAAATCAGCGATAAATTAATCATCAGAATCTTCTTTCTATAATCTTAGCCTATAACACACCTACAACCCATTTTATACTCAACGTTATAAAAATAAAATAATAAGTGTCTAGTCACAAGTAGATACCTACCTACGCAGAAATATTCCCGCATAGTACCTACTAGACATCAAATAAATAGTACCTACTAGACATGATTAGACATCGAATAAGTACCTATGCGATTTAGGTGTGAAAGCAATAGCGACATAAATACATAGCTAGGTAGATACTAAAATGAGTTTATAAAATAGTTTAATATTATATTAGGTACCTACTAAAACGGTAAGTAATTCTAGTTTTTTATTATTTTTTTAATTCTAGATTATTTTTTTTATTTTTTATATGACGTGTAAAAGTGATTCTAATATCCTATTTGCAGAATAAACGATTTCATTTCAATTGTTATAATAGGTAATTCAAGCGTTAGTACATAATTAACTATTACAATTATTATTATTATATTATTAAAGAAATAAGTACATTTTTTGGTTAAACATCGATCTCTGTTAATCCATGATGTGCACATCCCTCGATAGTCACTAATAGCCAGCGACAAAATATCGCACGTGTACGTTGAGTCGCTCGAAAAGTCGCTGGCGATAATCGCTGAGAAAATCGCCAGCTGAGAAAGTCGCCAGCGTGTGCGGGCACCCTAAAAAACGTTTTGAGTTGTTCGGTATTTAACACGTTCTCTGCCAATAGGAAAATATGTCTTTTTCATTCAGGCCGGTCACTGTTGGGCGACAACAAACATTTCTGTTCGGGCCGTGTCGCCCAATGGTGACCGCGCGTCAGATGTGTTTTTAAATTGCGACTGTAGGCCAACGAACAGAAAAGTCTTTCAATTTTATATGCCAGAGGACCCGCGTGGCTCTGCATTTTACCATGTTCCGCTTGGTTTTTGCAAACAAGAGAAGTCTGAAATATATCTCGTGTTTTTATATATAAATTATCATGATCCCAAAGCCAGGAAAACCACCGCACCTTGTGTCGTCATACAGGCCAATATGCCTATTGCCTGTTATGTCTAAACTATTTGAGAAAGTCGCTGCACGTAGGCTTAATGAAATACTTAAAGACGGCAACATCATCCCACAACATCAGTTCGGATTCAGAATAGGGCACTCAACGGTGGAGCAGGTGCATAGAGTGGTGAATAAGATACGAGAAGGGCTGGAACGAAAGGAGTACTGCTCAGCTGTATTCCTGGACGTATAGCAAGCATTCGACAAAGTCTGGCACCAGGGCTTGTTATTTAAGATAAAAAAACAACTGCCACATAACCTGTACCTGCTATTCAAGTCTTACTTAGAAGACAGATTTTTTCGGGTAAAAATTGGTGACTCGTACTCGAAGTTCTACAACATACAGGCCGGTGTCCCACATATGGGACTTTATTTGTTAAAGTCTAAACAATTTTGAAAGGCAGATTCTTCGCTGGAAGAATGGACCTCAGCTGCAGTCAAAATCCCCACAAAAATCTGCTAAAGGTTTACAACCGATTGCAGATCAAAGAGAAAAAAAAAAAAAAAAAAAAAACTTCTGCATTCAAAGGTTTTGGACAAAAAGTGCCTGAAAAATAAAAAATAAAGAATTGTGGTTTGAATTGATTTCACGAGGCATTTTGCTAAAACATTTCCACCTTTACCGACAACTATGAACAATGGCCTATTTTAATGGCCTACTAAAACAATCATGGCCTTAGTTAAACATGGCCTCCCAATTCGAGGCCTCACTCTGTTTACTGTGTAACACGGTAAGAGCGTGTGATCCTATGAGATAACCTATTAATTGTAGCCAATGGCCGTCCTTACAAAGGCGTAGAACATGAATTATTCCCTTTGATACTCTGATGAATCATGGTCATCCTCCAGCTTTTATCCCAAATTATTAGGGGTCGACGCAGCTTGAGTTTTTCTTGGATAATTTTAAATGCACCGATCCCAGCGTGGTTAAACCCTAGAGATGAAAATTAAAAAAAAAACCATTTTTTTTTCACAATCTTGAAAAAAAACTTGGCGACGTTGTTTTTTTTCTACATTTGATTTTTTTTTTTTAATCGAAGACGTGTAACATCTACCAACCCGCACTGTGCCCGCGTGGTGGAGTATGGCCGACTCCCTCTCATAGAGAGGAGTCCTGTGTCCCAGCAGTGGGAACATTATGGGCTGATTATGTAGACGGGACATAGCGAACAAAATCGTAATCCAATACATTTGTCCTAGTGGGCATAAGTCGCTCAGTCTAGTGTGGTACGCCTGCATCATCATCATCATCATCATCATTTCATCCGAAAGACGTCACTGCTGGACATAGGCGGAGGCCTATGTCCAGCAGTGGACGTCTTTCGGAACATTTAGGGGGGGGTTGCCATAATCGCCACGCTTAGCAGGCGGGTTGGTGATCGCAGTATGGTGTCAAAATGCATAAAGAACGCTGCTGCCCATTCTCTAGTAAGTAAGCCTGCATGTCAAGTCGCAATTCTCATTAATCCAATCCAACCCACAAAAAGAAAATTATTTTCGAAGTATAATGCCTAATTGTGCAATATGGTATTAAAAAAACTTAGCTGTTATTGAATTTTGCTATATTACGCTAGACGGCGTAACTGAGATATAGATTACTGATTGGACAGGTCCACTCAAATTTGTGTGGTTCTTTCCTCAAAATACCATTTCAAACACGGATCTACATGGTCTTCATACGATCTTACCAAGATTATGTCTGGACTTTGACCCTTGAGTTTGTTTCGCCATTTCTTCTCAGGGGTAGTCAGTGCGAAACGTCAGATTGTGACAGATAGACGTTTCCCGCCAAAAATGGCTGACAATGAAGAGGATATGGGATCACAATTTTTCTATGTCTTAAATCCCTTTGGTTAAGTCACAGTTCAAGTAAGAAGAAATATTAATAAAAAAAAACCTTTCAGTTGAAAACACCCACTAGAATTTTACAGCTTCAACTGCAGATGTTTTTATTACAGGATCCCTCAGGTATTTCTTTGCCCCAGTACCTGCTGTAATATAGAATGTTTCCACAAAATCTGAACGTTGAAGACACCTTTAATTTCCAAGATTTACATACCACGGCTAGGTGTACTCGTAAAATGGATTGTAACACGACCTCGGAGCAATCGCGTTGCGGTCGCATTTACAGTTATACCTCGAATTTGTGTTGTAAAACTCAAGTACTGTGGTTAACGTGAGGCCTTATTCTGTGCGCTTTAAGGCCACTAATTGGTAATAGGACTTGCGTTGTCATGTTTGTACTAACGGTTTTGGGTAATGGGTTCTTTATATGAGTTGACTAATTTGATAATGAACTAATTTTTGTGGAGTACTTTTTTTTCTTTTTTTTTTTTTTTCTGTGTGTGAAATTATTAAATAACTTCTCCCGCTCTATGCTGAGCGGGAGGGCGTGTCAGACTTTTACTGACTAAAACCCACCCGCGTTCCTTCCGTTGCCTGTGTGCCGGGGCCACGATATCCCTTTCGGACAAACTCGCAACCCTGCAGGCATTGGCCCTATCGGACCCCGTCAGTTGGTGCTGACATCTCTTTGAGGCACGTGTGGAACACAACGCGCCGTCGACCCGGGCCTGGTCCTTATCGGACGGCGAGCTGCCCATCGCTCTCCGTCCGCAAGCCCGCGCCTACGGTGGCCGGAAATCGGCTTGCAACTCCCGACGCCCGGGGCGTCTCCTGCAGCGACTAGAGGCGCGAGGTCGCGAACCTTGCCTCTCCCTCACGCGTTTCGCCTCCTCCTTCGCGAGCATTACTGCTTCGCAGAAGGAGGTGACGGCCTCCCATGCACTCTCGCTCCGAACCATGGCCTGAACCAGTGCCGGACGCGAGAGATCGCCGCCGCCGATCGCCTCCGTAAGGACACGGCGGTGCTCCGCCCAAGCCGGGCAGATCTCCACCGTATGCTCCACCATGTCCACGTATGCTAATAATGTCGTATGCTGATGTGTCCTCGTATGCTTTCGTGTCCTCGTATGCTGATAATTAACTGATTATTTTTGTGGAGTACCTACCTAGATTTTAGAGTGGAGATAAACGATGATAAGCGAAGCAATAATCCGAAGTATCAGCCGAACGTTCGGCCGTTTCTTTACTTCCAAAGTTTCCTTATTTGACTTTGAATCCTTACCTGACTTCAAGTGACGTTTAAGACTTTGACTTATTTTTTTGACCGTCGTTTTCAGCCAATACTTTGGATTTATCTTCGGAGTCGACCCCCTTGTTTCAAAGCAACAGGAAGTGGTGGTTAATATGGCTCTCCATCAAGCCGTAGACCGTAGAAAATAATAAATCATCGTCATTCTTTTGTCCCTATCTCCCTTAGGCCCTTTTCTGATTTGTAGATGCATCACCATTTATTTTCTATTGGCAACTCTTTATAAACAGATCGGTTATCAGAGTTGTTTTAGCATTCACATGAATATGTTGCTGAAATTGATTAGAGCATTTTTATTATGGCGCAGTGACTTTTTTTAAATATTCATATTTTTGTTACTAAAAACAAATAATCCCTTTGAAAGCAAATGGTTGGGCGGCGTGAGAGCGACGCGCATTTGTATGGCCAAGGTCAACGGCGATTATCTGACCCTTAACATAGCATTAAGCTTGTAATCCCCGTAGGGTTAGGCGGAGGTGTACCTCTAGTACACCCACATTTCGCCAGTTCTGTTTAAGTCCCTTATAGGGCGAGTCTATAGCCATCAAATTGGGATAAATCCAGGCTCCGGGAATCACCAATCCAGAATATGTAATGTTGCCGAACTAAGTTGCAATGTACAAGGAACTTTGCTCACAGAACAGATGGCCGATGGGACCGAAAGGTTCTGGAGTGGCGACCGTGTACCGGAAGATGTAGCGTTGGAAGGTCTCCCACAAGGTGGACCGATGACTTGTTAAAGGCCGCAGGAATCCGCTGGATGGGAGAATCACAGAACCGGTCGAAGTGGCGGTGCTTGGGGGAGGCCTATGTGCAGCAGTGGACGTCTTTCGGCTAAAATGATGATGATGTATCTCAGGACAAAAACAGTTGAACTTTCTAGAACACAAAAAGACTTATTCAGTACATCCAATTGCCAATAATGGACTGACATTATTAAAAAAAACCGGTCAAGAGCGAGTCGGACTCGCGCACCAAAGGTTCCGTACGTATATATGGTGTTGATGATTTCTGAAAAAACTATGCTATTTAGAGACATCGTTTTATTTTTCCAGTAATCTTTACATACACTTCTATCACGTAGAATAATTTCAGATTTTTATCTATGCAAACTTCGGAGATAAAGGAGGGGAACAGTATTTTTTTTTACATTTTTATCAAAAGTCGGAAACTATGCTGCCTAAAAAAAATAGCATGTTTGAGAATGTGCAAACAGCGCTCTTTCATATGATACCCCACATGCCCTAGTAGCCCCACTTCAAATTTTTAAGACCCCCTTTCAGTCCCTTTTGCAATTTTTATTTTTTTTTTTATTTCTTTGCAATATAGTTGGGCAAACGTCATCTAAAACTATTCTAAATTTCAAGTTGATAGCACTAGTAGTTCTTGAGATATCCAAGTGTGACAGACAGACAGACTTAGTCTCATCATAAGGGTTTCTTTTTTGCCATTTTGGTACGGAACCCTAAAAAAACAGTATATCTATTAATATATCTAAAAAGAATAGATACTTTTAAAAACATTCTGAAGGCCAGGTACGTTAAAACGGTAAAGCTTGTAACACCGAACACATTCGTGCGAGTCCGTCCGATGTTTTACGATCGGCGTAAACGACAGCTGTACTGTAAAAAGTTTATTCAAATTCACCTTTTTTATTGTTCTGTTATCTTTGTATATATATTTTGGTATGGATATGTCGGCTACGCTATATGAAAGAGTATGAAAAAAATTGTTGTTCTTTTTCGGCCTCGATTTTTTTTGTGTTGGCCTTTTACCATTACTTTGTGGGTAGGTAGCGGTCATGCGTTTGATAAGGTGTCTTTGGTGTCCATAATAGGTAATAGGTAATACGGGCTGGTGTCCGCAACTCCACGTCAATATGCGCGTATTTTGCGTACGGGTGGGAAAATCGGTTATTCGATCCACCCCAGCTCCTCAAGGAACGCCAGCAACGCCTTGGTGTTACTGATAATCTCACATAGGTTACCTGGGTTACCGAAGTACTTTGCCCTGTATGTGGCGACCACTGGGCAGTATAGTAGCAGATTTGGTGTCCATACAGGTAAAGTTTTGTTTTTAGATTATTTTTAATCTAAAAACAAAACTATTAGAAATATTATAGTGTGTTTTATATTTGAAATAACTGATTTGGTTGCCCGTTCACAAAACTACATAACCAAAATAATAATTATCAGCTTAAAATTTGTAATAAGTCGAATATTCTGTTAATTTCCAACTTTCTCTTTTCCGAGCATAACATAACATCACGGCCTTGTTTCCCCGAAGGGTTGGACATAGGCGTATCTGTAGTACCCCCACATTTTGCCAGTTATGTTTAAGTCCCATTTAATAGGGGGCGAGCCTATTGCCATCAACCGGGCACAAATCCAGACTCCGGGCTGCTACTGAGAAATTCCAGATATAAAAACCCAATATCACTTTGCCCGACCCGGGAATCGAATCCAAGACCTCATTCTTAGCAATAGTGCTCGCGACCACTAGACCAACGAGGTTTCCCGAACACGTTTCAATAATAAATAAAAGCCAATAAGTCAATATAATAGATATTACTGCAACGTTACTAAGGCCTTGTAACCCCCATAATGCCAACAGCACACACTCCCAATAAATAAAGTAAAGGGACCCAAAAGTTTTGCATCATAAAAAATCTATTTAAAGTTATTTTGTTTGGAGTTGGTCGTTATCATAATGTACGTAGAAAAACTATTAAAATAATGCTGTTGTTTGATAACCCTACCAAGATTTATATATGAAATGGTTTTATAATGCAAAACGGTTGTGGAGATGAAGAATTAATCTGAGCTTGGAATGGGATAAAGCCTATTTATTTTAGGGTTAACTTTCAGACTGAATTTCAGATCATCACCATTTTCAGGCCGCAACAGATGTGCCTGAATATCAATTAGCGTTTTATTACAAACTCTATGCCATCTGACTTTAGCTAAACTTGTACTGAATGAATTACTGAACAATGTCGCCTTGAGCCGTAAGGCCGCCCATCGTACATAATATTTTGTTTAAAGTTATTATATTTAAAAAAATATATCGTGTAGGAATGTGAGTAATCACATAATAAAAATATAATGGTATTGTAATTTCCTAAAGGTTCTTCTAGTTGTTAGAAATCTGGGTTTTTAAATTCAAATTTATTTATTCATTTTGTGAACATAAATATTGTAAAATTATACAGATGTTATTTATAGAAATGTTGGTCCATAATGCGTCCCGCCAGTAGGTTCACTGTTTGGCATTAATGCTGAAATGAACATTTTGACGCAGCCGTGAGACACACTATTGTTGTTAAAACATTATTTTATATTTTGTTATTTGTATTTTGTGTTTGACGAACTTTTTTTTTTTTGCTTGGGAAATTATCAAATAACTTCTCCCGCTCTGAATGGAGCGGGACATGCATGACAGACTTTTACTGACTAAAACCGACCCGTGTTCCTTCAGATGCCTGTCTGCCAGGGCCACGATATCCCTTTCGGACCAACTCGCAACCCTGCAGGCATTGGCCCTATCGGACCCCGTCAGTTGGTGCTGACATCTCTTTGAGGCACGTGTGGAACACAACGCGCCGTCGACCCGAGCCTGGGTTCTTGTGGGACGGCGAGCTACCCATCGCTCACCGTTCGCAAGCCCGCGCCTACGGCGGCCGAGAATTAGCCTGCGACTCCCGACACCTGGGGCACCTCCCGTGTTTCACGAGCTGAGTCCAAATAAACGTTATTCTTTCTTTCTTTGAGAAGGCATACAAAATAGTTAAGGTAATCGAATGTTAATGGGCCTTATCAGAAGACTAAAAATCACCCAAAGGGTAATGGACAGGAGTATGCTTGGAGTTTCCTTACGAGATTAAATCAGAAATGAAGAATTCTGCAGGCGAACCAAGGTAACCGACATAGCCCGAAGAATTAAAATAAATAAAACTTTATTGCTAAAAACATTACAAACGTTTTAACATTGGCCCCAAACTAGGCAAGCCTGTATCTTGGGAAACAATATAGAGGGTTTACCATTTAAACATTTATTTTAAAAACATGCTCATTATAGGTAACAATTTAAATACTTAAGTTTAACAAATAGTAAGGTTAGCTTCAAATAACCAAAAAATGTTATAATAAAAATTAAAGCATTAAACAAACTAATCGAAAATAAAAGTAAAACAGTAATAATAAAACTAGAAAAAAAACGCTAATATGAGTAAGTGTGTGATCATATGTTATGAATGTGTGTGAGTGTAAGTGTTTTGACTCATGTGATGGTGAGTTTGAAGGTGTTTAAGCGAGAGTATTTGTGTGTCAGACAGAACGTGCGAGTGGTATGAACTTAAGGTCGCAAAATTTATTTTACCACTGTTATTACCTTTTCTGCTTCGTCATATGACAAGTTTAGTAACGGGTATGTTAGTCTATTTTTTACTTGTTTGCGAGTGCAATTTCTTATATTGCACAGTTTGATTACCGCGTTATAGACGTGAACATGCAGAAAAAGTGGGAGTCTTTGTGCATATGCGGATTTTACTGGGGGAGTTGGAACTCTGAATCTGCGTTTGGCCTGTAAAATACTTATATCACTCCTGAATTGCCAAAGTTAAAGTGGCAGTGAAGCTAAGGCCTCCTACAAGGTGGACCGATGACCTTGTGAAGGCTGCAGGAATCCGCTGGATGCGGGAAGCACAGAACCGGTCGAAGTGGCGGTGCTTGGGGAGGTCTACGTCCAGCAGTGTACGTCTTTCGGCTGAAAGAATGAATAATGAATAATGAATGAATAATGATAATGAATCAAACGTCACATTAACAATATATATTTTATTTTATTGATTGCCCTTTGAAAAATATAAGTAGGTCCAAGAGTGAGCCCATGGTTTTTTGTACCACTGTAGCGGCATCAACATCGCCACATGCGAACTACGCGTCACACTGACGTCACGCAAAAATCTGCATCGCGCAAGCGGAGTTTACCGCGCGACTAGCATATATACAACATCCCGACATCAATCGTTCGGCAGTATCCCACCAGACACAACACCCGTCTGGTCGGAGGATCATCACTTTTCTATAGAGGATGAGTGAACTTTACACCCTGTTTCTCATACCTCTAAACCACTTAGCTCTATTTATTGTAGCTTTGGTTTTCGCCCTGAAGACGTCTAAACAACTCTTTGTCCACCTAGCTATTCCACAGTTTCAAACATGAATACAAATCTGTCAGTAGTTAGTTAAATAATATTATACCCAGGATAAGACTCATAATTTAATTCTAGGAACTTGCTAACGAGGGATTTGTCCCTTATTAACGAGTTACCTGTACACTTCGGTATGAAAGGACTACGGTGTACGAAGTTACAAACATTATTGTGGGTTTAAATTATCTGTATCAGGAAGCAAGCTGTTTGGTAAGTAGGTACTGGCTTTTCTACTATCTAAAATAGTTGGAACCTAGTTTATTTAATGACTAGCTTTTGCCCGCGGCTTCACCAGCATGTAGCTGGCGAAGCCGCGGGCAAAAAGTTGGAAATTATCCCTCGAGAGACCCCTCTGATGGCTCCAATTATAGGCCCATCTCGTTAGCCACCACTGTAGCTAAAGTTCTGGACAGTATGCTGGATAAACAATTATGTAGTTATCTAAGAATAAGTGATGCACAGCTCGGCTTCCAAGCGGGACTGTCCACAGAAACAGCAATCTTATGTCTTAAGCATACTGTCTGGTACGAGTAATACACGGATAGGAAGACTCCAGTTTATGGATGCTTCCTTGATTTATCGAAGGCGTTCGATTTGGTGTCTTATGCACGTCTATGGGAGAAATTGAGGGCCACCTCAATCTCCGAGGAGATCGTTAATGTTCTTGATTACTGGTATAGCAATCAAGTCAATGTTGTTAGGTGAGCGAACGTCGTGTCCGATGAGTACAGGTTGGAGTGTGGTGTAAGATAGGGTACATCAATGAGTTGATGAGGGTCTCAGTAGCACTGAAGCACTGCACTATTTTGATGGCGTCACTGTTAACAACATAAGCTATGCCGATGATATGGTGTTGTTGAGTCCTTCAATTAGTGGGATACGGAAACTAGTGAGGAGATGTGAGGAGTACGCCGTGGCTCATGGGCTCAGGTACAATGCGAATAAAAGCGAGTTGTTGGTATTCCTAACGCGGAATGTTAAAATCACCAACGTTCCATCTGTTACACTAAATAGTGTACCGCTTAACAAAGCGGCGCAGGTTAAGTACTTGAGTCACTGGGTTACGGAGGACCTCACTGATGACTTGGACGTTGAGAGGGAACGAAGAGCGTTGACTGTCCGTGGGAACATGCTGGCTCGCAGTTTTAAACGGTGCCCGAAGGAGGTAAACACAATGCATGCTGCCTATCATTTATTCCTGCACCCTGTGGGTCAGCTGTACTCAGCGGACACTCAATGCCCTTCGTGTACAATATAATAACGCCTTTAGGATGCTGATGGGGCTATCGAGATGCTGTAGTGCGTCTAGCATGTTTATGGAGGCTAAGATTGATGGCTGTCATGCCATCATGAGAAAGAGAGAGGCCTCCATATTGCACCGTATCCGAGCAAGCTCTAATGGCAGGGCCGACTAGACAGCCCTTTTCTTGGGCACTGGATTGCACTCCATGCGTCCAACAAAATATGTTTTCTTTGATTGTTCTTAAAATTATATTTGTTGTGTTTTACTAACATAGGTCTTGAGCATTTACTAACACAATTATGGATGTCTTTTTGTCTGAAATAAACTGCTTATATATATGTAGGATCAGGAGTGCCGAGTGGTATATCGTCAGGATTTGGAGTTCCCATTGTATAGGGATAAACAAGACTATAAACGATTAAATGGGTTTTATTACAGAAGGTAATTACACTTTTAAAAATAACACAAGAATAAACAATAATAATTAATAACAAAATAATTAGTTAAAAATATGCAGTCAGACGAACAAACCCTTTAAGGTTACAGGTCGTATAGTGGCGTAAGCCACCCAAATACAAAGAATATCGCTCGCTATCTGCAAGCCAATATAACTTTGTGAATATATAGCAGCGCTGTACCAAGTATACCGACAGTTTTGTCAGGAGCGGGGAGCTCTTTATTGAGTCGAATCTGAAGATCGACTGACTCGAACCTTGGGGAAGTCGCTACGCCGGGCGCGGCTGGCGGGGTTGGGGCGTCGCCCCTTGCCCGCGGAAGCTATACGGTGACCCGACAAAGCGGGCCCCTCAATGTGTTTGCCTAATGACGGCTTCTCGGATTATAGGGCGCACTTGAACTGACTCGAACACCGAATGCACGCCCTTATATAGGGCGATGTTCCCACCTTGCTTTCCCTCCATTCCATGACAACTCTGTCCGATGACGTACGGAAGTACGTCATGTGTTTACTTGATACAAAACACTTAAACATGCTAAATCTAATAAGACTTACATTATAAAGTAATCAAATAATACAAGAATAATTATCGTAAATAATTAATGGTGATTTCACAAAGTAAATCAGTTTGAAATCAAAGTAACATGTCAACAATTGTTTTGAACATAACTATCGGATAAAATAATTATCGAAATAAGTTGCCAAAATCAATTGTTGACATGTTACTTTCAATAAATGATGTTCTGATTTACTAGACAATAATTGATAGAAAACAACGTTCAAATCACGTTAAATTACAATAAGAAAAACAAAACATACACTTTTTGTTGATTACCCATAATAAATTGTAATTGACAACCGACTCCGACATATATATAAATCATGGTATACCCATTTGCCAAATTTGATCCAAATATGTTCAGCCGTTTTAGCGTGAAAGCGTAACAAACAGACAAACTCAATTTCGTATTTATAATATTAAGTTAGGATGATAGAGACCAATATGCCACTGTAGTTGAAAATATATCACCAAGTTGCTGATACAATAGATATAGTATAAAAAAAAAAATACGATAAATCCCAACTTATATTACAAATGCGAAAGTAAGTTTGTTTGTTTGTTTGTTACCTTTTCACGCCTAAACCACTGATCCGATCATCCTGAAATTTTGCATATATGTTGTCAGGTGTACAGAAACGCACATGGGTACCTTTCATCCCGAAAAAAAGTACTGTTCCCGAGGAAAACAACAATAACGTTATTATGATTATAGATGGCGCCACGTGTCTTTCGAATCATGATTTAATTACATTATTATAGAAATTTTAGTAGTGTGTTAAGAGTTTTTTGCTGCTAAACTACAAGCAGAGTACAACCCGAATTGATTGTCAAATTCTAAATTAACGCGAGCGAAGCCGCGGGCAAAAGCTAGTCTTTAATAAAAAAAATAGAAATAAATATAAACGGCCACAACAGCCACTATTAGTCATCATAATATTTTCCATCGCCATGAGACAGACGTCCACAGATAGTTGGATCGAGGCCTCATTCAAGCATAGCCACAACAACTTGTACCACGCTGCCCCCACCCAGCAGATACTCCCGAGCTTTACCAGGGGCCCAAGTCTGCTATTTTTATAAATTCGATCATTGGTCGGTCAATGTTCTCGTAATAGAATTGTGTTATTATTAAGAAATGTCATTAATTTGTCATTATGTACGAGATTACCCAATAAATGCAATTTCTTTCAATGTAGTGTCAGTGGCCGCCCATTGGAAAGTCATAATGACGCCATTATAATGGTAGATTACCAAACTTGTCAAAATCAATAATTATGAAATCAATGATAGACCATTCTGACACTATTGTAATAGCAGACTTGAGGCCCTGGTCGGTTCATCTTTTGGGAAGCCTTCGGCTTCATCGGCCGGACGCTAAATCACATAAAACAACGAAGAAAAAAATATTGCTCTCTCTCTTTTTTTTGCTAGCCTTTGCTGGCCCACTTCTGGGTAGAGACCAGACCTTCTTCCATTCCTACTCCTTTCATCTTTCGCGACCTCTCGCGTTCTCCTTCCAGTTTTGACGGAGCCTATCAAGTTTTTTCGGAAGCTATCCAGCACAAACTGTAACAATAAAATGCTACTATTCTTATTGGTGCTAATTAACATTGTTGATTTTTTAAATGATACATTTTGAATTTTATTGTTGATTAATTTTATTATACAGAGTGGAAACTTTCAGCGGGGCAGTAAGGGGAAGTTACCTTAAACGTTGCAGCTACGCGAAAATGGTCTTAAGAGACCATCCATATTTTTTTATGGAATTTTGATCCCCATTCACAGATTTTCAAAAAAATGTACAGTCAGCAGGAAAATGGGCAGTTTTCACAAGTTTTGTAGCGGCCAGTTTATCTATGGTAAAAAATTTAAGTTGGAGTCTCATTTCCTACGAAATGTATGGGAAAAGTTTTTTGCGATTTCTGACTTTTCTAATACTCAAACTTCAGTTGGTCCAATAGAGGTTTTTGATCCTTATAAGAAACAGAATCGATTGAAATAAAAAAAAAGTTTTGGTGAAAACGGCGAATTTTCCTGCTGACTGTACATTTTTTTGAAAATCTGTGAA
This sequence comes from Tiliacea aurago, assembly GCA_948098905.1. NCBI lineage: Eukaryota > Metazoa > Arthropoda > Insecta > Lepidoptera > Noctuidae > Tiliacea > Tiliacea aurago. The sequence goes on along the minus strand of OX402592.1, from coordinate 23,014,857 downwards.
TAGGGATCAAAATTCCATAAAAAAATATGGATAGTCTCTTAAAACCATTTTCGCGTAGCTGCAACGGATAAGGTACTTCCCCTTACTGCCCCGCTGAAAGTTTCCACCCTGTATAATGGCATATTTTGACTCTATTTAATATTGACTATATTTTATACTGACTGATTGTATTGAATAATTGACTATATTATGCACTAACTCTAATTTTTTTAGATGAAACTGTCATTAATAATTAATAATAATAATAATTTATAATTACCAACTTAATTAATAACATAAATAAACATGTTATTATTTAAGTTTGTAATTATAAATTAATTATTAATGACAGTTTCATTTAAAATCAGAGTAAGTGCAAAATATAGTCAATAATTCAATATAATAAATTTATCTTTTATTCAATGAGAAAAACAAGGTTCTAAAAATCCTGCGCAAAGTACCTACCGACTTCCTACAACAGTAATTTGCCAAAAATTCTTCCACAAAAACCCTAATGTGCTCCGAGCAAATTACAAAATGCCTGAGTGACATACTCGTACATCAAGACATTACTCATGAAATTCAACGATCATCACAACATGTACTCGTGGGCTTTTAAGCAAATTATGTGAGCCTCGACAGCTAACGTTTTAGTTCAGTGGCCCAGAAAATATCTTTTGTCAACTCTGTTCGTTCACATCGCTGTCAATAATGTGGTATATATTTATTGTACCGGTTTTTGTGATGGAAATGCGTTTTAGTTTTAAATGGGTGAGTAGTATTTATGATAGGACAGGGTCTATAGATACCCGAAGGAATCCTCATCATTATCTTCGCTGAAAAATCGTTTAGGGTTGGTTATAGGCTTTATTTTATTTTTTTCACGGGGTGGAAAATCCTCGTGGATGTCCTCCGCCCTGGGTGGGCGGAGGGGTCTGTCAGACTCTTACTGACTAAAAACCACCCCAGTATTCCCTTCCCACACATGCACCTGGGATCTTGGGAGCTAGTATTACTTCGGTGATCCCCGGGTTGGTTATAGGCCTGCCCCAACCATCGTCACAACCATCGGTCTTACGCTGCCTGTTGATTGATATTATATAAGGTGCTAACAAATTAAGTACCAATATTTTAAGAGGAGTTACATTACATCAAAACAATTAACTTTAAATAGAAATTAAGAAAACTTTTTATATGATATTTTTGTTTTAATTTACGGAACAAAATAAATAAATTAAAATTTCGCCCAAACATAATCATCCTGTGCTTTTAACTGACAAGACACACTTTCTGTCAAGTGAACATCGTCGTCAAAGAGGACTTAGTCACGGATTGTTGACTATCTATTAACAGGGTGTATTTACGCAGTAACGTTGTTTCCCTAATTATCTCCAAAAAGTAACATAAACTTTTCAATGTTTCATACTTAAGTCTACTCCTAGAGACGAGTACTATCAGCTCTAAAAGTAAGCATAATCAGCCTATAATGTTCCCACTGCTGGGACACAGACCTCCTCTCTTCGAGAGGGAGTGGGCCGTAATCCACCACGCGGGTCCAGTGCGGGTTGGTAGATGTCACATGTCTTCGAATGTTTGGTTCTAGGACATGCCGGTTTCCTCACGATGTTTTCCTTCACCGTTTTGAGAGCAGTGGTGATTAAATAATTTACACAAAGTAAAGCGCCTGCCTGGGTTCGAACCCACGACCTACAACTCGTAAGTCGGGGCCGTTACCACTGGGCCACCACTGCTCACTATCAGCTCTAAAAGTATTGGTACCTAATTTGTTAGCACCTTATACATTGATTATTGCAATCCAGCGGATTGCCACGACTTTCGCCACGTCACCATCTCATGGGCCTACTGACGGTGTGCCTTCTGGTATGACTGCCACTCGGTGACTTTACAGATCCCGATTCCGATCCCGATTTCAAGAATTCCCCTTACCCCTTAAACTCTCATTGCTATATACAATATTAGTTTTTGTTTACCCTAAACCCGAAAGGGGGTCATTGTACTCATCATTTTGAACAACTTTTTCTATGGGACCAACCTTGAAAAAAAAATCAGCTGTTCCAAACATTTTATCGATTTAAGTGCACACAAATTTAGGGAACAGCTGATTTTTTTTTCGCGATTTCAAGGTCGGTCCCATATATTTTTTTTTTAGGTACAATGACCCCTTTCGGGTTTAGGGTAAACAAATACTAATGTTGTATAAAGCAATGAGAGTTTAAGGTGCAGCGCAGACAACAGACTTTTTGTGCGAAGAAGTGATTAATGAAGGCTTGTGAGCTAAGAAAATGTAATCACATTGGTTTGTGCCGCAGACTCCTTCGCACAAAAAGTCTGTCGTCTGCGCTGCGCCTAAGGGTAAGGCGAATTCTTGAAATCGGGTTCACAATTGGGATCTGTAAAGTCACCTAGTGGCAGTCATACCAGAACGCACACCGTCGGTAGGCCCATGAGATGGGTCGACGACTTGGCAAGGCTAGGGTAACCAATAACTAATGTTGTATAATAATTAGTGTATATATTGACTCCTTCTCATCACTTTCTGAATAGCGCATCTCCATTTGCTCCAATATGTGGCTTGATGGGGTGCCACGATCACCAGCATTTCCAGTTGCACCGATATCTGGTTTGCTTTTTCATGAATTATTGGCCAAAAAACCCCCTATTGTTATGCCTGTACCGTAATCAATACCCAATCACTCAGAAATTAGTCGCATCACATTAGCTGCGGATTGCGATTTGTGTACACTCGACTTCCGACCAATTGTTTGTTGATCAACCGATTTGTTAATGAGACGGGTTGATTGATTTACAGTTAATCGGATAATAGGTTTGGTGCATTATTGCATTAATCTTTGTTAAAACGCATGGGTATGGTATAGTTAGGGAAATTATTTGTTTATCAAATTGACTCATCATTCATCATCATTTCAGCCGAAAGACGTCCACTGCTGGACATAGGCTTGCCTCAAAAGGGGGGGGGGATTTGCCATAATCGCCACGCTTAGCAGGCGGGTTGGCGATCGCAGTATGGTTTTAGAAAAATGCATAGAGAACGCTGCTGCCCATTCTTTAGTAATTCCCTTAGTCGCCTTTTACGACACCCACGGGAAGAAATGGGATTGTGCTATTCTTTACGTCTGGCACCAAACGGACACCAAACGGATCAAATTAAATTGTTCACTTATTCATATAACAACTGTCATTCGTTGACAGTTGTATGAAATGGCTATGTCACCGTAAGATTGTGAGCACCGTTTGTTTATAATATATCTAGCGAGACTGTAGGCTATCGAAAATAGTTGACTGTTACAACAAAACGCTTATCTATTCAAATTAATTTATTTCGTGAACACAAGGTACATAGAGAAGGTGTTATAATACATAAGATCCGAGCTGTGTCCCACCAAAAGGCATATCAAATATAAAAGATATAAAAGGTATAAAACAAATAAAGTAATATCCTTTATTTCACTTTAAAATACATATAAATTATATTTTTAAATATTAGAATATAAAACAAATTATTAATAACATTTAAAATATAAAAAATAGTAGCCCACCGGTATCGGGAACAAGGTCCAAGCTACCGGGCTCCAGAGGGAGGAACCTCCTGACAATGCGAGCCGTGTCCAGAAGTACCGCTCTCTGAATCAGGCCCTTCATCCAGCTGCCCAACGAGAGCCTCCTTAGGTGTTGGTCGAGGCTCTTGGCAGTTAAGCCATTGGTTGATACAACTATCGGCACAATGATTGCTGAGTTCACATCCCACATGTCGACAACCTCGCGAGCCAAGTCAAGATACTTGATTTGTTTATCTTTCTCGGCTTTCACGAGGTTCCCGTCATGAGGGACCGTTATGTCAATAATCATTGTGCGCCGCTCTATTTGATCCACCACCACTATATCAGGTTTATTGGCAGCAATAGTCCTGTCAGTGATGATGGATCGGTCCCAGTACAATGTGATATTTCCAATCTCGAGAACTGGGTCGGGCACATACCTGTAGTACGGCACCTCCGATTCCACAAGGTTGTATTTCAGAGCAAGATGCTGATGGATAATCCTGGCTACAAGGTTGTGTCTATGCAAGTACTCTTCGTTAGCTATACGAGAACACCCGAATGTGTCGGATTGATTCTCCCGGACGGTGGCATGGCCGACACACGTCAACCGTGCCGTCCTTCACAATAAATCTCCGGTAATTCTTCGTCATGATAACTTCGTCCATAATTGCACAGACAACACCTTCGGTTTCCCCAAAGAGGTCACCAAAACGCAGCCAGGCTACGGACGCTAAAAAGTCTACATCGGGTTCATGTAGGGCCCGGAAAAGCGTCCGTGAAGCTCCTTACTTTGCCATACCTCCCTGCGATCGTTAGTGTCAAGCATTACAGGTTTGCGCCAGTTCTCTGTAGCCAAGGAGAGCGGGATGAGGCCCTTGTCCACCACGACCACATCTCGATGCATCCCCACGTCGGCTTCTAGGAAATATTCCCTGAGACTGCATATCTCGCGATTGTGGAGGGTCTTAGCGTTTAAAAAGCCGCGACCTCCACACTTTCGCGGGATATACAGTCTCATTACCGAAGACCTTGGGTGATGCATTTGATATGCAGCCAGCAGCGTACGGACCCTCCTATCCAGGGCATCGAGTTCGGTCTGAGCCCATTTGAGTATGCCGAAAGAGTACATCAAAACCGGCATGACCCAACCGTTGAAGGCGCGCACCTTGTTTCCGCCTGATAGAAGACTATTGAATACTTTCTTCAGGCGGCCAAAGAAGCGCTCCTTCAACGATTGCTTCATGTCAGTAGCATTGATGCCCAACGCTTCCGACATACCCAAATACTTATAGGTTTCAGATGTAGAGAGGGTGCTAAGGTTTATGGAATCCGAGAGTTGGATTCCCTCGGATTCCACAAGCTTCCGTCGCTTTACATGCATAATAGCACATTTGTCCACACCAAATTCCATCCTGATGGCGCTACTGAAAGTTTCAGTTACTTTCAGTATCAGTCCCCGCGCGCGCGCATTGGCAGGTGGTCGCGGTTTAAGTACTAATAACATGTCTGTGACAAATGTGAAAACGTTAAAGTGCGCTACGTGTAATATTGTAATTTCGGAGGTCCTAGCCTTTATAAGGAATAGGCATGACGTCGTCGATAACGAGAGTTATAAGGATTTGTGCGTCCGCGTTCTCGGAAGAAGAGATTGATGAGGCAAAGAAGCTGTTATTTACATCTACTAAAACACTGCAAAAACTAGTGTCAAGGCGCAAGAATAAAAAACAGAAGGACTTGGAAGATATGGTTTCTGTTTTTAAAACTATGGATCCAGAGCAAATTCCGGTGTTTGTGGCCTATGATCTACATAAATTACCACAGATTTGTTTCGATCATGTTGACGTAACTAAGTTATTAAAAGACTTATTGGTTTTAAGGGCCGACATTACTGACATCAAAGAAAATTATGTCACTAAAGGGGAATTTGAGGAGTTAAAATCAAATAATAAGCAATTAACAATCAAAATTATAGTTCGAATGTGAATATCAAAAGAGGAGGGTATGTCGCTCGGAATGTAACAGCTGATGTTCAAATGCAACCAAGTCTCACTGTTGCGGTGATGAGTCACGAACGAGCGAGCGATGTGCCGCGCACTCCCTCGCACACGCACCAGGGCCGAGAGCCCGAGACACAACATCAGGTGATCTCCCTCACTCCGCAAAACTCGACTGTCATTGATTACGGCGACTCCGCGCTTGTTGATCAACAACAAACTATGGCGCAAGTAGTAAGCAATGGCAAGTTTAACGAAAATAAGCGCAGAGATGAATGGATTTTGGTACAAAAGCGGAACCATAACAAACGCTTTCCTGGGATGACAGGAAAAGCAGTTTCTAATGTGACAGGAAAATTTAGAGCAGCCGAATTAAAAATACCTTTATTTATTTCGCATGTCAATACAGAGACTACGGAAACTGACATTTGTGAGTACATAAAAATGAAGTCCAATGAAATAGTTACTTTATAGAAAATTAATATGAAGAAAGAGAGGCCATATAATGCTTTCAAATTATTTGTACCGAAACATAAAATAGACACTTTCTTGGATGACAACCTATGGCCGGAAGGTATAACCTTTAGACGGTTTATTCATTTCAAGAATGGCAGAGACGCCATGTCGGTGATTAAGGACGCAAATAAACAACTCACTTAATGGATACAGTAATTAGAAATGTGAAATTTACGACATTCAATTGTAAGTATATTGTTAGATCAGCTGATTGCGTGCGAGAATTATGTGAAGTTAGTGACGTCATAGCGTTACAAGAGACCTGGCTGCTTCCTCATGACGTGGCATACTTGGGGAATCTACACAGTGACTTCGCGTATACTGGCAAATCCGCCGTTGACACATCAGCCGGAGTTTTAATTGGAAGACCTTACGGTGGAGTGGCACTGTTGTGGAGAAAGACTTTGTTCCAAACGGTAACAGTGTTGCCGTGCCAAAGTGATCGCGTAGTAGCTATTAAAATTGATTATGCGGATAATTCTCTTTTAGTTTTCTCAGTGTATATGCCTACAAATTCGGCAGAAAATCTAATAGTGTTTACTGAGTGTCTCGGTGAGATAATAGCAATATGTGAGAATAGTGATACGGAGTCTGTATTTATATTGGGGGATTTTAATGCGCATCCCGGTGAGCGTTTTGCAAGCGAGTTAATGACAGTGTGTGCGGAGCAATTGTGGTCATGTGTGGACATGGAATTGTTGCCACAGGACACGTATACGTTTGTAAGTACCGCGAATGGTGCATCTCGATGGCTGGACCACTGTGTGGTGAGTAGTGCTGCGAGACTTTTAGTTGTGAAAGCGTCTGTTATGTATGATGTGTACTCATCCGATCACATTCCGGTGATAATTGAATGTAATTTAAAATTAATTATACCCAAATTAGTTACCAAAATAAATAAATGTAATAAAGTTATATGGGGTGAAAGGGATAATAATATGATTATTGAATACTCGGCTTATTGTCATTCCAAATTAAAACTTATTGATTTTCCTATAGAGTTCATTAGTTGTGCTCATGGAATGTGTTCTGATACTCACCACTTCACACTGTTAAATCAGATGTATACTAGTTTGGTTAATATTTTAACAGAGGGTGCTGAGCGTACATATGTGGGTAGTGAAAGAGCTGTAAATAATAAGAGAAAATATGTTCCTGGTTGGAACATGCTTATCGTGGCGCTCACGGGGAGGCTCGGGTGTGGTATCAGACTTGGCTTTTGCACAACAAACCCAGGACAGGGTGTATTTACGATAACATGTGTAAATCTCGAAATGTATTTAAGAGCAAACTAAAATTCTGCCATGATCATGAACAGCAAATAAAAATGGACATAATAGCCAAGAACCATTCAAAGAAACAGTTTGGGTCTTTTTGGAAGTCCACTAATCGCCTGAATCCAAGGTCGGGACGTCCTGTGGGTGTAGCAGGTGTACATGAACCGACAAGTATAGCCAATGCTTTTAAACAACATTTTAAGGTTGATTCTTTACTTAGAGATCAGAATCGGATGTTCGATGCGGAGGCCGTGTCGGGTGACGTTACCGTCCACTTCACTGCAAAGGAAGTTGCATCGGTGATATCGGGAATGAAAAGAGGTAAGTCGCCCGGTCACGATGGTCTTAGCATCGAACATCTGAAACACGCCGGCTTACACCTGCCGCGAGTTTTGGCCATGTTTTTTAACCTTTGTGTTAGTCACTGTTATTTACCTGATGACCTTATATTCACTACGGTAGTGCCTATTGTTAAAAATAAAACAGGAGATGCCTCTGACATTTCCAATTACAGGCCTATAGCTTTGGCGACTGTTATAGCCAAGGTGCTGGACAGTCTGCTTGACAAACAGTTATCGAAGCATATTCTATTAAATGACAGTCAGTTCGGCTTTAGACCAGGGCTCTCCACAGAGAGTGCTATTTTATGCCTCAAACATACTGTACAGTACTATACTGATAGAAAAACGCCTGTGTTTGCCTGTTTTCTGGATTTGTCAAAGGCATTCGATCGCGTTAATTATGAAGCACTGTGGCGTAAGCTACAAGAAGAAACTGCCTTGCCTACTGACATCATGAGATTGTTTAAATATTGGTATAATAATCAACAAAACAGTGTGAAGTGGGAGGGGTCTTTCTCGGATGTGTATCGATTGGAGTGCGGGGTGAGGCAGGGGGGATTGAGCTCACCTCGACTTTTCAATCTGTACATGAATCGACTGATCGTTGAGCTCAGCAACACTAATATTGGTTGTTTGTCTATGTGAGTTTATATGTTTGTAAACGCACCCACAATACAGGAGAAATTCCTAGTGTTTTAAAAAAAAATAAACATCTTGCAAGAATTATACACTCGAGTATATAAACAAATCGCGAAACTAACTTTTGAGGTTAATTTCTGTCGCTGTCAGATATTACACAATATCTCTCTCGCGCGTTATTTTTGTGTGTAATTGAGTGTTGCTATAAGTCTTTTTTTTTTAAGTAAATGTAAGAGCTAAGAATAGCAAAAAAGGCTCCTAAAGACGTGACTCTAGTAGAATAATTTCTATGCAAACTTAATGGAAATTGTTCTACCACAACTTTCTGCGGGAGCATTAAGGGTCTATACTATCTCAGCGCCACCTCACTCTTTATCTCGCTCGCACAAGTAGCTGGCGGTTACGCGAGCAAGCGAGAAATGTGGCGAGGTGGCAGGGAGAAGACTCCAAGGCACCAATATTTTAGTTTATTTCTTTTTACGGTGAAAATAATGGGAATTAAAAAAAAATACATTAGACCTGCTTCATAGTTAGTTCAGTTAATATAAAAAGATTCATTATCTAATTTGAAGTATTTTTTGAATACCAACAGTTTATTGTTCGGTTTGGAGGTAAATTTTGAATTTCTTTCTATGAAGATTTTTTTTTATGGAATCGTGTTTTCGTCAAACATAGTACTTAACATTAATCCTCAACTTTACCATATATTTATTTCAAAATTAATGCTGCAGTATTTTCGACATAACGGAGGATTATGCTAAGCCATTTGAGGTAGTATATGCTCCTAACGCCTTTCATTAGGGTTATAGCAACCAAATTTAATCGTGTGCAGTTCAATATCTGCCACAGATAGGTTACCATTTATTCTGCATTAATAACATGAATCAATATCGTTGAACCAACATTCCCATTATTATAATTAGCACTAATGTTTATTTTTTATTTATTTAAAATACGTACGCCAACAGTACCTATACACATTTTACATTCATCATCATCATCATTCTAGCCGAAAGACGTCCGCTGCTGGACATAGACCTCCCCCAAAAGGGGGGGGGGGGTTGCCATAATCGCCACGCTTGGCAGGCGAGTTGGCGATCGCAGTATGGTGTTAAAATGCATAGAGAATGCTGCTGCCCATTCTCTAGTAAGTCTCTTAGTCGCCTTTTACGACACCCACGGAAAGAAATGGGACAACGGGTATTTTCATTGATGTATTAAATAGGAAGATAAGGTACACGCTCCTCGATGTGGACCGCATAAATTAGGTGAAAGAACACAGTCGACCTACATTACCCTCGGTTTGCGGGGAATACCCAAATCGTAGTTTGTTTCCGAGTTGTTATGGGTACGTAGCAGTGACAATTATTGCTATCTCGTTCCCGCTATAGCCCGCGTAATATGTTTCTCTATTTCGGTTGTCGAGCACATGACGCACGACATCAGGTCCATTTACTATTTACGTGATGTTAGAGACTGGCCTATCTTCCTATTTAATACATCAATGGGTATTTTACATTAAATAATACAAGTTGCTCGCAACCGGCGTGCGTGTATGACTAGATGTATGAACGTAGGCGAAGCAAAAGGAGTATGTAAGGAGCGTAGCAGGTGACGTTCTGTTGTTTCTGTCTACCGCCATGGGAAGAAGGAGTGAGTTTATGTATGTATGTAATACAAGTTATAGGTATTAAGTTCTTATGTCTATAGACCAAACAGGTGTACACGACATTCTCGTACTTAATTAAACCGACATTTTATAAAATATATCATTATTTTCACCCATGTTTAAACTGCTTAAAAACAAATCGACCAATAAGCAAATCCGGTAAATGGCAACAAACATGCTCTTCAGAAGTTCCTAATAATCTTTTTGATCTTAAAATTCTTCAAGAAGAATTTCTCGGTAGGAATCCCATTGTGCTGGCAATTCGAAGTTAATCTGAGGGTATGTCGGGGCCATTCAAAGCGCTGTTGATAAAAATACTGAGAAAAGTATCCGGGACTCTGCATTGTGGAGATTAAGTAGAAATATAGAATACTTATTGAAATATCCAGGTTTCGCTGGAGAAGAATATTTTGTATTTTTTGTTCAGGTTAGCAGTATTTGTAGTAAATTGAACTCTAAATTCATCATTATTTCAGCTAAAAGACGTTGAGCCTTGTCCTGCGCCCATTTTTTTTTAAAAGCATAGACAAACAAAGATCAAAAAAATAAACTCAAGCACTGCAGGGTTCTTTCGCGTGGCCAAAATCGGAACTAAATTTCTTGTTTATTTGACAACATTTGACAAAACAATAGGGAAAACAACTGTCAAAATGGCGCGGCTTTCGTAGCTAGTTCCCAAAACAAGATAATAATACAAGGCGAGAGGAGGTTTTTATTTATTTTTGTGAATAGGACTCGTTGTTGTGTTCCTAAATGCTTGGAAATTTAATTCTATCATTCTCCGAAAGACACTAGATTTAGAAAACTATGGGTATAAGCTATTCAAAGAGAATTATTTTAATAACACAGAATTCGTGTTATGTCGGAAACATTTCAAAGAAAGTGATTACGAGGAAATAAGCTATATTTAAGGTTTTTAATTCTGAGACATTCCATGTCGAATAAATATTGAAATCACAGAAAATAAAAAATAGTGGAATAAAACCAAACTCATTAATGAACACGAAATGGACTGATTATAAGAAATGTCAAATTTATTGTAGGCCGAAGGGACCTAGCTATGGTCACGCCATCTACAATTAACTTTGACCGACCTTCCCCATTCATCACCAGCGCCCCCTGTCAACGTCAAAAGATCCTTCTAGGCGTCTACGTAGGTATAAAAAACGGCCAAGTGCGTGTCAGACTACGCACAATTAAGGGTTCCGTAGTCCCAGAAACAAACCTAACATTGTAGTTGAAAAAAATGTTCACCCATACATCGATATACGCCACGGTCAATTTTCCAACTACAGATGTAAGTTTGTAATCGGATATTATTTTTATCTGATAAAACCACAAATAAACGATTTTCAGACTTTTTACTTTACTTGTGCTGTGAGACCTAAGCCCCAGAGCGTTACTAAACTTACGGGGACGTGATATTCGGTGTTACACTTTTTACTTTACTTGTGCTGTGAGACCTAAACCCCTATTTATAGAGCGTTACTAAACTTACGGGGACGTGATATTCGGTGTTACACTTTTTACTTTACTTGTGCTGTGAGACCTAAGCCCCTATTTATAGAGCGTTACTAAACTTACGGGGACGTGATATTCGGTGTTACACTTTTTACTTTACTTGTGCTGTGAGACCCTAAGCCCCTATTTATAGAGCGTTACTAAAATTACGGGGACGTGATATTCGGTGTTACACTTTTCTAAGTCACGTATCACACTCACTCAGTACTAAAGCATTACTTAAGACTAGATTCAAGCCATTGGATTGGTTGAAACTAGTCTTTAGTAATGATTGAGTACTCAGTAACGCTCTATAAATACGGGCCCTAGCTTCTTGCCAAATTTCATGATTTTAGGTCAACGGGAAGTACCCGGGTTTTGATTTATTTGCGCAGAAATTCGTATGTGTACCTTTCAACTTAATTGGCCCAGCAGATTCGGAACAAATTGACTGTGACAAACGGATCCTCAAAGGGTTCCATTTTTCCTTTTGTGGTAAGGAACCCTGAAAACGTTCTTACTTAACTTAACTTAATCAGCCTATAATGTTCCCACTGCTGGGACACTGGCCTCCTCTCTTCGAGAGGGAGCGGCCCGTAATCCACCACGCGGGCCCAGTGCGGGATGGTAGATGTCACATGTCTTCGAATTTTTGGTTCTAGGACATGTCGGTTTCCTCACGATGTTTTCCTTCACCGTTTTGAGAGCAGTTGTGATGAAATTATTTACACAAAGTAAAGCGCCTGCTTGGGTTCGAATCCACGACCTACAACTCGTAAGTCGGGGCCGATACCACTGGGCCACCACTGCTCGCAAAAAAAAAGTGGCCAAGTGCGAGTCGGACTCGCCCATGAAGGTTTCCGTAGCAGCAACTAACATAATATAAAAGTTATTGTAGTTCGTTGTAACTTTGATCGATGTTTTAGGTAAGAATAGTGTATTTATTTTTTAATTATACGATTTATGACGTATTAAAAAGAACTACTTACTAAATCTCGTTCAAACCAATTTTCGGTGGAAGTTTACATGGTAATGTACATCATATATTTTTTTTAGTTTTATCATTCTCTTATTTTAGAAGTTACAGGGGGGAGGGGGGGTACATATTTTACCACTTTGGACGTGTCTGTCGCGAAAACTATTCAGTTTAGAAAAAAAATATATTAGAAACCTCAATATCATTTTTGAAGACCTATTCATAAATACCCCACACGTATGAGTTTGATTAAAAAAAATGAGTTTTAGTTCTAAGTATGGAACCCCCAAACTTTATTGTTTTTTTTCTATTTTTGTATAAAAATCTTAATGCGGTTCACAGAATACATCTACTTACCAAATTTCAACGGTATAGTTCTTATAGTTTCGGAAAAAAGTGGCTGTGACTCACGGGCAGACAGACAGACATGACGAATCCATGAGGGTTCCGTTTTTTGCCATTTGGCTACGGAACTCTAAAAAAAAACCATTCGTACTTATTCAATAATCTTCACTAAGAACAGAATCTAGAGTTTTAATCCACAACGGAATGAGTTCGTAGTATTACTGCGCAGAAACCTGATCGTAAAACGCAATGAGCTTTGACACCTACATTATACTAGTAACATTGTGTTTAGTTTCTGTATAATTATCTAATATCGGTACCTGTTACAGGTACCTGGTAAACAAGGAACTGAATAATCAATGGAAATAAACGGAATATGGGTAATTATATAAGTAGTTTGTATTTATTTTGTGTCTTATTTATAATCTCACTGTATGCTGCACCGGTCGATGTCATCACGTGAACGCCGGCTGTCGCTGAAAACCAGCGCTGGGGCTCTGTCTCGCATAGGGTCGCAGCATTATGCTGAGCGGTGGCCGTTTTGCGTGGATGTGACACATATTTTCCCCCTACTTGTTCCAATTGGTCACGCATTAGAAAAATTGCGCTCACAATTAATTAATAAATTAAATTGTTGTAATCAGAAGTGGTTTTAACTATACTCCATTTGAAATAAGATTAGACATTAAAATAAACTTGTTTACAGTCCGTTCAACCGATTTTGACTTCTATTCCGTAGGCATAAGGATGGCATTAAAGCAAAAACGTGGTTACAATACCAAGTGTTTATTACAGCTGTCATTGGTCATGCCACGAACGCAATAGAAGTCAAAATCGATTGAACGCACTGTAAAAAAGGTTTATTTAAATGTCTAATCTTATTTCAAACGGAGTATAGTAATACAACACTATTACCTGGTGGTATCGTTTAACTTTAAAATACCCACCGTACCACCAGGGGTACGGCCAGGGGTACGGTGGGTCTGCAGTGTGTTCTTTTTGTATTTATGTTCCTTCTTTGCGTCATGTTTACGGCAAATAAACGTATTTTCTTTCTTTCTTTTCTTTAACTCACATGCAAAAATGAGGAAACCACCAGACCCATTCATAATCAGCCTTTATAGGCTCACACAAGCCACAAGGCCCCCAATAATAGGGGCCTAAAGGGACTTGTGGCTAATAATAACAGCCGCACCGGTCGATCCATCAGGTTAAGCTCCGCTTGCCGTGGTTGGTCCGTGGATGGGTGACCATCTTTACATACCAAGACCAATAAAGAGCCTCGGAAAGCACGTTAAGCCTTTGCCGTTGATCCCGGCTGTTTTGCAGATCTTTGACGGTTGTTACGGGTCATCAGAAACCGGAAAGTCTGACAACTAGTCTTACCAAGGGGTATCCATATTACCCAGTAACTGCGTAGTGGAAGGCAGATAGGCAGTTGCTCCATGTAAAATATTCGTATTCAGCTGTAGGTATCTGTTTAGACTGGAAGCCGACCCCTACATAGTTGGGAAAAGGCAGGCAGATGATGATGATGATGATGATGATGACACAATTAAAAACACAAATAAAAAAAATTAAAAAAAACTGAAAATAAAAACAGAAAGTCCTGTATGAGGCCATAAGGCCAAAAGGTGTATTTTGAAATAAATATTTGGTACAGTTGAGGATTAATGTTTAAGAACTATAATATGTTTGACGAAAACGCAATTCCATAAAATTTTCAGGGCTAGGGTCCAAATTCTAATCGCGTGGGTGGACGTTCAAGGGTAGCTGTCAAACTTGAACGTTTGAGCTTTGGCTAAAGTTCAATGTGGATCATAAGTAGTATAAGCCAGTTAGAAAGAAATGCATGATTTTTTCGGTCGTTACAACTCCTGAACTACCCAATGGCTAAAATAAAATCAATAAAAAACTTGAAGCCTCAAAATAGCATTTAGTACTTGAAACATTGTAGAGTGAGAATAAAACTACTGTGTAATACAATGTTGAACTCGGAGAACAAAAAACCTTATAGCTGAATAACAGAGTCCCTAAATAGTATTGTTACGAGCTTGGGGTTCGTGACAATAAAACTGCCGATTTAATGACTAAAAAAAAAACACTTTAATTAAGAACACCAATTTAAACACACTACTACTTTAAACACAATTAAAACACAATTACTTAATGTCACTCTCAAATATCGTTCAGTTGTTTTCGCTTGTCTCGTTTTCAAAAATAAACTAACTCCATCGCGGCCCATACCGGCCTTATATAGGGCCTCGGATAGTTCCCGAAACATCTAGAATATTCGAGTACATACCGGCCCCGACTGACCGGGTGTCGATAGTTCTAGAATCGAACTTTCTAGAAGCATCTTGACTCTACTAGTTCCGCTACTCGATACTAGATGGCACTAGTAGTAGGCTTTTTAGTTGTGCGCGCAACAGTATTATTAAGAATTTAATAAGAGTTCTAAAGGAGTGCAATGTTGTAATCCTGGCTACTATAAAGGAAAAAACATAAATACACGTAGTAAACATGAAATTGTGATATCCAAATTTAGATTAACTAAAACAAGCAAGTAATTTCTCCTAAACAGTATCTGCTTTTATAACAATTTGCCAAAGTCGGTTAAAACTTAGCGATGAAAAAATCAAAACCACATCAAACGTCTCCTAATCAAAAATGCATATTATAAGATTAAGGACTACTTTGAAGACAAGAAAGTTTGGTAATCATTCCTTCTGAACACGTGGCTTCCCTGGTACCTCATTAGCGGCATAACCATGTAAATGTCTATTAATTGCTCCCAAATTACGATTTTAATTTTTATTGAGCTATCAAATGCAAAAAGAAAGTTTCTAATCCGTCTGGTGGTTTCAGAGATTACCAGGGAACCACCAGTCAGATTTGAGAGGTAAAATTTGTTTGTAAGGTTCTATGTATGGACATACAATTTTATAAACAAATTTTACCTCTTTATAATTATCAGTATATATTTATTATTAAATATATTAATCTAAGGTAATTTGTACATTTTGTCGATTCTATTATTTCTGAACCTGCTTAAGCTGTCTATTCCTCTACGTTTCCGAACGAAATGAACGGAACAGATGAAAGGGCGAGTGGTATAGGGGAAAAATTAAAAGGGTTGTAATGAAGAAAAGTGTGCTAAAATAAAAGCTGATTTATATTATACAAAAGGTATTGATTTCTGCCAATCCAAAAATGATTCCATCCTACATGTACTTACTACCGAGTTAAACCAACTGAGGTATAACGGATCAACTTATATTTCCGTTTAAACCGTACGTCCCCCCACGCATTAAATATCTACATCGTATTTGCACTAATGATAGGCAACGTGGAAGTTTTCCGTTCAAACTGCAGGGTTTTAGCCGTCTCCTCTAATTGCATGGAGATTCTACGTACTAGTGCCCTGTTTAATGGGTTCAGGAAACAATGGGTAGCTATGCGGAATTCATTGAAGTAATAACTAGGGTCTGGCTGGATATAGAGAGATTTGATGATATTTTGTATTACATTGTAATAATAATTATGTTATCGAGTTACGGCACAAGTTCCGATCCTGCTTATACCAGCTCGACTTTGTAACCTAAATAAGTCCATATTTTAGTATAGTATTCGAAATTGTTTAGCTTAATGTTTGATAATATACAACATTAGTTTTTATTTATACTAAGCCCGAAAATTGTTCAAAATGATGAGTACAATGACCCCTTCATTGTACTCATCATTTTGAATAATTTTTTCTATGGGACCAACCTTGAAATCGCGAAATTAAAATCAGCTGTTCCATAAATTTTGACGATTTTTGAACACAAATGTAGGGAACAGCTGATTTTTTTTCGCGATTTCACCGTTGATCCCATAGAAAAAATTGTCCCCTTTTCGGGTTTAATATAAACAAAAACTAATGTTGTTTATTCTTGGTGATATAAAATAATCAGAATTCTTGAATTCCGGCGCCAAGTACTTCCGCCAAGTATTAACTTAAGTAATTTTTAAATTAATGGTTGCTTAAGATTATTGATCTAAAATCACTTGATAACATTTATTTCTTTGTTCATAATTTGTTACTTAATTTCAAATAATATACTCGTAGTATGAAAAGTTATCAGTGAAGGCTATAATTAGGCAGTTTGAGTCAGTCGTTTTGTTACGTACAAAGTGCAAAAGCCGTAAGAGGAAACTGTCCGATTTTAAAATAATAAACGAAGCAAGTACGTCGTTTGTTGCGACCATCCTGACTGACCACCGTTGCACAATTTATTACAACATAACATAACGTCTGTTATCTGTTATCTCCGAAGAGATAAGTACACCCACGTTTCGCCAGTTTTGTTAGAGTCCCATGTGATATGGGAGTGAGTCTTTTGCGAGATCCAGGCTCCGAGCTGTGATTAAGGCGCAGATATATGATTTTTGTGACTTTTAAATCTGTTATTACACATTCATATAATGCAAGTAAGTTATGTAAAAAATTTATGTCAAACTACATGAATTCTTTAAGTGAATATTTAAGTATTGTAGTAAAATACTTTATGAAATAAATTCAGGAAGTAATGTCTACCCAAAGCATAAAACACGATATTACTTTCAAACTACTTATGATATTTTCATGTTTTTTTTTTATATGAATAGACTGTTTTATTATCTTATTCAATCTGTGATTTTTTTCAAATGTTCATATTTTCGTTACTAAAAATAAATATTCCCTATGAAAGTTAATGGTTGCGCGGCGTGAGCACGGCGTGCATTTGTAAGGCCAAGGTCAACGGCGATTATCTGACCCTTAAGAAACATTACGATACACATTCATACAAAATTCTTAGGTAGGTACGGTAGCTCGTAGTACGGAAAGTGGCGGAAGTTTATGTATATACAACAGTAGTTTTTTAATGTATAAACAACATTGAATTCACGAAAAAAAAATCAGCGGTCCCATACATTTGTGTTCACTTAAATCGACAAAATGTATGGAACAGCTGATTTTTTTTTCGTGATTTCAATGTTGTTCGTGTTTTGTTTATTCGGTTTTTGTCACCGACTTCCGAGATTAAAGTTATTAATCACTTTGTAGTGTTTTTTTTTTGGTAATAGTTTTATTTTTCACTTTTTAGTTAAATTAGCTGGTTATAGGACCATTGCCTAAGCTTCCTCTACCAAATAAAAATATATAATAACTTCCAAAAGCGGTCCACAATGGACGAAAATATCGATGAACATAAATAACTAAATAAGTCAACACCATCGGCGTTTACGTAAAATTTATTATTTCTCACAACACAAACAATTTGACGTTGACATGTTATGACAACGCAGGTCATTCAATTATCCCTAATGGCTCCCATAGCTAAGTTTAAGGGGTTCATGGGTAAATAACCCTTAGTTACCCATGAACCCCCTAAGGGGCTTGTGGCTAAGTAATAAGAGCCACGCGGGTCGATCGATCAGGTTAAGTTACGCTGGCCGCGGTTGCTCCGTGGAAGGGTGACCATCTTTCAAAAAATCAAAATCAAAATATTTTATTTCACATAAGCAAGCATACTAAAACAAGAGACTCTGCAAAGTCTGATGCGGCGATGCTATTGGTTAATGAGCGCTGGTAAGCGTTACTATAGCGACCGAGCGCTGCAAGCAGAAATAGTTCTTACAGTGGATGGTCCGATTTAGACACTCGCGATAGTACCCGCAATAGTTAATGTATATAAGTATGGTATATACATAATATAATGAGTGGTTGACCAAAAAGGGACCTGGAGGGATTGGAAACCGTTAATTTTTTTTTTGAATTTTTAATTACTAATTAATAATAATTAATAATTAATAATTTTTAATTTT
Organism: Tiliacea aurago; assembly: GCA_948098905.1. Taxonomy (NCBI): domain Eukaryota; kingdom Metazoa; phylum Arthropoda; class Insecta; order Lepidoptera; family Noctuidae; genus Tiliacea; species Tiliacea aurago. The sequence goes on along the minus strand of OX402592.1, from coordinate 22,996,190 downwards.
TAATCAATTATTTTCCCTTGAGGTCCCTTTTTGGTCAACCACTCACATATATATAAAAACTTCCGCCACTTTCCTTACTACGAGCTACCTAACAATTTTGTATGAATGTGTATCGTAATGTTTCTTAAGGGTCAGATAATCGCCGTTGACCTTGGCCATACAAATGCACGCCGCGCTCACGCCACGCAACCATTAACTTTCAGGAATATTAATTTTTAGTAAAGAAAATAAATATTATAAAATTGATTGTAAGTATTAAAAAAAAAATGTTTGTTAATTGTATGTAATTTCGATTTTAAATTCTAGATATATGGGTAGTTTTTTGAGTTACATTAACCTAACACCTACATACTTTGACTTTGAAAATATGAATATTTGAAAAAAATCATACATGGGCACTTATGAAACGGTTCCAATTGGTCGTTTCCTATGGAGAAGAGCCGGCAAGAAAATGCACGGTTACCTTTTTCAAAATACGGTAAGTCAGCTGTGTGACTATAGGGTAAGCCAGGTCGTTATTCATCATCATTTCAGCCGAAAGACGTCCACTGCTGGACATAGGCCTCCCCTGAAAGGGAGCCCGGTTGCACGCTTGTCAGGCGGGTTGGCGATCGTAGTATGGTGTTATAATGCATAGAGAATGCTGCTGCCCGTTCTCTAGTAAGTCCCTTAGTTGCCTTTTACGACGCTGGTTCAACAATCGCCGTCATCATCATCATCATCATCACTGTAGCTGAAAGACGTCCACTGCTGGACATAGGCCTCGCCCAAAAAGGGGGGGCGGGGTTGCCATAATCGCCACGCTTGGCAGGTGGGTTGGCGATCGCAGTATGGTGTTACAATGCATAACAAAAAAAATTAAAGAGTGTTTGTTCAGATTATTAATTTAATTAAAGCCACAATATTTACTTCGGCCAAACTTCACAGCAGTTTGTTGGCAGACGTAACTTCTTTTTTTTATTGTAAGTAAAGTATATAATTAATTGGTTTTTATAATGACAGTTTTTTACATAAGCATAAGTTAAAACTAACAAAACTGATGTAGGCATGTTCCATACAATTCTATCCCACCCAAATGGCGACGATGCGAAGGGTTTGTTCAAGTTCATGGCCCACGTGTTGTGAAGTACCTACTATTGTTTAGGATACGATGGGACTGACATACGCTATGCGTAAAAGCCCCTTTAAATAAATAAAGAAAAAAAAAATAAAACAAAATAAGTTAAAACTATCTTGCATTCTAATTTTTAAACATAATCCTCTGCAGCGAGAGAACGCTGCTGCCCATTCTCTAGTAAGTCCCTTAGTCGCCTTTTACGACACCCACGGGAAGAAATAGGGTGATGCTATTCTTTTTGTGTCCGACACCACACGAAACCCATCGCTGCCATATTTCAGCCAATTTACATAAAACCTTTAATTAATTATACATTTAACATGCCTCATGAGTTTCTCCGGCCACCGGTGATACCCGTAAGAAAATCCTTTCGCTAGTTTTCGAGTTTATCTTGTTCAGACAGACAGACGCGGCGGGGTGGCTTTTATAATAATTACTAGCTGCGCCCCACGGTTTCAACTGCGTAAGTCTCGCTCCCGTGGGAATATCGGGATAAAAAGTAGCTTATGTCTGAATCCAGGGTGTCAGCTACCTCCATACAAAATTTTATCAAAATTGGTCCAGCCGTTTGAGCGTGAAGAAGTAACAAACACACTCACAAACTTTCGCCTTTATAATTTTAGTGTAATAGTGTGATGTGATGTAATTTAGTGAATTAGGTTTTTTTCAAAGTTATTTTTCTTTATTAGACCATTTTAAAAGGATTTGATCAGTATCATAATAATAAGGCCGTGTCCTCTCCTAAAAGTTTAAACTTGAATTTTTAAATATTAAGGTAGGCACTCAGGTGCGTATTGTAAAAATTACAACAATTTGCGCTGTTTGTGTTTTGTGTAACTGACACCTCTAAACAAAAAGTTATCATAAAGGAGGGTAGTTTTCTTTTTATTTTGTTTAGAGGTTAATTTTTTAACCTACAAAGGTATGACAAACGCACAGTATCGTAATTTTAATTGAAAACTTTTATTTTTCATGTCTCCCATATTTCTTTATTGTGGTTTACAGATTTAAAATGTATATAATTATGATGTAAAAAATTAATGTACTTATATTTGTCCCGTATGCGTTCCTACAGTAATCATTCGATTGCGATGAAACCAATGATATTAAAAGTTAAAAGACGTATGTCATGTAAGATAGGTTACTTACTCAACATTCGATCTTCAAAAACTGCACAATGTCACACTATTTTAAGTTGTCAAAAAATAATAGGCCCGTTTTGACATTTGACTTGAATCGATTTATCGTGAGTATCGACTACCGAGTCGACTGGTTACTTCACTAGTTACGTCGCGATCTCGCGATTGACTATCGCGACAACTACAGGCCAGGAATATACGTCAGATTAGTTCACCAGATAGTCGGATCCGATAGTTTGATCCGGCTATCGGAAGGCGTTGGAGCTCTTATTTTGTAAGAAAATTCAACACACGTCCGATCTGATAGTCGGATCGGACGTGTCTTTCGCGTCAACACAAGCAAATATGCAAGAAGTAACCGTAATTCGTCGTCCATCTTTTCTTTTTACTGCGTACGCAAGCACTCCGGATGATAGCTCGGCATCGACTTAGTTCAGAAAAAGCCTGAAATCAAGAGCAATCCTCAAATTTTAAAGGCACACCTATATCGACTTCAGTATTTTTTATAATAACTCATGCATTTGCACTCGAAAAGAACCATTTGGTGAAGTGGAACTGATGATGAAGACCACAGATGGCCACTGGAACTACTTAATAATAAGTATTTCACTGTTGCGATTCGATTATACACTTTAATATGCTCGTCACAATGCATAATTATGGTAAAGTCACCATCAGTTCTCCTGGTTCTTACCAAGAGAACTCCTCAACTATTAACGCCCCTGTATCGGAAAAAGCAATATTTTGTAAAAAGATGATAAGCAGTTGACATTAGGCTATTGTAACTTAGATAAATTGCAAAATGACCCGCTAAAAAGTAAAAAAAAACGGTCAAAAGCGAGTCGGATTCGCGCACCGAGGGTTCCGTACGTATGTATGATGTTGATGATTTCTGAAAAACTGTGCTATTTAGAGACATAGTTTTATTTTTCCTGTAATCTTTACATAAACTTCTATCACATAGAATAATTTCAGATTTTTATATATGCAAACTTCGGAGATAAGGGTTAACGGGGTTAACGGGGTTAAGGGGGAACGGTTTTTTTTTTAATTTTTCATCAAAAGTCGGAAACTATGCTGCCTAAAAAAAAACACAAAATGTTTGAGAATGTGCAAACAACGCTCTTTCATATGATACCCCACATGCTCTAGTAGCCCCACTTCAAAATTTTAAGAACCTCTTTCAGTCCCTTTTGCAAAAAAGGTATATTTTTTTTCATTTCTTTCTTATTTGCAAAATAGTTGGGCAAACGTCATCTAAAACGATTCTAAATTTCAAGTTGATAGCATTAGTAGTTCTTGAGATATCCAGGTGTGACACATAGACAGATTTATGAATTGACAACTAAGTCGATTTATCACCAAAATTTACATCAGCCATCATGAATCAAAAATTGGATGGTATATTCGTAAACACCACCTTCAACACCTCCACAATTGATAACAATTTCGAATTTTTTTTAATAATTTTTTTCTTGTTTGTAAAATAGTTGGGCAAACGTCATCTAAAACTGTTCTAAATTTGAAGTTGATAGCATTAGAAGTTCTTGAGATATCCAGGTGTGACAGACAGACAGACAGACTTAGTCTCACCATAAGGGTTCCTTTTTACCATTTTGGTACGGAACCCTAAAAACCAAAAACTTTTTACAAAAAAAAAAAACACTACGTTACAAAGAAACTAAGTTAAAAGAAAAAGAAACTATGTTACGAAGATCGTAATTAAGTGGATAGGTACTCAGTTTTCCTAGGATTGCCAGTCTAGAATATTCAACGAACGTAAAATGTAAGAAAAACATTTTCTAGTAAGGTTCTGCAAAAGCAAAAGCCGAAGATACCTGGGATTTATCGGACGGCGGTCTTACGAGCTTTAGCGATGTCTGAATATTTTCATCTGCTTTTACGAAGCTCCACAAGTCGATTTTAATAATGATCCAGGTGGAGGTTTATGATAGCATGTGAAATTGGATAACTAGGAGATATATTGCTTAATAATTTCAGCCTGTATTTATCCCATTATGTGTGTTCGAGTTTTAATCGAAAACTGAGCGATAATACCAATGATAACAGATATGTTCTGAGCGCGCAATCGTGAAAAATCGAAAACGTCCTAATTGGAAGGTATTGACTTTAGTCTGCGACACGCATGGCGACGAGTAAAACAAATGCCATTGTGTGTATTTAGAATGTGTATCAATTATGATACCAAAGTTACACAAACACAAAGGATCTCATACCACATGTAGGTACGCAATATACTTCGATTTATTAATATATTTCAATTATTTTCCTAATATTCTCATAATTATGAGTTAAGGACAGTCTCCTAAGACCGTTTTCCTGTAGGTAAAACAGTTAAGGTAGCTGCCCTTACTGCCCCATCTCAAAAATCCATCCTGTATAGTGCTTTTCTCAAAAGAATGCAGGGAAAGTAAACTATATTATTTATAAATTCCAGATTCAACGACGAACAACGATATTTTTTCACGCACTTTTTTTTTTTCAATATACAGCTTTCTATTTGCAAGCCAGTTCGAAATTTAAATAAAACCTTTGATAAGTCACCTCCTTGGTTGCCATGTTCTGGAGTAAAAGATCGTTCCATTTTTAAATTACACGATAGTTAAGAGTTTACTATGCAATTTACTATGTAATTTATGGACTTCTGGCGGGAAAGTGAAGCGTCTTGTTCAGCAGTTTGTTAAATTTTCCAAAATTTGTATTTATCCGAGTATTAATGTGTAATAATGGTGGATTATTAACCATTAGCCGTCTTATTCCAAAACACGATCTAAATTTAGTACTAGGATAATTCCTAGGTTTGCCACCATGACTAAATAAAACGTTATTATAAAATGAAGTTTATCACTAGTTCATGAACTAGCTATGGCACTAAAGATAGTCCGCCGAGACCCCTAGTTTTTCTATGGGCTAACTTCGGTACTAATTTATTTGAGGTTAGCGTTTATTGTTATTGTGTGGCTTTTTATTTACAAATTGACTTGATGGATTTGGAAGATTTGGATAATTATGCTGGAGACGTGTCGGCGATCTTACAGACATCGTCATACGTAGTACGACGTAATATTTCCTATAATAATATGAACATTCGCGTTAGGCAGTCGAAATAAGATGATACAAAGCATTGCTTACCTAATATTAATTAAAAATCCATGTTTTGGTCAGTGGGTCGTCTTAGGGTTTTACTAAGTTTATCTTCAATGGTTTAACCAGACACAACTCACGAACAAACCACATATTATCAACAGTACCTAATACTAAGATTTATTATTTATGGACGGACACAACATAAACATTCGTCTCAAATTGCGAGTGCCGCGCCGTACCTATGTAATTCACTCCACTTCACGCTGGAGGTGTTAAAAAATATGATAACTTGATTATAAAAAGCACGTCAAAAGTACAAGTTGTGCTTGTTCAATATATTGTAACCTAAACAAAGAACGATTTATGACATATTTTTGTATTGATTAATAATTATTTATGCATTTCAAGTGATAATATAATATCAATATTTAGAGAAACGAAACGTTGCTTCAAATAGATGCAGAATGAACGAATGAAAGAATGCCATTTTTGTTTCTTATCTGTGGAACCATGAACCTTCTTTGGTAGGTACTAACTGATCCTCAAAAAGTCTTCGTTTTGTAATAAGAACACGTTTTGAGCCTGATATTAACTTGAATACCGTAACGATCCTAGACCTTGTGGTCTTGGTATAAAACAGTACTTAAGCATTTTTTTGTAATAAGACGGTAAGTGTTTGTGAACGTGAATTAGTGTAGGCAAATGAAACAAAACAGTGCAACTTCGCTTCAAGTTCTCTCAAGAAGTCCGCGTGAGGTCTCAGTAAAGTGCCACATCTTTACTGAAACTCAAGGGGAGCGGGCGGGGATATCATCATCAAACATAGTATAATTCATTTCATCAATAATAACAAGTTTTGTAACTAAATAAAGACTTGGCTAAAAGGTATAATATAAAAACAAAAAAAAAATGTAATTTATTTGGCCGCTAAACCACGACACGGCTTTTCATACAACTTTTGGTTTTCGCTGCTCGCATGTATTTGGCCAGTACAGCAATTTCGATCTATCGCGAAGAAGGTTGTCAAAATAATGCTCGAATTTCCAAGCATGTTTGAGAAAAGAGTTTCTAATAACCCCAGCACGCCGCCGCCGTTTCATATAACATTGCTGGAGTGTTGTAATGTTCCAAATTCAAATAACGCTCCTGCAATGGATTTAATTTTCTTTGATCGTAAGCTCGATACTTCACGTGTTCTTTTTCGAAAATAATGACAATATTTCCATGCATGTTTGAGAAAATAATCTTTTCTTAACGAAATGTTTTCTTTATTAATTAAGCTCAAAGCGGACCGGTATGAATTTGATGTTCCGTATTGGGCACCACCATTATAAGCAATTGTTTAGAAGTTCATAATATTTGGAATTGATGCATATACATTTTCAATTTATTCTCATTACAATAAATAAACCACTCTTTTAAGCACCCTTCTTATTGTTTAAGTTTATGAATTCTCCGAGAGAGGGGATATCTCTTCTCATAGTCGCCTCGTGGATAAAATCCCTGCCACCAGGGTAATGCTGTTGCGTATGTGGAGTTGAATGAAATCAGTAGCAGATAAGTGTCCACGTGTTTTCAATTAATTTGTATTTTAATTTTATATTGTATACAAGCCGAAAATTAAGATATTAAATTCATAAATAGAATGCTCAAACTGGAACCTGAGATATTTTCTAGTATCTTTATCAATTAAAATTTCTATTATTAAATAATATGCGTCTTCTAAGTGTTGTGTATTAGTCTCGTGATACCAGTTTTAGTATAGTTCTCAAGTCTTCCAGTTTAAAGTGATTAATATCAATAAAATTTAATGATTTTAAGTTTAAGATAAAACGCATCTTTCATTTTGGCTTGGGTATTAAAAATATATTGGACAAATACATAATTAGTCCGACCGAGCTTCTCATTCTGAAATAGCTTCTAATGATAATAAATTATTGATGGCTTCAATGAAGGGTCCGTTCTGGCTCAGAATATTTCCGAATGCTAGGAGATATTTATTGATTGAATTAGAAACCGAGAAAAGGGAATTTTATACCTACCCCTTTATTAAAGGATCATTGGCCATTCTTTATAAAATAAGGACAATCGGCCAGCAGGTTTTACCGTCTTTAGCGACGTCTGTAGTTCTGTCGCTGCTGCGGATGCTGAGACTGCTTGGATTAGTTGGTTGGCCGATTGGGCGTCGAGATCGTCGCAGGGTCCTGCATCCTTGGTGGACCCGTTGGCCTGCGACTCGGAATGCTCCAGTTTAAATTCCTTGAAGGATTAGCTGTGCTCTATGTAAGCTTCTTATTTGCAGGTTTGGGTGCCAGTCGCTTAAGATCTGTACCAGATTTATTGATGGCTTTTGCAGTTTTTATGGTTTCGGCTAAGTTCTCACCGAAAAGAAGCTTACCAATGTTTGTATTCTGTTGCTGCTCTCCAACTTTTTTTTTTCAGCATTCAATAATAAGTTTCCCCGCATCACAGAGTCAGCATGTAGACACTCGCAGATAATACGATAAGAATACATCAGAAGTTTGAGTAAAACAGTGTTTTTCTCCTTCGCAGATAATATAAGCGTGATGGCTTCTCCTAAGGAAATAATGGATAAGGTAAATTGTATTTGGTTACATTCATTAGCTTTCTTGCGTTTAGCAATAATATCTGAGACAGCTGCTTTCATTTCTGCAATCAATTCTGGAGAATCAATCAATTATTTTCAGGACTTAAGAGCGCTTACGACGTTCGGTATTTCATACAAACTTTCAAGCACTTGTTTTTCTAAATGACTGAACCGATTTTAATAAAACTTCATACGCATAAGCAGAATACAAGGTCTAAAAAGTTAGTTAAGGACATTTTCTGAAAATAGTGTTACAGCCAAATTAGACCGATTTTAAACTTTCCATAATAACAAGATTAGATAACTGTTTTTAAATAAGACATTTCGAAAATGTTCTTAACTAACTTTTTAGTTGGGCTTGAGATGACGTATGTTGTAAATGATAAGCTCCTTACACAGCTCTTTTGTTATCCCCGCCGTAGTCTAATGTTGGAATCAAATCGATAGATATTTTTGTATATTTCTTCCATATTTTTATCTGTTGTAGGATTAGTGCCTAATATATTCAACCGTTCATTATCAAGTCCTGATTCTTCTGTTGCAGGTATCGTCGCGTCTGCAACCGGAACAGGCACTGGGACGACGAGCAGTGAAGGGTCTTCAGGATCCAGCGCAACTTTCACAAGACTGAATCTTGACAGAGTTTTCTGAGGAGGATCTGGTTCCAGCTCCACCTCAGGCTGCGTAAAGTCTATATTTGTTTGTAGCTCGGGAGAAGGCTGATCCAGGTCTGACATGACTACTTTATTGTTAACACTTTCATTGTCTACTGAGCCACATATGGTTCAGGAAACGTGCGCTTGAAAAGCACTAATACCCTCTTGAGCCATATATATGCATCAGGAGATATATACAACTTCTAAAGCGAATAATTCCACTAGACGTGCTAGAACTGTACTGTTTCTGCATTGGATGTGCTGGTACGATTATAAAGTAAAGAAAAACGCCGGGACAACTAAATAATACCGGGAAATTCGGGAAAATATTAAAAAAAATCCTATTGGACTTGTCGGTCAATTTTGCATTTTTGAATTGGGACAGGGAACGTGTTAAACCATATATTGAGCCGTCTGAAAAGGAGACGTAAGTCCCATGTAGCCTGGCAAAACAAGTCAAGTGACAGTCCCAAGTTATGATAACACGAACTGTCCACATGGTCCACATACATATTTATCTAGCTCCATGACACAGTCCCATTGCGTACTGATCGGCGGGCCGGGAAATTACTACATTATTATCGTAACAATAAAATAGAATAAGTTGTTGAATATAATACAATATTTAGGTAATGTTTTCAATGTGAAACACTTGTTAGTTACACACTGAAAATTAATTTAAAAAATCAAAAACCCGACTGCGTAAAACGTGAACTTAAAAAAAGATGGATACAAGATTTATATAAATTAATAAGAACTATAAACAATCTCATGCAGTCGGAGGCAATAGGTCGTTATTGTTAGGAAGATGCCTCGGGTCATGCCGGGTTTTTCATTTTTTTTATTAATTTTTTTTTTTTTATACGTTTTAGATAAGAATATATTAAGACGGTAAATTATGATATATATTATATACTCACTTATAATCGGGTGATAACGACCTCTTACTCACTCACTCCAAAAGTTCGGGATATTTTTTATCATTTCTCATTTAAATTACTTTTAAACATTATAATAAGTATATATTGTTGTAATCACCTTTCAAAACCCTTCATTTTGATACCCCACTCGATACGCTTGGTAGATTTTTTTTTCTTCAAATATATACGTATAAAAAAATATTTACGTACAGAAAGAAGTGTGAGCTGTATTTTATACTGTGGGTGGACGAACTTGATACTTTTTCGGACCGAAATAAAAGTATGATTATTGGAATTTGTTTTAAAAATAAATACATAGTTGTCATTTTTTGTATAAATAATGGTTGTAGATTACGGATAAACATTGTGTAAATAATTATAATTATTATCTTTAATCAAATTGAAATGGCGGAAATATTTATTTTTTTTGAGATATTCGATAGATAGTCAATTTTGGGGTTTTTGGGGCACCACCCCCAAAAACCCCAAAATTGACTATACGTATAGATCATAATTTTTTTAATCCAAGATGGCGGGTGTATTTTGTTAAATAAAAATTCGAAATTGTTATCAATTGTGGAGGTGTTGAAGGTGGTGTTTACGAATATACCATCCAATTTTTGATTCATGATGGCTGATGTAAATTTTGGTGATAAATCGACTTAGTTGTCAATTCATAAATCTGTCTATGTGTCACACCTGGATATCTCAAGAACTACTAATGCTATCAACTTGAAATTTAGAATCGTTTTAGATGACGTTTGCCCAACTATTTTGCAAATAAGAAAGAAATGAAAAAAAAAAATACCTTTTTTGCAAAAGGGTCTGAAAGGGGGTCTTAAAAATTTGAAATGGGGTTACTAGGGCATGTGGCGTATCATATGAAAGAGCGCTGTTTGCACCTTCTAATTTTTTTTTTTTAGGCAGCATAGTTTCCGACTTTTGATGAAAAATTAAAAAAAAATACCGTGCCCCCTTATCTCCGAAGTTTGCATAGATAAAAATCTGAAATTATTCTATATGATAGAAGTTTATGTAAAGATTACAGGAAAAATAAAACAAAGTCTCTAAATAGCACAGTTTTTCAGAAATCATCAACATCATATACGTACGGAACCTTCCGTGCGCGAGTCCGACTCGCTCTTGACCGGTTTTTTATTCTCAGGAGCAAGAATGCGCAATAAGAGAATATAAGCCAAAAGGCACAAAAATAATCGAGATTGATTTCCTTTTTGAGCAGCTAATCCTTGTAGGTAGCCACACTTCTCTTTTTGATTGCGGCGTGAAGTATGTCATCATAAAATAAAGAAAAAACAAGGGTTAACAAGATGCTTATACAGTGAAAATTTAAAGACTGTAGATTCATGCGTTTGGCTGTAAAACCTGTGTTATAGATGGACACGTGAGTGACAGCAATAGTGCTCCGTTTTGACCCTTCTCTCCTTATTACAAAACAAGGTTTATCTTCAGACCCAGGTTTAAAACATGGAGCCATTATTGAATTATGAACTTTATTCCAACTATGGTAAAGTTCCTAAACAGAAAACTGACAACTTAGTACCGACCTAAGTTTTCGGTTTTATATCAATCGCTGTTACGTTCTTAGTACAAAAACTGACTCCATGGTTTATGCCATGTCAAAATAAAAATCTTGTCTTATAATAAGGTGGTTCGGGTACGGAACACTAGAAAGAGCTGGCCTTCATTCTAAATTTGAACTTCTTTGAAACATTAAATTAAATTATACTTTTTACTACCTACTTTGGTTTTAATTTTTATCAAAGGTACTGAAATCGCGCCCCAGTCTCTAAATAAAATACTTACTGTTTTCATATGGGAATAATTATTTTTAAATATCACAACGAAAGTCTACGATAAACTCCTAGGCTAGTTTTTGATTATGTAATGCAACCCAACATTTGCCAGCAAAAATTATATTTACAAGTACTTACTTACATCTTTTATAACTAATAGTAACCTGGGGGATAATCGTAGGTGTTCCTTGTAATAGGTTGTTAGTTTAGATTGTTACTTTATTGAAAAATATGGTATTTAATCCATATGGCCAGCGCTTGAAATTTTTAGGTACCTACCTACGCTACGTAATGGCTGATGAATATTAAAAATACTAAAAACATAATTATCACGCAGATAGTACTTAGTCACAGTTACTAAAATTCGATTGCAAACTTACAACTAACTTTACTCAACCGTACCAGTAAAATTAAAAAAATATACCTTCAAGTACCAAGATTAGTTAAGTTACGTATAAAATCGAGCGGTCAGCGGTTTCAATGTGTGCGTGCGCGTAATGTTGTTGTGTTGCGATTCAGATACCTAAACTCGAGCGAGTTCAAAATGTGATAGCGTCCTTAATATACCCTATGACACTCGCGCAATAAAGACGAATCTAACGACATATCATTCATCAAAATCGGTTCAGCCCTTTAGTAGTTACGAGGGAACATAGGGACAGATATACTTACATACAAACATACATACAGGTCAAACACATCACCCTCCTTTTTTGGCTTCGCCGCAGTCGGGTAAAAAAGGGTTTCCTTTAACAAAAATCTTGTTTAATGTAATCACACCTTGACTCCATACGAGCCTAACAAGATCTTGACTTCTACAGCCAGGAGAACTTTGTTGTCATAGTTCCGTCTACTATGTAATGAATTAGTTTTATTACGGGTAGTTATAGTAAATGTTTAAATGTTGCTATCTTGTTTATAGTAAATGTTAAAGGGTTCTACATACTGGCGCGACACCGGTAGAACGATTTCCTTGAACTTTTCTTAGAAATTAATCTACCGGTGTCGCGTCGCGCGACATGTCGCGCCAGTATGTAGAAGCTTTAATAGATAAATAATTATTCCAAACATTTTAATGCCAACTAAGAGAAAAATAATGTATCTTAGTTAGTCACTGATGTATTAAATAGGAAGATATGGTACGCGCTCCTCGATGTAGACCGCATAAATTAGGGGAAAGGACACAATCGACCTAGGTTTGTTTCCGAGTTGTTATGAGTACGTAACAGTGACAATTATTGCTATCTCGTTCCCGCTATAGCCCGCGTAATATGTTTCCCTATTTCGGTTGTCGAGCACATGACGCACGACATCAAGTCCATTTACTATTTACGTGATGTTAGGGAGTGGCCTATCTTCCTATTTAATACATCAATGTAGATAGTCTGCATTTATTCAGTGCATAATTGTCTAAAATACTAAGTTGAATTGTTAGAAATGAACAGTAAGAAACAGTCCCAATGCAAGCAAGTACTGTCCGCAAATTATTATTGGTGAAAAAAGAGTCTCACTGTACCGTAAAGGCTTCTACAGACCGGCGCGACTCGCGACGCGACACAAAGGCACCGCTCGCCGCGCGACACGCGGGGCCTTTGTGTCGCGTCGCGTGTCGCGCTGGTCTGTAGAACACTTAATACTCATTTCTCGAGTAGAAAATACTATGAAATATAATGTTGGAATACAGTAATTTGAGAGTCTTTCATTTATACATATTTACATTGTGCATAACTTATAATAGTTTAGACGCCAGTGTTCCGTCTGGACTAAGCGATAGCGCACACACACCTCTCCTGCCAATAATTCAATCATTGATATTATAACTGTGTCTTTCATTGGTTCTCAAAACCCAACATATACAACATTAGTTTTTGTTTAAACTAAACCCGAAAAGGGGTAATTATTGTCCTCATAATTTTGAAATTATTTTTCTATGGGACCAACCTTGAAATCGCGAAATAAAAATCAGCTGTTCCATACATTCTGTCGATTTAAGTGAACACAAATGTAGGGAACAGCTGATTTTTATTTCGCAATTTCATGGTTGGTCCCATAGAAAAAATTGTTCAAAATGTAAACAAAGTAAACAAGACGTATAATCTCCTATACCTACTGACATTTTCAATCGTGCCTAATATATTTTTTTGACGGCACGGTTGGCGCAGTTAGTTAAGCGATTGACTGCTGCGCTGCGTGTCGCGGGTTGATACGTTCCCACACGGAACAAATATTTTTGACGGCACGGTTGGCGCAGTTAGTTAAGCGATTGACTGCTGCGCTGCGTGTCGCGGGTTGATACGTTCCCACACGGAACAAATATTTTTATAACCTACAAGTAGTTGTTTCGGGTCTGGCTGTTTGTCTATGTGAATTTAAATGTTTGTAAACGCACCCACAATACAGGAGAAATTCCTAGTGTGGGGCAACGTTTTTTTAAAAGAAAAAATATTCGGCTTTCTGTTTGCACATATTTTTGAAGCCGATACGAGCTCACAAAATGGCGGACCTTTAATTTGCACGCGACATTTGCGTTGGACTCAACGTTAATGAAGCCAGCACCCTAATCTGCCAGGGTTGCGAGTTTGTCCGAAAGGGTATATCGTGGCCCTGGTACACAGGCAAATGAAGGAATACGGGTGGATCAGTAAAAGTCTGACACGCCCTCCCGCTCCGCCCAGAGCGGGAGAAGTTATTTGACAATGTCCCACCCGAAAAAAAAAAAAAAGCACCCTAATTGCGTAATACAGTTTGAATCGGAATGATTTTGAAGTATATTGCTAATCCATTGCTTTCTAAGTTAGAAAAAATTGTCTGCTCAACAACGTAAACAACGCAATGAATTTTGTTCAATTGTCAAATTGAAACAGATTTCTAGTGTGTTACGCAAATAGCCCGCAGGTTCTTTTTACGGATAAAAAAAACTATGTTGTAAGGTAATGATGGACGTAGGAAGGTCTACCAAAGACAGGGAGAACATTTTCAGCACTGTTGCATTGAAAAAAAGGTGAGTTATGACAGTGGGTTATGGACAGTCTGGCGCGGAACTTCTACCGAAGGGAAATCTGGCCTTGAGGTTGTGACGGAACCATGGTTGCCACCACTAAATAGCAAATTATGCCCAGAGGCACATTTATGTGATGCCGTATTTTAATTTTGTGCCTGCCCTTCACCACTTCCTAGGCTTTAGCTGGGAAGAAGAAGTGGCGCAAAAAACTCCCCAGCAGCACAGCTGTCTGTTCAGTTAGAAAAACTTGATTCTATACAATAGTATACAGTAAAATAATTTTTAAATTACCCAACACAAAACATAAAATTAAATTAAGTATTTGCCATAATTATGTTAGCTAGCACACGCCACTATATCAACAAAAAAAAAACGTTGAAAACTACACTCAAGCAGTAATAAAAAACTCGAAAAAACGCAAACAAAACGTGTAAAAGTATTGTATGGCTTCTGTACCTGGGCGTATAGTCCCTAATCACGAAATCCGTAGTTTCGGCCGAAGTTTTGGGCGTTTCCTACTCCGTATCGCTTACGGACATAAGATTAGTTCAGGGCCCGAATTAAAAATAAATAATGATATGATTTGATAGTGGTCCCTAATCCCGATGTGCCCAGTTACTGGGTAATACAATACTCCTTGGTAAGACCGGTTGCCAGATTTTCGGGCTTCTGTACCTGGGCGTATAGTCCCTAATCACGAAATCCGTAGTTTCGGCTGAAGTTTTGGGCGTTTCCTACTCCGTATCGCTTGCGGACATAAGATTAGTTCAGGGCCCAAATTAAAAATAAATAATGACATGATTTGATAGTGGTCCCTAATCCCGATGTGTATTTACTCGTTAGAAATTTTTATTTTGTCACTTGTTTTGACTGATCAACTACTTTCGGACGGTCCGTATCTTCGTTGACGGACTTGAGAGAGTAGACCCCCTGTAACGACTCAAAGATCTGCAAATGACAACCGAGACCAACGGCTCAACGTCGTTTCCGAGGCACGGATGGGTCTCGATATGTGTACCTAATGGATGGTCACCCATCCACGGACCGTCCTCAGCAAACGTAGCTTTACCTTCGTTGGACACGTGCGGCTATTTAGCCAAGAGCTCCTTGATAATAATATTACAGACTAGTTACGTAAGTTTTCGCATGCCTTTTTGTCCATCTCAATGTTGTCTTAATAACTTTGCATGCCGTCTTCAAATTCTTTATGACAGCTGACAGCTGCACACACAGATTGCATATCATACCAGCGGCGCGCGGCGCTTGAGTCGTTGCCAATGTTGCCATTCTAGATATTATATTTATATAAACATATTATAGAACGAATTATTGTATTTATTTTATTTCATATTTTGTTTATTTTTATTTCATTTAATGCTGCACCGGTTGACGTCATCACGTCAACGCCGGTTGTCGCTGAAAACCAGCGCTGGGGCTCTGTCTCGCATAGGGTCGCCGCATTATGCTGAGCAATGGCCGTTTTGCGTGAATGTGATACATATTTTCCCTCAACTTGTTCTTTCGTGTTTGTTTTTATTTCTTTGCGTTATGTTTACCGCAAATAACAAATTTTCTTTCTTCTTCTTTTCAGTATTATTAGTATAGAGTTTGTGACTATTCACTAAACAAAATAAAGTTCGTGGTTCTCGCTGTAGTCGCGCAGGTGTGCTCGTTTAGTTTATCGTTGTTGACTTGTTGACACTCCCGTTTCACGTCACGCGTCGCACGTACTTGACGCGCATGTTTGCCCAAAGCTCAAGGCCGCCTCTTGTGTCACCCTATGTAACATTTATATCTGTAATTCATAATAGTGTAATAATAAAGAGTATTCTCTTCCAATTATATTATAAGTAAAAAAGTCGGTTATTTTTTTTTTACAAATATTGCTTTTCCCGATGCTGGAACGTTAATTGTTGACGAGTTCTCCTGGTAAGAACCAAGAGAACTGCCACGCACCATATGCATTGTGAGGAGCTTAAATTGCTTAGCAACCATATTAAAGTACCTAGTCGAATCGCAACCCGTTAAATACTTATTATTATGTTGTTCCAGTGGCCATCTGTGGTCTCCATCATCAGTTCCGCTTCACCAAATGGTGATTTTCGGGAGCAAATGCACGAGTTACTATAAAAAATACCCAAATCGCTATAGGTTTGCCTATAAAATTCGAGGGTTTCCCTCGATTTCCATGAGATCCCCCCATCAGATTCTGATTTGGTGGCAATGGGACCATGCCCTTTCAAAAAAATTATAGTTTTATCTTATCGACAAACATTGAAAAAAAAAAACATACAGCCGAACATTAAAGTTCTCCTTTTTCGGTTAAAAAGAGGTAGACACGCTCTGCAAGTGGAACATCAAAATATGGCTATGGCTAATAAGCCACATTTTCTTCGTCTTGTCTCCTTTTTGATCCCGTTAATTACGACATGCCATCCTACTTCCACGTGTCTGCCGTGTCTTTGCCTACCTACTTTATGTATGCATTGTGATGCCAGCGGATTAAGACGGAGATATATGCCAGTGACCTTGAGTGGTTACCTTGCGTGTTCTGTACTGAGCTCACGCAACGCGTCGTACGTTCAGCCAGTAATAGGACTCGCCCATCAAGGAGCGCTGTCCCCAATTTGACGCATTATTAATTTATTATACACAAACCAAAAGGTATTTTAATAAAAGGCGTATACTAAAATATCAATAATTAAATTATCTTTAATTTGGTGAACGTTTCAGAAAAATGCGCTTGGTAGATTTTGCGCCATTCTCAGTTTTTTATCCGCGTTAGACATAACTTGACGAATTAATTTCACTATGTAATAATACATAAACATAATCTAAAATATTCACATATTAAGTTATTGAGAAAATGCTGTAATTTAACATATATTTTTTTCAAATCATTAACACTACTCGTTTAGACGTGATCTTCAGTATAAAATCATTAAAAGTCGGTTGTCGTCGCCTTAATTTTTATGTTATTTAATCATATAATATATTCTTTTAATTGATTGTATAGGCATTATTTTTTTTACAATCTTTGTAATTATGTGAGCATCATGTATCTTTCACACAATTAATTTATCTGTCATTGCATCATTCTTAACTCTTTTTACCTATTGTGGTATAGTAATTTTATTCTAGGTGCATCGTCTTCAAATAATTATAATTGTATAAATAATGTACCTACCTATAAGAAATATTGTACAACATTTTAAAAGAGTAACGGTGGAGTTTCTTGCCCATTCTTCTCCATACGAAATTACCTGTTGGAAGGGGCGACTAGAATCAATTCTATTTTTTTGTAAATATTGACGTTCAAAAGTGTCTTGTATGTGCCTATTTGAAATAAACAATTTGACTTTGACTTTACTCGAGTTTATGTTTTCGTATGCACGTGTTTCTGTGACAAGTTCACATGTGGAAGCAATAAGTATATTGAGTATTGAGTACAAATAAAATTATTTTTCTTTTTTTCTTTTTTTTTTATCCAATAGTGCGACATTTGTTTGTGCAGTTTTTGAAGATCGAATGATGAGTAGGTAACCTGTCTACGTCTTTTTACGTATCATTGGTTGAACCCCTACGAGCTTCCTGGGCCAAAAAAATCATGTTACCAAATATAGTGAGATATGAATGGTTTAGATAATTACTAATATTTTTACTCTAACATTTGAGATATAAAACATTTACCGGGCTTAGGTTTTTTTTTAAGGAACTTGAATCGTCTCCTGTATATTGCCCGATTATTCAAATTACAACTGTCATTCTTTGACAGTTGTATGAAATGGTAATAATACGGCAAATTGAAAAGTGTAGGTAAATTTAATAAATATCTGCTCGCTTGCTTGCAGGCAAAATACAGTGCCATTTCGGTGAGAAGATCTCCCCTTTATAAAAACTATGTGTAAACAAGTAAACGTTTAATTCGATTTGATGTAGTATATTAATTAGACAAACAATTAATTTCCCTGGATGTACACTTTCCATGCACGTTCTTAAATTATAATTTTTTATTCTTCTGGACTCCAAAACCTAAAAGAGCTAGCGTCCAAAACATTAATAATATTTTCAAGGTTCGAAAAACTTGGCAACTACAAGCAAGACCATAATATTTAGGTCTTATCTTAATTTTATATACAACTAGCTGCGCCCCGTGGTTTTACCCGCGTATGTCTCGATCCCGTGGGACTATTGGAATAAAAAGTAGCTTATAATATGTTAACCCAGGGCCCAAGCTACCTCCATTCAAAATTTTATCATTATTGGTCTAGCCATTTGAGCGTGAAAAAGTAACATATACACTCACAAACTTTCGCCTTTATAATATTAGTGTGATAGCTGTAGGTAATATCTAAATTACTTATTCCCGAAGTTAGTGTTAAAAAAGCTGGCGCTTTTACCCGAGTGTCCGAAAAGGAGAATAATGTTTTTTGTGTATGTTTGTATGACCTCCTGTAGCCTTAACAGTTTTAATATTCGAAAGTGTGTGTGTTTAATTTCATAGGCTGCTTGCTATGATACAAAAGTGATCACAGTTATACAGCGTGTCGCTACAGTTGGCGACATTAATTTAACATGTATATACATACCGTCTTATTACAAAACAAGATTTATATTTTGACATGGCTTAAACCATGGAGCCAGTTTTTGTAATAAGAACGTAACTGTGATTAAAATACCGTTCTTTAAACAAAACTGAAAACTTAGTTCGGTACTAAGGTGTCAGTTTTCTATTAGGAACTTTACCCTATATGGAAAAAAGTTGAAATTCAATAATGTCTCCATGGTTTAAACCTGGGTCTGAAATAAACCTTGTTTTGTAATAAGACGGTTACAGTTTCGCCTTTACGTTTTATGAAAATATTTTAATTTCATTATACATTATTATTTAATGATTTATATACAATTTTCTAAAATAGCATCTTGGACCAACCTGTACATAAAAACTGTACACACAGGTAATTAGCCGAGGTAATGGATCATAACATCGAATCAATGAAATTAAAATACAAATAACATGCAAGGAGTAGGCAAATTGAAGGAAAGAGAGAGCTTTATTATTTAGTTTGTTTAATTTTATTTTTTCAATTTATAATTATTTATCTAAGTATATTAAAAAAATAATATACTTATTAAAATATATAATTATATATATTTTATATATTTTAAAAATATATATAATTATATATATTTTTACATAAAATATTTGAAAAAAAATGACTACTGGCCACTAGCCCTACCAGTGTATCAAATTAATGTCGCCACTGTAGCGGCACGCTGTATACAGGGTGGCCCATAAACGACGTCCAACGATGATTAGACAGGTGGTGTTTTTATCGATCGTATAACCAGATTTCTAGATAGACAGTCAAAGCTCTGTACTCGTTGAAAAAAATTGCGTCCCAACTGTTGGCCGCAAAATGAAAGCACACTAGAATAACACAATAACAGCACAATGACGTGCCGTGAGTGTAACACGTAGCTGGCACGCACACCAGCCTATCAAAGTTGACGTGTTTGTTTTAGTTATTTTGTAGCGCGACACTTTATCCAGACATACAAATAATCAAACAACCATAGTTAAAAATAAATATTACTTTATTATTGAGTAATATTTATTTTAACTATGGTTGTTTCATTTTAATAATATGCGACACAGAAAGAGAAATAAAAAAAACTGAAGTCAGTTGTGAATTTCCCAAAACAAAAAAAAATATACGTTTCCCTCATATACTAGAAATAATCGCTGAACATACATGGGGGTATTTCGGGAAGTGCTCGGAGGCTTTTAGAATTGTCTTTTATACCAATTTTTTTTGTACAGTGGTGTGTGCTAGCTAACATAAAGCAAATAATTTAATTTAATGTTTTGTGTTGCGTAATGCAAATTATTTTACATTTTATTGTATAGATTAAAGTTTTATATGTGAACAGACAGCTGTGCTGCTGGGGAGTTTGTTGCGTCACTTCTTCTTCACAGCTAAAGCACTAGGAAGTAGTGAAGGGTGGCCGTTTGCCGTTTTGGGGGACTGTCTCGTGTAATTTTTACTTCGAAAAGTGCTGATTCTCAGCCTAGTTTGACTAAATGACTTTTGATTTTGATGTCGTTTCATGGGCTAACCTGTTACTAGCACCTTACCGAAATTTATAGGCGAAATTTCACTGACTTAATGGGAGTCGGTATTTTATAGAAATAAAAAAGAAAGAAAGAAAATAAATTTATTTGATTCAGGTTAAGGCACACAATAATTACACAAAAACAAAAATCAGAAAATACTTAAAACAGTATTATTTGCCTTACGACTGCGCCAAATAGGCCCAGTTCAGAATAAATGCAACCAACTACTACAACACAACAATTAGTGCTAGCAATAAAAACATTTTTTTTTTTTGTAAAATCCTTATTTAAACTAGGAATCGTGATGAGAAACTGTCCACCATTTTCGAATATCTTCATAAATACTTATTTTTTTCACAAGATTAGCGTTATTGATTGCTCCACATAGTGTGCACATGTAGTCAACATCTGGCATTTCTTCTAAACCGTGGTATGAATAGTGATTGGTCCATTTAAAGAAATCGTAATACATTTCCTTGTTTTTGATTGCTTCAACTATTTTGCTTACTGTCTTCATTGTACCAAGTGTACGAATATCCAAGTAGGATCCCTCTGGCAGGAACCTGAAAATGGAACCTAATTTATTCTCTGTTTCTTTGAGTAAACTTTATGCAGGTGCACATAAAGGGATATTTTAGACCTGTCGAAGCGAAAACTTGGTTGTTGTAATACGTTCAAAAGATACACAGAATTGAGAAAAATTTGCTACAATTAATAAATAAATTTAATGCACTAATACACATGCACTTTTCTTAAATAAATAAATTCACAATCATTATAATACGGCAATGCGCAAACTTGTATGATTGGAGGAACCATAAGGATAATTAAAAAGAGTACCTATAGCTATAAATATAATATCTGCTAAGCAGAAATACGGTGAAATAAGAGTGTAAACGAGGACAACGAAACAAAATAAGTGATCTAACCTGGTATAGTTAGCTCCACCATAGACTATTGGAACGGCATAGTTCTGGACCGCATTCAGTAGCTTCTCTGTGACGTAGTCGTCACTAAGAGAATTCTCAAAAGACAAATAAAAGTAGTAATCAGTCTCTATTTTACGCAAACACTCCGTTCCTGATAGATACGATTGTGGTTCCTTGGGACAAGACTTTGTTCCATTCCATTTACAATCTTCGCTATAAATGTCTAGTACCAAATCCTGTTTAGCTAGTTCTTTCTGAAATTCTAATGCGAGCGTCTCTCTTCCACTATTTGAATGGCAATTTGATACAAACCAAGCAGCCGCCAGTTTTTTACTATTCAATTTGTTTCTGAAATCACTGTCTACAGCTTTCATATCTTTCACATCCAACCAGTGCATATTTTGTTTAGGCCCGATGACCTCGCCTGTTTTGTTTTTAATTATGATATAACCAAAATATATATCGGAATTCAATTTATATGTATATGTCCAGTTAAATATTCCATCATACCTCCGTGAATCTAAGGGGTAGTAAGCTGGGGATTCTCTGCTAGCAAATACATATTTCTGGTAAAGTGATCTCTTTGGTGGAAAATACACATATTTTTGACAAAACTCAGGGCCGTA
Organism: Tiliacea aurago; assembly: GCA_948098905.1. Lineage (NCBI taxonomy): Eukaryota > Metazoa > Arthropoda > Insecta > Lepidoptera > Noctuidae > Tiliacea > Tiliacea aurago. The sequence continues at coordinate 22,974,154 of OX402592.1, read as the reverse complement.
GAACAGGATGGCATCAAAATCGGTTATGCTATTTAAAAGAGACGGGTTAGGGGTTATAAAGCAATTGTTGACAGGACACATTCTCTTCAAAAACTGTTCTTGTCCCTCACCCATAAGATTGAAGGGATCCGTGTTCGGACTTGTCCACTGTAGAACATATTTCATTTTGTTTTTTTCATAAACCTTTTTGTTTTTTTCATCGACAGTTGATGGATTTTTGGTTAAAAATATCAGAAAAATACAAATAATGAAAATTCCAACAAGCCAGCGAAATTTAAGCATCACGTTACCTGAAAGGAACGGAATTTTCTGCCGGAATCTGTTTTCCGCTAGATATAACCTCTCAGGTCTCGGCCAGATTGAATGCGCGTTGACTAGTGCAGTAGCGGGCGCAGAGGCGGGCGCGACTAGGGGGTCACAGTGTATCGCGAAGTGTAGCAGAAAGTGGAGGCTAGATGTGTTTCCACAAGGCAACAGACGTTCGCTCGCTAGTTAGGTCGCTCAGTCCGTCTCACAGTGATCGCAACCGGCGGTTGCATCTGGTATTTGTTTGATGTTTTGTGTCTCCCTGAGCACCCATGCAAGCTCCTACCTGGAACAGAGGAGTATTTCCCGTGTTTTTAAGAACGTTCGCATTCTAATCACAGTCTCATTTTGTCAGAAAAGGTAAAAAATACCTTGAATTTACCTACAAAAGTACTCTGTGACCGACATTTTTAAACATGTTTTTGACATTGATTGCCACTGAGGTGAGATCTAAAAACAAGGGCTTTCAGGCCTTTGGGATAGCGGGAAACACAAAAAATGTTTTAGTTATTAAAAATTCCATTTAGCACACGCTAAGACAGTGAGTCACAGTTTCAGCGTGTGCTAAATGGAATTTATAATTACTAAAATATTTTTCTGGCGCAAGATATAATAAATACTCAAAGGCGCAAGTAAATAATTTATATAGGTAGTCGCCAGCACATCAACAAACTGTCAAATTATCTCGTTCGACTATGAACTTAACCATCAACATTTTAAGGTTTAAAATCGGTAGTATCTAATGTGCTAGCGTCTGTACACTGCTACAAGGATATTTTGGTGAGAAGGTTACCCAAGCTAGTGTTCATTATCGTTGACTCATCGCAAAGCATCGTGTGAGATAATGTTCACACGCGAGGTAATCAAAATAATAAATAATAATAGTGATTTGCAGGTTCTGAAATAGTGTTCAGCTGGTCACGTTTATGAAAGCAAAACACACAGTCACACACACACACGCACACGCACTAGGAACAAAATAAAGAAAAAAATATGTATATTTGCCTTGATCGTATAGTAATTTTATCTCACGCACGAAGCGACGCGCGCTTTATTTGTGGTAACCAAGTGTACAAACACGCTTTGAAATTGTGCATGAAGATGAGTAGTGTCAGCACATAACACACACACCACACACACAATTCTGACGTCGCCATTGTCTCGGACGGTACCGAGGACACCTGCGCTTACAAACACATTTACAGTGTGTTTGTGTGAAAACTATGTAAATTTCTATTAACTGCTCCCAAATTACGATGTTTTTTTTTTTTTTTTAAACTTCACTGACATAATGTTTTTCTTATTTGACATTATTATACCTACAATTTTAAATTCAACAAGGTTCTAACTTTAATTATTTTATATTGTTTTTTTGTTAATGTGAGGACGTTGTTGGTTTAATAGACTGTAGATCTTCACCATTTTCTATTTTTGTAAGTACCTGGTACTTCTTACAGGCCTACGCTGTCCTCTCATACATATTTAACACTGTAGTTTGAAAACAATGTAAAAGTTTTTTTTTTTTAAAGAGTAACCGTGGAGTTTCTTGCCGGCTCTTCTCCATAGGAAACGACCAATTGGAACTGTGCACCTAGCTTCTGACGTTTCATAAGTGTAGGCTTATGTGAAATAAAAATATTTTTGATTTTGATTTGATTTGATTTGTACACTTGGTAAGCACAAGTCAAGCGCGCGTCACCTTGTAAGATAAAAATACTGTAAACCATTCAGTGGTCAATTTTAAACTGCAGTTTTAGTAGTGTTCCATTAATAGCTTTGAGTACGGCATACAAAACTCGCGTGCCTGAGGTTCCGTACCTTAACGGAAAAATATTATTTTTTTCTTGTCCAATGTTTTTCATTGTTGTTTGGAACCGCATAACTTAGTTTTTTTTTTGTAAGCGGCTTTTGCTAATTTATAAAAAGAAAAACTGCTATTATGAGATAATCCTTTCAAAAATGTACCTTTTGAATGAATGATGAATTTATTGATGACTGATGAATGATTTTTATTTCTGTAAGTAGGTTTGTACGAACACTTTTACTCGTCAATATTTTAATTTAAAAAGTAAAAATAAAAAGACATGCGGATACAAACTGTTTATTACAGCTGCCATTTGTGATGCCACCAACGCAATAGAAGTCAAAATCGGTTGAACGGACGGTAAAAAAGATTTATATAAATGACTAATCTTATTTCAAACGGATTATAACAATTTACTTTAATAAAATAGCATATTTATGGTGAAATGAAAAGAGTATTTACAAAAAGATTATATTATGATGTTCTTCGCCACAGTCTTCAGTTTCGAGTGAGTTGGGTTACCAAGTCTAGTGTTTTACATCATGGCGTAGCATCAGGTGAGACAGTGTTCAAACGCGAATTAATCAAAATCTAAAAAGAAAAGGTGTTACGCTATACTTACTGTATATATTTAAGTTTTGGCGCAGTGTCCACGTTAACATTAACAAAATATACAAATATAACACACAGAAGCACTAGGAATAAAATAAAGAAAACACTGTATTTTGACTTGATCGTAAACCATTATGAAGTTAATTAAAAACAGTTTTAGTAGTGCTAGCAAAGTTATGGCACAAAACCGGCCAAGTGAGAATCGGATTCGCGCACCGAGGATTTCGTACCATGACGGAAAAATTACGTTAACAAGAAATTAAATTACTTCATAACTAAGTTTGTTTGTAAAGGATAAAAACTGCAAGTTTAACTCGATTTTTCTAACTGTGCGGTTGGAGCTGCCAAAGCCGTATGTTGTCAGTATTGAATTCATCCGCCCGCTTACCTCCTCAGCGCCCCGCGCCGGCGTCGCCGTCGTAAGGGGCCGCCTCCACGAGCGAGAGAATCGCGGCGATATTATCGTCGTGCCACGTATTTCTATACACTCTCTTAGGGGCCGCGGCCGTCTCCACGAGCGAGAGAATCGCGGCGATGCGACTAGTGGCTGAGAGATTCCTTTACGAGTCGCGATGATACGCTGGCGGAATAACCGCTGGTTCGTGGAGATTACCAGACGTAGAAGCACGGATCCGTCGCGATTCTCTCGGTCGTGACGGCGGCTCCTTAGAGGCGTCGGCGCGCCGCGGCGGCGCCTCTTCTTAGTACGGTCTACAGATCCCGTGTAGTCTACACAGCTCAGTCTTACATCTACATAGTCATAATTATTCGTTAAGTTTTAATAAAAATGTTTTTGATTTTGATTGATTTGATTGAAGTTAGATTTTTTTCCCCAATTTCATGATTTCATGAAAAAGTCATTCATTCAATGGAACAAAGAATAGTTATTTTCAAAACATTTGCTCAAAAAATGCATTTGGATACGCACGGCGCTCCACAACGAAGGGGGCGGTAAAACATGTACTTAGGTGAGAGTACCTATTTTACCGCCCGTTCCGTTGTATGGTGCGTAATTTTTAACTTTCGAACAATGTATACAGGCTTCATAAATGCATTTTTTGAGCAAATGTGTTGAAAATGTATAAAGATATGTATAATCATTAGAATCATCTAATGATTATAATTCTGTCAATACATATCTGTTATAGTCGTAAAAGATATTTTGATCAAGATACAACCTGACACTGACTTGTAAATTGCAAAAAAACGTAAGATAATTTGAATTTCGCGGGGTACAGCTGTGGATTCACCTTAAGTTGTTTTTGTTATTAGTTATACATACGCTGGAAGGAAGTATGTAGGGTTAGTTCGTGCTATGTACAGTCAATCTCGTACGGTTCGGTCGGCTGCTGGAACACCGACGAGTTCAATGTGGCTGTAGGCTTGCACTGCCAGGCAATGCCTGCCAGGGTTGCAAGTTTGTCCGAAAGGGATATCGTGGCCCTGGCACACAGGCAACGGAAAGAACACGGGTGGGTTTTAGTTAGTAAAAGTCTGACACGCCCTCCCGCTCTGCCCAGAGCGGGAGAAGTTACTTGATAATTTCCCACCCAAAAAAAAAAAAAAAGTCGGCTTCCAGTCCTTATCTCTTCCTGGTGATTATAGATGCTCTGACGTCGGACATACAGGAAGAGGCAACCTGGTGCATGCTGTTTGCCGATGACATTGTTCTTGTCGTTGAAGATGGACCTGAGATCTAGAGCAGATTGGATAAATAACAAAAAGTAGCTGGAGACTGTTGGCTTGAAAATCAGCAGAACCAGAACTGAATAAATGTTTTGCGATTTCGGCGGTGTCAACGGTTCTGGGGGCCATAGCGCTTAATGGCTCGATTCTCCCAGTTTGCTCCGACTTTCAGTATCTCGGTTCATTCCTGCAAAGCGATGATGAAGTAAATTGAACTGTTAAGCACAGAATTAACACTGGATGGATGAAATGGCAGAAGGTCACGGGAACAATCTGCGACTCCCGCATTCCCCTTGAACTTAAGGGAAACATTTATTAAACAATGTTTAGACCTGCTGTCTTGTATGAATGAGAATGTTGGGCCACAAAAAGGATGAATGAAAGGCAATTGCATGCATCTGAGATGAGAATGCTAAGAAAGATGAGTGGTGTTACCCGAATGGATAGAATAAGAAATGAGTAAGTATAAGAGGAAGTCTGAAAGTGACACTGGTGACTGAAAAGTTGTGCGGAAATCGGTTGTCATGGTATGGGCATATGATGCGGAGGAATGAGGAAAATGTCGCCAGAAAAGTTTTGAGTATGAATGTGGATGGCTATACGAGTAGGGGAAGACCAAAGAAACGATGGATGGACTGTGCTAATGATGATATGGCTAGAAAGGGAGTGACTACCGAGATGACAACTAAATATAGAGAAGTATGTAGAAAAAGACATGATGCACCGACCACAAATAAAATTGTGATAAGGAGAATATGATATACATACACATTTATATACATATTCGAACTCTGTATCTTTGTACATAAAAGCATGGCTTTATTTCAAGTACATGATGATGTTGTATTAAGAAAAAGTCGAAATATCCACAAATTATGTGTAGCCCAACAAAGAATTAAACTATTTTCCAATAATGTTTACTGTATGGCAATTAGTATTTATAATAAATTACCTAATGTTTTCAAAAGTCTTAACTTCGTGGCATTTAAAACGAAATTATTTAACTTCCTATTGCTTATGTGTTACTACTCAACAAATGAGTATTTAAATGAAAAATATGATTCAAAATTTAAATTAGACGATGACTCGTCTTTGTGTTCTTATTAATTGAATGGAATTTCATTTCTATGACATTGTATTTTATAATAATTTTCTACATTGTATTTAATAATTCTTGACATTTTGATAAATAATCCTTGACATTGTAAGTGGTAGTAGTTAACGTTTTCCTTGACCTTGCCATTGTATGGTTTAATTTCGACATATTGTTCTAATTTACTCCTAATTTTAATTCTTTGAAATATTTGTAAGCTGGAAACAGCAGAATATTATGGACATTATATTACGTGTAACACCTTTGTAACAACAATATTCTAACAAATAAATAATTACTTAGTTACATACTTACTACACTGTAATATTTTAACGTTGACAGGTGCACAGTTAGAAATTCGGGATAAAACACAGATTTAAAGTAGGCTAGATACTGCATGTTCATTAGATAGTGTGAAAACCGAGCATGACATCTTTTTACCCGACTGCGGAAGTTAACTAACGAGTGTCCTTTCAGTACCAAAAATAAATAAATGCAGTCGGAGACAAATTTTAAGGCGTTCGTAGCATCTTGGATGCCACCGACTGCATTTATTTATTTTTGATACTTAAAGAATACTTATTTTCTTTTCATCTGGTTTCCATCTTTTCAGTTCATGTTTTTTCAGTCGGCTTATTGTTTTTTTAATTAACTTTTTTCATAAATTTAGAGATTTGTTCAACGTAAACAGAATGTTTTCAATCATTAAGCGCCTGTCAGCTAGTAGACTTCGTCAGTATTGGACGTGTGTTCACTTTTTTTCATTTGACATTTAACAGGAAGTCGCAATAATGCCAGCAAATAAGTCGGGGCACGTTTGGTCGGACGGCTAATGGTATCTAGCCGAGGTACTCTAAATCTGTGGGTTTATAATAACAGAAAACATTTTTGCAAAGAATGAAATATATGTATACCTTTTGAAATGAAAAGGTCCTCCGAAACAAACCTTCAGTCCGTTTTTTTCACAAAACACTTTTTCACATTTTAAAAACAATCAGAACTATTGAAATGCACACCATTATTACAGAACATAACGACTGTGCTGAGTAGATATATTATTATGTTACTGTGAATGTCTGAAGCGCATGAGTATCCTATGATACTCTGGCGTAATATGTTGCAATTGTGTGAATGACCGTAATAATTTATTCTTATCATAGGTCGGTCACCGAAATCGTCAGCAATCGTCGTTGACATACACCACCTCGACTAACTGAATCTTATCTTATCATAAGTACGAGTATCTTCATTATGAGCAAAATTATGATGACAATAAATTCATGATTAAAAAAAAAAAAACATGCGGGTCAGTCTTTGGGGACTGCCGATAGAAGTGAAACCTAAGTAACTTGTAGAGCGTTCGGTGACGATGACGCGAGTTTCATGTTTTTTGTTCACCCAAAAAGTGCTCCCCGTGCCTAAAGATGTTTTCACTTCAAAAAAATCTGCACATATAGAAGTTATGGGCTGGTATAAAATAATGATCGCCTTTATAAATAAATAGGCTATTTTAACTTTCAGAACTTTTCAAAGTTGGTAAATAAATTCGTTAGGCCAAATAGGTTCGGTTAAGTTTGAACTGACCATCCACGCGCGAGCTGAGCGAGCGAAGAGAGCGGTACCGCAGTAGCGGCCGGCGAGCGCTAGATCCAAGTTGGACGCAGAACTTACTAAATTAGGGCAGATCACAAAATACGATCTAGTGTAATAATAGAAAAACCAGCCAAGCACGAAGGGTTCCGTACCATTATCTATAAAAACAGCTAAAAAATCACGTTTGTTGTATGGGAGTCCCCCTTAAATATTTGATTTATTTTAATTTAATTATTTATTTTTAAACTGAATTTAAAAGTAAAGATTCTGTGAATATTTCATGCGTCTACCTGTTGCCGTTATAAATATCGAGCAAAAACGAGCAATAAAATCACGTTTGTTGTATGGAAGCCCCCTTATATATTTATTTTATCCTGTTTTTAGGGTTCCGTACCTCAAAAGGAAAAAAGGAACCTTTATAGGATCACTCGTGTGTCTGTCTGTCTGTCTGTCCGTCTGTCACAGGTGATTTGCTGCGAATCTACTGGACCGATTAAGTTGAAATTTGGTACACATGAATTTTTGTGACCCAAATACGGACGTGTTGCTTAAATAAATAAATTTTGAATTTGGAGGTGGCTTTTGGGGGGCAAATTAGAAATTAAAAAAAAAAAAGTTTTGCTGACTGTACCGTGTGACATATCAAATAAAAGAGCTTGTTTTAAGGATTTCACAAATATTTTTTTTATAATTTAAAATACATACTTTTGTAATTATTTAAGAAAGTAGATGAAAAAATACCATTTCCCCCCCTTATATCCGAAACTACTAAGCCTAAAATGTTGATAAAAATACAGTAAACAGTTCTTTACTTATAGATTACAGGAAAATTTATAAAAAGTCTGTGATCTTAAAATAAGATGGTAAATCACTCAATATTGTGCGTACAAACTTACATTTGCAGTTGGAATGAATGGGGGATCATATTTTCATTCTTGGGATAAATTCATCCCAACTACGGAACCCTTCATAGTGCGTGGTCCGACACGCACTTGGCCGGTTTTTAGTATTTGTTTTTATAGTGGCAACAAAAAACCATCATCTGTGAAAATTTCAATTGTCTAACTATCACGGTTCATGAGATACAGCCTGGTGACAGACGGACAGACAAACAGACGGCGGAGCCTTAGTAATAGGCTTCCCGTTTTACGCTTTGGGTACGGAACCCTAAAAAAGAAATGTCATAGAAAAACAAATCAATTAAAAACCATAAAACCCGACTGCAAAATCACATTTCTAATGTGTATTTGCAATCAGGTTTTTTGATTTTTAAATAATTTGTTTTATTTCAAGCTTTTTAGTATATTATATTTGGAATCGACTCATTACTAGCTTTTATTTGAACCAATATTGATATAAATAATTAAAAAAAAAAATCTTCATGTCCGTTTTTTTTATATTTGCAAATGCAATATAGAAATATTACATAGCCTATAACACTCCCACAATTAAGACGAATATAACGACACCTCAATGTTAAAATACATTAAGCCATTTAGGTTACAGAGCGTGTCAAAGAAATAGACATATATCCAACCCCTCCTTCTGGGGCATTTGGGTAAAAACTGTGATCCCATGTGTTGGTGACGCCATGTAGCATAATGTAGTAAAAAAAACTACGCAATAGCTGTTTTATACGCTACCTTTTCATCGAGGACACCAACCATTGATCCGTAACCGTAAGATAGTTTGACACATAAACACAACATAAATGAATCGCAAAATACTAACCAAAATGTACCTTATTTATATCCAGTCATTTTAACACTATAAGATTTGCAATTTTATAATGCACAATTCGGCATATTTTATTTTAGCACACAATGCGACATGTCATGTGGGGCGTATGATACAAAACATAGAACTAAAGAATATCTGGAATCTGATGCACAAAAAAGTATATATAAATAAATTAATATATTACCATTTCAACCACGGTCGAGAGTAGACGTGTTCACTGGCTAATTTCCTTCACCCATAAAAATACCTAATTATTAAAAGTGTGTTTACCGACGAGATTCGAATTCAGCTCACCGTGCTGCGGATCTGACACTTCGCTGCCAAACTAACATACCGGAGCAGATTAGACCCAAATAATTACTGCGCGCTATGGGAACATCGGCTCGAGTCGAGACATCTAGCAACGCGTCATAGCCATTTCGCCCCACCCACCACCAGCCAGCGGTGACCAACCTTGTGGTATAAATTTCACTTGTAAAAATTGTGCAGATACGGTATCAGAATCACATGGCGCACACTGTTCGTGTCAGCCTGCCGAAGTCAAAGTCAACACATTTATTTCAAATATGCACATAAAAGGCACTTTTGAACGCCAATATTTACAGAAAAAAATAGAACTGATTCTAGTTCCCCTTCCAAAAGGTAGTTTTGTTTTTCGAAGAATAGAATAGAAATAGGCAAGAAACACCACTGTTACTTTTTTTTAATGTAATTTTTTTTTAAATAAATTTAATTTGATTATTTAAATTTTAAAATGTTTGTCTATATATGAATAATATAATATCTGAATGTCATCTTAACGTAGAATAAAATTACTACATCACAATAGGTAAAAATAATTAAAAATTAAGCAATGACAGATTAATTAATAATATAATACTTAGATACAATACATGGCTCACTTCTATCTACTCCACCTGTATTTAAATGTAACCTATATTCGTTGCAAATAAATGATTGATTGAATGATAATTAAAGAACTGCAAATAATAACCAACTTCAAAAACATTATACGATACCCGAGGCCAATAGCAAAATCGATTCCTAAACATCGAAATAATACGGATACCGGAAAAATCTGATGAAGATCTGCCACAGTTGTTACTAAAACTAGATACCTCCATCAACACTAACATAGCCAGGGAAGATATTAAATTTATAACGAGAGTACAGCCACAGTAATCCTAAAACCTAAGAGAATTATTACTAAATTGAGGAACAGAAACGAAGATTGTATTATTGAAAATTTTCGGAAAATCATCTTAATCCAAAGACATACATACCTTCAAACGGTCTAGGCGTCGAAGGAAATCTTCGAAAGTATTAAAAAACGAGCACCTCACGATAGCTAATAAAATCCTGCTTAAGGGGACGATAACAGACTTTTAATGATTTTATACTGAAGATCACGTCTAAACGAGTAGTGTTAATGATTAAAAAAAAACACATGATAAATAAGAGCATTTTCTCAATTAATATGTGAATATTTTACATTATGTTTATATTACATAGTGAAATTAATTTGTAAAATTATGTCTAACGGGGATAAAAAAATGAGAATGGCGCAAAATCTACCAAGCATATTTTACTGAAATCTTCACCAATTTAAAGATAATTTAATTATTGATCTTTTATTATACGCGTTTTATTAAAATATCTTTTGTTTTGTGTATAATAAATTAATAATGCGTAAAATTTGGGACAGCGCTACTTGATGGGCGAGTCCTATTACTGGCTGAACGTACAACGCGTTGCGTGAGCTCAGTACAGAACACGCAAGCTAACCACTCAAGGTCACTGGCATATATCTGCGTCTTAATAATTGCCGTAAACGCGTAAAGGAACTAGACATCTTTGTGTGGTTAAAAACTGCTCAGTCTACAAGTTCTAATAATAATCAATCTTGTAATGTTTAACATGATACACTTAAAAACTACTTACACACATGAATTCATCTATCTCAAAACACAATCATACCCAGACACAAAACAATTCATGTAAAAAACTGACACTCTTAGCAACTCGCTCGTTGAGAACCACTGGCCCGCATATTACTCACTACTTATTTTGGTCTTTCGTTGTAAGTCGCAAAACACATTTTTGCAAATTATTTCCTAAGTACCCGCTCTCTTTCATTTTTATCTCTTTTCTTCAAACATTTTTGTCAAATAAGTTAAAAGTTTATTAGCAGAATACGCGCGGACTTAAGACCAAAACTATCTTTGTTTTATTGTATCTCGTATTGAATCACATGACTTTGATATTATAATCATTACGGAAAGTCTGTGGTGTGAAGGAATATTGAACACAGAAATTTTGATGATAGATATGATGTATTCATGTGTAGTTCCGTGTGGTGCCGGACGTAAAGAATAGCATTACCCTAATTCTTCCCGTAGGTGTCGTAAAAGGCGACTAAGGGACTTACTAGAGAATGGGCAGCAGCGTTCACTGTGCATTTTTGACACCATACTGCGATCGGCAACCGGCCTGCCAAGCGTGGCGATTATGGCAAATCCCCCCTTTTGGGTGAGGCCTATGTCCAGCAGTGGACATCTTTCGGCTGAAATTAATTACGAGTATGTATTTAGATTCGATCGCCCTAGCGGTAAGAAGGGTGGCGATGATCTGTATTAAAGGGGATGCGCTAAGGTAGCCCGCGAAATTCAATTTTTTTGCAATTTGCTGGTCAGTAACCGGTTGTGTGTTGAACAAAATAGGATTCGCGACCATATCAGATAATTATGTATGAATCATTAATACATCTCTTTATGCTAGACTTGTTCCCGAATGTCATTATTTCATGAAAAAGTCATTCAATGGAGCAAATGTAACTTAAAGAGATGTGTACTGATGATTCTAATTCTGTAAATACATATTTCTGATAAAGTAGCGAATATTTTTTTTGCAGTTTTGACCTATTGTAAATCGTACTAACCTATTGACCTGCTAATTGTAAAAAAACGAGAAAATTTTAATTTCGCGGGCTACAGTTGCGGATTTAGCTGTGAATTCTGTAAAAATCTCACCATGAATTCTGTAAAAATCTCACCGAGAATTCTGTAAAAATCTCACCGTGAATTCTTGCGTGGAGTGAGCTGTCAGCGTTATTACCTACTGTCATTCCACCGATGCTAGGGATTGACCAATGATTACATTTACAATCATAATCGAGATTTTAAACTTAATTTTGTTTTTTTTTATTTTTCCGCGCAGGCGCGCGCTTAGGCGCTGTCATACCACATTAGATTTTTAGGATTCCGTACTTAAAAAGGAAATGGAATCCTTGTATAAAAAAAAAAGTTTATTGAAGAAACTTGTACAACTTTTACAGTAATATTATATTATAAATATAATTATATTTATATTTTATGATCACTCGTATGTCTGTCTATCTGTCACAGCCCATTTGCTCCAAATCTACTGGACCGATTAATTTGAAATATGGTACACTTATGGACTTCTGTGACACAAACACGGACGTGTAATGTAAATAAATGAATTTTGAATATGGGGATCACTTTTGGGGGGCAAATAAAAAAATAAAAGTTTTTCAAACTGTACCGTGCGACCGGTGCGACGTATCAAATGAAAGGCCTTAGTGTGAGGATTTCAGATATCTTTTTTATAATTTTAAAATAAAAACTTTGAATATTATTAACGAAAAGAGATAAAAAATTACCATTCCCTCTTATCTCCGAAACTAGTTAGCCTAAAATTTTGAAAAAAAATACGGAAAATAGTTCTTTACATATAGATTACAGGAAAATCTATAAGAAGAAATGACAAAATAACATGGTAAATCTTTCAATATTGTGCGTACACAAACTTACATTTGCAGTTGGAATGTATGAGTGAACATGTTTTTCAACTACAATGTTAAGTTTGTTCTTAGACAGCAAATTCAATACAAAAGTGTCGGGAGCTCATTGTAATTATCAGCACCCTAATTGCGTATCACACTTTCAATCACAATCCGAGAGTTTTGAAGAATATTCCTAATCCATTGCTTCATAAGTTTGAAAACTTCGTCAGCTCAACAACGTAAATATCGCACTGAACGTGGTTGAGCTGTCAAAATTAAACCCATTGCGATCAATTGTCATTTTATGTCATCATCATCATTCCAGCCGAAAGACGTCCACTGCTGGATATAGGCCTCCCCCAAAAAGGGAGGGATTTGCCATAATCGCCACGCTTGGCAGGCGGGTTAGCGATCGCAGAATGGTATTAAAAATGCATAGAGAACGCTGATGCCCATTCTCTAGTAAGTCCCTTAGTTGCCTTTTACGACACCCACGGGAAGAAATGGGATGGTGCTATTCTTTACGTCCGGCACCAAACGGAACATTACACACACATTTTATGTGCCTGTCACATATCCATGGCCCTCTTAACCAGGTTACACTATAAATAGGACACATAAAAAAAAAAATATTTTGGTTTAATTTTGTTTTGATTGCAATTTAATTTAATGTTTGATTTATTTATACTGTGTTACTGAATTTAATTTTTGATTTAATTATAATTTAATTTTGATTTGATTTGGATTTTGATTTTAATTTGGTTTTTTATTGTAATTTATTTTGTTTTGGAATTTGATTTAAATTTTGATTTTGATATTGATTTAAGTTTAATTTTTGGTTTTGATTGGAATAATAATTTTTCATTGATTTCAATGCTACGAACATATTTTTCTAATACTAATACAATCTGGTGGTTTTAAATAATTGAATTGAACTGAATTTAAATATAACACTGGAATATAGAGATTCTTTACCTACTTATTAGTCGTTATATATAAAATAATATAAATAAATTATTATTTTTTATAGTTTTGGCATGTGCTCATCAAGACTTTCAATTTGATACCCATAAAGTAATAATTGAAGCTTTTTTGCACGTCCGAAAATGGAGATAATATAATACTGCCGCCATATTGATGTTTTTACAAAAAAAAAATGGCATAATTATGTCACTTGGGATGATGTAACGATTCTAACGATACATCTAAATCTGTTCAGGCATTTAAAAGTTATGGTGGCTCAAAGAAACTCACATAATACAATATACATACCTACATGAACCCTAACCACATTAAGGCTTCTACATACCGGGGCGACTTGTCGCGCGACGCGACGCGACACAAAGGCACCGCTCGTCCCGCGACACGCGGGGCCTTTGTGCCGTGTCGCGTCGCGCGACGAGTCGCCTTTACACTCCTTTTTGGGCAGTCGTGAAAAAACATGACGTACGCTGAGATAACCTTACCACAATAACAGTACCTACATAAGTTGCCTTAATTATTATTATTTATCATGTTGTGTCTTGTTAATTGCCAATAGGTTATAATATTTTCCTTACGCACAATAAATAACAAATAACTACTTTCCTGTCCAATAAAATTAACATAGGCAATTACCTACTTATTTTGCTTTGAGCTTCGCCCTCCGACACTTGACAAAACGTTATTCACAATACGAAACACAATACATAATTATAGGTAAGTACTCCATTTGAAATAAAATTAGAAATTTATATAAACTCTTAATAACCATTTAAACGCACTTTACAATTTTAGAAATAATAAAAAAAAAACTTTACAAACATTTTTTTTTTAATTCTAACGATTGCTATTTTAAGTTCATAGGTACTAAATTAGGTTGTCCTTACATTTTTTTTTATGTTTTTATTTTTAATTATTTTATTTTATTTTTATGCAAAAAAAAAATTTTTTTTTTTAATTCTAAACGATTGCTATTTTAAGTTCGTAGGTACTAAATTAGGTTGTCCTTACATTTTTTAATTATTTTATTTTATTTTTATTTAAAAAAAATCAAAAAATAACAACGCAAAAATGAAAACACAAAAAAAAATATTGCAATATCAACCTAATTTAGTACCTACTAACTTAAAATAGCAATCGTTTAGAATTACATTTATTTTATTTGACGGTTTAGGACCGTCAAATAACCTAACCTAACCTAACCTAAACCCGTTAAAGTACGAAGGGACAATTTTTTTTTTTAATGTTTTTAATTATTTTTTAAGTTTTTTTTTTTCTGGGTTCCTTTGTCGATTCTGAACCTAAGCAAGCTAAGCTATGGCATGCAGTTACTTTAACACTCTGTATAAATCTTTATTCTCAGACCATAATTGAAATAACAAAATTAAGTTGGTACTTACTGACTAAAACATACCCTGCCTGCCACAGTAGCCACGAGGCTATTGGGGCTGCCGCTCACCCGACTCACCAGTGATGCGATTCGCAGACGCATCATCGAGCCGAAATCCGGAGTGCGTGCGTCCGCGAACATCCCCAACGCGCTACAGAAGCGCGGCAGCCCCAGCATTTACCCGGAACGCGTTATTGTACTTTTACTAGACTCATAGAGCATTGTACGAGTACGAGCCCTGCGTATAACTGACCCACAGGGCGCACGTGTATAGCGACTGGCAGTAGGCCCTAAAGTGCCCTAAACAGTGTTATTTTAACCTCTGGCGTACACCGTCCAAACACGTGGTAACACCTGACAGCCAATGCCCTACGTTCCCTCTCTAAATCATCTGACAGCCTATGGGTGACCCAGTGCCCCAGGTGCTTAAAACGAGTGACTCTTTTCAGCGGAACTCCGCCCAATGTCACCGGTGGAACAACGTCATATATTTTATTTCGCGCCCTAAACCCGAGCTAGATTTTGGTTGAGTTGTACCTGAGACCATGAGTCAACGCATAGTCTTGACAGATTCGGAGGAGCTTTCTTACCGCACTGATCGATGGGCTCAGCAACACCATATCAACCACGTAACTAATATTATTGATATTTTGTCCATCAATGGAGCAACCGATTTGGGTTTTGCTGAGCTCACATATCAGCCGGTTAATATACAGGTTGAAGAGCCTGGGTGAGCTAAGTCCTCCCTGCCTCACGCCGCACTCCAACCTATACGCATCAAATACGGCCCACCTAACGTAGTTGGACTGGTTGCTGTACCAGTACTTCAATACAGCAATCAGACCCCCAGGAAGGTTAGTGTCATGGGAGAGTTTCCTCCAGAGGCAGTCATAAGACACTAGGTCGAATGCCTTGGAGAGGTCCAAAAAACACGCATACACAGGTGTTTCCCTTGCTGCATAGTATTGGACAAGTGGACAGTATGCTTGAGACAGAGGATCGCTGTTTTAGTCGACAAATGTGGCCTAAACCCAAACTGTGCGTCATGTAGGGTGATATATTTATCCAACTGCCTGTCCATCAGACCGTCCATCACCTTCGCAACAATGGTCGCCAAGGAGATAGACCTGTAGTTGTTCTTGTCACTCGTATCTCCAGCTTTGTTCTTTATTATAGGAACGACAATCATTTTCATAAGGTCCTCTGGAAGATACGAGTGACTCATACATAAGTTAAACAAGAGAGCTAAGACACGTGGTAAGTGCTTACCTGCATTTCGTAGGTGTTCTACGCTTAAGCTGTCATGTCCAGGAGACTTACCACGCATCAGGTCCTTTAAAATAGACCCAACCTCCCCAGCGGTGAACAATATAGGCGTGCCCTCGCTCGGACCCCTCCCTAGCATCCGACCCACCCGTCGATAGACCCAGCGGTGACGCTGTCTTAAACGAAGCCATAAATAAATTGGCGATATCCTCAGGTTCGTTCACGCCACCGACGCACACTGGCATGCCCGACTTGGGATTCAAGCTGTTTGTGGCTTTCCAGAAACTACTAAAAAGCTTCGTGATGACTCGCAATTTCGTTCATTTTTAATTGATCTGCGTTATTTTGGCACCACTTTAGCTTACTTTTTAACATTTTTCTACTTGCCACCATATTCTCATAAAGCGATGCCGTTCTAGGCTTACCAGCTGCCATCCAGCTCAGAAATTGAGCCAAGCCTGCCTATGCACATGTTTTACGTGTTTATTCCAACCTTTACCAAGTTCAGCGCAAAAAATATACTAAAACAGTATATTTTTTGCGCTGAACTTGGTAATTGTGACTAGTATTTGCAGCCTCGCAAAGAACATCTACAATATCCTTTATACAATATTATTTTTAGTATATGCGAAACCTGAATATAGTTTGTTCAAAATGAGGAACTGAATCGATTTCAATAATTTTTACATCATGTTATATTTTGCCCCAAAAATATTTAAGTGTGATGGAAAATGTTATCACCATTTAATTACTTACAATACAATCGCCATACAGTTTATTTTTTATATAATGAGCGCAAGACGACCCTGGAGGCGCGGGGGCGCCGTTAGCATGTTTTTGTACGGAAAACCCGGTAACATACAAACTTATAACTTTGTGATTTTTCATGATACAGTTTTGAATTTTTGTACATAGATTCTTTACATAAAAATACTTGACACGTGTTTCAGGTTTCGCATATACTAAAAATAATGTTGTATAATTTGTCAACTATTCTATGATGTTCCAAGTTAATACAAATATTTCCACTACGACTACAATTAATAAACTATGTCGGAAAATCAATTTCTCTTAATTTCTTAGTACAACATTTTGCGTTCATAACCGGTTGTGTAGGGTACCTATATCCCCGCTTTACTGTATTACACTGAGACTGGACAGAGGTAACTTTAGGTTTTAATATACTAAGTTCACAGTTCATTTTTAAGGGCAAATGATCAGACCACGACACGTTGTAAACCACAATGTCCTTACTAGTGTCCCAAGCTGCTTTAGTTACTGCACAGTGGTCTAACCAGCTAGTCGTACCATGAGCATCACTTACATACGTGTATGTGTCCGATCCACTGCCTAACTAGGGTAACGCCAGCGCACTTCAGAGAAAAAGTTACTAAGTTTTCTATCGAACAGCCCACTTGGTTGTGCATTATAGTCCCCGAGCATAAACACTGCATCCACCCCACTACTTTCAATTATCGCATTTATTTCACTTAGGCAGTCTACGAATTCACTAAGGTTGTCATTCGATTCAGTTGGCATATAAACCGAGAACACTACAAACGAACTTGCGCCTACACAGATTTTAATAGAAATAATATGCTCACTCTCACACCTTAACACCGATACGGACTGATAGACACTTTTACGCCACAGTACCGCAACATTCGCAACTCCTCCGTACGGACGCCCTCGTAGAATACCCGCTGAGGCATCCACCGCTGATTTTCCAACGTAGTCGAAGTTGGGGTCAATGCCTCCCAATACAGAAATGTCGTGTCGCATCAACCGGTCTCCTGCAGCGCAATGATGTTCGATGTATTGCATGGCAGTCTCACATAGTCTATTTATCTTGTTAAAGTTCTACAATTTATTATAAGTTACAAAAGACTTCGATGTATTATCCATTATTTAGTAGTTTATCTGCATGGCCTCGGTTGTTCTGTAGGGTTTAAAGTGCCGACACGTAACACCGTCCGGCCACAGTTCATTGTTCAGAAATAGGTTTAACTTATCCCTGTTAATGAGTATTTTATTTTAATTCTCTGTAATGAGACCTGTTCCTTTGTTTTCGTTAGTATGTACTCAGCTATATCCTTCACTGATGTTTCTTTGTGCACATACGAAAGGAACAAAGGAATTTTAGTGTCAGCTGGTTTCAATTTATCATCTGGCAAGTAAGGCGTTGCCAGACACGCCCTCGTTCCGTGTGGTGCCGGACGTAAAGAATAGCACCACCCTATTTCTTCCCGTGGGTGTAAAAAAAGGCGACTAAGGGACTTACGAGAGAATGGGCAGCAGCGTTATCTATGCATTTTAACACCATACTGCGATCGCCAACCCACCTGACAAGCGTGGCGATTATGGCAACCGCCCTCTTCTTGGGGGAGGCCTATGTCCAACAGTGGACGTTTTTCGCCTGAAATGATGAATGAATGACACGCCGTCGTATCTATTTCTATGTTTACGCCTCTGTGCAACAACCCATTCCTCGTTGGGACATTTCTTTTTCGATGCACCCCCTGGGCTCAATTTATCCGCCAAAATATTTGCATACGTTTTATTACTTTCTTCAGTACTACGTAACCGTGATGGCAATGGCGCCGCCCGGTGGCGACGACAGCGCACTCGCTGACGGAACCGGTTTGTTATCGGGATGGTTGGCGTGTTCACGGCGCACGGGCTCCACTAGAGCGAAATCGCTGCTTGTTTCTGTGTGAGCGAGACCGCACGCGGCGTTATCGGATGGTTGGTGCGAGACAGGTAGACACACCTGATGTTGCGTGGCCTTGACCGTTTTTATTTGAATTGGGTTTTTCTCGGCGAAGAAACAATCAGCTGATGTTTGTTTTGGTTTGATATCTCGTTATTCTCCATAGAGATACAATCTTTATTAAAAAAACGATTGTATTCTCGTAGGATTTGAATGGTTTGAAATTAATTATGTCTTTAAGTTCTACTGACAAATGCGTGCACTGACTGGTCAGGTCCACTCAACCTGTGTGGTTCTTTCCTCAAAAGACCATTTCAGACACCAATCTACATGGTCTTCACATGATCTGACCAAGATTATGTCTGGACTTTAAAAGAGACTATGACCTCTGAGTTTGTTTCGGCCTTTCTTCTCAGAGTAGTCAGATAGGAAACGCCGACCTCATCTAGTTTTTAAAATATGATTGACGTGTAAAAGTGTTTGTACAAACCTACTTACAGAAATAAAATCATTTATCATTTATCATTTATCTGTAAATCTTCTCTTGACACGTAATTATAATATTTTGAATGGTGTTAACTCACTTCGTAGTACTAAAAATCTTTCAGCAGGCTTGTTACGTCCATATGATCAAAGGTGATCTGCGGCAGCTTCTGTAGCTCCCGAGCTACAAATATTGGAGTCATATCCGGATCTGTAGACTTGAAAAGATCTATATATTCTTTCGTTGTTTTTCCTTTATTTTTCGCTGTATCATCCGCTTAGCATGGGATGGGGGGATGGCTTGGAACAACAGAGACATTGCACTACTAATTTCTTATTCCTTGAAAGTACCCACACATTCTGCACGAGGCTCACATTATCAATCACATCTATCTATAGATACTCCATTTTAAATAAGATTAGACATTTAAATAAACTTGTTTACAGACCGTTCAACCGATTTTGACTTCTATTCCGTAGGCATAAGGATGGCATTAAAAGCAAAAACGTGTTTACAATACCAACTGTTTATTACCGCTGCCATTAGTCATGCCACCAACGCAAGAGAAGTCAAAATCGGTTGAACGGACTGTAAAAAAGGTTTATTTAAATGTCTAATCTTATTTCAAATGGAGTATAGTTTTGTATAAAACAAAGTACTTCAATACTCACTATGTTGCAACTATTGCACCTATTATCCCTTCGTGCGGCGCGCGATTTGGCGAAGACATTTGTCCGAAGACATTCTCACGACACGAAGGTTATTGAACTCTCGCACGCGGGTCAACGACACCTCCATACGCACTGAACGCGCGTGATAACAGCCAATGTGAATTTAAAAAAAAATGCGTTTTATGCGTTAAACTTTATTATTTATTAAATAATTTCTAATTTTCTAAAATAGCATCTTGGAGGAAGAACTGTAGCGCAGAGGTAATTTTCCGGGGTCACGGACCATAACATCACATCAATAAAATTAAAAGAAAGGAAATACGTTTATTTGCGGTAAACCAGATGCAAAAAAGAACATAAATAAGAAAAGGTTGGGGGAAACATGCGTCACATCCACGCAAAACGAATAAATATCATTCAAGGAGTACGAGCATTGAAGGAAGCAGAATGCTTTATTATTTAGTTTATTTGAAAATTTAAATTTTTCGATTTATAATTATTTTATTAACCAACTACCAAAAAGGAGGAGGTTCTCAATTCGGATGTATGATTTTTTTTTTTTTTTTGTATGTTTGTTACGCGATTACTCCGTCAATTATGAACCGATTTTGAAAATTCTTTTTTTTTTGTAAGGGTATACTCCCGAGGTGATCCCATTGCCACCAAATCAGAATCTGATGAGGGGATCCCATGGAAATCGAGGGAAACCCTCAAATATTATTTGCAAACCTATAGCGATTTGGGTATTTTTTATAGTAACTAGTGCATTTGCCCTCAGAAAGCACCATTTGGTGAAGTGGAACTGATGATGGAGACCACAGATGGCCACCGGAACAATATAATAATGAGTACCTATTTAACGGGTTGCGATTAAGCAATTTATTCTCGTCACTATGCATATGGTGAGTGGCAGTTCTCCTGGTTCTTCCCAGGAGAACTCCTCAACAATCAACGTTCCAGCATCGGGAAAAGCAATATTTTGTAAAAGGTGATGAGTAGTTAACATTAGGCTATTGTAACTTAGATAAATTCAAAACTGACCCACGAAAATTAAATTAAGGTCACCATTGTATGTATAGATATTGCTTTAATTTGGGTATTTTTTTTTACCTAGCACCTCTTCCATAACGCTGTCCATGGGACTATCATCAACGAAAAAGTCTTCCTATAGTGATATTATCAACATAAATACGGAATCAATAGGACTTTACAATTTATTTATTTTTATGAAACGTTGCCCCACACTAGGAATTTCTCCCCAAACATAAACTCACATACACAAACAGCCAGACCCGGAACAACTACTTGCAGGTCATACAAATATTTGTTCCGTGCGGGAATCGAACCCGCGACACGCAGCGCAGCAGTCAATCGCTTAACCACTGCGCCAACCGTGTCGTCACACACAGTTTCCCTTCCATCACGTGTACGGTGCTGCCTTCACCTTTCCAACTTTCCTTTACCTCTATACTCCGTTTGAAATAAGATTAGACATTTTAATAAACATTTTTTTCCAGTTTGTTCAATCGATTTTGACTTCTATTACGTTGGTGGCATGACCAATGACAGCTGTAATAAACAGTTGGTGTTGTAACCACGTCTTTGCTTTTAATGCCATCCTTATGCCTACGGAATAGAAGTCAAAATCGGTTGAACGGACTGTAAACAAGTTTATTTAAATGTCTAATATTATTTCAAATGGAGTATAGTCGTAAGAAATAAATAGATAGATAGTACGACAGTATCTAATCTTCTATAAGTAATTTTTTAACCGACTTCAAAAACGAAGGCGGTTCTATGTTCATCTGTATTTTTTTATGTATGTTCATTGATATTTTCGTCATCTATGGACCAATTTAAAAAAATATTATATTTCATTTGGTAGAAGAAGCTTAGGCAGGGGTCCTATATAAAATTTATTAAATTCGCTGGGGTAGTTTTTAAGTTAGATTCAATAATACGTATTTTCCCCACTTAGTCTATGTGGTTGATGTTATAATAACTTCTCACTGTTATTTACATAGCAGGTAGTGGTATGGAATAGATCCAAAAAGTGATGAATAAAAACTTTTTACAAGAACAACAGATAAAAAAAAAACAAGTGAAAAATATCATAATTTCGGAAGTCGGTGTTTTTGTTAGATATTTTCGTTTTTTGCCATTCACAGTACCTATATAATTAAGCATTGGATTCAAGTTAAGGCGATGACATATAATATAAAACAAAAAAACATCACATAAATATTATAAAACAAAAAAAAACAGTCAAAAGCCTTTTAATTACATATTTTTAGATCAAAACGTTAAATCCAATAATTATCCACGTGATGATATCTATGTAATTATAAGGCTTTAATTTTTGTTTTTGTTTTTTTTTTGTATTATATTATATGTGATTGTGTTTAGTTAATATATTATAATTATGCAGTTTATATAATTATGTTAACAGTTAGATATCACGTGGATAATTATTGGCTTTTGTCGTTTTGATTTAAAAGTATGTAATTAAAAGGCTTTTGACTGTTGTTTTTTTTATATGTGATTGTGTAATCCCAGTTTATATATTTATGTTAACAGTTAGATATCACGTGGATAATTATTGACTTTTGACGTTTTGATCTCAAAGTATGTAATTAAAAGGCTTTTGACTGTTTGTTTTTGTTTTGGTTTTATATATGTGATTATAATTTTATTGACTACTCGGGTTATGTTATTTAAATATTCCTAGTTTAAACGTCGTAGGAAAGGGATATTTTGAGAAAGGGTCATTTTACGAAAGGGACATTTCGGGAAGGGGGCATTTTGGGAAAAGGACGTTTCGGGAAAGGGACCTTCTGGGAAATGGACATTATGGGAAGGGGACATTTCGGGAAAGGGACTATTTGAAACCGAGGGACATTTTGGGAAAAGGACATTCTGACCCTAAACGCTTTGGGGGTATATACTTTTTGAATAACAACTCGAAGTTTTCTAATCTCTATCGTTAACTAGGGAAGGGCGAGAACAGTGAAGTTGAAATGATCAATATCCACTTTCTTTTGCTTATAACTAGATTAGGCAGGTATGTAGTTTAGAAGTACCCAATAACCGGTCACACAGACTAGCAATTGCTTTCATTTTGACAGTCGAACTGTCAAAACGTAATAGAGCAATTGCAAACATTCATTGCGTTATTTACGTTGTTGGGCAGACAATTTTTTCGAAGCAATGGATTAGCAATATTCTTCAGAATCATTCAGATTGTGATTGAATTGAGCTGTCAAAATGAATCTAATTACGATCAATAATTGTCATTATATGTGAGTTACGCAATAACCCTATTTCACTGCTACCAAAAACATACATGAATCTATCTTATTATATCTACTTATTTTTAAAAGTGTTTCTAAAAAAGACAATTTTTGAAAAAATAATAAAATCGATGGAATACTGAGAAATTACACGCATTCGAAATTATTCTACTTACTATTCTTGTGACGCAAAACGATCATTGTACTAAATGGTGCGAAGTTACTATGGCGTTCCCTCAGAACATTTCGTTGTTCTGACTTTCTGTGGGCGTTGCTGTGTTGTGACGTCAGATCGCAGCAGTGCTGTCTCTGTCTACAATAGACTTTAAAACGCATAAAACTTCGGCATTTTTTGAGATATTGAAACAATTTTTTTTTTAATGTGTGCAGTATAGAATCGTACTTAGGCGGAAAAGTATCTTTTGCATGGCTCTAAAAATTTAAAATAAACTATCTAAAAGCTGGAAGCAGTTAAATGACGTTGCGTTCAAAAAGAAAGTCAAAATTTTTCTAGCAGATAAAGCTTATTATAATTTAAAAACATTTGATGTTAGGGTTCAACGACTGCAGCAGGTTGTACACTCGCTTGAAATATCAGATTAGATATCTGTTGGGAATGGGATCAATATCCAAACACGGTAATACACAGAACAACTGATTTCATCACGTCTGGAGTTTTTGTTTAGTAATTCAATTCGACCCTGTAGATTTTCCGTTTTTAGGGTTCCGAACCCAAAGGGTAAAACAGGAACCCTATTAATAAGGCTCCGCCGTCTGTCTGTCTGTCCGTCTGTCACCAAGCTGTATCTAATTAACCGTGATAGTTAGACAGTAGATATTTTCACAGATGATGTATTTCTGTTGCCGCTATAACAGCAAATACAAACAAAAAACAGAATAAATATTTAAGGGGGCTCCCATACAACGAACATGATTTTTGTGCCATTTTTATAAATAATGGTACGGAACCCTTCGTGTGCGAGTCCGACTTGCACTTGGCCGATTTATTTATCTACCTTTTAAAGGAAAAGTAAAACAAGAATTTTCATAAAATTAAAACATTTGCAGTTGGAATGTATGGGGATCATGTTTCTCAAGTACAATGTTAAGTTTGTTTTTGGGATAAATTCATCCCAACTACGGAACCCTTCATTGTGCGTGGTCCGACACGTACTTGGCTAGTTTTTCCCATTTTATTTTTGTGTTTGGGGCGTCACTTGCGGTCATCAGGAAAACGGGATACGGATTAAAATACCCATACTTTGCACTCGATAAATACCCTATTTTTCCTAATAAAAATGTTTCATGACTAACAGAGAAAACGCTCTATATTAATAATAATAATACTAGCCTATTATTGTCACCACTGCTTTCAAAACGGTGAAGGAAAACATCGTGAGGAAACCGGCGTGTCCTAGAACCAACAATTCTAAGACATTTTGTGACAGGTACCAACCCGCACAGGGCCCGCGTGGTGGATTGGAACACTCCCTCTCACCGAGAGGATGCCTAGAGGTACTACAGGGCAAAGACCACTTTTCATACGGAGAAGATTCGAGCAATAATCACCACGCTTGCTCATGACGGATTTAAGGCTTCTACATACCAGCGCGACTTGTCGCGCGACGTGACACGGCACAAAGGCCCCGCGTGTCGCGGGACGAGCGGTGCCTTCGTGTCGCGTCGCGCGACAAGTCGCCCCGGTATGTAGAAGCCTTCATTGGCGATTTCAGACTTATAACTTTTATTTACTTATACTGTAAAATTGTGTCCAGGTTCTCTCACGATGTTTGCCTTCACCGATCAGTAATAAAAGAAATCAATCAAATCAGATCAAACATATTTTTATTTCACATAAGCCTACATGGGCAATTATGAAACGTCAGAAGCTAGGTGCACGGTTCCAATTGATCGTTTCCTATGGAGAAGAGCCGGCAAGAAACATAACGGTTACTCTTTTGAAAAAAAACTGGCTTCTACAATGTTTTCAAATTACAGTGTGGTCTTTCTCAGGGTCAGGTATTGCTGCACAAATAACATTGTCGATTTGATCTGGGTTGATACGTTGCTCTAGCCATAGCAAGATGCGGATAGGTATGAGAGGACAGCGTTGGCCCGTCAAAAGTAGCAGGTAGGTACTTAACAAAATAGAAACTGGTCTACAGATCTACAGCCTATTAAGCCTACAACGTACTCACATTATCAAAAAAAAACAATATAAAATATGATTAAGATAATAAAAGTTAGAACCTTGTTGAAATTAAAATTGTAGATATAAAAATGTCAAATGAGAAAAACATTATATCAGTGAAGTTTGTAAAAAAAGATTAAATAAAATGAAAAAAAACATCGTTACGTATTTGGGAGTAGTTAATAGACATTTACATAGTTTTGCCGTTAATGAGGTACCAGGGAGAAGAAGGAATTAATGCCAAACTTCCTCGTCTTCAACGTAGTCCTTAATCTTATTATATGCTTTTTTGATAAGGGCACGTTTGATGTGCGTTTTGAATTTTCCATCACAAGTTCAGAAAGAAAATAATGAAAAATTGTTTATTCTGCACAAACAAGAAACACTTTAAAAAGTAGCCAAAAATATTACAATAAGTAATACTAGTAGATATTTTAAGACTATTAGCTTAGCTTATTTGTAATGTTCAAGATAAACTCAGAACTAACATCTGAATTCAAAAAGTCACAATGGTACACACCGCTACATATCAAGCTATACATTTCCAGTATCAGCTGACCTCTCATTACACGGAAAGCTTATACAATGCGAGATCAGCATATACTGGAATATAGCTTGATGTGTAGCCGTGTGTACCTACGTGCCCGAATTTGACCTACAGACTCGTGCATACGATTAGAATAATTTATTGTGAAACATAGTGTTTATTGTACACTAATTTATCGTGTTTGTGTGGTGATCACGGGTTAATAAGAGAGGTTCGTTTGCTACTCACGGTTATACTGCTCATACACAAAATATAAACATTCACAGAAGAAAGGTACATATGTTCGACACACACCTTGATAGATTGTTACACATCAGAGAAGAAAATCTTATTGTTTACGGGTTTAACAGTTCGTACTCTGAAACATTTAGGATACTACGATAATCCTGAAGGGTTATGGTGAACATAATAGCGACCGGGAGCGCTCAGACTTGCGTGGGCTTTGCGTCGCGACAGCGAGATCGGACTAAAGGTCATAGGATCGTAGAAAAAATATCGATGTATCGAAAATGTAGAATCAAACACGATATATTTCCAATAGCATCATGAAACATGAATACTGTTCAATATTACACTGATCGTAAAACACCGGTATGTTTCCTGGATCTTTCCAGAGCCTTCGACCTTGTGTCATACGATGTGCTTTGGAAGAAGTTGGGGGACAAGAATGTACCGGTTAAAGTTCGTAAAATCTTGCAGTATTGGTACGCGAATCAAACTAATAATGTAAAGTGGTTCAACACACTCTCTGGAACTATGTTAGTGAGCTACGTAACTACTATCGCAAGCGTATTTTTCGATAGCGTCTGTCGAATTAGTGACTCATGGTGCCGTTTTGTATGGTGACAGCTGAAAAACGTTAGTGACTATCGAATAGATTACGTTAGGTTTCTTACCTATCGAAATCTATAGTGCTCATGGTAAGTATTTTAATTCTTGCTGTGACCGCAAGGGGCGCTGTACAATATTTCATACATATGATTTACGGAGACGCTAGCGAGTTTTGGCTCTGTTAACTCATGGTAGAGGTACTGAACTCGGCGTTGGATTGCGGTCACGTTATCGCATGATCTATCCGACTCGTTTGGACGATAGTGTTACTTACGCTGCTGGTTCAATATAGATTGTGGACTGTATGAGATAATAAAAATACAAGTAAATGTTTTAATGCAGACTTAATGCATGGCATGGTAATCAAAATCAAAATATTTTATTTCACGTCAACCTACATGGGCACTTATGAAACGTCAACGTCATTATTTCAGCCGAAATACTTCCACTACTGGACATAGGCCTCCCTCGAAGGGGGGTTTGCCATAATCGCCACGCTTGGCAGGCGGGTTGGGGATCGCAGTATGGTGTTAAACTGCATAGAGTACGCTGCTGCCTATTCTCTAGTAAGTCCCTTAGTCGCCTTTTACGACACCCACGGGAAGAAATAGAAGCTAGGTGCACGGTTCCAATTAGTCGTTACTTATGGAGAACAGCCGGCTAGAAACTCCACGGTTACTCTTTTAAAAATAATGGGCTTTTACAATGTAATGAGTAGAACACCCTTTTGTAATGAGTAGAACACCCTCTTGTCTTCGAAACTACGGAACTTACAATTTTTAAAAGAATACAGACAATAGTCTGTTCTTTACTTATAGATTACAGGAAAACCGTTATGAAGCCTATGGTGATAAAATAACATGGTAAATCTCTCAATATTGTGCGTACGTTGGTATTATGTACTACATAATGAATTTCTGTGATCTTTGGGCCACAGAAAAATTAAAAAAGTTTAACATACTGTGCCGTATGATACATTTACTGAAAATGCATACTGTGGTGGTCTTAAATCTATATTTTGTATAATTTTAAAATAAATAGTTTCAATGTTATTCAAGAAAATAGATGAAAATTTACCATTCCCATAGCTCCGAAACTACTGATCCTATTTTTTTTTAAAATAAGTACTGAAAATACTCGTAGTACTATACCTTTAAATTACAAGAAAAACTATAGGTTTTCTTGTATTTTTCATTTGTCCATGTTATTTTAAGACCATAGATTTCATGTATGAAGTCTATGGTCTTAAAATAATATGGACAATCTCTCAATATTGTGCGTACAAACTTACATTTGCAGTTGGGATGTATGGGAGAACAAGTGTTTCTACTACAATGTTAAGATTTTTCTTGGGATAAAAAATATGGTATACAACATCCGGAACTCTCAATACGTCTCGCAATTTTGCGGTTTTTTTTCGACGAAATCGAAACCTTGAAATAAAAAAATAAAAAAAAATGATGATTTATTATACCGATACTTTTTTCCACTTCTTACAACCCTAAATGGTCAGCAAAGGTGGACGAATTCGGCCCCACTCATGCCGCATGCGCATCGACGCTGTACGTAGCCGCGTGACGTTGACGCGGCGCGCTTCCACAGTACGGTATCGTTGTGTACGACGGTGATGAATTTGTTACAATATTAAAGTGTTAAAGTTAGCTAGCGAAACTCAAAAAAACATATGTTACATTCATAGGTTATTTTGCACTAGAGTAGAACATGTAAAATTTGGCTCTTTTTGCTCCACCACAGCACCATCCTATTTCTTCCCGTAGCTGCGTAGGTGTAAAATTTCGGCGATTATGGCAACCCCCCCCATTTTTGGGGGACGCCTATGCCCAGCAGTGGACGTCTTTCAGCTGGAATGATGATGATGATGAAATTTATTTAGTTATTTATTCGATAGCCTTGACGTTTACCTTTGCTAAGGCACTCGTTTGCACGTCTGTATGTCTCTTAGATTCAAAGTTATTAGCATTTTGTTGGATATGTCCAAAATTATTTTGAAGAGCGCAAAATAGGAATTATTAGAGGTTCGATTTAATACATGCCTTTATGATATAATATTATCATGGACTTCTAGACGAAACCGGGCCAAAACATCCCCTCACCAAGCCTTCTGGATCACATCCAAATTCCGTTTAGACTTTCGACAAACCATCTCGAACGCTACGAATTCGAAATTGCAATGTTTAACAAGTTTACAAAGGAAATAATAAAATGTAGAATCGACTGGGCCTCTTGACATGAAACATGCTGAGTTGGCTTAGGACGGTTTTATAGAACTTGGAGAAATTATTGTATTAGAGTTATTCTTTGATATATTTATTTTAAAGAAAGCTTGCAGACTAATCCGAAAATGACTAATCATTTTATTCCTGCACCCTGTGGGTCAGCTGTACTCAGCGGGCACTCAATGCCCTTCGTGTACAATATAATAACGCCTTTAGGATGCTGATGGGGGTATCGAGATGCTGTAGTGCGTCTAGCATGTTTATGGAGGCTAAGATTGATGTCATGAGAAAGAGAGCGGCCTCCATATTGCACCGTATCCGAGCAAGCTCCAATAGCATTCTAAAGGTAATAGCGGGCCGACTAGGCAGCCCTTTTCTTGGGCACTGGATTGCACTCCATCCCCCTTATTACAAAACAAGGTTTACCTTCAGACCCGGGTTTAAAACATGGAGCCATTATTCAATTTCGAACTTTATTCCGACTATGGTAAAGTTCCTAAACACAAAACTGACAACTTAGTACGGAACTAAATTTTCAGTTTTGTATAAAGAACGGTATTTCAATCACTGCTACGTTCTTATTACAAAAACTGGCTCCATGGTTTAAGCCATGTCAAAATATAAATCTTGTTTTGTAATAAGGCGGTCTGTGTCCAACAAAATATGATTTTGTTTTCTTTGATTGTTCTTGTAATTTTATTTGTTGTGGTTTACTAACATAGCTCTTAAGCATTTACTAACACAATTATGGATGTCTTTTATTTAATTATTATCATGCGTAGGTAGGTGTCCACCATATTTTTATTTTTAATATTTTTGGAATCTGAGACCGTTGTAGGCTTAATAGACTAGATTTCTAGACCATTTTCTATTTTGTTAAGCAGTTTATATTTTTTAAATATTAATTAATTATTTTAAGTGATGAAGAAGTGCAAGACAGAGACGGAAACATATTAAAGTCAAAGCACAAGCTAAGTAGCATTTATAGACCTCAAACTTAAAGTCAAACTACTGGCACTCTTAACTTTCAAACAAGTGTTCTCGCATTGAGACAAACTTTAAATTTCAGTAATTAAGAACTCACTCAACGTCTTTAAAGTCACATTAAACTCTCGAACGCGTGCATTATGCTAAAACTCATGTTCTGCGCTAGTAGCTACATAATATTGTCTCTATATTTAATTTATGTCATCATTGCAGCTTAAAGACGTCCACTGCTGGACATAAGCCTCCCCCAAAAGTGGGGTTTGCTATAATCGCCACGCTTGGCAGGCGGGTTGCTGCCCATTCTCTAGTAAGTCCCTTAGTCGCCTTTTACGACATCCACGGGAAGAAATAGGATCCTGTGTCAAGGCTTCTACATACTGGCGCGACTTGTCACGCGACGCAACCCTGGTAGAACAATTTCACAGCAAGAAAGAAAAGGGTAGCTTGTTATAAAAAGTTCTACCAAGTCCAACAAATGAGTTATGAACTTTATGAAGCCGGTGAAATGGAGCACGTAATTTGAGAATAAGAATAAGAATTATTTATTTGTAAAACATAGGTTCAAGGTCAAGGTCTTATATACTAATCATAATGTTGCACTATGTTTTGTCATTGATGACATACAAATATCAGTGAAGATTATATAAAAATAAGGACAAACAAAATTCAGCATAAAAACAAACAAAAATATCAAAACAAAAGAAAAATACATGCTTGATTATTAATAGGTACAGAAGTTACAGTGCTTTATCATTTATGTAATCATCTAGGGTATAGTAACATTTCTCAACTAATAATTTATGAAAACACTTTTTTAATTTTTTAAATGGCATACTTCTTATGATTTCGGGTGTTTTATTATAAATTCTGGGAGCAACACCAAAGAAGCTCTTTTCCATTAATGATGTATTGCATTTTATCGTACATAATTGATTCTTATATTGAGTACGGGTTGGGGTCTTCTTACGGCACGGTTGGCGCAGTGGTTAAGCCATTGACTGCTGCGCTGCGTGTCGCGGGTTCGATTCCCGCACGGAACCAAATTTTTGTATGACCTACAAGTAGCTGTTTCGGGTCTGGCTGTTTGTGTATGTGAGTTTAAATGTTTGTAAACGCACCCACGATACAGGAGAAATTCCTCGTGTGGGACAAAGTTTAAAAAAAAAAAAAAACTGCTGACAATTTAGTTTTGTTGTTGTATCAACACACAACTCCGTTTAAGTAGCTCATCATCCTAGCCTAGCCTTTACCTAACTATGTTGAGTCGGTTTCCAGTCTAAATGGATGCGGATGATGGTAGCTCACAAATCAATACAAATATGATCAACTGTCTTCCTGATAAAGACACACTCCACCTACAAAACAAGATAAAAATTTTGACATGGCTTAAACCATGGAGCCAGTTTTTGTAATAAGAACGTAACAGTGATTGAAATACCGTTCTTTATACAAACTGAAAACTTAGTTCGGTACTAAGTTGTCAGTTTTGTGTTTAGGAACTTTACCATAGCCGGAATAAAGTTAGAAATTCAATAATGCCTCCATGTTTTAAACCTGGGTCTGAAGATAAACCTTGTTTTGTAATAAGGGGGTAGATGATTGTTAGTTTAAGGACTAAAATAAATTTGGTAACTTTTGATAACTGGGTTACAATTTGGAAATACTGAGAGTTAAAATTTTTGCAAGAACATTATTCTTTGGCGAGTGATTGTAAATGCACACTGAAATGATAAAATAGTCCACAAACGGCACAAAAATGTAGGACATCGTTAAAAAAACCGGCCAAGTGCGTCTCGGACCACGCACAATGAAGGGTTCTGTAGTTGGGATGAATTTATCCAAACAAACTTGACATTGTAGTTGAAAAACATATTCCCCATACATTCCAACTGCAAATGTAAGTTTGTACGCACAATATTGAGTGATTTACCATGTTATTTTAAGATCACAGACTTCTTATAGTTTTTCTTGTAATCTATTAGTAAAGAACAGTTTTCTGTATTTTTATCAAAATTTTAGGCTCAGTAGTTTCGGAGATAAGGAGGGGGAATAGTAATTGTTCATCTATTTTCTTAAATAATTTCAAAAAGTGTTCCTTCAGTGGGGCCCACATGTAGATAAACTGTCAAAAAAGCTAAGCTCCGCAGCATATGCTGTTAGAAAAATTCGTAATTTAACTGACATAGAGACAGCCCGTTTAGTGTACTTTAGCTATTTTCATAGTGTAATGTCGTACGGTATTCTGTTATGGGGAAATGCTGCCGACATTCAGACTATCTTTGTTTTGCAGAAAAGAGCTGTTCGATCAATTTATAAATTAAGTCCAAGACACTCTCTCAGAGAGAAATTTAAGGAGATTAATGTAATGACTGTGCCTTCTCAGTATATTTTTGAAAATCTATTATATGCCCATAAAAATATAAAATTATTTAAAAAATACAGTGATATCCATAATATAAATACTAGAAACAAACACAAATTTGTTGTACCTACAACAAGGCTCAAGAAAATAGGTGGCTCGTTTCGATGTCAATGTATACGCTTTTATAATAAACTTCCAAGCCACGTTCAAGATCTAAGCCTTAATAAATTCAAATCATTCATTAAACGTAAGTTGTGCCAGAAAGCCTTTTATACTGTTAAAGATTATATTGAGGACAAAAAGGCTTGGGATTGAGCTGCTCCAATTTTTGTACATATTGAGGTAGTTTATTTTTATTGTTTTTTTTTTTTTGTTTTTGCTAACTTTATTATTTTATAAACAGTGACATTTAATTATTATTTTATACACAATGACAGGAATATTTACTTGTAAAGTATTATATTATTTTAATTATTGTGAATGTGAAGACTATGTGGGTTATTGCATAATATTTTTTTTTCCCTTTCTTTTATTCTCAGTTAGTGTTAATCATGGTCTGGCAGTTTGAGTCATATAAGTGGCCTACCCAAATGGCCTTTCTTTGGTATTGATAGTCGCATCGTTGAGCTCCTTATATTCTGAGTAGAGCTGCACGATTACTGACAAATGCGTGCACTGACTGGTCAGGTCCACTCAACCTGTGTGGTTCTTTCCTCAAAAGACCATTTCAGACACCAATCTACATGGTCTTCACATGATCTGACCAAGATTATGTCTGGACTTTAAAAGAGACTATGACCTCTGAGTTTGTTTCGGCCTTTCTTCTCAGAGTAGTCAGATAGGAAACGCCGACCTCATCTAGTTTTTAAAATATGATTGACGTGTAAAAGTGTTTGTACAAACCTACTTACAGAAATAAAATCATTTATCATTTATTTATAAAAGTATGTATTTTAAAATTATAATAAAAATATTCACAAAATCCTTAAAACAAGCCTTTTCATTTGATATGTCACACGGTACAGTCAGCAAAACTTTTTTTTTAAATTTTCTAATTGTCCCCCAAAAGTGACCTCCATTCAAAATTAATTTATTTACGTATCACGTCCGTGTTTGAGTCACAGAAGTTCATATGTGTACCAAATTTCAACTTAATCGGTCCAGTAGATTCGGAGCAAATCAGCTGTGATGTGACAGACAGACAGACACACGAGTGATCCTTTCTTATCCTTTATCCTTACCTTTATCCTTTTTCCTTTTGAGGTACGGGACCTTAAAAAAGACAGTACTATGTTGCCATCACGTCACTACATTGTAATGTCTACATTTCAACATCCCAAATCTGGTTTTAAGACATTCTTGGCACTTAGCGTGTTTACCCCGTTACGGATCGTAAATTGTACATGCATGATGATTTGTTTTGATAGATCTTGGATCTACGCCTGGTTTTAGTACCTAAACCAGTTTACGCAATGCATCCGAGAAAGGATGGGCCAAAGTAGCCGTAGTTCCGCAGTGGTTTGTATGATCGGCTGCGCACTAGAATCAAGTTCAATTCGTCCGAATTTTGAACACCTTGGTCCGACGCTCATAAACGAAAATTTCTGCGACATTAGGCACAAATCTGAAATAGATTCTAAACTTCTCTACAAGTTTAGACAAAACGACATTAGACCTAAATAAGCAACCTGCACTGGCTGTGTGGTTGGCTACCTACAGCGCACTCCCTCCCTCACTGAGAAGGCCTGTTCGTGAATGGGCGCCATCAGTAGGGACTGGTCATCTCTTAGCGGTCATGGCTTATTTTAATTAAATTTAAATAAATATTCATATCATTGTCATCAATTTCAATGAGTATGTAAAAATCTATATGCTAGACCAAAATAAATAATCAAGGCGAACCTTTATTTAAAATGATTCAAGCCTTGAAAACTACAACTATTCAAAGCAGGGAAAACTTTTAGAGAAGTTGGGGCTGCTGGACACTGGCCAGAATCCGGGGCAGATTGAAACTGGGGACATTCGATATGTTCCCGACTGACTGCACTGTGTAACTTAGTTTATGTTGCCTATTTATTTCGAGATTCAATAAACGGGTATACTTAAGTTGTGTCGATTTACGTGAACGAGGCCAAAATGGTTTTTGCTCCAAGTACCAAGTAAGCACTGCCTCGTTGACCTACTGTTCGCAAGCGCTGTGCGCCGCTTGGGAGGAGCCACGCCGTGCCCTCATCTTAGGAGTAGGCAGTGACCTATCGCTGTCGGCCGTGGTCAAGTCGATGGCCGGCAGTGAGGAGTCCTGGGACGTGGTGGTGTCCTTCTGCGAAACAGTCGTGTCGCAGAAGGAGGCTGCGGAAAGGGAGCGGGAGATCTCGTCCGCTCACCCGGTCCGCAGCAGACGCACCGGGCGTCGGCGGAGGGCCGATAACGCCCTCTTTCAGCCCCCATAAATGGGTCCAGGGATGGCGGACTTGGGGACGTCCGCCACCCCCTATCACATTGGACCCGAGGTGGCGGCGCGTAGTGTTCCACGCGCGCCCCTATCAGACGTCGTCGGGGGGGGGGGGGGGTCAGACACCTCACACACCCAGACTTGAGGTGGCCCGCAGGGGCGGGCTGGCACTAGCCGGGGATCGCGGAAGTAATAATAGATCCCAAGATCCCCAGTGCAAGCGTGGGAGGGGAACACTGGGGTGGTTTTTGGTCAGTAAGAGTCTGACAGACCTCTCCGACCGCCCCAGGGCGGAGGACATCCATTAGGATTTTCCACCCCGTGATAAAAAAAAAAAAAAGTGTTCGCAAGCGCTAGTAGTGAGCATGGGGTACAATTCCCAGGTTAGACAAAGTGTTGTTGGGTTTTACGGTCAGGAATTTTTCAGTAGCAGCCCGGAGACTGCATTTGTGCCCGGTTTGAACCCCTTTTACATGGGACTGAAACATAACTGGTAAAATGTGGGTTGGCCTTGGTGAGTCACGCGTCTTTTGCCGCGCCAATAGGGTATGCGCAAGAGCATATTTAATTAAATTTCAATTACACTGTAGTACGTTTTATCCATTAAAAAAATACGTAGCCTACTCATTGATTGTTGTCAAATCTTTCCAATTACTTGGTAATTTATTGTTAATAAGTGTGGCCATTCAATAAATAATTTTTCTGCGCACCAAAGTAGTTTGACACGTTAATTGACATAGTAAATTATTACTATTGTTACGCCTATTTCATGGGAACACATCAGCTAGACATTCAAAACGACTTGGATTTTGCTTTACAAACATAGCAACTTCATAATAATATAAATACAAGGAACTGTCAAGATATTGTACTGCTTAAAATAAGGTTTACAACTAAACGTCAATAATTGACATAAATTATTGACATCAAGAAATAAATTATCTCATGCCGCCGTGCTAGCATGTAAGACAAAACGGCTGTCTGCAGTTTTCAGTTTAAACATCGATTGGAGACATCTTTTCTGGGCCCTTTAATGTTGTGTCTATATCAGTTGACTTCACACACACACATTTAAGCATTGTCTCTGATCTGGTAACGTATTTTCGACTCGGTATCGCAGGTGTCTATTAGCGGCGGTAACCATTTATCGGATGGGTGTCAGTTTGTTTGCCATCGAATACCTTTAAAACATCTTTATCATCACTAACTGACCGCTGAGAAAAATGTCTAGAGAAAATCTGTGTTTATACCTAACTAGCGAAGTAGGGGGCGCCCCCATAGGGGACCCCTATGGGGGCGGGCGGTTCCCGCCTGCATCGCAGTTTTTTACGACTTGAAAAAGCATCTGAATTTCTTTATGTAAGTTTAATAATTATACTTAAATGTATCACTTATGCATAAGTATATATATATATAGCTTCCGAAATAACTTCTCTAAATTAAGGTGAAAATGGCAGCGAAATCCGTTGCGTAGAAAACTACACAACGGATAATGATGCGGTTTAAAAAAAACCCGGCCAAGTGCGTGTCGGACCACGCACAATGAAGGGTTCCGTAGTTGGGATGAATTTATCCCAAGAACAAACTTAACATTGTCGTTTAAAAACATGATCCCCCATAAATTCTAACTGCAAATGTAAGTTTGTACGCACAATATTGAGTGATTTACCATGTTATTTTAAGATCACAGACTTCTTATAAGTTTTCCTGTAATCTATAAGTAAAGGACTATTTTCTGTATTTTTATAAAAAATATAGGCTCAGAACTTTCGGAGATAAGAGGGGGGAATGGTAAATTTTTAATGAATTTTCGTAAATAATTTCAAAAGTACGTATATTATT
This sequence comes from Tiliacea aurago, assembly GCA_948098905.1. Lineage (NCBI taxonomy): Eukaryota > Metazoa > Arthropoda > Insecta > Lepidoptera > Noctuidae > Tiliacea > Tiliacea aurago. The sequence continues at coordinate 22,937,274 of OX402592.1, read as the reverse complement.
TTAAAATTATAAAAAAATATTTGGAAAATCCTTCAAATAAGCCCTTTTATTTTATATGTCACACAGTACAGTCAGCAAAACTTTACTTAATTTTTTATTTAAAAAATTAAATAATTTACGTAACACGTCCGTGTTTGGGTCACAGAAGTTCATATGTGTAACAAATTTCAACTTAATCGGTCCAGTAGATTCGGAGCAAATCAGCTGTGACAGACGGACGGACAGACACACGAGTGATCCTATAAGGGTTCCTTTTTTCCTTTTGAGGTACGGAACCCTAAAAAGAACAACGCGATCATACATAGAGACACTAAATGCGAGTTTAATTTATAATAAGCATAGAAATAACCAGACCCAGTAACTGAGTTGTGGAGGTCAGATAGGCAGTCGCTTCATGTAAAATACTGGTGTTTATCTGCGTTCGGTTAGACTGGAAGCCGACCTCAACATAGTTGGGAAAAGTCTGGGCAGATTGATTGATTGATAGATGGTCTAAAATCACCCGTGCTGATCGTTATCACTCAATTTGAGGCCTCATCCGGAGTTTGCGCTCCAGTGGGCCAGTTACGACCCTTCAATCTCAAGTCTTACTTAGATCGTAGGTATACCTAATCCGTCATCGGCCAAATTATACTCGTACGTCGTCCGCTGAACTCGGCCGATCGAACCAAATATATGTAAAAGAAATGAGTGCGTATAACTTATCGGATGTCATCGGACGATGTCGGTTGTAGTCACACTTGTACACACGGCTACACATCAAGCTATAAATTTCCAGTATAAGCTGGCCTCTCATTGTACGGAAATACTATACAATGCGAGTTCAGCCTAAACTGGATATGTATCGCTTGATGTGTAGCCGTGTGTACATGATCAAAAATCAAAATATTTTATTTCATATATGCCTACATCGGCAGTTATGAAACGTCAGAAGCTAGGTGCACGGTTACAATTGGTCGTTTTCTATGGAGAAGAGCCGGCAAGAAACTCAATGGTTACTCTTTTAAAAATAATTGGCTTTTAAAATGTTTTCAAATTACAGTGTTAATAGGTATGGGAAGACAGTGCAGGCCCGTTAGGAAGTACTTAACAAAATAGAAAATGGTCTTCAAATCGAGTCTATCTATAGCATGCTACGTTCTCAAACTCATATAAAAAAAAAAACTATAATATAAAATATTCATCATCATCATCATTTCAGCCGAAAGATGTCCACTGCTGGACATAGTCCTCCCCAAAGGGGGGTGGGGCTGCCATAATCGCCATGCTTGGCAGGCGGGTTGGCGATCGCAGTATGGTGTTAAAATGCATAGAGAAAGCAGCAGCCTTCTCTATCCATTCTCTAGTTATACAAAACTCGATACGACTCGGTACTCGATACTCACGATAAATTTATTGATTCGTTTCGTCGAAGTTAAACGTCAAAACGGGCCTATTATTTTGTGACAACTATAGTCTCTTAGTCGCCTTTTATGACACCCACGGGAAGAAATAGGATGGTGCTATTTTACACCCTGCACCATACGGTACCAACGGTACCGGTTTATTAAAATATTATTAAAATAATAAAAGTAAAAACCTTGTTGAAATTAAAACAAGAAACTATCTTGTTTCAATACTCAGAAAACCAGATAAATATTAGTAAAAGATAGGAAGAAAGTAAGCCCAGGTACGAACATACGCAATGTAATCGATATCAATGAGCACTTTATAGCTGGTGGGGACGCTAAACAATGTTTTATTACGACTACCCTCGCTTTATGTTCCGATTGTAAGTGGTTTAGCGAAGTATTGTTTGTCTAGTTGCGGACGTGATCGTGGTTTTACGAGTATAGGTATGTATTAGAGCTGCGTTACAGTGGCCACAGGTTCAATAATAAAATAAATAATTCAGGTACTCTTGACATTTCTCGGGACCCTGGGGTCCCGGACCTTTGGAAAGCGTACGACTGCCGAAGTCAACTCACAGAGACCCGTTAGACGTTCGTAATTAACTGTGGCAGCAACCTACGATTACCCCGTTCGCATTATGCAATTGCACGCAAGGATAAACCCCAGTTGGTTTAGGAGTATTGCAGGGTATGGAAACAGACATATTGGACCAGGTTTGGGTGGCTAAAGTGGACTGGTTACCTAGAACTATGGAAAGACTACGGCCCCTGCCTGACCAATGTTATACAACATTAGTTTTTGTTTAAACTAAACCCGAAAAGGGGTCATTGTACTCATGATTTTGAACAATTTTTTCTATGGGACCAACCGTGAAATCGCGAAAAAAAAAATCAGCTGTTCCCTGCATTTGTGTTCACTTGTCTTAAATCAACAAAATGTATGGAACACCTGATTTTTTTTTATGATTTCAAGGTTGGTCCCATAGAAAAAGTTGTTCATAATGATGAGTACAATGACCCCTTTTCGGGTTTAGTGTAAGCAAAAACTAATGTTGTATTTATACAATTCACAGCTAAAATGGCAGGGGGTGACTTGCTCGCTCAATAATAGGTCCCCGAAAACGGTTGCTAGCACGTAGTGTCGTAGCGACAAGGGGGCAATACATGTCCTGAGGACCCTGAGGTGCTTATAAATAAAAAATTTAAATATATTTACTTCAGACCTAATTTTGGTCCATATTTTGTTAGTATTACAATAATATCTTAAAACTATGTTAGTCATGACACGTTCAATTAATGCACTAATAACATAAAATCCAAATAAATAATCGAAAACAAATTAAAATTAAAATACAATTTAAATAAATATAATTGCGGCCCTGATGAACCTCATGCTCAGCGGCGGTGTGAATGAGGCCGTCGTCGATGTCTTGTACGGGGCCAATTTATGTGCCCTGCGCAAGAGAGATGGCGGCATTCGTCCCATCGCCGTTGGATGCACCTACAGGCGGATGGCAGCCAAAATATGCTGTAAGCTGTATAGCAAATCCCTTACAGCTAAGTTTCAGCCCCTGCAGCTTGGTTTTGGCTCGAAAGGAGGCTGTGAGGCTGCCGTACATGCCCTTTCCACCTTTTTAAACTCAAACAAAGGTGAGGTTATCCTCAAGGTTGACGTGAAAAACGCGTTTAACTCTGTAAACACGGGACACTTTGTTGGCTGAAGTCAAAAAGGATTTACCCGAAATTTATGGTTTTATGTGGCAATGTTATAGGTACCCTTCTAAATTATTATACAAGGACCATGTTTTGGAATCAGCAGTTGGATGCCAACAAGGCGACCCTCTCGGGCCAGTCATATTCAGCTTGGCTATTCATCCAATTATCCAGAAACTAAATTCAAAATTTAACGTGTGGTATTTAGATGATGGAACGCTAGGAGGTGATGTAGACACCGTTTTGAAAGACCTAAAACTCGTCAAACAACAATTTAAATATATTGGCTTGGAACTTAACCCATCAAAATTTGAAACTTACCTTTCTGACATTACCGGCAGACAATTGACCCAAGATAAATTTAATGCAATAGCCCCACAAATCAGAATTTTAGAATAAAGCTCATTGCACCTCCTAGGTTCCCCAATTTTAGAAGACAGCTTTTCTCCTTTCATCAGGGAAAAAATCAAACACTTCAACAAAATTTCGGACAGACTCTCGAAAATTAATTTACATTCAGCATTCACCCTGATTAGATACTGTTGTTTTGGCCCAAATTTTATATATTTGCTACGTTCTTCCCCTTTATGGAAGCAACCACATCTGTTGGACAAAATTGACCAAATTATTCGCAGCACACTTACATCCATTTTAAATGTGGCCTTGGACGACCGAGCGTGGCTTCAAGCCACACTGCCCATCCGTTTTGGTGGCCTCGGCATCCGCAAAATTACCAGTATTAGCTTACCGGCGTTCCTGTCCTCTGTCCACAGCACTGAAAAGTTGACTCGGAAAATTTTGGCTCCCTCCCTGGTTGACTCTGAAGTGCCGTGCTTGAATGATGCCGTGAACATCTGGAAAGCGGCTTGCCCGGATACAGATCGGCCCGCAAACCCATCTTCCCAGAGACAGTGGGATGAGCCGCTCTGCAGGTTGGTACGGAATAATCTTATCAATACGTCTACCAATACTGCTGAGCGTGCCCGCCTGCTGGCTGTGGGTGAGTGGGAGTCGGGCCTCTGGCTTCAAGCACTACCGTCTCCCAACACAGGCACTATGTTGGGTGACACCACCTTCCGGCTCGCTACTTGTCTGCGTCTGGGCGCTCCTTGCGGGGCTCCGCATCGCTGCCAATGCGGAGAAACTGTCGACTGCCTTGGACATCATGGCCTATCTTGTAGTAAGAGCGCAGGCCGGATAACACGGCACGCCAGCATTAATGACATTATCCGTCGTGCTTTTGTCACCGTCGGGGTGCCAGGTATTTTAGAACCCAATGGCTTGGCACGCGACAATGGTAAGAGACCAGACGGGATGACCATAATGCCTTGGAAGTTAGGTCGGCCTTTGGTGTGGGATGCAACATGTGTCGACACCCTTGCGCCATCCCATCTTCCTAGCACGGCAAGCTGTGCTGGGGGGCTGCTGCAGGTGCAGAAAACCTCAAACAGCGAAAATATTCCAATCTTATTGGGAGCTATATTTTCGAGCCGTTTGGGGTTGAAACACTAGGGCCATGGGGTCCGAGTGCCCGCTTGATTTTTCATGATATCGCCAAGCGGTTGGTCGACTCTTCACGTGACCAGGGGGCTGGTCTGTTTTTCGGACAAAGAATCAGCATTGCCATACAACGTGGCAATGCTGCCAGCCTTTTGGGCACTTTTCCTGTTGACAGCGATGCGTGACGAATGTTTTGATGCCCTATGATTCTGTACCCCTCCTTTTTTATATACATGCATATATTATTATTTTAAGTCTGTTAGCGTATATCTTATATATTATTATTTTAAATCGGTTAGTTTTATTAATTAAAATTGAAATAAATAATTACAATTAAATTAAAATTGAAAATAAATTAAAATAACCCCCCCTAATCTCTTCAAAATTAGAGGGCTTCTTCTGGGTAAGCTCACTCCATCGTTGACTTTGTCTCTGTCACTTCTGCCCTAGACTAAGGTCAAGAGCAAACCCATCCTAAATAAATAAAAAAAAAAATGACATTATATGTAATTGAAAATTAATTATGAGGAGTGGTGCGGTATTATAATTACCATATATTCAGGTACTTTTTACTATAGTGATTAATATAAATGTTATAATTATGGGACAAGGGCAAGAAGATCATGACTGTGCTAATTATTATACAAGTTCTACCTTCAACCGTCTGACTAACTGACCGACAGAACTGGAGTTTTAGGGAACCTCTACCCACAGATACGACGAAACATTCGTTTTTTATTCAGTAAAACTATCAATTTATCAAATTATTAGCTTTTATTTTCTGTCCACTCTCGAGTCATTCTCAGTTACTGCCTGCCTCAGATCGGTCTCAAGGTGTCTCAGGGTGTGGTCAACGCTTACAATTTTTTTTTTGTTTTGTGATTTTTCCCATGAAACATTTATGTATACACAGCTACACATCATGCTATACATTTCCAGTATTAGCTGATCTTGCATTGTATAGGATTTCCGTACAGTTCGAGATCAACGTAAACTGGAAATGTATAGCTTGATGTGTAGCCGTCTGTACTGTACCTCTCTATAAAAACAACTCAACAAAGGAACGCAGCTTCAGCGTCCTTTCAAAACCATTTTTACCGCCTTTTACAACGAAAAAGTCTCACCACACCACTTGGACCTCTCCCATTTACTATTTTCGACACAATCGGCTCATACAGGTATATTTTCCATAAAAAATTGGCCTTTAACCCTGCGACTGGTACCACAAATTTGTATTCATCACGTGTGGGCCGACCATCGGGTCCGGGCAGCAGATTGGGTCTATTATGCCCCACACAATATCCTACGTTCTTTGGTAAAATTCAATGTCAGGAGGGTTAAAAAAGGGTTTTGTGAAAGCTATACACTTGAGGTCGTATTACGGTTGAAGTGCGGGTTTTACGCCCATATGTTTGATATCAGACGGTCGTGTGACCTTGCTCCATTATAGTTTTAAGATAGTCATTGATTTAGAATTTGGGTATACAGCACAATGTTGGTAAGTACAGTAAATTCATTTAAAACCTTATTTGCCATTGAGCAAGTCACTGGCTGCATGTGTGTGTATATTGTATGCAGTTTTAAAATCCGAACTTAATGATTATACTTGTACCTTGCACAATGCAAGTAGCTAGCATGCTTTTGTGATATTCACCAGCATATCCGGTATGGCTCTAATAATCCCTCCATATCCCCTAGGGCACGTCTTTCCTACACTAATCGCGCCCCCCGGTCTTCTCTTTGATTTGCAATGGTCTCTGTGGTCCCATAAAACATGAGGCTCCAGGGGCTACTGCGAATCTTTGGGTTCATTCGAGTGATCGAGTCTGGTTTAAACATGAAGATAAAAATAAAGATAATTTTATTTCGGTCGGTGCATTTCATTCATTCAGAAGTTTAGCATACGGAGCAATGGTATGCAAGCTTGGACACTTTTGTTCAAACCACTGGCATGTGTAGGAGTATGTGTGTAACTTTTACTTAAAATTGAACTGTAAACCGATATTTTATGAACAATTTGTCATCCACCAACAGCTTTTAACTAAGTGGACCGTTACATTATTGTGAGCGTTGATATAATTAATCTTGTATTTTGAGAAGGGTCCAAACTTAATTGTCTTTGACGCTAATTATTAAGATATCAATTGTTGACCATTTAGTAATTATACTCATAAATCATGTAGTTATTGAAGGTGTCTCATGCAACCAAATTAGAAGATTGAATCCACTAACATTATTTTGAACGAATAATTGAATATAATATTACAAAATACAAAATGTTTATTTCAAATACTTAAGTATTACGTCTCATTATTATCAGCCTCTAGTGTCCCACTGCTGGGACACAGGACTCCTCTCTTCGAGAAGAAGTGGGCTGTAATCTACCAAACGGGCCCAGTGCGGGTTGGTAAATGTCACTTGTCTTCGAATTTTTGGTTCTAGGACATGCCGGTTTCCTCACGATGTTTTCCTTCACGGTTTTGAGAACAGTGGCGATGAAATTATTTACATTAAGTGAAGCGCCTGCTTGGGTTCGAACTCACGACTTACAACTCGTAAGTCGTGGACAGACGTGTATGGAAAAGGGAAAGGGAAACCTTTGCCGAGCTGTGGGACAACACGGGCTAAATAGATTGATATTGTATTTGTTATTTTTCTGACATTGATTTTACATTCCGTGATTACCTAGACTCATACACTGACTTATTTTTTTTTTTTAAATTAGGAAAACATATTATACTTTTACGATGTTTGTAAATATGTGAGCACCATGTATCTATCTCATAATTAAGTTATTGTTCATTGCTTCATTTTTAATTATTTTTATCTATTGTGGTATAGTCATTTTATTTTGTTCTAGGTGCATCGTCTTCACATATAATCTTATAATTAATGTACTGAAACAAAATATTGTAAAACATTTTTAAAAGAGTAAGGGAGTGGGGGAGAGGGGGTGGAGTTTCTTGCCCATTCTTCTCCATACGAAACTACCTTTTGGAAGGGGCAACTAGAATCAATTCTATTTTTATGTAAATTTTGACGTTCAAAAGTGCCTCCTAAGTGCCTATTTGAAATAAATAATTTGACTTTGACTTTGATAGATATATTCTCCTGAGGGTTAGGCCGTGCTCAAAAATTTCGCCAGTTATGTGTTCCACGCAAAGAGATTTAAGATAGATATGGTTACCGGCACGGATCTTGAGCGCTCGGCGGTAGAGTGGGGATCACTTTGCGCATCGTAAACTTAAGGCAAAATAAAACGCACACCCATTTTTTATATCACGCGCGACGAGCCAATCACTGTACGACAATATATATACCCCGCTCCCGCGCCCCCGCGCCGATAATTATATTACCGCGCCGGTCAGCGCTCAAGATCCGTGCCGATAATTATACTACAGAGAGGCTATCAGAAGTAATGCCATAGAAACATTGCGATTCCATGTTTCAGTGACGCCATCTAGCGTAAATACTATATACAAAATTACACAATAGCTAAGTTTGACACGTTACATTTTTACCGACATGAACCGTCAAATAGTTTGAAACACCTAAGAAAATTATTATCTAAATACTGGGTAAATTACAAAATACTGACGAAAATAAACCGTGGTTAAGTCTAGTTGTGATTTTCAATACCTTAATCATCGAGATATAAGTACTAACGTACTAGAGAAGACACCGTAAATTCCTACTTTGTCTCGTTCAACTGCGGCGTTCGCGCCGCACCGTCGTCACTTTGTCGAAGAAAACGCGTAAGTGCCGTGATTTACAGACCTTTTTGCCGAGAATAAATACACTTCCGCAGCAAATCTAGCGCTGTGGTAAATTAGTTAACGGTTTAGACGAATTGTTATTATTTTAGCGCTGCAGCGAACTAAAGATTCGATACGAAGAATAGGACAATTCAGTTATTTGACGTAGCTTCTCTAGTACGTTAGTACTTATATCTCAATGACCTTAATGCACAATTGATATTACTTCGTGTTAGTGTTAAAAGTGGACTGTATAATATATTATATTCAATTATTAAAAGAAAGGCGCTTAATGGTAGTAATTTTTACTTCCTCTCTGGTAAAAACAAAAGGTAATACAAAAATCATAAAAATTAATAGACAAAATAATATCAAAAAACATAGACAAAAACTCAAAAAGGTGCGTTATGCACATGCTCCCCTTTCAAAGTAAAGGAACGACCTTCTTAAGTGGCCTACGGAGTGTGCCTCCCTTAGTGGCAATATCTACCACCCGTGTGACGCCATCTTTACCCGGATAGGTAGCAGTAATACGGCCCTTGGGCCAGGATCCTCGTGGTAATGTACCATCAGCTACCACTACCATGTCACCAATAGCTATTAATGGGGCTGCTCCAATTGCTCTTCTAGGACAAAGTGTAGGCAGGTACTCTACGACCCATCTGTTCCAAAAATGGTCGGCCATGCGCACTGCTCTTTTCCATCCTGCTCTGCTGCAGATATCACTGTCAGTTAATTCTGCTGGAATAGGGCGTCCTGAAGAGTATCCCAGAAGAAAGTGATTTGGAGTGAGCGCTTCAGGGTGTTGAGGGTCATTCGCGACGTGCGTCAAAGGTCTAGAATTGACTAATGCTTCGGCTTCACATAGAAGGGTAAAAAGTATCTTATCGGTCGGGTCCTTACATTATTTCCGAGGGATACTTTTAGAGCTATCTTGACTGATTTTATGAGTCTTTCCCAGGCTCCTCCCATGAAAGGTGCTGATGGGGGAATGAACCTCCGCTTGATCATTTCACTAGCAGCAAAGTTTGGGACAGCATCCTCGTATAGGGTTCTGAGCTCTCTATTTGCGCCAACAAAAGATGTGCCGTTATCAGAGTAGATTTCAGTTGGTGTTCCACGTCGAGCTATAAATCTTCTTAGGGCCATTATTGCAGCGTCTGATGATAATGAGTGGACAACTTCCAGGTGGATAGCTCGAAACGTTAAGCAAGTAAATAAGCCGACCCAGCGTTTTTCCGTTCGTCGCCCAATCTTCACAGTGATGGGGCCAAAATAGTCTAAGCCCACGAAAGAAAATGGTCTACAATGATGAGCGAGTCTGGCTGCAGGAAGGTCTACTAGATAACCGCAAAATATTCTCACTATGAATAATAGCGGACAATTTAAATAACCTACTACGGCGCGACACGGGTAAATTGTTCCGGATGGATCTGATTTCCTCCGAGAAAAAATCTATCTGACTCTTACGAAAAATATGAATCATTGCTAAGTGTAAATCATCAGAAGTCAGCGTACGTGGCAGAAAGCCGCGACCACTGTTAACGTTTGGGGTTGGTGGCAAATTAAAAGTGAGTATGAGTTTTTGAACTTTATGACTGAAATCGACACAAATATTTTTCTTACGTAATGAATGAATTCGCAGCAATGATAAGTACCGGTGAGCGTAAGCAGTAGCCCTGATTAGGCGAGACCACGAACTAAAACGTCGTGCGTTCGCAGATAATGAATGATCATCGTTTGATATAATGTTGATGACATGAGTATGAGTTTCATGAGTAGTTCCGTTTGATATAACAGGCTCTTCAGGCCAGTCTGAGGTCAATAAAAAGTCAGGTCCCTTTATCCAACGGGACTATGGAGTAAGAGGACCTCGACCTAAACGGGTTGCGTCGTCAGCGACGTTGAGGCTGGTAGGCACCCACCGCCACTCTCGGACATCAGTGAGTTCTATAATCTCACCCACTCGATGGGCTACGAAAGGTTTGTAGGTGCGTGCATCTTTTCGAAGCCAACCCAAAACGTCCATTGAATCGCACCAAAATATGCGTTTGTGAGGTTTTAATCTAACTGCATCTACGATGGAACTAGCTAGACGAGCAGCTATTAATGCAGCTTGTAATTCTAATCTAGGAATACTACATGGTTTCAAAGGAGTGACCCGTGATTTGCTAGATACGAGCGCGAGCTGCACATCTCCATCCAAATAAAGAAAACGCAGTATGCTACAGCAGTATATGCTTGTGCGCTTGCATCTGCAAAGACGTGCAGTTCAACTTGACTGGGCTCCGTCCCCCGTGAATTGTAACAACGAGGAATTTTGAGCTGTGTAGTTAAAATCAAGTCTTGGAACCAATCGTTCCATGTCTTGATTTTAGAGCAGGGAAACTGAGTGTCCCAATCCAGATTCATTCGCCAGACATTTTGAAATAAAATTCGACCACGAATTACAACGGGAGCAAGAATACCCAGTGGGTCAAATACTTTCATTATCAATGAAAGTACTTTGCGTTTTGTAAGTGAGCTAGGTAAAATAGCTTCTTCACCTTTACCTGGAGTATTAAAACTTAAAAGATCAGTAGTTGGATGCCAATATAGCCCTAAAGCTCGTGTACAAGGAGTAGATGAAAGAAAATTAGCAAGATTGACGTTTAATTCACACACTGTCTCAGATATAAGACTTTTAGGTAAAAATTTAAGCGCTGAGAGGTCATTAGATACCCACCCACGCATTTCAAGTCCAGCACGTGCGTGAACTTTAACTATATCAGCAGCCAAACTAGCTGCTATGTCACTGGAAGACACGGAGCCAATATAGTCGTCCATATACGTATCATGAACAATAGCATGCGCTGCTTGCGGAAGCTGATCCTTGACTTCCAGTGCATTTTTATTTTTCATATACAGAGCAGTAAAAGGACTAGATACTGCCCCGAAGATCATGGAAGACATCGTATAGGTTTGGATGGGTTCTGCAGAACTTTCTCGCCACAAAAACCTTTGCGCGTTCTGGTCTTGTTCAATAATTTTAAACCTAGGAAACATTTCCTTTATATCCGCGGTCATAGCTACTTTGCCCTCCCGAAAACGAAGCAAAATGTCATACAGAGACTGTAATAAATCTGGCCCTGTTAACAAAAATGAATTAAGGCTGACGCCATGAGTTTTCGCAGCAGCATCGTAAACGACACGAAGCTTTGTTGATTTATTTGGGTTTTCTACTCCAAAATGTGGAAGATACCAACACACGGAGTCAGGAGAACATTCTATTTGACATTTTTCAGCGTAATCTTTGTTAATCATCTCGTGAATATTTAACTTGTAGCGCTCAGCATAAACTGGATCTCGCAACATTTTCTTTTCTAAACTTAAGAAACGGGACGGGGCAAGTGGGTAGCTATCAGGAACAGCAGGGTTATCAGATTTCCACAAAAGACCTACTTCAAACCTACCACATGGTAAACGATTGGCAGTACGGTCTAAAATCTGAACAGCACGTAGATTGTCAGCACTATGCGGTGTCTTTTTAGAAATACCTATTGAGTCTAACTTGTATTGTTCTTTTATCATGTTTTCCAGTAATTGACTTTGATTATTATCAACATGTTCTTCGAAAAGGTGATTCAGTAGTTCGACAGGTCTTGTCCTGCTACTACTAAAACCAAACAATACCCATCCTAAGGCAGTTTTAATAGCGACTGGTTGTGACTGGGAACCTTTGCGTATGGCCTGAGGTATGGTGAGATGCCAATTATCAATACCGATTACGACCTTGGGCTGAACATTTTCGTAACAAAGAACAGATTTTAATTCAGAAAGAAACGGATAATCATTAACAGTGTGAGGGGAGACAGACTGCTTAGCTAAAAGTAAAGATTTTAGAGACCGTGCTTGATTGACGCGATGTATTTTGCTGACGTGGTGGCCTTTGATATTAAAGTCAACATATTCTACTTGGGTGTCCTTTGATAAGCCACCAACGCATCTCAAATGAGTTTCCACTACAGGGCCCCTAGCTCCTATTCGCGCCGCGAGATCTGCATCTACAAAAGTTGCCGTAGACCCGTTGTCCAATAGGGCGTAGGTGTCCACGCAACCAGTCGGACCTGACACCGTGACAGGAACGACTTTCAAGAGAGGTCTATTGGAGGTGGCCGAACTATTAGCATGCGCAATAAAATCAGTAACTTTTTCATTGGAAGATTTATCTGAGTTCGAAAGTTCAGGACAGGTAAGAGAGGCCGAATCTTCATGATCCTCCTCGCTTTCTACTACATAAGCAACGTGAAGTAGCCTATGATGTGCGGAGCGGCATTTTTTGTCGTTACAAACCTCTTTGTTGATATTAAAATTTTTATAGTTATGTGAACCTCTTTTCAGACATTTGTGGCATAACTTTTTATCTGTGACAAATTGCCATCTGTCGGTGACAGACAATGACTTGAAGGTATCACATTGGTATATGTCATGATTTTCGCTGTAAAAACCACAAGCTTTGTTATCGTTAGAACGAGTTTGTTATTTATTTTTTTATGAGTTTTAGCGGAAGAAGGGTGCGGATTTGAAGAAGAAGAAGAAGAATCGTCAGCCTGTACGACATGAACTTTATCACCCTTTTTCACATAGTTGATTGGCTCAATGATTAGACCAAACTTGAGCTGCAGGTCTACTTCTCGAATTAGAAACCGGGCTAGGAGCTCCAACTTGGTGCAATCTCCTTGGTGTGAAAGATATGTTGATGCATAGTCTTCCCAGCGTGTCCGTAACAGAGGTGTGAGTTTACTCAAAAGAGACTGAAAAATCTCTGGCGACTCCAAATAGGAACTTTGGTTAAGAAGCCTCATCACCTCGGCCGAGTTACGAACGCGACAAGCAAACTTATGTAGATCGCTACCGTCATTATTTATCTTTGGTAACGCACGAAGGGTACTGACTTCCTGTAAAACGATGTGTTCAGGCCTACCGAACCTAACCGCTAAAGCTTCCATCACCTCAGATGGATTGCGTGCTGACACTAGCAGCACCGCAACAGCTTCACGAGCTGCTCCTTTAAGCGCATAATTGATGCGCGCTAAATTATCTGAAGTTGAATACTCTACCTTCGTATTTTCGTACGTTTTATTAAAAGTCAACCAGTCCAAAGCTTTACCGTCAAACACAGGTAGGCGTCCGTCCCAAAATTTAGGTCTGGATACATTCCTGCTAGACAATGACGCAATTGCTTGGGCTAGTTGAGCTATATCTGAAGATGGAGTACAATTATTATTATTAGTAGATAACGTGCCTGTTTTTAGCGCAATAGGTATGGTGCTGTTGTCTGCTATGCAGGAATCATTATTATTAAGCACCTGTTGAGGTACCAAGGCAACCCCTGGACGCTGTATAAAATTGACCGTAGGTCTCTTATTAACAGAAGAATCTGCAATGACAACGTCCTGTGGTCCCTTTGTTACATCAACCTGGATAGAGTCAACACACTTATTTAACCATTTATGTATCTCCCTGTTGGAAATATGGCTTGAACGATTTGATTTACTACGCATACTACCTTCTTCCATCACTGCGGCAAGTTCAGCTTGCTTGCGTAGTTCTAAAGCCGTCCGTTCCAATTCTAGCGCAGTGCGCTCCCGAGCGCGCTCCAATTCTAGTGCAGCGCGTTCCCGAGCGCGCTCCCGTTCTACAGTTGCACGTTCCAACTTCGCAATTTTTAGGGCATAGCCTGCCTCGATATTTAAAGTACGGCTTCGTACCGTACCCGAAGAACCTGAAACAGAAGTAGTAGCGCTGGGCTGCCCAGCGGTTTCTACGACCACAGTTGGTGCGTTGACAGGAGAGTTTCCGTCCCCGACGGTTGAAGCACCCTGTACCACATTATCGGTTTGTTTACCTGATCTGGTTTCTACCATGATGGTTTATAAGGTAGAAGGACCAATATGTTAGTGTTAAAAGTGGACTGTATAATATATTATATATTTAATTATTAAAAGAAAGGCGCTTAATGGTAGTAATTTTTACTTCCTCTCTGGTAAAAACAAAAGGTAATACAAAAATCATGAAAATTAATAGACAAAATAATATAAAAAAACATAGACAAAAACTCAAAAAGGTGCGTTATGCACACTTCGAAAATAATTTTGTATTAGTGGACACGAATGCCACTTGACATGCAGGCATACCACACTAGACTGAGCGACTTTTGTCCACTAGGACAAATGTATCCGATTACGTTTTTGTTCGCTATGGCCTGTCTTTTGTTAAGTAAATAATTTAATGTCTTTGGTTCCACGTAATATGCGTCAAGCCTATTGCTAACAACAAGGAACATCCAGGATGTTACTGAGAATTTTCTAATGGGAAAAATCCTATAACAGTTTTCCCGATCTGAACCATATCCAGGACACATTCATTCCTGCTTTTTTCTTACCAACAGAATATTTTTTCATTATTTTGCCGAATATTGTTGTGTGCCTAGTTTGTGCTAAATAAATGGATTTTCTTTCTTTCTTTTTAGGGTTCTTTACCTCAAAAGGAAAAAAACTGAAACTTTATAGAGTCACTAAATAAATATAGGGTAACTTCGTTGTCCGTTTGCCTGTCTGTTTCTGTTTGTCTGTCAGTCTTTCAAGACCCTTTTTCTCAGGAACGCGTGGAGGTATCAAGTTGAAATTTAAATCAAATAATACGTAGGTCTACGGTCCCTAGGAGCTCTAAAGAAATCATGCTTCTAAGTCAATGCAATAAAAAAATACGGCCTTTTACGCGACATACTTTGATACTCGCAAAAAAATCAATACCTATAGGGTACTTACTGTTGACCCTAGAATCACGAAATCTGGCAAGAAGCAAGGAACAAATAAAAGAAAAACTGAAAATTGTTAATTTGTAGTTTTATCAAATAAAAAATACGATTACAAACTTACATTTGCAGTTAGAGAATTGACCGTGGCGTGTCTCGATGAATGGGAGAACATGTTTTTGTACCACAATGTTAAGTTTGTTCTTGGGATAAATTCATCCCAACTACGGAACCCATCATTGTACGTGGTCCGACACGCACTTGCCCAGTTTTTGTTTTACTTTGCCACAACGTATAGCAGTCGCGAACATTAGACTAACAGAACAGTCAAGAGTTTTCAGTACTTCTAAACAGGTTTAAAACTTACATTTAGCCTGTACAAAGGAATAAACATTTTCAAGTAAGATAGGAGCCGCCACGTTAGAGATACATTCTTAACATTTTTGACACACGCGGGCGTAACTTCGGCCTTTTTAGACCCCTTTTACACCCTTACTGTGCAAAAATTCAAAACAATGATCTCTAACGATGGGACGGTACAGCGGAAAGAATTTAAACATTTTTGTGCTAAGGTATGGGTTAGGCTTGAAAACTCAACGTGAAGTCAAAACAGTTTTGCTTAAGGGTGCTCACAAATCACAAAAAAAAAGTTTTTTGTCAATTTCTTATCTAATTGTGAGTAAGGTTGAAATAATTGAAACATTAAGTCTGTGTAACTATAAAAGTACAGTTTTCGTGGTGATAAACCATTCGTGTCAGTCTCAGCACCTGTTAATAGTTTCATCCCTTTTGCGCTCTCGTAAATATAGATTATTTCGCCGTTGATTTACCTAATGAAGATATTGTATAATCATAAAATAAAATTTTGATTTTATCACACAGATTGCTTAAGACCAGTGTCTGATTTTTACATTTCTTGATATGGTTTGTTAAATAATAGTAAAAAATACATTACCGACAGGGCTTTAAAAAAAAGATAGGTTTTTTCAACATTATTTTCTGAGACTATTTGTAACATTTTGATTTGTAACAGTTCTTTTTGCTACCTTTTTGAGTTTCACATTCAGTCTGCTTACATAAAATAAAATAAAAAAAATGTTAATAAAATGTTTCCTAAATTCAACACGATATCGTCAATTTTGTGTGAAGAGACAACGGAAATTATTTTTTACATTATTATAGACCAACATTTTCGAATAAAAAATTACTACTATTTGAGATGAAGGAGTAATCTATCTGTGGCAATAATTAGTCACATTTGGTTTAGTTTAATTTTGCTACAAAATTTACCGAAAATCTGCAATTTTTCGGTGCGTCCTTAAAGAAAAAATATATTTTATGTAAGTCTAATATAGGTACACCCCTGCCTTACCCTTTGGCGAATTCAGGCGTGATGTTATGTTATGGTAATGTTTAATTTTTGGAAAATATATTTAATAATTACTCGTATCTTAGCTTATATTTGGGGTCGGCCTGTCTTCCTTTTCCTTACTGTGACGTTGCAAAATCAATAATTAACGCAACTAGGAGCGACATCTCGTTAGGACAGTGCAGCCTCGTGGCATGGCTATCAATGTAGTCTCCGCTACACTAGATGGAGCTACTAGTTGCGTTAATTATTGATTTTGCAACGTCAATAAAAACCACACACACACATACACACCACCACGTCACATTACATCTATAAAATCAGTCATCCACACCTTCAACCCTCTTTCAAATAATACCAATTATCTTTCAATCAATCAATCAACTCAGCCTAGAGCAGTCCACTGCTGGATATAGGCCTCTCCCAGGCTGCGCCACAACACCCTGTCCTCCGCCTTCCGCAGCCAGTCTGTCCCAGCTACCTTTTTAAGGTCGTCGGTCCATCTAGCTGGGGGGCGTCCCACACTACGCTTGCCGTTACGCAGTCTCCTCTCCACATGGCCAGCCCACTGCCACTTCAGCTTGCTTACTCTGCAGGCTATGTCGGTAACTCCGGTTCTCTTCCGGATAACTTCATTTCTGATCTTATCCTTCAGAGAAACTCCGGGCATAGTTATAGTTATATATATATTCATAGGCACTGCGGGATTGGCGACGAGAATACTTGACTAAGTTTTCCAAACTCAACCGGATCCTTCTGTCGGCTTCTAAATTATCTTTAACACAATCCATTTAATGTATTAATCGGTATGCAGGCAAGTTGTGGTTACGTATTTATCAACCAGCGGGGTAATTGTGTAACACACTTACAGTAGCAATGGCTTTAATTGTGTAACACACTTACAGTAGCAATGGCTTCAATTTTGACAGTTCACCAACTTTCATTGTGTTATTTACGCTGTTGAGCTAGAATAGGCATAGCAGACAGCCCTCCGTGCAGAGCTTGCATGGAGGCTGAAGAAACCGTTGCGCATGTACTCTTTCAAATCCACAGGCGTCACCCAGATCAGAACTGAAACCCTTGGGTCACCCAGATCCTTTATAGAGATCCTAAGCAGACCAGAAGACCTAATCCGCTTCTGGTGAGAGGTGGGCTGGTTGGAATAACCAACTGATGGCCGACCATGCACAATGGTCGACATGAAAGAATAGCTAAGTGCGGAAACCAAACCTTCTAACATAGAACATAGAACGCAGTTGAGCAGACAAATGTTTAACCGACTTCCAAAAAGGAGGAGTTATATGTTCACCTGTAAGTTTTTTTTTATTTTTTTTTATTTGTGTTCACAGATATCTCCGTCAATGATGGACCGATTTTGAAAATAGTTTTTTGTTTGTAAAGGTGGTTTGCTCCCGGGGTGGTCCCATTGCTACCAAATCAGGATCTGATCAGGGAATTCCATGGAAATCGAGGGAAACCCTCAAATGTTATAGGCAAACCTATAGCGATTTGGGTATTTTTTATAGTAACTCGTACATTTGCTCCCGAAAATCACCATTTGGTGAAGTGGAACTGATGATGGAGACCACAGATGGCCACCGGAACAACATAATAATAAGTGTTTAACGGGTTGCGACTCGATTAGGTACTTTACTATGGTTGCTAAGCAATTTATGCTCGTCACAATGCTTGTGGTGAGTGACAGTTCTCCTGGTTCTTACCAGGAGTACTCCTCAACAATTAACGTCCCAGCATCGGGAAAAGCAATATTTTGTAAAAGGTGATGAGCAGTTGACATTAGGCTATTGTAACTGAGATAAATTAAAAACTGACCCACTAAAAAGTGAAAAATTAAAAAAAAATAACCGACCTCCAAAAAAAAACACTACAATGTGAAAAATAACTTTAATTTCAGAAGTCGGTGTCTTTGGATCTGTATTTTAGTTTTTTGAAGTCGGTAATTTTTTTTTATAAAAAGTTTTTTTTAAAATTTATAATGCGATGGATTAGCAAATATACTTCAAAATCATTCTGGATGTGATTGATAGTGTGTCACGCAATTAGAGAGCTGTTCACGTTCAAAACTGCCACTGAAGGGTATATACAGCATTTATCAGAGAGAAATGGTCATTTTTGAGGGCGTTGTAAAGACGCAAGGGCCTGCTTTCCTGAACTAAGTTCAACAGAAGAAGAAAAAGATCTTGTCAACATGTCTGGAGTATTGTGTGCATCGAGTAGCAGCTGTATTCTTTTGTTTGTGTACTTATATAATGTGTTGTGTCTTTAACTAATGTAATTGGCCTTTGGCCGTTTTACGTCAAAGTAAAAAAAAAAAAAAACTCAGATCTTGCCAGTATGTGCCCACAGCCTTATCTAGCAAGAATTCAGAACAATGATGACCAAAGATACAATGAAAAACAAAAAAATAATGAAAAGAATTTGTGTAAAATGCTCAAATTAGGTAGGGTGCGTCCTACCCTTATGCGTATAATTTGAAAAAACATTGTGTCCTCTCAAATGAGGTATGCGTATCTCCCATTTCTGTTTTCATCAAAATGAATACATGGTATGTATTTGTAAAGATTCTTTTGTATAATTTTCTACGTCATTGCATGCCTCTTACAATAATACCAATTGTATCGTTTCTAAATATTCAGAAGCCTGCTTAGAAAAGTCACTATAGCTGACTGCGCGCAATAGAAGGATAATGTTTTTGTTATATTTATAATTTAAAATACACAGAGCGAATAAATAAATAGGTATCCCTATTAAAAAACAAAACGAGTAAGGTCAGGGGACACCCCCTATCAGGAACGAAGTTCCTTTTCACGTATGACTTAAATCAATAACAAAACACAGCCGCCATCTTGGATTTCCTTTTGACGGAATTCACACTTTCTCTCTCTCTCTCTCTCGATAGAAAATTAAAGAATGAATGTGAGAATCCAAAAACCAACTACGGTTTTGGCTCTTGAGACATTACGCGTATTAAAATTGCTAGAAAGTTGGACCTTTTAGAAGGAAGGTAGGTACAATCAACCTTTTTAAGTCCATGGTAGTCCTTTGACTCTAACTGAGTCCGTATTTTGTAGCAGTTTAGCTGATTTTATAAGTTAAATTATTACTACAGTCAAGCGGTTGACCGTAAGTACTAAAAGTTGATAAAACCTAACATTTTGATTTTGAAAACCCCATGCATAATCAGCCTAAAATATTCCAACTGCTGGGTCACAGGCGTCCTCTCTTCGAGAAGGAGTGGACTGTAATCTACACATGTCTTGGAATTTTTGGTTCTAGGACACATTTGCTCACGATGTTTTCCTTCACCGTTTTGAGACTAGTGGTGATGAAATAATTTACACAAAGTGAAGTGCCAACCGGCATGTCCTAGAATCAAAAATTCGAAGACATGTGACATTGTGCCGCCTGGTTGATTACGGCCCACTCCCTCTCACCGAGAGGAGGCCTGGAAATAGGCCTTTCCAACTGCACGCCAATCAGCTCGATTTTTGGCAACTCTCATCCAGCTGCCACCAGCCATCCTGCGAAGATCGTCGCTCCACCTTGCTTGAGGGTACCTACCTTCGGCGCGGCATACGCTGGCAGTGTGCCGCTTGGGAGGAACCACGCCGTGCCCTCATCTCAGGAGTAGGCAATGACCTATCGCTGCCGGCCGTGGTCGTGTCCATGGTCGGCAATGAGGAGTCCTGGGACGTGGTGGTGTCCTTCTGCGAAACAGTCGTGTCGCAGAAGGAGACTGCGGAAAGGGAGCGGGAGATCTCGTCCGCTCACCCGGCCCGCAGCAGGCGCACTGGGCGTCGGCAGAGGGCTGATAACGCCCTCTTCTAGCCCCCCTAAATAGGTCTAGGGACGGCGGACTTGGGGATGGCCGCCGCCACCTATCACACTGGACCCGAGGTAGCGGCGCGTAGTGTTCCACGCAGCCCCTATCAGGCGTTGCGGGGGGAGGGGGGGGGGGTCAAACACCTCACCCCCCCCCAGACTTGAGGTGGCCCGCAGAGACGGGCCGGCACTAGCCGGGGATTGCGGAAGTAATAACAGATCCCAAAATCCCCGGTGCAAGTGTGGGAAGGGAACACTGGGGTGATTTTTGGTCAGTAAGAGTCTGACAGACCCCTTCGCTCGCCCGAGGGCGGAGGAGATCTATGAGGATTTTTCACCCCGTGAAAAAAAAAAATGTACCTGCCTTACGTTTGGTAATTTGTGCTCTCCACTTAAGAATACGTCTACCCCAACTTACGGTCATCGGTTTTACGGCGCTAATATGGCCGGCCCATTGTCACTTCAGCTTGCTTATTCTGTGAGCTATGTCGACAACTTTGATTCTCTGCCGGATCACTTCGTTCCAGATTCGATCCTTCAGTGTGGCTCCAAGCATAGCCCATTCCATAGCTTGCTTAGCGATCTTGAATTTATGAACCAGCCGTAACGTATCCACGTTTCGGCTCCGTACGTTATAACAGGAGGACTCACTGATTGAATACCTTCGTCTTTAGGCTCTGTGGAATAAGTGACGAGAAGACTCGACGAAGCCTCCCAAACGCTGCCAAGCCCAGTTAAATTTTTCTGTTACCCTCCCGGAATCTCAAAGTACCTAGTTCTTACCAAACTACAGAGTTTGCCCGAGGTAAACGTATACTCGAACAACCTCGAGAGCACCAGAATTGACAGCAATTGGTCCCGGAGTGACGTGTTCGTTGAATATAACCTGGGTTTTTCCAAGTTCCAAGTTCATCAGGAGACTAATGCGTACTGTTCGCGACGATGCGTCAACAAACAGTATCATCCACCAGTATCATTCTCCAGTATCAAACAGTGTCACTATATAGTGTTTTTATATTAACTTAGATTCAAGATAGAATAGTTATTAATTATTGTACTAGTTAGCATCAAAATTGTGCTTAAATAAGGGATTCTACGTAAAAATCTTAAGTAAAACCCTTGTAATACCAATTAAGTGGGCTATATAGCCATATACAGTTTTTTTCGTGCGTCCAAGTACTCTATACCGAGACCTAGCCCTGGACCTAACTTTCAGATATGTGGTCCTTCAGAAAAACCTATTTATTTGAGTCTATTTTTGTTGTAAAATTTTAGTTCGTTTCTTAGACAGGCAGACATACACCCTCCTTGAAGTTAGCGTCCAGCGACCACTCCCGTTTGGCACACGTACAGAAAAATCAACTAGGCCATCCAGCATCTGCAGCAAGTCATTCAGTCAGTCGATTTGGTCTTGGCTGTTTTCTGGCAAATCTTTCGCCAAATGGTGGGTTCAGGTGGCTCTCGAATCCTTATTTTCGGGATCAGGTTGAGAGAATTGCGTATAATTGGCTGTAATAGTTTTCTACTTCCAAAAGGATCTTCGGCTTCCAAATGACTATGTCCGCACTAGATTTGGTCAACTTCACCGGGTGACCAAGTGACTAAACGAACACTTTCGACTTCCTATTTTGCTCCATCGCTTTCTATATTATTATTAATTCATTTATTTCAGATAATATAATCCACACAATTACATTTAACACAAAATTAAATTAAAATCAATTTACACAATACAAAAAATTACATTAAAACTTAACTTATATAAACAATATGTCAGTGAGCGCCCAAAATAATGCGCATCCATTTGTTTTGGATAGGGCAATCCGCACGAGATACTATCATCTGCAGGATGCCGTTGCTAATGCCTCGCACACGCTGTGACAAGGAAGCTACCCTTTGCGTACAATCGCATGGAACCCCTTATATAAACAATATGTCAGTGAGCGCCCAAAACAATGCGCATCCATTTGTTTTGGATAGAGCAATCCGCACGAGATACTATCATTTGCAGGATGCCGTTGCTAATGCCTCGCACACGCTGTGACAAGGAAGCCCTTTTGCGTACAATCGCATGAAACCCGTCCGTTCGCGCCTCTGCAAACATACCAGACGCACTACAATAGCGAGGCAGCCGCATTAGCATAATATAAGTATATAAACCGTGTATTGGAGCGTTGGAGGTCGCATCGTACTATTGCAGTTTTCTAAATAGACTTTTTGATGAGTGCCCGTTGTTCTGACGAAGTGATAGGTGGGTTTTTACGCCATTCTGCTAAAGCTAGCCAAAAAAAGATAAAAAAATATTATAGAATTTTGACCGTGTTCATAGTAATCCGCCCCAAAAAGAAATTGTATAGAAATTTAATCTTCCCGGACGAATATCAAATGATTTATTGCTATAGCAACGTCGCCATTTTTATTCCGAATTCAGACGTCCTACTTTCTAGTGCTATTGTTTTTGCCAAGTACTGTCGTCGAATTGATGAATGATGTTAAATGATTACATAGAACTATAAAAACAAACTTACTGTACTTTAAATTGCCCTTTTGGCATAAGCTAGCAGCATTGTTTTC
The DNA here is from genome assembly GCA_948098905.1 of Tiliacea aurago. Classification (NCBI taxonomy): domain Eukaryota; kingdom Metazoa; phylum Arthropoda; class Insecta; order Lepidoptera; family Noctuidae; genus Tiliacea; species Tiliacea aurago. Next base: position 22,914,333 of record OX402592.1, on the reverse strand, counting down.
TCAAGTTTGTTTTTAATTGTGGCTTTTTAATTGAAAAAATATCGAGATTTCTTCATTGCATATATACATAAACTCACACCTTCCCATGGGGGTAGGCAGACACTGTAGAACGACACCTGCTACGCTCCGTATATACTCCTTTTGCTTCGTCTACGTTCATACATCTGGTCATACACGTACGCCGGTTGCGAGTACGCACCTGACCTTTTTGAACAACATCACCAATTAGGTCACTATATGTCCTTCTAGGGCGTCCCCTCCCAGCGTTTCCACTCACTTCTGCCTTGTATATACAGGTTGGATTTTTGAGATGGGGCAGTAACGGGAGCTACCTTAACCGTTGTAGCTACAGGAAAACGGTCTTAGGTCCTTAACTTTTTGAGAAATTTTGATCTACATTCACAGATTTTGAAAAAGATGTACAGTCAGCAGGAAAATGGGCAGTTTTCACAAAAACTTTTTTTTATGCAAATCGATTCTGTTTCTTATAAGGATCAAAAACCTCTATTAGACCAACTGAGGTTTGAGTACTAGAAAAGTCAGAAATCGCAAAAAACTTTTCCCATACATTTCGTGACTCCAAGTTAGTTTTTATCCAAGTTGTATTTCCAAAAAAATGGCGCTCCGCCACACAACAGCCGCCAATCCCGTTCTAATTTGAACCGGCAATTCCCAAGGCAGTGGATAGGAACATAATTATGGTTCTATACCGTGGCCACCTCGCAGTCCTGATCTCACTCACACCTCTTGATTTTTTATGTGGGACTATTTGTAAAATGAACTTTACAAAAAGAAAATACGACAATGTTCAGGAACTCAAAGATTCACTTACCACGATTCTCTATGGAACTAATCCTAGCACATTATCAGCTGCTACCCACTCGGTAGTAAAGAGAGTAAACCTGTGCATACGTCAAAACGGCTACCATTTTGAACACCTCTTAACTGAGAGCAAAAGTAAAATTTCTAGGTGAGTCCAAATGTAAAGTTTCAAGTTTTTAATTTTAAGGTTAAATAATACCCAAAGTAAAAGTTATTGTGTTTGATTTGTTTTTCGATTAGTATTTTTTGTAGCGGCCAGTTTATCGATGGTAAAAAATTTAGGTTGGAGTCTCATTTCCTACAAAATGTATGGGAAAAGTTTTTTTGCGATTTCTGACTATTCTAGTACTTAAACCTCAGTTGGTCTAATAGATATTTTTGATCCTTATAAGAAACCTGTTTGATTGGCATAAAAAGATGTTTTTGTGAAAACTGCCCATTTTCCTGCTGACTGTACATTTTTTTCAAAATCTGTGAATGCAGATCAAAATTTTTAAAAAAGTTAAGGACAGTCTCCTAAGACCGTTTTCCTGTATCTGCAACGGTTAAGGTAGCTGCCCTTACTGCCCCATCTCAAAAATCCACCCTGTATATATCTTTTTGTTAGTCGCTTTATTATACAACATGTCCCAGAATTAACGCACAACCTCTTAAGGGGTAATTGTACTCATCATTATGGACAACTTTTACCATGGCACCAAACCTGAAATCGCGAAAAAAAATCAGCTGTTACCTACATTTTGACGAGTTATTCGAACATAAATGTAAGGAAGAGCTGATTTTTTTTTAGGTAGGTTTATGTGAAATAAAATAGAGAAAGACGACACGGTCATACAGACCGACACAAAAAGCCATCAAAAAGCTACTTTAGTTTACAATATATACATATGACTGCGCAGCAAGTGGCGCCCTCTATTTTTGTAACGAAGTTACTGGAATCACCGAAAAGGTCGGATAAGAGTGATACTGGCTGGTGACAGTCACTCAGCAGAGCGTCGCATCGATGGTTGCGTGGCGGCTGTTTTCTGATGATAGAATATGATGTCTTCGTACCACCTCCACGACTAACTGCTATATTCCGCCACAATCCTGATGATAATGAAGCTGCTGAACCACTAATACGATGATCACTTGTGGTAAAGGCTATCCTGCGCCTTTACACATGTATTGCACATAATTGATTTGACACATAAAAATAACCTGAGTTGCAAGATCGGCAGTAATTTGCTCTATGGAAGAATAAATAATCAATTTCCTCATATTTTTGCACAGTTCTAAATATGCATTTAGCACGTGCGTCGTGTCATTTTAATTGTCGTAAAATTTACACCACCTACAAAACAAGATTTATATTTTGACATAACGCCAGTTTTTGTAATAAGAACGTAACAGTGATTGAAATACCGTTCTATTATAGAAAACTGAAAACTTGGTTCGGTACTAAGTTGTCAGTTTTGTGTTTAGTAACTTTACCGTAGTAGGAATAAAGTTCGAAATTCAATAATGGCTCCATGTTTTAAACCTGGGTGTGAAGATAAACCTTGTTTTGTAATAAGGGGGACAGAGTTCATAATATTGAAATGTTTTACTTATATTTTTGACTTAAAATACCCATTTATGCTAAGCTGCGTTCAATACATCTAATATTATTCGTGTAACAACTACTATTTGATTTCCGTATTTCAATTAATTTAATCCAAAACTTTACCCGCCATTTCATTAACATAGAAACACAAATATTCACAATATCACGGAAGTTAATATTGGCTGCTTCAACGCACCTGTGTCAACTAATAAATATGTATGTAAGTTTGTACAATCGCCAACACATCAGAGTAAAACAAACTGTCAAATTTCTCCAAATGATTTTAAACCTTAAAATGTTGACGCTTAAGTTCCAAATCGAATGAGAAAATTTGACAGTTTGTGGTAATTTGATGTGCGACTGTACATGTTTTCTGTCAATCGAGCTCAACTTGATCAAAATAACGTATGTGTTTTTTAATATCAAGGGAGGGCTTCGATCAATATTGATCGAAGAGGGAGGGTTTGTCATAACAGAAATATTCAACTAATCCTCTAAAAACTTACTGACCTTCTAATGTTGTACGCTTTTTAGGGTTCCGTACCAAAATGGTAAAAAGGAACCCTTATGGTGAGACTAAGTCTGTCTGCCTGTCTGTCTGTCTGTCTGTCACACCTGAATATCTTGTGAACTACTGATGCTATCAATTTGAAATTTAGAATAGTTTTAGATGACGTTAGCCAAACTATTTTGCAAACAAGCAAGAAATTTAAAAAAAATTATCTTTTTTGCAAAAGGGACTGAAAGGGGATCTTAAAAATTTTAAGTGGGGCATGTGGGATATCATATGAAAGAACGCTGTTTGCACATTCTCAATCATTTTTTTTAGGCATCATAGTTTCCGACTTTTGATGAAAAATGTAAAAAAAAAATCCGCCCCCCCCCCCCCCCCTTATCTCCGAAGTTTGCATAGATAAAAATCTGAAATTATTCTATGTGATAGAAGTGTATGTAAAGATTACAGGAAAAATAAAACCATGTCTTTAAATAGCTCAGTTTTTCAGAAATCATCAACATCATATATACGTACGGAAACCTTGGTGCGCGAGTCCGACTCGCTCTTGACAGGTTTTTTTAAATTAATGAACCTCTAAAAACTTTTTTGCCTTCTAATGAAGCATTTTTTTTTATATAAATGAGCCACTTTTTCACTTGCCGGTCTTTGCTCACAGTTAGTTGCAGTAACTAAGCTGGGGTCCCCGACCAAAATGGGCTAGGTTAGGTTAGAACCGTGACCAAACGCGCGCGAGCCAAGCGAGCTCTACATTAAAAATGGTCGCAGTTACTGGGAACCCTCAAATAGGTATTATTTGAGGTTCACAAAAAGAAGAGCACACTTGTGTCAACCTATTTAAAATGTCTAAATTTACATCTGTAATTTTTATGGTGTACGTACATAATAAAGAGTATCCTATTCATTATATTCAATGTCCAATCATATTTTTAGGATAGCAAAATGAGAACTATTTGAGGTTCGATTAAACACATGCCATATCATAATATCACGCTTGTATTTCTCGAGAGTATATGCAGAGATGTACCTATAGTTATCCATACGCTAGTTCTTATGCCTCTGTCGCATGTGAAAGGCTGTGAGCCTATTGCTATTTAGGGGGCACATTTACGGACCTTGAGCTGCTATAAAGATGTTTTGTTAGGGGACTAGAGGACACAGTAAGGAAATAGTATAAACTAAAACGGCTGAAGGGATTTGGACGAAATTTAACACATGGGTAGACCATTACCTAGATTAGGACTAAGATGCGTTTTATCCCAATATTCTGTTTTATCTCAAAATTGCGGGGCGTAGCTAGTACTTATATAGCTTCCATTATGACTTTTCTAACAAAGCTAAAAATCAACGAATTACTACGAAAATGTCCTGATCCTGTTTTTTTGGTAACGGGGTGGACATCCTCATGGATGTCCTCCGCCCTGGGATGGACGGATGGGTCTGTCAGACTTCTACTGACTAAAATCACCTTTTTTTTTTTTTTTTTTTGGGTGGGAAATTATCAAATAACTTCTCCCGCTCTGGGCAGAGCGGGAGGGCGTGTCAGACTCTTACTGACTAAAACCCACCCGTGTTCCTTCATTTGCCTGTGTGCCAGGGCCACGATATCCCTTTCGGACAAACTCGCAACCCTGGCAGGCATTGGTCCTGACGGACCCCGTCAGTTGGTGCTGACATCTCTTTGAGGCGCGCGTGGAACACAACGCGCCGTCGACCCGGGCCTGGTCCTTATCCCCCTAATCACCCTGTGTTCCTTTACACACTTGCATCGGAGGCTACGGGAGCACTCTTCAATGCAGCCTCAGTGGGCTTCGTCTGGTCAAGCGGGGAGAGTGAGGTGTTTGACTCCTCCTCCCACGACGTCTAAGACGAGCACGTCGAAAAATCGCGCCACTACATTAGGTCTTGTATGATAGGGGGCGGCGGACCTCCCCGAGTCCGCCGTCCCTGGACCCATTTAGGGGGGCTGGAAGAGGGCATTATTTGCCCTCTGCCGACTCCCGGTGCGCTAACTGCGGGCAGGGAGAGCACTCGAAATCTCTCTCTTATTTTCCACTGCCTCCTCATCGCTTCCCACGACGCTGCGCCGCCGACCATAGAACTAATCACAGCTGGTAACGACAGGTCGCTTCCCACTTCCGAAGCGATGGCACGACGCGCTCCTCCCCGGCTGCATACTCTGCAAGCTTATGCCACGACGTGTCCTCCCGACAGTGGACGCAGTGATGACACCGAGGATATCAAAGACCTGTCCCAACCTTTTGTTTCGAAAAGCAATCGATTATGAGTAGAGTCAGGGAAATTAATTGTTATGCAAATTTACTATCAACTTAAATTGTCCATATATTCCAAACACCGTCTCGTTGGTACTACTGCTAAACATGAGGTCCTGGGTTTGATTTGCGTAACGAGCAAAAGTTAATTAGGACCATTTCGAATTTCTCAGTAGCAGCCCGTAGGTTGGATTCATGCTTGGTAGATGGTAATAGGCTCGCCCCCTATTACATGGGACTTAAATATAACTGACGAAATGTGGGTGTACTATAATTACACCTCTGCTTATCCTTTTGCTGAATACAGGCGTGATGATATGTGTAATACTATTTCAAACACTACTATCATTCTTTGACAGTTTTATGAAATGATTATAACACGGCCGATTGACGTAGGGTGCCAGTTTGCTAAACAATGAATTTTCCTGACTGTACCCACTATCAAACGATGTTTCTAAACTCATAATGCGTTCCCATTTCGTAGCTAAATTGAAAAATCTTCTAAAACAACACCGAGTCATTGGCCGAGTTATTAAAAATTCTGAAAGAGAAAGGATTGCGTCGAAATTCAACACTCGACTCTCGTTATGAAAACTCTTTGTTTTTCTAATTTTATATCCGAAATAAGTTTTCTCTGAATCCCGACAGTGAAATAACATTATCCTTTCTAACTCTTTGGTACGGATTCTGCAGGCGGGCGACTTGTTGCTGCGACTTTTACGTTGATGATGGCGATTGTCAACGATGATATTAGCCAAACTACGCGCCTGGTATGTGTCCCGAGCCCCGTTGCGGGACGCGTCACAGTATCGCGGGCGCGACAGGCACCGACAAAGAAATTGTGCTACTAGTGTCGCGTCGCGCCCGCGATATCGCGCTAGTCTATACGAGCCTTTATTCAACATTTGGGCGAGTCGTATTCGTGTTTTTTTTCTATATACATTACTGTCTTCTCTTCCTCATTGTGAGTGAAAATCTTGCGCGCTAGCCTGTAAAACATACCTTTTTATCAGATCTATTCAAAAAGAGCTAGCTTATTCACCGTAAACAGGGACTAAAATAGCTCTTTAATCCCTAGGTACTAAAAGTGATTAGAATTCGGGATGTGGATATTGTTAGTAAAAGTATGTTATGTCTTATTGTTCCTAATTGTATGTAAATAAATAAACGTACTATTCTTATTCATAAGTTGCACTTACTTATTTTCTCATAGAGGGTGATAAAAAGTTGAGCGTCTACATCGGGAGAAACACTATTAAGCTGGCTGCGCTCAGGATTCAAAAAAACACTAGCCTTTAAAATAGTTGTTTGCTCCCTGGGAAAAAAATCTACTATTTCGCTCCTGCATTTTATTCTTAGTTTATAATAATCGTGAACAGCAAAATAATATCTAACTAACCACTTATCACGTAAAGTACCTATTACAAATCAAGCATATTACTCTACTGCGCTGAAAGCGCTTTCCAAATTTTCAGTAATTAGACAATTATTCAGTTTCGATAATCATATGAAGCACTTCTTGAAGTTATAATTGATTTATTTGAAGCGTTTACGGATGCTTCCAGCGATCGCTTATGCAGAGTAATGAAGCGTTGGAAAGCTCTTTGAGCAATTATTTAGTGTATGTAGACTTTGTCGAATGCTGGAGTCAATTATAAAACATTGGCTCTTTAAAATGTTATAAAATCATAAATTTCCATTTAAACAAGGGTGAAAAATTGTGCGTTACCTACTTCCGATGATTGTAGGACCTGCAACACCAAGGTATTTACAACCAAGCAATTCCAATTAACCCTTTGGCCCATCCAAAGGGTCCCGGCTGTCATTCGTGGATCTTTCACAGTCGTTACGGGTCGTCAGAAGCCTGAAAGTCTGACAACCAGTCTTACCAAGAGGTATCGTATTACCCAGTTACTGGGTTGTGGAGGTCAGATTGGCAGTCGGTCCATGTAAAATACTGCTATTCAGTTGCATCTGGTTAGACTGGAAGCCGACCCCAATTTATGGAAAAGCCTGGGCAGATGATGACCCTTGCGTACATCTGTAAACAATATTTATACTGTGCAGATATAATTAAATGTCTCCAAAGGTGCAAGTACCATATATATGCCGATGACATCCAACTATACATATCGTTTAGTCCAGATGAATACGATAGTGCCATTAAAGATCTAAACGATGACCTTCGTAGAATTGCCGCCTGGTCTGAAGAGAATTGCCTGTCGCTAAACCCAACCAAAACAAAATACATGGTATTTGGCACGAGGCAGCAACTAGCCAAACTACCCGCAACGTTTCACCTGGAGCTAATGGGCGAGCCAATTGACAGAGTCTATGAAGCGCGGAATCTTGGACTTATTATGGACAAGGATCTTCGTTTCGAAAAACATGTAGCCGACTCAGTAAGAAACTGCTTTTACCGCCTGAAAGTTCTGTACAAGATTAGGCCTTATTTGTCCGAAACACTACGGGAGCAGCTTGTAGAAACCCTGGTTTTATCTAGGCTAAACTACGCAGATACAGTGTACGGCCCGCGCCTATTGGCTCGCACAGATCGGCTCATTCAAAGGGTCCAAAACGCTTGTGCTCGGTTTTGTTATAAAATTCCTCCCAGAACTCACGTTACTCCATTTTTAAACAAACACTACACATTGAGAATGAAATCGAGACGTAAACTACACTTGGCATGCCTTCTGTTTGGTGTAGTTAAATACCAGAAACCGGACTACCTGTACGACAAGTTGAGTTGGATAGCGAGTAAACGAGAATGTGAGAGAAGGCAATGCTCGCAGCAGCTCTCGACCCAGTCACATAGGACAGCTGCGTTTAGGGGTAGCTTCCGTTATGCGGCTTCCAAAGTGTGGAATAACCTACCACCACCTATTCGGGCAATTAACACGATCGACACATTTAGAAAACGCCTACGGCAGTACCTCATGGATGCGCAACGGAAGCTAGACATGATCAATTTGAATGTTTCATTAATATAAATTATGTTAAGGTTATTACTCATCGACAACAGTCCATTATTTTTTCTTGCCATAACAGACCCATACCATTTTATTTTTTTATTTCTTAAACACCACTCATAACTATAATTATTTTTATTGTACTTATTCCTTTTTTAAACAAAATATATCTAATGGTTTATATTATTATTTGTTACACATATCTAATTTTATTTAAATATTTACACACTATAAAACTGATTTACATCCGTAAGACGTCCTCTTAACATAAGGTCCAGTTGAAAACCAGCGTCAGGCACTAGTTGTCTGGCATTAATGCTGAACTGGGCCTATTTGGCGCAGCCGTGAGGCACTCAATACTATTTTAAGCATTTGTTCTGTTTTTGTTTTTTGTGTGAATATTGTGTGCCTTCCTGTGTCAAATAAATTTGTTTTCTTTCTTTCTTTCTTTCAATAATAATTAATGTGGTGCAAGAAACTTAAAAAAAGAAATAGCGAGTACTGGACAATAATGCAGTATACATCACCCATGTACTATGTAAAAAACCGGACAAGTGTGAGTCGGACTCGTGCACGAAGGGTTCCGTACCATTATCTATAAAAACGGCAAAAAAATCACGTTTGTTGTATGGGAGCCCCCCTTAAATATTTGTTTTATTTTAATTTAATAATCTATTTTTTAAAGTGAATATATAACTTCCAAGCGGCTACCTGTTGCCGTTATCAACATAGAGCAAAAACGAGCAAAAAAAATCACATTTGTTGTATCAGAGCCCCCTTAAATATTTATTTTATTCTGTTTTTGTTATAGCGGCAACAGAAATACATCATCTGTGAAAATTTCAACTGTCTAAATATCACGGTTCGTGAGATGCAGCCTGGTGACAGACGGACAGACTGACAGACGGCAGAGCCTTAGTAATAGGGTTCCCGTTTTACCCTTTGGGTACGGAACCCTAAAAAAGAAACAGCGAGTACTGCACAATAATGAAGTATACAACACCCATGTACTCTGTAAAAAAATCAGTAGTCAATCATATGCTTTGTACCAACTTGCTCCATCCATTAACACTGATTTGTTACTCTCGGCTTATTATGGACTTGTTAAATCTTTCCTCAGTTAGGTCATTATCTTTTGGGGCAACTTAACAAATAAAGATATGGCATTTATAATGCAAAAGCGATGGCTTCAAAGTAGGTATCCAAAGTACGGATAGCTGTAAGCCACTTTTTACAAAGCATAAAATAATCACACTTCCGTCACTTTATATTTTGGTAATAGCCCTATTTGTGAGAAATAACCCCCATTTGTTTCCTCGAATATCAGACATTTTATTACGTAATCGCCGGGATAATAGTAAAATTCGTGTTCAGCTAGCTAAGACAGCGCTGCTGTATAAAAGCGTTGTATGCAGATATGAAATACAGACCAGTTTAAGAAAAAAAAATAAAAAAATACTGACAGAAAATGCCAATTATAATGTTAATTAATTTTTAAATGATAAATCGCTCTGATGATACCAATGACGTATTATAAATAGATACGTCATACACGAACATTAGTGCACTCAAAAACAGCGTAAGCCATGATTGTAGCTACATACTTGCATAAAATCATACAGCGCGTGAAGAAAAGGAAAGACCTATACCGATATCTGTTGTTAGAAAGAGATGTTACGTCACTAGCTGCTGCATGTACATTGGCGCGTACGTAATAATAATTATAATTATTGTAAATGTCAGGCAATTTCCTGGCATTTACTTTGCCATTATTGAGCGCAGGTATCTAAAGGTAAAATACATCATTGGATGATACTGACTGAATCTATTCTATTTATTTTGAGTCGCATGACTATTGACCATTTTTTTAAATTTAATATTAATGTTAATTGTTGATTTATTAAAATTACTATTCTTTGTCTCTTTATTTTGAAATCCTATTGTCTTTCGACCTAATTTGTACACCAGCCAAGGTCAAACATGTTGAGCAAAAAAATACCTTGTTACACCTATATTAAGCATCATACCATGTTTATTATCTACACGTGGTTTTTTTTTCAAATAAATGAACCTGAATCTGAACAAATAACTAAATAAACAAAGTCGTGCGTCTGCAACATTTTTAGACATCAAAATAATAATACGCCACGACACTGTGATCATTCTCTAGAATTTCATTTTACTTTAGGTACAGAAAAGGTACCTAACGTTGTGACATCGCTACACAAATAGGCTAAGCTACCACCATCAAAATCAGCCTATAGGAGTCCTCTGCTGGACAAATGATACTGTAAATTGGTTAAAAAAACACCTTTACACAACAAAAATTACTTAAGTTTTAAGACCATACAACATCAGAAAAATAACGATTATCACTCTTTCATTATTTCGATATAAACGTATAAAAAACTCCGTTATTTCACGATAAATACAAAGCAATATATTCGATTTACCATTTACTTAAAAAAAAATAACTCATAATTTTAGCAATACTATACAATAACTGTTGTTATTTTGCCATTGTTTTTCTAATGCTTAAATGGAGTATAAATGAGGATGAACCGAATACCCTGAGAAGAAAACTAAGGTGTCACAATCTCTTTTAAAGTACAGACTTAATCTTGGACAGGCCTTAAAGAGGACCATGCAGATTAGTGTCTGAGATGTTTTTTTGAAACCACGAGTATTTGAGTGGACCTGTCCAGTCAGTGCAAGTCAAAGGCCTTTTCCAATTGGAAGCCTTTTAACTAAATCCTCGGCCTTCACTCTCTTCCAGCTATTACTAAATAGTCACGCTTCACCCAGGCTATTTATTTGTATTATATTTTTTCAAGCATATTTTACAACTGGCCGAAGCCAGTAATATCACTGAAATCCGTTCCAATTTTAAACACAACTGAAAAAAAAAGAACTCGCTACGTTTAAAGGCGTGATGCGTATAAAATCCATTTTCCATTTCAGTTCATTTTAAGCTATCTAAAATGCACTAGTGTTACGGCGAGGTCTGAACTTAAGCTAAGCGAGAAATGAGCGTAGCTTGCTTTGTTAAACATTTACAGTATATGAGTAAAAATATTTTTGAAGTAAAACTCCTTTACGCACGTTTGACTTGGGGAGTAAGCTGGTGAATGCGTGACGAGAGCGTTACGAAAAGTGTGATCGGGCCAGGCGAACCGATTTTTTTTCAATTTTAAACATGAAACACCGCATCACCGCTGCGAGCCGCTTAATAGGTATTTTTTTTATTCACACTGGCTGTATATACACTCACAAGACCGCAGCTTTTTTGAAGTAAAACTTATTTTGCTAGCGTTCTTTTAATTCAGTCGTGTGGTCTAAAGCACCCTCGTTTTTTTTTGCCTTTACCTACCGAGCACAGCTCTAATCACCATACCTATATTAAATTGCTGTTATTGAGAATCTCCTGGCTGATAAACCTTATAAAACTTGCCAGACTTGAGAAACGAACCCAAGATATCTTAGTGACAGTAGCCATACATACTTCAATTTGCATTATACACTTGCTAACAGTGAAGCAGCCAAGATTTAAAAAAAAATAATGGCGTAATGTGGGTGCACTATTGCACACTTCTGACTTCCCCTTCTGGGAATCCAGACGTGAAACTATGTTATGGGTTTTATAAAAAAGCGGCCAAGTGCGAGTTGGACTCGCACACGAAGGGGTCCGTACCACCATACAATATTGAACACTATATATTTCTTTAACACATTTCTTCTATGGCGACCCCCTTTAAGTTTTAATTATGTGTTATAGTGGGTCCCTCCCAGGCTGCGCCACAACACTCTGTCCTCCGCCTTCCACATTCAGTCTTTCCCAGCCACTTTTTTAAGGTCGTCGGTCCATCTATTCTAGCTGGGGGGCGTCCCACACTACGCTTGCTGATACGCGGTCTCCACCGCAGAATTCGTCTACTCCATCAGCCATCGGTCCTTCGACAAACATGGCCAGCCCACCGCCACTTCAGCATGCTTACTCTGCAAGCTATTTCAGTAACTCCGGTTCTTTTCCGGATAATTTAATTCCTAATTTTATCCTTCATTGAAACTCCGAGCATATCCCGCTCCATAGCACGCTGAGTGACCTTAAATTTGTGCACCATTCCGACTGTCAGTATCCACGTTTCGGCACCGTATATCATAACGGACAGGACGCATTGGTTAAAGATCTTTTTTTTTATCAAATAATTTCTCCTGCTCTGGGCGGATAGGGAAGAAGAAGAAGACGCGTGCCAGACTTTTATTGACTAAAACCCGCCCGTGTTCCTTCAGTTGCCTGTGTGCCAGGGCCACAATATCCCTTTCGGATAAACTAGCTACCCTGACAGGCATTGTCCCTAACGGACTCCGTCAGTTCGTGCTGACATCTCTTTGAGGTGCGCGTGGAACACAACGCGCCATCGACCCGGGCCTGGTCCTTATCGGACGGCGAGCTATTGGTTGAAGACCTTAGCCTTCGAACATTGCGGGATAGGTGACGAAAAGACTTGACGGAGTTTTCTAAACGCTGCCCAACCCGGCTGGATCCTCATGTCGGCTTCTTTCTCAAGTTTCGTCTACTGAGCTGGATGATTTGCCCTAGGTAGACATACTCCTTCACAACTTTGAGAATCGACCCTTCGATGTGGGTTGGACTCAGCAGGACGCGATAATTGTACATGACTTTCGACTTTTCCCAATTCATGCCGAGGCCAACCCGCTAGGTACACACTCAGTGAAAATTTAAAGTATCTACCTATTACGGTTCAAAGATCCAACCCTGTGACAGATGGATGGACGGATGGGCGGACAGACGGATGGACAGTGGAGCCTTAGGGGCCCGTTGGCAATCTTCTTAGCTCAGTTGAACTAAGTGATAAATGACACATTTCACTGTATTACCTCTCAAAACCGCTTGTGTTTTAACAGGAACGAATATAAATGGGTCATCTATGCCGCATCAAATTATCCGGGTATTGAACGACTCGTTACCCGGTTCTGTTGATCGTTTTAGAATTGAATTTGATGGTTAGGTATCTAACGATTCCGCGGCCTTATATTACTGGGTCGGATAAATAAAGGATAATTATTTAGTTTTAACGCGTAATTTGTGACCGCTCTTCAAGCTGACTCCCTATTATTTTCTAATCTTTTAAATACGAAATAACATTTATTTATTGGTAATAAAAATAAGTATTAAAAATTTATTGGTAATAAATAAATGTTATTTCGTATTTAGAAGATTAGAAAATAATAGGCAGTCAGCTTGAAAAGCGGTCACAATCTAATTGATTCATTCAATTCTTTCTAATTGATTGGCCAATTACAAGTTTCCACGTGTAGTATAATTTTTATACTACATGTGGAAACTTGTAATTGGTCATATTTTGTTTGAACTATTACTTACTGTAAGTACCTGTTTAGCTGTAAGTTCTCCTAAAAATAAAATAAATAAATAAATGTTATTTCGTATTTATGAACAAAACAGAAAATTTATATTAGACTATTTTATAACACAAAACAGAAAAATTACTATTTACGCTTGAAGAAGCCATTAGATTTTTCTTCAATTTAACAATACTAGTACCTATTGAAAATATCGATATCAGCTTCCTGGCAGGTTGCGTTGTACATACCACTCGCTGTCACCATGTACGAGTTCCGTCTGTACGTAGTGGCTACAACTGCGGTGTGCAATAAATTAGATCTACGCCAGAACACAGACGACAGTCGCAGCCCGATCTTGTCTAACAGTTCGGTAACACCATTTTGCTCCATAGGCAATCTTGAAAAGAAACACAACAACGAAAATAATATAGTGTTTGTCTTAATAATCTTATTTCATTATTATCTTATAAGAAATTCGCGAAAGTTGCATGGAAACGCCTTGAACTATAGTCTCTACGCCTAGTCTCATCTTAGGGTTCCGTACCTAAAATGGTAAAAAGGAACCCTTATGGTGAGACTAAGTCTGTCTGTCTGTCTGTCACACCTGGATATCTCAAGAACTACTAATGCTATCAACTTGAAATTTAGAATAGTTTTAGATGACGTATGCCCAACTATTTTGCAAACAAGAAAAAAAAATTGCAAAAGGGACTGAAAGGGGTTCTTAAAAATTTGAAGTGGGGCTACTAGGGTATGTGGGGTATCATATGAAAGAGCGCTGTTTGCATATTCTCAAACATTTTTTTTAGGCAGCTTATTTTCCGACTTTTGATGAAAAATGTAAAAAAAAATACCCCTTATCTCCAAAGTTTGCATAAATAAAAATCTGAAATTATTCTATGTGATAGAAGTTTGTGTAAAAACTATAAGGATAATAAAACAATGTCTCTAAATTGCACAGTTTTTCAGAAATCATCAACATCATATATAAGTACGGAACCCTCGGTGCGTGACTCCGACTCGCTCTTGACCAGTTTTTTATATTAGAATAATTTAGCGGCTTATAACTTTTCGACGACCAAAGGTTTCGTTTTAACGAGCATTGATCAATTCAATTCAATTAAATTTTTTCAGGAACAATTCACATTGTGTTTGAAATCATAAACAATAAATAAAAAATCCAAAAAAAATCACGATCATTACAATTATAAAACTAAAGGCTTCTACATACCAGCGCGACTTGTCACGCGACGCGACACGGCACAAAGGCCCCGCGTGTCGCGGGACGAGCGGTGCCTTTGTGTCGCGTCGCGTCGCGCGACAAGTCGCCCCGGTATGTAGAAGCCTTAACACATTCATAATAAAATAATTATAGAAAATAAAACATTCATTCACGACGCTTGACCAGTGTATGTAATAATTTCTGTCCATTTTTAACCATCCATGTGTCCTAGACTAAGTTCAAGAGCAAACCCATCCTAAATAAAACAAAAAACCGATTAAAAAAAGAGGAGGTTCTCATATCGATAGATTTTTTAAGTAGTTACCGATATCCACATGTTGTTTTCTTTCACAACCAATATTGGTAGAACTAGAATAATTAACGATTGGATGAAAAATGCAGCTAGGAATATTGAAAAATAAACTGCCCAAATGCTAGTCGGACCACGCACAATGAATAACATTGTTGTTGAAAGACATGTTCCCCCATACATTCCAACTGCAAATATAAGTTTGTACGCACAATATTAAGTGATTCAGCATGTTATTTTAAGACCATAGACTTTTAATTATAGGTCTATGATTTATAAGTAAAGAACTATTATTCTGTATTTTTTTTTAATTTTAGGCTCAGTAGTTTCGGAGATGAGGGGCGGGAATAGTACATTTTCATATATTATTCTTAAATAACTTTAAAAGTATTTATTTTTAAATGATTAAAAAAATATATCTGAAATCCTTACAACAAGCCAATTTTCTAATTTGCCCCCAAAAGTGACCCTCATATTAAAAATTCATTTATTTACGTTACTCGTCCGTGTTTGGATCACAAAAATCCATATGTGAAGGTACCCATCTTAATCGATCCAGTAGACCCCTAGCAAATCGGCTGTGACAAACAGACAGACTGACACATTAGTGATCCTTTATGGGTTCCGTTTCCTTTAAGAGGTACGGAACACAATTTTTTTTTTTGTGTGGGAAATTATCAAATAACTTCTCCCGCTCTGGGCGGAGCGAGAGAGCGTGTCAGAATTTTACTGAATAAAATCCACCCGTATTCCTTCATTTGCCAGTGTGCCAGGGCCACGATATCTCTTTCGGACAAACTTGCAACCCTGGCAGGCATTGGCCCTAACGGACCCCGGCAGTTGGTGCTGACAACTCTTTGAGGCGCGCGTTTTTTAGAGGTACGGAACCCTAAAAGGGTACTGTTACGTAAGTAGTATACACACCTCACGTTTGATCTAGAGTCGACTAAGACGAAGGGTAAGCCGAGAACCAAGCGTAAGCCAGTGGCCCACTGTTGGTATGTCGTTTGGCGGTAGTAACTCATGGTCACTACACAGAATTATAGTCACGCGTAGCGCGCCACGTGACTTCACTGGACTCGTGCGCCGCGCCATAGCTGTAGGTAGCGAGCGGGCGCCCGGCTCGATGACTACAGTCACACACAGTACGTCATCACGCTCATAGACGCAAACGGGAAATGCAACTGTAGTCTTTCCTCAGTCCTGTCTGTACTTTATTTATTTATATTGTGTGCGGGCGCGCGGGGCGCGGTGGTCGGGGTGGAAGCGAGACAAAACACTTGATATTCCCGTGTAATAAAAATGTTTTAGATAGATACCTACTTTATTTATGCATGCGGATATTTTTTTTATGTAATTTAATCATATTTATTCTTATAATTGGTTGTATAGGCATTATATTATGAATACTGTTTATTTTATTTTATTTTGTTGTTCAACTCATTAAACCTGACTTGAGTTCCGTACGTATTTTTTCGGGTAACCACTGAAAATCAGCGCTGTGTTGTGGGTCCCCCATAGCACAGCATCATGCTGAGTGCAAGCCTTTTTGTCACAGTCATGACGTGCAGTTGCCGACTATTTGTTATTTTTGTGCTCGTGATTATAATGTAGAAAGGTTTTTTTTTTTTTATGTTTACTTGCTCGAGTTTGTGTTTTCCTAGGCACGTGTTTCTGTGACGAATAAAATTATTTTTCTTTCTTTCTTTCTTCTTAAAAAATGTATATAACACATCGCATATTTTCAAACAGCCTCAATTATAAGCTCTAAAGATTCAGTTCCATATTCACTGCACATACACAATCTCAAACGCATTCTTTGTGCATTTAGCCCATTCAATTTACTGTTTATCTCATAATGCTACTGCAGAATAAAAATGGCTACGCAATTATGCACACACGGCTTTGTTAGTCAAATAAAAAAAAACTTCGTCATGGATTAATGTTTTTATAACCGACTTCCAAAAAGGAGGAGGTTCGGCTGTATGTGTTTTTTTTTTTTATTCACCGATTTCTCCGACGATTATGGCCCGAGTTTTGAAAATTATTTTTTTGTTTGAAAAGGTATGCTCCCGAGGTGGTTCCATTGCCACCAAATCAGAATCTGGGGTTCCTATGGAAATCGAGGGAAATCCTCAAATTTTATAGGCAAACCTATAGCGAGTTAGGTATTTTTTATAGTAACGCGTGCATTTGCTCCAGGAAATCACCATTTGGTGAAGTGGAACTGATAATGGAGACCACAGATGGCCACCGGAACAACAAATAATAAATATTTAACAAGTTGCGAATTGCAATTCGATTAGGTACTTAAATATGGTTGCTAAGCAATTTATGCTCGTCACAATGCATATTATGATGAGTGGCAGTTCTCCTGGTTTTTACCAGGTGAACTCCTCAACAATTAACATCCCAGCATCGGAAAAAGCAATATTTTGTAAAAAGTGATGAGCAGTTGACAAACTTAACATTAGGCTATTGTAACTTAGTTATATAAAAAACTGAACCACTAAAAAGTGAAAATTAAAAAACATTTTACAAAAAAAATAACCGACTTCCAAAAAAACAATACAAAGTGAAAAATTAATTTAATTTCGGAAGTCGGTGGCTAAAAACTAAAATACAGACCCAAAGCGCGTGTGTTTGATCATTTGTTTCCCTACAAAATGGTTGAGCTGGATGGTGCGTCTTGTTCGTGAATGGGCGTTGTTAGATGAGACTGGTCATCTCTTAAATGCCAGGGCTTACTTTGAATCTTTTTATCTTATATTTCTTTACATTGTTCTCACAGAAGCAACCAGAATAGTGTACCCAGGATTTTGTAATAATATCTTGATTTAAAACGGTGTCCTTGGAGTTTCTTGCCCGTTCTTCTCCATAGAGATCTACGTTTTGGAATGCGCAAATAGCTTCAACTTTCTGACTAACTGACTGACTCTTTGACAATAATTGACGACACGGTTGGCGCAGTGGTTCGATTCCCGCACGGGACAAATATTTGTATGACCTACAAGTAGTTGTTCTGGGGCTGGCTGTTTGTGTATGTGAGTTTAAATATTTGTAAACGCACCCACAATACAGGAGAAATTCCTAGTGTGGGGCAAGGTATTAAAAAAAAAATTAAATTCATTCAAAAGTTTTTATTTTTTTTTTTTTTTTTTTTTTTTTTTCAAAAAAGTGTGGTGCAGTCTGTTACACAAATATGATTAAACAATTTAGGGAAAAAATATTAAAGAGCGTAAGTAACAAGATATTTGATCTGGCGTCCTAGCTAGGTTACATGGTAACCTGTATTAAGGTTCGCCAGCCCAGGTTCCCAAAGGAGTACATAAAATTCGATAGACTGGTTTGGACTAAAAGTGCCTGTAATCGGTTTAATTGAAATAAATGCTTGAGTTTGAGTTTGAGGTTCTAACAAATTAAACACTACCGAAATGCTCCTGCCTTCTAGTCAACTTAAGGGCTAGCCCTCACTATTACTCACGTCTTGACTATAACTCATTATGTTCTCGATATGTACTCGTTAGAACTTCGGCTATGGTCACTGAATGATTTACTACTCTTTTACCAATTTTCGGCCACTAAGTAATATATTAGCGGCTTTTACCTTATGATATTAGAAGTTTTGGGTTATTTATTTTGTACATGTGTTAGAGCCAAGAAGAAGGTATAAAACCTTTCTTATATTTCATTTTTATTATTCTTAATATGAAAGGTTTTGCATCTTTTTTGTTTCTTTTTATTATGTATGTGACATTTCATTTATGCATAACTAGCTGCGCCCCACGGTTTCACCCGCGTAAGTCTCGATCCCGAGGGAATATCGGGATAAAATGTAACCTGTGTCTTCATCCAGGGTGTCAGCTACCTCCATACAAAATTTTATTAAAATTGGTCCAGCCGTTTGAGCGTGAAAAAGTAACAAACATACACACACTCACACACTTTCGCCTTTATAATATTAGTATGATGTAATGTGATAAATAAATAAATATTTTATAATTTCAATATTTGTTTGCTTATGTATAACAACATGAATATTTTTATATTACTTTACTTTCACATTTCGATTTCTGAAATTGTAGTAGTGCATTTGATTAATTCCGAGTACAGTGATACATTAATTTACTAGCTGTTCTTGCGGCTTCGTTCACGACACAGTAGTCTTTCAGTACTAAAAGTAAAAGGAAATGTGAAGTCAAAGCGTTAATTTATATTTATTTGTTTTGTTTTTTTATTTTATATTTAGTCATAGTGTTGATTTAATTTTGTTTTGTTTGTAATTTATATTATTTTTTATTCTAATGTAATATTGACTTTAATTTTGATTTTGTTTATTATTGTAATTTAAATTTTGCTTTGGAATTTGATTTTGATTTTAATTAAATTTTTTGTTTGGTATGGAATAATAATTTGTTTTTGCTACATATTTTTCTAAGTTTTAATACTATATTTTTTTTAGATAAATAAATTGAATTGAATTGATAGCATATTGTTAATAAAATTAATTATCCAATGACTATTATTTTTAAACGACTTCATTAGAGGAGGTTATGTATTGAACCTTTATGTGTGTACTAGGTGTTGCCCGCGGCTTCGCTCGCGTTAGCGTAAGACGTTATCCCACAGGAACATACTACCGGGATGAAAAGTGCTTCATCCAAATCCGTTCAGACGTTTTAGAGTGAAAGCATAATAAACAAACAAATTCACTTTAGCATTATAATATTAGATCGCAATAATCAATCTTAGTATTGGCAATTAATGCGATTTCAAATCAATTTCATTAGCGTGTGAACTCTTGAGTCTTAGCGTGTTAATTGCTATTGCTATGATATTTGCTAATGACGATAATTGATAATAATGACGTATGTCAATTTTGTTATTAAACGAATTAAAAATCGCGTTCGCGTTTAGTTTACTCGCCGACTCGCCGATAATTAAATATATTTATAGCACACCACGCTACCACGCTGCACGCGAATGCGCGATTGCTCGACGCTCTAACTATTTAGAAAAGTACATCGCTTCGCATTTCACAGAATTTTGCGACTACATTTAATTTGCTAACTGCTAAATGATCATTCACACGCTAACAATGATTGCGAATGCTAATTAATCCATCACTCAATCTATGTTCCATGTGGTGCCAGACGTTAAGAATAGCACCATTCTATATCTTCCCGTGGGTGTCGTAAAAGGCGACTAAGGGACTTACTAGAGAATGGGCAGCAGCGTTCTCTATGCATTTTAACACCACACTACGATCGCCAACCCACCTGCCAAGCGTGGCGATTATGGTAAACCTCCCCCACTTTGGGGGACACCGTCTTTCGGCTGAATTGATAATGATCCGGGAGGGGACGCCCTAGGTGGACATAATTATTATGACTTAATTGGTGATGTTCTTCAGAAAGGTCAGGTGCGTAGTACTCGCAACCGGCGTGCGTGTAATAACCAGATGTATGAACGTAAACGAAGCAAAAGGAGTATGTAAGGAGCGCAGCAGTTGGGCTTTCTATAGTTTCTGCCTACCCCCATGGGAAGAAGGCGTGAGTTTAAATTATGATGATACAGAGTTACTTTTGCAACGTGTGACTTAATACTAAATATTATTAGCGAAACGCGTATTTCAAATATTAAAATCGCTCGAGATTACAATAGGTTTACTCCGCGCGATCGTGCTAGATTCACAGGAGCTTATATAGAAGTATGAGGAACATGATATAATGTTCATTCCTCCTCTCTCCCGAAAAGCTAGGATCCTCCGACTAGATGGGTGTGGTGCCTGGTGGCTTACTGCCCGACGATTGATGTCGGGACGTTGTATATAATGCTAGTCGCGCGGTAAACTCTGCTTGCGCGATGCAGGATTTTGCGTGACGTCAGTGTGATGTGCAGTTGGTAGGTGGCGATGTAGATCGACATCACCCCCCCCAGAGACCGAAGGTTGATAGTGGGCTGAGTCGTGTAACTTGCTATGCTTGCCAGAGCCAGTTGAGATTCCTGAGAGTTTGAACCGGTTGCCACATAGTTCACGGTGATTCGGAGCTATCTGCGGTGATTCCCCGGTGTGTCGGGGAGGCACTGCGTTATGTTCCAGTGCGTTGGATGTGGTATAGCGCCGGATTGAGGCAGACTGCTGGTGTCGACCAGGAGAGGGTTGAAGGGCTCTGCTTGTCGACCGGCCGAATGTGGCGATTTACATGCCATCATACTTCTAACTGACGTGTACACCATCTACCAAGTAACTTCTTCACTTACTGCGCACTGTTTCTAAATAAAATCATCACTTTAGTTCAACCCTAAGCCAAAATGTCTGCTAATAAACGATACTAGCTTATTTTCTCCACCAACAAATCTATCTGTATTTCATCACTTCATCGTGAAACGTGGAAATAACTTGATAGATTATTTTCAATACATCCGCTGATTTCGAGTTCAGTCGATGTTTCAACCCAATGTTACGGAACACCAACTTCTTTTACACTCCAACCGTTCAAAATTGAGCTGTATGGATCTTAAGATAAGATTTTTATGGATTGAAAAATTGTGTTGGTAACTGAACAGACTTGTAGCGTGACCTTGATGCGTAAGTGCGTGGAAAATCGCCTTCTTAGCTTCTTTATACATTTGGCATAGTTTTCGAGTGAATTTGCAAAAAAAAAAACTATCTTCGGAAGATTTAATATCTTGTATATAGACATATTAGGGATCGCTGAGTTGAGAAACTACGCTTGTATCGAAATATGGTACTGAATGCTGAAATGTACGATATCTCAATTTCCTTTTTGTTTCATCTTGGTAAAGGTAATCTTAATTGTAATCTTTTATTTTAACAAAAAAAATGGTTTTGACACCAGAATAATTTCAATGGTGTGATGAGTGATTGAGATTAGGCGTGTTTCTATTGGACAGTACGGCAATCGTACAAATTTACGTCCACCCTTTTACAATACATTTCCTTTTCATATTTCTAGCTTCAGTTGGCTCTTTGTAAGTCGTATAATTATGTCATATAAGTAGAAATTGCCAAGTAATTACTCTATCTGAACACTAAGAGATAGGTAGTAGCTTTATTGAGTAAGAGGTTCTTGTTCCATATATTGGAAGATATCCCGACTACTCCTTCAACCATATTGTCAAAGGAATTGGCCGCACTAAACATAATATCTCTCTCAGAGATGTTTTTACATTTATCTTTAGTTATACATACCCGTTTGTGTTGGTCGGTCGTCTATTGGATCTTAGGGTCATCTGTGTCTTAGGTATGGTTCTGCCAGATATGGATTGCGGGATTTCAACTATTTATACTTTTAATTACAGGTGTATCTTCTTTGCTGTGGTTTTTTGTGTCAAATATGTATTTTTCGCATCCGGCAAAATGTTTACAACAAGATGAGGCGCGACACCTAGCGGCAACTATAAAAACTAGAATTGGCGCGCTATGACAGAGTCGGGGCGTTTACGAGGCGGTCGGTTACGAGGTTAAAGAGAACGCGCCAAGTCTGGCATTCTTATCCTGATGATCGAGCTGTGAAGACGCTTCGGAACTCTCCTACGTTTTGTTCCCAACTTCTGCAAATATTTTTGTATTTGTTTTTGTATGACCCGAATGTAACTGATTAAAATCCTGACGATCCGACATATTAATATTTATTTTAAAGGAACTTCTTGCACGCTTCGTGCATAAAGGCTTTTACTGACTGATGCGATATCGAGAGCGCGACAGGCACCAACAAAGAAAAGGTGCTACTAGTGTTGCGTCGCGCCCACGATATCACACCAGTTTGTAGGAGCCCTAAGGCGGAATAATGCCATGTATCATTCTCTATCAGAGGCATCGGAAAGGGGTATAATAAAAATAAAATAAAATATAAAATACTGGTGTAGCGGCAACAACATCGCCACATGCGAACTACGCGTCACACTGACGTCATGCAAAATCCTGCATCGCGCAAGCAGGCTTTACCGCGCGACTAGCATATATACAACATCCCAATATCAATCGTTGGGCAGTTGCCCACCAGACACAACACCCGGAGGATCCTCCCTTTTCTATAGAGGATGAGTGAATGAGTGAATTTACACCCTGTTCCTCAAGTCTCTAAACTGGTATTCAGCTGCATTTGGTTAGACTGGAAGCTGACCCCGGACATAGTTGGGAAAAGGCAGGCAGATGACCATGATGATGGTGGAAAGGGATAAAATAAATACATAATTATAAATTAAATAGAACAGAATAGAATACTCTTTACTATGTACACCATCACTGTAGTAATTGCAGAACATAATTTCCGCCGAAAGACGTCCACTGCTGGACATAGGCCTGCCCCAACACTTTGGAGGGTTGCCATAATCGCCACGCTTAGCAGGTGGGTTGGCGATCGCATTATGGTGTTAAGACGCAGATATATGGCAGTGACCTTGAGTGGTTAGCTTGCGTGGTCTGTACTGAGCTCACGCAACGCGTCGTACGTTCAGCCAGTTTGACGCATTATTAATTTATTATACACAAAACAAAAAGTATTTTAATAAACCGCGTATACTAAAGGATCAACATTTAAATTATCTTTAAATTGGTGAAGGTTTCAGAAAAATACGCTTGGTAGATTTTGCGCCATTCTCAGTTTTTTATCCGCGTTAGACAAAACTTTACAAATTAATTTCACTATGTATGTATGTGTGTGTATAATCTAAAATATTTACATATCAAGTTATTGAAAAAATGCTCTAATTTATCATATATTTTTTTCAAATCATTAACACTACTCGTTTAGACGTGATCTTCAGTATAAAATCATTAAAATTTAGTTATCGTCCCCTTAAAATGCATAATACAGAATGCTGCTGCCTATTCTCTAGTAAGTCTCTTAGTCGCCTTTTACAACACCCACGGGAAGAAATAGGGTGGTGCTATTCTTTATGTCCGGCACCACACGGAGTAATTACAGATATAAATGTTGAAATTTTACCTATGGTGACACAATGGGCAATATTAAAGTCGCTTTTCATGTCTGTGTGACTGCGTTGTTCTTCTAAGCTATACAACGGATTTTCATGCGGAATTCTCCATCGTTTAGAGAATTTAAGCTAGTAGTATAAGTACATAATACATTAATATTGAACTTACATAATTATTACAAAGTAATCTTCATGTTTTGTCAAGTAAAAACTGCGCTGAACAGGGGCGCGTTCTTTGGTAGTATATTAAGAAAATATTCAAAGCCACTTATACAGAGTCAAATTAAAATAACTAGTGAAACTCTGCGAACGTGATGGGTTGGTATCTATAACTAAACACGATAAAATAAAAAAATAAAAGATTTGACGTTTTGTTGGGGTTCAATGCCAACTGGTAGAGTTGTTCCTTGAAATATGAGCATTGAGAAAATCTATTTAAACTAATATTTCATCATCATCATCAGCCCATATCAGTCCACTGCTGGACATAGGCCTCTCCAATTGCGCGCCATTCAGCTCGATTCTTGGCAACTCTCATCCAGCTGCCACCAGCCACCCTGCGAAGATCTTCGCTCCACATAGCCTGAGGGCGTCCTAACTTAGGTACGTTTGCCGATTCGCGGTCTCCACTCAAGAACACGTCTACCTCAACGGTCATCGGTTCTACGGCTAATATGGCCGGCCCGTTGCCACTTCAGATTGCTTATTCTGTGGGCTATGTCGATAACTTTGGTTCTCTGCTGGATCATTTTTTCCGGACTCGATCCCTCAGAAATACTCCAAGCATAGCCCGTTCCATAGATACTATTTGAAATGACTACAATAACTATCGACGACCCCACAAGAAATCATTAAATGAATTTCTTTTTTGTTTTATCATGTTTAGATAACGAAAGAATAGAATAGAATACTCTTTATTATGTACACCATAAAAGTTACAGTTATATGTTGAAATTTTACATAGGGTGACACAATGGGCGGTCAAACGCTAAAAGCGATCTTTTACAGATAACCTTTGGATGGATTAAAGGGAGAAGGAGAGACAATACTGCAGGTAGTCAGTGGTGTACCATTTGCATGTACAATAAATACATACATACATAAAGCATTCACTTATTTATATAAATATATATACACAGTATACAATAATAAACATATCAATAAATATCTCTAATAAAAATCTCAAGTAATAAATTTCACAAATATATACAGGGTGTTTGGTGCATCGTGTGCCAAATTAAAATGGTCGACTGAAAGGGTCATCCGCTAGCCTTTCAGACCCCTTAACACCCCTCATGCTCTGTAGATTTTTTTTATCGACTTTTTATTGTTTTCCAAAAAAAAGACCCAAATTTTACATTCAAATACAGATTTAAAAAAAAATATAAGGCGTAGACTCTGAATTTTAATTTTATTTCGATGTGTATTGTTTAAGAATACTTTTAAATACAAAATTAGTGATATTAGTCACCTAGTTTTTTTTTTAATTCACTCGCAAAGGTAAAACTTAAAATAAAGCTGTACATGTTACAGCTATTTATAAGGCTACAAAAAAAAAAACCAAAAGCGACCGGGATCTTCCAACTCCCTCATTAATTCTCCAGTCTATCCTCTTTCTAATGATGTGCCACATGCCATAAAAGTATTTTAACAACTTTGTGAATTCGCTAGAATTGTGAATCAAGTCACATAAAACTACATTCCAAATTCTAATGAAAAAATATTTATTGCGGAAATGTTACTTGAGAAAGAGGTAAAATTTGTTTTCTCATTCTTTCACAGTAAAATCTATCTTCTATCTCTTTCTTGCATACCTTAAATCGGTTTGAACAAATCGCGCCGCCCGACCCGCCATTTTTTTAGTCGAGACATGACTGCCTCTGCTACCTAACGTGTGTGCTAGTTCACCATACTCCGCGATTCTTTTATTACTTTGTTATCGTTAAGTTTTGCTGGTTCTTGCTACATTTGTTTAATTTTTGTTGTTATTGTTAAACTTTGAGTTTTTTGTTATTGCAATGGCGACATTCTCTAACGAAGAATATGCGGACATCATGATGGCTTACGGAGCCGCTAATGGCGTCGCTCGTGCAGCGCAACGACTTTACCAGGAACGCTTTCCTGGTAGACGATTACCTGGCCGCAGAGTCTTCCAAGACACATACCGACGCATACGCGAGATTGGCAGTGTTACTTTTAATGAACCAAGGGGCCATATTGTGCGACATAATGTTGAAGTAGATGAGAGAATACTGGCACTTTTTGAGGAAGACCCTACAAGAAGCATTAGAAATGTGGCATCACATCTTGATATTTCAATATGGAAAGTGTGGAAAGTACTTCGTCAAAACAAAAAGCATCCATTCCACTACACTCCGGTGCAAGGTACGTAATTTTAAACTAACTTTAAACCCGTGCAAGCTTTGTTTGACCTTGCCTTTGTTTAGCAGGTAATGGGTATGGTATGGCGTCACTTCCAGGTAGTGAATCTATTAGCACGAACAGCGGGTCCTTTCTTGTGCAATTACTTATTGCCCAAGAGAAATTTAAAAGAGTTTTTTGTTTGTTGCAGGTCTTGAGGGTGGCGACCTTTCTTTTACACACGGATGTGGATGATCCTGATTTTTTAAAAAGAATACTGTGGATGGATGAATCCAAATTTACCAAGGATGGGATCCTCAATTTACACAATTTGCACCACTGGACAACGAAAACGCAAAACCCACGTGTTAAAAGACAGAAATCTTCTCAAAGAAGGTTTAGTGTAAACGTTTGGGCAGGAGTGATTGGGAATCAGGTAATTGGACCGCATTACCTGCCCGATAATCTCAATGGCGAAGACTACCTGGAATTCCTACAAAATGACCTGCCCGAATTAGTGACCGATGTGCCCGTATTTAATGAACGTGTGCCCATTGTATTTCAAAATGACGGCTGTCCCGCGCATTGGCGATTGACTGTGAGGGAATATCTCGACAATGTGTTCCCCAATACATGGATTGGACGCGATGGCCCTATTCCATGGCCGCCACGTTCCCCAGATCTAACTCCGTTAGACTTTTATGTCTGGGGACGTGCCAAAGAGTTGGTATATGCCACGGAGGTTCCAACTAGGGAGGTATTAGTCCAACGCATAGAAGCGGCATTCAATACTATTAAGGAGGAAATACGACTTCGTACAATAACTGTTGAAATACGAAACAGGTGTCGGGCCTGCATTCGCAACAGAGGCCAACAATTTGAGCAAGATTTGTAACAATGATTAAATAAATGTTAAAAATGCAATTTTGTTTTTTTATTTCAAGTAAATCTCACGAAAGATACAGATATGAGACACGAATTTACCTAACCATAAGAATAAGATAGCAGATTTATAGGTTTGACAGGTATCATTTAAGAGATTTTTTTTTAAATCATAATTTTGAATATTAGCCTTAGGTGACTCGATTCACAATTCTAGCGAATTCACAAAGTTGTTAAAATACTTTTATGGCATGTGGCACATCATTAGAAAGAGGATAGACTGGAGAATTAATGAGGGAGTTGGAAGATCCCGGTCGCTTTTGATTTTTTTTTTGTAGCCTTATAAACAGCTGTAACATGTACAGGTTTAATTTAAGTTTTACCTTTGCGAGTGAATTAAAAAAGAACTAGGTGACTAATATCACTAATTTTGTATTTAAAAGTATTCTTAAGCAATACACATCGAAATAAAAATAAAATTCAGAGTCTACGCCTTATATTTTTTTTTAAATCTGTATTTGAATGTAAAATTTGGGTCTTTTTTTTTGGAAAACAATAAAAAGTCGATAAAAAAAAATCCACAGAGCATGAGGGGTGTTAAAGGGTCTAAAAGGCTAGCGGATGACTCCTTCAGTCGACCATTTCAATTTGGCACACGATGCACCAAACACCCTGTATATCCATCACGTCTGCGGAGTTTTTCTAGCTAATTTATGTTGACAATGTTTATTTGACATCGGATACTGCGCAGACGTCGCTTTATACTCGCATCCGTTTGGAGCCAAACATATGACCTATGGCCGATTGCCAGATGTCATAGCGGTCTGTGTATTCAACTACGGATCGATAATCTAAACTTGGTAAAAATATAGACAAGAACCGTATTTTTTAAAACGGTGAAGGAAAACATCGTCAGGAAACC